>CM060392.1:40943971-43343971 GCA_030545235.1 Helianthus tuberosus
GGGGGTTTGGGTATTAGACGCATTGGGGATATGAACAAAGCTCTGATGTCGTCTCATATTTGGAGTATTGTCTCCAAACGTGAGTCTCTGTGGGTTAAATGGGTTCATTCGTATCATTTAAAAGATAAGAGTTTCTGGATATGCAAAACGCCTTCGAATAGTTGTTGGTCCTGGCGAAAACTCACTCAGATGAGGCCTTTAATTAGAAAGCATATATGGTCGGAGTTAGGGAATGGTGTTAATACTTCAGCCTGGTTTGATTATTGGAGTGAATTGGGGCCTCTTGGCGACTTGATATCGCCCATAACTATTACGGATGCTGATTTTAGATTGGATGACCTGGTGGCTGATGTGTATGCTGATGGTGCTTGGATGTGGCCTACGGCTTGGAGAGATCTCTTCCCTGTTCTTATTCAGATTGATCAAGTTCACTTAGACCCTTTGAAAGTTGACAGATTGTTATGGAAAGATGGTGGTGATCTTAATGAGTTCTCATCTTCTGGTGTTTGGCACTCAGTTCGGCATAGAAAACCGGAAGTTGATTGGTGTAGCATTGTGTGGTTCGGCCAGTGTATTCCCAGACATGCGTTCATGATGTGGTTGATTATGAAAGGTAAGCTCTTTACGCAAGATAAAATCTTGCAATGGGATTTATCTTGGAGAAAAAACATGAATATGATGTGCTGTTTATTGTGCTATGAGAACTTTGATTCTCACCCGCACTTGTTTTTTGAATGCAAGTACTCAACTCAAGTGTGGCTTACAGTTAGAAACAGGGTGGGGATGACTTCTGTTTCTCCGAAATGGACGGATATTGTTCACTGGCTTTGTGCTCGTGCTCATCAACGGAGGGCCGATACTTATGTTGCTAAACTTATTGTAGCGGCTGCTGCTTACAGTATTTGGCAAGAGAGGAATGCCAGGTTATTTAAAAATCAGTTGAGACCTCCTGAGACGGTTAGTGATGTAATCATGAATACAGTGCGATACAAGTTGATGGGAGCAAAGCTGAAGAATACCGTTAGGGTGCGTAACCTTCTTAAAGAATGGGAGATCCATACGAAAGATAAGGATGACGATGGGGGCTGATTAGTTTTTATGTTGGTTGTTATGTCTAGAATTTTGTCTAGTTGTTTTCCCTCGTTTTGGATGTCTTTGTGAATTTGTGATTTTTCTTGTTTTCTTTCATGGGGCATGTCTCATGATTGAACTAGTGTAGACTCCCTACACTACTTATGTTTATTTGGTTGTGAATATATAGAATCACCGGGGTAACCCTTTACCCCAAAAAAAACAAAATGAAACACAAAACTCACCCAAAAAACAACCACTAGACTAAGATCTAGGAAAAACAAAGACAAAAATCAATCAGCCTTCATCATTAACGACCGAATCTCCATGAATCTCCCACTTCTCGAGAAGTATCCTCACTTTATGCGTATTCTTGAACTTTAAACCCATCAATTTATATCGAACAGTGTCAAAAATCGAAGCACAGATGTTCTCTGGGGGCCGTGCATGATTCTTGAACAAACGAAGGTTTCTCTCCTGCCAAATAACATAAGCTGAAGCAGCAACAATCAATCGACAAAGAAGTTTGGCAGCGGATTTGGATCTAGCACGGAGCCGAAGCCATTCCACAATAACACTCCACTTTGCTTCCACATTACCCATACCAGCTTTGGTTCGAACCGTCTCCCAAGCCTGAGCTGAGAACTTGCACTCAAAAAATAAATGCTCATGCGAGTCAATATTTTCATAGCACAAGAGGCAGCACATCATATTCATGGAATTTCTTCTAGTGGTATTCAATTGAAGAATTTTATCCTGAGTCATCAATTTAAGCCGCATAATAAGCCACCTAAAGAAAGCATGATGAGGAATACACTGCGCAAACCAAATAATACTAGCCCAATCCACCTCCGGTTCGCTGGCTCTGATAGAATTCCAGACTCCCGAAGAAGAGTAATCAATGAAATCATCTCCATCTTTCCAAAACAATCGATCTTGCACATTAACATCCCGTTGTAACTGATCAAGTTGAATAAGAACTGGATAAATGTCACACCATGCATCAGGCCATATCCACGAACCATTAAAAGACAAATCGGCTACAGTAGCTTGTAAGGAAAACCCCTCTCTTGTGATAACCCTAACCGATAGAAAGGAACTCAAAGGACTAATAGCACTCCAATTGTCATGCCAAACTGATGTGCATCTACCATCACCAATTTTGGACCAAAAATAACCTCTGACCAGCGGCCGAAGTTGTAATAGTTTCCTCCAGCTCCAACAGCAGTTCGGAACAGCCCTACAATCCCAAAAGTTGCGACCCTTTAATCTGTAAGAATGAATCCAAGCAACCCATAACGACTCACGGCTTGTTAGAATGCTCCATACATGCGAAACCATTAGAGCCTTATTCACATCGCCAATTCATCTAACACCCAATCCTCCTTCAATCTTAGGAACACAAATGGATTTCCAAGAAACCTTGGCCTTTCCACGCTGAAAAGAACCTTGGGACCAAAGGAAATTCAGCATTTTTGCTTCTAAGCCATGAATAATCCGAGCAGGTAAGATGAAAACCGATGACCAATAAACATGCATAGCTAGCTGACAACACCGAAATAATGAGTTGTAATCTACCAGCAAAAGACAGAAGCTTGTTCTTCCAGTTGTGAATCCGCTGATCCAACCGTTCAACCAGAATACTGCAATCCTTATAAAGGAGGCGAGAAGACAAAAGTGGGACACCCAAGTAACGCACAGGAAGTTTCCCCTCCACAAAGGGAATAGTACTCAGAATAGCCATTTTAACATGATCCGGAACATTCCAAAAGAACCCCGTACTTTTCTGAGGGCTAGGAACCAAACCCGACATATTAGAGAAATCCTTAAGAGAATTCATAACACACCGAGCCGAATCAACATCTCCTCTAGCAAACAGGAATAAGTCATCCGCAAAACATAGATTAACAATCTTTTACTTTTCACACTTATTATGGAACCTGAATGAAGAGTCAATCCTAATCATATGCTGAAGAATACAGGATAGCACCTCCATAACAAGAGTAAACAGATACGGGGATAGAGGATCACTCTGCCTTAAACCCCGTTTACCATTAAAAAAACCATAGACATTACCATTGATACATAACGAGTATGAAGTAGTAGACACACATACCATGATCCAGTCCACCATAACTCGATGAAAGCCGAATCCCACCAGAACTTGTTTGAGAAAACCCCAGTCAACTGTGTCATACGCTTTCTGAATATCAACCTTAAAAGCACATCGAGGAGGACCAAAATTCCTATGATAGTCATAGGGGTATGTCCTATGTCTGAACTAGTGTTGGATTCTCCACACTACTTGATTTATTGGTTTTTTTTTTTTTTTGGGTGAAGGGTTACCCCGGTGATTCTATTAAAAACAACCGCAAATAAGTACAAGTAGTGAGGATGAATTCCACACTAGTTCATATACAGGACATGCCCCATATATGTAAGCCAAAAACAAATTACCTATGACACCTCTTAACCTAGTCTACTTTACATCATGAAAAAATGCCTAGTAGACAAAACAAACATAACCAACAAGAGTCATTATCCTCCATCATCAAAAATAAAATTGCCTCGAAACAGATTAACCATTAGTGAACTTTGTGGAAGAGGTGCTTGCCCCTGCTTTTGAAGACAAAGGATATGAGCCCGAAATCATAAACTCATTTGTTTCATTATAGACTTCAACAACCTCCTCATCATCAGAAACTGCTATATCATCCCTCGTCTCCTTGCTCTTTTGACGGACCGTACCCTGCTCATCCCTTAGGGCATCGAACGGGTTCCGGGATACTACACTAATCGAAGGATCCGATTTTTTAACATTCGTTTTGAACCCAATCGGCCTGTACTCGAATTTCGGCTTAGCTTTATTAACATGAAAACCAGATTTCCTAGCCGCTTTTTTACACTCCACATCCATAAAGCCATCTTCATCCACTACTGGAGTCTTCACCGGACCACGCGGTTGCTTCCCAACATTTTGTTTCTGAGGTTTAGGCACTTCCCTAGGACACTTCCTAGGCTGTCTCAGGCAAGACTCATCAGCATGTCCGAAAACCTTACAATGGGCACATCTATAGGGACTCCATTCATATTCCACAACCATCTTTACTTTAATAAAACCTTCACCTTCTAGCTCAGGCACCGCTATAACTATTTCCTCTTTAAAGTCATTCCCAGCTGAAACTTCTATCAAAGCTCTTGCATAACTGCTCCTTCCCCAAGCATCCGTACACATAGTGGTGGTATACGAATCCAATAATTTCGGCTCACCAATGGCCGTAGCAATCATACTCAACCCATCTTCCGTATAGGCAGCTATAGGAACATTATGGATTTTAACCCAAACTTGTATCTTTTTTACTTCCTTCTTCTCTAGTCTCGAAGTAGGCGACCATACACTAAGGAAGAGAGGTTGTGAATGAATAATCCAAGGTCCTTCTTTAAGAACATTCATCATACCGTCTTTGTCCGCAAATTTGAAAAAGAAAAACCCGTTTGCATTCATCATAGACTTTTGCAAACCAAACTTCTTCCAGTTGTTTCTCACAAAGTACTCAACAACCGGATAAGCCACACGATCCCCCAAGAAATACCCGTACAATGTATTTGCTAACCTGTCTTGTACTATTTTAACAGATTCCCGGGGAACACTGGACTCGCAAGAGTTCTAAAGTTTACCTGCTTGGTCTTGGCTGCCACAACCGAATCAGCATAAGACCTAGGCTTCAATGCACTTCCCATATCAGTTCGGACCTGACAACTTGCCTTATCTTCCCTATTTTCCGAAGCCCTCATGTTTGGCTGGTCATTCACCACAGGAACCTGGACCGAAGACTTGAGCAATTCATCAATGATGTTGATTTTCCAAGGTTTCGTTTGAAATGGCTGAACAATACCCCGGCGTGGCAGCCATGTATTACCCTCAACATCAATAACACGGCTGGCTAGTGTTTCAAAAGAAAGTGATGGTTTGGCACGATCATCTTGAGGAGACAGACCATCAGTGTTACCTTCATCCATGGGAAACCCTAATCTGATTACACACAGATTTTGATCGACGACTCCAAAATCGACGAGGAGGAAACCTGTTGAAACCCTAAATCAATAAGGAACCAGCCCCACCCCCGTCGATAATCAGAAACAAAGAAAACAAAACCCTAAACTCGAAGATCTGAATCAACTGTTTAGCGTCTGGACAACTCAATCAGTGTCACTTGTTTTATTGGTTGTGAATATATAGAATCACCGGGGTAACCCTTTACCCAAAAAAAATTCCTATGATAGTTGTGCATTAGTTCCTGGGTAAGTAAAATATTATCCGAAATCTTCCGTCCCGGAACAAAAGCAGACTGATTAATACTAATAATCCCACTCAAAGCAACTTTTATCCGATCCACTAACACCTTACTAATGCATTTGTATATGACGTTACAACAAGAAATCGGACGATAATCAGTGACTCTCGCAGGAGTCGTGATCCTCGGCACCAGAGCAAGGAGAGTATGATTTAGTTGTTTCAAAAGCTTCCCCGTGTTGAAAAAATCAAGTACCGCATTCGAAATATCACTACCCACAATATCCCACGCATTCTTAAAAAAGGCAGCCGTAAATCCATCAGGCCCTGGAGCTTTATCATTGCCAATAGCAAACATAGCTGACTTTATTTCTTCAACTGTAACAGGCCGCACCATGTTATTAGCCACTTCCGTATCTAACTTTTTAGTAAACAGCTCAGGAGAGGGAGCTAGCGAGACCTGACCATGACATCCCAAAAAATTCTCATAATGATTGACTAAGGCATCAGGAACATTATCACCCTCATAAGAAACACCATTAGCATCAGTAATAACATCTATGCGGCTTCGATGATTCCTACTCTTTACCGACATGTGAAAGTAAGCTGAATTCGAATCACCTGCCCGTAACCATTCCACTTTAGATTTTTGCTTCAAGAACCTTTCTTCATCAAGATAAGCCTCCTGGAAATCACACAAAGCTTTAGTTTCTTGAATCCTAAGCTCCTCATTTGTCGGATCCTGATCAATATCCTTCTAGAGAGTTTCAAGTTTACCACGAAGGTCCACAACTTTTTTGTGCAAATTACCTTGCGCAAACAAAAGGGACCTTAGAGGAGATTTCAATAAGCGCAACTTCTTCATAACTTGGAACTGGTACACGCCACTGATCGAAGTATCCCATTCCGCTTTAACTATTTCCAAAAACTTCGGCTTGTGGACTAAAAAATTAGCGAATTTAAATGGTCTCGGCTTGGACATAGCAGCATTTGGAAATTTTAAAATACAAGGGCAATGATCTGAGACTCCGTACGGTTGAAAAAAAGCAACCGAGTCCGGATATTCAGACACAAAAGGGGTGTTACCCAATACACGATCGATTTTCTTCAACAAACCCACACCATTCTTCGGCTTTTGGTTCCATGTAAAGTGCATACCCACTCGATTAATATCAAACATTTCAATATTCTCCACACACTCCTTAAAGTCTCGCATACCTGGAGAAATAGTAGAGACGCCAGTCGACTTATCTTCTAGATTAAGAGCTGAATTAAAGTCCCACATTATTATCCACGAATCATTGTTTACCAGCACTTTATGCATTCTAAGTTGTTGCCATAACTCCCTACGAGTAACATAATAGTTTGCAGCATATACAATAGAACAAAAGAGCATTCTCCTATCAACTTTAAATATAACCTGAATGTGCATAACTTGAGTTGATTGAGAAAGAACCATAACATCAACAACTGTCGGATCCCACCCAAGAATTATTCGAGTCCCTCTTTGACAACATCCTCCATTAGACGTCCAATCCCAGTTTCAAAAGACAAAACTACATACTTTACTCAGGTTATTCACATCCACATGAGATTCAAGTATCGCACATAAGCTGACATTATTATCCTTTTTTTTTGGGTAAAGGGTTACCCCGGTAAATTTTTATAAATCACCAACAAAAAAGAACAGGGTGTGCCAAGACACTGGCACACACTACTAGGCTAGACAACGCAAGACTAGAAATCCAACAAATACAACCAACGACCAAACATACAACCAGCACCAAGCACAAAGACTAGACAAAGCACTGCCCTAGCTCAAAAAACAAATCAAACAAACAAAGAAAAGACTCTAGCCCGGATCGCACTCCAAGTTCTTCATCGAGATATGCCAAGTATCCAAAATTTTCTGGTGCTTCAAATCTCTACCAACTTTGAAACCCATTAGCTTCAGCCTAACCGTACTAATGATGACATGAGAGAGCATATCAGGAGAGCGTTGGATACGAGAAAAAAGCCGGTTGTTCTTCTCTTGCCAAACATAATATGTAGTTGCCGCGATCAGGATCTTACAAACAATCCGCTCTAATTTCCGAGAACTTGCATTCTGTTCCATCCACTGCATAACCGAGAGCCATGTGTTGTTGACACTTCCCATATTAACCATTTCCCTTACCGATTTCCAAACTTTAGAAGCAAATGGGCATTGAAAGAAAAGATGGTCTCTGGAATCTCTATCATAGTTACAAAGAGGGCAACACATAAGCATAAGATTAGTAGCACTACCCGCTTCCCATATAGCCATCCTATCTTGCGTCTTTAACTTGTTGTTAATAACCTTACGAACCTCCTTTTGTTTCAGGGGGCGGTTCAAACCCCTAATATTCCATGTGGCAAAACTAACCATTTAAAACCACTGAATTAGGAGTGCTTGCCCCTTTTTTAATTGTGGTTGTTTGATATCAAAACCAAGTGTTTCGATACCCAAAGATAGCTTCGTTGCAAAATACCATAAACACGTATTTTGATCGAAACTATGACTCGTCACTACGCCTAATTAACGTGGTAATCAGTAGGTATAGTCACAAGGGACTATGACCATCGTGATTACGCTCACGTTACAAAGTTCAAACGAATGAGTTTAGTGTTTTTTGTTTTCCTCTAGATGTTTAGTCTAGTTGTTTTTCATTTGGATTACTTATTTTTTGTTTACATTCATGGGGGATGTCCCATGTTTAGTTTAGTGATTGATATCTTAGACAAGCTGGTAAAGTAAAGACAGACTATTTCGAAAGCAATGGTGGCTAGGAATGGCTTCAGTCAGGTCATCGATTCACCTTATGGTCGACTTGCTTGAATCGAAGAAGAAGAGCCCACTTTCATATTGAATTCAGGCTTTCATCGAAGGCAAAGCGGTGGGAATTCTCTTTCAAGGCGGCCCGCACGACTTATCCTAAGTGAGGGCTTAGCCAACGACACGTGCCTTTGGGGCTTGCTTGGCTAGAAAGAGAAAGTCTTCAGCCTAGCTCGACTGAAAGGAGAGGAGCGATAACAACTTACCAGAAAGTAACTAGCTGTCACCCTGCTTCCCTCTTCCCTCTCGATAGAGGGCTAAATCACATACTTAACACTAACCCAATAGAACCAGGAAAGCATAACACCTTTCGCAGTTCCCCTCTCCGGCAAGCACCTAGCTGGCGAGGAAGGAAGACTAACTAGCTCTCCCGTAGGTGCAAAGCCGCTCGTCCTGATGAATAAGCGGGAGAGGGAGAGTGAAAGGAGCACACTTCTCGATTAAGGCAATCTCATCTGAAAGCTCAAGCTCAACTTGCCGATCTGAAAAGAGGCTCAACATTCGGACATATCTTTTCGATTGTTAGCAGGAAGAGAAAGCAGACTAGATTGAAAGAGGAGAAAGGCAAGCGGAAAGCTGCAACTTCCTTGCTAGAAGGCCTTCCTCGCAAGAAGTACGATTGGAAGGCAAGGTAAAGCCGTAGCAAGCGAGGGCTTTCGTGGATCTTTCCCCGGTGGAATTACTTTTTTTGAAAGTCAGTCAAGCAAGAAGGAAGGCAGGATTAGCTTTCAAGCAGTCTTCAAGCATGACATGAATTCAAGCCAGTCTGCTTCGGTGAATCTGATTCTACTTTCATGCCACCTTTCACTTCCCCATGGCATTGCCTTTGATTCTGGCTTTAGATTAGGGTCTTGCTTACAATATGAGATCAATCTTTCATTCTCTTTCCCAGTTCAGCGCACTATAAGTTATTAAAGAAGAGCTTAGGGCTATGGTCTCACTTTCCCTAGTCTCATAATCAAAGACTACTAACCAATCCTAATATGTGAATAGCTTAGGTGTCGTTGACTCTCTGCTTACGGTAGACTCTCCTTATAAGTCAGCCATGGCTCTTAGCCCTCTAACTAAGCCGTAGCGCTGGGCTGCACTCTTTCTTCTATCAACTGAGGAAATGCACCTTTCATTTGAAATGCCGTTGTACTCCTATCTACTTTCAGTCTCTTTGCTTTGCTCGGTCAAAAAAGGATCAGGATCTAATTCTGCCATACGTTGAATTTTCCCCGTTTTCACAGAAAGAATTTGTTGTATACTTTCTGGGGGAAACATGTCATCGAATTGTAAAAACAATCGAAATAGTCTTTTTTGGTCGGGGGCCGGCCACCAGCTCAATAACCTCTAATACTCTCTGAAATGTAGTCTTTCGCTTTGTTGTTGTTGTCTCGGATTGATTAGCAGAGAACAGGAGTGTACTTTCGTGATTGCGAATACCCACTCTTAGGGCAGGAAGCCCGTAACCTTATTTGATTCGTAGCTCGTTAAGGGAAATTATTTCAAGGCGGCTACCATAGAGTTAGACCTTTTACCGATCCTATCTCATCAAAGCCGGGTAACAAAAAGAAGGAACTTTATAATGAAATGAAAGAAAGGCGAAGGAAAAGAAATGGGCTCCTTCGGTTACCGTTCTATCCGCTCTAATCCTGACGGTTTTGAATGCTATTGAGTTTCCTACTCCTGAATGAGAAGTGGATTTTTTATTCCTACGGTCTTGGCCTGAGAAAAGTGATCTTTGAAACTGAAATCGGCTAAAAAGTAACAGAAGAGGCTTTAGAGTAGCTCTTTCCAAATAGGTCGAGTAGCCGCCCTTTATAGTATAAAAATCGAATGAAAAGGAGCTCTCTAGTTGGGATTTACACGCACAGCCTTCTCCTATGAGTCTGCCTATGTTACGCGCCTGCCTTTGATAACCTTTCAGCTGGTTCCCTTCGTCGGCATCATTGAACCTCGTTAGCATTTCTAAAAGAATTGGAGGCTCAAAACGAATGGTCAAAGGAATTGATGATTCGTGTTTAGTCTCCGATCTTTGCCTAGTCTTCGAACCTGCACTGTATAGAGGGGAACTATGACAACTGTGCTCTGTAATCGATGTACAATGTAAAACAATGTTAATTATCAATAAAACAATGTGTTTTGGTGTTACTATATGTGTATTTGTGTTATGGCAACGGATGCGTTAAACCCTAACTTCTCTCTCTAGCAATGGCGATTTTGGTTCTTCTTTCAACCTTCGATTTTTCTTCTTGAATTTCGTATAACAGTCTGATCATCGGAGTATTGATTTATTAATACTCTGATTCGAACTAGTTAGCGAAAAGATTGAGTTGAATCTAGGGTTTTCTTTCTTGTTTTTTCGTCTTGCTGGATTAGGGTTTTGTGTGTCGCTAGGGTTTTTTTTGTGTTGGTTGTTTCTTCTTGGCTACGATTTTCTTGGCTGCATGATTCGATTTCTTACGTGTTAATGGAGAGAGTTGATATGTCTGATGGGGATGGGTTTTATGATTCGAATGAGGAGGCGGAAACAACACCTGGAACAGCTCCGATTAAGGGTATTAGTCTTCGGGTTACAAATATTGAAGGGAATGCATTCATGCCAAAGAGAGGTATGTTCCATACTGATAATGTGTCGGTCATTGATGGATTGCTGAATATATCCAAACCTGTGGATCTTGAATACAAAGGAGGTTATGGTGGGGATGGTGCGACGGCTGCAAACCAACCTCATGCAAACCCTAATAGTCACGTTGGCCATATTGGAAGTAGTTCGGACCCGATTGTTACAGGGATGGGAAACACAGTCAAGCCTCAATCGTTTGCTAAAGTGGTTCAAAATAGAAAGGAGACGGTGAAGGTTAACTTTAGACGTATGGAGGCTGCGGAGCATATGGAGGGTGTTGATGTTGTTATCCCAGTAGCTTCGGTGAAGCAGGTGAACGAGAGATTTGCTAATACTCTCTATGGATATTTTCTGGGTAAACGTCTTGCTTTTCCAGTCGTTGAATACTTTGCAAAGAGTCAATGGGCGAAATATGGACTTGTGAAATTGATGATGAATGCTAGAGGGTTCTTCTTCTTCTTCAAGTTTAAGACAAAAAAAGGGATGGAACAAGTGTTGGAAGACGGACCGTGGATGATTCGTAATGTCCCGATAATTCTTAATGAATGGTCCTCTTCAGTTAACTTGATTAAAGAGGATATCACGGCGATTCCGGTATGGGTAAAAATGCATGATGTTCCGCTGGCAGCATTCACGGAGGATGGGCTCAGCTTATTGGCTTCTAAGGTTGGAGTCCCTAAGATGTTAGACTCTTATACTGCTTCTATGTGTACTGATTCATGGGGGAGAAGTAGTTTTGCTAGGGCCCTTATTGAAGTGCAGGCAGAGACTGAATTGAAAAGAAGTGTTACAGTTGTTGTTCCGTCGCTTGAAGGTAATGGGTTCTCAAAAGCTGAAGTTAAAGTTGAGTATGATTGGGAGCCGTTAAGGTGTACTACATGTTGCGTTTTTGGACATGAGGATACTTCATGCCCAAAAAAGCCTAAGACTTCGGTTCCGGATGAGAAAAAGGTGGATGCAGACGGTTATCAGGAAGTTAAAGGAAAGAATAAAAAAGGTGGCCAGCAAGGAGTTCAACTAAAAAGTCAGAAATCGAAGCTGGTGTATCGTCCGATTCAGAAGAAAATCACTAGTGGGAATTCGTCTTCTCAGTTTAATTCGTCTAATCCGTTTGACGTTCTGCAAACGGAGGATACGGTTGGTCAACAACAAAACCCGATTCGTATCCCAAGTGGTAATCCAGTAGCGAGGAATAAGGAGGATAAAAAGGATGGGTATGAGGAAATTATCGATCAAGGGGTCGCTGTGGATGAGTTACTTGCTGAAATTCCTAATTTTTTAGATAAGAAGCTAGGTGCTGATGGTTCTGAGGGTGCAAGCACACCCGGTGAAGCTGGTTTACATGGGTAGCATTGCTGCATGGAATATTAGGGGATTGAACCGGCCCCTGAAACAGAAAGAGGTTCGGCAGGTTGTTAATGAAAATCATCTTTAGGTTTGTGCTATTATGGAAACTCATGTTGATGCGTCCAATGTTTCAAATGTTTGTAAAAAAGTTTGTCGGTCATGGAGTTGGGCTTCGAATGCTGGATCCTGTTCTAAAGGAACACGTATCATGATAGGATGGGATGCTAATATGGTAGACGTTATGGTTTTATCACAAACAGATCAAGTTATACATACTCAGATTGTATTCAAGATTGATCATAAAACGTTGTTTTGTTCTTTTGTATATGCTGATAATCACTATAAGATCCGTCGGGAACTCTGGAATAATCTGTCCTTACATCACTCTTTTATGAAAGATAATCCTTGGGTAATAATGGGTGACTTTAACTCATCATTGTTCTTGGAAGACTCTCTAACTGGTTCGTCGTTGGGCAGTAGTGGTATGAGGGAATTTAAGGATTGTGTCAATAATATTGAAGTGTTTGATATTAACAGCTCGGGATTACACTATACTTGGACGAATAAACAAAAAAAGCAAAGTGCGGTTTTTAAGAAGATCGACAGGATTCTTGGGAATACCCCATTTATCGATGTGTTTCCTTCGGCAGCGGCTTGTTTCCATCCTTATCGTATCTCCGATCATTCTCCTTGTATTCTGGTTCTTCCGAATATTACAAGGGATAAGCCTAAACCATTCAAATTCGTTAATCTTTTGGCGGATAAGGAGGGTTTTTTAGATGAAGTTACTCGGGTTTGGAGCTCGGAGGTGCAAGGGTTCCGAATGTTCCAAGTTGTGATGAAATTGAAAGCTTTGAAGTCCCCGTTACGTAAACTTCTTCATAAACAGGGTAATATTCATGAAAAGGTAAAGGTTGTCAGACAGAGTTTAGATGAATGTCAACGGGCTATTGATGTGGATCCCTTAAATACGAATTTAGTGGAGCAGCATACGCAGTTACTTAAAGATTACATGGTGGCCGTCCGTGATGAAGCTTTATTCTTACAAGAAAAATCCAAGGTTGAATGGCTTGCTCTTGGTGACATGAATACCAGGTTTTTTCATAATGTTGTAAAAGCAAGGAATCACCGAAGTAGAATCTATTCTATTAGGGACGCCAATGGTACTTTGTTCGAAGGGGGGCTGGTGCCGCAAGCTTTATGTAACACCTGTGCCTCCACGACCATCAAACAATTACCAAACCAATGAAATATTGTATTTCATACTTGGGATTTGTAAAAATATGTGTATCATTTGCACATATCAAATTTTGTTCGAATTCAAACTCTAAATCGCTTTCTGGAAGGTTATACGCGCACCGATGCGTAAATATAACCAGTTTAATGCAACGAACACTCCGGAATAGTGAAATAGGCTAAACATACCTTAAATAACCTTTACATAACTTAGAAATAAGATTTTGAAAGGTTTGGTATGGCAAAAACAAGTTAATTCGTTTACAGGGACTAAACTTGACAAACTGTGAAAGTATGCCAATTTGAACTGTAACGAACATTCCGGAACATGACCATAAGTTAAACATACCATAAATATCCTTTACATAGCTTAGAAATAGGCTTTGAGGGGTTCGGTATGCTAAAATAAACTTTTGGGTCATTCAGGGACTAAAAGTGTCAAAAAAGTGCACAAGTTTGCATTTTCGCGCATAACTTACGTTCTGAATACATCCGGACATCCAAAAATTTATGTAAGCATGACTATATTATGCTTTAGTGTTTGGCTTGCCAAAAATCCATTCGTTGCGTCATTTGGATCGTTTTTCGCGCTTATGCGCATTCCGTCGTAATTAAGCGAACATCGCGTTCGTACGACCAAACGAACCAACACCCGGCATATTTTTGAGCATGTTTCATGTCCACAATGTTTAGGAAACATTTTAGGGCCTTAAATTTTGCTTTACGAGCCTTAGAAGTGACGGAAATGGGCTTAAACACGTGCAGGGACCAAAACTGTAGATTCTGAAACTTGTTTTCTGATCTGAAGAGCTAGGCGGCCCGCGTGAGCCAAGCTTAAATCTTAGGCGGCCCGCGTCAGCCTCTCTGATCAGATAAGATCGAACAGTCATCGTATTCCAGCTGTTTTAACCACCACCACACACTCACCACTTGCATTTTCAGCTGATAAGGATTGTTTTTAGGCACCATAACTTTCCGACACTTGTACGGATACGATTAAGGCACGATATTCGACAAACGATCTTAACGGTTACCCGAAAACTATAAATACCCCACCCCCCATTACTCCAAAACCACTAGAATCTGATCTAAGTGACTCTAAGTTGGAACCATTGTTTCATACCTGAGTTATTGTGATCTAGATTAGCATTCGGGGACCCTTCGTAAGTATTCTTTCGTTCTTTTATTGCTTTTCGAGTCTTTCGAGTCTGAAAGTCAAACTTTGTTTGACTTTCTGCATTGACCAGTTTATGGTCAATGCGAAGTTCGTTTGAACTTCGCAACGTGAGTGTAATCACGTTGGTTATAGTCCCTTGGGACTATGCCTACTGATTACCACGTTGTCTAGGGTCGTAGGGTAAGCGATCTAATAAATCGCTTATACCTTCGAACCCGACCCATTTGGTCGATCATTAGGATCCGACCAAACACATTAGGTGACCATAGTATATAGGGAATAACCTTCCGAGGTTATACCTTATGGTCACATCGTTTAAATTAGTTGTATGATAGGTAGTTTATATGCCTTAGGTAAATTACCAGAATACCCTTTTCATGTATAATTGGTAATTTAGCATATGTAATCTAAACTTTTGTCACATAACTGATTATGTAACATGTTTAGGCATATAATACTTGTCATAGGACTAGTTAGGCGGTCCGAACGCGTTTCACGCAAACGACGCGTTAAAGTAGCATAAGCTACCTTAATGGGTCGCGATGGGTCGATAATACTTAGGTTAAGTTTCATTTAGTATGTAGGCTTTGTTAAACCATATCATATGAGTTCCTACACTCATTTGGTTTACAAACCCTCCTGCTACCCAGTCTTCCGATTTAGGTCCGGGTTATTTATGTAGTTACCTATATTAGGTACCGTTTGATTTCCGGGACTCCTCTAGCTTACTTGGTAGTTGTTCAAGACTCCTAAGCACTCTCAGGCGAGTACATTATTCCCCTCTTTTACTGTTTTCAACTGTTTTGGGGTGACTCATATGTGCTAAATATTTTAACAATTACAATGTGGTTTCAAGAACGATTACAATAACAATTACAATGTGGTTTCAAGAACGACTACAATAACAATTACAATGTGGTTTCAAGAACGATTACAATGACAATTACAATGTGGTTTCAAGAACGATTACAATGGTTTCAAAAACAATTACAATAGTTTCAAGAACGATTTCAATAAAGTGAACAAACTTGTTGGTTGTAGTTACATAACCAATGACATTCATTAGCAATGATCAAGCCGACCAGTATTAGGTTATGGTACCATAGGATCTGACAAATCCCGTTGTTCTCTATACCCATGGTTATGTGTGGGTATTTTGGGTAACGACTGAATCTGTAATTATTAATTTACCCTTTGGTAAGGGTTTGTTAAGAACGAGAACGAGAACGAGTTGGAACGATGAACGAGTCAAGAAGGTTTGAATGTTATTAAAGAATCGACCATAAAGTAGTTTCACAATTAAAACAAGAACGATTTGAACGATTAAAACAACAAGAACGATTTGAACAATTAAAACAAGAACGATTAACGATTGGGTAAACATTTGGACATGATTTACATTTGATCATGCATTTCCACGAAACATAGTATTGATTTAAACCAAGTTTTACTTCAATACTTTGTTTTGTGCGTTTCACCTATGGTTTAGTTGATGCATTTCACTAGCCATACATATCATTTTGGTTATACATTACATGGTTTACATTGGTTGGTTTGGTTTGAGTAAGTGATTAAGTAACAATGCGTGTGTAATATGATACAAGCATGGTGGATATGCCGCTGGTACTTCCTATATATAAGTGTTTGTATGGTATTACATGTCGTAGCGTTATTTGAATCATTTCAGTTTGATACATAGAACATTTTATACAAATAACATACTTTTCACAAGACATTTATTTACAAACAACTTAACTGATACAAACTCATTTTACATGGTTATCCATTTAATCATGCATTATTCTTTTATTTGTACATATCATCTAAACTTATTATTTTTCAAATGATTTACAAAGACAAAGCAAATTACAAGGTTCATGACTAAACATTTTTTTAAAACAGAAGTCATGAATCTTATTTTCACAAAACCTATGTATCTCGCCAGCATTTCTTTGCTGACCTCGTTTTCACATATGTTTCAGGTATTGTTGAAAGATATCGATTGATAGGATGCATGCTCACATAGGACTGGACAAGGCCTTAGTGACTCAATAACAATGATAGAAAATGTTTAAATTGTGTATTTAGATTTCCAGACGATGTAATTATTCAATGTTTAATAAAACAAAACACTTTTTGGTATCCATGGTTATGAAACATAAATTCTGTTACAACACTCCCCGATGTTTCCGCCACGTCTTGTATGTTATACGTGGTCGGGGTGTGACAGAAAAGATGGTATCAGAGCCAATGGTTATAGGGAATTAGGTTATTAGTAATGCTTTGACCTAGTCTATAACCTTTCTAGGACCCTAACGCGAGTTTACTTGCGTTTAGTCATAAAACAATACCGTCACTTATCCTTAGGCGACGACCACAACAAGAACATAAATTTCAAAACCGCTTTGAAAACTAATCATCTGTTCTAGGATGATTGATTTCTAGGTTTTGAACCCTCTATTGTAAGGTTTTGAACCCTCTGTTATATGGTTTTGAACCCTCTATTGTAAGGTTTTCAACCCTCTGTTATATGGTTTTGAACCCTCTATTGTAAGGTTTTGAACCCTCTGTTATATGGTTTTGAACCCCTTTGAATTTTCAAATTCTTGTCAAGGTTTTGGGTTTTAAATAATGTGAACACGTGCAAACTGGAAGGGTGAATGCCTGTATTCTGGGTTTTCTGTCTAGGCAAGCACTTCGTATACATCTCATCAGACGCGAGACCAGTTGTGCTTACCTGGGAATTCTTGGGATGAGTGTTCACTTATAGGCGAGCATGTCTTCGCGATACATTATTTTTGACCCATTTACTTTGATTAGTCACTGTGTGTCGTTTGTTTACCTTGTGGTAACAAACAAATGACCACTACCCTTGCTTTCATCAGATTTGTTTCATCTCATTCTTTTCGTCTAATTCTCTCACTCGTTTCCTTTCATGTTTCCTCTTTTAGAATGCCTCCTCGACGCGAAAACCAGATAGCGACTGCCGAACTGGCAGAAATCATTGCACAGCAAATGGCTGCTCAATTCCCAAACCTCTTTGCTCAATGGAACCAAGCCAACAACAACAATCATGTTCCATGCAAATACAAGGATTTTAACCAGGTTAAACCACTCAAGTTTAGTGGTTCTGAAGGAGCGACTGGGCTTCTTCAATGGTTCGAGAGCATTGAGAATACTTTCCGCCACGTGCAGTGTCCTGACAATCGCAAGGTCGAGTTTTCTTCGAGTGTGTTTCAGAAGAGGGCTCTCACATGGTGGAACGGGGTTATGAGGGATCGTGGTGCAGAAGTTGCTCTGGCACAGACATGGGCTGAACTTAGGGCCCTGATGATGAGGGAATTCTGTCCTCGTCATGAGCAGCGAGCTTTGGAGAAGGAATTTGATGAATTGAAGCAAGATAGTGGTGAGCACAGGGCTTATACTGATCGGTTTGAAGAGTTGAGTCTGCTTTGCCCAACTATGGTTACCCCACTCGACAAGGCTATCGAAAGCTACATCGACGGCCTACCTGACTCGGTACAAGACATCCTTACTGGTAGTAACCCTGCCACACTCCGTCAGGCGATCGAGTTATCAGCGACATTGACCGAGTCACAGATTCGAAAGAACAAGTTACACAGGAAGGGTGACAAGGGCAAGAAACAGTCAGCTGACAAGGAGGATAGCAAGAAAGGTCAAAACAAGAAGGGTAAGGAAGGTGAGACGTCGAAGAAATCAAGGAAACGCAAGGGTGCTCAGAACTTTGCTGTTACAGCACAGACTGCTCAGAACCCGCGGAACCCACCAGCTCAGCCACCTGCAAAGAAAGCATATGCCGGTACCGCACCACATTGTGCACGCTGCAACGGTCATCACGCGGTACAACAAGTTTGCTGGCAATGCACGACGTGTGGTAAACTTGGGCATTTGGCCAAAGTTTGTCGTTTGGGACAAAATCAGGCTGCTCAGGTTCAAGCTCCGGTTCAAGGGAATGCTGCGAGATTTCCACTGGGTTCATGTTTCAACTGCGGAGAGATTGGTCACTTCCGCCACAACTGCCCAAGACTGGTGAATGCAAATGCTGGCGCAAACCCGAATGCGAACGTCAACGTCAATGTGAATCCAGCACGCGGTCGAGTGTTTAACATCAATGAGGCACTCAATGATGGAGTGAACAATTAGCAGTTTTTTTTTCCTCTGGTTGTTATCTTGTAACATTTAAAGACAATGCGGTTGTTATATAAATAAAATTTGTGGTTTTATTTTTAACTAATGCAATTGTGTGAATGTTTGATTCAACCTTATGATGTCAACACAAAGACAAAACTACTCGTGTGGTTCTGTCATTTTTATGATCACTTGTAATCTCCCTAAGAACCTCAAACGCTTGTTTCTTTTAAATCTAAAGTATCTTATTGTCTTGCATCGTTCGAGATGCAAGAATTATCAAAACAGCTTCAAGAGTTGTCTGATAAAGGATTCATCAGTCCGAACTTTTCACCTTGGAGAAACTCCTATCCTCTTTGTGAAAAGAAAGATGGATCTTTTCGAATGTATATCGATTAACGTAAGCCTGTTGAGCTTACCATCAAGAATCGATATTCCCTACCTTAAATCGATGATCTCTCCGATCATCTGCAGAGCGCTTCATGCTTTTCCAAGATCGATTTGCGTTCTGGGTATCATCAACTTCGTATGCTCGAAGAAGATATTCCCAAAACGGCTTTCTGCACGAAGTATGGCCATTACGAGTTTACAGTCAGGCCTTTTGGATTGACAAATGCTCCAGCCATCTGCATGGACTTAATAAATAGAGTCTGCAAGTCTTATTTGGATCAGTTCGTCATTGTTGTTATTGATGACATCTTGATCTATTCATGTCCTGAGCCGATCACGATCAACACCTTCATTGACATCGGAGCCCTGATTGAATTCCTTGTACACCTTAAAATGTACAATACAACTCAATTAGGACAAACCGAATTCCTTTTAAGATCTTCCTATCTTCATAGTTAGATTCTTGAAAATATTTAAAGTGCCAAAGGAAATCCACGGATTGGGTTCCTGGTATGCTTTAAATACCCGTGTCCAAAGATAACAAATTAAAGGTCAAATTGAACGATTATGCGATTGAACGAGTATGCAATTATGCAATTATGTGTTTATGTGTTATGTGTTCTCCTCTATGTTTTTGTGTTTTTATACTCTGGATAATTCGTTATCCAAATCCTCGCAGGATCTTTCATATCTTCATATGAGGGATTCGTAGCAGGATAGTCAAAAGGTACTACCTTAAATCCTTAATGGGCTTCTATGTAATAGATAAGACCCTTGGATTTTATAGTATCACTCCATGATTCATAAGAGACCCTTTTGGTGGTCTAGTCAAAAAGATTGATTCACAATTTGGTGAAGAACGACATCTAGTGATGTAGCTGGACAGACTCATTGATAGTCTATTTAGATCATTTATTGATTTAATTAAAAAGGACTCTATGGCAGTCTAGTCACACTCATCACAGGATTGTTCAGTTGGTTTTACTCTACACATTATAAAATAGACTGTGTGAACTATGCAAGGAATTGTCTAGTTATGGATGCGTACATAATTATGAAATTTAGTGCACAGAAACCCAGTAAGATTTATTATGTGTAAGAACCGATAGTGACAACAATAACAAAATGAGAACAATGTAATGGAGGTACGGTGGACGCACCAATGACGCTTCATATACTTGTATATAAGTATCCCTCTTACATTGCAAACATGATGTTATTAAAGTTACTAGAAGTTCAGAACCCTAACCAATGTTGTTTGATCTTTTCAACTTCATGTTTTAAACTCTCACAAGTTTCCTCTAAATAAATTTCGGGACGAAATTTCCTAAAGTAGGGGAGACTGTAACACCTGTGCCTCCACGACCATCAAACAAATACCAAACCAATGAAATATTGTATTTCATACTTGGGATTTGTAAAAATATGTGTATCATTTGCACATATCAAATTTTGTTCGAATTCAAACTCTAAATCGCTTTCTGGAAGGTTATACGCGCACCGATGCGTAAATATAACCAGTTTAATGCAACGAACACTCCGGAATAGTGAAATAGGCTAAACATACCTTAAATAACCTTTACATAACTTAGAAATAAGATTTTGAAAGGTTTGGTATGGCAAAAACAAGTTAATTCGTTTACAGGGACTAAACTTGACAAACTGTGAAAGTATGCCAATTTGAACTGTAACGAACATTTCGGAACATGACCATAAGTTAAACATACCATAAATATCCTTTACATAGCTTAGAAATAGGCTTTGAGGGGTTCGGTATGCTAAAATAAACTTTTGGGTCATTCAGGGACTAAAAGTGTCAAAAAAGTGCACAAGTTTGCATTTTCGCGCATAACTTACGTTCTGAATACATCCGGACATCCAAAAATTTATGTAAGCATGACTATATTATGCTTTAGTGTTTGGCTTGCCAAAAATCCATTCGTTGCGTCATTTGGATCGTTTTTCGCGCTTATGCGCATTCCGTCGTAATTAAGCGAACATCGCGTTCGTACGACCAAACGAACCAACACCCGGCATATTTTTGAGCATGTTTCATGTCCACAATGTTTAGGCAACATTTTAGGGCCTTAAAGTTGGCTTTACGGGCCTTAGAAGTGACGGAAATGGGCTTAAACACGTGCAGAGACCAAAACTGTAGATTCTGAAACTTGTTTTCTGATCTGAAGAGCTAGGCGGCCCGCGTGAGCCAAGCTTAAATCTTAGGCGGCCCGCGTCAGCCTCTCTGATCAGATAAGATCGAACAGTCAGCGTATTCCAGCTGTTTTAACCACCACCACACACTCACCACTTGCATTTTAAGCTGATAAGGATTGTTTTTAGGCACCATAACTTTCCGACACTTGTACGGATAAGATTAAGGCACGATATTCGACAAACGATCTTAACGGTTACCCGAAAACTATAAATACCCCACCCCCCATTACTCCAAAACCACTAGAATCTGATCTAAGTGACTCTAAGTTGGAACCATTGTTTCATACCTGAGTTATTGTGATCTAGATTAGCATTCGGGGACCCTTCGTAAGTATTCTTTCGTTCTTTTATTGCTTTTCGAGTCTTTCGAGTCTGAAAGTCAAACTTTGTTTGACTTTCTGCATTGACCAGTTTATGGTCAATGCGAAGTTCGTTTGAACTTCGCAACGTGAGTGTAATCACGTTGGTTATAGTCCCTTGGGACTATGCCTACTGATTACCACGTTGTCTAGGGTCGTAGGGTAAGCGATCTAATAAATCGCTTATACCTTCGAACCCGACCCATTTGGTCGATCATTAGGATCCGACCAAACACATTAGGTGACCATAGTATATAGGGAATAACCTTCCGAGGTTATACCTTATGGTCACATCGTTTAAATTAGTTGTATGATAGGTAGTTTATATGCCTTAGGTAAATTCCAGAATACCCTTTTCATGTATAATTGGTAATTTAGCATATGTAATCTAAACTTTTGTCACATAACTGATTATGTAACATGTTTAGGCATATAATACTTGTCATAGGACTAGTTAGGCGGTCCGAACGCGTTTCACGCAAACGACGCGTTAAAGTAGCATAAGCTACCTTAATGGGTCGCGATGGGTCGATAATACTTAGGTTAAGTTTCATTTAGTATGTAGGCTTTGTTAAACCATATCATATGAGTTCCTACACTCATTTGGTTTACAAACCCTCCTGCTACCCAGTCTTCCGATTTAGGTCCGGGTTATTTATGTAGTTACCTATATTAGGTACCGTTTGATTTCCGGGACTCCTCTAGCTTACTTGGTAGTTGTTCAAGACTCCTAAGCACTCTCAGGCGAGTACATTATTCCCCTCTTTTACTGTTTTCAACTGTTTTGGGGTGACTCATATGTGCTAAATATTTTAACAATTACAATGTGGTTTCAAGAACGATTACAATAACAATTACAATGTGGTTTCAAGAACGACTACAATAACAATTACAATGTGGTTTCAAGAACGATTACAATGACAATTACAATGTGGTTTCAAGAACGATTACAATGGTTTCAAAAACAATTACAATAGTTTCAAGAACGATTTCAATAAAGTGAACAAACTTGTTGGTTGTAGTTACATAACCAATGACATTCATTAGCAATGATCAAGCCGACCAGTATTAGGTTATGGTACCATAGGATCTGACAAATCCCGTTGTTCTCTATACCCATGGTTATGTGTGGGTATTTTGGGTAACGACTGAATCTGTAATTATTAATTTACCCTTTGGTAAGGGTTTGTTAAGAACGAGAACGAGAACGAGTTGGAACGATGAACGAGTCAAGAAGGTTTGAATGTTATTAAAGAATCGACCATAAAGTAGTTTCACAATTAAAACAAGAACGATTTGAACGATTAAAACAACAAGAACGATTTGAACAATTAAAACAAGAACGATTAACGATTGGGTAAACATTTGGACATGATTTACATTTGATCATGCATTTCCACGAAACATAGTATTGATTTAAACCAAGTTTTACTTCAATACTTTGTTTTGTGCGTTTCACCTATGGTTTAGTTGATGCATTTCACTAGCCATACATATCATTTTGGTTATACATTACATGGTTTACATTGGTTGGTTTGGTTTGAGTAAGTGATTAAGTAACAATGCGTGTGTAATATGATACAAGCATGGTGGATACGCCGCTGGTACTTCCTATATATAAGTGTTTGTATGGTATTACATGTCGTAGCGTTATTTGAATCATTTCAGTTTGATACATAGAACATTTTATACAAATAACATACTTTTCACAAGACATTTATTTACAAACAACTTAACTGATACAAACTCATTTTACATGGTTATCCATTTAATCATGCATTATTCTTTTATTTGTACATATCATCTGAACTTATTATTCTTCAAATGATTTACAAAGACAAAGCAAATTACAAGGTTCATGACTAAACATTTTTTTTAAAACAGAAGTCATGAATCTTATTTTCACAAAACCTATGTATCTCGCCAGCATTTCTTTGCTGACCTCGTTTTCACATATGTTTCAGGTATTGTTGAAAGATATCGATTGATAGGATGCATGCTCACATAGGACTGGACAAGGCCTTAGTGACTCAATAACAATGATAGAAAATGTTTAAATTGTGTATTTAGATTTCCAGACGATGTAATTATTCAATGTTTAATAAAACAAAACACTTTTTGGTATCCATGGTTATGAAACATAAATTCTGTTACAACACTCCCCGATGTTTCCGCCACGTCTTGTATGTTATACGTGGTCGGGGTGTGACACTTTAGTCGATCATTATTCGAGGTTCTTTGGTGGTGTGGGTAATATTAGTAAGGTTCCTACTCCGGATCTCATGGGAAGATGGTGAAATGGATCATGGCATGTGTTACATCCACTTCGTTCTCATTGGCAATCAATGGGAACTTGCATGGTTACTTTAAAGGTAGACGAGGATTGCGGCAAGGGGATCCCATGTCTCCATACTTGTTCACGATTGTTATGGAGGTGCTCACTCTCATATTAAATAGCCAAGTTGCAAATTCTGAGGCTTTTAGGTATCATAGCAAGTGTGAGAAGCAAGAGCTTATTAATTTATGTTTTGCGGATGATTTATTTCTGTTTTCTCGGGGCGATCAAAGGTCAGTCAAAGTTATTATGGATGCTCTTAATTTATTCAAGGATATGTCTGGTCTGGTGCCGAGTATGGGTAAAAGTACGGTTTTCTTTGGTAATGTGGTGGAGCCGATTAAAAATAGTATTCGAGCCATTATGCCGTTTGATGAAGGGGTTCTTCCTGTTCGGTATTTAGGTGTGCCTCTCATTTCCTCTAGACTTCAATACAAGGATTGCAAGAAACTGGTTGAGAGTATGGAGACCAGGATCATGGACTGGAGGAATAAGTTTTTATCGTTTGCAGGTAGACTTCAATTGATTCGCTCGGTGCTTTCGTCTATGCACATTTATTGGGCGTCCGTGTTTATCCTTCCTAAACGTATTATTAAAGACCTTGAAGATAGGATGAAACGGTTCTTGTGGGCTCAAGGGGACGACATTAGAGGGAAAGAAAAAGTTAAATGGAAATCGGTGTGTATGCCTAAGCATGAGGGTGGGTTGGGGATTCGGAGACTTGGAGATATGAACAATGCGTTGATGACTGTTCACATATGGAATGTCCTAACTCATAGGGAATCCTTATGGGTTAAATGGATCCACTCTTATCGTCTTCAAGGTAGATCCTTTTGGGATGTACCGGTGAAAAGTAACATCACATGGAGTTGGAGGAAAATGCTAGGCCTGAGACCTCTTACTAGATGCCATGTTTGGTCGGAAGTGGGTGATGGGAAGAATACGTTTGCCTGGTTTGATAAATGGGATGTTGTTTGTCCTCTTAATTCTTTTCTTACTCCTAGACTAATTTCGAATGCTGGGTTTCGCATGGACTCTACTTTATTCGATCTGTTCGGCCAAGAGGGGTGGCATTGGCCGAATATGTGGATTAATCGTTTCCCGGCTCTAACACTGATGCGTGATATTGAGTTGGATATGTTTAGCATGAAAAGCTAAAGATCTTATTCTAGGGTTTAAAGGATTAGGGTTTCTGTTTTTCTCAGCTTTTGGTGTTTCTGGTTTTCGTTTGGTTTTCTTTGCATGGTGATTTGATTTTCTTGTTGATGGAGGGAGTTGTTAATAATAATCTGAATGTTCGTATAAATCCTGGGGATAACAAGTTTTTTGATCGTGGAAAGCCTCCTACAAGAATCCAGGGTTTAGCGTCTCGGGTAGTCGATATTGAAGGTAAAACGCTGATGCCGAGGAGAGGTGTTGTGTCGTCGGCTGCAAGTGAACCTGGTAAGTTCAACGTCATTGATGAGTTGTCTAAAATTACTGTTCCGGTTGAACCTGGTTTGAAAGAGGATGAAATTACAAAGGTCTCTACGCCGGTTAATCTACATAAGGAGCGACCGGAATGTGAGACTTCGAGTGTTAATCAGGTCGGTCAGGAAGGGGTCCAGGGAACCAACGGGAATGTGAGTAGTAGTTCGAAAAATATGTCTTATGCTGATTCTTTAGTTGGAAACAAGTCCTTAAAGGTGAACTTCCGTTCTCTGGCTAGTGATTCTGTGCATGAGGGGTGTGATGATGTTCTTCCGAGAGAATCTGTGCGTAGTGTTCAAGACAAGATGGCAAATACTTTGGTTGGTTATTTTCTCGGGGATAGAGTGGCCTACCCAGTAGTGGATTATTTTGTCCGTAACAATTGGAAAAAGTATGGAATCCAGAAGTCCATGATGAACGCCAATGGATTCTTTTTCTTTAAATTTGCTGCTGAAGATGGTATGATGAAGGTTATTTTTTTTTTTTTTTGGGTAAAAGGGTTACCCCGGTGATTCTATATATCAACAAACAAAAAACACAAGTAATGTGGAGAGCCCACACTAGTTCAAACATGGGACTTCCCCCATGAGAGTACACCCGAAAAAACTAACACAAACAACCAAGACATCAAAACAAACCTACTAGACTATAATCTAGAAAAACAAAATGAAGGTTATGCAGGATGGCCCTTGGATTATTCGTTCTCAACCTATTTTTCTCAACAAATGGAACCCTTCAGCTAAGTTAGAAAAAAAGGAAGTCAAAAAGGTCCAGATTTGGGTTAAAATTCATGATGTTCCGATTGCGGCGTATACGGAGGATGGCCTTAGCATGTTAGCGACCACTATTGGGGATCCGAAAGCCCTAGATTCTTACACTACATCTATGTGCATGGACATGTGGGGACGTAGTAGTTATGCAAGAGCGCTTATAGAAGTTTCGGTTGATAAAAATCTTAGAGAAGAGATCACTATGGCGATCCCGGATCTGGAGGGAGAAGGATTTTTTAAGGAAGTTATGTCCGTGGAGTATGAATGGTATCCGCAACGTCGCACTCATTGTTGTGTGTTTGGTCACTCTGATGAGACTTGTCCTCACCAGGTTGTGAAAAAAGGTAATGTTAGGAATACGGAAAAGGGTGGTAAGCAGCATATTCAAGTTAGACGTCCTAATAATTATCAGGTGGTTGATGAGGAGGGGTATACCGGAGTTCATAGTAAGAAGATTGCAAGGAGAAATGGTTTTCCAGTGAACAAACCTAAGCCAAAATTCGAGTATAGGCCAGTGGTTGGTAAAAAGAAAGAGGAGCCGATTCAGGTTTCAAATCCTTTTGATGTCCTTAACGATACTAGTTTAAATGATGATGAGGGTGGTAACAATCCAGATTCAAACAAACATGATGAGAACGAGGTTGTAGATGATTTTTTTGAGACGGATGGATATGACATGGATGGTTTTTTGAGGCAAGGCACCATTAAAATTGATGTTAAAAAAGGGGCAAGCACTCCTTCTTCATCGGTAAATAATGGTTAGTATTGCTTCATGGAATATTAGGGGTTTGAACCGCCCCATTAAGCAAACGGAGATTCGTCATGCTATTAAGGATTTCAATTTGAGTTTATGTGCTATTCTTGAATCTCATGTGGAGGTGGGTAATCTTTCTAGAGTTTGTAAGGCAGTTTTTCGGTCGTGGCAATGGACGTCTAATGGGGCTCGAAGTAATAAAGGAACGAGAATAATTGTCGGCTGGAATCCTAACGTGTTTGATGTTATGGTGCTGTCCAAATCCGATCAGGTTATGCACCTGCAGCTGATATTTAAAAAAGGAGAAAGTTATGATTTTTTGTTCGATTATTTATGCTGCTAACTATTACGTTTCAAGGAGGGAGTTATGGAATCACCTTTCGATGCATAAAAATTTCGTTCGTGACGAACCGTGGGTTATTTTAGGTGATTTTAATTCGGCGTTGAATCTGGAGGATAAATCTATGGGGTGTTCTTCGGTTTCTACGAGTATGAAGGAGTTTCAAGCGTGTGTTGTTGATATTCAGATGATGGATTTAAATCGTTCTGGAGTTCATTTTACGTGGAATCAAAAGCCCAAGACGGGGATTGGATTGATGAAGAAGATTGATAGAGTGATGGGTAATTCTCAGTTCATATCCAAATTTCCTAGTGCGGTTGCGATCTTCCATCCAGCTAGGTTATCCGATCATTGCCCATGTGTTCTCAAGTTTTAGGAGGCTGTTAAGGTAAAGCATCGATCTTCAAGTTCGCGAACTTTCTGGTGCATAAACCGGAATTTTTACCAATTGTGAAGAAAGTTTGGGGTACAAGTATCAGTGGTGTCCATCAGTTTTCGGTTGTTAAGAAGCTTCGGCTTCTTAAATCCCCTCTACGAGTCTTACTTTTTCAGCAAGGGAATTTACATAAAAGAGTTCAAGACTTACGAGATAAACTTGATAGGATTCAGCGAGACATTGATAGTGACCCGTCGAGTGAAACTTTTCGGAAGGAGGAAGCTACTATCCGAAGTGAGTTTCAGGTTGCTTTATTTGATGAAGAGAGTTATTTGAAGCAGAAGTCCAAGGTAGACTGGTTAGCGGCTGGCGATATGAATACGGCTTTTTTCCATTCGGCCCTTAAAAATAGAACTCATTATAGCCGTATTAATGTTATTCGGGATGCTCGTGGGAATGTTTATGAAAACGATACGGTTCAGAAAGCGTTTGTTGATCATTATGAGAATTTTCTGGGATGCCCGGGTGTTACTTCTCTTAGTCCGTCTCCTGAGTTATTTACTAAAAAGTTGGGTAGGGATGTTGCTGATCATATGGTTCGGCCAGTTACAGCGGAAGAGGTTAAGAAAGCGATGTTTTCGATTGGGTCGGATAAAGCTCCAGGTCCAGATGGGTTTACCGCAGGATTTTTTAAGAGTGCCTGGCCGATTCTTGGTAATGATGTTTCAAAAGCGGTTATTGATTTTTTCACCACAGGTAAACTGCTTCGGGAATTAAATCATACGCTCATTGTTCTTATTCCTAAGATTCCTTCCCCGGCTGTGGTTACGGACTATCGTCCTATTGCCTGTTGCAATGTTTTGTTTAAATGCATTAGTAAGATTGTTGCTGAAAGAATTAAGGGGGTGTTGAATGATATTGTTAGTGTCAACCAATCAGCGTTTATCCCGGGAAGGAAAATCTCGGATAATATTTTGTTAACTCAAGAGTTAATGCATAATTATCATAGAAATATTGGTCCTCCTAAATGTGCGTTCAAAGTTGATATTCAGAAGGCTTATGACACTGTTGATTGGAGTTTTCTAAGGAGGATTTTGATCGGTTTCGGGTTTCATTCTAGCATGGTTCACTGGATCATGGTTTGTGTTTCTACGACCACGTTTTCAGTGTGTATTAATGGTGATGTTCACGGATTTTTCAAGGGTAATCGGGGTTTACGACAAGGTGATCCTATTTCGCCGTATCTGTTCACTCTAGTTATGGAGATTCTTACGGCCATTTTACATCACACGGTTAGGATTGATTCGTCGTTTAAATTTCACAATAAGTGTGAACGACAACAGATTATCAACCTTTGTTTTGCAGATGACTTGTTTATTTTCTCTAAGGGTGAAATCGCTTCGGCCAGGTGCATTATGAACTCTCTCAATTCTTTTACGAAGATGTCGGGTTTGCTGCCTAGTGTTCATAAAACTACAGTCTTTTTCTCTAATGTGCCTTCGTTTGTCAAAACGGCTATTTTGAATATCATGCCTTTTGTGGAGGGTAGTTTGCCGGTTAGATATCTGGGTGTGCCTCTTATTTCTACTCGTTTACTGTTTAAAGATTGTGATGTGTTGGTGGAGAAGTTTGAGAAGCGTATCATGCACTGGCAAAATAAATTACTATCTTTTGCGGGAAGGTTGCAACTTATTATATCAGTCTTGTCTTCTCTGCATGTTTACTGGTCTTCGGTGTTTATTCTGCCTACTCGGGTGACTCTTAAGTTGGAAGCGATGATGCGAAATTTTTTATGGTCCCAAGATAGTGCTTTTCAAAAGGGCCGGGCAAAAGTTTTATGGAAAGCGGTCTGTGTTCCTAAATATGAGGGTGGCTTAGGTATTCGACGTATTGGTGATGTTAATAAAGCTCTTATGTCGTCGCATATTTGGAGTATTCTTTCTAAGCGTGACTCTTTGTGGGTTGAATGGGTTCATTCTTACAGATTGAGAGGTAAAAATTTTTGGGCTTGTAATATTCCTGCTTCTTGTTGCTGGTCGTGGAGGAAGATTCTTCAGATTCGGCAGGAGATGAGGAGGTGCGTTTGGACCGATGTTGGGAACGGGTCGAACACCTCAGCTTGGTTCGATACTTGGAGTGATTTAGGTCCGTTAAATCAGATAATTTCGCCTAGAATTATTGCTAACGCAGGTTTCAATATGGAATCTAAATTTTCTGATATTTATTCGAACTTTAATTGGAACTGGCCGGTCGCGTGGAGAGATACTTTTCCAGTTCTTATCCAACTTGATCAGTTGACCTTCGATCCGAATAAGGAAGATAGAATTTTGTGGCGTCAAGGGGATCACCTTCATGATTTTTCTTCGGCTTGTGCGTGGGACTCAGTTAGAAACCGTGAGCCGGAGGTAGATTGGTGTCCTATTGTTTGGTTCGCTCAGTGCATCCCGCGTCATGCTTTCTTAATGTGGCTTATTATGAGGCGCAAGTTACTTACTCAGGATAAGATATTGAATTGGGACTTCTCGCGTAGGAAGAATATGAACATGATGTGCTGTCTGCTATGCTATGCCAATCATGACTCTCATAATCACCTGTTTTTCGAGTGTAAGTTTTCTACTCAAGTTTGGGTTTTGGTTAGGCATAAAGTGGGAATGGAATCGGTTCAAGCGAAGTGGGAGGATATTGTTGAATGGCTTCTAGTGCGGTCCAAATCCAAATCAGCGCTCAATTATGTTGCAAGGTTATTAGTAGCGGCCAGTGCTTATTTCATTTGGCAAGAACGTAATGCGAGATTATTCAAGAACCAGTTGAGACCTCCTGAGACTATAAGTGAACTTATTTTCCAACAGGTCCGATACAAGCTAATGGGGGCGAAGCTGAAGGATTGTGTAAATGTGAGAAGGCTTCTAGGCGAATGGGAAATTTATGGGTCTGAAATCCTAGATGGTGGTGGCTGATTGAGTAGTGTTGGTAGTTTGTCTTGTTTTTCCTAGATGGTAGTCTAGTTGTCTTTGTTCCCTGTTGGGAGTTTTTTGTTTTGTCTCATTGTTACTTTCATGGGGCATGTCCTGTGATTGAACTAGTGTAGGCTTTCTACACTACTTGTTTTGTTTGGTTCGTGAATATATAGAATCACCGGGGTAACCCTTTACCCAAAAAAAAGAAGCATGATAAGCTAGTGTGGAAGGACAGGATGGGGACCGTAACTGATTTTGGTACCTCCACGGTGTGGGATGTTATTCGTGCTACTCAGAATGAAGTCCATTGGTCGAAGATGGTTTGGTTTTCGCAAGCTATTCCTAAACACTCATTTATAATATGGTTGATTATCAACAAAAAGCTGAAGACGCAAGATGTTATGATGAGATGGAATACTTCGGGTAACATGAACGTTAACCTTATGTGCTGCTCGTTGTGTACCTCAGGCCCGGACTCTCATGACCATTTGTTTTTTGAGTGTTGCTATGCTTCTAAAGTTTGGGATGGTGTCAAAGGCAGAGCGGGTATGGAAGCTATTTCTAATAGATGGAGTGATATTTTTGACTTCGTAGTGGGAATAGCGGATTCGAAGAAGGCTTGGCATGTTATTGCCAAGCTTGTGGTGTGCGCTTCAGCTTACTTTATTTGGAATGAGCGAAATAGGAGATTATTCTTGAAGCATCGAAGAAGTCAGGAGCAGCTGGTTGATGTTATTCTTTCTACAGTTCGGTTGAAGCTTCAATCGATGAAGTTCAAGCAGTCAGTTCATACTGATAGGATCTTGCAAGAATGGGCGTTTCCAAGGGGTCTGTTACTTGCTGATGACGATTGTGGCTGATTTTATTTTGTTAGTGAGTTTAGTTTGTAAGCTTAGTTGACTGGTGTGTTTGTTTTGCGTTGTTGATCGCTTGTTCACTCTCGTTAGGTATGTCTTTCGAGAGAACTGGGGTGTGTTTATGCGCCCCACTTGTTGTTATGTTTTGGTTGGTATAATATTCACCGGGGTAACCCTTTACCCAAAAAAATATGTGTATTTGTGTTTGATGATTTTAGGATTCGATTCGATTTCCGATTTCAAGCTTTAAATCACTTTCTGGAAAGTTATACGCAAACTGGTGCGTAAACGCAGTCAGTTTAACGCGACAAACACTCCGGAATAGTGACATAGGCTTAACATACCTAAAATAACCTTCACATAACTTAGAAATAAGTTTTGGATGGTTTGGTGTGTTGAAAACAAGTCTATTCGATCGCAGGGACTATTTGTGTCAAACTGCGAAACTATACCGATTCGTATGGTATCGAAGAGTCCGGAACTTGATCATAAGCTAAACATACCATAAATAACCTAAACATAGCTTAGAAATAAGCTTTGAGGGGTTCGGTGTAGGAAAACATGCTTATTTGATCTTACAGGGACTAAAAGTGTCAAAAACGACGTAAGTTTGCATTTTTGCGCATATCTTACGTTCTGACGACATCTGGACATCCAAAATTTTTGTACACACTAAAATATTTTTATTTTAGTGATCGACATGCAAAAATACCATTCGTCGCTTAAATTGGATCGTTTTCGCGTCTGTTTTAGTTTCGTCGTAATTTAACGAACAACGCGACTGTACGACCAAACGAGCCGACATCCGAGAGTGTTCCAAGCATATTTTGAGTCCTCTAAACTTTATTGACCTTGTAGAGCCTTGAAAATGGCTTAACGGGGGTCAAAAGGGCCTGAAATGAGCTTAAACCAAGTGCAGGGGAGCCCAGGCGGGGTGCATAAGCCTCCTGCCTATTCTTACGCGGCCCGTATGAGTATGCCAGCGACCAGATTTCCATTTTCAGCATTCTGTTTGATCTTCAGGGGCTGTTATGGTAAATTCTTTGTGTGATGGGCAAGTTTAAGTGTTCTCCAAGGTCTCTAATCAGTTCCTAACAATTGTATGGCCATGATTTAATCCTTGATGGCCACACAAACACATGGAATGATCTTGATCATCATGCTCAAGTATAAATAGCCAACACTTTCATTTGTTTCATTGCTCATTCCTCTCTTCTCTTCTCTACATCTGATTTGGGAGCTCTCTCTCAAGTGTTTGGAAACTTATTCTTTGTAGAAAAGATAGCAAGGACCTTTAGTGAGCATTCTTTCATTCTTTTATTACTTACTAGTTTAAAAAGTCAAACAATGTTTGACTTTCAGTTGACCAGTCAATTGGTCAAGTCAAAGTTCAATTGAACTTTGCAACGTGATTGTAATCACGATGGTTATAATCCTTAGCGATTATACCTACTGATTACCACGTTAACTAGGCGTAGTGACGAGTCAAAGTTTCGGTCAAAATGCGTTTTAGCACGCATTTTGCAACGGAACTATTTTCGGGTATCAAAACCCATTGTTTTGATACCAAATCAGTTTTCTAAGTAGGTTAAACATGTTTTGACATGTTTAACTCGTCACTATTAATTTAGTGCTTGTTAGGGTCGTAAGTTAAGCGGTCTAAACAACCGCTTAGACTTTCGAACCCGACCCGTTTGGTCGATCATTAGGATCCGATCAAGCTCGATTAGTGATCATAGTTGCATAGGGGAATAACCACTGAGGTTATACCTTATGATCACATAGGATTGGTTAGTTATTTGTTAAGTAGCTTGTATGCCCATAAGAAATGACCAAAATGCCCTTTTGAAACATAAATCCGTATTTTACATATGTGAACATGTTTTTGACATATAATCTGATTTAGTAACATGTTTAGGTATTATTGGGCATGTAAGACTTGACATAGCACATAGTTAACCATCCGAACATAGTTTTGCGCGAACGACGCGTTAAAGTAACATAAGCTACCTTAATGGGTCATGACGGGTCAAAAGCACTTAGGCTAAGTTCCGATTTAGGATGTAGGCTTTGTTAAACCATATCACATGAGTTCCACACTCATTTGGTTTACAAGACCTCATTCTATCCGATCTTCCGATTTAGGTGTTGATTTATTTACTAGTGATCCGATTACTAGGTACTACTTGAATTTCCTTGGTTTGTCTGAGCTTCGCTAAGTTCTTTAGATCAAGGATACACTTTCATTCAATGTGAGTACATAGTTCCCCTATTTTACTATTTTCAATTGTTTTGGGGTGATTCATATGTACAAAATGATTTCAAGGTTTAAACGATGATTTCAAAACGATTAAGATGGTTTATATTAAACTAAACAACGATTTCAATAATGTGAACAAACTCGATGGTTGTAGTTACATAACGAATGACATTCATTAGCATTGATCAAGCCGACCAGTATTAGATTATGGTACCACAGGATCTGACAAATCCCGTTATCAGACTACACCCATGGTTATGTGTGGGGGTTATGTAGGTAACGACCGAATCTGATGATTGTTAACTTACCCTTTGGTGGTTTGTTAATACAAGAAACGATGTAGTCGAGTCACGAAGGTTTGAATGTTATTAGCGAGACAACCATAAGTAGTTTCACAATTAAAACGAATACGATTTTTTTGACGAGTTGAAACGTATTGGAACGACTTAAACGAGATAAAACGATTTGAACGAACGATTGGTTTTGGGTAGTGATTAGATAGTGGGACGGGTGTAGTATGATATAAGCATGGTAGATACGCCGCTGGTACATCTTATATATAAGTGCTTCTATCATATTACATTGCGTGTCATTATTTAGTTCACTTGGGAAACGATTTGAAACGATGTCACACTACGAGGTTTTCGAAATTATATAAACCATACGAGTTTTATTAACGAGTTTTAACGAGATGTTTTACGAATTGGTTTACTAAAACAAATGATTTGGGGTTAAGAATCATGACTACGAGATTTTATAAACTATAACCATCTTGATTTGAGTTGGTTAATCATGTTGCAATATTATATACTTTTCAAAACAAGGTTTTAGAGGTATTGCAATATATATATAAACGAGCCATGATTCTGATACTCTTATAAAACCTATGTGCTCGCCAGCATTTCTTTGCTGACTTTGTTTTTACATATGTTTCAGGTGATGTTGCGTGATGATTGCTAGGGAGCATGTTCATTTAGGATTTGGACGTGGCCTTAGTGACATAAAAACAATAGTAGACGATGTTTAATTTGTTTGTTTGGTTTTAAGACAATGTAATTTACTTAATGAATCAATAAAACGAAACTTTTAATCACCATGGTTGTTGAAACGATGATTCTGTTACAACACTCCCCGACGTTTCCGCCACGGTTTTGTTGTTTTAACGTGGTCGGGGTGTGACAGAAGAGTTGGTATCAGAGCCAATGGTTATAGGGAATTAGGTTATTAGTAATGCTTTGACCTAGACTATAACTTTCTAGGACCCTAACGCAAGTATTCTTGCATTTAGATTTTAAAACAATATCGTCACCTATCCTTAGGTGATAACCACAACGAGAACACAATAACGAATCCGCTTCGAAAATTAATCATCTGTTCTAGGATGATTGATTACTAGGTTTTGAACCCCCTGTTGTAAGGTTTTGAACCCTCTCAGTTTTCAAAATCTCGTCAAAGTTTGGGACTAAATAATGTGAACACGTGCAAACTGGAAGAGTGAATGCCTGTACCCTGAGTTTTCTGTCTAAGGCTAGAGTGTTCGTACAAATCCGCAGTATCGGACCAGTCACTCTTACCTGGGAACTCTTGGGGTGAGTGTTCACTTATAGGTGAGCATGTCTTCAGTGATACATTATTATGACCCATTTACTTTGATTAGTCGCTGCGTGTCGTTTGTTTGTTCGAGGTAACAAACGAATGATCGCCTTCCTTGTGTTTTGTCGATGTTTTCAATACCTCTTTTGTTTCTCCAATTGTCAACCTCATTCGTTTCTCATGTTTCCTTGTTAGACAATGCCTCCTCGACGCGAAGCTCGAACCTTTACTGCTGAGGAAGTCGCAGCCCTTGTCTCTCAGCAAATGGTTGCTGTGCTTCCAGGCGTTGTGACCCAAATCCACGAGTTATACAACAACAATAATGCACAATGTAGTTTCAAGAATTTCAATTCTGCGAAGCCGCTTAAGTTTTCTGGGTCACAAGGAGCAACTGCGCTCCTGCAGTGGTTCGAGAGTATCGAGAGCACATTCAGACATGTGCAGTGTCCGAATGCGCGTAAGGTTGAGTTTGCATCTAGCGTGTTTGAGAAGAGAGCGCTTACCTGGTGGAATGGTATTATGCGCGATAGGGGTGCCGAAGTGGCATTAGCACAAACTTGGGAAGAACTCTGAGCTCTCATGATGAGAGAGTTCTGTCCCCGTCACGAAATTCGAGCTTTGGAACGAGAATTCGATGATTTGAAACAAGACGGGGGAGAACACCGTGTGTATACGGATCGATTTGAGGAGCTCAGTTTGTTGTGTCCCACTATGGTTACCCCACTGGAAAAAGCAATCGAGAGATATATCGATGGTTTACCCGATTCTATTCAGGATATTGTGACCGGTGTTAATCCTACTACTGTCCGTCACGCGATCGAGTTGTCTGCTACCCTGACTGAGTCTCAAGTCAGGAAGGATAAACTCACCCGCAAGGGTGATAAAAAGAAGTCGACCGATTCTGACAAGGGTAAGGGTAAGGGTAAGAAGCAGGGTGAGTCTTCTAAAAAGTCGAGGAAGCGCAAGGCTTCCCAGAACTTTGCAGTTACTGCTCAGAACCCTCAGAACCCACCGACTCAACCTCCTGCAAAGAAAGCATATGCTGGTACCGCACCTCATTGTGCTCGATGTAATGGTCACCATGTTGCCCAACAGGCCTGTAAACAGTGTGCTACGTTTACAGGATAATGCTCTTATGGTTGTGTGTGTTTGCCTAAGGAAGAAGGTGGGTTGGGTATCCGGAGAATTTCTGACATGAATAATGCTCTTATGGTTGCTCACATATGGAGCCTCTTGACTCATAGGGAATCATTATGGGTTAAATGGGTTCACTCGTATCGCATCCGGGATAGAAGTTTTTGGGATGTGCCTGCTCGGAATAACATTACGTGGGGTTGGCGGAAGATACTTCAACTGAGAACGATCATACGTCAACACATTTGGATTAAGTTGGGTAACGGAGCAAACACTCGAGTCTGGTTTGATACATGGGATAACTTGTGCCCTTTGAATCTATTTATCACACCGAGAATGATATCTAATGAGGGGTTTGATATGAGATTCACGGTTGCGGATATGTTTCAAAACGGAGGGTGGGTATGGACGGACTCATGGGTGTCTAGATTTCCGGTTTTACATGCCTTATCAAATGTCATATTAGACCCTCATGTACAAGATAAGACTATTTGGCGTTCTAGAGACGGTAAAGATATGGAGTATAGCACTTATGGAGTGTGGAACGATATTCGTCAGGTTCAAGAGAAGGTAGATTGGGATCGTATAGTGTGGTTTCCTCAGGCTATCCCTCGGCATTCTTTTCTCATGTGGCTTATAGTTTGCAAGAAACTAAAAACTCAGGATATTATGTGCAAATGGGGATCGTCGGGTAATGCTAACTACAACCTCTTGTGTTGTTCTTTATGTACATCGGGACCGGACTCTCCTGATCACCTCCTTTTTAAGTGCGACTTTGCATCTCAAGTCTGGTATGGGGTTCGCGAGAAGGCGGGTATGCTAACAATAGAGAAGACGTGGGACGGGATTATGAGCTATTTACTGCAACATGCGGAGTCAAAACGTGCATCTCACATCATTGGCAAATTAGTGGTGGCGGCGTCGGCTTACTTTATTTGGCAAGAACGAAATAACAGGTTGCTCTCTTCAAATAAAAGGAGTGCGGCTCAAGTTATTGAGGTGACTCTTATGACCGTTAGAATGAAATTACATACAATGAAGTTTAGAAGAACGAGTAACGTGAGCCAACTTTTGAGCGACTGGAGTCTCCCTCGGGAATTGCTGATGGACCAAGATGAGTGTGGCTGAGTTCTGAGCACGTTTGGTTGGAGCCGTTTTTTGGTGCTTGTTTGTCAATTTCGACTTGTTTGATTTGTTTTTGCATGTGAGCTTTTGCTTTGTTGTATGCGAGTGAACTCTAGTAATGGCATGTCATTCTAGAGAACTGAGGGGTAATCTATTCCTCACTTATTTTATTTGGTTGTTGAATGAAATTTAACCGGGGTAACCCTTTACACAAAAAAAAAACAGTGTGCTACGTGTGGTAGACTTGGGCATTTGACCAACATTTGTCGTTTTGGTCAAAATCAGGCTGCCCAGGTTCCAGCTCAAGCTCAAGGGAATGCTGCGAGATTCCCACCTGGTTCGTGTTTTAATTGCGGAGAAATGGGTCATTTCCGCAACAACTGCCCAAGATTGGTCAATGCGAATCCGAATGGTAACGCAATCGCGAATGTGAATCCCGCTCGTGGACGAGCATTCAATCTGAACGCAAATGAGGCGAGGGCAGAGAACGAGGTTGTTAACGGTACGTTCCTTGTTAACAATCAACTTGCATCTGTTCTTTTTTATTCTGGTGCCGATAGGAGTTTTGTTTCATTATCCTTTGAGCCTTTACTTGCGATACCTAGAACTAAACTGAGGAAACCCTTATCTGTTGAAGTTGCTACTGGTAAACCTCTTGTTCTCGATTCTGTTATTCGTGGTTGTCAATTGAACCTCGATAACCATCTTTTTCCCATTGACCTCGTACCGATGCAACTTGGGGGTTTCGACATCATCGTGGGGATGGATTGGTTAACCAAACAACATGCCGAGGTTGTTTGTTTCGATAAAATCATTCGTATCCCTCTTTCGTCTGGCGATGTTCTGGAAGTACGTGGCGAGAAACCATCTGGTGGATTGAAACTCATGTCATGCACGAAAGCCCAAAGTTATCTACGAAAAGGATATGTTGCTTTTCTGGCACATGTCACCGAGGAGAAAGGCAAGAACAAGAGTATTCAGGATATTCCGATTGTTCGGGATTATCCAGAGGTGTTTCCTGATGAACTGCCTGGTTTGCCTCCAGTTTTTTTTGGGTAAAGGGATTTACCCCGGTGATTCTATATATTCACAACCAAATAAAACAAGTAGCGTGGAGAATCCACACTAGTTCAATCATGAGACATGCCTCATGAAAGTAAACAAAACAAAAAACTAATTCGCAAAACATTACCAACAAATCCAAACTAGACACACATCTAGATAAAGACACAACTCAAAACGCTACTCAACCGCCATCGTCCATAATGTCCCTTTCCCGAATTCCCCATTCACCAAGAAGTCTGCGCACCTTCTCTGTCTTCTTCAGCTTAAGTCCCATAAGTTTGTACCGAACCGTTTGGAAAATAATCTTTCCGATAGTCTCTGGCGGTCTTAATTGGTTTTTGAAAAGACGAGCATTCCGTTCCTGCCATATGAAGTAAGCAGTAGCCGCCACTAAAATCCTAGCAACATAATTAGCAGCCGACTTGGAATTCGCGCGCACCAGCAACCAGCTCTCTATATCCTCCCATTTATTATCGACCAAATCCATGCCCACTTTTTGCCTAACAATACCCCAAACTTGAGAAGAAAATTTATATTCGAAGAATAGATGACAATGAGAATCGTTATCCGCGTAACATAATAAGCAGCACATCATATTCATATTCTTCCTTCTCGTGAAATCCCATTTAAGAATGACATCTTGAGTCAGCAATTTCTTCCTCATAATCAACCACATTAAGAACGCGTGCCTTGGAATACATTGAGAAAACCAAACCACTGTGCTCCACTGGATCTCCGAGTCACTATGTCTAATCGAATTCCATATAACCGAGGCCAAGACTTCATTAAGATGCCCTCCAACCCTCCATCGAACTGTATCATTTTTATAAGCTTGAACCTGAATATGATCTACTTGGTTGAGAACTGGAAATAAATCCCTCCAAGCCGCTGGCCACAACCAGGCACCATCCATGACAATATCCGCAACTGACGCGTCTAAACGAAACCCTGCATTTGTTATTGTTCTTGGGGATAAAAAATCACCCAGCGGACCTATATCGCTCCAAGTATCATACCAAGCTGAAGTGGATCTCCCATCTCCAAGTAACGACCAAAAATACTTCCGCACCATCGGACGCAGCTGTAGGATTTTGCGCCAGCTCCAACAACAGTTATTAGGGGCTTTGCAAATCTAGAAGCTTTTTCCTTTTAGTCTATAGTCATGAATCCAATCGACCCAAAGAGACTTTCTTTTAGTAATAATGCTCCAGATATGGATCGCCATAAGAGCTGTATTCATATCCCCGATCCGCCTAATCCCCAAGCCACCTTCATATTTAGGAAGACAAATCGAATTCCAAGAAACCTTTGCTTTTCCTTTGTGAAAAGTGCTTTGTTGAGTCCATAAAAAATTACGTATTCTAGCTTCTAGATCGTGGACAACACGAGTCGGTAAGATAAACACCGAAGACCAATATATATGCATCGAAGATAAGACCGCAACCACTAGTTGCAACCTCCCTGCAAACGAAAGGAACTTGTTTCTCCAGCTCGATATTCGCTGCTCTAGTCTCTCAACCAAGACACCACAATCCTTGTACAAGAGCCGAGACGAGATAAGGGGCACGCCCAAATAACGAACCGGAAGCTCTCCTTCAACAAACGGCATAATATTCATAATAGCATTCTTAATATTACCAGGCACATTACAGAAGAAGACTGTACTTTTCTGAATACTAGGCACCAATCCTGACATCTTTGTAAAGGTATCTAAAGAAGACATAATGCATTTAGCCGATCCAACATCGCCTCTTGCAAAAAGGAAAAGGTCATCCGCAAAACATAAATTAACAATTTGCTGCTTCTCGCATTTATTATGAAACTTGAAAGACGAATCTATCCTGGTAGCATGCTGCAAGATACCGGTCAAGACCTCCATAACAAGCGTAAATAAATACGGAGAAATAGGATCCCCTTGCCTTAAACCGCGACTACCCCTGAAAAAACCATGAATATTCCCGTTGACACAAATAGAGTATGACGTAGTAGAAACACATACCATAATCCAATCCACCATCATTCTATGAAACCCGAACCCAAGCATCACAGACTTTAAAAAATTCCAGTCGACTGTGTCGTACGCCTTTTGGATATCGACCTTAAAAGCACACCTAGGAGGGCCAACATTCCTGTGATAATTGTGCATTAATTCCTGGGTTAAAAGGATATTATCTGAGATCCTCCTACCCGGAACAAACGCAGACTGGTTCACACTGACAATCCCATTCAGAGCAATCTTTATACGATCCGCAATAATCTTGCTGATGCATTTGTACAACCCATTACAACAAGCTATAGGACGGTAGTCCGTAACAGACGCCGGAGTGGATACCTTCAGAATAAGCACTAGCAGCGTGTGATTTAATTCACGGAGCATCTTTCCTGTAGAGAAAAAATCTATGACAACATTAGACACCTCCTGCCCTATAACATGCCAGGCACTCTTGAAAAAAGCAGAAGTGTAGCCATCTGGCCCAGGGGCTTTATCAATTCCAATCGAGAACATAGCCTTTTTCACTTCGTCACTAGAAACCGGCCGAACCATATGGGAAGCTATATCCGGATCCAACACGTTAGAAAACAAATCAGGGGATGGCATCAACGACACGTTATCATGACACCCCAAAAACTGCTCATAATGATTAACTAAAGCAATCTGAACCTTGTCTCCTTCATAAACAGTACCACGAGCATCCTTTATCAAATCAATACGGCACCTATGATTACGCGTTTTCAAAGCCGAATGAAAGAACGCTGAGTTCATATCCCCAGCTCTCAGCCAGTCGACCTTAGATTTCTGTTTTAGAAATCGTTCTTCATCTAACGCCGCCTCCTGGTATTGACGATTTAATTCGCTCTCTTTGGCACGAAAATCCGCATTCATCGGATCCTTATCAATACTAGTCTGGATAGAATCCAAAGAGCGACGCAACTCCTCAACTTTTTTATGGAGATTACCCTGTTGGAACAAAAGAGCACGTAAAGGAGCTTTTAATAAACGGAGCTTTTTCACCACCCGGAACTGATGCACTCCATCAACACTGGATCCCCAATTTTTAACCACAATATCCATAAATTCTTTCTTGTGAGTCAGAAAGTTAGCAAACTTAAACGGCCTATTTTTCATCACCTCAGGCTTCGGAATTTTCAGAATACAAGGACAGTGATCAGAGATCCTATAAGGGTGAAAGAAAGCGACCGCACTCGGGTACTCAACAACAAACTGATTGTTACCCAACACCCGGTCAATCTTTTTTAGTAAACCAATTCCCTTCTTCGGTTTTTTATTCCAAGTAAAGTGACAACCTGTACGATTAATGTCAAAAACCTCAATATCATCCACACAAGCCTGAAATTCTTTCATGCTGGCCGAAACCGTTGAAGCACCCATAGACTTATCTTCCAGACTTAAAGCAGAATTAAAATCACCCATTATTACCCAAGGTTGAGTACCAACTAGCGCCTTATGCATAGAAAGTTGTTGCCACAATTCTCTTCTAGAAATATAGTAATTATCCGCATAAACTATCGAACAGAAAAACAGTTTCTTATCTAGCTTGAACCGAATCTGAACATGCATTACCTGAGACGTTTGGTTCAGCACCATTACCTCAAACATATTTGGATTCCAGCCAATAATTATTCTAGTGCCTTTATCGCAAAGCCCTCCATTAGACGTCCAATCCCAATTGTGAAAAACACTTTTACAAATTATACCAAGTTTACTTACATCCACGTGAGAGTCTAAAATAGCACAAAAATTCAGCTTATTATCTTTCACAATTTGCCGAACCTCTTTTTGTTTTAGCGGGCGGTTCAACCCCCTAATATTCCACGTGGCTAGGCTAACCATTGGCAACAGTTGGAGAAGGAGTGCTTGCCCCTTTAGTGTCCTTCGGCTTCTTAGAGTCACCCACCAGAAACTCATTTGTCTCATTATAAACTTCCATGACCTCCTCGTCATTGGACTCTTCAAAATCTCCACCACTCGGCCCCTTACTACTTTGACCTTCGTCCGCATCAGCTGAATTCAGAACATTAAATGGGTTTGTGGACAAGATCGGACCAGCCGACTTAATGTTTAAGTCCGCTTTATGCTTGTTAGTAATCGGCCTATACTCAAATTTTGGTTTTGGTTTAGTAATCTGGATACCTGGTTTCCTAGCCATCTTCTTGTTTTGAACTTCTGTATAGCCATCATCATCTACTCTAGGCGCCTTCTTAGGTTGAGAATTACCTCGATTTCCAGGGTGCTTAACACCTATCTGAACAGGTTTCCTAGGATTTTTTGGGCAGGAGTCATTAGCATGACCGAAAACACAACATGTCGAACACCTGAGAGGATTCCATTCATATTCGACATAAACCTTTTCCTTAACAAATCCATCTCCCTCAAGACAAGGAACCGCAATAGTCAACTCCTCTTTTAGATCATTGTCGGCTGAAATCTCAACCAGAGCACGAGCAAAACTGCTTCTACCCCACATATCTACGCACATTGAGGTAGTAAATGAATCCAAAGATTTCGGCTCTCCAATAGTTGTTGCAATCATACTTAAACCATCCTCCGTATACGCCGCTATAGGAACTTCATGGAGTTTAACCCAAACCTGAACCTTTTTTACTTCCTTCTTCTCGAGCTTAACCGACGGTGACCAAACTTCCAAAATCAACGGCTGTGATCGAATAATCCACGGTCCTTCAGTAAGAGCCTTTTGCATACCTGCTTGATCAGCGAATTTGAAAAAGAAAAAGCCACTGGCGTTCATCATTGATTTCTGTAATCCAAAACGTTTCCAGTTATTCCTTACATAGTATTCCACCACGGGATACGCAACCCGATCCCCCAAAAAGTATCCATACAACATGTTAGCTAGTTTGTCTTGTACTACTCTAACTGAGTCCCTGGATAAGACAACATCACAACCATCCTGCTTCTCATCAGACGCTAAAGACCGAAAATTCACCTTCGTTGCACTAGGTCCCTTAACAGATTCAGCATATGACAAAGGTTTTACTAAAATACCAGGATTCTGCTGACTACTAGCACCCTGATCCTGATGATTCTCAGCACCGTGAATATCCGATCTGACTAACTCCACACCATCCAGGTTTACGGGTTTTGATATGGCAGCAAGTCCATCAATAACCGATACATTATCCGAAAAAAACATACCTCTCCTCGGCAACATAGCTTTTCCTTGTGCTTCATAATAAATGTCAAGATCAAAGAATCATTAACTTGTGCTTCGCTGATGACCTTTTTTTGTTTGCTAGAGGGGATCCGAAATCGGCTAGACTTATTATGGACTCTCTTAACAGTTTTAAAAACATGTCAGGGCTTGTGCCGAGTATGATGAAGAGTACTGTTTTTTTTGGCAATGTACCAGATTCAGCCAAAGCACGTATTCTTGATATTCTGCCTTTTGAGGAAGGGGTGTTGCCTGTCAAGTATTTAGGGGTACCACTTATTTCTTCTCGGCTTATCTATAAAGATTGTAAATGTCTGGTCGAGAGAATGGAAGCTCGAATAACTGATTGGAAAGTTAAATGTCTTTCTTTTGCTGGGAGATTACAGTTGATCAGGTCGGTGTTGTCTTCTTTGTATGTTTATTGGGCTTCGGTGTTTGTGCTTCCAAAACGTATTATTCATGAGTTGGAGGAACGAATGCGGTTGTTTTTATGGACTCAAGGGAACCGAATTAAAGGTAAGGCAAAGGTGAATTGGAAAGTTGTTTGTTTACCGAGAGAGGAAGGGGGGTTGGGCCTTCGTAGGGTGGGTGATATGAATAATGCCCTTATGGTCACGCATGTATGGAGTCTCCTTTCTAACCGTGAATCGTTATGGGTGAAGTGGATACACTCTTATCGTATTCGAGGGAGGAGTTTTTGGGAGGTGCCGATTAAAAATAACATAACGTGGACTTGGGTGATGGTACGAATACGAGTGTTTGGTTCGATAAATGGGATGTTGTTTGCCCGATAAGTAGTTTTATCACTCCCAGAAGTATAGCGATTGCAGGTTTAAGCATGACTGCTCGGGTCGCGGATGTGTTTGTAAATGGAGAATGGGTTTGGCCAGTGTCTTTGTTTAACCATTTTCCGATGCTGAATACGATACAAAACCCGGTCTTAGTGCCGTCTAAACATGATAATCTGGTATGGTTTACTTCTAATGGTCGACACCTGGATTTTAGTACATCGATGGTTTGGGAGGACCTTCGGCATTCTCAACAAGGGGTGCAGTGGTCGAATTTGGTTTGGTTCCCTCAGGCTATTCCTCGTCATTCTTTTCTTGTGTGGCTTATGGTGCTTAAAAAGTTAAAAACTCAAGACGTGATGAGTAGATGGAATTCGGATAATGTTAACTTGCGTTTGTTATGCTGTTCCTTATGTACTAGGGGTCCTGATTCGCATGAGCATTTGTTTTTTGAATGCGAATTTGCTAAGCAAGTTTGGTATGGAGTTCGTGGTAAAGCGGGTATGGATAGCATTCAGAATATATGGTCTGATATTTTCGATTATTTGCTGGATATAGCCAAGTCTAACAGGGCTGAACACATCATTGCGAAAATAGTAGTAGGCGCAACAGCTTATTTTGTTTGGGAGGAGCGGAATCGGAGGCTCTTCACGGACAAGAGAAGAAATAAGGATCAACTGGTAGAGATTATTCTATCCACGGTGAGAATGAAATTGCACACGATGAGGTTCAAGCAGTCCTCTCAAACGGTTAGAGTTTTGCAAGAGTGGAGCCTTCCGACAGGTCTTTTAGTGGCGGATGACGATTGTGGCTAAGTAGAATGTCTTGCTTGATGTTGATAGTAATCGAGTCGTAATGGTGTTTTTGGTTTAGCGTTTTGCTTGTTGTTTGGTGCTTGTGTACTCTTGTATGGCATGTCATACAGGAGAACTGGAGACGTATAGTCTTCACTTGTTTTATTTGGTTGGTAATAAAAATTTAACCGGGGTAACCCTTTACCCAAAAAAAAAAAAAAACATAGCTTTTCCTTCAATGTTGGTCACACGTAGGCCAATTCCTTGAACAGGAACTGTACCCGGAGTAGACCCTGTCTCTTTAACCGCAGAATCATCAGTAGCCACCGGAGATAAAGGATAACCAGCCTGATCATACAATCCTTGGTTCACCTGATTAAAAGGGATGTTACTCCCAGGATAATCACGATCATTCATTAGAAATAACACAACTCTCCCTTAAACAACGATGCTGAAGTCACCATGCAACCAGAAAACAACCACCACGCCAAGAAAACGAAGAAAACTTATCAGACACAGAAAACCCTAATCCTGTTACCCTAGAGCCGAATTTCAATCCTTAACTTATTACCCCAGAGTATCAATCTAGCTGAATTATTCACAGATAACCGCGACCAATGACAACCGGATTAATAAGTCAGGATTTCGATACAGCAACTAAGGCGGCGATTGAAGAAAAAACAAAAACAAAAACCCTAATATCAGATTAATCACTATTGCTAACGAGTTCGTTATAGAATTTTGATAAACAAAACTCTAATCACAGACTGTTATACAAATGATTTCAAAGAAGATTAGGGTTTCAAGAAGATGAAGGAAAATCGCCCAGGAGAGAGAGCATGGTTTGCCTCCAGTTCGTCAAGTCGAGTTTCATATTGACCTTGTACCCAATGCCAACCCGATTGCGAAAGCACCTTATCGTCTTGCACCATCTGAGATGCAAGAGTTATCGAAACAGCTTCAAGAGTTGTCTGATAAAGGATTCATCCGTCCGAGTTATTCACCTTGGGGCGCTCCTGTCCTCTTTGTGAAAAAGAAAGATGGATCTTTTCGTATGTGTATCGATTATCGTGAGATTAACAAGCTTACCATCAAGAATCGATATCCCCTACCACGAATTGATGATCTCTTTGATCAGCTGCAAGGTGCTACCTGTTTTTCTAAGATCGATCTGCGTTCTGGGTATCATCAGCTTCGTGTATTCGAAGAAGATATTCCCAAAACCGCTTTCCGCACGAGATATGGACATTACGAGTTTACTGTCATGCCTTTTGGTTTGACGAATGCTCCAGCTATCTTTATGGACTTAATGAATAGGGTCTGTAAACCTTATTTAGATAAGTTCATCATTGTGTTCATCGACGATATTCTCATTTATTAGAAGTCTCGAGCCGAACACGAGCAACACCTTCGTTTGACATTGGAACTCCTTAAGAAGGAACAACTTTTTGCTAACTTCTCCAAGTGTGAATTCTGGCTTAAAGAAGTTCAATTCGTAGGTCATATAGTCAATGAGCAAGGTATTCATGTGGATCCATCCAAGATTGTTGCAATCAAGGATTGGAATACACCGACGACGCCTACGGAAATTCGTTCTTTTCTTGGTCTCGCTGGCTATTATCGTCGTTTCATTTCAAACTTCTCAAAAATTGTGGTTCCACTCACTGCTTTGACTCAGAAGAATAAGCCATTTGAGTGGGGACCCAAGCAAGAAGAAGCGTTCCAAACGCTGAAACAGAAGCTATGTGATGCTCCTGTTTTATCTTTGCCCAAGGGAAACGATGATTTCGTTGTCTACTGTGATGCGTCCAACTTAGGCCTTGGGTGTGTTCTTATGCAACGAGGTAAAGTTATAGCATATGCATCTAGACAATTGAAAGTTCACGAGAAGAACTACACGACTCATGATCTTGAGTTAGGAGCTGTGGTTTTCGCGCTTAAAATCTGGTGACACTATCTCTATGGAACGAAGTGTGTGGTTTTCACAGACCACAAAAGTCTCCAGCACATTCTAAATCAGAAGGAGTTGAACATGAGGCAACGACGTTGGGTTGAACTCTTGAACGACTATGATTACGAGATTCGCTACCATCCTGGTAAGGCGAATGTTGTAGCCGATGCGCTTAGTCGAAAGGAACGAGTCAAGCTTCATTCTGTTCGAACTCTATCTGATCTTCAAACTCGTGTTCTTCAAGCTCAGCAATCTTGTGTTTCACAAAATTTGATGGGTAAGGAATTACCACTCAGCTTGAGCTCAAACTCGAAGCGAAGGACGATGGTTTACTCTATCTCGAGGATCGTTTGTGGATTCCAAAACAGGACGATCTTCGCACTTTAGTGATGGACGAATCTCATAAGTCTCGATATTCTATCCATCCTGGTGCTGATAAAATGTACAAGGATCTTCGTACTAAGTTCTGGTGGCCTGGTATGAAGAAAGATGTTGCCTTGTATGTATCGAAATGCCTAACTTGTCTCAAAGTCAAGGCAGAACATCAACGACCTTCTGGTTTGCTTGTACAACCAGAGATACCGGTTTGGAAGTGGGAGAACATTGCAATGGATCTCATCACTAAATTACCGCGTACATCTAAAGGTCATGATGCTATTTGGGTTGTTATCGATCGATTAACGAAGTCAGCTCATTTTATTCCGATTCGCGAGGATCTATCTGCTGATAAACTTGCAAAGATTTATGTTGATGAGATTGTATCTCGACACGGTGTTCCTTTGTGTCACACCCCCAAAATCCACACGCGGAGTATCACCGCTTGGAGGCGTGACTGACCAGGATCAAGCCACCAATCATATTGAACAAGCATGTAAGTAAACATAATTCAACCAACCAATATGAAAGGTGTTCAAAAACCAAAGCATAGTTAAGTGTTTAGCGGAAGCATAATTTGTAAAACCCATAGCAAGTATTAAATATGAAATAAAGTAATGTTTAAAGCATGGCACACATTGCCATGTCCCACAACGACCGTTCCTCCCTGTGCAAGCTCCATGGGTACCTAATGACCTGCAAGGCATGTAGCAACGAATCAACAACAAAGTTGAGCGAGTTCACAGTTGATTGTTGGTTTTAGTTGTTCCAAAAATAGTTCCTTTAACATCCCTGCTGTGGGGGTTACCCCATATTTGAAAACGTAAGTTGTTTAACCCATTAATTCTGGCAATCCAGCCGTGGGGGCTACCCCAAGATAGTTATCTGGCATTTCGGCCGTGGGGGCTACCCCATGTATTACAAGACCACGCGTATCGACTGCTACGAAAATGTAAGAGGTGCCCTAAGTCAATGTCTATCAGCATTGACCCTTTGCCCATAGTCCATTAGTACACGCCCGTCCGACTGGCACGGTGTGAGGTTTGTTAAACCTAATAGCGCTATTAACTAATGACCCGCTCGCCCTAGGCCTCGGCGATTAAGTCGATAATTGAGGGACTTCCTTTGATAGAGGTGATGGTCTTAAGATCGTGTACGTAGGCTTTACGTACGTGCCCTTCAATCCGAGGACAGTAGTAAATATAGCTGTACGTAGGTTTTACGTACGTGCCCTTCAACCGAGGACAGTAATAATCTGTTTAATAGTAATAGTAGTACGAGTAGTTATTCAATCCCATTCCCAACCCCTGGGAATCCTATGCCTTGGCTAGTGTGAACTCACCTTGGTTTGCTCGGCAGATACACAGAAAGGTCAAGTCTAGCTGCTAGTGGTCAACCACGTCCTAACATGGTTACCATACAAGTCAGGTTTGGGTTTCAAGTAGTGCACATAAGTAACACATAAGCTAGCATATAAGAAACACACAGATCATGTCAACACACATCATCACGTTCAATACTTGTAATGTATTCATGATTGGGCTCGCACAAGCTTAGTGGCCTTGTGCGAGTCATCCGTTGGACCCCAAATTATACCCAGCCCAATATCAAGAAAGCCCAAAACATTTATACACATATACACGTCTCAACATATAAACATCTTGTGCGGTCAGCCTTATTACCCAGCCCAACAACTACACATACGGCCCAAAATAACAAACAGACAACAATCTTGTGTGACTCAAACTTCTTGTGCAACTGAGTTGCCCTTGTGCGATCGAAACATCTTGTGCGAATGGACTCCTTGTGCGATCAGTTTAAACATCCGAATATTATGCATATTAGTTACATTGTTTCCAAAGATTCAATTCAGTTATAATCATTTAATGGTTTCCAAATTATGAATTTTATCAATATTAAATAACTTTAACCGAATAAAAATATGAATATGATCCTTTAATCGGTCCAATAGAATTCAACCACATTCGACATATTTGATCAGATTTATTCACGTGATCTTCCATCCATACAAGTCAACAACAAATTCTTTCAATCACAGGAATAATATGATTGTCATATATTAAGTTGAATATGCACATGATCTACTGACAATTACATGTGAGTATGAAAACAATGACCAAAAATCATAAAGGATTCCTTAATATACAATCAATTCAAGTATCAGACATATCAAATCATGCTCTCTACTTAGTTTATTTGTCACCAAACACCCCTCCCATGTGCGATTCCTTATTAATAGTCAATATCGATTAATGTGAAAGCATAAACAAATCATCATAATTATTATTCAATTTGAAATATCATCAACTATTATCAGATACTCCCATGTGTTTATTTGTTCTACGTTGACTTTAACAACACAATGATCCATATAAATTGTTTAATATAAAACCATGATCCATCATATAACATCATCATACAATAACAATTAAAGTACTAACCGATTAAGAGAATATAACAAGTACGAACCGAACAGGAGGATGATCCGGACACTATGATCTTCGATTTGAGAGAGAGTGAATTGCCGTCAAGGTTGAGAGGAGAGAAAGAGAGAGCTAGGGTTTGTGTTTTTAGAGTGTTTGTCAAACAAATGAGGAGTATGCCCCTACTCCTAACTGTTATGCGTAAAAGAGAAGGAGTGGGCCGAACCCCCACTTGGGCCGCCCATTAATCCGAATACGAGAGTGTAGTGTAGCCCGAAATGGCTTGTGCGGTCGGGTGAGTGTTGTGCGTTTACATCATACATACATTCACATAACCACATAATCATTACATTCAATTAATCAACTAAGTTCACATAGTCACAAACGTTACATCAAAGTACAAAGATAGGTTCGGAAATACGAGTTGTCACATTATACCCAAGTTGAAAGAAATTTCGTCCCGAAATTTAGCACGTACTCACTGAGGAAGCTAGTTAAGTTGCATGGTTTTCCTGGTTTTCCTGGGGTGTCACATCCTCCCCCCGTTGATCTGGAATTTCGTCCCGAAATTCCGTAGCTTCAGCCTCAGTAGTGGTTGTACCGTTTGCGAACAGTTGGGGATACTTTTGTTTCATCAGATCTTCGCGTTCCCAGGTGAACTCTGGGCCGCGACGTGAGTTCCAACGAACTCGAACAAGAGGTATTCTAGTACGTTTGAGGACCTTAACATCCCGGTCCGTGATTTCAACTGGTTCCTCGACGAATCGACACTTCTTCAGATTTGACACGTGGAAAACATTGTGAACTGCACTGAGTTCTGCTGGTAAGTTCAGTCTGTAGGCCACCTTGCCTATTTTCTCAATGACTTCGAAATGTCCAACGTATCGTGGGTTAAGTTTGCCCCGTTTCCCAAAACGAACCACACCCTTCCAGGGTGAAACTTTGAGTAGTACACGCTCCCCAACCTGGAGCTCTAATGGTTTCCTGCCCTTATCGGCGTAGACTTTCTAACGGTCACGAGCTGCCGCCATTCGTTGTCGTATCTGCGCAATTCGTTCTGTTGTGTCTACCACAAGTTCTGGACCAGTAATCTGACTATCCCCCGCCTCTGCCCAACAAAGAGGTGACCGGCATTTACGCCCGTACAATGCCTCAAACGGAGCAGCTTTAATGCTGGTGTGGTAGCTATTATTGTACGAAAATTCCACAAGTGGCAGATGCTTTTCCCAGCCGTTGCCAAAGTCAATCACGCATGCCCTAAGCATGTCTTCGAGGGTCTGGATGGTACGTTCTGACTGCCCATCCGTTTGCTTGTGTGCCTCATCCATCACAAGCTCTCGTAGGTTGCCATAAAGTGGGACCCATATGCGTCCTGTTACATAGTAAGCACCGTCTTCCTTCTGTTCTAAGCGTTGCCTTGAGCCGCGTAGGGCCTCAGCCCTGACGTTCTCTGGTTTCAATGCTTCTACCTGAGCATCTCGTATTTGAGAGGGAAGACTAGACTGTATTGTGAGTTGTAGAGCTCGTACACGCTTAGGCGCAGTGTCCTTTCGACTGAGGGCGTCAGCCACAACATTGGCTTTGCCCGGGTGGTACCTGATCGAGCATTCGTAGTCATTCAGTAGTTCGACCCATCGTCGCTGTCGCATATTGAGTTCCTTCTGTTTGAATATATGCTCGAGGCTCCTGTGATCAGTGTAGATAGCACATTTGGTACCATACAGGTAGTGTCTCCATATCTTAAGTGCAAAAACAACCGCTCCCGTTAAGATATGGAGACACTACCTGTATGGTACCAAATGTGCTATCTACACTGATCACAGGAGCCTCGAGCATATCTTCAAACAGAAGGAACTCAATATGCGACAGCGACGATGGGTCGAACTACTGAATGACTACGAATGCTCGATCAGGTATCACCCAGGCAAAGCCAATGTTGTGGCTGACGCCCTCAGTCGAAAGGACACTGCGCCCAAGCGCGTACGAGCTTTACAACTCACTATACAGTCTAGTCTTCCTTCTCAGATACGAGATGCTCAGGTAGAAGCATTGAAACCAGAAAACGTCAGGGCTGAGGCCCTACGCGGCTCAAGGCAACGCTTAGAACAGAAGGAAGACGGTGCTTACTATGTAACGGGACGCATCTGGGTCCCACTTTATGGCAACCTACGAGAGCTTGTGATGGATGAGGCACACAAGTCTCGCTACTCGGTACATCCTGGTTCGGATAAGATGTACCACGATATCAAAACGACATATTGGTGGCCTAGCATGAAGGCCCACATAGCAACGTACGTTAGCAAATGCTTGACTTGTGCGAGAGTCAAGGCGGAATACCAGAAACCTTCAGGCCCACTTCAACAACCAGAGATACCACAATGGAAATGGGAGCAAATTTCCATGGATTTTGTTACTGGCCTGCCTAGGTCTCAACGTGGTAACGATACTATTTGGGTGATCGTGGATCGACTCACAAAGTCTGCTCACTTCTTGGCTATCAAGGAAACGGATAAGTTCTCCACACTAGCAGACGTATATCTTAAGGAAGTTGTCTCGAGGCACGGAGTGCCCACCTCTATTATCTCGGATCGAGATGCACGTTTTACATCAGAACTGTGGCAAGCAATGCACAAGTCTTTTGGCTCAAGATTAGATATGAGCACAGCCTATCACCCGCAAACGGATGGACAGTCGGAACGTACCATCCAGACCCTAGAAGACATGCTTAGGGCATGTGTCATTGACTTTGGCAACGGCTGGGAAAAGCATCTGCCACTTGTGGAATTTTCGTACAATAATAGCTACCACACCAGCATTAAAGCCGCTCCGTTTGTGGCATTGTATGGGCGTAAATGCCGGTCACCACTTTGTTGGGCAGAGGTGGGGGATAGTCAGATTACTGGTCCAGAACTTGTGGTAGACACAACAGAACGAATTGCGCAGATACGACAACGAATGGCGGCAGCTCGTGACCGTCAGAAAGTCTACGCCGATAAGGGCAGAAAACCATTAGAGCTCCAGGTTGGGGAGCGTGTACTACTCAAAGTTTCACCCTGGAAGGGAGTGGTTCGTTTTGGGAAACGGGGCAAACTTAACCCACGATACGTTGGACCTTTCGAAGTCATTGAGAAAATAGGCAAGGTGGCCTACAGACTGAATTTACCAGCAGAACTCAGTGCAGTTCACAATGTTTTCCACGTGTCAAATCTGAAGAAGTGTCTGTCAGATGAGACCCACATAGTTCCTTTGAAGGAGCTCACTATCGACGAGCAGTTACGATTCGTCGAGGAACCAGTTGAAATCACGGACCGGGATGTTAAGGTCCTCAAACGTACTAGAATACCTCTCGTTCGAGTTCGTTGGAACTCACGTCGCGGCCCAGAGTTCACCTGGGAACGCGAAGATCAAATGAAACAAAAGTATCCCCAACTATTCGCAAACGGTGCAACCACTACTGAGACTGAAGCTACGGAATTTCGGGACGAAATTCCAGATCAACGGGGGGAGGATGTGACACCCCAGGAAAATCAGGAAAACCATGCAACTTAACTAGCTTCCTCAGTGAGTACGTACCAAATTTCGGGACGAAATTTCTTTCAACTTGGGGATAATGTGACAACTCGTATTTCCGAACTTATTTATGTGCTTAGTGTAACGTACGTGAACACTTTGTGATTATGTGAACTTGATAATTAATGGAATGATATCTGTTTATGTGTAATGTATGTATGTATCGAATGAACCGATCGCACAACACAAGCCCATTCGGGCCATACTTTGGGTTCGGCCCACAACTCCTATATGTCGCATAACAATTAGGAGATAGAGTATACTCCTCATATTTTGCAAATCACCTTACACACAAAAACCCTAGCTCTCTTCCTTCTCTCTAGAACCCGACGGCAGCCAAACATTCTCTCAATCAAAGATCTTTGTGTTCGGATCAATCCTCTACTCCTTCTTTAATCGGTTAGTGCTTCATGTTATGTGTTTTGTTCGGTTGATGTTTATATAATGATGTGCTGTTATATTGGTATGAATAATATGTGTTAGATCATGAATATATGAAATCGGCCATATACATGTTTAGATCCGAATGGTTTGCTGTGTGCTAGTATGATTTGGAATATGATCTAATTAATAACTTGGTGAGAATGTGGATGCATGATATCGATATCATACATAGATAATGGATGATTCATTATATACTAATTTATTTCTGACATTGCAGATGATTCTTAAATTGGCCATAATTGAGATATGTGATAAAGTATGATTGTCGGCCACTGTGTCTTATATATTGCATGAGATTTTGCATAGTGTATACATGTAAATTGGGGGCCATTATTGTCTTTAGTGCATGTGTATTGTCAGGGAAAGTAATGATTAAATATATGTGTGCATGTTAAACAGATTTGATCGAATATTGTTTGTTGTAGTAGATAGCTGATGGATAAATTATTAGAGCTTTAGGCTGTGTAACTATTGTAGATGATGATAATTAGGGTATATACGAATCACATGATGATTGGCTGTTTTGATCGAATAGTGTTTGGGTTGGAAACTGTTAATTGTTGATTGATAAATCGTAACTTTGGAAACTGTTAAATTGGTCAAACGAAATTGGTTGGAACTAGAAACAATATTGCATGAAATTAGGAAATCATTTAACCAATCGTATAAGTTAGTTAAACGCACAAGTTGTCCGGATCGCACAAGAGATCCGGACCGCACAAGACCAAAGTATTGTATAGCTGGGCCTTGAAGCCCAAATTCGGTCGCACAAGAATTGTCCAGTCGCACAAGACGAACTGGACCGCACAAGTTTATTTAATTGTTCGTTGGATTGGGCCGTATACATGTTAGACTATTTTTGTTATTTGGGCCGGGTATATTAACTAAATCGCACAACATGTTGTGGATCGCACAAGACTGTGCTGAACGCACAACATGTTGGGCCGACTGTTATTGGGCTATATCTTCCGGATCGCACAAGTTGGATACGTTTTGACTGCTAATGTGTTAATGTGATGCTATGATCAATACATGTTCACAGTCTGTTAGATTATGTGTAATCACACGTGCCTTACTTGATCCAAAACCTGACTTGTATGGTAACCATGTTAGGACGTGGTTGACCACTAGCTGCTAGATTTGACCATTCTGTGTATCTGCCGAGCAAACCAAGGTGAGTTCACACTAGCCAAGGCATGGGATTCCCAGGGGTTGGGAATGGGATTGAATAACTACTCGTACAACTATTACTATTAAACAAATTATTACTGTCCTCGGTTGAAGGGCACGTACGTAAAACCTACGTACAGTTACACTTACTACTGTCCTCGGATTGAAGGGCACGTACGTAAAGCCTACGTACACGATCTTAAGACCATCACCTCTATCAAAGGAAGTCCCTCAATTATCGACTTAATCGCCGAGGCCTAGGGCGAGCGGGTCATTAGTTAATAGCGCTATTAGGTTTAACAAACCTCACACCGTGCCAGTCGGACGGGCGTGTACTAATGGACTATGGGCAAAGGGTCAATGCTGATAGACATTGACTTAGGGCACCTCTTACATTTTCGTAGCAGTCGATACGCGTGGTCTTGTAATACATAGGGTAGCCCCCACGGCCGAAATGCCAGATAACTATCATGGGGTAGCCCCCACGGCTGGATTGCCAGAATTAATGGGTTAAACAACTTACATTTTCAAATATGGGGTAACCCCCACGGCAGGGATGCCAGTTAAAGGAACTATTTTTGGAACAACTAAAACCAACAATCAACTGTGAACTCGCTCAACTTTGTTGTTGATTCGTTGCTACATGCCTTGCAGGTCATTAGGTACCCATGGAGCTTGCACAGGGAGGAACGGTCGTTGTGGGACATGGCAATGTGTGCCATGTTTAAACATTACTTTATTTCATATTTAATACTTGCTATGGGTTTTACAAATTATGCTTCCGCTAAACACTTAACTATGCTTTGGTTTTTGAACACCTTTCATATTGGTTGGTTGAATTATGTTTACTTACATGCTTGTTCAATATGATTGGTGGCTTGATCCTGGTCAGTCACGCCTCCAAGCGGTGATACTCCGCGTGTGGATTTTGGGGGTGTGACAGATTGGTAAATGTGACAACTCGTATTTCCAAACTTATTTATGTTCTTAGTGTAACGTACGTGAACACTTTGTGATTATGTGAACTTGATAATTAATGGAATGATATCTGTTTATGTGTAATGTATGTATGTATCGAATGAACCGATCGCACAACATAAGCCCATTCGGGCCATACTTTGGGTTCGGCCCACAACTCCTATATGCCGCATAACAATTAGGAGATAGAGTATATTCCTCATATTTTGCAAATCACCTTACACACAAAAACCCTAGCTCTCTTCCTTCTCTCTAGAACCCGACGGCAGCCAAACATTCTCTCAATCAAAGATCTTTGTGTTCGGATCAATCCTCTACTCCTTCTTTAATCGGTTAGTGCTTCATGTTATGTGTTTTGTTCGGTTGATGTTTATATAATGATGTGCTGTTATATTGGTATGAATAATATGTGTTAGATCATGAATATATGAAATCGGCCATATACATGTTTAGATCCGAATGGTTTGCTGTGTGCTAGTATGATTTGGAATATGATCTAATTAATAACTTGGTGAGAATGTGGATGCATGATATCGATATCATACATAGATAATGGATAATTCATTATATACTAATTTATTTCTGACATTGCACATGATTCTTAAATTGGCCATAATTGAGATATGTGATAAAGTATGATTGTCGACCACTGTGTCTTATATATTGCATGAGATTTTGCATAGTGTATACATGTAAATTGGGGGCCATTATTGTCTTTAGTGCATGTGTATTGTCAGGGAAAGTAATGATTAAATATATGTGTGCATGTTAAACAGATTTGATCGAATATTGTTTGTTGTAGTAGATAGCTGATGGATAAATTATTAGAGTTTTAGGCTGTGTAACTATTGTAGATGATGATAATTAGGGTATATACGAATCACATGATGATTGGCTGTTTTGATCGAATAGTGTTTGGGTTGGAAACTGTTAATTGTTGATTGATAAATCGTAACTTTGGAAACTGTTAAATTGGTCAAACGAAATTGGTTGGAACTAAAAACAATATTGCATGAAGTTAGGAAATCATTTAACCAATCGTATAAGTTAGTCAAACGCACAAGTTGTCCGGATCGCACAAGAGATCCGGACCGCACAAGACCAAAGTATTGTATAGCTGGGCCTTGAAGCCCAAATTCGGTCGCACAAGAATTGTCCAGTCGCACAAGACGAACTGGACCGCACAAGATTATTTAATTATTCGTTGGATTGGGCCGTATACATGTTAGACTATTTTTGTTATTTGGGCCGGGTATATTAACTAAATCGCACAACATGTTGTGGATCGCACAAGACTGTGCTGAACGCACAACATGTTGGGCCGACTGTTATTGGGCTATATCTTCCGGATCGCACAAGTTGGATACGTTTTGACTGCTAATGTGTTAATGTGATGCTATGATCAATACATGTTCACAGTCTGTTAGATTATGTGTAATCACACGTGCCTTACTTGATCCAAAACCTGACTTGTATGGTAACCATGTTAGGACGTGGTTGACCACTAGCTGCTAGATTTGACCATTCTGTGTATCTGCCGAGCAAACCAAGGTGAGTTCACACTAGCCAAGGCATGGGATTCCCAGGGGTTGGGAATGGGATTGAATAACTACTCGTACAACTATTACTATTAAACAAATTATTACTGTCCTCGGTTGAAGGGCACGTACGTAAAACCTACGTACAGTTACACTTACTACTGTCCTCGGATTGAAGGGCACGTACGTAAAGCCTACGTACACGATCTTAAGACCATCACCTCTATCAAAGGAAGTCCCTCAATTATCGACTTAATCGCCGAGGCCTAGGGCGAGCGGGTCATTAGTTAATAGCGCTATTAGGTTTAACAAACCTCACACCGTGCCAGTCGGACGGGCGTGTACTAATGGACTATGGGCAAAGGGTCAATGCTGATAGACATTGACTTAGGGCACCTCTTACATTTTCGTAGCAGTCGATACGCGTGGTCTTGTAATACATGGGGTAGCCCCCACGGCCGAAATGCCAGATAACTATCATGGGGTAGCCCCCACGGCTGGATTGCCAGAATTAATGGGTTAAACAACTTACATTTTCAAATATGGGGTAACCCCCACGGCAGGGATGCCAGTTAAAGGAACTATTTTTGGAACAACTAAAACCAACAATCAACTGTGAACTCGCTCAACTTTGTTGTTGATTCGTTGCTACATGCCTTGCAGGTCATTAGGTACCCATGGAGCTTGCACAGGGAGGAACGGTCGTTGTGGGACATGGCAATGTGTGCCATGTTTAAACATTACTTTATTTCATATTTAATACTTGCTATGGGTTTTACAAATTATGCTTCCGCTAAACACTTAACTATGCTTTGGTTTTTGAACACCTTTCATATTGGTTGGTTGAATTATGTTTACTTACATGCTTGTTCAATATGATTGGTGGCTTGATCCTGGTCAGTCACGCCTCCAAGCGGTGATACTCCGTGTGTGGATCTACGACTCATTTTGGAACTCCTTTGAGCAGAGCAGTTATACGCCAAGTTTTCAAAATGTGACTTCTGGCTTCGTGAAGTCCATTTCTTAGGCCATGTAGTGAACAAGGATGGAATTCACGTTGATCCATCCAAGGTAGAGTCGATCAAGAGCTGGACTGCACCTCGTACGCCAACGGAAATTCGCCAATTTTTGGGCTTGGCAGGTTACTACAGGAGGTTTATTAAGGATTTTTCCAAGATTGCACAGCCTCTCACCTCACTAACACAGAAAGGCGTTGTTTATCGATGGGGAAATGCACAGGAGTTAGCGTTTCAACACTTAAAGGATAGACTTTGCAGTGCACCTATCCTTTCATTGCAGAGGGCACAGACGACTTCGTGGTTTACTGCGACGCATCCATTCAGGGTCTTGGTTGCGTATTGATGCAGCGGGATAAAGTTATAGCCTACGCCTCACGCCAACTCAAGGTTCATGAAAAGAACTACACCACACATGATCTAGAGCTGGGAGCGGTTGTTTTTGCACTTAAGATATGGAGACACTACCTGTATGGTACCAAATGTGCTATCTACACTGATCACAGGAGCCTCGAGCATATATTCAAACAGAAGGAACTCAATATGCGACAGCGACGATGGGTCGAACTACTGAATGACTACGAATGCTCGATCAGGTACCACCCGGGCAAAGCCAATGTTGTGGCTGACGCCCTCAGTCGAAAGGACACTGCGCCTAAGCGTGTACGAGCTCTACAGCTCACAATACAGTCTAGTCTTCCCTCTCAAATACGAGATGCTCAGGTAGAAGCATTGAAACCAGAGAACGTCAGGGCTGAAGCCCTACGCGGCTCAAGGCAACGCTTAGAACAGAAGGAAGACGGTGCTTACTATGTAACAGGACGCATATGGGTCCCACTTTATGGCAACCTACGAGAGCTTGTGATGGATGAGGCACACAAGTCTCGCTACTCAGTACATCCTGGTTCGGATAAGATGTACCACGATATCAAAACGACATATTGGTGGCCTAGCATGAAGGCCCACATAGCAACGTACGTTAGCAAATGCTTGACTTGTGCGAGAGTCAAGGCGGAATACCAGAAACCTTCAGGCCCACTTCAACAACCAGAGATACCACAATGGAAATGGGAGCAAATTTCCATGGATTTTGTTACTGGCCTGCCTAGGTCTCAACGTGGTAACGATACTATTTGGGTGATCGTGGATCGACTCACAAAGTCTGCTCACTTCTTGGCTATCAAGGAAACGGATAAGTTCTCCACACTAGCAGACGTATATCTTAAGGAAGTTGTCTCGAGGCACGGAGTGCCCACCTCTATTATCTCGGATCGAGATGCACGTTTTACATCAGAACTATGGCAAGCAATGCACAAGTCCTTTGGCTCACGATTAGATATGAGCACAGCTTATCACCGGCAAACGGATGGGCAGTCAGAACGTACCATCCAGACCCTCGAAGACATGCTTAGGGGATGCGTGATTGACTTTGGCAACGGCTGGGAAAAGCATCTGCCACTTGTGGAATTTTCGTACAATAATAGCTACCACACCAGCATTAAAGCTGCTCCGTTTGAGGCATTGTACGGGCGTAAATGCCGGTCACCTCTTTGTTGGGCAGAGGTGGGGGATAGTCAGATTACTGGTCTAGAACTTGTGGTAGACACAACAGAACGAATTGCGCAGATACGACAACGAATGGCGGCAGCTCGTGACCGTCAGAAAGTCTACGCCGATAAGGGTAGGAAACCATTAGAGCTCCAGGTTGGGGAGTGTGTACTACTCAAAGTTTCACCCTGGAAGGGTGTGGTTCGTTTTGGGAAACGGGGCAAACTTAACCCACGATACGTTGGACCTTTCGAAGTCATTGAGAAAATAGGCAAGGTGGCCTACAGACTGAACTTACCAGCAGAACTCAGTGCAGTTCACAATGTTTTCCACGTGTCAAATCTGAAGAAGTGTCTGTCAGATGAGACCCACATAGTTCCTTTGAAGGAGCTCACTATCGACGAGCAGTTACGATTCGTCGAGGAACCAGTTGAAATCACGGACCGGGATGTTAAGGTCCTCAAACGTACTAGAATACCTCTTGTTCGAGTTCGTTGGAACTCACGTCACGGCCCAGAGTTCACATGGGAACGCGAAGATCAGATGAAACAAAAGTATCCCCAACTGTTCGCAAACGGTACAACCACTACTGAGGCTGAAGCTACGGAATTTCGGGACGAAATTCCAGATCAACGGGGGGAGGATGTGACACCCCAGGAAAACCAGGAAAACCATGCAACTTAACTAGCTTCCTCAGTGAGTATGTGCTAAATTTCGGGACGAAATTTCTTTCAACTTGGGGATAATGTGACAACTCGTATTTCCGAACCTATCTTTGTACTTTGATGTAACGTTTGTGACTATGTGAACTTAGTTGATTAATTGAATGTAATGATTATGTGGTTATGTGAATGTATGTATGATGTAAACGCACAACACTCACCCGCCCGCACAAGCCATTTCGGGCTACACTACACTCTCGTATTCGGATTAATGGGCGGCCCAAGTGGGGGTTCGGCCCACTCCTTCTCTTTTACGCATAACAGTTAGGAGTAGGGGCATACTCCTCATTTGTTTGACAAACACTCTAAAAACACAAACCCTAGCTCTCTCTTTCTCTCCTCTCAACCTTGACGGCAATTCACTCTCTCTCAAATCGAAGATCATAGTGTCCGGATCATCCTCCTGTTCGGTTCGTACTTGTTATATTCTCTTAATCGGTTAGTACTTTAATTGTTATTGTATGATGATGTTATATGATGGATCATGGTTTTATATTAAACAATTTATATGGATCATTGTGTTGTTAAAGTCAACATAGAACAAATAAACACATGGGAGTATCTGACAATAGTTGATGATATTTCAAATTGAATAATAATTATGATGATTTGTTTATGCTTTCACATTAATCGATATTGACTATTAATAAGGAATCGCACATGGGAGGGGTGTTTGGTGACAAATAAACTAAGTAGAGAGCATGATTTGATATGTCTGATACTTGAATTGATTGTATATTAAGGAATCCTTTATGATTTTTGGTCATTGTTTTCATACTCACATGTAATTGTCAGTAGATCATGTGCATATTCAACTTAATATATGACAATCATATTATTCCTGTGATTGAAAGAATTTGTTGTTGACTTGTATGGATGGATGATCACGTGAATAAATCTGATCAAATATGTCGAATGTGGTTGAATTTTATTGGACCGATTAAAGGAACATATTCATATTTTTATTCGGTTAAAGTTATTTAATATTGATAAAATTCATAATTTGGAAACCATTAAATGATTATAACTGAATTGAATCTTTGGAAACAATGTAACTAATATGCATAATATTCGGATGTTTAAACTGATCGCACAAGGAGTCCATTCGCACAAGATGTTTCGATCACACAAGGGCAACTCAGTTGCACAAGAAGTTTGAGTCACACAAGATTGTTGTCTGTTTGTTATTTTGGCCGTATGTGTAGTTGTTGGGCTGGGTAATAAGGCTGACCGCACAAGATGTTTATATGTTGAGCCGTGTATATGTGTATAAATGTTTTGGGCTTTCTTGATATTGGGCTGGGTATAATTTGGGGTCCAACGGATGACTCGCACAAGGCCACTAAGCTTGTGCGAGCCCAATCATGAATACGTTACAAGTATTGAACGTGATGATGTGTGTTGACATGATCTGTGTGTTTCTTATATGCTAGCTTATGTGTTACTTATGTGCACTACTTGAAACCAAAACCTGACTTGTATGGTAACCATGTTAGGACGTGGTTGACCACTAGCAGCTAGACTTGACCTTTCTGTGTATCTGCCGAGCAAACCAAGGTGAGTTCACACTAGCCAAGGCATGGGATTCCCAGGGGTTGGGAATGGGATTGAATAACTACTCGTACAACTATTACTATTAAACAGATTATTACTGTCCTCGGTTGAAGGGCACGTACGTAAAACCTACGTACAGCTATATTTACTACTGTCCTCGGATTGAAGGGCACGTACGTAAAGCCTACGTACACGATCTTAAGACCATCACCTCTATCAAAGGAAGTCCCTCAATTATCGACTTAATCGCCGAGGCCTAGGGCGAGCGGGTCATTAGTTAATAGCGCTATTAGGTTTAACAAACCTCACACCGTGCCAGTCGGACGGGCGTGTACTAATGGACTATGGGCAAAGGGTCAATGCTGATAGACATTGACTTAGGGCACCTCTTACATTTTCGTAGCAGTCGATACGCGTGGTCTTGTAATACATGGGGTAGCCCCCACGGCCGAAATGCCAGATAACTATCTTGGGGTAGCCCCCACGGCTGGATTGCCAGAATTAATGGGTTAAACAACTTACGTTTTCAAATATGGGGTAACCCCCACGGCAGGGATGCCAGTTAAAGGAACTATTTTTGGAACAACTAAAACCAACAATCAACTGTGAACTCGCTCAACTTTGTTGTTGATTCGTTGCTACATGCCTTGCAGGTCATTAGGTACCCATGGAGCTTGCACGGGGAGGAACGGTCGTTGTGGGACATGGCAATGTGTGCCATGCTTTAAACATTACTTTATTTCATATTTAATACTTGCTATGGGTTTTACAAATTATGCTTCCGCTAAACACTTAACTATGCTTTGGTTTTTGAACACCTTTCATATTGGTTGGTTGAATTATGTTTACTTACATGCTTGTTCAATATGATTGGTGGCTTGATCCTGGTCAGTCACGCCTCCAAACGGTGATACTCCGCGTGTGGATATTGGGAAAAGCATCTGCCACTGGTGGAATTTTCGTACAATAACAGCTACCACACCAGCATCAAAGCTGCTCCATTTGAGGCATTGTACCGGCGTAAATGCCGGTCACCTCTTTGTTGGGCAGAGGTGGGGGATAGTCAGATTACTGGTCCAGAACTTGTGGTAGACACAACAGAACGAATTGCTCAAATACGACAACGAATGGCGGCAGCTCGTGACCGTCAGAAAATCTACGCCGATCAGGGCAGAAAACCACTAGAGCTCCAGGTTGGGGAGCGTGTACTACTCAAGGTTTCACCCTGGAAGGGTGTGGTTCGTTTTGGTAAACGAGGCAAACTTAACCCACGATACGTTGGACCTTTCGAAGTCATTGAGAAAATAGGCAAGGTGGCTTACAAACTAAACTTACCAGCAGAACTCAGTGCGGTTCACAATGTTTTCCACGTGTCAAATCTGAAGAAGTGTCTGTCAGATGAGACCCACATAGTTCCTTTGAAGGAGCTCACTATAGATGAACAGTTACGATTCGTCGAGGAACCAGTTGAAATCACGGACCGGGATGTTAAGGTCCTCAAACGTACTAGAATACCTCTCGTTCGAGTTCGTTGGAACTCACGTCGTGGCCCAGAGTTCACCTGGGAACGCGAAGATCAAATGAAACAAAAGTATCCCCAACTATTCGCAAACAGTACAACCACAACTGAGGCTGAAGCTACGGAATTTCGGGACGAAATTCCAGATTAACGGGGGGAGGATGTGACACCCCAGGAAAACCAGGAAAAACCATGCAACTTAACTAGCTTCCTCAGTGAGTACTACCAAATTTCGGGACGGAATTTCTTTCAACTTGGGGATAATGTGACAACTCGTATTTCCGAACCTTTCATGCATTTTGAAGCAACCGGTGTGAGTGCTATGTGATTAACTATCGTGATTGTTTGCAATAAAATGTTATGTTTTAATTATGTGATAAGTGTTATGAAATTGTAGTGTGTTATGTATATACTCGTAACATATGTGAATCGCGCAATGTATACCCGATTTGCACAATACACCCCGAATCGCACAACACTCTTTAAGTTATCTTGGGCTAGCCCTCGGCCCAAATGAACCTGAGTTTTTGGGCTCGGCTCACATTCAGCGAATATAACCCTCTCATTAAGTTAGTATTTGACATAATCACTAAACCCTAAAGGTCATACTCTCTCTCCTTGAGATCGTGCGGCAACTAGAGAAACCCCCCCCCCCCTCATCGTGATCGCCATCATCATACTCTTCTTAATCTCGGTTAGTGTTTCTTGTGTTGTTTAACTTGTTGACCGAATTGATTATGATGTGATCTAGGGATGGCTTTTGTGCAAATAACATAAGGATAGTATTGAACCTCCTGCTATGCATGTGTAGTATCGATTGTTGTGATGAAATCATGATTGTGTCTGTCTATGTTTGCATGTGAGGTTTAGATAGCCATCGCCTCTTTGTCGGCCACTTCTTGAACTTCTGATTTTATATGTGAGTTGTATATATATATGAATGTGTCGCCATGTGTTCTCAATTGCATGTGAAATGCCATGATTAGTCCATGTGTTGTAATTGGTCCAATGGGATAGAGAGGTGAAGATAGTTGTCGGCTAGTATGCATGTAATCGGCCCATGTGATCTCTGTTTTAAGTTCAATTATCAAGTTAAGAAATTAGTAAATGTTACATGTCATAGTTTGGTCCAATAACCTCTTGAGGTGACTAATAGTGGTCGGCCATAATTGATAAAAAGATTCGATTTGATGGTTTCCTTCACTGAAATGATGATGATGAGTTGTTATGATATTTGGGTTCATATTAATTGATGATTTAGTTATTTGATCGATTAATTGGTTAGATGGAAACTATTTGAATTGGTTGATAAATCTCATAAAAGGAAACAATATAACCGATTGGCATGATTGGCGGAGAATAAAACAAATCGCACAAGATCAAATCTTATCACATAAGCTTTCTGATCGCACAGGATTGTCCAGTCGTACAAGCTTGGCTGGATCGCACAAGATTAAAACAAACTGTTTTGGGTCGCACAAGCTTTGGGCTTATTCACATGTTGGGCCGGGGTATTTAGTGGGTTATGTTAGTGAGTCGCACAAGATATATTGTAATCGTACATGATGTATTGGATCGCACAAGTTGTTTATCTGTTTATTAATTTGGGCCGTGTGTATAGGTGTGTTGGGCATTTCGGTTAATGGGCCGGGTACTATTGGGCTTCAATGGGTGATCGCACAAGGTTGCTGAACTTGTGCGAGCCCAATCTTTTAAATCGTACAAGTTGAATACGTTATGACTGTTAAACGTGATGATGTGTGTTTGCCATGATCCGTGTGTGTTCTTACATGCTATCTTACGTGATACTTATGTGCACTACTTGAAATCAAAACCTGACTTGTATGGTAACCATGTTAGGACGTGGTTGACCACTAGCTGCTAGACTTGACCTTTCTGTGTATCTGCCGAGCAAACCAAGGTGAGTTCACACTCTACAAAGCATGGGATTCCCAGGGGTTGGGAATGGGGTTAAGGAATATGGATTCCTCGTCCTTTCTTGGGTAGGACAGTACTGGTTCAGGAATGTAATTCCTCGTCCTTACGGACAGATAACTTTTACTAGACCAAAACTCTATCACGAAGTCCTTCCTTTTTATATCGACTTAATCGCCGGGCCAATGGCGAGCGGGTCATTAGTTAGATAGCGCTATTTAGGTCTGACAAGCCTTACACCGTGCCGCAGAGGACGGGCGTGAACTAATGGATCTGGGGCACGTCAATGCTGATAGACATTGACAGTTTCAGGGTACATAAACATGACTTCAGTCAGTAGTCGATATGGTAACGAGTCTAGTGTATACATGGGGTAGCCCCCACGGCCGAAATGCCAGATAACTATCATGGGGTAGCCCCCACGGCTGGATTGCCAGAGTTAATGGGTTAAACAAATCACGTTTTCAACTATGGGGTAACCCCCACAGCAGGAACGCCAGTTAAAGGAACTATTTTTGGAACAACTAAAACCAACACCCAACTGTGAACTCGCTCAACATTATTGTTGACTCGTTACTACATGCTTTGCAGGTCAATAGGTACTTAGCTGGAGCTTGCACAAGGGAGAGTCGTTGTGGGACATGGACAGCTGTGTGCCATGTTAAACATTATGCTTCCGCTTGCAACTTAAACTATGTTTGTTTTGGACACTAATCGTATTGGTTGGACCTTTATACTTATCTACTTGCTTGTTCAATATGATTGGTGGCTTGATCCTGGTCAGTCACGCCTCCAAGCGGTGATACTCCGCGTGTGGATTTTGGGGGTGTCACCCCCAAAATCCACACGCGGAGTATCACCGCTTGGAGGCGTGACTGACCAGGATCAAGCCACCAATCAGACATGGACAGCTGTGTGCCATGTTAAACATTATGCTTCCGCTTGCAACTTAAACTATGTTTGTTTTGGACACTAATCGTATTGGTTGGACCTTTATACTTATCTACTTGCTTGTTCAATATGATTGGTGGCTTGATCCTGGTCAGTCACGCCTCCAAGCGGTGATACTCCGCGTGTGGATTTTGGGGGTGTCACCCCCAAAATCCACACGCGGAGTATCACCGCTTGGAGGCGTGACTGACCAGGATCAAGCCACCAATCATATTGAACAAGCATGTAAGTAAACATAATTCAACCAACCAATATGAAAGGTGTTCAAAAACCAAAGCATAGTTAAGTGTTTAGCGGAAGCATAATTTGTAAAACCCATAGCAAGTATTAAATATGAAATAAAGTAATGTTTAAAGCATGGCACACATTGCCATGTCCCACAACGACCGTTCCTCCCTGTGCAAGCTCCATGGGTACCTAATGACCTGCAAGGCATGTAGCAACGAATCAACAACAAAGTTGAGCGAGTTCACAGTTGATTGTTGGTTTTAGTTGTTCCAAAAATAGTTCCTTTAACTGGCATCCCTGCCGTGGGGGTTACCCCATATTTGAAAACGTAAGTTGTTTAACCCATTAATTCTGGCAATCCAGCCGTGGGGGCTACCCCAAGATAGTTATCTGGCATTTCGGCCGTGGGGGCTACCCCATGTATTACAAGACCACGCGTATCGACTGCTACGAAAATGTAAGAGGTGCCCTAAGTCAATGTCTATCAGCATTGACCCTTTGCCCATAGTCCATTAGTACACGCCCGTCCGACTGGCACGGTGTGAGGTTTGTTAAACCTAATAGCGCTATTAACTAATGACCCGCTCGCCCTAGGCCTTGGCGATTAAGTCGATAATTGAGGGACTTCCTTTGATAGAGGTGATGGTCTTAAGATCGTGTACGTAGGATTTACGTACGTGCCCTTCAATCCGAGGACAGTAGTAAATATAGCTGTACGTAGGTTTTACGTACGTGCCCTTCAACCGAGGACAGTAATAATCTGTTTAATAGTAATAGTTGTACGAGTAGTTATTCAATCCCATTCCCAACCCCTGGGAATCCCATGCCTTGGCTAGTGTGAACTCACCTTGGTTTGCTCGGCAGATACACAGAAAGGTCAAGTCTAGCTGCTAGTGGTCAACCACGTCCTAACATGGTTACCATACAAGTCAGGTTTGGGTTTCAAGTAGTGCACATAAGTAACACATAAGCTAGCATATAAGAAACACACAGATCATGTCAACACACATCATCACGTTCAATACTTGTAATGTATTCATGATTGGGCTCGCACAAGCTTAGTGGCCTTGTGCGAGTCATCCGTTGGACCCCAAATTATACCCAGCCCAATATCAAGAAAGCCCAAAACATTTATACACATATACACGGCTCAACATATAAACATCTTGTGCGGTCAGCCTTATTACCCAGCCCAACAACTACACATACGGCCCAAAATAACAAACAGACAACAATCTTGTGTGACTCAAACTTCTTGTGCAACTGAGTTGCCCTTGTGCGATCGAAACATCTTGTGCGAATGGACTCCTTGTGCGATCAGTTTAAACATCCGAATATTATGCATATTAGTTACATTGTTTCCAAAGATTCAATTCAGTTATAATCATTTAATGGTTTCCAAATTATGAATTTTATCAATATTAAATAACTTTAACTGAATAAAAATATGAATATGATCCTTTAATCGGTCCAATAGAATTCAACCACATTCGACATATTTGATCAGATTTATTCACGTGATCATCCATCCATACAAGTCAACAACAAATTCTTTCAATCACAGGAATAATATGATTGTCATATATTAAGTTGAATATGCACATGATCTACTGACAATTACATGTGAGTATGAAAACAATGACCAAAAATCATAAAGGATTCCTTAATATACAATCAATTCAAGTATCAGACATATCAAATCATGCTCTCTACTTAGTTTATTTGTCACCAAACACCCCTCCCATGTGCGATTCCTTATTAATAGTCAATATCGATTAATGTGAAAGCATAAACAAATCATCATAACTATTATTCAATTTGAAATATCATCAACTATTGTCAGATACTCCCATGTGTTTATTTGTTCTACGTTGACTTTAACAACACAATGATCCATATAAATTGTTTAATATAAAACCATGATCCATCATATAACATCATCATACAATAACAATTAAAGTACTAACCGATTAAGAGAATATAACAAGTACGAACCGAACAGGAGGATGATCCGGACACTATGATCTTCGATTTGAGAGAGAGTGAATTGTCGTCAAGGTTGAGAGGAGAGAAAGAGAGAGCTAGGGTTTATGTTTTTAGAGTGTTTGCCAAACAAATGAGGAGTATGCCCCTACTCCTAACTGTTATGCGTAAAAGAGAAGGAGTGGGCCGAACCCCCACTTGGGCCGCCCATTAATCCGAATACGAGAGTGTAGTGTAGCCCGAAATGGCTTGTGCGGTCGGGTGAGTGTTGTGCGTTTACATCATACATACATTCACATAACCACATAATCATTACATTCAATTAATCAACTAAGTTCACATAGTCACAAACGTTACATCAAAGTACAAAGATAGGTTCGGAAATACGAGTTGTCACATTATCCCCAAGTTGAAAGAAATTTCGTCCCGAAATTTAGCACGTACTCACTGAGGAAGCTAGTTAAGTTGCATGGTTTTCCTGGTTTTCCTGGGGTGTCACACTTTGGACATCATATCCGATCGTGATGCTCGATTTTCATCTCATTTTTGGAAGACCATGCAATCTGCTATGGGAACCCAACTAAATCTAAGCACTGCTTATCATCCCCAAACAGATGGACAATCTGAGAGAACGATTCAAACTTTGGAGGATATGCTTAGAGCATGCGTGATAGACTTTGGTGGTAATTGGGATTATCATCTTCCATTAATCGAGTTCTCTTACAACAATAGTTATCATGCTAGTATCAATATGGCACCATTCGAAGCTCTTTACGGTCGAAAATGTCGTTCACCTGTTTGTTGGAACGAGACCGGTGAAGCTCAGCTTACTGGACCTGAGCTTGTTCTGGAAACAACAGACAAAATCAAGAGAATTCGCGATAATCTTGTGACAGCTAGATGCCGTCAAAAGAGTTATGCGGATTTACGATGCAAGCCCTTAGAATTTCAAGTCGGAGACCATGTCCTACTCTAGGTGTCACCTTGGAAGGGAGTGGTGAGATTTGGAAAGAAAGGAAAACTTGCACCACGATATGTTGGACCATTTAAGATTGTTGAAAGGGTTGGAAAGGTTTCCTATCGACTAGAGCTACCTCCAGAGCTTGGAAATATCCATCCGACTTTTCACGTGTCCAATCTGCGAAAGTGTTTAGCTGACGCTGATCTTCACATTCCACTCGACGAAATCCAAATCGATAAAACGATGCACTTTGTCGAGAAACCTGTGGAGATAGTGGACCATACATACAAACAGTTGAAGAACAAACGAATTCATTTGATCAAGATTCACTGGGAATCCAAACGTGGCTCAGAGTTTACTTGGGAACGTGAGGACCAAATGAAGGCGAAATGTCCGCAATTGTTCTCACAAGTTTCCTCTAGTTAAAATTTCGGGACGAAATTTCCTAAAGTAGGGGAGACTGTGACAACTGTGCTCTGTAATCGATGTACAATGTAAAACAATGTTAATTATCAATAAAACAATGTGTTTTGGTGTTACTATATGTGTATTTGTGTTTGATGATTTTACGATACGATTCGATTTCAAGCTTTAAATCACTTTCTGGAAAGTTATACGCAAACTGGTGCGTAAACGCATTCAGTTTAATGCGACAAACACTCCGAAATAGTGACATAGGCTTAACATACCTAAAATAACCTTCACATAACTTAGAAATAAGTTTTGGATGGTTTGGTGTGTTGAAAACAAGTCTATTCGATCGCAGGGACTATTTGTGTCAAACTGCGAAACTATACCGATTTGTATGGTATCGAAGAGTCCGGAACTTGATCATAAGCTAAAAATACGATAAATAACCTAAACATAGCATAGAAATAAGCTTTGAGGGGTTCGGTGTGCGAAAACATGCTTATTTGATCTTACAGGGACTAAAAGTGTCAGAAACGACGTAAGTTTGCATTTTCACGCATATCTTACGTTCTGACCACATCTGGACATCCAAAATTTTTGTACACACTAAAATATTTTTATTTTAGTGATCGACATGCAAAAATACCATTCGTCGCTTAAATTGGATCGTTTTCGCGTCCGTTTTAGTTTCGTCGTAATTTAACGAACAACGCGACTGTACGACCAAACGAGCCGACATCCGAGAGTGTTCCAAGCATATTTTGAGTCCTCTAAACTTTATTAACCTTGTAGAGCCTTAAAAATGGCTTAACGGGGGTCAAAAGGGCCTGAAATGAGCTTAAAAGAAGTGCAGGGACCTGAACTGTCAATTTTCAAACTTGTGCTGAACTGGGGAGCCCAGGCGGGGCGCGTAAGCCTCCTCCCTATTTTTACGCGGCCCGTATGAGCATGCCAGCGACTAGATTTCCATTTTCAGCATTCTGTTTGATCTTCAGGGGCTGTTATGGTAAATTCTTTGTGTGATGGGCAAGTTTAAGTGTTCTCCAAGGTCTCTAATCAGTTCCTAACAATTGTATGGCCATGATTTAATCCTTGATGGCCACACAAACACATGGAATGATCTTGATCATCATGCTCAAGTATAAATAGCCAACACTTTCATTTGTTTCATTGCTCATTCCTCTCTTCTCTTCTCTACATCTGATTTGGGAGCTCTCTCTCAAGTGTTTGGAAACTTATTCTTTGTAGAAAAGATAGCAAGGACCTTTAGTGAGCATTCTTTCATTCTTTTATTACTTACTAGTTTAAAAAGTCAAACAGTGTTTGACTTTCAGTTAACCAGTCAATTGGTGAAGTCAAAGTTCAATTGAACTTTGCAACGTGATTGTAATCACGATGGTTATAATCCTTAGCGATTATACATATTGATTACCACGTTAACTAGGCGTAGTGACGAGTCAAAGTTTCGGTCAAAATGCGTTTTAGCACGCATTTTGCAACGGAACTATTTTCGGGTATCAAAACCCATTGTTTTGATACCAAATCAGTTTTCTAAGTAGGTTAAACATGTTTTGACATGTTTAACTCGTCACTATTAGTTTAGTGCTTGTTAGGGTCGTAAGTTAAGCGGTCTAAACAACCGCTTAGACTTTCGAACCCGACCCGTTTGGTCGATCATTAGGATCCGATCTAGCTCGATTAGTGATCATAGTTGCATAGGGAATAACCACTGAGGTTATACCTTATGATCACATAGGATTGGTTAGTTATTTGTTAAGTAGCTTGTATGCCCATAAGAAATGACCAAAAAGCCCTTTTGAAACATAAATCCGTATTTTACATATGTGAACATGTTTTTGACATATAATCTGATTTAGTAACATGTTTAGGTATTATTGGGCATGTAAGACTTGACATAGCACATAGTTAACCATCCGAACATAGTTTTGCGCGAACGACGCGTTAAAGTAGCATAAGCTGTGTCAACTTTGTTCCTTCATGAGGTCCACTTTGATAGTCATAAAGACCCTTTTCCCTAAACTCTCTCTCCTTTAGGCGATTTTCTATTCTTCATCATGAATCCATCAGTTTTTATTCGTAATCTTATGCATAACAGTCTGTGATTAGAGTTTTGTTCCTTCAAAACCCTATAACGAACTTGTTAGCATTAGGGATCGATCCAAAACTAGGGTTTTTCTTGTTTTTCATCAATCGCTGTATGGTATCGAAGAGTCCGGAACTTGATCATAAGCTAAAAATACGATAAATAACCTAAACATAGAATAGAAATAAGCTTTGAGGGGTTCGGTGTGCGAAAACATGCTTATTTGATCTTACAGGGACTAAAAGTGTCAGAAACGACGTAAGTTTGCATTTTCACGCATATCTTACGTTCTGACCACATCTGGACATCCAAAATTTTTGTACACACTAAAATATTTTTATTTTAGTGATCGACATGCAAAAATACCATTCGTCGCTTAAATGGGATCGTTTTCGCGTCCGTTTTAGTTTCGTCGTAATTTAACGAACAACGCGACTGTACGACCAAACGAGCCGACATCCGAGAGTGTTCCAAGCATATTTTGAGTCCTCTAAACTTTATTACCTTGTAGAGCCTTAAAAATGGCTTAACGGGGGTCAAAAGGGCCTGAAATGAGCTTAAACCAAGTGCAGGGACCTGAACTGTCAATTTTCAAACTTGTGCTGAACTGGGGAGCCCAGGCGGGGCGCGTAAGCCTCCTCCCTATTTTTACACGTCCCGTATGAGCATGCCAGCGACCAGATTTCCATTTTCAGCATTTTGTTTGATCTTCAGGGGCTGTTATGGTAAATTCTTTGTGTGATGGGCAAGTTTAAGTGTTCTCCAAGGTCTCTAATCAGTTCCTAACAATTGTATGGCCATGATTTAATCCTTGATGGCCACACAAACACATGGAATGATCTTGATCATCATGCTCAAGTATAAATAGCCAACACTTTCATTTGTTTCATTGCTCATTCCTCTCTTCTCTTCTCTACATCTGATTTGGGAGCTCTCTCTCAAGTGTTTGGAAACTTATTCTTTGTAGAAAAGATAGCAAGGACCTTTAGTGAGCATTCTTTCATTCTTTTATTACTTACTAGTTTAAAAAGTCAAACAGTGTTTGACTTTCAGTTGACCAGTCAATTGGTGAAGTCAAAGTTCAATTGAACTTTGCAACGTGATTGTAATCACGATGGTTATAATCCTTAGCGATTATACCTATTGATTACCACGTTAACTAGGCGTAGTGACGAGTCAAAGTTTCGGTCAAAATGCGTTTTAGCACGCATTTTGCAACGGAACTATTTTCGGGTATCAAAACCCATTGTTTTGATACCAAATCAGTTTTCTAAGTAGGTTAAACATGTTTTGACATGTTTAACTCGTCACTATTAGTTTAGTGCTTGTTAGGGTCGTAAGTTAAGCGGTCTAAACAACCGCTTAGACTTTCGAACCCGACCCGTTTGGTCGATCATTAGGATCCGATCAAGCTCGATTAGTGATCATAGTTGCATAGGGAATAACCACTGAGGTTATACCTTATGATCACATAGGATTGGTTAGTTATTTGTTAAGTAGCTTGTATGCCCATAAGAAATGACCAAAAAGCCCTTTTGAAACATAAATCCGTATTTTACATATGTGAACATGTTTTTGACATATAATCTGATTTAGTAACATGTTTAGGTATTATTGGGCATATAAGACTTGACATAGCACATAGTTAACCATCCGAACATAGTTTTGCGCGAACGACGCGTTAAAGTAGCATAAGCTGTGTCAACTTTGTTCCTTCATGAGGTCCACTTTGATAGTCATAAAGACCCTTTTCCCTAAACTCTCTCTCCTTTAGGCGATTTTCTATTCTTCATCATGAATCCATCAGTTTTTATTCGTAATCTTATGCATAACAGTCTGTGATTAGAGTTTTGTTCCTTCAAAACCCTATAACGAACTTGTTAGCATTAGGGATCGATCCAAAACTAGGGTTTTTCTTGTTTTTCATCAATCGCTGCCTTAGTAATCATTATCGATACTCTGATTTATTAACCTGGTTGTTATTGATTGCGGTTAGCTGAGACTAATTTAGCTAGATTGATACTCTGGGTTAATCGATTAAGGGTTGAGATCTGATTCTAGGGTTTAAAGGATTAGGGTTCCTGTTTCTTGGCTTTTGGTTTTTCTGGTTTTCATTTGCTTTTCTTTGCATGGTGGTCTAGTTTTATTGCTGATGGAGGGAGTTGATAATAACAATCAGAATACTCGTAAAAAACCTGGGGAAAGTCTGTTTTTTGATCGTGGAAAGCCGTCAAGTTTGTACCAGGGGATTGCGTCTAGGGTTGTTGATATTGAAGGTTCCACGTTAATGTCGCGTAGGGGTGTGGTGACTTCTGCACGAGCTGAAGGTAAGTTTAATGTCATTGATGAGCTGGAAAAGATTACTGTTCCTGTGTCTTTGGATAATATCAGTTCTGATCTGAAGTATGATCCTGTGCATACTTCGGATAAGAGTCAGAATAATATTCATGCTGAACCGGTAATAGTAGATTCTATGAATGGATTGGGTGTTAACCAGAATGAGGGTGATAAGGGCTCTAAACCGGTATCTTATGCAGATTTGGTGGCAAAATCTAGTGCTAAAAACCTGAACTTTAGATCACTTGCTAGTCTTGATAAACATGAGGATTGTGATGTGGTACTTCCAAGGGAATCGATTAGAGTGGTGCAGGATAAATTAGCTAATACGCTTTATGGGTATTTTCTGGGAGATCGTATAGCCTATCCAGTTGTGGAGTATTATGTGAAGAATCAGTGGAGGAAATTTGGATTACAAAAAACGATGATGAATGCAAACGGATTCTTTTTCTTCAAATTTGAAAACCAAGATGGTATGAAAGCGGTTCTTAAAGAGGGACCATGGATCATTCGATCACAACCGTTGCTTTTATGTGAATGGTCTCCCACTACTAAGTTGGAAAAAAGGAAGTTAAGAAAGTGCAGGTATGGGTTAAGATCCATGAAGTTCCTATTGCTGCATATACAGAGGATGGTCTTAGCTTGATTGCCCCTGCCATTGGTGAACCTAAACTCCTGGACTCGTACACAACGACGATGTGTATGGATTCATGGGGACGTAGCAGTTATGCTAGAGCTTTGATTGAAGTTTCGGCTGAAAGAGAACTGAAAGAGGAAATTATTATGGCTATTCCAAAACTAGAGGGGGGGGGTATGTTAAGGAAACTATGTATGTGGAGTATGAGTGGACTCCACTAAGATGCTCTCATTGTTGTGTTTTTGGACACTCGGATGATCAATGTCCGAGTCAGCAAAGGAATTCGGGTAAACGGTCGTCTGGTGATAGGAATCGAATGCATGCTGATAAATTGAAACATGTTGATCAAGGACGAAGGGCTGAAAAAAAAAACCGGTTGTAGATGAGGAGGGTTATATGAATGTGCCTGCTAAGAAAGTGGCTAGGAAAACGGGTTTTCAAATGAACAAACCAAAGCAGAAGTTCGAGTATCGTCCTATTGGAGCTAAGCCGAAGGATGTGGTGATAAATGTGGTGTCATCTAACAGTAAAAGTGTTCTCTCTAGTAATCCGTTTGATGTTCTGAGTACGGAAGGAGAGAATCAAGGGCAAAGCAGCAAAGATGCGGGTGGTGGTCAAGATGATTCGGATGATGAAGAAGTTATTGAAGCTTATAATGAAACTGATGAGTTTAACATGGAAGGCACTCGTAATACTAATAAAAAAGGGGCAAGCACTCCTAAACCGATAGTGTCTGATGGTTAGTCTAGCTGCTTGGAATATAAGAGGGTTGAATCGCCCTCTTAAACAAAAACAGGTTCGTCAGGTTGTAAAAGATAGTAATCTTAGTTTTTGTGCTATTCTGGAGTCTCATGTGGATGTTGCGAATTTGAGCAAGGTGTGTCTGTCAGTTTTTCAACGTTGGGATTGGACTTCTAATGGAGGTTGTTGTGACAAAGGTACTCGTATCATTATAGGTTGGGACCCAGACATTTTTGATGTTATGGTCTTATTTCAATCGTCTCAACTTATGCATCTCCAGCTTGTGTTTAAAGATGACAAGAGGGTTTTGTTTTGTTCTATTGTATATGCGGCTAACTACTATATTACTAGGCGTGATTTGTGGGCTCAATTATCTATGCATAAACATATGGTAGCTGATAAGCCATGGGTGATTATGGGCGATTTTAACTCGGCATTGCAACTAGAGGACAAGTCTGTGGGAGCGTCCTCTATTTCAGCAGGTATGCGGGATTTTCAGAAGTGTGTGTTAGACATTGAAGTGATGGATATTAACCGGTCGGGTCTCCATTTCACATGGAATCAAAAGCCAAAGAAGGGAGTTGGTTTGCTTAAAAAGATTGATCGTGTTATGGGTAATAGTCCATTTATAGCTGAATTTCCGAATTCAGTTGCTTGTTTTCATCCTTATCGGTTGTCGGATCATACCCCTTGTATTCTTAAAATCCAACATCACTCGAAACGGAAACATAAACCATTTAAGTTTGCCAACTTTTTGGTGCATAAGCTGGATTTTATGAGTATTGTGAAGGAAAACTGGGAAGCAAATGTTACTGGGGTGTATCAGTTTCAGGTTGTGAAGAAGCTTCGGCAACTAAAGTCTCCGTTGAGAGCTTTATTATTCAGACAGGGTAATCTTCACAAGAAAGTTATAGAGCTTCGTGGTATGTTGGATGCTATTCAGCATGATATTGACAATGACCCTATGAATGTGGACCTAAGAGCTCAAGAAACTAAAGTAACTTCTGAGTATCAGGAGGCCTGTTTAGATGAGGAGAGGTTCCTGAAACAAAAGTCTAAAATGGAGTGGCTTAGGGTGGGTGATGCAAATACTGCATATTTTCACGCTGCTGTGAAGAGTAGAGTTCACCGGAATCGGATTCAGGTTATTTCGGATGTTAATGGGATGATGTATGAAGGTGAGGATGTTATCTCTATTCTAGTGCAGCATTACGAGAAATTCTTGGGTTGTCAAGATGACCTTGGAGTGCAACCATCTCCGGATTTATTTTCTAAACGTGTGAACCCAATGGATGCTTCTTTTATGGTTCGGCCAGTTACGGAGGAAGAGGTTAAAAAAGCTATTTTTTCGATTGGTAATGATAAGGCTCCAGGTCCGGATGGATACACGGCTGCCTTTTTTAAAGCTACGTGGCCGATTGTTGGAGATGATATTTCGAAGGCGGTCATTGATTTTTTTGTTACAGGTAAGTTGCTCCGGGAATTAAATCATACTTTAATTGCTCTTGTGCCAAAAAAAATCAACGCCTACTTTGGTTACGGATTACCGTCCAATTTCGTGCTGTAATGTATTGTTCAAGTGTATTACAAAGATTATTGCTGATCGCTTAAAAGGAGTTCTTCATCAAGTGGTTAGCATTAACCAGTCGGCTTTTGTCCCTGGGAGGAAGATTTCGGATAATATCTTGTTGACTCAGGAGCTCATGCACAATTATCATAGAAATACAGGTCCCCCTCGGTGTGCGTTTAAGGTGGACATTCAGAAAGCTTATGACACAGTTGACTGGAAGTTCTTGAAGAATGTGTTGTTAGGGTTTGGATTTGATGCTAAAATGGTTGAATGGATTATGATATGTGTCTCCACGGCATCTTATTCCATTTGTGTTAATGGAAATATTCATGGATTTTTCAAGGGTAAGCGTGGCCTTCGGCAAGGAGATCCTTTATCCCCTTATCTTTTCACTCTTGTAATGGAGGTATTGACATCCATTCTTCAGCATTCTACCATGATTGATGCGTCTTACAGGTTTCATAATAAATGTGAAAGGCAACGGATTATTAATCTTTGTTTTGCAGATGATTTATTTTTGTTTGCAAGAGGAGATATTAATTCGGTTAAGTGCATTATGTCTTCTCTTTCGAGCTTCACTAAAATGTCTGGATTGGTGCCTAGTATTCAGAAAAGTACCGGGTATTTTTGTAATGTGCCTTCTAATGTTAAAGCCCATATTCTAGATATTATACCTTTTGTGGAGGGTTTGTTACCAGTCAGATATCTGGGGGTTCCGCTTATTTCTTCTAGACTTCTATATAAAGATTGTAGTATCTTAGTGGAAAGACTCGATCAACGAATTATGAGCTGGAGAAATAAGTTTCTATCGTTCGCTGGAAGGTTACAACTTATCAACTCAGTGCTCTCTTCGATGCATGTATATTGGTCCTCAGTTTTTATTCTTCCTGTTCGGGTTACTCTAGAGCTGGAAACGAGAATGAGGATTTTTTTATGGTCGTCAACTGGTTCGTTTCAAAAGGGGAAGTCGAAGGTATCCTGGAAGTCTGTTTGTGTGCCTAAGTTTGAAGGGGGTCTGGGGGTTCGTAGAATTAGTGAATTCAATATAGCTCTTATGACCTCTCACATTTGGAGTCTCTTGATTAAACGTCAATCCTTATGGGTTGATTGGATTCATGCGTACAGATTAAGAGGGAAGAGTTTTTGGACGTGCAAATTGGTTTCAAATTGTTGTTGGAGGTGGACTGGGTAAATTCGGTTCGGCAGAGGGATCAAGAGGTGGACTGGGTAAATTTTATTTGGTTTCCTCAGTGTATTCCGAAGCATGCCTTTTTTATGTGGTTGGTGATTCGTCGCAAACTTTTGACTCAAGACAAAATTCTCCAGTGGGATATATCGAGAAGAAAAAATATGAATATGATGTGTTGTCTTCTCTGTTATGCGGATATTGACTCTCATGCTCACTTGTTTTTTGAATGTACTTATTCGACACAAGTTTGGCACTCGGTTCGCAAAAAAGGTGGTATGAGGAATGTTGCTTCAGATTGGGGTTCGATCGTGAACTGGTTGACTGCTAGGTCATGTTCAAAGTCGGCGTCTAATTATGTTAGCAGGTTGGTTCTTGCTGCGTCTACTTATTTTATTTGGCAAGAGAGAAACGCGAGACTTTTCAAGAACCAGACAAGACCTCCCGAAGTTTTATGTGATAATATTCTTCATACGGTTCGGTATAAGCTTATGGGAGTGAAGTTAAAGGACACTGTGAAGGTGAGGGAGCTGCTTCGAGATTGGGAGATTTATGATTCCCGTTTATCTGATGATGGCGGCTAATCATATTTAGTTTGTGTTTCTTGCTAGATATGTAGTCTAGTTGTTTGTCCTTTGGTTGTTTTTTTCTTTGGTTGTCGTGTGTTGTTGGTTTACATTCATGGGGAATGTCCCATGTTTGAACTAGTATGGACTCTCCATGCTACTTGTTTTGTTATGTTTTGTTGATATATAGAATCACCAGGGTAACCCTTTACCCAAAAAAAAAAGTAGCATAAGCTACCTTAATGGGTCATGACGGGTCAAAAGCACTTAGGCTAAGTTCCGATTTAGGATGTAGGCTTTGTTAAACCATATCACATGAGTTCCACACTCATTTGGTTTACAAGTCCTCATTCTATCTGATCTTCCGATTTAGGTGTTGATTTATTTACTAGTGATCCGATTACTAGGTACTACTTGAATTTCCTTGGTTTGTCTGAGCTTCGCTAAGTTCTTTAGATCAAGGATACCCTTTCATTCAATGTGAGTACATAGTTCCCCTATTTTACTATTTTCAATTGTTTTGGGGTGATTCATATGTACAAAATGATTTCAAGGTTTAAACGATGATTTCAAAACGATTAAGATGATTTATATTAAACTAAACAACGATTTCAATAATGTGAACAAACTCGATGGTTGTAGTTACATAACGAATGACATTCATTAGCTTTGATCAAGCCGACCAGTATTAGGTTATGGTACCATAGGATCTGACAAATCTCGTTATCAGACTACACCCATGGTTATGTGTGGGGGTTATGTAGGTAACGACCGAATCTGATGATTGTTAACTTACCCTTTGGTGGTTTGTTAATACGAGAAACGATGTAGTCGAGGCACGAAGGTTTGAATGTTATTAGCGAGACAACCATAAGTAGTTTCACAATTAAAACGAATACAATTTTTTTGACGAGTTGAAACGTTTTGGAACGACTTAAACGAGATAAAACGATTTGAACGAACGATTGGTTTTGGGTAGTGATTAGATAGTGGGACGGGTGTAGTATGATATAAGCATGGTAGATACGCCGCTGGTACATCTTATATATAAGTGCTTCTATCATATTACATTGCGTGTCATTATTTAGTTCACTTGGGAAACGATTTGAAACGATGTCACACAATGAGGTTTTCGAAATGATATAAACCATACGAGTTTTATTAACGAGATGTTTTACGAATTGGTTTACTAAAACAAATGTTTTGGGGTTAAGAATCATGACTACGAGATTTTATAAACTATAACCATCTTGATTTGAGTTGGTTAATCATGTTGCAATATTATATACTTTTCAAAACAAGGTTTTCGAGGTATTGCAATATATATATAAACGAGCCACGATTCTGATACTCTTATAAAACCTATGTGCTCGCCAGCATTTCTTTGCTGACTTTGTTTTTACATATGTTTCAGGTGATGTTGCGTGATGATTGCTAGGGAGCATGTACATTTAGGATTTGGACGTGGCCTTAGTGACATAAAAACAATAGTAGACGATGTTTAATTTGTTTGTTTGGTTTTAAGACAATGTAATTTACTTAATGAATCAATAAAACGAAACTTTTAATCACCATGGTTGTTGAAACGATGATTCTGTTACAACACTCCCCGACGTTTCCGCCACGGTTTTGTTGTTTTAACGTGGTCGGGGTGTGACAGGAACAAGCTCAGACATATAGCAAGACTAGAACTCCAATTGCATGCATCGATACCAGACCAGGCAAACTAAAGCTAGCCCACTGCACTTTAGCATAGTGAAAGTCTCTCTTAATTACGCATTAGCTTGAAGTGAAACTTCATCTATGTAAGAAAAGTCTTAACCTCCCTTACTTTGTGGGCGCACTGACCAAAGACCTACTCCTGCTTAGCGCACGAGACTCACTTTAGCCTTGCTTATTTCACCTTCGGGTACTAGAAGCACATAGTCTATTAGCTCTCTATAGATTCACTCTTTTTCTTAAAAGAAAGATAGAAGGGCAGCTACAGACTCTGTTCCTTATTGCTTCGTTTTCTATCCTACCCTACTTCGCTAGCTAGACTATCGCAAGTCATTTATACCAAAAGACCTGGCCATCATCGCCAACCAAGAGGGGGATGAACCTAGTTCCAGAGACTACTCGCCTTGAACTCCGTCCCCTGAACTGCTTATGCAACTACAGTGCTATAAAAAAGAAAAATGGCAGGAGACCACATACCAAGAAAGAAAAAGCTAGGGATGAGCTACTTACTAGGTTAGACCTTTGCGTTTCAATATCAACGATTAGAAGAGGTACGAAGTGAGCCACAAACCATACTTCTGATTATGCTCATTCCATTTGACTGCTAATCACAAATGAGATTCAATCTTTCTGCGATAAGAAGATAAATGATTTCATTACCATAGATCCAGATAGCATAAGGGAGGGGGAATTCTTTCTTTTTTTTATTTTCTATAATCTATAATAAGGTAAAGTGCTCTACCGGTACACCTTTCTAGTCTTCCTTTTGAGCCAGGATCAATACCAAAAAAAAGAAAAATGAAAAGCGCTAAACCAGATCGATCTTTCGGCATAGGAAATCGGACTGTCTTTCTTACTTATACTAAGTTAAGGGAAAAAAGAGCTTTCTCCGCGATTCATTGCTTACTTAGCCTTCTTAGTTTTTTGGGTAAAGGGTTACCCCGGTGATTTTATATATTCACAACCAAAATAAAACATGTAGCATGGAAGGGTTCCATACTTGATCATAAATGGGACAGCCCCCCATTTATGTAAACCAAAACACAAAAACAACAAAGATGAGAAAACAAGAGAACACAACTAGTCTACTAACTAGCACAATTCTAGTGGCTAACTATCTAACTGTAAGCTTAAATGAACGCCCATGTCATAGTCTTCGTCCCCCTGTATGTTCCATTTCTCCAACATCCTAGCCACTTGAGCCGATTCCTTAAATTTAATTCCCATTAGTTTGTAACGAACAGTAGAAAGTATCTCCTGTGCTAACTTGTCTGGTAGTCTCGCATTATTCTGGAATAACCTGGTATTGCGTTCTTTCCAGATGTAGTAGGCAGCAACAGCAACGGTGAGCCTGGCAACAATACTCGCTATCCACTTCGACGCTTTCCTTTGAATCATCTCCGTGAAAACATCATTCCAAACAGGTTGAACATTCTCCATTTGTGCATATGCACGGATATGGTACCATACCTGGGTCGAATAATTGCATGAGAAAAAAAGATGATCATGGGAATCACTATCTTTGTAGCATAAAAGACAACACATCATATTCATATTTCGCCTCCTCGCATGACCCCATTTTAGAATTTTGTCCTGAGTGAGAAGCTTCCTCCGTATGATTAGCCATAAAAGAAAAGCATGTTTCGGGATGCATTGAGAGAACCAAACACTCTCGGACCAAGGCACTTCCTCCTCTCAAGTTCGTGTGGTTTGCCCTACCACCGAGTTCGAAAAATCCATCATCTTATCTCCCACCTTCCAACATATTTTATCTTGCATATCCTCCCGAAGATTGCAAGGGCCAATATTAGTTAGAACAGGTATTCGGTTCAGCCATTGTATCGGCCAACCCCACCTCCTATTAATCCAAATATCCGCCACTTTAGATTTTAGATTAAACCCTCCATTTGCTATCATTCTTGGTGTGGTCATATGGTTTAGAGGACCCTCATCGCACCACTTGTCAAACCAAGCAGAAGTGGATTTACCATTGCCCAGCTTAGACCACACATACGGTTGTATTAGAGGTCTAACCTGAATTATTTTTCTCCAGCTCCAGCAGCTGTTGTTTTGAAGCCGACACCCCCATAAGCTTCTGTCTTTTAGCCGATAAGAATGGACCCAAGCGACCCATAAAGACTCCCGATTAGTGATGATGGTCCATGCATGACCAGCCATCAGGGCATTATTCATCTCTTCAATTCGTCTCACACCCAAACTGTGACACCCTGACCGGAGGCGGAAACGTCGAGGGCATCACGAAACATGGTAGAATGCAATAAGCACATGGTGATTAGATTTAAGTCGAAATATTTTTTTTTGGGTAAAGGGTTACCCCGGTAAAATTTTATAACATCAACCAAATAAAACAAGTGAGGAAAATAATAATCCCCAATTCTCTAGCATGACATGCCATCCTAGAGTTTACAAGCGACATCGCACCAAGCAAAGAAACTAGTTCATACTAGACACTCGGTCACTAAACTCAAACAACTTATAACATTAGCCGAGATCATCATCAGCAACCACCAGACCACGCGGCAAACTCCAATCCCGCAAAATCCCTTCAATCTGAGTCGTTCTTTTAAACCTCATGGTATGAAGTTTTAACCGAACGGTAGACAACACCACCTCTATAAGCTGATCCAAGCTTCTCTTTTTATTAGAAAAGAGTCTTCTATTTCGTTCCTGCCACACAAAGTAAGCCGAAGCCCCAACAATAAGTTTTGCAATAATATGTTGGGCCTTCGTAGATGTCGCCACCTGATCCAAGTAAGCAAAGATTGCATCCCAATTAGCTTGAATATGGCCCATACCCGCTTTCACTTTAACACCATTCCATACTCGAGAAGCATATCCGCACTCAAAGAACAAATGCTCATGAGAGTCCGGACCTAAAACACAAAGCGAGCAACATAATAAGTTAAAGTTAGTGTTACCCGTGGAACACCATTTACTCATAACATCCTGCGTTTTAAGTTTCTTATTCACTAGAAGCCACATGAAGAACGAGTACCTTGGAATCGACTGCTTGAACCACACATGTTAACCCACGACACCTCGTTTTGATGTATGCGAATATCTTCCCACACCATAGAAACACAATAATCAGCCAGTTTACCTGACCTAGTTTTCCACATCAAACGATCCTGGGTAGACAAGTTTAAAACAATACTTTTCATGTTATGAAGAACCGGAAACCGCTGAAACCAATTAGTCGGCCATCTCCACCCCCTTGATCCCACACCTCCGCCACTGTCAAATTTAGAGAAAATCCAGCATTAGCAATAAACCGCGGAGTTATAAACGAGTTTAAAGGGCATACGTCATCCCATCTATCAAACCAAGCTGAGGTTCTAGTTCCATCACCTATCTTGGTCCATATGTGTTGTTGAATAAGCGGCCGCATACCTAATAATTTCCTCCATGTCCAAGATGTATTATTACGTAACGGAACATCCCAAAAACTCCTATTCCGTAAACGATATGAGTGCATCCATTTTACCCACAAAGACTCTCTCAAAGATAAAAGACTCCAAACATGAGCTATCATCAGCGAAATATTCATATCCTGCACCCTACGAAGACCCAAACCACCCTCCTGCTTCGGCAGACATACATGACTCCATTTAACCTTCGCTTTCCCCTGAATATTGTTCCCTTGAGCCCAAAGAAATCTCCTCATCTTTCCCTCAAGATCATAAATAACCTGTTTTGGTAATATGAAGACCGAGGCCCAGAAGATATGCATAGAAGACATAACTGATTGAACAAGTTGTAGCCTTCCCGCAAATGATAACGATTTCGTCTTCCAATTCGTGATCCTAGACTCCAAGGTTTCCACCAACTTTTTACAGTCATTACTACTCAAACGCGAAGTGATTAGAGGGACACCCAAATAACGAACAGGCAATACCCCTTCATCAAAAGAAATAATATCTCTAATACGGACCTTAACTGCATTTGCCACATTTCCAAAGAACACTGTACTCTTATTAATACTCGGAACCAAACCGGACATGCTCTTGAAATCATTAATAGAATCAATGATGACTTTAGCTGATTTGTGATCCCCACGAGAAAATAGAAACAAGTCATCTGCAAAGCACAAGTTTATAATTCTTTGTTTCTCACATTTATGATGAAATCTGAAATCATTTGACAAGGACACCTGTTTTTGCAAGATCAGAGTTAACACTTCCATAACTAACGTGAACAAGTACGGAGACATTGGATCACCTTGTCTTAACCCACGTTTCCCTTTAAAGTACCCATACAGATTCCCATTAATTGCAATAGAAAACGATGTAGAGGTAACGCATGCCATAATCCATTTCACCATTTTCCAATGGAATCGAAATCCCATTAGAGTTCTTTCAAGAAATTTCCAGTCAACCGTGTCATAAGCCTTTTGAATATCAACCTTAAAAGCACATTTCGGAGGCCCCTGATTTCGATGATAGTTATGCATAATCTCCTGAGTTAGCAGAATATTATCTGTAATTCTTCTACCCGGTACAAACGCTGACTGGTTTATATTCACAATGTCACCCAAGCCCTCTTTAGTACGATTCGTAATAATTTTACTAATACACTTGTAAAGAGTATTGCAACATGAGATGGGTCTATAATCCGTGATCAACGAAGGAGTACAAACTTTCGGAATTAGAGCGATTACCGTATGGTTTAACTGTTGCAAAAGCTGGCCGTTAACAAAGAAATCCTTCACAGCATTACATACATCATGGCCCACAATGTCCCACGCCTTCTTGAAAAACACTGAAGTGTATCCATCCGGGCCCGGGGATTTGTTCCCAGCTATAGAAAACATAGCCAATTTAATTTCTTCGTCAGTAATGTCCCTCACCATATTAACAGCTTTATCTGGCAATAAAACATTCCGAAACAAGTCAGGTGACGGCTGCATAGTAATATTCCCCACACTCCCGAAAAAATCCGTATAATGATCAACCAGAACTTGCTGCACCATACCGCCTTCATGCAGATTTCCACCACCATCTCTTATGGTAAAAATCCTACTCCGATAGTTCTTCGCTTTAATAGTGTTGTGAAAAAATTTAGAATTGGAATCCCCCACCGCAAGCCACTCAAGTTTAGACTTCTGTTTTAAAAATAATCCTTCATCTTTAACCGCCTCCTTGTAATCATGCACCAACTGATCAAGCTTGTCTTTGAAAACATCATTTAGAGGATCATTATCAATGGCCTTTTGACAATCCTCCAAAAGTTTCCTAGCCACTTTAACTTTTCCGTGTAAATTCCCTTGCTTAAAGAACAACTTCCTTAACGGAGTTTTGAGCAACTTAAGCTTATTCACCACTTGGAACATACGAAACCCTTGAATATGCTTACTCCAAATCGAACTAACTTCATCCAGGAACCCGGGTTTATCAGCGATCAAATTAACGAACTTGAAAGGTTTCGGCTTGTCTCTAGTCACATTAGGCAACTTCAGAATACATGGGCTATGGTCAGAGATTCGATACGGCAGGAAATAAGCACAAGTAGCTGGAAAGGCATCAATCAAGCGCACATTACCCATAACCCTATCAAGCTTCTTTAATATAGTGGCACGATTTTTCTGATTATTTGTCCACGTAAACTGAATACCCGACCGATTAAGATCAAACACCTCAATTTCATGAACACAATCCTTAAATTCCCTGCTCCCAGTACTTAGATTCGAAGAACCAGCAAATACATCATCATGAAACAACGCCTCATTGAAATCTCCCATCACGGACCACGGTTTATCATGCATTAATGTACCATGCCTACAAAGATTACTCCACAACTCTCTCCTTCTCTTATACTGATTGTGCGCATACACAAAAGAACAAAACAGAGACTTTCGGTCCATCTTAAATACAATCTGGGTGTGAATGACTTGATCCGAGTGAGATAAAATCATAACATCCACCATATTAGGATCCCACCCCACCATTATTCGAGTTCCTTTATCACAACAGTCATCATTTGAAACCCAGTCCCAAAACCCACAAACTTTCTTACAAACTGTAGCCACATTAGACGAATCTACATGAGTTTCCATAATTGCACAAACCTGAACGTGATTATCAAGCAACATCTGTCGAACCTCCTTCTGTTTCAGGGAGCGGTTCAACCCCCTTATGTTCCAAGCAGCAACACTACCCATTTAAACCTTCTTGACCGGGTGTGCTTGCACCCTCAGATTTACTTTTATCCAACTTCGCATCCAAAAATTTAGGTATTTCAGCTAGGAGGTCGTCAACCTCCACTCCATCCACCAATATCTCATCCGTGGTTTTTTTATTACCTTTTGTTTTCATCAAAGACGGATCCTTCTCACTATGCATTGGCTGATTATTCAGGTCTTCCACATCCATATCTTTTAAAGCATCAAACGGGTTTGAGACAACAACATTAGGATTAGCTTTTACCGTAGGACCTCTAGATGATGACGATGTTTCTCCAGCTGACTTTGCATTCGGAACTGGCCGATAAACTAGCTTTTGTTTCTGGTTTTTCACATGGAAACCTTGCTGAGCAGGTTTTTTATTTTTTCCTTTAGAATTAACATCCTGAAACTCATCCGACCTCTTCCTATTATTATCCGGCATATTAGTTTTTGTATTTTTAGGACACGAACAATCCTCATGGCCAAACACACCACAAGCAGCACATCTTAACGGTTCCCAATCATACTCAATATTAATCTCAGCGAAAGAATGCCGAACACCTTCCAAATCCGGAACCGCAATTTTAATCCTCCTAACTAAGTCCCTACCAGCATTGACCTCAATCAAAGCCCTTGCAAAACTGCTTCGACCCCATGATTCCGAGCACATCGTCGCAGTAAACGAGTCAAGCATCTTAGGAACCCCTATTTTCGTTGCTAATAAACTCAATCCATCCTCAGTAAAAGCCGATAACGGAACATTATGCATTTTTACCCATACCGGTATCGATTTGATATCCTCCTTAACCAGCACAGTTGACGGAGACCATTCATTAAGGATTATAGGAACATTACGAATCAGCCATGGACCATCCTCCATTAATTGTTGAAGACCTCTTTTGGTTTTAAACTTGAAAAAGAAAAAACCATTGGAGTTCATCATCATCCTCATCAAACCATATTTCGCCCAGCTGTTTTTAACAAAGTAATCTACGACAGGAAACGCGATCCTCTTCCCTAAAAAGTAACCATAAAGAGTGTTCTCAAACCTATCATTCACCTCCTTAACCGAAGATAAAGGAATAACAACATCAACACCATCCATTGTATCCAAGGTTTCCATCGACCTAAAATTTACCTTTGGAACATCCTTTTGATTCTGAACAATCTTCGCAAAAGATAGAGGAGTGGCTGTTCTATTACTCGAATCATTAGAATTACTACTCTCCTGGGTATCCTTTCCAACATTAGGGTTTGCATGAAAGTAATCAGCCTTCATGTCATCCTTATCATGGGTTGATTTAAAATTAGCATAAGAAAGATCAGGAAATTTCACATCCCTAGTATCTAGTGGATAGGGGTCCTAGGTAAGTTATAGTCTAGGTCAAAAGAAATTTCTAATAACCTAATTCCCTATAACCATGGCTCTGATACCATCCTGTGACACCCTGACCGGAGGCGGAAACGTCGAGGGCATCACGAAACATGGTAGAATGCAATAAGCACATGGTGATTAGATTTAAGTCGAAATATGATTAAGTTGATTTAGAGGATTGCATTCATATCCAAACAGTACAAACAAACAATCAACAAATTGTCCACAAAAGTCTTTGATTTTTATTTAGAAACTAAAGCACTTGTCTTGCAATCCTATGTGATCCAAAGAAAAGCCAACTTCAAGCATCATCACCTGAAACATATGTTAAAAACAAATTGGGTCAACAAACGGTTGAGTGAATTCATAGTGTTTTATTTGATTTGGTAATAAACAATAATGTGATATGAAATAAAAGTTAACTTTGTGGCATTTGATATGTTTAAAAACAACTGAATGAAACAAGTCCCGCTTGGTTAACATTCAAACCTTTGTAGACTGAACACGGCATTGATCACCCAGACTTCCGCAATGAATAACATGAACAACAACAACAATAGACCATGAAGTCGGATGGGACGTCACCCCTATAGCGCTATAATGTACCGTTCGGCTTGATCGAAGTTAATGAATGTAAATTAAGCATCAAGTAATCAAACAATTGCAAGGAAACAATCAAGATAACCACAAAAATGTAAATGAATTTGTACCACATTATCACATATGTTTCACCCCGAAAATATTGTAAAACAGAAAATGGGGACTATGAACTCACCTTGATTGCGAAATAAATCCCAAACAAGTATATAGATAAGAGTTTGCAGGAACAAGTCTTTCCACGCTACTCTATAAACATGCATGAAATAACCACATATGGAATATAGCATTAACAAGGGCAACACTGTGATTTTGTATAAACGGGTGACAAGGTTTTTGTGTTGTACGGTTTGACAATCTGTTTGGGGAACGCTTGGTATTTTGATAAGTTTGAGAAGTGTTTATATAAAATACTAAGTTATGCAAATAATAAGTAAAATATTATTATTATTTGTATTTTTAAACAACATATATATATATATAATAGTAATTATACCACTAGGTCTATATATATATATTATCTTATAAAAATTATGTAAACAGTTTGTATAATTTAAGAGTTTTAAAATATAATTCAAAAGTCCAAGTTTTAATTACAGAAAGTATAAATTATTTTCTGTATTATCAAAACATATGTAATTTTAGAATAATATGATAATTATACAAATTAATTATCTAATAATTAATTTAAGGCAGAATAATTAAAAAAATAACATTTTAATTATATAACAAGTATAAATCAGATTAAAAATAATTATCATGGCAGGAAATAAATATGTTTTAAATAATCAGTTTAATTGTTCGTTAAAATGAAATAACTGGAATTGTGCAACTAATTATCTAAATAATTATATAAAACAGAAAAATTAGAAATAATATTTAAATAATGACATGCAATAATACAGATTTAAAATAAATATTATGGCCTTTAATAAATTTTATATATTATTCTGGAATTAAAAAGAATAATTGCACATAATTGATTTTATAAAGTTTATTATCTAAAAATAACATGCAAAATAATTAAACATGGTTTCTGATTTTTAATAATCTCAATATTACATGCATAAACTTATAAAAATAATTTTGGATATAATTTACAACTCAGAATAATTAAATTAATACAATTAAACTTAATAAAACATGAGATTTAACTGTTTTAATTGTAAAAATATCAAGACAGTTTCAAATATTTTATAAAAATTTATTTTTACAAAGTATACAGTTCAATATAATTATCATAAAAATTTCATTAATAAACTCCAAAAATTCAAATTTATATAAATTTTTAAAGTCAGAACAGCTTTTTAATTAAAATAAAATAGATTTATAAAAATTTTACAATCATTTATATTTTTGTTAAATGTATCAGTACATAAGTGAATCATGATAAAAATTTCAGATTTTATAAAATTAACATCGAATTAATATGAATTAATTTGTAAACTGTTTAAAATAAAAATTAAAATACCAAAAATAAATCATCATCTTCCCCAATCTCAAGTCAACAGAAGTCAAACCCGTCCAATTAACCTATCAAACTGTGATTATAATCAAATTAAAATTATAGGAACAATGTGTAGGTAAGATTATACCGAAATGTCGAAGAAGAAAGCTCCGGTATCGATTCAGGTGTTGTTCCGGCTAAGTCCGGCGAGTGTAATATCCGGCGATGTTACAGAGGTGAATCAGAGACGAATTACGAAGTGTTTGTGAATATTGAGAGGTGCAGTGGGTTCGTGAAGGTTGCAGGAATCATATAACAAGTTCAATTGATCCTCAAACAACCGAATAAATCCAATTCAGATTCCACTTAAAATTTAAAAAGAATTTCCGGTTCCGTAGACAAGTTTGCATGGTTCGGTACAATTGAAGACTTTGGACGGTTCATGATGTCGAGGAGAACAAGCAGGTGTGTTCGTTGATCAGTGAGCTTTGTCTGTTTGCGATTTGGATCAATTTCCGGCGATAAAAATGGTGTAAACCGGTTTGAATCAAAGTTTCAAGAATGGTCCCTGGTGTTTCTGAATTAGTCTAAACAGGTCCCTCAATTATAACCAGAGAGTCTAACTAGGTTGGTGTTTAAAACAGGATTCCTTAATAACAAGTCTAACTGAGTTATTAAATCCGGTTAAATCAATTTTCAAAAATGTCACAAAGGACCCTAAACTTTATGTTTTACAACATTTACATTTTTAACCCGAACATTTAAGTTTCAAAAATGACAACTTAGTCCCCGAACTTTATATTTTGTAAAATAGTGACGGTTTTACCTACGGATTTAAAATCAGAGTTTTCAAACAAGTTTCAAGGAATGACAATTTGGTCCCTCAACTTATACTTTCACAAAATGACACATTTGGCCCTTGTAGTTTGTGTGGCCTTGTTTACAAGTACAAGACTAACATATATTGCAAAGATTCACACGTTTAGGCCGGTAAACAATGTAAAAGCAACAAGACAAACAAGTAAAAATTGAAGTTGCACTTCATTAAAGATTGAATGATTACAAAAGCAAGGACAATTACACAAGTGAAAACCAAGAGTGTTACAGTCTCCCCTTCTTTCGAGAATTTCGTCCCGAAATTGACTTAAGAGACTCCTTAGGAAACAAATGAGGATACTTGGCTTTCATGCCACTCTCGCATTCCCAAGTAAATTCTGGACCGTGTTTAGATTCCCAACGAACCTTGACGATTGGTATATGACTACGTCTGAGTTGCTTCGCATCACGATCCATGATTTCGACAGGTTTCTCAACGAAGTGTAGGGAATCGTCGATATGAATGTCGTTAAGTGGCACATGAATATTAGCGTCAGCAAGACACTTCTTGAGATTGGAGATGTGAAACGTGGGATGGATGTTGCTAAGCTTGGGAGGTAACTCAAGTTTGTAGGCGACTTTACCAACCCTTTGGATAATCTTGAAAGGTCCAATGTATCGTGGAGCGAGTTTACCTTTCTTTCCAAAACGAATGACACCCTTCCAAGGTGAGACCTTCAGAAGAACCATTTCACCAACCTGAAATTCCCGAGGTTTACGACGAACATCGGCATACTCTTTTTGGCGACTCATAGCTGCTGTGAGGTTGTCGCAAATCTTTGAGATCTTGTCTGTTGTCTCTTGAACCAAAACTGGACCAGAGATTTGAGATTCACCGATCTCATTCCAACAGATGGGAGAACGACACTTGCGGCCATAGAGTGCTTCAAACGGTGCCATCTTGATACTGGTGTGGTAACTGTTATTGTAAGAGAATTCGATCAAAGGAAGATGAGAATCCCAATTACCACCGAAATCTAAGATACAGGCACAGAGCATATCCTTGAGTGTTTGGATGGTTCGTTCAGACTGACCATCAGTCTGAGGGTGGTAGGCAGTGCTGAGATTTAGTTGAGTACCCAAAGCAGACTGTAACGTTCTCCAAAAATACGAAGTGAAACGACTGTCATGATCCGAGATGATGCTCAAGGGCACACCATGACGAGCAACGATCTCGTCGAGATAAAGCTTGGAGATCTTAGCCACAGAATAATCCTCACGAACAGGTAAAAAGTGTGCGGATTTGGTCAAACGATCAACAATCACCCAGATACTATCGTGACCTTTGGAAGTGCGGGGCAACTTGGTGATAAGATCCATGGTGATGTTTTCCCATTTCCATGCCGGAATCTTGGGTTGAACCAATAAACCAGATGGACGCTGATGCTCAGCTTTCACCATTGAACACGTGAGGCACTTGGACACGTAAACAGCAATATCCTTCTTCATTCCTGGCCACCAGTATAAGTTTCGAAGATCCATATACATTTTGTCCGCACCAGGATGAATAGAATATCGAGATCTGTGGGCTTCATCTAACAAGAGAGTACGAAGATCATTACGATTAGGAACCCACAAACGGTTTTTAAAGTGTCGCAAGCCATTGTCTTTGATTTCCAGAATGCGGTCAATCGTATGAGGAAGTTCAACGAGCAACTCACCACTGGACACGACATCAAGTTGGGCTTGGAGAATAAGGGCTTGAATGTCAGAACAGACTTGGACGAAATGGAGTTGGGTACGTTCTTTACGACTCAAGTCATCGGCAACCACGTTCGCTTTTCCCACATGATAGCGAATCTCACAATCGTAGTCATTAAGAAGCTCGACCCATCTACGTTGACGCATGTTCAAGTCTTTCTGATTGAAAATGTGTTGGAGACTTTTGTGGTCTGTGAAGATCACACACTTTGTGCCGTACAAATAGTGTCTCCAAATCTTGAGAGCAAAAACCACAGCACCCAATTCAAGATCATGAGTGGTGTAGTTCTTCTCATGGATTTTCAGTTGACGAGAGGCATAGGCTATAACCTTTCCTCGTTGCATAAGCACGCAGCCTAACCCGAGATTAGATGCGTCGCAGTAAACCACAAAATCTTCATTACCATCGGGAAGAGCAAGAATAGGAGCGTTACAAAGCTTCTGCTTGAGAATCTGGAAAGCTTCCTCTTGTTTAGGTCCCCACTCGAAAGGTTTACCCTTTAGAGTTAGGGATGTGAGAGGAACAGCGATCTTAGAGAAGTTAGCAATGAAGCGACGGTAGTAACCAGCAAGACCGAGGAAGGAACAAATCTCGGTAGGGGTTGTAGGAACACTCCAATTCTTCACAGCTTCAATCTTTGCAGGATCTACGTGAATCCCTTTTGCATTAACGATGTGTCCCAAAAATTGAATTTCCTTGAGCCAAAATTCACACTTGATATGGTCTCAAGATGTGTCGTTTAGTAGAGGTAAAGCTAAAGTTTCGTGGAAAGCGGTTTGTACCCCTAAGTATGAAGGTGGTTTGGGTATTAGACGTATTGGGGATAGGAATAAAGCCCTGATGGCGTCTCATATTTGGAGTATTGTGATGAAGCGAGATTCCCTTTGGGTCGAGTGGGTTCATTCTTATCGGCTAAAAGGCAAGAACTTTTGGGTTTGTAAACCAACATCGAATGCTACTTGGTCTTGGAGGAAGATTATTCAGTTGCGGCATATCATTCGAAAACATGTTTGGTCCGACGTAGGGAATGGCCGTAATACTTCAGCTTGGTTCGATTTTTGGAGTGATTTGGGGCCTCTTGGTGATTTTCTTTCGCCAAGAACTATTACTGATGCTGATTTTCGGTTGGATGACACCGTGTTCAATATTTTCTCTAACGGAACATGGAATTGGCCGGTGGCGTGGAGGGATCTTTTCCCTGTTCTTATTCAGCTGGATCATTTTCAGTTAGAAACGACAAAAGCTGACAGGTTGCTATGGAAAGATGGTGGCGATTTTTAGGATTTTTCTTCGTCAGCCGTTTGGCATTCGGTCCGGCATAGAGAATCAGAGGTGGAATGGAGCGGCATTGTGTGGTTTGCCCAATGTATTCCTAGGCATGCGTTTATGATGTGGTTGATAATGAAGGGAAAGCTTCTTACTCAAGACAAAATTCTGCAGTGGGATCTTTCAAGGCGAAAAAACATGAATATGATGTGCTGTTTGTTATGCTATGAGAATTTTGACTCTCATCATCACTTATTTTTTGAGTGTAAATTCTCTGAGAAAATTTGGACTATGATTCGAAGTAAAGTGGGGATGGCGGCCGTGAGTTCGAGATGGGTAGATATCATCGAATGGTTATGTGCTCGCGTTCGGTCAAAGAAAGCTGAGGTCTATGTTGCGAAGATTCTAGTTGCGGCAGCTGCATATACTATTTGGCAAGAGCGGAATGCTAGGTTGTTTAAAAATCAAGTGCGTCCACCCGAAATGGTAAAAGATATTATTCTGAAAACAGTGAGATACAAGTTGATGGGAGCTAAGCTAAAGAACAATGCTAGGGTGCGGAAGCTGCTTGGGGATTGGGAGATTTCAACCGAAAATAAAGATGATGGAGGCTAATTAGTTTGTAATATTTTGATTGTCTAGATGTGTGTCTAGGTGTTTTATGTACGGGTTTTTTTCGGTTTTTTGTTTTGTTGATGGTTTTACTTTCATGGGGCATGTCTCATGATTGAACTGGTGTAGGCTCTCTACTCCACTTGTTCTTTTTTGGTTGTGAATATATAGAATCACCGGGGTAACCCTTTACCCAAAAAAAAAAAATTCACACTTGGAGAACTTGGCATAAAGTTGTTCCCTTTTTAGGAGCTCCAAAATCAGACGAAGATGTTCCCTGTGATCAGATTCGGTCTTTGAGTAGATGAGGATGTCGTCAATAAAAACAATGACGAATTTATCCAAATACGGCCTACAGACTCGATTCATTAGATCCATGAACACTGCAGGTGCATTCGTCAAACCAAAGGGCATGACGGTGAACTCGTAATGACCGTAGCGAGTACGAAAAGCTGTCTTTGGAATATCATCTTCATGAACACGTAGCTGATGATATCCAGAACGCAAATCGATTTTTGAGAAACAAGTAGCGCCTTGAAGCTGATCAAAGAGGTCGTCAATACGAGGCAATGGGTAACGGTTCTTGATGGTGAGTTTGTTCAACTCACGATAATCGATACACATACGAAAAGAACCGTCTTTCTTCTTGACAAACAGAACGGGGGCTCCCCAAGGTGAGGAACTGGGACGGATAAAACCTTTGTCAGAAAGTTCCTGAAGCTGATTTGCAAGCTCTTGTATCTCAGAGGGTGCAAGACGGTACGGAGACTTGGCAATGGGATTAGCACCCGGAACAAGATCGATTCGGAACTCTACTTGTCGAACAGGAGGCAATCCAGGCAAATCATCAGGGAAAACTTCGGGAAAATCTCGAATAACAGGAATATCTCGGAGATCCTTGGTCTTCTCCTTTACTTCAATATGTGCAAGAAACGCCTCGTAATTCTTCCGCAAATACCTCCGAGCTTGAACACAAGAGATGAGATTAAGACCCTTGGATGGTCTTTCCCCACAGATTTCAAGAATTTCACCAGAAGGCAAGGATATACGAACAATCTTGTCATAACAGGCAACTTCCGCATGATTGGGAGACAACCAATCCATGCCTATGACAATATCGAAACAAGCAAGCTTCATAGGTATAAGATCAACTGGGAAGACATGGCCAAGCAACTCGAGTTTACAATCCGAAACAACAGAATTCATCACTGAACGAGCCCCAGACGCAACAATAACTTCAAACGGGTTGGATAACTTTGTGCGTGGCATGGCAAGCAAAGGTTCAAACTCTAAAGAAACAAAGCTCCTATTTGCACCGGGGTCAAACAAAACAGAAGCATAATGGTTGTTAACAAGGAACATACCGTTTACTACATCGTTGGCTGCACGGGCTTCATCGACATTGATGTTGAAAACTCGACCTCTGGCTGGGGGTACGTTGGCAAGCTTGGGGCATTCCCTTTTGTAGTGGTTTGGGTCCCCACAGTTGAAACATGTACCCAAGGGAAAACGAGGAGCTTCCACAGGAGCTGGGGGAGGAGCAGCTTGGTTTGGTGTAGCATTTGAACGGCAAGTAGCTACCAAATGACCCATCTTTCCACATTTCGTACATTTCCGGCACTGAAGATGAGCTGCGTGGTGATAGTTGCAGAGGTTGCAAAGGGGTGCCTTGCCAGTGTAAGGTTGTTTCTCAGGCTGAGGAGGAGCTGGGTTAGCAGGGGCAGGTGTAGCAATAGCGAAATTTTGAGCTGCCTTTCGCTTCTTGTTATTCCTTGACGATTGTCGCCTGGTGTTAGCTGCTTTGGTTGAGCTGGATGAACCCTTCGATGACGTGTTACCATCACCCTTACGAGTTAAGACCTTATCCTTGATCATAGCATCGGTAAGAATAGCAGAGAGTTCGTATGCATCACGGATCGTGGCTGGTTTACTCCCAGTCATAATGTGTTTGATGCAGCTAGGTAAACCATCAATGAACTTCTCAATGGTACGCTCAGGGGTTGTCAATAGGTAGGGGCAAAGAATACACAATTCTTCAAAACGGTCAATGTAGGCTCGGTTCTCCCCACTATTTTGCTTTAGGTTATGAAATTCTTCCTCGAGTGCTCGCATCTCATTGCGAGGACAAAACTCTCTCATCATAAGAGCCCTCAATTCTTCCCAAGTTAAGGCTAGGGCATTTGCAGCACCTCTGTCCCTCATAATACCGTTCCACCATGTCAAAGCTCGTTTTAGAAAACAGCTGGTTGCAAATTCCACCTTGCGGGCTTCAGTACACTGACTGTGTCGGAAAGTGTTCTCGATGCTTTCAAACCATTGCAGAAGAGCAGTGGCACCTTCACTGCCAGAGTATCTAGCAGGGTTACAGGAATTAAATTGCTTGAACGAGCATGGAGGATTGGGATTGTTGTTTTGAGCAGCCTGGTTGATCTGGGCAAAGACATTGGGTAGTTGTGCAGCAAACTGCTGAGCAATGAGGGCAGCCAACTCAGCATTTTGATTATTATTCTGAGGCTGAGGACGTGGAGGCATCTATAAGAAGGAAAACATCTGATCAGAACGGAATACATTTAAATCAATTTAAAATCAATGAAGGCGAAAGAAAATACACAACAAGATGGACATCGTTTATTCCACGAATAAACAATATCTGCGACTAATCAAAGTAGTTGGGTCCTTATAACTTAATGAAGTCATGCTTTAGCCTATAAGTGGACACTCATCCCGAGAATTCCCAGGTAAGCACAACTGGTCTCGCGTCTGATGAGATATATACGAAGTGCTAGCCTTAGACAGAAAACTCAGAATACAGGCACCCACCCTTCCAGATTGCACGAGTTCGTTATTAGAGCCCAAGACTTTGACGAGAGTAAAAATCAGAGGAGGTTTTGAAAAATTTTAAATCACCTGAGGACAGATGATGAGTAATTTGTGCAGCCAAAAAAAAAAAATTTTAAACGAGAGAAATCCATCGTGACGAGGCTAGGGTTTCAAGAGTAAGAATGGGAATAGAGACAAAGAAGCGGACATAGTATCTAGTGGATAGGGGTCCTAGGTAAGTTATAGTCTAGGTCAAAAGAAATTTCTAATAACCTAATTCCCTATAACCATGGCTCTGATACCATCCTGTGACACCCTGACCGGAGGCGGAAACGTCGAGGGCATCACGAAACATGGTAGAATGCAATAAGCACATGGTGATTAGATTTAAGTCGAAATATGATTAAGTTGATTTAGAGGATTGCATTCATATCCAAACAGTACAAACAAACAATCAACAAATTGTCCACAAAAGTCTTTGATTTTTATTTAGAAACTAAAGCACTTGTCTTGCAATCCTATGTGATCCAAAGAAAAGCCAACTTCAAGCATCATCACCTGAAACATATGTTAAAAACAAATTGGGTCAACAAACGGTTGAGTGAATTCATAGTGTTTTATTTGATTTGGTAATAAACAATAATGTGATATGAAATAAAAGTTAACTTTGTGGCATTTGATATGTTTAAAAACAACTGAATGAAACAAGTCCCGCTTGGTTAACATTCAAACCTTTGTAGACTGAACACGGCATTGATCACCCAGACTTCCGCAATGAATAACATGAACAACAACAACAACAATAGACCATGAAGTCGGATGGGACGTCACCCCTATAGCGCTATAATGTACCGTTCGGCTTGATCGAAGTTAATGAATGTAAATTAAGCATCAAGTAATCAAACAATTGCAAGGAAACAATCAAGATAACCACAAAAATGTAAATGAATTTGTACCACATTATCACATATGTTTCACCCCGAAAATATTGTAAAACAGAAAATGGGGACTATGAACTCACCTTGATTGCGAAATAAATCCCAAACAAGTATATAGATAAGAGTTTGCAGGAACAAGTCTTTCCACGCTACTCTATAAACATGCATGAAATAACCACATATGAAATATAGCATTAACAAGGGCAACACTGTGATTTTGTATAAACGGGTGACAAGGTTTTTGTGTTGTACGGTTTGACAATCTGTTTGGGGAACGCTTGGTATTTTGATAAGTTTGAGAAGTGTTTATATAAAATACTAAGTTATGCAAATAATAAGTAAAATATTATTATTATTTGTATTTTTAAACAACATATATATATATATATATATATATAATAGTAATTATACCACTAGGTCTATATATATATATTATCTTATAAAAATTACGTAAACAGTTTGTATAATTTAAGAGTTTTAAAATATAATTCAAAAGTCCAAGTTTTAATTACAGAAAGTATAAATTATTTTCTGTATTATCAAAACATATGTAATTTTAGAATAATATGATAATTATACAAATTAATTATCTAATAATTAATTTAAGGCAGAATAATTAAAAAAATAACATTTTAATTATATAACAAGTATAAATCATATTAAAAATAATTATCATGGCAGGAAATAAATATGTTTTAAATAATCAGTTTAATTATTCGTTAAAATGAAATAACTGGATAATTGTGCAACTAATTATCTAAATAATTATATAAAACAGAAAAATTAGAAATAATATTTAAATAATGACATGCAATAATACAGATTTAAAATAAATATTATGGCCTTTAATAAATTTTATATATTATTCTGGAATTAAAAAGAATAATTGCACATAATTGATTTTATAAAGTTTATTATCTAAAAATAACATGCAAAATAATTAAACGTGGTTTCTGATTTTTAATAATCTCAATATAACATGCATAAACTTATAAAAATAATTTTGGATATAATTTACAACTCAGAATAATTAAATTAATACAATTAAACTTAATAAAACATGAGATTTAACTGTTTTAATTGTAAAAATATCAAGACAGTTTCAAATATTTTATAAAAATTTATTTTTAAAAAGTATACAGTTCAATATAATTATCATAAAAATTTCATTAATAAACTCCAAAAATTCAAATTAATATAAATTTTTAATGTCAGAACAGCTTTTTAATTAAAATAAAATAGATTTATAAAAATTTTACAATCATTTATATTTTTGTTAAATGTATCAGTACATAAGTGAATCATGATAGAAATTTCAGATTTTATAAAATTAACATCGAATTAATATGAATTAATTTGTAAACTGTTTAAAATAAAAATTAAAATACCAAAAATAAATCATCATCTTCCCAAATCTCAAGTCAACAGAAGTCAAACCCGTCCAATTAACCTATCAAACTGTGATTATAATCAAATTAAAATTATAGGAACAATGTGTAGGTAAGATTATACCGAAATGTCGAAGAAGAAAGCTCCGGTATCGATTCAGGTGTTGTTCCGGCTAAGTCCGGCGAGTATCCGGCGATGTTACAGAGGTGAATCAGAGACGAATTACGAAGTGTTTGTGAATATTGAGAGGTGCAGTGGGTTCGTGAAGGTTGCAGGAATCATATAACAAGTTCAATTGATCCTCAAACAACCGAATAAATCCAATTCAGATTCCACTTAAAATTTAAAAAGAATTTCCGGTTCCGTAGACAAGTTTGCATGGTTCGGTACAATTGAAGACTTTGGACGGTTCATGATGTCGAGGGGAACAAGCAGGTGTGTTCGTTGATCAGTGAGCTTTGTCTGTTTGCGATTTGGATCAATTTCCGGCGATAAAAACGGTGTAAACCGGTTTGAATCAAAGTTTCAAGAATGGTCCCTGGTGTTTCTGAATTAGTCTAAACAGGTCCCTCAATTATAACCAGAGAGTCTAACTAGGTTAGTGTTTAAAACAGGATTCCTTAATAACAAGTCTAACTGAGTTATTAAATCCGGTTAAATCAATTTTCAAAAATGTCACAAAGGACCCTAAACTTTATGTTTTACAACATTTACATTTTTAACCCGAACATTTAAGTTTCAAAAATGACAACTTAGTCCCCGAACTTTATATTTTGTAAAATAGTGACGGTTTTACCTACGGATTTAAAATCAGAGTTTTCAAACAAGTTTCAAGGAATGACAATTTGGTCCCTCAACTTATACTTTCACAAAATGACACGTTTGGCCCTTGTAGTTTGTGTGGCCTTGTTTACAAGTACAAGACTAATATATATTGCAAAGATTCACACGTTTAGGCCGGTAAACAATGTAAAAGCAACAAGACAAACAAGTAAAAATTGAAGTTGCACTTCATTAAAGATTGAATGATTACAAAAGCAAGGATAATTACACAAGTGAAAACCAAGAGTGTTACACAAACCCCCTTCATATTTAGGCAAACAAACAGTTTTCCAAGAAACTTTAGCTCTCCCTTATTGCATTGGACCTTGCGACCAAAGAAAACCACGAAACTTAGCTTCCAATTCGTTTATGATTCTAGTTGGTAATATAAACACTGAGCACCAGTAGATGTGCATGGCTGATAGAACCGATAGAATTAGTTGTAAACGACCTGCAAACGAGAGGAATCTATTCGCCCACGAAGATATTCTTTTATCTACATGTTCCACAAGCACATTGCAATCCGAGTATCGTAACCTCGAAGATATCATTGGAACACCCAAATATCTAACCGGAATTTTACCCTCCATGAATGGCATAAGGTTTATAATGCTTCGTCTGACATGATCAGGCACATTGCAAAAGTAAACTACACTCTTGGGAATACAAGGCACTAAACCGGACATCTTTGTGAAATCGCTTAAACAAGCCATAATGCACCTGACAGACTCAACATCCCCTCTAGCAAAAAGAAATAAATCATCAGCAAAGCAAAGGTTTATTATTCGCTGTTTTTCACATTTATTGTGAAACCGAAAAGAAGAGTCTAAGCGAATGGCCTTTTGCAGAAGAAGAGTGAGAATTTCCATGACAAGGGTGAATAAGTATGGAGAAAGGGGAACCACTGAACCTTTGATTAGCAATGGCAAGTCCATAATTCTCTCTCTCTAGCAATGGCGATTTTTTGTTCCTCTACAATCCTATGATTTTTCGTAATAGTTTGTATAACAGTCTGTGATTAGAGGCTTGTTTCAAGCATCTATAACGAACTAGTTAGCATTCTTGATCATTTAATCTAGGGTTTTATGCTTGTATTTATCGCCGCCTGATATTCTGTGGTTTTCGTTTTCGATTATTCATGGGATAGGGTTTGCTAGATTAGGGTTTTTATTTTCTGTTCTTTCATCTTTGTGTGGCTGGTGATCTAGGTTTTCTTGTGCATGCTTGTTTGATAAGTGTTCTGAAGGAGAGAGTGGTATAACTTTCAATGGATGATCGTAAGAAGTCGGTTGATTATGTTCCTGGTGATCGTGGTAAACCTCAATTATCAGTTAAGGGTTTAGCTAGCCGTGTGGTACAGTTTCTGATTCCAAAAAGATAAATATCATTGATGAACTTACTAAGGTTACTACTCCGGTTAATCTTGATGTGGGCCGATCGGATTGTGAGACTTCGATTAACAACAAAGTCGATCTAGAAGGGGTTCAGGGGGCCAACGTGGATATTAGTAGCACTTCGAAACCCATGTCTTATGCTGATTCGCTGATTGCAAATAAATCCTTAAAGTTGAAGTTTCGTTCTCTAACTAGTGATTCAGTGCATGATGGTTGTGATGTTGTTCTCCCGAGGGAATCTGTGCGCATTGTTCAAGATAAAATGGCTAATACCTTGTTTGGTTATTTCCTAGGGGATCGAGTGGCGTACTCGGTCGTGGATTATTTTGTGCATAATAATTGGAAAAAATATGGAATCCAGAAGTCCATGATGAATGCTAACGGGTATTTTTTCTTCAAGTTTGCGGATGAGGCAGGAATGAAGAGTGTACTGCAGGATGACTAAACTGGAGAAAAAGGAAGTCAAGAAGGTACAAATTTGGGTTAAAATTCATGATGTTCCGATTGCTGCGTATACGGAGGATGGACTTAGTATGTTAGCGACTACTATTGGTGAACCGAAAGTCTTAGACTCGTATACCACGTCGATGTGCATGGACATGTGGGGTCGTAGTAGTTATGCAAGAGCCCTAATAGAGGTTTCGGCTGATAAGACTCTTAGAGAAGAGATAACAATGGCGATTCCTGAACTGGAGGGGGATGGATTTATTAAGGAAGCTATGTCCGTTGAATATGAATGGTACCCTCTTTGTTGTGCCCATTGTTGTGTCTTTGGTCACTCTGATGATAGTTGTCCTCACCAGGTTTCGAAACAAAGTAATGCTCGGATTATGGAGAAGGGTGGTAAGCAGCAAAATCAACCTAGACGTCCTAACAACTATCAGGTGGTTGATGAGGAGGGTTATACAGGGGTGCATAGTAAAAAGATTGCTAGAAAAAAATGGTTTCCCGGTTAATAAGCCTAAGCCAAAGTTCGAATATAGGCCAGTGGTTTCTAAAAAGAAGGAAGATCCGAGTAGAGTTGAGTCTAACTTTCAGTCTTCTAATCCATTTGATGTTCTAAATGATCCTAGCATTAATGAGGAAGTGGATGGTAATAGGCCAGATTCGGCCAAAGTGGACTTGGAGGATGAAGAGGTTGTCGACGATTTTAATGAGTCGGATGGTTACGAGATGGATGGTTTTTTGAGGCAAGGAACTATTAAAATTGATGATAAAAAAGGGGCAAGCACTCCTTCTTCAACGGTTCTCAATGGTTAGTATTGCTTCTTGGAACATTAGGGGTTTAAACCGCCCCATTAAGCAAACAGAGGTTCGCCATGTTCTTAAGGAGTTTAATTTGAGTTTATGCGCTATTCTTGAATCTCATGTGGAGGTGAGTAATCTTTCTAAGGTGTGCAAATCAGTTTTTCGGTCTTGGCAATGGACGTCTAATGGAGCCCGATGTAATAAAGGAACGCGTATTATTGTTGGCTGGAATCCGTTTATCTTTGATGTTATGGTGCTTTCGGAGTCTGATCAGGTTATGCACCTTCAGCTGATGTTTAAACAGGAGCAAAAGATGATTTTTTGTTCGATTATTTATGCAGCAAACTATTATGTTACTCGGAGGGAGTTGTGGAATAATCTTTCTTTGCATAAGAATTTCGTTCGTAATGAACCATGGGTAATCTTAGGTGACTTTAACTCTGCGTTGAATCTTGAAGATAAGTCTTTGGGGTGCTCCTCGCTTTCTTTGAGTATGAAGGAATTTCAAGAGTGTGTTGATGACATTGAGATGGTTGCTTAAATCGTTCTGGTATCCATTTCACGTGGAATCAGAAGCCCAAGAAGGGGATCGGGTTGATGAAAAAAATAGATAGAGTTATGGGTAATTCTCAGTTCATAGCTAAGTTTCCGAGTGCTGTAGCGGTGTTTTATCCGGCTCGGTTATCGGACCATTGCCCGTGTGTTCTCAAGTTTCCGGAAGCTGAAAAGTTAAAGCATCGGTCTTTCAAATTTGCAAATTTTCTGGTGCATAAACCTGAATTCTTGCCGATTGTGGAGAAGGTTTGGGGTATGACCATTCGTGGTGTGTATCAGTTTTCGGTTGTTAAGAAACTTCGGCATCTTAAATCTCCCTTACGCGTATTACTTTTCCAGCAAGGTAATTTGCACAAAAAAGTTCAAGAATTGAGAGATAAGCTTGATAAGATCCAGAGTTATATTGATAATGACCCGTCTTGTCAGACGCTTCGGGATGAGGAAGCTACTATTCGTTGTGATTTTCAGGTTGCTTTATTAGATGAAGAGCGTTTTTTGAAGCAAAAGTCTAAAGTGGACTGGTTAGCGGCTGGAGATATGAACACGGCTTACTTCCATTCGTCGCTTAAGAACAGAATTCACTATAGTCGTATTGAGGTAATTCGCGATGCTAGAGGGAATGTGTTTTCGGATGATATCGTTCAGAAAGCATTTGTTGAACATTATGAGAATTTTTTAGGATGCCCGGGTGATACTTCACTTAATCCGACTCCTGATTTGTTTAATAAAACGTTAGATATGGATGTTGCAGCTCATATGGTTCGGCCGGTTACTCCCGAAGAGGTTAAAAAGGCGATGTTTTCGATTGGGTCGGATAAGGCTCCAGGTCCAGATGGTTTTACAGCTGGATTCTTTAAAAGTGCCTGGCCTATCGTTGGTAATGATGTTTCGAAAGCGGTTATTGATTTTTTTGATACAGGGAAGCTTCTTAGGGAATTAAACCATACTCTTATTGTTCTTATTCCTAAGATTCCTTCCCCGTCTGTGGTTACGGACTACCGTCCGATTGCATGTTGCAATGTTATGTACAAATGCATTAGTAAAATTGTTGCTGAAAGAATTAAGGTGGTGCTTAATGATATTGTTAGTGTCAACCAGTCGGCTTTCGTGCCAGGTAGAAAAATCTCTGATAATATTTTGTTAACGCAAGTGTTGATGCACAATTAACATAGAAATATTGGTCCCCCTAAATGTGCGTTCAAAGTTGATATTCAGAAGGCTTACGACACTGTTGATTGGAACTTTCTAAGGAACATTTTGGTGGGTTTCGGGTTTCATATCAACATGGTTCACTGGATCATGGTTTGTGTTTCTACGACCACATATTCAGTGTGTATTAATGGTGATGTTCATGGTTTTTTCAAGGGTAACATGGGGCTTCGACAGGGTGATCCTATCTCTCCGTATCTTTTCACTCTTGTGATGGAGATTCTTACGGCAATCTTACAACAGGCGGTAAGGATTGATTCGTCGTTTAAATTCCATAACAAGTGTGAACGCCAACAGATTATCAATCTCTGTTTTGCGGACGACTTGTTTATCTTTGCTAGAGGTGAGATTGCGTCGGCCAGGTGCATCATGGAATCGCTCAATTCTTTTACAAAGATGTCGGGTTTGATGCCTAATGTTCAGAAAAGTACAGTTTTTTCTCTAATGTCCCATCGTTTGTTAAAACTGCTATTTTGAATATTATGCCGTTTATGGAGGGTACTTTGCCAGTGAGATATTTGGGTGTTCCTCTTATATCTTCGCGTTTACTTTACAAAGATTGTCAGGTGTTGGTGGAGAAGCTCGAAAAACGTATCTTGCATTGGAGGAATAAGTTACTTTCTTTTGCAGGCAGGTTGCAACTTATTATATCGGTCTTATCCTCTCTGCATATTTACTGGTCTTCTGTGTTTATCTTGCCATCTCGGGTGATTCTTAATTTGGAGGCGCTGATGCGAAATTTTTTATGGTCTCATGACAATGCGTTTCAAAAAGGCCGGGCAAAGGTTTCTTGGAAAGCAGTTTGTGTCCCTAAGTAAGAGGGTGGGTTAGGGATTCGTCGTATTGGTGATGTTAACAAACCCCTTATGTCATCGCATATCTGGAGTATTCTTTCAAGGCGTGACTCTTTGTGGGTTGAGTGGGTTCATTCTTACAGGTTAAGAGGTAAAAGTTTCTGGGCGTGTAAAATTCCTTCTTCTTGTTGCTGGTTGTGGAGGAAGATTCTTCAGGTTCGATCGGCCATGAGGAGTTTTGTTTGGTCCGAAATTGGGAATGGTTCGAATACTTCAGCTTGGTTCGATACGTGGAATGATTTAGGCCCATTGATTCAGCTCCTATCGCCGAGAGCTATCGCAAATGCAGGTTTCAATATGGAATCTAAAGTTTCTGATATTTACTCGGAGTCTTCGTGGAGTTGGCCTACTGCTTGGAGGGATCTGTTTCCTGTACTTATACATCTCGATAATATGTCTATTAATCAGAATAAGGCTGATAAACTCTTATGGCGCCAAGGGGATCATCTACATGATTTTTCTACGGCTCGAGCATGGGATTCTTTCAGACATCGAGATTTGGAGGTAGAATGGTGTCGTATTGTTTGGTTCGCCCAATGCATCCCTCGTCATGCTTTTTTAATGTGGCTTATTATGAGGCGTAAATTACTTACTCAGGATAAGATTTTGAGTTGGGATATCTCGCGTAGAAAGAATATGAATATGATGTGCAGTTTGTTATGCTATGCTAATCATGATTCTCACAGTCATCTATTTTTCGAGTGTAAGTTCTCGGCTCAAGTTTGGCACAAGGTTAGGCATAAAGTGGGCATGGAGTCGGTTCAATCGAAGTGGGAGGATGTTGTTAATTGGCTGCTAGTTCGGTCCAGTTCGAAATCAGCGACTAACTGTGTTGCAAGGTTGTTGGTAGCGGCCAGTGCTTATTTCATCTGGCAGGAGCGTAATGCTAGATTATTCAAGAATGAGTTGAGACCTCCGGAAACGATTGTTGACCTTATTATCCAACAGGTGCGTTACAAATTGATGGGAGCGAAACTGAAGAACTGTGACAATGTGCGAAAGCTTCTAGGTGACTGGGGGATTAATGGAGCTGATCTTCATGAAGACGGTGGCTGATTGAGTAGTTTTGTTTTTTTTTTCTAGAGACTAGTCTAGTTGTTTTTTCCGTTTGGTGGTGTTTCTTTGTTTTCTCATTGTTTACTTTCATGGGGCATGTCCCATGATTGTACTAGTGTAGACTATCTACACTACTTGTGTTTTTTAGTTGTGAATATATAGAATCACCGGGGTAACCCTTTACCCAAAAAAAAAGTATGGAGAAAGGGGTCACCCTGTCTGAGACCCCTTCTACCTTTAAAATACCTGTGGAGATTGCCATTAACCGATATCGAGAAAGATGGGGTAGTGACACATAACATAATCCATTCTACCATTTTCGAGTGAAACCCAAACCCCATGAGGATCTTTCTTAAGAACTCCCAGTTTACAGTGTCATATGCTTTTTGGATATCTACATTGAAAGCACACCGAGGAGGGCCAAACATCCTATGATACTTAGCCTTCTCAGTTTAGCATTCTACCACAAAATCTTCTTTCTCAGGGTCAATCTAGTCCTCTTTGAATTGATCTCGTACTCTAGTAAAGATGGAAGCCTTTTTCTAGAAAAGATGAACAGGGAATCAGATCTAAATCAATGTTTCTTTGTCGACTATGGACTTTGACGACTCTAGCTTCATCTTAGGGAAAGTAAAAAGAAAAGCATCATTCACAACTTACAGTAATTTCTTAGGGACTCTAGATCATAGACTGGGATCACTTAAGATCGATGGCTATGCACTCGCCCGAGTGCAAACATTGGCTTGTTAGATTTTCCTTTAAGCGAGCCATTGACTACTATTTACAATAGACATGAAAGTAAGAAAATAGGCATTGAGAAGGGTAGTTCGGGCAACGATCTGGTTTTTTGCTATTGGCACAAGCAGGTCCCTACTATCTAAGAACACTAGCAATGAGATCTCATCTCTCTGACTTAGGTTTCGAAGCTTGTCGCAAAGAAGAGAGGGAAAGAGCAGAAAAGCGGGTTTTACGTCAACAGTTCTTCCTCGTTCTGACAAAGGGCGTGTTTCCTTATTATTTTTTAGCTTTGAGCTTGGTTCAGATTGGACACGTCCTCACTCGTTCTTTTTTCAAGATCTTTGAACCTCTTAAGGATGCCGTAGGGATTCTTCTAACAGGCCTGTCCCTGTGCTAATAGACCCACTCCAATCCCAGGAACCTTACCTGAGCTACTAAAATCTTGGAAATTGACTAGCCTTACTTCTTTCGGGGCTCCATCCCTCTTGACTACATAGGTAGGGGCTTAGCTACTCCTAGTCAGATAAAAGTTCTATGCTGGGGCTCTCGGAAACCCTGAACTACTAAAAACCTGGCCCTTTGATGTGCTTGCCTAGCCTCTTCCACTAGAAAGAGCTTCTTCTCTTAAGGCTTCTTGCCAGTAGTGAGAAAAACCTTGCTTATCTATCTTTAGAAAGAGGATAGATAAAAAGATAACTAGATCAATGTCTTCCGTCTTCGTCTGCTATAACCTTCAAGAAAGATGCAAAAGGCAGAACAGATGATAAGACGATGCATCTTTTCGTCTTCTCGTTAGGATCTATATAGGGGATCAAATGCATTATAACTCCTTCTATCTAGCGCTCTCAAGCTGAGGTAACTTGAAGCTTTGAATGGCTCCTGCCTAGCTTCCTTCCAGTGATTAGAGTCTTCTGTTTGCAGTTTTGAATCTTGCTATGAGTGCCGTTACCCTTCTCTAAGAAGCCATAGGACTGTGCTATGAGGGAGGAACCCTTTCTACTAATGATTCCTCCTTACTCTTCTAGTATTGGTTTCATGCCGTATTTCACTCAACCAGCCTCAAGTTTTTATTTATATTCCTTCTTACGGTTATATCCTCTTTGATATGTCCTTCAGGTATAGTGGAGTAAGTAAGGTTTTCATTCCTTCCTTTCAATGCTTCCTCCATGCCTCTAGTACTGTAATATGAGGGAAAGCTCTAAGAGGAAGAATTCTAAATCCTATTACATCTATAAGATAGAGAGGTAAAGTCTTTCCTAGGAGAGTGAAGCAACGAAGGCTGGAAGTAAGAACTCTAAACTTTCTATTTAGGTATCCCCCCCTCCATACCCTGTGTGAAGGAGCTGTAGAATCAGTCCTAGCTATCTGATAATAGCAGCTGGGATCACAGAGAGTAGCAAACCTAGTCTAGTAGCACAGTCCTACAATCCAGCTGGCATTATTCTTTAAACCACCTTCTCTTGATTTAGAAAAATCCCCTTTATTTGAGGGTAATACAGAATTAGCTCTATCTTATCCAATGGGAAACTTTAGAGTTCATCCTTTAGCTGTCTAGGCAGTGCTGTACTTCCTCTCGAGATATTGGTGTATAGATCCTTCCCAGCCAGACAAGGAGCCTGTGTTACTAATTGGCTTGATAGTTCAAGTAGTAAAGGAGGTCTTTGGTAGTCAAGTATGTCTTTGGCTAGAGGATAAAAGCAGCGAATCTTAGTACCCTGTAAGCGTGAAGTCAGGCTTTTCTAACTCCTAGTTGGCTAGTAGAAGGATAGAGACTAAAGAAAGTTAGTTTACCCAAAGCAAAGTCAAGAGAGAAAGGGGGTAGCTCTCCATGCAAGCTATTCTAGCAAGTATTATGTGGAGGAGGAGTAGCACTACGCAAATAACTTATTTTACTAGTTGAGATACACAGATTACTCAAGGTTGTATGAGCTGTAATAGTAGTTGAAAGGACCTTTGAATACACACTGGACCTTGGAAATCACAATCTTAATGGGCCTATACCAGAGAATCTTGCTGACTTGGCTCAACTACAATGCCTAGTTTTTTCTCATAATAATCTATCCGGGTCGATTCCTTCCAAGTCATCTTTGTCTTTTTCTCAGGTTAATATACGTGATCTGAGCTATGCTCAACATCGTGGAGTTTTTAATCTGTCTTACAATAGGTTGTCTGGGACCATACCTGGGGAACTGTGTGGTCGTGGTAGATATTTTAATAAGCAATAACATGCTTTCTGGATCAATTCCAAGATCACTCTCTCGCCTGACAAATCTTACAGCGTTGGATTTATCTGGGAATTTGCTTACTGGTCTCATTCCTCCGGAGTTTGGCGATTCGCTTAAGCTTCAAGGCTTCTTTTTTTTTGGGTAAAGGGTTACCCCGGTGATTCTATATATTCACATCAAATAAACATAAGTAGTGTAGGGAGTCTACACTAGTTCAATCATGAGACATGCCCCATGAAAGTAAACAAGAAAAACACAAACATCTCAAAGACAACCAAAACAAGGGAAACCAACTAGACAAAAATCTAGACATAACAACCAAAATAAAAACTAATCAGCCCCCATCATCATCCTTATCTTTCGTATGAATCTCCCATTCTCTAAGAAGGTTACGCACCCTAACGGTATTCTTCAGCTTAGCTCCCATCAACTTGTATCGCACTGTATTCATGATTATATCACTAACCGTCTCAGGAGGTCTTAACTGATTTTAAAATAACCTGGCATTCCTCTCTTGCCAAATACTATACGCAGCAGCCGATACAGTTAGTTTAGCAACATAAGTATCGGCCCTTCTTTGATGATCACGAGTACAAAGCCATTGGACAATATCCGTCCATCTCGGCGAAATAGAACTCATCCCCACCCTGTTTCTAACTTTAAGCCACACTTGAGTTGAGTACTTGCATTCAAAAAACAAGTGCGGGTGAGAATCAAAGTTCTCATAGCACAATAAACAGCACATCATATTCATGTTTTTTCTCCGAGATAAATCCCATTGCAAAATTTTATCTTGCGTAAGGAGCTTACCTTTCATAATCAGCCACATCATGAATGCGTGTCTAGGAATACACTGGCCGAACCACACAATGCTACACCAATCCACTTCCGGTTCTCTATGCCGAAGTGAGTGCCAAACACCAGAAGAAGAGAACTCGTTAAGATCACTACCATCTTTCCATAACAATCGGTCAACTTTCACGGGGTCTAAGTGAATTTGATCAATCTGAATAAGAACCGGGAAGAGATCCCTCCAAGCTGTAGGCCACATCCAAGTACCATCAGCATACACATCGGCCATCCGGTCATCCAATCTAAAGTCGGCATCAGAAATATTTCTGGGCGATATAAAGTCGCCAAGAGGACCCAACTCACTCCAATAATCAAACCAGGCTGAAGTATTACCACCATTCCCTAACTCCGACCATATATGCTTTCTAATTAAAGGCCTCATCTGAGTGAGTTTTCGCCAAGACCAACAACTATTCGTAGGCGTTTTGCAAATCCAGAAGCTCTTATGTTTTAAATGATACGAATGAACCCATTTAACCCACAGAGACTCACGATTGGAGACAATACTCCAAATATGAGACGACATCAGAGCTTTATTCATATCCCCAATACGCCTAATACCCAAACCCCCTTCATATTTAGGAGTACACACCAATTTCCAAGAAACTTTAGATTTACCTTTATTGAAAGAGGAATCTTGAGACCATAAGAAATTTCTCATATTAGCTTCTAATTCCTGAATAATCCGAGCTGGCAAGATAAAAACCGAAGACCAATAAATATGCATCGAAGAGAGCACTGAAATAATAAGTTGAAGCCTTCCTGCGAACGATAAAAGCTTATTCCTCCAATGCATAATACGCTTTTCTAATCTTTCCACAAGCACACGACAATCATTATAACCAAGCCTAGCCGAAATCAGGGGCACCCCCAAGTACTTCACAGGTAACTTTCCTTCTGTAAAAGGCATAATATCCAGAATAGCTTGTTTGACATGATCCTTAACATTACAAAAGAAAACTGTGCTTTTCTGGTTACTAGGAACTAAGCTTCAAGGCTTGTATCTGGGAAAGAATCAACTTTCTGGCACCATCCCTGAAAGGTTGGGGCGTTTGAGCAGTTTGGTAAAGCTGAACTTTACTAGTAATAAGAATTTATCTGGTCCAGTACCAACAAGTTTTGGGAACTTGAAAGGGCTGACTCATTTAGATTTGAGTTCTAATGAGCTCATTGGTGAGCTTCCTTCATAGCCTTCATAGAGTAGAGAGAAATGGGAGTAAGCCTTTGGTATTCTGTCCTTATTGCTTAGTTCCTGTCTATCTCTATCTATCAAAATAGACCCTCTTTTAAACGGAAAAAGATCAGTCCATATAACTAGATCGGAAAATTCACATACATGAAGGGGTGAGGCTTGAGTCTACTTTCTATTACAAAAGTAGAGTAGAAAGAAGACTCACTACTCAATTCGAAGGCGACACGCCTTGCAGCCTTTACGAGGATTTCCCTTCTTTGCTTCTTTTGTTTGAAATAGGACCGGGCCGGGTAGAATCCGGTTGGAAAGAAAGAAAGAAACCGCCAGAGTGGGGGATTGTCCTGTTCTCCTCACTGATCCAAAGAAGGTGGCTCTGCCACTAAGCAGGCCGGCAGAGAGGGCACCAAATGCCTAAACAAGACAAGAACCAACTATGTGCTTAACACAAACTTTCTGGTCCTCCCTCTAGCACACGGGGATCGCCCCTACGCACCGGGGGTGAAGCGTAGAGGTCACTTTAGCTTGTTGTACCGGAGTGGTTCATCGTCAAAAGAACAACAATGGCTTGTAGCATTTCCTATTGATTTGTCTAGGGGATGGGATGTAAAAGAAGGCTTTATCGTCTAAAGGAAGGGGTGAGCTTTCTCACTATACCTCACTCTTCTTTTATCCCGCATGCTTTCTTATCCCTGTTCCGTAAATTTCGTACGTAGACAGTTAGTTGCTCTGACTAGTTTTTTAGTGCAAAAAAGGACCAACGACGACCCTATCCTAAAGGAGAAGAAGGAGTAGGAGCAGAGCGGAGAATCTTTTTTGATTCCAACTGAGAAGACTAGTAAAAGTAAGGATCAAGAATGTTATATATTTCAGGAGCTAGATCAGTTGCCGATGAACAATTGCCTCAACAAAAATAGATGGAATTGGGCCTAAAAAAGCCATTCTGGTTCGTTATCGATTAGGTATCAGTGGGAACATAGTGATAAAAGAATTAACTAAGTATCAGATCGACCAAATTGAACAAACGATAGGTCAAGATCATGTTGTTCATTGGGAATTGAAGAGGGGAGAATGAGCAGACATTGAACGATTAATTTATATTTCTTGTTATCGTGGAATTCGTCATCAAGATGGATCACCCTTACGCGGTCAACGAACTCATACAAATGCTAGGACTTGTCGCAAGCAAATTCGGAAATGAAAGAAGTATTCCGAAAGCCTTGGTACTTGTTTGATCAATCACACTGATAGCTTTAATAGTTCACTGAAATTTTATTTGGGGATTTCACCGGTTACTTATCCAGTATCGGTATAGTAAGCCACCTTGGCCACTCCACTAGTGGCCCGGCTTCATCCTTAAAGCTACTGCTTCCGCCTCTCTAGGCTTCGCTCTCGCTCATGACTGGTATATGGATCTCTCTATGTAGTGATCGGCCTTCTAGAAGCTTCGCCAGAAGCGACTAGTCGCTTCCCGAATGCCCCTTTCCTTCGCTACTAGGAGAGTCGTTAGCTTGCTTTCATTCTAGAAACGGTAGCTTCCGCGCCCTTCCTGCCTACTGAAAGGGATGTGAATGATCGTGACAGCTCTTAAAATCCTATTCAGTCTGATTAGATATGTCACTGAAAGAAAGTGATTATGTTCCCTATCTTTTTTTAGGATTTCAAGGATGGCCCGACCCATCCTAACATCATTTATGAGGAGCCGGACGACGAAGCCTCCTCTTCAGATAAAGAAGTCTCCGACGCAACTCTCCCGGCAAGAAAAACTTGATCTATTTATCTTTTTTTGTGGGTTCGGTCAGGAGGGACAAAAGAGAGATGCTTTCTATCAGTCAAAAGCAGATACCCCATGCTCCTACGGTCCGCTTACCGAGGAATAGAAAGGAAGGACCCGGGGCCAGAGCAAGTTGGGTTGGGGTATAGAGTCGTACGCGCGGTGGGGGGGTGACAAAGGACGTGCGCATACGGTTCATATAAGGAAATTAAAAAGTCATTGATTGTTGGGAACTTTCATTCCACTATATTCGAAATATGCCTTTCTAGGAGCATTACGATCGGCAGCTCAAATGGTCCCTTATGAAGTCTCTGTTGGTCTTATTCTTATTGTGCGCCGTGTGAGCGCGTTTGGATCCCCGAAGGAAATCGCTCGGATGCTCCCCTAACCCAACCCGGGAACGGACCGGAGGGAACCGCAGCATGGGGAATGTCCGAGTCTCGTCGCAAGGCTCATTTTGAGTTGTGGGTCATAGGACGGGCAGCTTTATCTGATCAAGGGCCGGGGCACATGGGTCCTAGTACTATCCAGGTGCGAAGAAACACGGAGGTGACTGTAATGAGCAGAAATCTCACTCACCGGCCTAAACGACGAGCAAACACTCGAACGTGAGGGCAAGGGATCACCCAACGAATGGACGAGCTCAAAGGGGGGAGGAGAGAGGGGGGCAACAACCATGTTTTCAGAGAAGTGGCGGTCCGAATCTTATCTGAACTGCGAGAATAACTGACTAAGCCGTGCCATAAGGGGTCATTCTCCAAACGGGACGCCTTTAGGTTGTTAAAGTACGTTGGGTGACAGATCGACCATAGGAGTACTCCGGGATATAAACCAGGGCAACAAAAGTGGAGCATACGGCGATGCCGCCCGTTTTCTTTCGTGGAAGTCCCCGGCAGAGGAAAGGGCTGTAGGTGATGGCGCGTTCTGCTTCTTATCTAGAGAGGGGCGCAGAAATCCTTTCTATGGGCTCATGCGTGGCAGTTGGTATAGATGAAGAAAGGCGGACCGTTTGAACAGGACCTATTCTCTTAATAGGCGGCAAAGCAGAATAGAAAAGCACGGACGAGCCGCATGCAGGGAAACTTGCACGTGTGGTTCTGGCTGGGGACCCTGGTATACTGTACTAATATGTGTAGGTCCCCATAATTCAAGTGAGATTGTCATGGAGCAAAAGCAGATATGGTTCGGTATTCCCTTGTTCCCTGTATTGGTTATGTTCTTTATTTCTTGTCTAGCAGAAACTAATTGAGCTCCGTTTGATCTCCCAGAAGCGGAAGCTGAATCAGTTGCAGGCTATAATGTAGATTTACGCGGGATGCGATCCTTAATAGTTCACTGTTGGCGGAAGCCAATGTCCTAGGGTCCCGGGGACTCATTCTGTCTGAAACAAGGGGCGGGTCTTTACCAACTGAAAAATATGCTATTTTAGGGAAGCCAAAAAACGTGAGCGCCTAGCGCGAGCCTTATTGAAAAGGCCCTTTACTAAAAACATTGAAGGTAAGGCCGGCTTTCGAGCTGTAGCTTTACAACCATAGCGCTTAGATAGGCCCTTATTATTATATTGGTAAGATAGGTTGCTTGAACGCATTTTGACCCTTTCTATTAGTATGGTTGTCGTATCGATCAAGGTGAAACTTGAGTTTGATTGCAGGGCGCGCGTTAGCGCTTTACTAAGAAGATAGAAGGGACTTTTCTTGTTTATTAAAGTCTCGCTTTTTGATAGGAGTAGGTGCGGCAGGGCACTCTTCATTCAAAACTAATGAATGTCAGGTCGGGGCTTTCTGCCTTGTTATCAAAAAGGGGGTTCGGTAAAGCAAACTCCCTCCTTGGACGAGCACGGGCTTAGTCAAGTAGAACCGGGTTGCTCTGCTGGATGGTCCGATCGAAAATAAATAAGTGGGGCCATGCCGGTACGACTGAATATGCGTTAAAGATGAAAATCCCTCCCCTACGACACAAAAAAAGCGGGCCAAACTTCTAACAGTCCGCCCGCTTCCATAGAACAATATCGTGGCAACGTAGACCTAAGTGAAGTGGTCATATTGGATCCTTGGGAACCATCACAAGTACAGCCGACATCTATTTATTTAAACGAGAATGTCGTGTCGTCCAACGGAGCTTAGAAGAAGACGACTCGCGCAGACAGCTGACTCCTTTTCAATAGAAAAGAATAGCCAAACCAACCCAGCTGCCTGGTCAATCTCAGAAAGAAGATAGGCCGGCAAACCGGAGACGTACGACCACGGTCCCGATCTTACCAGCACCGGGGGTGTACTAATCAATGAACCCCCGAAACCTACTTTCTTTTCTGACAAAATCAACCAAGCCTAACCGGTCATGACATGTTGTTGATATTGATTGAGTTGGAGGGACTTTCGATTACTGAATCCATCCATAAACCTAGACCCTGATAACCTTCGTAACCAAAGTGTCACGACAACATCCAAAGGTCACCCTTGGATTCTTAGGGGGGCAAGGAAGAGGCTGTTATGTTAGTTGTAGCGCGCCTTCCCTCTTTATAACACTTCGGAAAGATTTTGCATTGCATTTCTTATGATGACCTGGTCGAGAGAGTACGATACATCGGTGTAAAAGATTGATCCCTTTGGATCTTGGTCCATGATGGCCTTTTTATTAATAGAACTGAAAGAGTTGAAAAAGAAAGAGATTCATTAGCTATGGAATCTGACAGGTGTCGGTATGAGACAGAGAGGGCTATTCACAAAGCATTCTATGATGCGCTCCGGGAAAAAGTCTCGGGCTTAGAGGTATGGATGGTCCTAAGGCTTGCCTACTGCTTTGTTATCAGAGCTGGATCGATTGAATATTTTTCCAGTGCCCATGTTCCTACTACTACTTCTGCTGCTATTCTTACTGCCATGGATGGCTATGGTGGTTCTCCAGTGGCTGCTCCTAATCCTTTTCCTGGTGCTCTAATCTGAGCTGAGAAATAGGAACTGCACTTCGACTTTAATTATTTAATCTATTCCCCCCTCTCTAACCCAAGCCCTAGAAGTGAATGAGGAATGATTGAACTTCAGCTTCCGCAATGAGACGCCAAAGTTCTTTTTTCAAGGAAATCACAATGCTTCTCCTATTCAGTAGTTCAATCTTACTTTCTTACCCCGGATCCCGCTCTTAATGAGCCGAAGAGAAGTGCATGAAATGGTGGAGCTACCATTAGTTGCGTAGACTTAAGACTCACTTTGCTTTCACGATTTGACCTTGACATTCCACCAATAAATTCATCTTCTGCTTTGCACTGACCCCATTCCTAAAGTTCGTGGTCTTCGATCATAAACTATCTCTCCCTCTCTTCGAGTAAGGATTTGCTGCTTTCTTACTTATTCCTAAACCTCTACCTGCTCTTTGTCTCTTAGCTTTCGCAGTCCAATCGGTCCTTGCTTTTTACCTAATTCCTATTACTTCAAAGCTGGCTAGCTTCGACGTTCCATCGAGTTAGCTAGTTAATATTCGATCTCCCCGGAACACTCAAATCATTCTGCTTTCCTTCACCTCGTCTTCTTTTCTTAGGCCAATTTTCCAAGATTCCTTTCGGAAAGTTCCTACTTGAAACTCTAAAAGTTCAGGCGATTTGCAAACAAAAAACCTAAAGTAAATAGTAAGCTGATACGGCATGGGTTTAGGTCTTTCCTTACCAGAAAAGAAGGGAGTTAAATGAAATAAATTCAAGATCGGGAACATCTGCTAGAGCTCTCAATTGGCATTTCTCACTAGGTAGAATATTACCGGGAGTTGAAGACCGACTGACTAATAGGCTTCAGTCCAGCAGAGTTGGTTTAAGCGGATGTCCTAAGGCTCTCTTCTAGATGGATGGTGGTTAACTGTCTTGACTTGAGTTCTGATCTAAGAGTCTGATCGCTTCTTAGCCAACCGAGTGAATGAGAAAGAATGTAATTTCTAGCTATGATTCACACCGAGAAAGAAAAAAATTGGCACTTTGAAATCTATACCCTCCATCGACCAAGACTCCTTCAATATGCACTTTAATGTAAAGTGGCTTTAGCTGCATGGTCATTGCCTCAGTAGGTCGATACTCGTGCTGAGCTTACTGGTCGTAGTATGTGTCCTTTTTCTTTTTGAAGATGGTGATCATAGGACTGCCTTTTATCAATGTAACAGGCTCAGTCTGCTTCTCCCGATGTTTGTTCAAGAACTTTTCGCAATTCTTCGAGTTTTTTAGGTTCCTTGGACTCTATCCTTTTTTTGGGTAAAGGTAACCCCCGGTGAATTTTATATATAAAGAATAAAGAATCACACGAGCATGCCAGAGTAGCATACAAGGGCTAGACTTGGCATACCAAGACTAGCAAAACCAACAAACCAACGAACATCCACAACCAAACTAAACAAGAAAACAACCAAGAAAAAAAAACCAGAAGCCGAAACAATGGCAACAAACAGACACAAAACCACCTACATAAGCCTCTAGCCCGGGTCGATGCTCAAAGTCTTCACTTGAAATTTCCACCGTTCTAGCAATAACGGGTACTTTGATCCTCTCCCTGCCTTGAACGTTGTCACACCCCCAAAATCCACCTGCGGAATACCACCGCTTGGAGGCGTGACTGACCAGGATCCAGCCACCAATCATATTGAACAAGCATGTAAGTGATTATAAAAGTCCAACCAATACAATTGGTGTCCAAACAAAACATAGTTAAGTTGCAAGCGGAAGCATAAAGTTCAAAACCAAACATAAGTTTAATTGTTTCAAAGGTTAACATGGCACACAGCTGTCCATGTCCCACAACGACTCTTTTCCATGCAAGCTCCAGCTAAGTACCTATTGACCTGCAAAGCATGTAGTAACGAGTCAACAACAAGTTGAGTGAGTTCACGGTTGGGTGTTTGTTTTAAGTTGTTCTGAAAACAGTTTCCTTTATCTGGCATCCTGCCGTGGGGGTTACCCCATAGTTGAAAACGTGACTTGTTTATTCCCGGTTACTCTGGCAATCCAGCCGTGGGGGCTACCCCTTGTTAGTTATCTGGCATTTCGGCCGTGGGGGCTCATGTATACTAGACTCGTTACCAAATCGACTGCTGACGGTAGTCATGTTTATGTGCCCTGAACTGTCAATGTCTATCATCATTGACGTGCCATAGTCCATTAGTTCACGCCCGTCCTCTGCGGCACGGTGTGAGGTTTGTCAAACCTAAATAGCGCTATCTAACTAATGACCCGCTCGCCATCGGCCTCGGCGCTTAAGTCGATAAAAATAAAGGAGGGACTTCGTGATAGAGTTTTGGTCTAGTACGAGTTATCTGTCCATGAGGACGAGGAATTACATTCCTGAACCAATACTGTCCTACCCAAGAAGGACGAGGAATCCATGTTCCTTAACCCCATTCCCAACCCCTGGGAATCCCATGCTTTGTAGAGGGTGTGAACTCACCTTGGTTTGCTCGGCAGATACACAGATAGGTCAATCAAGTTGTAAGTGGTCAACTACATCCTAACATAGATACCATACAAGTCAGGTTCGTATTTAGGTAGTGCACGTATGTTTCTACACGTATACTAGCACATTGCATACAAGTATCATTCATGGCAGCCCAGACAACATTCACATTTAACAGTAACGTATAAAGTCCATGCATTAGGCCCAAATACTCAGGCCCGTAACTGTGCAAGTCTTAAACAGAATATGTAATCAGGTGGTCTCGAGTCGAGACTAGAGATCTCGAGTCGAGACTGTGTGGTCTCGAATTATACTTGCACTAGTCGAGACTAGACGGTCTCGAGTCATGTCTCGAGTCGCAACAAGACTCGCAACCATGATCTCGAGTCATGCTGTTTTCATGCTGATGATGTGTGGTCTCGAGTCGAGACTATGGGTTCTCGACTCGCAACCTGTGTCGCAACCGTGGATCTCGAGTTATCATCAACATGGTCTCGAGTCGAGACCAAGGGTCTCGACTGGCGCACCTACTAAATGTCTGCGCATGTACTAACCAATACAATTTCGATTTCATGTAGCCATGTACTATCCAACCATAATTCACGAACATGTTTTCTTGTCTAACACTAACCGAAAATGGATCAAACACCTCAATTTCAAATATTCAAGGCACATTCATAGCATATTCATGTTGTTCTTCATTTTAGGGTTTTTAGCATCAATCTCTATGAACTTTAACATAATCATAACATGAACAACAATCAAAACACTCAAACAACAAATCCGATTTCCACATATATGCAGCCTTTTAACAAGCATTCGATTCTTAGCATAAGAGTATATAATCCGATTAACATGGACATTATCCAATACGCATATACAAGCCGATTTCATGAACATTAACAACTAATGGTTTAAACCACATTCAAACACAAGATATCATTAACTCATCATGCAATCAATCCGGAATCAAGGTATGGTAGCTTATTAACATCATCATGCATAAAACTTAACAAACCAACATATTATCAAGTCACACCAAGATACATCATCATCATCAACCGAATATCACACATCAACACCTTTAATCATGTATATACATGTGTTTGCAAAGAAATCACTAACCGGTTCAAGTATGGGTTCAAAGGTGTGAAGTAGTAATGAATGAAGTCTTCCAAATGGGTGTGTGTGTGCCGATCCGAGTGCTCCTTGTGATCACCGGTTTGATCCGAGAAGAAGGAGAGGAAATGTGATGTTTGATCTCTAGGGTTTTAGTGAGAGAATGTGGGAGTGTGTGTGGATTGCCCAAAGAATGGCAAGGTTGGCTATCACTAAGGTTTATATACTTGTTCCGCATTTGTGCACCCTAATGGGCTTTTCGGGTAGACTAAAGGGGAGCATGGCCCAACCGGCCCACTGTTACACTATTCACTCGAGACCGAGTGGTCTCGAGTTGGGTTGTTGTGTTTCGGGTCACATACATACACGCATACAAATAAACACAACACATAATCACATAGAATGTTCACTTATATCCTTAATCAAACAAACATGTCAACTAGTTACATATCGTTCAAGCATGTTACATCAAGACACAATGAGGGTTCTAAATTACGAGTTGTCACATTATCCCCAAGTTGAAAGAAATTTCGTCCCGAAATTTGGTAAGTACTCACTGAGGAAGCTAGTTAAGTTGATGCTTTTCCCAGCTGTTGCCAAAGTCGATTACACATGCTCGAAGCATGTCTTCTAAGGTTTGAATAGTGCGCTCAGACTGCCCGTCCGTCTGAGGGTGATACGCTGTGCTCATGTCTAGCCGTGAGCCAAAAGATTTGTGCATTGCTTGCCACAGTTCCGAAGTAAAACGTGCATCTCGATCCGAGATAATAGAGGTGGGCACCCCGTGCCTCAAAACAACTTCCTTGAGGTATACGTCTGCTAGAGTGGAGAACTTATCCGTTTCCTTGATAGCCAAGAAGTGTGCAGACTTTGTGAGTCGATCTACGATCACCCGAATAGTATCGTTTCCGCGTTGAGATCGAGGTAGGCCAGTAACGAAATCCATGGAAATTTGCTCCCATTTCCATTGTGGTATCTCTGGTTGTTGGAGTAGGCCTGAGGGTTTCTGGTATTCTGTCTTGACTCTCGCATAAGTCAAACACTTGCTGACGTAGGTTGCTATGTGGGCCTTCATGCTAGGCCACCAATATGTAGTTTTGATATTGTGGTACATCTTATCCGAACCAGGATGTACCGAGTAGCGAGATTTGTGTGCTTCATCCATCACAAGCTCTCGTAAGTTGCCATAGAGTGGGACCCAAATGCGTCCCGTTACGTAATAAGCACCGTCTTCCTTTTGTTCTAAGCGTTGCCTTGAGCCGCGTAGGGCTTCAGCCCTGACGTTTTCTGGTTTCAGTGCTTCTATCTGAGCGTCTCGTATCTGGGAAGGAAGACTAGAATGTATAGTGAGTTGTAAAGCTCGTACGCGCTTAGGCGCAGTGTCCTTTCGACTAAGGGCATCAGCCACAACATTGGCTTTGCCAGGATGGTACTTGATTGCACATTCGTAATCATTCAGTAGCTCGACCCATCGTCGTTGACGCATGTTTAGCTCCTTCTGTTTGAAGATGTGCTCGAGACTTCTGTGGTCGGTGTAAATGGTGCACTTTGTACCGTACAGGTAATGTCGCCATATCTTAAGTGCAAAAACAACAGCTCCCAGCTCTAAATCGTGTGTAGTGTAGTTCTTTTCATGAACTTTAAGTTGGCGTGAGGTGTAGGCTATGACCTTATCCCGTTGCATCAGTACACAACCAAGACCCTGAATTGACGCGTCACAGTAAACCACAAAATTGTCTGTGCCCTCTGGCAATGAAAGGATAGGTGCGCTGCAAAGTCTATCCTTTAAATGCTGAAATGCTAACTCCTGTGCACGCCTTTCTGCGTTAGTGTGGTAAGAGGCTGTGCAATCTTAGTAAAATCCTTAATGAATCTCCTGTAGTAACCTGCCAAACCCAAGAATTGGCGAATTTCCGTTGGTATACGAGGTGCAGGCCAGTTCTTAATCGAGTCTACCTTGGATGGATCAACGTGAATCCCATTCTTGTTTACCACGTGGCCTAGGAAGTGGACTTCACGAAGCCAGAAGTCGCATTTCGAGAACTTTGCGTAAAGTTGTTCCGTTCGAAGGAGTTCCAAAATAAGTCGTAGATGTCGCTCGTGTTCCTCCTGACTCTTAGAATAGATCAGGATGTCGTCGATGAAGACTATAACGAACTTGTCCAGGTAAGGCTTGCACACTCGATTCATCAAGTCCATGAAAATCGCAGGTGCGTTTGTTAGCCCAAAAGGCATGACCAAAAACTCGTAGTATCCATAACGGGTTCTAAAAGCTGTTTTGGAGACGTCCTCTTCTCGGACTCTCAGCTGGTGATATCCCGATCTTAAATCAATTTTTGAATAGTAGCTCGACCCTTGCAGCTGGTCGAACAAGTCGTCAATACGCGGTAGAGGATAACGATTCTTCACAGTCACCTTGTTGAGTTCACGGTAGTCGATGCACATTCTGAAGGTACCGTCTTTCTTCTTCACAAACAGAACTGGAGCTCCCCAAGGCGATGAGCTAGGACGAATAAAACCCTTATCCAAGAGTTCTTGTAGTTGCGTAGAGAGTTCTTCCAACTCTGATGGAGCTAAACGGTAAGGAGCACGAGCTATAGGCGCAGCTCCAGGAGCTAGTTCAATCTGAAACTCGACTTGGCGATGAGGCGGAAGGCCAGGTAATTCCTCAGGAAATACCTCAGGATAGTCGCGTACAATTGGAAAATCTTCTATCTTCTTCTCTTTCTCCGAGGTGTCAGTAACGAGAGCCAAAATGGCAGTGTGGCCCTTTCGCAAGCACTTCTGGGCCTTAAGGAGAGAGATGATGTTCTCAACAGCACTCCTCTTGTCGCCACGAATCATGAGAGGTTCATTACTGGAACTAGGAATACGAACAATCTTCTCGTTGCAAAGAATCTCTGCTCGGTGTTGGGATAACCAATCCATCCCAATGACAACGTCGAAACTACCCAAGATGATAGGAATAAGGTCGATAAAGAAGGTCTGGTTAGCAAGAACAAGTCTACAACCCTTGACTACGTGTGTGGCCTCTAAACTCTTACCATTTGCTAGCTCTACTGTGTGCTTGTTGTTCAAAGGTGTTGGAGTACGCTTAAGCATTCGACTAACTTCTAGTGACATGTAGCTAGTATCGGCACCCGAATCAAATAGAACTGTAACATAAAAGTCGTCGAGAAGGAACTTACCCGCCACAACATTGGGGTCATTCCTTGCTTCACCTTGCCCAAACACGAACGCCCGCCCCCTGGCGCCATTGTTGTTGTTGTTCCCATTGTTACCATTCCCCTGGTTGTTGTTATTGTTGTTGTTGTTGTTCTGGTTCCTGTTCAGTTGGGGGCAATCCCTCTTGAAATGGCCTTCAGCTCCACACTGAAAGCACCCTTTGTTATCACCTTGCTGCTGTTGCTACTGCTGGCGTTGGTTCTGTTGAGCTTGTTGACGATTCTGGTTGGCGGGATATAAGCTCCTGCAATCCTTTGCAGCGTGACCTGGCTTGTTGCACCGATGACAGTTACCCCTGGTGCATGGCCCGCTGTGGTGCAGGCTGCAGCGATTGCATTTGGGGTGATTCCCTTTGTACCCACCATGACTTTGACCACCAGATGATTGCTGATTAGGGCTCTTGTAGTCGTCAGTCTTTCTTTGCTGAGACTGAGTTTGCACAGAAGTTGAACCCTTGTTTGAAGCTCCATCCCACTTCCGTTTGCTGTCACTAAGAGCACCTGAAGTAGTTGCAGCACCTATGCGTTTTGGTAACCTGTTCTGCTCCACCGCCTGATCCGTGAGACGGTGAGCCAATTGGACAACTTGCTGGATGGTGGCAAGGTTAGCTGAAGTCACATGACTTTGGATTTCTGGCACTAAGCCCTTGAGAAATAGTTCGATGCGTTTGATGGGAGGATCCACCATAGTAGGACACAGAATTTCCAGTTCGTTCGATCTTTTCACATAAGCTTCAATTTCTGACCCCGTCATCTTGAGGTTGAAAAACTCTACCTCCAGTTTGTGAATCTCATCACGATTGCAATACTCCTCTTTGATCATTTCCTTAAAGTTGTTCCATGGGGTGGCGTTAGCAGCAACCAACCCCAGCATCTGAACCTGAGCGTTCCACCACGTGAGTGCCAAACCCTCTAGAGTACCGGTAGCATACTTCACCCTGCGCTCCTCAGGGCATTCACACATCTCGAAAACCGATTCGAGCTTTTCAAACCAGTGGAGGAGACCTACGGCTCCTTCAGTGCCGCTAAAAGTAGTTGGTCGGCAGTCCATAAAAGTTTTGAAGGTGCACACAGGTGGCTGTGCATGTTGACCTGTTGTGGGTGACAGAGTTTAACACAAAGGTTGGTTCACGAGAGTAGGATCTAAAGGTCCTAGAATGAGTTTGGACTGCAGGATATACCTCCTGCGTGTGCAGCTACAAGTGCCGCAGCAACTCGTTCGTTAATCAGAGCCGTCAACTGGGCTTGTGTCATGTTAACGCGTCCAGACATGATCTTCATATCAAGAGGAACGTGAGTGAGAAAGGGGTTCGTGAAAATGCGATGACAGAAGAGAGTAAGCACATACGTGTTCGAGCAACAGTAGTTATACTAACCAAGCATACCATGAGCAATGTACTAAGTATCTAACAAGTAGGCAATATATACATAGATCACATCACCTAGAATGTCGAGCCTTGCATGTGGAGTGAAGCGTCGTTGTGGATCGTAGAGCACTGTACAGGTTATAGTCTGATTTTAATAAAACTTTTTCCCTTTATTAAAACCAAGTTCTCTATAACCAATGGCTCTGATACCAATCTGTCACACCCCCAAAATCCACCTGCGGAATACCACCGCTTGGAGGCGTGACTGACCAGGATCCAGCCACCAATCATATTGAACAAGCATGTAAGTGATTATAAAAGTCCAACCAATACAATTGGTGTCCAAACAAAACATAGTTAAATTGCAAGCGGAAGCATAAAGTTCAAAACCAAACATAAGTTTAATTGTTTCAAAGGTTAACATGGCACACAACTGTCCATGTCCCACAACGACTCTTTTCCATGCAAGCTCCAGCTAAGTACCTATTGACCTGCAAAGCATGTAGTAACGAGTCAACAACAAGTTGAGTGAGTTCACGGTTGGGTGTTTGTTTTAAGTTGTTCTGAAAACAGTTTCCTTTATCTGGCATCCTGCCGTGGGGGTTACCCCATAGTTGAAAACGTGACTTGTTTATTCCCGGTTACTCTGGCAATCCAGCCGTGGGGGCTACCCCTTGTTAGTTATCTGGCATTTCGGTCGTGGGGGCTACCCCATGTATACTAGACTCGTTACCATATCGACTGCTGACGGTAGTCATGTTTATGTGCCCTGAACTGTCAATGTCTATCATCATTGACGTGCCATAGTCCATTAGTTCACGCCCGTCCTCTGCGGCACGGTGTGAGGTTTGTCAAACCTAAATAGCGCTATCTAACTAATGACCCGCTCGCCATCGGCCTCGGCGATTAAGTCGATAAAAATAAAGGAGGGACTTCGTGATAGAGTTTTGGTCTTGTACGAGTTATCTGTCCATGAGGACGAGGAATTACATTCCTGAACCAATACTGTCCTACCCAAGAAGGACGAGGAATCCATGTTCCTTAACCCCATTCCCAACCCCTGGGAATCCCATGCTTTATAGAGGGTGTGAACTCACCTTGGTTTGCTCGGCAGATACACAGAAAGGTCAATCAAGTTGTAAGTGGTCAACTACGTCCTAACATAGATACCATACAAGTCAGGTTCGTATTTAGGTAGTGCACGTATGTTTTTTGGGTAAAGGGTTACCCCGGTGATTCTATATATTCACAACCAATAAAAACCAAGTAGTGTAGAAAGCCTACACTAGTTCAATCATGGGACATGCCCCATGAATGTAAACCAAATAACCAAAAACAAAACCAAACTACCAAACGACCCACTAGACTACTATCTAGTCCAACAAAACACAAAGAAAACAAACAACTAATCAGCCACCATCATCAATAATGTCATTTCCATGAATCTCCCACTTCCTACAAAGTCTTCGAACATTTTCAGTATTCTTCAGTCTCGCGCCCATCAGCTTGTACCGAACCAAACTAATGATTTTTTCACTAACAATCTCTGGTGGTCTCATCCGATTCTTGAAAATCCTGATGTTACGCTCCTGCCAAACAACATAAGTACTAGCCGCCACCAATAGTCTCGCAACATAATCAGAAGCTAACTTAGAATTGGATCGAGCAAGAAGCCAATTGACAATATCCTCCCACTTAGTGCACGTATGTTTCATGGCATGAATGTGATGTAAAACAATAATGTTTTATGGTCGCAACATAATCAGAAGCTAACATAAGTACTAGCCGCCACCAATAGTGCACGTATGTTTCTACACGTATACTAGCACATTGCATACAAGTATCATTCATGGCAGCCCAGACAACATTCACATTTAACAGTAACGTATAAAGTCCATGCATTAGGCCCAAATACTCAGGCCCGTAACTGTGCAAGTCTTAAACAAAATATGTAATCAGGTGGTCTCGAGTCGAGACTAGAGATCTCGAGTCGAGACTGTGTGGTCTCAAATTATACTTGCACTAGTCGAGACTAGACGGTCTCGAGTCATGTCTCGAGTCGCAACGAGACTCGCAACCATGATCTCGAGTCATGCTGTTTTCATGCTGATGATGTGTGGTCTCGAGTCGAGACTATGGGTTCTCGACTCGCAACCTGTGTCGCAACCGTGGATCTCGAGTTATCATCAACATGGTCTCGAGTCGAGACCAAGGGTCTCGACTGGCACACCTGCTAAATGTCTGCGCATGTACTAACCAATACAATTTCGATTTCATGTAGCCATGTACTATCCAACCATAATTCACGAACATGTTTTCTTGTCTAACACTAACCGAAAATGGATCAAACACCTCAATTTCAAATATTCAAGGCACATTCATAGCATATTCATGTTGTTCTTCATTTTAGGGTTTTTAGCATCAATCTCTATGAACTTTAACATAATCATAACATGAACAACAATCAAAACACTCAAACAACAAATCCGATTTCCACATATATGCAGCCTTTTAACAAGCATTCGATTCTTAGCATAAGAGTATATAATCCGATTAACATGGACATTATCCAATACGCATATACAAGCCGATTTCATGAACATTAACAACTAATGGTTTAAACCACATTCAAACACAAGATATCATTAACTCATCATGCAATCAATCCGGAATCAAGGTATGGTAGCTTATTAACATCATCATGCATAAAACTTAACAAACCAACATATTATCAAGTCACACCAAGATACATCATCATCATCAACCGAATATCACACATCAACACCTTTAATCATGTATATACATGTGTTTGCAAAGAAATCACTAACCGGTTCAAGTATGGGTTCAAAGGTGTGAAGTAGTAATGAATGAAGTCTTCCAAATGGGTGTGTGTGTGCCGATCCGAGTGCTCCTTGTGATCACCGGTTTGATCCGAGAAGAAGGAGAGGAAATGTGATGTTTGATCTCTAGGGTTTTAGTGAGAGAATGTGGGAGTGTGTGTGGATTGCCCAAAGAATGGCAAGGTTGGCTATCACTAAGGTTTATATACTTGTTCCGCATTTGTGCACCCTAATGGGCTTTTCGGGTAGACTAAAGGGGAGCATGGCCCAACCGGCCCACTGTTACACTATTCACTCGAGACCGAGTGGTCTCGAGTTGGGTTGTTGTGTTTCGGGTCACATACATACACGCATACAAATAAACACAACACATAATCACATAGAATGTTCACTTATATCCTTAATCAAACAAACATGTCAACTAGTTACATATCGTTCAAGCATGTTACATCAAGACACAATGAGGGTTCTAAATTACGAGTTGTCACATTATCCCCAAGTTGAAAGAAATTTCGTCCCGAAATTTGGTAAGTACTCACTGAGGAAGCTAGTTAAGTTGTATGGTTTTCACTGGTTTTCCTGGGGTGTCACAAACGTCATCAACTTCATGCGTACCGTATGGAGAACAATATTGGCAATCATGGTTGCATTACGCTGATTTGTAGAGAAAAGCCTATTGTTTCTTTCTTGCCATATAAAATAAGTCGAGGCTGCCACAACCAGTTTACTTACTAAACTTTCTGGAGACTTCGAAGTAGGGTGTTGAGAGAACCATGTCATAATAGAATCCCAATTAGCATCAACTGTATCCATATAAGCCATCCCCTTAACCATGTTCCAAACTTGCAACCCATAAGAGCACTGAAAAAATAAATGATCTCGAGAGTCTTTACCATTCCAGCAGAGCGGACAACACATGAGATTCAGATTGGTTGCGCTTCCCGCATCCCAAATACCCATGCGATCCTGAGTTTTCAGCCTATTCTTAATAACTAACCACATGTGGAATTGGACTCTATCCTTCTATCCTATAGTTATAGTATATTAATACAAGATCTGCCCTGGTTGTTATGCCTGTACTTTGATGAGCATATTTTCGCCCAATACGATTCAGTCGATACAGAGTCTCTCCAAGCGTCGAGCAGGGCCTCATTCACTTGATTCATTTGACGAATGCCTAATCCTCCCTTTAGGCGTACAGACATCCTCCCAAGCCAGCAATCTGAAAGCTGAGTCAAATATGAGAATTGAAATGCCTAGTTCTTTCTCTAATAATCTGTAGCCCCATGTACCTGTCAAGGTTGAACAACACCAATTGTAAGCCTTTATGTTATTATCAACGAAATGTAGACACAGAACCAAGCTTCCAATCTCTAAAATACATACACATACCTCCCAAGCATCATCCACTGTGATAATGCCACAAGGTACTTACTGTACGGCGGCAAAAATCGGCCATCTGAAGGTAATTCGATTGATCAAGGGGCAAAGCAGGCCCTATATATCTGAAATCTTGAACCCCAAGCCAATTTGTGAACTTAAAATCATTCATTGACCGAATGTGTTGAACATAGTGAAACGAATACGTAATGAGTTGAATTGGGAAGAATAATTGTTTGCAAGAAGGAGGGGGTTCAAGGCAATTCAATTCTTTCACTAGTCTTAGAAGCTCTTTGAGAAGCTGTTGAGAGTAAAGAGGAATGCCCTTTTCCCTTTAGCATAGATAATCCATCTTTCTTATTCTTATATATAGCTTACTCGAAGGTTAGCCCCCTCTGCTAGCCTTGAGGGAAGCAAAAGAACTCAGGCAAGTGAAAGGGAAGTTGACTATAGCTTTTTGGCAAGCGATCTCAACAAAGAAGCATAGCTCAGTGACGACTATCAATTTACTAAGAAAGAAAAATCGGATTGTAGGCTAGATTCAAGGTATGCCAGTTTCTTGATTCTACTCAACTTTCCAGATTGGCTTAGTGTTACATCTATCAACTGACTGAGCTTCCTTAGCTGACTGGGCTTTCAGCGCTGAGTTTCAAGACAAAGCGAGTTACAAGACTCTGGGACTAAGAAGTTTCTCTTCATCACGGGGCGCATTCGTCTATCGATCTTAGTCTTAGAGAAATGGATGGTAGTAAGGAGGGATCCTTTCTTTCTATCTTGACCAACTTTCTATCTTGACGAAGGCTGGAAATGACAAAGAATTGATAAATGCCACTAATCATCCAACTTTGAGATGAAGGACATGGGTGAAGCTAGTCTATTCTTTTTTTTCTTTTCAATTCAGATAACCTTTTTGCTTATAAATGAATCCGTAAGAAGCTATATTCATCTTGACTTCGTGACCAATCTATCGGACATAGAAGACTTAGTGTGTTTTTCAGCTTGAGTCCCATTACATCTGCATCATATCCTGTAGGCGAGGAAGGAAACTGACAGCTTGATGAAGAACGTTAGTTACATTTCGATTTAGTCTTGAGACAAGCCCGACTGGATAAAGAGAGGAAAAAAAGACAAATCTTTCTATCTTAGTGCAACTGAGCCCTGACTTGAGATGAGATTGAGAAGGCGAAAAAAGAGCTATAATTGCCTTACGCTGCTCTAAGATCGTAAAGCCGTAAATCAGTCATTCTATTGTCATCCCGTCTCCTTCAGCAGATCTTGGAGGCCTGGAAGTCGTTGAATTTTTCAGACAAGCCACCCAGGTCTACTGGCTCACATTTAAGGCCCTTTCAGGTAGTTAGATTTGTAAGTTAGCGGGGATTTACCTATCTGATCATCCTATTCCTCAAGAGTGGACTGAAGTTTATCAGGGGAGGATCTTACAGGTGTTCCTGAGAGAACAAGTCTTTCTATTGAGTTGCATTCCCTTATCCACTAAGAGATCAATAGGCTATAACAGCTTCTTCACAGCCATTTAGTATTCCCGGTGAAGGAGTTACTCTTCCATTAACTGCCCTTCCATTCCGAAACCCTTAAGGGATCAAGACAGCTTAGGGAGGCATAGCCCCCTTGGTTGGGGTCGGTTCTTTCCCTAAAAAAGAATGAAGTCGGATTCGCTAACCTTTCGGCCGGAGTCATTCACACCAACTGATGCCTGACTTCTTCAGTCTCATGCTTCTATAAGGCTTTTAGAGACTCCACCTATTGTGATCCAACAGCCTATACGTTCAAGCTTTCAAGCCCGAGCTAGTCTTCTTATCACCTAGCTACTTCACAGTCTCCTTTCGCGTACTCCTCTTCCTATCTTCTCTCTTCACGAGACCTGTACATAAAAAACAAAGGTCTAGGTAGCTCATTTCCTTCTAAGAAGTCAGATCTCCTTCTTCCTATATTATAAAAAGAATGAATAAGAGCCTTTCTTAACTCTTGAATTATGTAAGGCATTTAGGAGCGCTCTTTGAATCCAACTAGAAATATCATAAGAGAAGAAAGCAACTTCACCGAAAGGGCAGGTCTTTCTTTTTATTACTGATGTTATCAAGTAGTGCTTCGATAAGCCACCGCCCAATAGAGCTTAGTCATGTGTAGATCGAAAAGGTCTCGCGAAGCTGGTCACCGGTAGGTCTAAGAACGGATTGAAAGCTTGATAAGCTGCAAACTATAGACTAATGATAAAATAGATAGATTATACTAATGATAAAATAGATAGATTATACTAATGATAAAATCGATGAAAGTGCAAATGATATGGGTTGGATCTTCAGTGAGAATGAATTGATTTCGCAGTGCTAGGGCGTTCATTCCGTTTCTCTTATTCATCGCTCTTCTGATGCTTTTCTATCTTCTCTGTCTTTCGATAGGGGGAATCTCGTTTTTTATTGATGTACTTTCAAAAGTAGCGGGCTTCATAGGGGTGAAGGCCCTCTCTTTGCTTTTTAGCAAGATGGGCTGCTCCTCCGCTCTGGCCTTCGTGATTGGCTGTGCTTTTCGAGCACTCGTCACTACGGAAGCAAGCCCCTCTCTGGAGCATTGGATGCTTCCCGGACCTTCTCACCAGCCTCACGTGGCAGAAGAGGATTACCTGCGGGACCATCCTGTAGCGCACCAAAGCGCTCCTCTTGTAGGTCTTGAGGTGATCAAACAGGTTATAGAAGACGGGCAGCGTTACGACGAACTTGAGGGTCGCCTTAATCGGCACCTCTTGGAGAATAGTGATCAAATCAGTACAACAGCTTATCATGATTTGGTGGATAAACAGCATATCATAGAAAAAAGCATAGAGGAAGAGCTGCTCCACGATCAGTATAGTAGAGATCGCATTTACACGAATCAGTATGAGATAAGGGAATGTCTCTTTTATAAAAAGGAGGAGTTCCACTGAAGGAAAAAACTTTGGATCTTTATTTAAAAGAGATTCAAAGGAACCCTTCTCACAATATCCCGTATCGAAAGATACAAAAGAAAATAAAATCTTTTAAGATTGATTTTTTTTTCTAAATAGCCCATTTGGAAGAGAACTCTCCTTAGACACAATGTCCTTAGTCCCCACTCTTCCACATAGTGCGACTAGTGTGTGAGACCGCGATCCACAAATTGACGCATGGGACGTAGCCTTCCTAGCCGCGTGTAGCCAACCTTCTTCTTCAGACCGTAACGTAAGTAACTCAGTGCTCCATATGTTGGAAATGAAAGCAGAATTCGTTCGGATCCTCCCACATGTTCATTCTTTTTTTAGCGGTTTCCCCAGAGATCTTTCTCATTAATGCAACCTTCATTTTGCTCATTCATGGAGTTGTCTTTAGTACGTCTAAGAAATTTGATTATCCACCGTTAGTCAGTAATGTGGGTTGGCTTGGATTACTTAGTGTTGCGCGCCTAGGAGGGCAGCGCGCTTTGGGATGCGGAGGAGCTATTATCGCCCAGTTCCCTAACCTAATGCGGCACCGGGTTCGGACCGCAGGGAACCGTAGCATGTGGGGCTTAGAATCCTTTTGCCGCCGCAAGGCTGGCTAATCGTACGCAGCAGGCTCGAAGACCCCTGGTCCTGGAAGGCACATGAGTCCGAACGCTATGTTGAATGTGCGACCAACACTAGGTAGGACCTGTGCAGGTGAGGCATCGGTCGGTCCTAGAAACGGCGGCAGCGACGCGAGGAGTTAACGACCGAAGGTGCTGCAACCTAGGGATCACCAGGCAGCTCTTTCGCTCTATAGGGATCGGGGGCATAGCACAATTCTTCTTGGAGGAGGGTTGGTTTGCCCGGGTGACGGATCCTGCCATAATGTACTCCTACCTATACTATAGCACCGACACCCGAAGTCGAGCATACATACGACGATCTGCATGCGTAAATAGCGGGGAGGAAAGGAAGGGCGATAGATGATAATGAGAAAAGGCGCCGCGTCTGGGCGGGCGGGCGGAATGGATGAGCAAAAGGTGCCATGCCATGGAGTGGGTAATATCCCGAGTCTCATGTAAGACAACTAAATGCACCTCGAGGTGCTGCTGAGGGACTGAGGGACCTTCTCGAACACAGGATAGGTAATTGAGAGATAGAGCTAGCCTATTCGTTATGGGGAATCAATGCTCCGGGCCGAATAGAGCTTACCTACAGCACCTGGCTTTCTCCGGCGCATATTAGCATAGCTGCGCTTAATTGGCCGGTTTGCCTTCCTCTCTGGCGACCTCCTTACCTTACCCCCGCTACACTCTCACTCCAAGCTACGCCTGCTGAGCAAGATGCATTGCGATTTCCTCTTCTGTGGACACACCTATGACCCGGGACGGGAAGAGAAAGACTTTTTTCTACGGCGAGCTTTCTCTCGTAAAGCCAAAGACGCCCCAAGACAAGTTCCAACTGTTGGGAAGGGGACATGATCAATAGAACATGAATGTTGTTACCCTAAAACTCTCTCTCTAGCTGGCGATTTTGTTCTTCCCATGAACCCTTGGTTTTCTTCGTGATCCAGATGTATAACAGTCTGTTATTAGTGTTTGATTCGTCAAGCTACTGATAAGAACTCGTTAGCATCTTCTGATCGATCTAAATCTAGGGTTTTTTTGCTTTTTCCTGTCGTCGCTCTGATCTTTGAATTCGAGTTGGTCGTATAGGGTTGTTAGTTTATCAATCCTTTTCTGATTTACTGACTAGTCTATATGATTTTACAAGGTTCTCAGATTAGGGTTTAGCTAGGTTTTAGGGTTTGTTCTTTTCCGTATTTTGTTTCTCTGGTTTCGGGGTTTTTCTGGTGCATGGTTGTTCGTTCTTTTGGCTCAGGAGAGATTGATTATTTCAGCAATGAATGATCGTAAGAAACATGGCAACAACAATCAGGATATTCGGCTGAAGACTGCTACGTATGATCGAGGGAACCTCCATTGTCGTTCAAAGGTTCCGATGGGAATCCATTACAGCCTCGTCGAGGAGTGGTCAAGATTTCACAACAAGAACCTAGGCCTATTAACGTCATTGATGAGCTCACAAAGATATCTATTCCAGTCGATATTATCCAACCGACTGCTATGGGAGAAGGTGACAATGGTGCTGATCCTAGTCTTGAAGGATTGGAGGGAACTAAGGATGATAGTGTTGTTCTTGAATCCGTGCTGAAACCTTTGTCGTATGCTGAATCAGTTGGGGTTTCTAACTCTAAACATGTAAACTTCAGATCCCTAGCTAGTCAAGAAGTGCAGGATGGTTGTGATGTTGTCCTTCCTCGGGAATCTGTCAAGTCTGTTCAGGATAAACTTGTTAATACGCTGTATGGATATTTTTTGGGAGATCGAGTTGCTTACCCGGTTGTGGAGTACTTTGTGAGAAATAACTGGAAGAAACATGGTTTGCAAAAGTCTATGATGAATTCAAATGGCTTTTTCTTTTTTAAGTTTGCTAACAAGGATGGTATGATGAATGTTCTTAAGGGAGGTAGTTGGATTATCCGATCTCAACCCTTATTTCTCAATATTTGGTCGACCGCTTCAAAGATAGAAAAGTCAGAAGTTAAGAAAGTTCAAGTGTGGGTTAAAATTCATGAAGTCCCTCTAGCTGCATACACGGAAGATGGTTTGAGCATGATTGCGACAGCTATTGGGGAACCGAAACTATTGGATTCGTATACCACTTCAATGTGTTTGGATGCCTGGGGGAGGAGTAGCTATGCTAGAGCCTTAGTAGAAATCTCTGCTGAAAATGATTTTAAGGAGGAAATAATAATCGCGGTCCCAGATCTGGATGGGGAGGGTTTTGTGAAAGAAAAGTTGTATGTAGAATATGAATGGAACCCTCACAGGTGTGCTCATTGCAAAGTCTTTGGACATTCTAATGATAATTGCCCAAAGCAACCAAGAAAACCCATGAAGGGTGAGACTAAAATTAAAAAACAACATGTTGGTAAACAGTCGCGTGGTCCTGTGAAGACCCCAGTTGTTGATGAAGAGGGATTTATGGATGTTGATGGTAAAAAGGTAGCTAGGAGGATGGGCTTCCCAGTTTCTAAACCGAAGCCGAAGTTCGAATACAGGCCGATTGGTTCTAAATCGTATGGAGGGGCATCTACTTCGAACACGTCTACTAGTTTTGTTTCACAAAATCCGTTTGATGTTTTAACAGCGGATCAGGGTAACCGGGGGCAGCCGAGCAAGGAGTCGGGCAATGAGTTGGGCGAATCTGATGATGAAGAGGTGGTTGAGGTGTACAATGAAACGAATGAGTTTATTCTCGAGGGTATCACACCTAATGTTAAAAAAGGGGCAAGCACTCCTTCTCAAGAGGTTATTAATGGTTAGTTTAGCTGCTTGGAACATTAGGGGGTTGAACCGCCCTCTTAAGCAAACGGAGGTTCGTCAGATTGTTAAAGATAATAATTTAAGTTTCTGTGCTATTCTTGAATCTCATGTTGATGTGGGTAATTTGGATAAAGTGTGTAAACGCGTTTTTAGAACCAGGGATTAGACGTCTAATGGTGGTCGATGTAATAAGGGCACTCGCATCATTATTGGTTGGAATCCTGGGATCGTTGATGTTATGGTTCTAGCTCAAACCGATCAGGTTATGCATGTTCAGATTATTCTCAAAAATGAAAAAAAGTGTTTTTCTGTTCCGTTGTGTATGCAGCGAATTACTATGTCTCTAGGAGAGAATTGTGGCACCAACTTTCTATGCATAAATCTATTGTTTGCAATAGTCCGTGGATAATTATGGGAGACTTCAATACAGCTCTAATGCTCGAGGATAAGTCTATGGGCACATCTTCTATTACAGCTAGTATGCGAGAATTTCAAGACTGTTTGACTGATATAGAGGTTTTTGATATCAATAAAACGGGTTTTCACTTCACATGGAATCAAAAACCTAAGAAAGGAGTTAGTCTTCTAAAAAAGATAGATAGGATCCTCGGTAATAGACAGTTTGTGGATGAGTTTCCTGACGCGTTAACCACGTTCAAACCAATCGTTTGTCGGACCATTGTCCGTGTGTTCTCAAACTGTCGAACCCGGTGAAAGCTAAGCCGAGACCTTTTAAATTTGCCAATTTTCTGATCCACAAACCAGGTTTTCTGGATATTGTGGCAAAGAATTGGGAAACTCCTGTTAGTGGTGTTCATCAATTCTGTGTAACTAAGAAACTTCGATTGCTAAAGTCTCCTCTTCGTGCGCTTTTATTCAATCAAGGGAACTTGCACAAAAAGGTTGTTGATCTTCGCGGTAAATTGGAGAGTATTCAGCAGTCTATTGATGGTGATCCTTTGAATGAGGCTCTTCGTTTTGACGAAACTCAAGTTCTTCGTGAGTATCAAGATGCTTGCCTAGATGAGGAAAGATTCCTGAAGCAGAAATCTAAGGTTGACTGGTTGAAAGCAGGGGATGCTAATACAGCTTTTTTCACATGTCTTTGAAGAGTAGGAACCATTTCAGTCGTATTGGTTCGATTACGGACTCGAATGGCGTTTATTTTGAAGGTGAATCCGTTCCAAATGCATTTGTGAGCCATTATGAGAAATTCCTTGGTTGCAATGGTGATGTGTCTCTTGTCCCGTCTCCTGAGCTCTTTATCAAGCGGCTCGATCCAGATGTCTCGTTTAACATTGTGACAACCCTCATAATTCCATGTATCTGTACAATTTATTAATAATAATTAAAGTGCTTGGTGACTGTGTTGAATTACTAAACTATTTTCTGATTTCTGTGTCATACTTACATGTGCTTGTTAACCTACTAGTCATGTACAGAAAACTTGACTAAACGGACCTGAATATTTTCCTATGTGTTAGGAATTAATTGTGTTACAAAAATATATATATATATAAGACGCCTTACGGAACAATTAAACAATTTAACGGAACAGTATCCGACCGAACAACCGGACATTACCCGAGACACTAAATATTTGTCAAACACATTATTTAATTATTTTTGGCTAGTCATGATCCCCGCATACCATAACACCCACTAAAAACCCAATAACTAACACCTTTGATCAAGTTACTTACATTCTAACTACCAATTACCATTTAGTTGAAATTTTACATCAAGACCCCCCCCCCAACCGAATTTTCGGTCCATATGGACCCACACAAATAATCCACCATGCCTCATATCTTGTGTAAGATCATATCTCTTTATTTTATTAGATCACTTACTTGTAGAGATTGCCAAGATATGTGAACAATCTTTATAAAGCATGGCCAACATCTCTTACAATCATTCCTCAATCTTTCACTTCTCTCACCTCACTCTCTCTCTCACTTTCGGCTCCCCCAAAACCGAAACCATCACCACCACATAACCATCATCTTCTTCCAAGATTCAAGTTCCATTCAAAGCTTGAAGGTGATCCATGGAGGTTGCATCTTGAAGAGCATTCAAGGAGCTTTGTTCTTGCTTTTCATCATCATTTCTTCATCATCTTCTTCACTAAGAATCATCCCTAGCTATAAGCTAGTAGTAAGTCTTGATTTGCCCTTGTTCATGTCTATTTTGTGTAGTTAAAAAGATGTAGTATGTTAAATCTACAAGAACACTAAAAGGGCTTAAACAAGAAGATGAACATAAAAGCTACATGAAGATTTACATGATAAAATGTTATAGTGGGATGTTGTAGTGAACATGTTGTTGATTACTTGATGATTTACTTGCTAATGTTGATGATAAAGGTCGTTGTTGTTCACTAAACATGTTAACGGAATCAATCGAGCACACTTTAGAATGTTAAAAAGCTGAAACAGGATGGCTGTTTAGTGATTACAGCCAACTTCAGTTGGCTGTAACCAGACCTTAATAAAGTAGAAAATGCGTTTTCTGAAGTCTAGATTTATGTATTATGAAATACGGTTCTAATGGCACCGGAATCATAATTTTTGGACTTCGTTTACTATTTTTAAAGACCCGTTTTGTAACAACAGCTCAAGCTGCATTTTTACTGCTGAAAATAAGCGTCCTGTTTTCCGTCATAACTTGGATTCTTTTTTGGGTAAAGGGTTACCCCGATGATTCTATTAAAACAACCGCAAATTAAGTACAAGTAGTGTGGATGAATTCCACACTAGTTCATATACAGGACATGCCCCATATATGTAAGCCAAAAACAAAATACCTATGACGCCACATAACCTAGTCTACTTTACATCAAGACACACTGATCAGTAGACAAAACAAAAACCTAACCAACAAAACCCTCATCCTCCATCATCAAAAATAAAATTGCCACGAAACAGCACCCCTTCAACACCAAACAAAAATAGACTATCCATTGGCGAACTTTGTGGAAGAGGTGCTTGCCCCTGCTTTTGAAGACAAAGGATAAGTACCCGAAGTCATAAATTCATTAGTTTCATTATAGACTTCAACAACCTCCTCTTCATCAGAATCAACTATATCATCCCCAGTCCCCTTCTTCTTTTGACGAGCCATTCCCTTCTCATCCCTTAGAACATCAAACGGGTTGTGGGATACCACACTAGCCGAAGGATCCGACTTTCTTACCCCTCCAATCGGTTTTAACCCAACCGGCCTGTACTCAAATTTTGGCTTAGCTTTATTAACATGAAAACCAGACCATCTAGCCACTTTTTTTTACCATCCACATCCATAAAGCCATCTTCATCCACTACTGGATTCTTCATCGAACCCTGCAGTTGCTTCCCAACTTTCGGTTTCTGAGTCTTCCCCATATTCGGTTTCTGAGGTTGAGGCACAACCGTTGGATATTTCCTAGGCTGTCTCGGGCAAGAATCATCAGAATGACCAAAGACTTTACAATGGGCACACCTAGGAGGACTCCATTCATATTCCACACCCATCTTCACTATAATAAAACCCTCACCTTCCAGTTCAGGCACCGCTAGAACTATTTCTTCTTTAAAGTCGTTCTCAGCTGAGATTTCTATCAAAGCTCTAGCATAACTGCTCCTTCCCCAAGCATCCATACACATTGAGGAGGTATACAAATCCAACAGTTTCGGCTCACCAATGGCGGTAGCAATCATACTCAAACCATCTTCTGTATAAGCGGCTATAGGAACATCATGAATTTTAACCCAAAGTTGTATCTTTTGAACTTCCTTCTTCTCTAGTCTCGCAGTAGGCGACCACACACTAAGGAAAAGAGGTTGAGAACGAATAATCCAAGGCCCTTCTTTAAGAACATTCATCATACCATCTTTGTCCGCAAACTTGAAAAATAAAAACCCGTTGGCATTCATCATAGACTTTTGAATACCAAATTTCTTCCAATTGTTTCTCACAAAATACTCAACAACCGGGTAAGCCACTCGAGCCCCCAAGAAGTACCCATACAGCGTATTTGCTAATTTGTCTTGAACTTGGATTCTGTGTAGAGTCAGATCATGAAATTTGTACAGTAGATGACCACTGATGTATTTGTAATTCTCCCACTGGAATTTCGTAAATCGGACGCACAATGAATTTTTAATAAATTATTCCGTGTACTGCAATCAGAAAAAGATGAATCTGATTGCAGTCCGGAAAACGAATTTTTATAAAATATTGGTGATGAATTGGATCTCGAGATTTTTTACACAATAATATTTGGATCGCTTAAGACCTTCTGTAAAAAGTTGGGAATTTTTGGAACAAGTTAACTATTTTATTAAAATCCCCGAAAACAGCCCGGTTTTGAAGATTAAAGCTGAAACGACATAAGTAGTGATTTGCGTGTCTAAATGTCAGGTAGGTTATCTGAGAATGATATAACATGTTATATGTCAATAAAAGTGTTATGTGCAATGTCATATGTTTGTTTATGAGTGGGGAATAGATGGGAAGTTTATATGGGCATGAACCGTTAAAGTGATGCATGTTATGTGATAGATACGTGTAGGAACTTTGTGCTCTATTTGAAAACCACTAAATGACTAACTGGTAATCATATTAGGACGTGATTACTGCATGGTTCGTGTTTTGTTGCACTAATGGAGAGAGGTACAGATTCTGGTGGGGTTGAATACCCTAACCTGGTGAATGATGATACACAATCAACGCCGGGAACGGCTCCGGTGCGTGGGATTGGGCTACGTGTGACAAACATTGAAGGTAACCCTTTGATGCCGAGGAGGGGGATTTTTGCTACGAATAATGTGTCTATTATTGATGGGTTGGCTGAAATTTCAAAACCGGTGGAGTATATTCCAGGGGGAATGGGAATGTGTCAAGTTCCTCTCCTTTTAGTGATAATAAGACGGATGGATTCAATGGTATTCCTAGTGCTATGGCTGAATCAGTTCTAAGTCCTGTAGTAGAAACTTTTGCGGAAAAGTTATTGAAATCTAAACCTAAGGATAGAATAAACTTCAGGTACTTGGAGAACACGGAAGTTGTGGACCATGCAGATGTAACAATTCCGATAGCATCAGTTAAAAAGGTTCAAGAACGTTTTAACAATGTGCTATTTGGTTATTTCTTAGGGAAGCGTTTAGCTTTTCCAGTTGTTGAATATTTCGTGAAAAACCGGTGGGAAAAATATGGTTTACTCAAGAGTATGATGAATTCAAAAGGTTTTTTCTTTTTTAAGTTTAAAACTGTGACAACTCGAGTTTCCAAGATTCCATTTTCGCATTTAGTGCACGTTAATAGTTTAGGTGGTTTGTTTACACGACTTGTTTGTTTCACGACGATACACGTTTTTAATATGCTACGTCGTATTGTGATTGATATGATTTAGATTGGTTTGCATCATAGTGTGTTCTTATATATGTTGATGTGTAAATAACATGCTTGTATTGATGATGTGTTTGTGTGTTAAGAACAACACAAAAATGGAGCCATGAAATCCCACTTACCCAAAAACACAAGAGTGTTTTCGTCCAAGCATTGGCCAGCGAAAACAAATGGGCCTTAGGCCTAGTACGATCGGTTATATGTTTTTGATTTCCAACATTTACGTGAGACCATCATTCGGTAAACCCTAACCACCTCTCACTTTCTTTTCCCCTATCCCCGTGTGACGGCAATCTCAAGACCTCGAAGCCTCTTACATCTATTGAATCGATTGTTCATCCTGTTGGGTTAGTAATATACTGTTGATACTTATTGGCTTTAATTCTTATCATGGACTGTTTGGGTGATACCATGTATTAATATAACTGTGATTATGAAGTTTGTGATCGTAGGACATGATGATGATGATTGATAAATAATTAGATTTTCGTGTATTGCATGTGAATGGCATTGAAAGTGCAGCCAAATTAAATGTTTTGCATGTGATGGCATAAGAATTGTCGGCTAGTATGCATGTAATCGACCCATGTGATCTCTGTTCTAGCTCAATTATCAAGTTAGGAAATCAATAAATGTTGCATGTCATAGTTGGTCCAATAACCTCTTGAGGTGACTGATAATTGTCGGCCATAATTGACATGGGGTGATATGATTAATCGTGTATATCTGTTAAGGAATGATCTGCAAATTATTTATGGCTTTGGCCTCACATGATTAGGGTTGTAGTTTGCAGCTGTTGTTGTGATGATGGATAGTATTGATGATTGCATGACTTGATAATGATTGGGGTGATTGTATGTTGAAGCCGATGTAACTGCCATGCGATCAATAGGGTTTCTATGTTTTGTAACTGATGTTGATGATAATGTATTCCGACGAAAACCCTTCCACCTCGACGAAAACACATATCGACGAAATCCAAAGGGATTTCGTCACTGAAGGGATTTCGACCCAAAAAGTGATTTCGGCCCAACTGTTAGGCCTGTTTAGTGGTTAAACATGTTAAGTTGTTAATCTTGTTAAGTACGCATATAACTCTGTTAAACATGTAACTATGATTAACCTATTAACTGAGTTAAGTTTATTAACTCAGTTAACCTTATAACTCTGTTAGACTCATGCATGTCACTCTGTTAAGTGGGTAACTCTTGTTAACACTGTTAGTTAATTCTGTTAGTTAATTAACGGTGTTACCATATTACTCCTGTTATGTTTATAAACCCTGATAAGTTGCTAACTTCGATAAGACTGTTGACCCTCTCAAGTATGTTAATCAATAACCTTGTTAGTACAAACTGTGATGAACCTTTGTGTGAAACACAAATTGCATGAAAACTTACTAACTGCTTATGTGGTGCATGATGTCATTTTCCAAACATACTGTGTGATATTGATTTCATGTGAAACCTTTTAAACACGTACTGATTGTGTATACGTGGATAACAATAGGACTTGACTGATTTCTTGTGAGCACATAGTTAGCATACCGAGCAAACCAAGGTGAGTTCACACTCTTACCAAGGCATGGGATTCCCGGAGGGTAGGGAATGGGATTGAATGAAATGAGGTTGAACAATTATTTGGACTTTCACTATTACTAGACTACCTACCATCGTCCTCGGATGCGAAGGACACATACGTAAAACCTACGTATACTTGTACTTACCACTGTCCTCGGGTGGCGAAGGGCACGTACGTAAAACCTACGTAAACTCATACATACTACTGTCTTCGGGTTAAGAAGGACACTTACGTAAAACCTACGTAAACCCCCGCGTACCACTGTCCTCGGGTTGAGAAGGGCACTTACGTAAAGCCTACGTAAACCTTATACGCACTCCTGTTCTCGGGTCAAGAAGAACACTTATGGTACAACTCGTCTAGTAAATACAAACATGGGAAGCCCCCACTAATAGTGCATACAACATGGGAAGCCCCCACCAGTTGAACCTATTCAACGACTTAGTTAGTAACGCATTGTTATGCAACGAACTTACTTACTGTGAACTCGCTCAACTAGTTGTTGACTTTCTGTTACATGCCTTGCAGGACCATAGGTACTCTTGGAGCTTGCACGGGAGGCGCGGTCGTTGTGGGCACGGATTGTGGATGTTTTGATGAAAACTTTATGACTCTTTAAACTTAACACTTGTGTTGGATTTTCATACTATGCTTCCGCTACCTATACTATGTTTTTGATTGAACACCAATTGTATTGTGATGGATTACATTTACTTTTACTTAATACTATTATGTTCAATATGATTGGTGGCTTGATCCTGGTCATGTCACGCCTCCAAGCGGTGATACTCCGCGTGTGGATTTTGGGGGTGTGACAGATTGGTATCAGAGCCATTGGTTATAGTGAACTTGGTTTTAATAAGGGAAAAAGTTTTTGTTAAAACCAGACTATAACCTGAACAGTGCTCAACGACCCACAACGACGCTTCGCTCCACGTGCAAGACTCGACATTCTAGGTGATATGATTTATGTTTACATTGCCTACTTACTAGATTACATAGAACTTTGCTCATGGTATGCTTAGATAAACGTAACAACTGTTGATTGAAACACTTATGTGCTTACTCTCTTCTGTCATCGCACTTTCGCGAACCTCTCTCACTCATGTTCTCCTTGATATCAAGATCATGAGCGGACACGTTAACCTAACTCAAGCCCAGTTGGCGGCTTCGATCACTGAACAAGTTACTGCAGCACTCGCAGCTGCCCAGGCAGGAGGTGTAACCTGCCATCACCACTTACTCTAGGATCTTTAGATCCTACTCTCGTAAACCAACACTCGTGCTCAAGTATGTTACTCTTACACACACGACAGGTCAACACACTCAACCACCTGTTTGCACCTTCAAGACTTTCATGGACTGTCGTCCTACTACTTTCAGTGGCACGGAAGGAGCAGTTGGACTCCTCCACTGGTTTGAAAAGCTCGAGTCCGTTTTTGAGATGTGTGAATGCCCTGAGGCTCGCAGGGTGAAGTACGCCACTGGTACTCTAGAAGGCATTGCGCTGACTTGGTGGAAGGCGCAAGTTCAGATGTTAGGGTTGGCAGTTGCTAACGCCACACCCTGGAACGATTTCAAGGAGTTGATCAAAGAGGAATACTGTAGCCGTGATGACATTCATAAGCTGGAGGTAGAGTTTTACAATTTGCAGATGACGGGATCGGAAATTGAAGCGTACACCAAAAGGTCAAACGAGTTGGCTATTCTGTGTCCAACTATGGTGGATCCTCCCATCAAACGCATTGAGCTATACCTCAAAGGCTTAGTACCAGAGATTCAGAGTCATGTGACTTCTGCCAATCTTGCTACCATTCAAGATGTTACTTGTCTAGCTCATCGTCTCACAGACCAGGCAGTGGAACAGAACAGGCTGCCTAAACGTATCAGTGCTACTACTACTGCTATCACTACTTCTGCTTTTCCCAGTGACAACATGAGAAAGTGGGATGGAACCTCCAGCAAGGGTTCAACTTCAGTTCAGTCCCAGGCACAGCAGCGAAAGATTTATGACTATCAGAGCCCTGGTCTGCAATCTTCTGGTAGTCAAGGGTTGTAACCTCGTCTTAGCTGGTCAGACCTTCTCCATCAACCTCATTCCTATAGTTATGGGTAATTTCGACATCGTCATTGGGATGGATTGGTTATCCCAACAGCAAGCAGAGATCCTATGCAAAGAGAAGATTGTTCGTATTCCCCGTTCCGGCAAGGAACCTCTCGAAATTCAAGGCGACAAGAGTGGTGCTGTGGTGGGCATCATCTCCTTCCTGAAGGCCCAGAAGTGTTTGCGAAAGGGTCACACCCGCCATCTTAGCACTTGTTACAGATACATCGACGAAAGAGAAGAAGTTAGGGGATATTCCAGTTGTACGCGACTTTCCTCAAGTATTTCCTGAAGAGTTACCTGGGCTACCGCCTCATCGCCAGGTCGAATTTCAGATCGAGCTAGCTCCAGGAGCAGCACCCATAGCTTGAGCACCCTATCGGTTAGCTCCAACTGAACTGGAAGAACTGTCCAAGCAATTGCAAGAACTCTTGGATAAGGGTTTCATACGTCCTAGCTCTTCGCCCTGGGGAGCTCCAGTATTATTTGTGAAGAAGAAAGACGGTACCTTCCGCATGTGCATAGATTACCGCGAACTGAACAAGGTGACCGTGAAGAACCGCTATCCTCTTCCACGCATCGATGATTTATTCGACCAGTTGCAAGGGTCGAGCTATCATTCGAAGATTGATCTGAGGTCAGGCTATCATCAACTAAGAGTCCGGGACGAGGACGTCTCCAAAACAGCATTCAGAACACGCTACGGCCATTACGAGTTTCTGGTCATGCCATTCGGATTAACAAACGCACCGGCAGTCTTCATGGATCTTATGAACAGGGTGTGCAAACCTTATCTTGACAAGTTTGTTATTGTTTTCATCGATGACATCCTGATCTATTCGAAGAGTCAGGAGGAACACGAGCAGCATCTACGGCTTATTTTGGAACTCCTTCGAACAGAACAGCTTTACGCCAAGTTTTCAAAATGCGACTTCTGGCTTCGTGAAGTCCACTTCCTAGGTCACGTAGTAAACAAGGATGGGATTCATGTTGATCCGTCCAAGGTAGATTCGATCAAGAACTGGCCTGCACCTCGCACACCAACCGAAATACGCCAATTCTTGGGTTTGGCGGGTTATTACAGACGGTTCATCAAAGACTTCTCAAAGATTGCGCAGCCGCTTACACTACTGACACAGAAAGGTGTTGCTTACCGTTGGGGTAATACACAGGAAACAGCGTTTCAGCACTTAAAGGATAGACTTTGTAGCGCACCTATCCTCTCATTGCCTGAAGGCACGGACGATTTTGTAGTCTACTGCGACGCATCCATCCAAGGTCTTGGATGTGTGTTGATGCAACGGGATAAAGTCATTGCTTATGCTTCGCGCCAACTTAAGATTCATGAACGGAATTACACTACACATGATTTAGAGCTGGGAGCTGTTGTTTTTGCGCTCAAGATATGGCGACATTACCTGTATGGCACCAAGTGCACCATCTACACCGATCACAGGAGTCTCGAGCATATCTTCAAGCAGAAAGAGTTGAAAATGCGACAACGTCGATGGGTCGAATTACTGAACGTTTACGAATGTGCTATAAAGTACCATCCGGGGAAAGCCAATGTGGTGGCCGACGCCCTCAGTCGAAAGGATACTACACCTAGGCGTGTACGAGCGTTGCAACTCACTATTCAGTCTAGTCTTCCTTCACAGATACGAGATGCTCGGGTAGAAGCATTGAAACCAGAAAACGTCAGGGCTGAAGCCCTACGCGGTTCAAGGCAACGGTTAGAACAAAAGGCAGACGACGCCTACTATGTAACAGGACGCATTTGGGTCCCACTCTACGGCAACTTACGCGAGCTTGTAATGGATGAAGCTCATAAGTCTCGCTACTCAGTACATCCTGGTTCGGATAAGATGTACCACGACTTGAAAACTACATATTGGTGGCCTAGTATGAAAGCTCATATAGCAGCTTACGTCAGCAAGTGCTTGACTTGTGCGAGAGTCAAGACTGAATATCAGAAACCATCGGGCCCACTCCAACAACCTGAGATACCACAATGGAAATGGGAACAAATTTCCATGGATTTTGTTACTGGCCTACCCAGATCTCAGCGCGGAAATGACACTATATGGGTGATCGTGGATCGACTCACAAAGTCTACGCACTTCTTGGCTATCAAGGAAACGGATAAGTTCTCCACCTTAGCAGACGTATATCTTAAGGAAGTTGTCTCGAGGCACGGGGTGCCCACCTCTATTATCTCTGATCGAGATGCACGTTTTACTTCAGAACTGTGGCAAGCAATGCACAAGTCCTTTGGCTCACGTTTAGATATGAGCACAGCTTATCACCCTCAAACGGATGGGCAGTCGGAACGCACTATTCAAACTTTAGAAGACATGCTTAGGGCATGTGTAATTGACTTCGGCAACGGCTGGGAAAAGCACCTGCCACTTGTGGAATTTTCGTACAATAACAGCTACCACACCAGCATTAAAGTCGCTCCATTCGAGGCATTGTACGGGCGTAAATGCCGATCACCTCTTTGTTGGGCAGAGGTGGGTGATAGTCAGATCACAGGTCCAGAACTGGTAGTAGACACAACTGAAAAGATTGCTCAAATACGACAACGCATGGCGGCAGCTCGCGACCGTCAGAAAGCATACGCCGATAAGGGCAGGAAACCACTCGAGCTCCAGGTTGGGGATCGAGTGCTACTTAAAGTCTCACCCTGGAAGGGTGTTGTTCGTTTTGGCAAACGAGGCAAACTTAACCCACGATACGTTGGACCGTTCGAAATCATTGAGAACATAGGCAAAGTGGCCTACAGACTGAACTTACCAGCTGAACTCAGTGCAGTTCACAACGTCTTTCACGTGTCAAATCTGAAGAAATGTCTGTCAGATGAGACCCTCATAGTTCCTTTGAAGGAGCTTACTATCGACGAACAGTTGCGATTCGTCGAGGAACCAGTTGAAATAACGGACCGGGATGTTAAGGTCCTCAAGCACACCAGAATACCTCTTGTTCGAGTTCGTTGGAACTCCCGTCGTGGCCCAGAGTATACCTGGGAACGAGAAGACCAAATGGAACTCAAATATCCCCAGTTGTTCGAAAACAATGCAACTACTACTGAGGCTGAAGCTACTACAGAATTTCGGGACGAAATTCCAAATCAACGGGGGGATGATGTGACACCCCAGGAAAACTAGTAAACGATACAACTTACCTAGCTTCCTCAGTAACCGCATGCTAAATTTCGGGACGAAATTTCTTTCAAGTTGGGGATAATGTGACAACTCGAGTTTCCAAGATTCCATTTTCGCATTTATTGCACGTTAATAGTTTAGGTGGTTTGTTTACACGACTTGTTTGTTTCACGACGATACACGTTTTTAATATGCTACGTCGTATTGTGATTGATATGATTTAGATTGGTTTGCATCATAGTGTGTTCTTATATATGTTGATGTGTAAATAACATGCTTGTATTGATGATGTGTTTGTGTGTTAAGAACAACACAAAAATGGAGCCATGAAATCCCACTTAGCCAAAAACACAAGAGTGTTTTCGTCCAAGCATTGGCCAGCGAAAACAAATGGGCCTTAGGCCCAGTACGATCGGTTATATGTTTTTGATTTCCAACATTTACGTGAGACCATCATTCGGTAAACCCTAACCACCTCTCACTTTCTTTTCCCCTATCCCCGTGTGACGGCAATCTCAAGACCTCGAAGCCTCTTACATCTATTGAATCGATTGTTCATACTGTTGGGTTAGTAATATACTGTTGATACTTATTGGCTTTAATTCTTATCATGGACTGTTTGGGTGATACCATGTATTAATATAACTGTGATTATGAAGTTTGTGATCGTAGGACATGATGATGATGATTGATAAATAATTAGATTTTCGTGTATTGCATGTGAATGGCATTGAAAGTGCAGCCAAATTAAATGTTTTGCATGTGATGGCATAAGAATTGTCGGCTAGTATGCATGTAATCGACCCATGTGATCTCTGTTCTAGCTCAATTATCAAGTTAGGAAATCAATAAATGTTGCATGTCATAGTTGGTCCAATAACCTCTTGAGGTGACTGATAATTGTCGGCCATAATTGACATGGGGTGATATGATTAATCGTGTATATCTGTTAAGGAATGATCTGCAAATTATTTATGGCTTTGGCCTCACATGATTAGGGTTGTAGTTTGCAGCTGTTGTTGTGATGATGGATAGTATTGATGATTGCATGACTTGATAATGATTGGGGTGATTGTATGTTGAAGCCGATGTAACTGCCATGCGATCAATAGGGTTTCTATGTTTTGTAACTGATGTTGATGATAATGTATTCCGACGAAAACCCTTCCACCTCGACGAAAACACATATCGACGAAATCCAAAGGGATTTCGTCACTGAAGGGATTTCGACCCAAAAAGTGATTTCGGCCCAACTGTTAGGCCTGTTTAGTGGTTAAACATGTTAAGTTGTTAATCTTGTTAAGTACGCATATAACTCTGTTAAACATGTAACTATGATTAACCTATTAACTGAGTTAAGTTTATTAACTCAGTTAACCTTATAACTCTGTTAGACTCATGCATGTCACTCTGTTAAGTGGGTAACTCTTGTTAACACTGTTAGTTAATTCTGTTAGTTAATTAACGGTGTTACCATATTACTCCTGTTATGTTTATAAACCCTGATAAGTTGCTAACTTCGATAAGACTGTTGACCCTCTCAAGTATGTTAATCAATAACCTTGTTAGTACAAACTGTGATGAACCTTTGTGTGAAACACAAATTGCATGAAAACTTACTAACTGCTTATGTGGTGCATGATGTCATTTTCCAAACATACTGTGTGATATTGATTTCATGTGAAACCTTTTAAACACGTACTGATTGTGTATACGTGGATAACAATAGGACTTGACTGATTTCTTGTGAGCACATAGTTAGCATACCGAGCAAACCAAGGTGAGTTCACACTCTTACCAAGGCATGGGATTCCCGGAGGGTAGGGAATGGGATTGAATGAAATGAGGTTGAACAATTATTTGGACTTTCACTATTACTAGACTACCTACCATCGTCCTCGGATGCGAAGGACACATACGTAAAACCTACGTATACTTGTACTTACCACTGTCCTCGGGTGGCGAAGGGCACGTACGTAAAACCTACGTAAACTCATACATACTACTGTCTTCGGGTTAAGAAGGACACTTACGTAAAACCTACGTAAACCCCCGCGTACCACTGTCCTCGGGTTGAGAAGGGCACTTACGTAAAGCCTACGTAAACCTTATACGCACTCCTGTTCTCGGGTCAAGAAGAACACTTATGGTACAACTCGTCTAGTAAATACAAACATGGGAAGCCCCCACTAATAGTGCATACAACATGGGAAGCCCCCACCAGTTGAACCTATTCAACGACTTAGTTAGTAACGCATTGTTATGCAACGAACTTACTTACTGTGAACTCGCTCAACTAGTTGTTGACTTTCTGTTACATGCCTTGCAGGACCATAGGTACTCTTGGAGCTTGCACGGGAGGCGCGGTCGTTGTGGGCACGGATTGTGGATGTTTTGATGAAAACTTTATGACTCTTTAAACTTAACACTTGTGTTGGATTTTCATACTATGCTTCCGCTACCTATACTATGTTTTTGATTGAACACCAATTGTATTGTGATGGATTACATTTACTTTTACTTAATACTATTATGTTCAATATGATTGGTGGCTTGATCCTGGTCATGTCACGCCTCCAAGCGGTGATACTCCGCGTGTGGATTTTGGGGGTGTGACAGATTGGTATCAGAGCCATTGGTTATAGTGAACTTGGTTTTAATAAGGGAAAAAGTTTTTGTTAAAACCAGACTATAACCTGAACAGTGCTCAACGACCCACAACGACGCTTCGCTCCACGTGCAAGACTCGACATTCTAGGTGATATGATTTATGTTTACATTGCCTACTTACTAGATTACATAGAACTTTGCTCATGGTATGCTTAGATAAACGTAACAACTGTTGATTGAAACACTTATGTGCTTACTCTCTTCTGTCATCGCACTTTCGCGAACCTCTCTCACTCATGTTCTCCTTGATATCAAGATCATGAGCGGACACGTTAACCTAACTCAAGCCCAGTTGGCGGCTTCGATCACTGAACAAGTTACTGCAGCACTCGCAGCTGCCCAGGCAGGAGGTGTAACCTGCCATCACCACTTACTCTAGGATCTTTAGATCCTACTCTCGTAAACCAACACTCGTGCTCAAGTATGTTACTCTTACACACACGACAGGTCAACACGCTCAGCCACCTGTTTGCACCTTCAAGACTTTCATGGACTGTCGTCCTACTACTTTCAGTGGCACGGAAGGAGCAGTTGGACTCCTCCACTGGTTTGAAAAGCTCGAGTCCATTTTTGAGATGTGTGAATGCCCTGAGGCTCGCAGGGTGAAGTACGCCACTGGTACTCTAGAAGGCATTGCGCTGACTTGGTGGAAGGCGCAAGTTCAGATGTTAGGGTTGGCAGTTGCTAACGCCACACCCTGGAACGATTTCAAGGAGTTGATCAAAGAGGAATACTGTAGCCGTGATGACATTCATAAGCTGGAGGTAGAGTTTTACAATTTGCAGATGACGGGATCGGAAATTGAAGCGTACACCAAAAGGTCAAACGAGTTGGCTATTCTGTGTCCAACTATGGTGGATCCTCCCATCAAACGCATTGAGCTATACCTCAAAGGCTTAGTACCAGAGATTCAGAGTCATGTGACTTCTGCCAATCTTGCTACCATTCAAGATGTTACTTGTCTAGCTCATCGTCTCACAGACCAGGCAGTGGAACAGAACAGGCTGCCTAAACGTATCAGTGCTACTACTACTGCTATCACTACTTCTGCTTTTCCCAGTGACAACAAGAGAAAGTGGGATGGAACCTCCAGCAAGGGTTCAACTTCAGTTCAGTCCCAGGCACAGCAGCGAAAGATTTATGACTATCAGAGCCCTGGTCAGCAATCTTCTGGTAGTCAAGGGTTGTAACCTCGTCTTAGCTGGTCAGACCTTCTCCATCAACCTCATTCCTATAGTTCTGGGTAATTTCGACATCGTCATTGGGATGGATTGGTTATCCCAACAGCAAGCAGAGATCCTATGCAAAGAGAAGATTGTTCGTATTCCCCGTTCCGGCAAGGAACCTCTCGAAATTCAAGGCGACAAGAGTGGTGCTGTGGTGGGCATCATCTCCTTCCTGAAGGCCCAGAAGTGTTTGCGAAAGGGTCACACCCGCCATCTTAGCACTTGTTACAGATACATCGACGAAAGAGAAGAAGTTAGGGGATATTCCAGTTGTACGCGACTTTCCTCAAGTATTTCCTGAAGAGTTACCTGGGCTACCGCCTCATCGCCAGGTCGAATTTCAGATCGAGCTAGCTCCAGGAGCAGCACCCATAGCTCGAGCACCCTATCGGTTAGCTCCAACTGAACTGGAAGAACTGTCCAAGCAATTGCAAGAACTATTGGATAAGGGTTTCATACGTCCTAGCTCTTCGCCCTGGGGAGCTCCAGTATTATTTGTGAAGAAGAAAGACGGTACCTTCCGCATGTGCATAGATTATCGCGAACTGAACAAGGTGACCGTGAAGAACCGCTATCCTCTTCCACGCATCGATGATTTATTCGACCAGTTGCAAGGGTCGAGCTATCATTCGAAGATTGATCTGAGGTCAGGCTATCATCAACTAAGAGTCCGGGACGAGGACGTCTCCAAAACAGCATTCAGAACACGCTACGGCCATTACGAGTTTCTGGTCATGCCATTCGGATTAACAAACGCACCGGCAGTCTTCATGGATCTTATGAACAGGGTGTGCAAACCTTATCTTGACAAGTTTGTTATTGTTTTCATCGATGACATCCTGATCTATTCGAAGAGTCAGGAGGAACACGAGCAGCATCTACGGCTTATTTTGGAACTCCTTCGAACAGAACAGCTTTACGCCAAGTTTTCAAAATGCGACTTCTGGCTTCGTGAAGTCCACTTCCTAGGTCACGTAGTAAACAAGGATGGGATTCATGTTGATCCGTCCAAGGTAGATTCGATCAAGAACTGGCCTGCACCTCGCACACCAACCGAAATACGCCAATTCTTGGGTTTGGCGGGTTATTACAGACGGTTCATCAAAGAATTCTCAAAGATTGCGCAGCCGCTTACACTACTGACACAGAAAGGTGTTGCTTACCGTTGGGGTAATACACAGGAAACAGCGTTTCAGCACTTAAAGGATAGACTTTGTAGCGCACCTATCCTCTCATTGCCTGAAGGCACGGACGATTTTGTAGTCTACTGCGACGCATCCATCCAAGGTCTTGGATGTGTGTTGATGCAACGGGATAAAGTCATTGCTTATGCTTCGCGCCAACTTAAGATTCATGAACGGAATTACACTACACATGATTTAGAGCTGGGAGCTGTTGTTTTTGCGCTCAAGATATGGCGACATTACCTGTATGGCACCAAGTGCACCATCTACACCGATCACAGGAGTCTCGAGCATATCTTCAAGCAGAAAGAGTTGAAAATGCGACAACGTCGATGGGTCGAATTACTGAACGTTTACGAATGTGCTATAAAGTACCATCCGGGGAAAGCCAATGTGGTGGCCGACGCCCTCAGTCGAAAGGATACTACACCTAGGCGTGTACGAGCGTTGCAACTCACTATTCAGTCTAGTCTTCCTTCACAGATACGAGATGCTCGGGTAGAAGCATTGAAACCAGAAAACGTCAGGGCTGAAGCCCTACGCGGTTCAAGGCAACGGTTAGAACAAAAGGCAGACGGCGCCTACTATGTAACAGGACGCATTTGGGTCCCACTCTACGGCAACTTACGCGAGCTTGTAATGGATGAAGCTCATAAGTCTCGCTACTCAGTACATCCTGGTTCGGATAAGATGTACCACGACTTGAAAACTACATATTGGTGGCCTAGTATGAAAGCTCATATAGCAGCTTACGTCAGCAAGTGCTTGACTTGTGCGAGAGTCAAGACTGAATATCAGAAACCATCGGGCCCACTCCAACAACCTGAGATACCACAATGGAAATGGGAACAAATTTCCATGGATTTTGTTACTGGCCTACCCAGATCTCAGCGCGGAAATGACACTATATGGGTGATCGTGGATCGACTCACAAAGTCTACGCACTTCTTGGCTATCAAGGAAACGGATAAGTTCTCCACCTTAGCAGACGTATATCTTAAGGAAGTTGTCTCGAGGCACGGGGTGCCCACCTCTATTATCTCTGATCGAGATGCACGTTTTACTTCAGAACTGTGGCAAGCAATGCACAAGTCCTTTGGCTCACGTTTAGATATGAGCACAGCTTATCACCCTCAAACGGATGGGCAGTCGGAACGCACTATTCAAACTTTAGAAGACATGCTTAGGGCATGTGTAATTGACTTCGGCAACGGCTGGGAAAAGCACCTGCCACTTGTGGAATTTTCGTACAATAACAGCTACCACACCAGCATTAAAGCCGCTCCATTCGAGGCATTGTACGGGCGTAAATGCCGATCACCTCTTTGTTGGGCAGAGGTGGGTGATAGTCAGATCACAGGTCCAGAACTGGTAGTAGACACAACTGAAAAGATTGCTCAAATACGACAACGCATGGCGGCAGCTCGCGACCGTCAGAAAGCATACGACGATAAGGGCAGGAAACCACTCGAGCTCCAGGTTGGGGATCGAGTGCTACTTAAAGTCTCACCCTGGAAGGGTGTTGTTCGTTTTGGCAAACGAGGCAAACTTAACCCACGATACGTTGGACCGTTCGAAATCATTGAGAAAATAGGCAAAGTGGCCTACAGACTGAACTTACCAGCTGAACTCAGTGCAGTTCACAACGTCTTTCACGTGTCAAATCTAAAGAAATGTCTGTCAGATAAGACCCTCATAGTTCCTTTGAAGGAGCTTACTATCGACGAACAGTTGCGATTCGTCGAGGAACCAGTTGAAATCACGGACCGGGATGTTAAGGTCCTCAAGCACACCAGAATACCTCTTGTTCGAGTTCGTTGGAACTCCCGTCGTGGCCCAGAGTATACCTGGGAACGAGAAGACCAAATGGAACTCAAATATCCCCAGTTGTTCGAAAACAATGCAACTACTACTGAGGCTGAAGCTACTACAGAATTTCATGACGAAATTCCAAATCAACGGGGGGGTGATGTGACACCCCAGGAAAACTAGTAAACGATACAACTTACCTAGCTTCCTCAGTAACCGCATGCTAAATTTCGGGACGAAATTTCTTTCAAGTTGGGGATAATGTGACAACTCGAGTTTCCAAGATTCCATTTTCGCATTTATTGTACGTTAATAGTTTAGGTGGTTTGTTTACACGACTTGTTTGTTTCACGACGATACACGTTTTTAATATGCTACGTCGTATTGTGATTGATATGATTTAGATTGGTTTGCATCATAGTGTGTTCTTATATATGTTGATGTGTAAATAACATGCTTGTATTGATGATGTGTTTGTGTGTTAAGAACAACACAAAAATGGAGCCATGAAATCCCACTTAGCCAAAAACACAAGAGTGTTTTCGTCCAAGCATTGGCCAGCGAAAACAAATGGGCCTTAGGCCCAGTACGATCGGTTATATGTTTTTGATTTCCAACATTTACGTGAGACCATCATTCGGTAAACCCTAACCACCTCTCACTTTCTTTTCCCCTATCCCCGTGTGACGGCAATCTCAAGACCTCGAAGCCTCTTACATCTATTGAATCGATTGTTCATCCTGTTGGGTTAGTAATATACTGTTGATACTTATTGGCTTTAATTCTTATCATGGACTGTTTGGGTGATACCATGTATTAATATAACTGTGATTATGAAGTTTGTGATCGTAGGACATGATGATGATGATTGATAAATAATTAGATTTTCGTGTATTGCATGTGAATGGCATTGAAAGTGCAGCCAAATTAAATGTTTTGCATGTGATGGCATAAGAATTGTCGGCTAGTATGCATGTAATCGACCCATGTGATCTCTGTTCTAGCTCAATTATCAAGTTAGGAAATCAAAAAATGTTGCATGTCATAGTTGGTCCAATAACCTCTTGAGGTGACTGATAATTGTCGGCCATAATTGACATGGGGTGATATGATTAATCGTGTATGTCTGTTAAGGAATGATCTGCAAATTATTTATGGCTTTGGCCTCACATGATTAGGGTTGTAGTTTGCAGCTGTTGTTGTGATGATGGATAGTATTGATGATTGGATGACTTGATAATGATTGGGGTGATTGTATGTTGAAGCCAATGTAACTGCCATGCGATCAATAGGGTTTCTATGTTTTGTAACTGATGTTGATGATAATGTATTCCGACGAAAACCCTTCCACTTCGACGAAAACACATATCGACGAAATCCAAAGGGATTTCGTCACTGACGGGATTTCGACCCAAAAAGTGATTTCGGCCCAACTGTTAGGCCTGTTTATTGGTTAAACATGTTAAGTTGTTAATCTTGTTAAGTACGTATATAACTCTGTTAAACATGTAACTATGATTAACCTATTAACTGAGTTAAGTTTATTAACTCAGTTAACCTTATTAACTCTATTAGACTCATGCATGTCACTCTGTTAAGTGGGTAACTCTTGTTAACACTGTTAGTTAATTCTGTTAGTTAATTAACGGTGTTACCATATTACTCCTGTTATGTTTATAAACCCTGATAAGTTACTAACTTCGATAAGACTGTTGACCCTCTCAAGTATGTTAATCAATAACCTTGTTAGTACAAACTGTGATGAACCTTTGTGTGAAACACAAATTGCATGAAAACTTACTAACTGCTTATGTGGTGCATGATGTCATTTTCCAAACATACTGTGTGATATTGATTTCATGTGAAACCTTTTAAACACGTACTGATTGGGTATACGTGGATAACAATAGGACTTGACTGATTTCTTGTGAGCACATAGTTAGCATACCGAGCAAACCAAGGTGAGTTCACACTCTTACCAAGGCATGGGATTCCCGGAGGGTAGGGAATGGGATTGAAAGAAATGAGGTTGAACAATTATTTGGACTTTCACTATTACTAGACTACCTACCATCGTCCTCGGATGCGAAGGACACATACGTAAAACCTACGTATACTTGTACTTACCACTGTCCTCGGGTGGCGAAGGGCACTTACGTAAAACCTATGTAAACTCATACATACTACTGTCTTCGGGTTAAGAAGGACACTTACGTAAAACCTACGTAAACCCCCGCGTACCACTGTCCTCGGGTTGAGAAGGGCACTTACGTAAAGCCTACGTAAACCTTATACGCACTCCTGTTCTCGGGTCAAGAAGAACACTTATGGTACAACTCGTCTAGTAAATACAAACATGGGAAGCCCCCACTAATAGTAAATACAAACATGGGAAGCCCCCACTAATAGTGCATACAACATGGGAAGCCCCCACCAGTTACGGCTTAGTTAGTAACGCATTGTTATGCAACGAACTTACTTACTGTGAACTCGCTCAACTAGTTGTTGACTTTCTGTTACATGCCTTGCAGGACCATAGGTACTCTTGGAGCTTGCACGGGAGGCGCGATCGTTGTGGGCACGGATTGTGGATGTTTTGATGAAAACTTTATGACTCTTTAAACTTAACACTTGTGTTGGATTTTCATACTATGCTTCCGCTACCTATACTATGTTTTTGATTGAACACCAATTGTATTGTGACGGATTACATTTACTTTTACTTAATACTATTATGTTCAATATGATTGGTGGCTTGATCCTGGTCATGTCACGCCTCCAAGCGGTGATACTCCGCGTGTGGATTTTGGGGGTGTGACAAAAACTATCGAAGGGTTGGAGCAAGTTCTAAGAGAGGGTCCGTGGCTAATCAGGAATGTTCCGTTGTTTTTAAAACGTTGGTCTCCAAATACGGAATTAAAAAAAGAACTAAAGAAAGTGCCAATATGGGTTAAACTGCATGATGTGCCGTTGCCAGCCTATACGGATGATGGGTTGAGTTTGTTGGCTTCTAAAGTGGGATCCCCTAAGATGTTAGATACTGAAACGACTAATATGTGTTTACATTCCTGGGGAAGAAGCAGCTATGCTAGAGCAATAATTGAAGTGGATGCTGCTGTGGAGCTGAAGGAATCTATTTCTGTAGCTATACCAAATGTTGAGGAAGGGGGATATCTATCAAGCATAATCAAAGTTGAATATGAATGGAAGCCACCTAGGTGTTCAGAATGCTGTATATTTGGTCACACACTAGACTCATGTCCGAAAGTAGTAAAAGAAGTTACTCCACAGGAATCCAAGGGGAAAGATAAGTTAGATGTTTATGGGTATACTATGGTTACTAAGAAAAAAGCTGCTATGAAGAAGGGAGTCAATATAAGGGAGAAGCCTAAATTTGAATATCGACCGATAAAGAAAACGTCAATGAATGAAAAAGCTGGACCGTCCACTTCTGGGGTTCAGGTTAGAAATACTTTTAGTGCTCTTGATGTCTCGATTCTGGATACTAGTCAAGAGGAGTCTGACTATGATGAAGTTATAGAAACTAGTGATCAAATGAATAAAACACAACCTGGTGGAACGGTGAATAACACAGGGGCAAGCACTCCTGCTGGAGAGGGTTTACATGGATAGTGTGGCTTGCTGGAATATAAGGGGTTTGAACCGGCCCCTGAAACAAAGAGAGGTTCGAGATATGATTCATGAAAATAACATTAGTATATGTGCTATACTGGAGTTTCATGTTGATATTGCCAATTTGTCGGAAATATGTAAGAACATTTGCAGATCTTGGAGCTGGGTTTCTAATGGTCAGCTTTGTAGCAAGGGTACTAGAATTATTCTAGGATGGAACTCTGATGTTGCGAATGTTATGGTGTTGAATCAAACTGACCAAGTCGTTCATGTTCAAGTTACCTTTAAGGAGGCCAATAAGTCTATGTTTTGTTCCTTTGTTTATGCTCACAATTACTATGGCGAGAGACGGAAACTATGGGACTCTTTATGCTTACATAAACGCTTTGTTAGGAATAAGCCGTGGGTGATTCTTGGGGATTTTAACACTTCATTGAACTTGGAGGATAAATTTTTCGGCGCTTCTACTATTTCAAAGGGTATGCTTGATTTTAAGGAATGTGTTGAAGAGCTGGAAGTCTTTGATGTTAATAGCACGGGTGTTCACTACACTTGGAACCAGAAACCTAAGAAGGGAATCGGCATCATGAAGAAGATAGATAGGATTATGGCTAATGTGCAATTTACGGATGTGTTCCCTACTGCGTGTGCTGTTTTCCAACCATATAGGATATCGGATCATAGCCCTTGTGTTCTCATATTGGCGTCTTCAGCTATTAGGAAACCATGTCCTTTCAAATTTCCGAACTTTCTGACCAGTAAGAAAGATTTTGCTGAAATAGTCCACAACGGATGGCAATTGCAAGTGGCAAGAGTGCCTATGTTCATTGTGGTCAAAAGGTTGAGGGCCCTTAAACACCCGTTGAGAAGCTTGTTGTTTAAACAAGGTAATTTACATCAGAATGTTAAGTTGCTACGAAGTCAGCTGGATACGTTACAAAATGATATTGATAAACGCCCAACGGATGTGGAGCTTCGTCGACGTGAATCTGAATGCCTTACCAAATACCAAGAGGCTTTGTTGGATGAGGAAAGGTTTCTTAAGCAAAAGTCAAAGGTTCTTTGGTTGGATGTGGGAGATAAAAATTCAGCGTTCTTCTTTAACTCGTTGAAGTGTCGGAACCATAGAAGTAGAATAGACAGTATTAAGGATTCTTGTGGTAATGTGTTTGAAGGAAAGGAGGTGCCAAATGCTTTTGTGGATCATTTCCGTAATTTTTTGGGCAAGTCTTAGCCGGTTGCTAAGACTCCGACTCATGATTTGTTTCCAAAAGCCATTAATGGTCATGTTGCTCGTAATATGGTCAGAGGGGTCTCTTTTGATGAGATTAAAGATGCTATGTTTGCCATTGATGAAAACAAAGCTCCAGGACCTGATGGCTTCACATCTGCGTTCTTTAAGAAGGCATGGAACACGGTGGGTAAAGATGTTTGTATGGCTGTCCAGGATTTCTTTGTATCCTCAAAAATGCTTCAAGAAATTAATCATACTACTATTGCTTTAGTTCCTAAGATCCCTACACCTGCTTGTGTAATGGATTATAGACCAATAGCTTGTTGCAATGTTTTATACAAACGTATAAGTAAGATCTTGACGAATCGTATTCTGGAGGGATTGAATGATGTAATTAGTGAAAATCAGTCTGCTTTTGTACCAGGGAGACATATCTCAGATAACATTCTGCTCACTCAAGAACTTATGCATAATTACCACTTAAATGTGGGACCTCCGAGGTGTGCTTTTAAGGTAGACATACAGAAGGCATATGACACAGTCAATTGGGATTTTCTGTGTAATACATTGAAGGGGTTTGGTTTTCATCCTCGTATGGTCGGCTGGATTATGGCATGCGTTTCATCATCTTCATTTTCTATTGGCATAAATGGAAATGTTTTTGGTTATTTTAAGGGTCAACGGGGACTGAGACAAGGTGACCCTATGTCACCGTATTTGTTTACGTTAGTTATGGAGGTTTTGACCGCTATTTTACAAAGAGATGTGTCTCTTGATTCATACTTCCGATTCCACAACAAATGTGAGAAACAAAGGATCATTAACTTATGTTTTGCTGATGACTTATTCTTATTTGCGAGAGGAGAGCAGAATTCAGCGAAACTTATTATGAAGTCTTTGGATATGTTTAGGCACTTGTCTGGATTGGTCCCGAGTATGACAAAAAGCACTGCTTTCTTTTGCAATGTGCCGAATGCCGTGAAAAATGCTATTAAAGCTATTATTCCATTTGATGAAGGTACTCTTCCGATTAAGTACTTGGGTGTTCCTTTAATTGCGTCAAAGCTTATGTACAAAGATTGTAAGGTCTCGGTGGAGAGAATTGATAAGCGAATGTCGGATTGGAAAACCAAATTTCTATCGTTTTTTGGGTAAAGGGTTACCCCGGTGATTCTATTAAAATGCAACCGCAAATAAGAACAAGTAGTGAGGATGTGTTCCACACTAGTTCATATATAGGACATGCCCCATATATGTATGACAAAGCAAAACAAAGTAACTATGACACCCCATAACCTAGCCTACTATACATCATGAAAGAGATCTAGAAGGCAAAACAATGCAAAAACAAAACAAAATCCTCAACCGCCATCATCAAAGATAAAGCTGCCACAAACCGGCAACCCCTTCAAACGAACCAAAAATGGCCTATCCATTTGAGAATTTTGTGGAAGAGGTGCTTGCCCCTGCTTTCGAAGAAAAAGGATGAGTACCCGATGTCATAAATTCACTAGTTTCATTGTAGACTTCAACGACCTCCTCTTCATCCGAATCCTGCCTGTCACTCGACTGTTTCTCCTTCTTCTCTATACGACCCACAGTACTACCTCCCTGACCACCATCATCATCCTTAAGGGCATCAAAGGGGTTTGACGTTGATACCTGATTGTTCATCGGCTTCTTCAAGGACGAATTTGGTTTAGGGTTTACAACTGGTCTGTACACTACCTTAGGCTTCTGATTTTTCATGTGAAGACCTTGGTTAGTAGATTTCTTCTTCTTTGCACCCACAACCTGAAAATCATCAATTTTCTTTCCAGAATCCCCACTCGAAACGACCTGAGGGCTCTTTGGACACGAGTTATCCTCATGACCAAACACGCAACAAGATGAGCACCTTAAAGGCTCCCAATCATATTCGATTTTAACCTCCACCATTGAGTGACCATTACCCTCTAAAGATGGGATTGCAACTGTAACACTCCTCTTTAGCTCAGCCCCGGCTTGAATTTCAATGAGAGCTCTAGCATAACTGCTTCTTCCCCATGACTCAGCACACATTGTAGTAGTGTACGAATCATCTTAGGCACCCCAATCTTAGAAGCAAGCAAACTAAGACCGTCCTCAGTATATGCTGCTAACGGCACTTCATGCATCTTAACCCAAACTGGGATAGCCTTTATATCTTCTTTTTCCAACTTGACAGAGGCCGACCACTCCTTCAAAATTATCGGAACATTTCTAATCATCCAAGGCCCATCCTCCACCAATTTATCCATCCCTTCCTTTGTTTTGAATTTAAAGAAAAAGAACCCGTTCGCATTCATCATTAGTCTAGAAAGACCATATTTAACCCAGTTGTTCTTTGCAAAATAATCCACCACAGGAAAAGCCAGCCTTTTACCCAGAAAATATCCATACAACGTGTTAGCATACCTGTCAGTGACTTGTTTAACCGAAGACAATGGAATGACGACATCAGCTCCATCAACCGACTCGCTAGATTCCATCATCCGAAAATTAACCTTTACATTCTCCTTTGCAGTGTTCACTACCCTAGCAAATGATAAAGGTTTTGCAGCCCCAGAAACTTTTGAAATCGAGTTACCAGCCAATGGAGTTGATAAATTCACTCCATGAACACCTGTTGTTGGCGAGAACAGCTTATCCACTTGAACCGGAGCCGTGACCTTAGTAAGTTCATCGATGATGTTGATACCACGTCTCGGCTTAATATTGTTCCCATCAACATCAAGAAGTCGATCCGCTATTTCTTTAAATGACAGTGGTGGCCTTCCACCAGGTTTCAAGCGTTCATCCATTAAACTGAACCCTAGCAGCCAGAATTCGTTCAAGAAAAAAGCCGCCTGAAAAAACCCTAGTAGCAGTCAATCACCAATACACTTGCCGAAAGCAGCCGCAAACCCTAATCAGATGTATAGGCAGCCGCAAACCCTAATCAGAATAATAGGCAGCCGCAAAACCTTAATCGGAACCAGGAGGAAGAATCTGATGCGCCGAAACCCTAAAGATTGATTCTGCCGCAACCCTATTCAGCAAACAATTGGAACGAACTTAATCTGCCAGAACAAATGGAATAATGCCGTCGCTCCAAGAACAATCATGAACCGAATTAGAAAAACGAATTAGAGAAATCAGAACCCTAGAACACAAAACTTAGTCTGATTACAATTGATTGGAACCTAAAGAAATGAAAACGGAATCCTTAGATACAACCCAAGATCAATCCAGACCAAGAAATTGATTGAATTCGTCTAGGGTTTCAAGGAAACCCCCAAATCTTTCTAGGGTTTCAAGGAAACCCCCAAATTTCTATCGTTTGCGGGTAGGCTTCAGCTTATATCAACAGTATTATCATCCCTTTATACGTATTGGGCTTCGGTATTTATTCTCCCAGTACGCATTGTTAATGAGATTGAAAAGAGGATGAAGGGTTTCTTATGGTGTCAGGATGCTTTATCGGCTGGGAAAGCTAAAGTTGCCTGGAAATCGGTTTGTATGCCTAAGGATGAAGGGGGGTTGGGCATTCGGGGTGTTTTAGACGTTAATAGAGCGCTAATGTCCTTCCATATCCATAGTATTGTCTTCGGTAGAAAGTCGCTATGGGTAGAATGGATTAGGAGGTATAGACTAAAGGAGAGATCTTTTTGGGACATTCCTGATCCTAGGAATTCATGCTGGAGCTGGAGGAAGCTATTGCAAATTAGACCACTTGTCAGAAAGTTCTTTTGGTAAAGATTGGTAATGGGCAGAACACGTCTCTTTGGTATGATATGTGGTGCGAAGATTGTCCCTTAAGTAGATATGTGTCGCCTAGACAAATAACTAGAGAGGGGTTGTCTATCTACTTGAAAGTGGCGGATGTGGTTGTTGATAACATTTGGCAATGGCCTGAGGCGTGGAGAGACTTGTTCCCTATCTTATTTCAATTAAACCCTATTCAAATCCATAGCAACAAGTCTGATGTCATAGCTTGGAAGGATTCAGATGGGAAGCTTGTTCCTTTCTCTACTAAACTTGCATGGGACGCCATTCGAAGACGTCAACATAAAGTTTTGTGGGCTAAAGCTGTTTGGACCTCGTGTTGTATTCCTAGGCATGCATTTCACTGTTGGTTGGTGTTTAGGGAGAAGCTGTGGACGCAGGATCGGATCCGAAGAGTGCAAGTACTATCACTGTTGGTTGGTGTTTAGGGAGAAGCTTTGGAGTCTCATTCCCATTTGTACTTTGAATGTGAATATTCTGCAAAGGTATGGAACTCATTAAAGGGTAGGGCGGAGTTGGATAATGTTCCTGGTAGATGGGAAGATGTAGCTGAGTGGATGATTATCAATGCCAAGTTAAAGTCGGTTAAAGCTGTTATTGGGAAACTCTTAGTTGCGGCTATTGCTTATTTTCTTTGGCAGGAAAGAAACTCAAGGCTTTATAACAACCAACCTCGGCCACCAGAAAAGCTAGTAGAAATTATATCCGAGACCATCCGCTTGAAACTTCATTCTTTTAAGTATAAGTGTACGGTGTCAGCTTGTCAAATCCTAAGGGAGTGGAAGATCACCAGCATGGATGTTTTTTTGGCTACTTAATTTTACTATTGCATGGTTTAGAACTGATGTATAGGTATCAGTGGTGTTTTTTTGTGGTTTTTGGAGGTGTTTTTTCTTGTTTTACACTTGTGTGGCATGTCACGCTTGTGAACTAGGGTGGCTTTTCACTCTACTTGTGCTTCATGGTTTGGTTAAGATATAAAATCACCGGGGTTCCAAAAAAAATATTAGGACGTGATTGACCGACCTTGACTGTTAGCTATTTTTGAGAGTCAAACCGAGCAACCGAGGTGAGTTCACACTTTCTACAAGGCATGGGATTCCCGGTGGTTTGGGAATGGGTTAAGAAACTAAAATGGAATCTACATATCCTCCTTGGGTAGGATATGTACGGCCATCCTCCATGGGTAGGATGCCAATATTAATCCTGCGTATTCTCCTTGGGTAGAATACGTACGTTCGTCCTCCTTGGGTAGGACAACAACCTTAAGACTTACTAGACAAAACTCTATCATGAAGTCCCTCATTTTATATCGACTTAATCGCCGAGGCCAATGGCGAGCGGGTCATTAGTTAATAGCGCTATTAGGTTTAACAAACCTCACACCGTGTCGTTCGAACGGGCGTGTACTAATGGACTATGGCAAACTGTCAGTGATGATAGACACTGATGTAGGCACAACTATTGTTCGTAGTAGTCGATATCATACCGTCTAGTGGTTCACATGGGGAAGCCCCCCACTGATTATGGATATGGTAAAAAAAAGAACTGGTTAAACATACTTTCAACTACGGGGTAACCCCCACGACAAATAAGCCAACGAAAGTCAAACCACGTTTTCAGAAACAACTTAAAACTAAACAACCAACCGTGAACTCACTCAACTTTGTTGTTGACTCGTTGTTACATGCCTTACAGGTCGCTAGATGCTTATGGAGCTTGCACGAGGAGGTGTTCGTTGTGGGATACGGACTTTTATGTTCCGTACTAAATATTTAAATCCTTATGAACTTATTAAACTAAGTTTTGGACTTTAAACTTATGAACTATGGAACTTATATTTTGGACTTACGTTTTATGCTTCCGCTGTTAACTTAAAGTCGGTTACCATCTTTAGGTCATCAATTGTATTGTGGTTGGTCTTATTAACTTAATTACGTTGTTCAATATGATTGGTGGCTCGATCCTGGTCATGTCACGCCTCCAAGCGGTGACGCTCCGCAGGGTGGATTTTGGGGGTGTGACAAACATGATCCGCCAGGTTTCGGTTGAAGAGGTCAAATTAGCTATGTTTGATATTGGTAATGATAAGGCTCCTGGTCCTGATGGGTTCACTGCGGCATTTTTTAAAAGTGCTTGGCATATTATAGGAAGTGAGGTGACTGATGCTATTCGGGATTTCTTCCGCACAGGTAGACTTCTTCAAGAGCTTAATCACACTCTTATTGTTCTTCTTCCTAAAGTTTCGACTCCTTCAGTTGTTACGGATTATAGACCAATATCTTGCTGTAATGTTCTGTTTAAATGTATTAGCAAGATCATTGTGGCCCGTATGAAAGACGCTCTCAATAATATTGTTAGTATAAACCAGTCGGCCTTTGTGCCTGGTAGAAAGATCTCGGACAACATTCTCCTTACGCAAGAATTGATGCACAACTATCATCGAAATGTTGGCCCTCCTAGATGTGCTTTTAAAGTGGACATTCAAAAAGCCTATGACACGGTTGAATGGAGTTTTATGAAAGGTGTTTTATTGGGATTTGGTTTTGCTCAGAAGATGGTGGATTGGATCATGATGTGTGTTTCGTCCACTTCATATTTGATTTTTTTGGGTAAAGGGTTACCCTGGTGATTCTACTTGTACTTATTTGCGGTTTGTTTTTTTTTCATATTTGATTTGTGTCAATGGAAATGTGCATGGGTATTTTAAAGGGAAACGGGGTTTAAGACAAGGAGATCCGCTATCCCCGTATTTATTTACTCTTGTTATGGAAATCATGACATGTATTTTGCAACATACTACTCGTATCGACTCTTCTTTCAAATTCCATAACAGGTGCGAGAAACAGAAAATTATAAACCTTTGTTTTGCTGACGATTTATTCCTGTTTGCGAGAGGGGATGTGGCTTCGGCTAGATGTATTATGTCATCGCTTAAAGATTTCAATAGAATGTCTGGTCTCGTGCCGAGTGTCCAGAAAAGCACGACACTTTTTGCAATGTTGCTCCTCATGTGAAATCGGCTATTCTTAGCATCATGCCGTTTGTTGAAGGTATTCTTCCAGTTAAATATCTCGGGGTGCCACTAATTACTTCGAGGCTGCGTTACATGGATTGTAGCATTCTTGTGGAAAGACTTGATAATCGTATCGCTAAACTTCTTTCGTTCGCCAGGAGACTCCAACTTATCATCTATGTTTTATCATCTATGCATGTCTATTGGTCTTCGGTGTTTATGTTACCGGCTCGGGTGATTTCTGATTTGGAAGTTAAGATGCGTAAGTTTTTGTGGGGTGATGGTCGTAAGGCCAAGGCCTCTTGGAAATCTATTTGTGTTCCTAAATATGAAGGGGGTTGGGTATTCGCCGCATTGGTGATGTTAACAGAGCGCTGATTGCTTCTCATGCTTGGAGTATTTTATCCAATCGGGTTTCTTTATGGGTTGACTGGATCTATTCGTATCGCTTAAGAAATAATAATTTCTGGGCTTGTACGGTTCCGTCGAGTGCTTGTTGGAGCTGGAGGAAAATTCTTCAACTTCGTCCTCTGCTTAGGAATTTTATTTGGTCCAAAGTTGGGGATGGTAACGGTACGTCAGCATGGTATGATCGGTGGTGTGATATTGGGCCCTTGTGCAATCTTCTTACTCCGAGAACAATTACTAATGCTGGTTTCTCGCTTCAATCGTCAGTTCGGGATGTTTCAGCTAATGGTTCTTGGCTGTGGCCAGATGCTTGGCGTGATCTCTATCCGCTTTTATTCAATCTTAACGTGCAACTAGATCCCGTTATAAACGACCGGCTCCTTTGGAGAGATGGTGATAATCTAAGGGAACATTCTTCCTCTATGGTTTGGCATTCTATTCGGTTGAGGGAGCCAGAGGTTTCATGGGTTAATATTGTTTGGTTCTCTCAATGTATCCCTAAGCATGCTTTCCTCATGTGGCTTATAATGCGCCGGAAACTCTTGACTCAATATAGGATTTTGAGATGGGAAGCTAAGAGGAGGGGAAATATGAATATGATGTGTTGCTTGCTTTGTTATTCGGATTTTGATTCTCATAACCATCTTTTCTTTGAATGCAAGTTCTCTTCTCAAGTTTGGAAGATGGTGCGAGTCAAAGCAGGTATGGCGAATGTTAACTCTAGCTGGAATTCCATTGTTGGCTGGTTAGGTGCTCGTGATCGATCCAAAACCGCTGCCAATTATGTTAGCAGATTGGTGGTAGCGGCTTCGGCTTATGTAATTTGGCATGAGAGGAACAAACGTCTCTTCAAGAACCACTCAAGACCGCCAGACATAATTAGTGCTTCTATTTTAAACATGGTTAGATATAAGCTTATGGGAGCTACGTTGAAGAACACGGCTAATGTGAGAAAGCTGTTGGAGGATTGGGATATCCGCGGCGACACGTGTATCGATGGGGATGGCTGAATGAGTTTTAGTTTTGTTTGTTTTGTCTAGATGTTAGTCTAGTCGTTTTTATTTTGGATTGGTTGTTTTTCGTTTGGTTTCACAGTCATGGGGCCTGTCTCATGTCTGAACTAGTGTGGGTTCTCCACACTACTTGTTTTGTTTGGTTGTGAATATATAGAATCACCGGGGTAACCCTTTACCCCAAAAAAAAAAAGACATGATCAATAGAACCTGGTTGCATCCGGGCTGGGAGAGGGGCGCCCATTCCTAACCACTTTCGAAAAGGTTCGCTCATACTGGAGGGAGCATCCCCACTTAGTGATCGGTCCGCTAGTTCATGCAAATCCGAAGAAGTTATCACGGACGAGCCACATGCTGGGAAACTTGCACGTGTGGTTCTGGCCGGGCTTTCCTGAGGTATCTAATAACCTTGCTTTTGCTCACCGCTGGCGCACCTCTCCTAACTATTGCCCATTTATTCTGGAATAATCTTTTTAGGAGGGACAATTTTACATATTTCAGCCAAATCCTTCTATTATTAAGTACGGCTGGTAACATTTCGATGTGTTTCGATTCTTCCGAACAAGAGAGGTTTGATGCTTCTGAATCCATTGTATTAATTCCACTTCCTACTCGCAGTATGCTCTTTATGATCTCGGCTTATGATTCAATTGCCATGTATTTAGCTATTGAGCCTCAAAGTTTATGTTTTTATGTGATCGCAGCATCAAAAAGAAAGTCTGAAATTTCCACGGAAGCCGGCTCGAAATATTTGATCTTAGGTGCATTTTCCTCATGAATCTTATTGTTTGGGTACGACCGGACAACTACCGATATCTATTAATATCTTTTCTTATAGTGTTGTTGTTAAATATATATCTATCTATATCGTAAACTATCGGATCGAGTATTACTTAGATGTGAAACTTGCGGACCTCATTGGTTGTGATATTGATCTTACGGGGGGAATGAAATCAAAGAATATATAGACTGACTTGTAGAGACCCTCTATGTAGTTGTCTATCTAGGGTGATGCTATCTTCCTTTAGCCAGACTTCCCGCATTACTGTGATCAAGAGGAAGCGCTAAGGTCTATCGTTTCCTTAAGTTAAGAGTGAAGGACGGATACTGGCTCTTTAGGACTGATAGTAGCTGCTCTTCTGGTAGTATAACTGGTAGCTCTGCTTATGCTAGCTCTCTTCTTTCTTATGAGAGAGATTCGCAATAGGGGCATTTCTCTGTAAGAAGAAGGCCTCTTACAGCTATCAGATATAGGGGATTTACTTCACCTTGAATCACTATCGAAAAATGGCTTTCTTTTCAACCGCTTTCCTATTTCATTAAGGTAGTTTGCTACTTAGCGCTCTCGCTAAGGTGACGACTTGAATGAAACTTTCATTATTGATCAGAGGAAAGGGAAGACTCTCTGCAAGTGGAAGGTCGCATAGGGGCTCTCGGGAAGCTCTTTCCTTTATACCAGAAGGAAGATGGTCGAGGAGATCAGTAGCTAGAAAGCTCCTTTGGGAGAGCAAGGTAGCAAAAAGTATATTACAAAGTACATCACTATTAAGTCGACTACAGTAGTCTCATGAGCATGTAACTACATCCCCAAGCTTCAAGAGGAACCAAGGAGAAGAATACTCTATAGTAGCAGCAGCAGCAGTGGCCGAGCATCATTCATCAAGTGAATCAGTAGATGCCCACGCACGTGAGCAGCAATCACTCCATTGCAGCAAGACAAAAGTAGCATATGTCACATGGTAGATCATATCCAAGCAGAGGTGCACAAGAACGAGCACAACTTCACTCAGAACTTGTGACAAAGACTTGGTGTGCATCAGAACACGACTGAAAGCCCTTGCTGCTTCTTCATTCCAGGTGAAGCAATCTTTATTCAGTAAATTGGTCAGTGGCTTGCTGATAACCCCATACCCCTTTCAAAATTTTCGGTAATAGCCTGTTAAACCCAGAAAGCCTCTTAACCCCTTGACAGCAATGGGTTGTGGCCAGCTCAACATGCAGTCAATCTTGCTTTTATCTGCTGATACCCCTTCACTGCTCACCACATGCCCGAAATACTCTAACCTTTCCTGACCGAAAGAGCATTTCAATTTCTTCACAAACAAGTTGTGTTGTTTTAAAGTTTCAAACACTATCCTCAAGTGTTGCAAGTGGCTATCTAGGCTGTCACTGTCAATCAAGATGTCATCGAAAAAAACCAATACAAATTTCCTCATATAATCCATGAAAATCTCATTCATGAAAGCCTGAAATAAGGCTGGAGCATTAGTTAAACCAAAGGGCATAACTATGAACTCGTAATGGCCCTTGTGAGTTCAAAATGCAGTCTTGTATATATCATCTTCAAACACCCGAATCTGATTGGTAACCACTTCTCAAATGAAGCTTCCAAAATATCCTGCTACCATGTAATTTATCAAGCAATTCCTCAATGGGGAATTTCTCTTTCATGGTGATGGCATGGAGTGCTCGATAATCCACGCAAAATCTCCAGGTATTGTCCCTTTTTTTCACCAGCAACACTGGAGAGGCATAAGAACTCACACTTGCCCCGAGAATACCACTTAACAACATCTTCTTGACCTGTTTTTCTATCTCAGCCTTTTTGATGTGGGGGTATCTGTAGGGCCTTACACTCACAGGCTCACTACCAGGTTTTAAGGGAATGTGGTGGTTGTGATTCCTCTTAGGAGGAAAAGGTCAGGCTAGTCGCTAAAGGCTTCGGCTTTACTCAAAGAAAAGACTTGATCCAAGGAACTATACAAGTATGGTGGGAGGGCTAAAGTCTTTCACTTCACAGATCAGATAGAGATCTACTTTTTATTCCATGGCCAGCTCAAGAAAGAGGCATGATAGAAAGCATACGATCTGAGACTCTTACCTAAAGCCAGTAGGGTGGAAAGATGGTCTTAGAGTGCTGGCTAGATGAGATAAAGCATATCAGTAAGTGATTGAGGGACGGCGAATGCCTACCCTCAGAATAGTATACCTTCTAGTGATTCGACCTGAAGTTACAGACTTATCTTATCTATAGAAAGAGGTTGGATTCCTTGTCCGACCATCCTATCCTCAAAAACAACCTTCTAGCTCTTACCCTTCTGCCTTTCGAATACCCCTTCCTACTTCTTCATCCTAGCTCTCCAACTGATTGTCTTACTCCAGCTTTCATTTCAGTTACTGATTCGCCTATCCTCTCCCTTCCGGCTGTCTAAAGTGAGGGGGTCTCGTAGGCAGCAGCATTCGTGCTTGCCTTTGCCGTGATTGTCCATTGTTCCCTTGGTGCGCTGTCATTGACGGTGTAAATCTGTTCGTTCGAGAAAACATGTTGATCTCTTTCCATATCCTATCCCCGGTTGTTGCCCTATCAAGATGTGTCCCTTACTTTGACCCCTTTTCCGATTTATTAGTGCTGTCCCCTTGCGTTCCCTCCCTTTGTGAAGAATTCCATTTCCCTTTTTCTCCACTCTTCTTTCTTCCTTTCTCCTGTTGGAAGTACCTAATTTGTTTTTTGAAATCTTTCCTTTCTTATACAAGATTCTAAGGTCCTTCCCCTATATATAAGTCTGTGCGATTTTTCCCCTGGCCGACGCTCCCCTTACTGGTATCAGTGCAAGGGCAATTACTACGGGTTGCCATAGTTGTTTGGATGGATTGGAACGAAGGGATGAAGGAGGGCCGACCTGCCAACAAGTAGACTGGGATAACTAGCTTCTAGTTCAACTAGCTAGAGCTCCAGCCCAAGCCTCCAAATCGAAGCTTTGGAGAGCCTTCTCCCATGCGATGAGATGAATTCTGTCTCTCCATCCAACACCAGACCGTGGACATCTCGTCCGAATTCCTTCAATCCAACAGCCATTCCTTTCGGGACCCCGGACAAGGAGGGAATAAAGGCAAGCTTTGAAGGGTGGATTTCATTAAAAACAAGGCCTTACCAGCTTGACCTAATAGGGCGGGCACCTTTCCAACCTGAAAGCTTCTTTTTTTTTTTTTGGGTAAAGGGTTACCCCGGTGATTTTATATATTCACAAACATTAAAAACAAGTAGTAAGGAGCCACCCTTACTAGTTCAAACATGAGACATGCCTCATGAAAGTGGAACTAAACAAAAACAAGAAGACCCAACTAAACAGAAACCACTAGACTAAAATCTAGAAACAAAAACAAAATCATTCAGCCTCCATCATCCACAACCGAATCACCATGGATCTCCCACTTTTCGAGAAGCACTCTCACTTTATGTGTGTTCTTGAACTTCAAACCCATCAGTTTATAACGTACCATTTCAAAAATCGAAGCACAAATGTTTTCTGGAGGCCTGGCATGGTTCTTGAAAAACCGATGGTTTCTCTCTCGCCAAATAGCATAAGCGGATGCAGCAACAATCAATCGACAGACAAGGTTTGCAGCGGATTTTGATCTAGCTCGATGCCGCAACCAATCCACAATAGCACTCCACTTTGCTTCCACATTACCCATACCTGCTTTTATTCGAACCCATTCCCAAATCTGAGCCGAGAACTTGCACTCAAAGAACAGGTGATCATGCGAGTCAATATCTTCATAACATAAGAGGCAACACATCATATTCATGTTATTTCTCCTATTGTTATTCCACTGAAGTATTTTATCCTGAGTCATCAATTTACGCCTCATAATAAGCCACATAAAGAAAGCATGACGAGGAATACACTGCCCAAACCAGACGATATTAGACCAATCCACTTCCGGTTCACTAGCTCTGATTGAGTTCCAGACTCCTGAAGAAGAGTAATCACTGAAATCGTCCCCATCTTTCCAAAGCAAACGGTCTTGCATATTATCATCCCGCTGAACCTGAAAGCTTCTTGCTGAATTTCAAAGTTCATCTCTTCATCTTCCCAGCATACCAAAATGAACCGAAATGGAATTAGCTATTGAACAGCCAAACATATTCCGCCCGACCCTCATAGTGTGGATGGAGGATGAAGGAAGAACACCTTACTTCTTTCAAAAGACGGAAACAGAGTCATTTTTTCCCACTAGCCTAACTAATGATTTTACCTCACTTTGTTGTATTGTATAGACAAGCCTGACTTTATAGATAGGAATTCAGAAAAGAGTTCTAACTTACCTTCCTGACTGTGCTTCCTGCTTTAGTCTCTTTACCTGTGAGCATGAATTCCTGAACCCAATACTAGGAAAGAGCTTCATACCAGATCGGCTAATGAAGATGGCTCAGTCTTAGTAGATCCCTCACTCCTCACCGGCTTACGGAAAGAGAGCCCTAAGGGAGAGAGTTTCGGTACTTCAGGCATATCTATCAATGGGCAAAGACAGGAGAGCCTTCTATCTCTTCCAGTCTTATAAAGGAAAGAAAGCAGGATGAACAGGCTTGAGTGTCGATAGGTGACTTTAAGGTAGGCGCCTATCTCTTATTATACTATAGCAACGGGAGAAGTCGGGATTGGTGCCCGAAATGAAGGGAAATCTAGAAAAAAAAATGAGATTTTACCCAGATAGAACTTTTTCAATTCATGATCTGCTCTACGAAGGGAAAAGTGAAAGTCTCATTTGACAGCTATATAAGATACACTTTCTAATTTCCATGTCTGTCTATGAGGGAAATAGGTCAAGTGTCATTTTGCAACTGTATGAGCATGAACATCTACTTTCGAATTTGAATAGTCCTCTTAGCCGGTCGATTGGCTTGAATCTCTCTTTCTTTTTGAATCGTAACCTACTATGGAGTTTTTTTTTTGGGTAAAAGGGTATACCCCGGTGATTGTATTTCTATCAAAATAAAACAAGTAGAATGGCTGAATACCAAACTAGTTCAATAGTGTGACATGCCACACTAATGTAATCAAGCTATAAAAGCAAAACGACATACCAAACTCAACACCTAAACACTAAACATTAAAACGACAAAGATTGTGAGATGTTTAAGTGCTATCAGCTTCATCCAACGATGAAATCTTCCAAATCTTCAACAGTCTTGTAACCCGATCGTTCATCTTTTGAACTTAAACGAGTGTAGCTTCAAACGAACTGTCTCTGTAATCTGTTCTTCCAACATCTCTGGCGGCCTTAACTGATTATTAAAAAATCTAGCATTCCTCTCTTGCCACACAAAATAAGCAATAGCGGCAACCACTAACTTTCGTACTACCCAAATCGCTAACTTAGATGTTGCATTCGGAATTAACCATGCGAGCACATCCTCCCATTGTACGAAGCGAACACCAAATTTTGTTCGAATATGGACACTCGAAGAATAAGTGTTCATGCGATTCCAGCCCCCTGTTGCATAAGAGACAAGACATTAAATTCATATTACCAGCTGCATTATTCCACACTTGAATTCGATCCTGTGTAGCAAGCTTTCTTCGACAAATCAACCAGCATAAGAATGCATGTCGCGGAATAGAAAAAGACGACCACACCATTCTATACCAATCCACCACTTGGCCCGAGTTTCGCAGAGAATCCCACGCTGTTTTAGTAGAAAAATCTTCTGTAACATTCGGCTCCTTTTCCCACACAATCATGTCCATCTTATTTGGCATTAGAGTAACCGGATTCAGCTGAAATAGAATAGGAAACAAGTCTCGCCAAGCATCTGGCCAAACCCATCTATTTTCATGTATAACATCAGCCACTTTAGAGTAAATATTTAACCCTTCTCCATTCATTTGTCTAGGGGTAATATACGAGCTTAGAGGACACCGATCACACCACTTATCATGCCATAAGAACGTGTGCTCATCATTACCTATTTTGGAGACAAAGAAACTTCGAACAATTGGTCTTAGTTGAAGCAATTTCCTCCAACTCCAACAATTATTTATTTTTGTAGGAATATCCCAAAAACTTCGACCTTGCAAGTGATACGAGTACACCCATTCAACCCAAAGAGATCATCTACGAGAAAGAATGCTATATATATGGAACGCCATTAAAGCTTTATTTACGTCAATGATGCGTCTAATCCCCAAGCCGCCTTCGTTCTTTGGTAAGCAAACGATATTCCATGAAACTTTATCTCTACCCTTAACAATACGGCCTTGACACCAAAGAAAACTTCTTAATTTTTGCTCAAGCTGTAACAACTGTGCTTGTAATCACTATGAACAGTTATGTTATCAATAAAACAATGTTATTTGATCACAATGTTTGTTTTGTTATGTTTTACATTTTTCATGTTTTGACTTTTGTTCAATTTCAAACTCTACATCGCTTTCTGGAGAGTTATACGCAAACTAGTGCGTAAACGTACTCAGTTTAATGCGAGAAATACTCCGGAACATCAACATATACTCAACATACCTTAAATAACCTTTACATAACTTAGAAATAAGTTTTAAAGGCTTTGGTATGGCAAAAACAAGTTAATTCGCTTACAGGGACTAAATATGACAAACTGCGAAAGTATGTCAATTTGAACTATAACGAACATTCCGGAACCTAACCATAAGTTAAACACACCTTAAATATCCTTTACATAGCTTAGAAATAGGCTTTGAGGGGTTCGGTGTGCTAAAATAAACTTTTGGGTCATTCAGGGACTAAAAGTGTCAAAAAGTGCACAAGTTTGCATTTTCGCGCATAACATACGTTCTGAATACATCCGGACATCCAAAAATTTATGTAAGCACCAAAATATTTTATTTTAGTGTTTGGCATAAGAAAAATCCATTCGTCGCGCAATTTGGATCGTTTTTCGCGCTTATGTGCATTCCGTCGTAATTAACCGAACATCGCGATCGTACGACCAAACGAACATTGGTGACCGACCGGATAATATTTAAATCCCACAAATATTCTGTTATGATTAAAATCTTATTTTAATCAGGTCCGTGTTGAAAAATAAATTAAAACGCCTAAAAACGTTATTTTTCAAAGTTTAAGCGCGTACCGTGTGTTTCTGCGCAACACAGTGCTTCTACTGCAAAACGCAGACAACGCAGCCAGTCCTGGCAACTGAAATTTATTTCAGTAATAACTTGGCGAGTTTATTTTTATAGAGTAATAAAAATAATTTAGAACGCCATAAACCGGGATTTAAACGCTAGATAAAATACCCGGTACCCAGTTAAATACCCGTCCTAGCCATATACTAGGAATATGCTTGGCATATGCTTGGAATATGCTAAGGTATATGCTTGGAATATGCTAAGGTATATGCTTGGAATATGCTAAGGTATATGCTAGGAATATGCTTGGAATATGCTAGGAATATTCTAGGAATATTCTAGGAATATTCTATATGGAAAAACTATAAATACCCACCATATGTTTCATTCATAATCACTAGAAATTTGATTTGAGAAACTCTAAGTTGAAACACTAGTTTCATACCTGAGATTTTCGAATCGAGTTTAGCATTCGGGGACCCTTCGTAAGTATTCTTTCGTTCTTTTCCTTATTTTTACTGCTTTTCGAGTCAGAAAGTCAAACTTTGTTTGACTTTCAGCGTTGACCAGTAATGGTCAATGCGAAGTTCGGTTGAACTTCGTAACGTGATTGTAATCACGATGGTCATAGTCCCTTGGGACTATGCCTACTGATTACCACGTTGTCTAGGGTCGTAGGGTAGGCGATCTAATAAATCGCCTATGCCTTCGAACCCGACCCAGTTTGGTCGATCATTAGGATCCGACCAAATACATTAGGTGACCATAGTAGGTAGGGAATAACCTTCCGAGGTTATACCCTATGGTCACGACGTTTAAGTAGTTGTATGATAGGTAGTTTATATGCCTTAGGTAAATTACCAGAATACCCTTTTCATACATAATTGGTAATTTAGCATATGTAACCTAAAATTTTGTCATATAACTGATTATGTAACATGTTTAGGCATATAATACCTGTCATAGGACTAGTTAGGCGGTCCAAACGCGTTTCACGCGCACGACACGTTAAAGTAGCATAAGCTTCCTAAACGGGTCGTAATGGGTCAATAAGACTTAGGTTAAGTTTCATTTAGCATGTAGGCTTTGTTAAACCATATCACGTGAGTTCCTACACTCATTTGGTTTACAAACCCTAATGCTACCCAGTCTTCCGATGTAGGTCCGGTTATTAACATAGTTACCTATATTAGGTGCCGTTTGATTCCGAGATCTATAGCATTACTTGGTGGTTATCTTTAGACAACTGAGCAATCTCAAGTGAGTACATAGACCCCTCTTTTACTGTTTTCCAAACTGTTTTGGGGTGGAACACATGTGCCTACTTGTTACTTTCATGCTTTCCTGTTTTAACATCATATACTGCTATGTTCGTTAGTACATTATAGTACATGATTTTATGACATCTTATGCTAGGTGTGCCCATTGTGTGCATTACTTAGTACATTGTTTTACATGACATTTCATGCTAGGTGTGCCCATTGTGTGCATTACTTAGTACATTGTTTTACATGACATTTCATGCTAGGTGTGCCCATTGTGTGCATTACTTAGTACATTGTTTTACATAACATTTCATGCTAGGTGTGCCCATTGTGTGCATTACTTAGTACATTGTTTTACATGACATTTCACGCTATGTATGTTCATTTGATTACATACTTAGTGCATTGTTTTCACATGTTTACAATTTTGGTATGACATTTGGTTTGTTTACATGGGACAATACATTCATTAACATTAGCTACGCCGTTCGTTAGTAGGTAGTGGTACCATAGGAATTGACAACTCCCGTTCCGGACATCCCAGGGAAAGGGGACAGAAAGGAATGACCGAATTCGATGATATAAGACAGATAGACCTTTAATTTGTTTAAAGGGTTTATCACCACAGTCACAAGGCTTGGATGTATGCATTTTTACAATACCGCATAGATGTTCATATTAAATAGTTGCATGCATTTACACAAAACATAACTTTGATTTAAACCAAGTTTTACTTCAATACTTTGTTTTTGTGCATATGGTTTAGTTGAGACATTTCACTTGCCATACATGACATTTTGACATAGACATTTTACACAAAGACATTTGACATGGATATTTGACATAGACATTTGACATGGATATTTGACATAGACATTTGACATGGATATTTGACATAGACATTTGACATGGATAATTGACATAGACATTTGACATGATTTACACTTGACATATTATTCAATACATTTGACAATTTGTTTAAACATAGACTTCTTACATTGGTTGGTTTTGTTTGATTAAGTGATTAAGTAACGATGCGTGTGTAATATGATACAAGCATGGTGGATACGCCGCTGGTACTTCCTATATATAAGTGTTTGTATGGTATTACATGTCGTAACGTTATTTGAATCATTTCAATATTGAGACATAGAACATTTTATACAAATAACATACTTTTCACAAGACATTGATTTATAAACAACTTATCTTATACAAACACATTTTTACATGGTCATTTATTTAACCTGACATTTACTTATACATATCATCTGATCTTATTGTTATTCAAATGATTTACAAGACAAAGCAAGTTACAAGGTTCATGACTAAACATTTTCTCAAATACAAGTCATGAATCCTATTTTCACAAACCTATGTATCTCACAGGCATTTTTATGCTGACGTACCTATTTTCACATGTGTTTTCAGGTGCTTTTCCATAGGATGTTGATCATGATACTAGGGCGGACCTGTGCCTTAGAGACTTTAAAATAAGATAGACTATGTTTAATTATGTTCTGAACTCTTTAATTTCCTGTTTGAAACAATGTAACACCTTTGTTTATAAATAAAAGACAACTTTGTATGCCATGGTTATGAAACAATTAATTATGTCGCAACACGCCCCGATGTTTCCGCCGCGATTTGTTGTTTTACGCGGTCGGGGTGTGACAGAAGAGTTGGTATCAGAGCCAATGGTTATAGGGAATTAGGTTATTAGTAATGCTTTGACCTAGACTATAACCTTTCTAGGAACCTAACACAAGTTATCTTGTGTTTAGATCTTAAAACATGTACATCACCTATCCTTAGGTGATTAACAAAACAAGGAGCCAATTTTTTTTTTTTTCCGAAACGATTTTTGAAAAAAAAAAAAAACAATCATCTGTTTTTGAATGATTTATTATTGTAAGGTTTTGAACCCTCTGTTATATGGTTTTGAACCCTTTTCAAGTTTGGTTTTTGGCCTTGTGCCTTCTAATTTTCAAAAATCCCGTCAAACGTTTTGGGTTTTAAATAATGTGAACATGTGCAAACTGGAAGGGTGAATGCCTGTATTCTGGGTTTTCTGTCTAGGCAAGCACTTCGTATACATCTCAACCAGACGCGAGACCAGTTGTGCTTACCTGGGAATTCTTGGAGTGAGTGTTCACTTATAGGCGAGCATGTCTTCATTATACATTATTTTTGACCCATTTACTTTGATTAGTCACTGTGAGTCGTTTGTTTGCTTTGTGATACGAACGAATGACCACCATCTTTGCTTTTGTTGATTTTGTTTCATCTCATTCTCTTCATCCAATCATCTCACTCGTTTCTTTTCATGTTTTCCTCTTTTAGAATGCCTCCTCGACGCGAGAACCAGATAGCTACTGCTGAACTGGCAGAAATTATTGCGCAGCAGATGGCTGCTCAATTCCCAAATCTCTTTGCTCAATGGCAACAAGCCAACAACAACAACAACGGTCCGTGCAAATACAAGGATTTTAATCAGGCTAAACCACTTAAGTTTAGTGGTTCTGAAGGAGCGACTGGGCTTCTTCAGTGGTTTGAGAGCATAGAGAATACTTTTCGCCACGTGCAGTGTCTCGAAAATCGCAAAGTCGAGTTTGCTTCGAGCGTATTTCAGAAGAGGGCTTTGACATGGTGGAACGGGGTTATGAGGGACCAAGGTGCAGAAGTTGCTCTCGCACAGACATGGGCTGAACTTAGAGCCCTTATGATGAGGGAATTATGTCCTCGTCATGAGCAAAGAGCGTTGGAGAAAGAGTTTGATGTTTTGAAGCAAGATAGTGGTGAGCACAGGGCTTATACGGATCGGTTTGAAGAGTTGAGTTTGCTTTGCCCGACTATGGTTACTCCACTTGACAAGGCTATCGAAAGATACATCGACGGCCTACCTGACTCGGTACAAGACATTCTTACTGGTAGTGAACCTGCCACACTCCGTCAGGCGATCGAATTATCAGCGACATTGACTGAGTCGCAGATCCGGAAGAACAAGTTACACCGGAAGGGTGACAAGGGCAAGGAACAATCGGCTGACAAGGTGGATAGCAAGAAAGGTCAAAACGGGAATGGAAAGAACTCTGGTTCTTCAAAGAGGGCAAAGAAGCGTAAGGCTTCCCAAAACTATGCTGTCACTACCCAAGCTAACCAGGCAGCTCCCAACCAACCCGCACAGCCGCCAGCAAAGAAACCCTATACAGGGAATGCACCTTTGTGCAATAGATGCAACAGTCACCACCAGCCGCAACTTCCATGCCGTTTCTGTACTAACTGTGGGAAGTCAGGCCATCTTGCCAACTTTTGTCGGTCTGCTCAGAATCCCGCGGTTCAGAACCCGGCTCAACAAGTTGCTCAGCAACAGGGTCAAGCTGCAAGACCACAATACCCACCGGGTGCTTGTTATAATTGTGGGGATCTGACCCACTATAGAAACCGGTGCCCAAGGCTAGCCAACCAGAACCAGAACCAGAACCAGAACCAGAACCAGAACCAGAATCCGGCTCCGGCTCGAGGCCGAGTTTTTAACATGAATGCCCAAGAGGCACAGGCTGACGATAATGTGGTGAACGGTACGTTCTTTATTAATAATCAGCCTGCATCTGTTCTTTTCGATTCCGGTGCCGATAAGAGTTTCGTGTCTTTGTCTTTTGAGCCTATGCTTCAAGTGTCTAGAACGAAACTAGGCAAATCTTTGACAGTAGAAGTTGCTAGTGGTGAACCCATTGTTCTTAATTCTGTTCTACGCAACTGCCAATTGAACCTTAACGACCATCTTTTTCCTATTGACCTCGCGCCTATGCAACTCGGAAGCTTCGACGTTATTGTGGGAATGGATTGGTTATCCAAACATCACGCAGAGATAGTTTGTTCTGAGAAGATTGTTCGTGTGCCGCTTTCGACAGGCGAGATCCTGCAAGTTCAAGGTGAGAAGCCTACCGGTGGTCTCAAACTCATGTCTTGTTTTAAAGCTCAGAAGTATCTGCAGAAGAACTATGTGGCTTTCTTAGCACATGTTACAGAAGATAAAGGCAAGGGTAAGTCTATTTCAGATATTCCTGTCGTTCGGGATTATTCTGAAGTGTTCCCTGAAGATTTACCTGGTCTACCTCCAGCACGCCAAGTCGAGTTCCGTATTGATCTCGTACCTGGTGCAAATCCCATTGCCAGAGCTCCATATCGTCTTGCACCATCTGAGATGCAAGAGTTGTCTAAACAGCTTCAGGAGCTCTCTGACAAAGGTTTTATACGTCCTAGTTATTCACCTTGGGGTGCTCCCGTTCTTTTTGTCAAGAAGAAGGATGGATCCTTTAGGATGTGTATCGATTATCGTGAGCTTAACAAGCTTACCATCAAGAATCGATATCCCTTACCTCGCATAGACGACCTCTTTGATCAGTTACAAGGCGCTTCTTATTTTTCGAAGATTGATCTGCGATCTGGATATCATCAACTTCGGGTGCAAGAAGAAGACATTCCGAAGACAGCGTTCCGTACTCGTTATGGGCATTATGAATTCACAGTCATGCCATTCGGTTTAACTAATGCTCCTGCTGTTTTCATGGACTTAATGAATAGGGTCTGCAAACCTTATTTGGATCAGTTCGTCATTGTTTTTATTGATGACATCTTGATATACTCTAAGACGCGAGCTGACCACGAGCAACATCTTCGTCTTACCCTAGAACTCCTAAAGAAAGAGCAACTTTTCGCCAAATTTTCCAAATGCGAATTTTGGCTTAAAGAAGTTCAATTTTTGGGGCATGTTATCAACGAACGAGGTATTCATGTAGATCCCTCCAAGATCAGTGCGATCAAGGATTGGGATACACCTACTACTCCTACTGAAGTTCGTTCTTTTCTTGGTCTAGCGGGTTATTATCGCCGCTTCATTGAAAACTTCTCAAAGATTGCAGTTCCTTTAACTGCTCTAACTCAGAAGAAAATGCCCTTTTATTGGGGATTCAAACAAGAGGAAGCTTTTCAACACCTGAAGCAGAAGCTTTGCGATGCGCCTGTTCTATCATTGCCTGAGGGTGATGATGATTTTGTCGTGTATTGCGATGCATCTAAATTAGGTCTTGGCTGTGTTCTGATGCAGAGGAACAAAGTCATAGCCTATGCATCGAGGCAGTTGAAGATTCATGAGAAGAACTACACCACTCATGATCTTGAGTTGGGTGCAGTTGTCTTTGCTCTCAAAATCTGGAGACACTATTTGTATGGTACAAAATGTGTGGTTTTCACAGACCACAAAAGTCTTCAGCATATCTTCAACCAGAAAGAACTCAACATGAGACAACGACGTTGGGTTGAGCTTTTAAACGACTATGACTGCGAAATTCGCTACCATCCTGGTAAGGAGAATGTCGTAGCTGATGCATTAAGTCGTAAGGAACGTACTAAGCTTCATTGTGTACGTGTTCAATCTGTTATTCAAGCTCGATCCGATATCCAAGCACGCATTTCTCAGTCTCAACAATCTTGTGTTTCACAAGGATTGATGGATAAGGAATTTCCCTATCACATAACACCTGCTCTGGAACTAAAGGACAATGGATCATATTATCTCATGGACCGTTTGTGGGTCCCAAGCCAGGATGATCTTCGTACCTTGCTTATGGATGAAGCCCATAAGTCTCGTTATTCTATTCATCCGGGCTCAGATAAAATGTATAAGGATCTTCGTATTCATTATTGGTGGCCTGGTATGAAGAAAGACATTGCCTTATACGTATCCAAATGCCTTACTTGTCTTAAGGTTAAGGCTGAACATCAGCGTCCTTCTGGTTTATTGGAACAACCAGAGATCCCAGTTTGGAAATGGGAAAACATTACTATGGATCTTGTTACCAAACTTCCACGCACAAAGAAAGGTCATGATGCCATCTGGGTAGTCGTTAATCGTCTTACAAAGTCAGCACATTTCTTGCCAATCCGCGAGGATTTTCCTACTGACAGACTTGCTCAAATCTATGTAGATGAAATTGTAGCTAGACATGGTGTTCCTTTGAACATCATTTCTGACAGAGATGCTCGTTTCACTTCTCATTTTTGGAGAACCATGCAATCTGCCATGGGGACCCAACTTAATCTGAGCACAGCTTATCATCCGCAAACGGATGGTCAATCTGAGAGAACAATCCAGACTCTGGAGGATATGCTTAGAGCTTGTGTGATCGATTTTGGTGGTAGCTGGGATTCACATCTGAAATTGATTGAATTCTCCTACAACAACAGTTATCACACTAGCATCAAAATGGCTCCTTTCGAGGCTCTCTATGGTCGAAAATGTCGTTCACCAGTCTGCTGGAATGAGATTGGCGAGGCTCAACTTACTGGACCTGCTCTCATTTTAGAGACAACTGACAAGGTCAAGAAGGTTCGTGATAACCTTCAGGCAGCTAGAAGCCGTCAGAAGATTTACGCGGACCCAAAACGCAAAGCCTTGGAATTTCAAGTCGGTGATCGAGTATTACTTAAGGTCTCACCTTGGAAAGGTGTGATCAGATTTGGAAAGAAAGGAAAACTTGCACCTAGATACGTTGGACCATTCAAGATCGTCGAAAGAATCGGAAAGGTAGCCTACAGACTTGAGTTACCTCCTGAACTGGGAAATGTTCATCCAACTTTTCACGTGTCCAATCTCAAGAAGTGTACAGCTGATGAGAATTTCTCCATACCGCTTGACGAAATTCGTGTTGGCAAAACACTGAAATTTGTTGAGAAGCCAGTGGAAATCATGGAACGTGAAGTCAAGTGGCTTAAACGCAAGCGCATTCCTTTGGTCAAAGTTCGCTGGGAAGCTAAACGTGGACCCGAGTATACTTGGGAACGCGAAGATAAAATGAAAGCGAAATATCCGCATCTTTTTCCACGAGTTTCCTCTAAATAAATTTCGGGACGAAATTTCCACAAGTAGGGGAGACTGTAACAACTGTGCTTGTAATCACTATGAACAGTTATGTTATCAATAAAACAATGTTATTTGATCACAATGTTTGTTTTGTTATGTTTTACATTTTTCATGTTTTGACTTTTGTTCAATTTCAAACTCTACATCGCTTTCTGGAGAGTTATACGCAAACTAGTGCGTAAACGTACTCAGTTTAATGCGAGAAATACTCCGGAACATCAACATATACTCAACATACCTTAAATAACCTTTACATAACTTAGAAATAAGTTTTAAAGGCTTTGGTATGGCAAAAACAAGTTAATTCGCTTACAGGGACTAAATATGACAAACTGCGAAAGTATGTCAATTTGAACTATAACGAACATTCCGGAACCTAACCATAAGTTAAACACACCTTAAATATCCTTTACATAGCTTAGAAATAGGCTTTGAGGGGTTCGGTGTGCTAAAATAAACTTTTGGGTCATTCAGGGACTAAAAGTGTCAAAAAGTGCACAAGTTTGCATTTTCGCGCATAACATACGTTCTGAATACATCCGGACATCCAAAAATTTATGTAAGCACCAAAATATTTTATTTTAGTGTTTGGCATAAGAAAAATCCATTCGTCGCGCAATTTGGATCGTTTTTCGCGCTTATGTGCATTCCGTCGTAATTAACCGAACATCGCGATCGTACGACCAAACGAACATTGGTGACCGACCGGATAATATTTAAATCCCACAAATATTCTGTTATGATTAAAATCTTATTTTAATCAGGTCCGTGTTGAAAAATAAATTAAAACGCCTAAAAACGTTATTTTTCAAAGTTTAAGCGCGTACCGTGTGTTTCTGCGCAACACAGTGCTTCTACTGCAAAACGCAGACAACGCAGCCAGTCCTGGCAACTGAAATTTATTTCAGTAATAACTTGGCGAGTTTATTTTTATAGAGTAATAAAAATAATTTAGAACGCCATAAACCGGGATTTAAACGCTAGATAAAATACCAGGTACCCAGTTAAATACCCGTCCTAGCCATATACTAGGAATATGCTTGGCATATGCTTGGAATATGCTAAGGTATATGCTTGGAATATGCTAAGGTATATGCTTGGAATATGCTAAGGTATATGCTAGGAATATGCTTGGAATATGCTAGGAATATTCTAGGAATATTCTAGGAATATTCTATATGGAAAAACTATAAATACCCACCATATGTTTCATTCATAATCACTAGAAATTTGATTTGAGAAACTCTAAGTTGAAACACTAGTTTCATACCTGAGATTTTCGAATCGAGTTTAGCATTCGGGGACCCTTCGTAAGTATTCTTTCGTTCTTTTCCTTATTTTTACTGCTTTTCGAGTCAGAAAGTCAAACTTTGTTTGACTTTCAGCGTTGACCAGTAATGGTCAATGCGAAGTTCGGTTGAACTTCGCAACGTGATTGTAATCACGATGGTCATAGTCCCTTGGGACTATGCCTACTGATTACCACGTTGTCTAGGGTCGTAGGGTAGGCGATCTAATAAATCGCCTATGCCTTCGAACCCGACCCAGTTTGGTCGATCATTAGGATCCGACCAAATACATTAGGTGACCATAGTAGGTAGGGAATAACCTTCCGAGGTTATACCCTATGGTCACGACGTTTAAGTAGTTGTATGATAGGTAGTTTATATGCCTTAGGTAAATTACCAGAATACCCTTTTCATACATAATTGGTAATTTAGCATATGTAACCTAAAATTTTGTCATATAACTGATTATGTAACATGTTTAGGCATATAATACCTGTCATAGGACTAGTTAGGCGGTCCAAACGCGTTTCACGCGCACGACACGTTAAAGTAGCATAAGCTTCCTAAACGGGTCGTAATGGGTCAATAAGACTTAGGTTAAGTTTCATTTAGCATGTAGGCTTTGTTAAACCATATCACGTGAGTTCCTACACTCATTTGGTTTACAAACCCTAATGCTACCCAGTCTTCCGATGTAGGTCCGGTTATTAACATAGTTACCTATATTAGGTGCCGTTTGATTCCGAGATCTATAGCATTACTTGGTGGTTATCTTTAGACAACTGAGCAATCTCAAGTGAGTACATAGACCCCTCTTTTACTGTTTTCCAAACTGTTTTGGGGTGGAACACATGTGCCTACTTGTTACTTTCATGCTTTCCTGTTTTAACATCATATACTGCTATGTTCGTTAGTACATTATAGTACATGATTTTATGACATCTTATGCTAGGTGTGCCCATTGTGTGCATTACTTAGTACATTGTTTTACATGACATTTCATGCTAGGTGTGCCCATTGTGTGCATTACTTAGTACATTGTTTTACATGACATTTCATGCTAGGTGTGCCCATTGTGTGCATTACTTAGTACATTGTTTTACATAACATTTCATGCTAGGTGTGCCCATTGTGTGCATTACTTAGTACATTGTTTTACATGACATTTCACGCTATGTATGTTCATTTGATTACATACTTAGTGCATTGTTTTCACATGTTTACAATTTTGGTATGACATTTGGTTTGTTTACATGGGACAATACATTCATTAACATTAGCTACGCCGTTCGTTAGTAGGTAGTGGTACCATAGGAATTGACAACTCCCGTTCCGGACATCCCAGGGAAAGGGGACAGAAAGGAATGACCGAATTCGATGATATAAGACAGATAGACCTTTAATTTGTTTAAAGGGTTTATCACCACAGTCACAAGGCTTGGATGTATGCATTTTTACAATACCGCATAGATGTTCATATTAAATAGTTGCATGCATTTACACAAAACATAACTTTGATTTAAACCAAGTTTTACTTCAATACTTTGTTTTTGTGCATATGGTTTAGTTGAGACATTTCACTTGCCATACATGACATTTTGACATAGACATTTTACACAAAGACATTTGACATGGATATTTGACATAGACATTTGACATGGATATTTGACATAGACATTTGACATGGATATTTGACATAGACATTTGACATGGATAATTGACATAGACATTTGACATGATTTACACTTGACATATTATTCAATACATTTGACAATTTGTTTAAACATAGACTTCTTACATTGGTTGGTTTTGTTTGATTAAGTGATTAAGTAACGATGCGTGTGTAATATGATACAAGCATGGTGGATACGCCGCTGGTACTTCCTATATATAAGTGTTTGTATGGTATTACATGTCGTAACGTTATTTGAATCATTTCAATATTGAGACATAGAACATTTTATACAAATAACATACTTTTCACAAGACATTGATTTATAAACAACTTATCTTATACAAACACATTTTTACATGGTCATTTATTTAACCTGACATTTACTTATACATATCATCTGATCTTATTGTTATTCAAATGATTTACAAGACAAAGCAAATTACAAGGTTCATGACTAAACATTTTCTCAAATACAAGTCATGAATCCTATTTTCACAAACCTATGTATCTCACAGGCATTTTTATGCTGACGTACCTATTTTCACATGTGTTTTCAGGTGCTTTTCCATAGGATGTTGATCATGATACTAGGGCGGACCTGTGCCTTAGAGACTTTAAAATAAGATAGACTATGTTTAATTATGTTCTGAACTCTTTAATTTCCTGTTTGAAACAATGTAACACCTTTGTTTATAAATAAAAGACAACTTTGTATGCCATGGTTATGAAACAATTAATTCTGTCGCAACACGCCCCGATGTTTCCGCCGCGATTTGTTGTTTTACGCGGTCGGGGTGTGACACAAGCTGTTTAAGTATACTTGCCGGAAGAATAAAAACCGAGGCCCAGTAAACATAGAAAGCTGACAGGACTGAGATCACCAATTGAAGTCTACCCGCAAAGGAAAGATATTTAACTTTCCAATCCGAAATTCTATTCTCCATTTTTTCCACTAACACTTTGCAATCAGAGTGAAGAAGTCTTGTAGCAATTAAAGGAACACCAAGATACTTTATTGGAAGCGATCCTTCTTCAAACGGCATGATAGCAAGAATGTTAGTCTTCACTAAATTAGGAACATTGCAAAAGAAAGCCCTACTCTTCGCAAGACTAGGGATCAAGCCAGACATGTCTTTAAAATCATTCAAGGTATCCATAATAATCTTCACAGATTGAACCTCTCCTCTAGAAAAAAAGAAAAAGATCATCTGCAAAACACAAATTAACAATCTTTTGCTTCTCGCACCTCTTATGAAATCGAAACGAAGAGCCTATAGATGTAGCAACTTGAAGCATAGACGTAAGAACTTCCATAACCAGCGTAAAAAGGTAGGGGGACATTGGGTCCCCTTGTCTGAGACCTCTTTTACCTTTAAAATATCCGAACATATTACCATTTACGCACACAGAAAAAGAGCAGGATGTGATACATTCCATAATCCAATCGATCATATTTTGATGAAAACCAAAACCATTCAGAATAGCACAAAGAAAATCCCAATCGACCGTGTCATAAGCCTTTTGAATGTCCACTTTAAAAGCGCATCTAGGGGGACCAATGTCTCTGTGATAATTGTGCATAAGATCTTGAACTAAGAGGATGTTGTCCGATATTCTCCTACCCAGTACAAAGGCTGATTGATTTAGACTCACACGACAAGGTGTAGTCACCTTAGGAATGAGAGCTATAACTGTATGATTTATCTCCTTAAGCATTCTCTTAGAGTTGAAAAAATCTTTTATAGCATCACAAACATCAGTTCCCACAATCGGCCACGCATTTTTAAAGAACGCCAATGAATAACCATCCGGGCCTGGAGCTTTATTATCATCTATAGAAAACATGGCCGCTTTAATTTCTGCATTTGTTACTTCTCGAACCATATGCTCAGCAACATGAGTGTCCAAAACATTCGGAAACAATTCCGGTGTAGGCATGCTTGTAGTATCACCCTTCTGACCGAGAAAATCAGTAAAATGATTTACAAAAGCATTCTGAACATCATTCCCTTCATACAGATTACCAGCAACATCTTTGATAATGTCAACTCGGCTTCTATAATTCCTACATTTTACAGAATTATGGAAGTATGCTGAATTTGCATCACCAACCTTCAACCAGTCAACCTTAGATTTTTGCTTCAAGAATCGTTCTTCGTCAAGTAAAGCCTCTTGATAAGAAGCCAAAATAACCGATTCACTTTCTCTATTTTTGGGTAAAGGGTTACCCCGGTGATTCTATTAAAATTCAACCACAAATAAGTACAAGTAGTGAGGATGTGTTCCACACTAGTTCATATATAGGACATGCCCCATATATGTATAACAAAGCAAAACAAAGTATCTATGACACCCCATAACCTATCCTACTATACATCAAGAGAGAGATCTAGTAGACAAAACAATGCAAAAACAAAAACAAAATCCTCAACCGCCATCATCAAATATAAAGCTGCCACAAACCGACAACCCCTTCAAACGAACCAACAATAGCCTATCCATTTGAGAATTTTGTGGAAGAGGTGCTTGCCCCTACTTTCGAAGAAAAAGGATGAGTACCCGATGTCATAAAATCACTAGTTTCATTGTAGACTTCAACGACCTCCTCTTCATCCGAATCCTGCCTGTCACTCGACTGTTTCTCCTTCTTCTCTATTTGCCCCACAGTGGTACCTCCATGATTGCCGTCTTCATCATTTAGAATACCAAATGAGTTCGATGTTGAGACCTGATTAATCATCGGGTTCGACATAGACGATTTCGGTTTAGGTTTGACAACTGGCCTGTAGACTAACTTAGGCTTCTGATTTTTTATATGAAGCCCTTGATTATTCGGTTTCTTCTTTTTGGCACCTACGACCTGAAAGTCATCATTTTTCTTCTTCTCAGTATCCCCAATCAAATTTACCTGAGGGTTCTTAGGACACGAGCTGTCCTCATGACCGAAAACACAACAAGATGAACATCTTAAAGGCTCCCAATCATACTCAATTTTAACCTCCACCATTGAATGAGTAAGACCCTCCAAAGATGGGATTGCAACAGTAACACTCTTCTTTAAATCAACCCCTGCCTGAACTTCAATAAGAGCTCTAGCATAGCTGCTTCTTCCCCAAGATTCCGCACACATTGTGGCCGTATACGAATCTAACATCATAGGCACCCCAATCTTAGATGCAAGTAAACTAAGCCCATCCTCAGTAAATGCCGCTAACGGCACATCATGCATCCAACTTCTTTTGAACGTCATCCAACTTCTTTTGAACGTCATCCAACTCTTCCCGTAATGCTTTAACTTTTTTATGAAGGTTACCTTGCTTAAACAGAAGACTGTGGATTGGGTGCTTAAGAGCTCTCAGCTTCTTCACCATTTTAAACATCGGAACCCCATCAATCTGTGGTAATGGAGTGCTCTGGGCGATTTTGGGAAAATCGTGAAACCCTAGTTTTCTTCAATCCAATCCTGGTCTTGATTGATTTTGCTTAGCAACTAGGGTGTTCGATTCTTTACTGGTAAGGAATCCTGAACTCCTTCGTCTCTAACCAATTGAAATCAGATTAGGGTTTACGTTTTTAGGGTTTCGGTTTCTTTTGTTCTCCGATCGGTTGAAGTCAGATTACGGGGTTTAAAGGGCTGGTTCTTATTACATGTTCGGCAGTCCGATTTGTATTAAGGTTTCAGCAATTTCAAATCCATTCGTTCGCTGTTTGATTGGCATTCGGTTTAATCAGTTTCTGATTCATTCGAGTTACTGATTCATGGATGGAAACAGTGCCGACAACGCAAATGTCTTCGCTAGGAAGATTAAGAACATTGACGGAAAGCCTTACGAGCCAAGACAAGCTTTACGTATGGCGGCTAGGTTTTCTGATTCTCCGAAGAAGGTAAGATTTATGCTACCGTTAAATGATGAGCTTCATGCTGGTCGTTCTGATTCTCCAATTCAGAATTACGCTAAGGTTGTTGATAAACAGAAGGTAGCTTTTGTCCTTCCGCTAAATGATGTGTGTCCTGATTCTCCAATCCAAGATCAAATTCCGGGAAGTCATTCGCAACATCAATCTTATGCTAGTGTGGTCTCAAATGATCAAGCTGAGCAAGGTGATGTTAACATGGGTCTCGGTTCAAATCAGAATCAGAATGGTGATGGTATAGTTAGAAATGCCAATGAACTGGTTGATCAAGCTCCAAAAGTCAACTTTCGATCTTTAAAATCAGATGTTTCATTGGATGGAGTGGATGGTGTGTTACCAATTGAGTCCGTTCGTGAGGTTAACAATAGGTTAGCTAATACTCTTTATGGGTACTTCTTGGGGGATAGAATTGCTTATCCGGTTGTTGATTATTTTGTGCGAACAAATTGGAAAAAATATGGTCTACAAAAAACTATGATGAATTCAAATGGGTTTTTCTTCTTCAAGTTTGAAGACAGAAAGGGTATGACTGATGTGCTTGAAGGGGGACCTTGGCTGATTCGAAATAAACCAATATTTCTTAACATTTGGTCTCCTACATACAACCTTAAAAAAGAAGATTTAAACAAGGTCGCGATTTGGGTTAAAATGCATGACGTTCCTCTAGTGGCGTATTCTGATGATGGGTTAAGCATGCTGGCGTCAAAAATTGGTACTCCTGTGCGGTTGGATACGTTTACTATTGCTATGTGTAAGGAGGCTTGGGGTCGGAGTAGCTATGCTAGAGCTCTCATTGAAATCTCGGCTGACCAGGATTTTAAAGAGGTTCTAACCATGGCTATTCCTGGATTGGAAGAGAATAAATATGTTACCGAGACTATATCTGTGGAATATGAATGGAAACCTCCGAGATGTGCCCACTGCTGTGTGTTTGGGCATGATTCAGGGGAATGTCCTAAACATATTGGTCCGAGTCCAAATCCTCCTTCCAACAGGCCGAGAGTAGACGCGGATGGTTTTACTGAAGTAAAGGCTAAGAAGAGTGCAAAGAAGAATGGTTTCCAAGTTAATAATCTGAAACCTAAGTTTGAATATAGACCAGTGGATACAAAGAAAAAGGCAGGGACAACTATCTATGCGAATGAGAAGGGCACTAAGTCATCGAAGTTTCAGACACATAACCCGTTTAGTGCTCTCGATTCTGATAGGGGGAATGCTGGTCCCATCCAAAGGAAAGATAAAGGTGGTCGAGATACTAGTGAAGAGTCTGATGAGGATGAGGTTGAGGTTATCTATGATGAGACTGCAGAGTTTTTGACATTGGGTACGCATCCTAAGTCTTCCAGATCAGGGGCAAGCACCTCTTCCACAAAATCTTCCATTGGATAGTTTGTTTTTGGTTCGTGCCAGGTGGACGCCTCTTGGTCGCAACTTCATTTTTGATGATGGCGGATGAAGTTGTTTTGTTTTAGTTTTTGTCTACTAGATAGGTCATTATCATGATATGTAGTAGGCTAGTTTGATGTGGTGTCATAGTTTCTTTTGTTTTATTTGCATACATATATGGGGCATGTCCTGTATATGAACTAGTGGGGAAATCATCCTCACTACTTGTACTTATTTGGCGGTTGTCTATATATAGAATCACCGGGGTAACCCTTTACCCAAAAAAAAAAAAAAAACCCCATCAATCTGCTTCGACCACTCTGCTTTCACAATATCTCCAAATTCTTTCTTGTGAACAACGAAATTAGGAAATTTGAACGGCTTCGGTTTAGACATTCTCGTTCCTGAAATTTTTAGAATACATGGAGTGTGATCCGAAATTCTGTATGGTTGAAATACCGCACAAGCACTCGGAAACTCATCCGTAAAATAAACATTTGCATTACACGATCAATCTTCTTTAGAATGCCAACTCCCTTTTTCGGTTTTTGAGTCCAAGTAAAGTGGAGACCTAAACTATTTACATCAAAAACTTCTAACCGATCAACACATTCTTTGAAATCTCTCATACCTGTCGAGATTTTAGAAGTTCCCATAGCCATATCTTCAAGGAACAACGACGAGTTAAAATCACCCATGATCACCCACGGCTTGTTCTTAACAAACTGTTTATGCAAACATAAACTTTCCCATAGTTTTCTTCGTTCCATATAATAATTATCCGCATAAACAAAGGAGCACATCATAGCTTTATTAGATTCTTTGAAAATCAGCTGAACATGCATTACTTGAGGGGTAATAGATATAACCATAACATCAACAAAATCTGAATTCCAACCCAGAAGTATACGAGTACCCTTCGAGCAGATAGTTCCATTCGAAGACCACCTCCAAGTTCGGCCTATTGTTTTGCATACTCCCAACAGTTTAGAAACATTAACATGGGATTCCAATATAGCACATACCTGAACATTGTTAGCAGAAAGTACACCACGAACCTCTCTTTGTTTAAGGGGTCGGTTCAAACCCCTTATGTTCCAGCTAGCAATACTATCCATTGAAAACCACATCAGCAGGAGTGCTTGCCCCTGATTTGTCATTTCCAGTTTGCATAAAATCTGATGTTTCATTTATCTCAATTACTTCTTCACAATCCGAGTCTTCACCATCTATCTGTTCGTTACTACCACTGAGACATCCAAAAGCGTTACCAAGTTTTATGGTATTTGATGCTGTAGGGGTATCACGAATAGCAGCTGAATTAACAGGACGATCATTTGGTTCCTTTATTACCAGGTTACTTTGTTTTTTAATTGGCCTATACTCAAACTTCTGTTTCTCCTTGATATCAACACCTTTTTTAGCTATTTTTTTCTTGTTCACATCCATAAACCCGTCCCCGTCTACATGTGCCTTTCCCTTTTGTTTATCCACTACCTCCTGTTTGACTTGTTTCGGACAACTTTCTTTTGTATGACCAAACACACAGCATGTTGGGCATCTAGGAGGAGACCACTCATATTCAACTTTTACCGAGCTCATTAAGAAACCCCCATCCTCCACATTAGGGATAGCCACAGTAACTGTTTCATGGAGATCCTTTTGAGCATCCAGTTCTATCACTGCCCTAGCGTAACTACTTCGGCCCCAAGACTCCAAACACATGTTCGAAGTTTCGTTATCTAAAAATTTCGGAGAACCAATTTTAGACGCTATCAGACTTAAACCATCTTCCGTATATGCAGCCAAAGGAACATCGTGCATCTTAACCCAAACCGGGACCTTCTTGAATTCCTCCTTCTTAATCTCAGTTTTAGACGACCAAGGTTTTAGAAATATGGGTATGTTCCGAATCAGCCATGGTCCTTCATGAAGGACCTTGTCCATTCCTTCTTTCGACTCAAACTTGAAAAAGAAGAAACCCCTTGCGTTCATCATACTTTTAAGTAATCCATATTTTTTCTAACGATTCTTTACGAAGTATTCAACCACGGGAAATGCTAATCTCTTGCCAAGAAAATAACCATACAGAACATTACTACATTTTTCTTGCACCTTCTTCACAGATTCTATCGGTATAGTTACATCAGCGTCCCCATGACTTTCAAGATTTTCTAGAAAACGAAAATTTACCTTATTTGAATTCTGCCCAGCTTTAAGTTTTTCCACATAAGAAATCACTCCAGAATTAGATGAACCAGCCGTTGTTTTACTCAGGTTCTCCCCCTCTATTATCAAATTTTGATTTGTAGGGTTTGCATGGGACAACTCCGTATGTTCAAGAGTAACAGGTTTGGATATAGCAACCAATCCATCAATAATCGACACATTATTCGTAGAGTACATACCTCTCCTCGGCATCATAGTATTTCCTTCTATATTCATGACCCTTAATCCAATACCGCGAATAGGAGCCGTTCCTGAAGTTGCTTCGCCGTCCTCATTCAACATCTCCGTGTCTACGTTTTGTAAATTGACAGGTATGGGGTAATCATCCCCACGAAAATCAGCACCTCTCTCCATCAGCAGCCGCAAACAGCAACCATGCAACAACAAACCACGTGAACTAAAAACCAGCGTAAGAAGAAAAACCCTAAAAAACAAACCCTAGAACCAAACTTCAAACCTTAATCTATTAAAAGGATTCGTATCAATCTAGCTAATTTAACAAGAGTTAAACGCGATCAATACAGACCTTGTAATAAATCAGGAGATGCAACCGATTGTAAAGCTTTACGAATTGACGAGACAAAAACCCTAAAAAACTGACCGATCTTGGTGATTATAGAGATTTGTATATAGATAATAATAAAAAACGATTAGAATCAGTTAACAAAACCCATAATCATTAGATGAAAATCAGATTTAGGAAGAAGAAGAGGAAAAATCGCCAAAAGTCGCCATAGGGTTGAGAGAGTCGACCTCCACGGTATGTTTTACCTACTATGGAGTTTGTTGAGAGGACTTGCATATTTGTGTTTTTTGAAGAGCAGAGAAAGCGAACTTCTTTTGAATCAAATCAAAACATATAAGAAGTGGCTTGGAGAACACCTTTTGGATTTTTTATAATTTGAAAGGCAACTAGTGCTCTTTCAGGAGAAGGGCTTGGGCTTGTTGTCGAACGAGATGGGGGTTTTCCTTCTTAGTAACGGTCTTACTCTATAAAATGACTTTTTGATTAAATAAGCTATTAAGGTTAGGAATCGACGAAGAGGTTCTGAAAGTGAATCAGATCTGGGCTGTTCGGGGGAGTTGTGCAAGAGGGAGCTGCTGCCCTAGTTGAATGTTGAAGCAGTTAGCAAGGAGTTCTTTCCCAAAGAAGCATTTAACCATTCTCCGATCTATGTCATATTAACCATTTCACCGACATTAGCCTCCGAAGACATGATCCATAGTAAAGAAGTAGACATGGTACGAATGGGATTGAGAAGGAGCTCTTCCCTTTTTGGGGTACATTATAGCATAGTCCGTGACTACGTTTTTCCGTTGGTTGATGTTGTTGCACACTTGTTATATTTTTTTTTTTTTTTTTGGGTAAAGGGTTACCCCGATGAATTTTATAAATGGATCAAAATAATACAAGGGTGTGCCAAAATGAACACACCAACTAGACTTGACATACCAAGACTAGGAAACCAAACAAACACAACCAAACCCAAACACTAAACAAAACGACTACCAAAACACAACAACCAAAACCAAACTAAGTTAAATCACATCACACTGGACTCCTATCCCGGTTCAGCTTCAATGTCATTGCTTGATATCTTCCAGTTCCGAAAAATCCTGTTTTTAGAAGACTCCACCCGGAATTTGAAACCCATTAGTCTTAAGCGCACCGAATTTATGATCTTCTCGGCAACTTGGGAGGCCGACAACTGCTTTGAACTGAAAAGCCGACTATTCCTCTCCTGCCACACAAAGTAAGATGCCGCTGCTATCACTAACTTGCAAACTATATCATCAGTTTTCTTACTCGACGAATGTTGCTCTACCCAATTCATTAACGAATGCCATGAGTTATCCACACTCTCCATATCAACCAAAGATTTAACATTGCTCCAGACTTGAGAAGAAAACGTGCACTGGAAAAACAAATGGTCTATGCTTTCACGGTCATGCTGACACAAAGGGCAGCACATGAGTCTGATATTTGTTTCGCTACCAGCTTCCCAAACTGCAAGTCTATCCTGCGTCTTAAGCTTATTCCTAATAACCAGCCACATGTGGAATGAATGCCTCGGAACACATTGAGAGAACCACACCATATTGGCCCAAGACACTCGATGGTCCCTAATCCGAATAGTATTCCATACGTTAGCTGAGCCAAAGTTTACAGCTTTACCATCCACATCTCTCCAGCTAAACCGATCAGTTATGTTAGGGAGAAGAGAAGGCATTGGTATATTGATTAGGACCGGAAACATGTCATACCAAGCTTGCGGCCACCCCCATTGACCGTTAACATTAATCACCTCCGCCACCGTAGTTCGGATATTAAAACCAGCATTTCCAATGGTTCTAGGCGTGATCATGGAACTGAGAGGACTCACCGAGCACCAATTATCACTCCAAACATTGGTTTGAGAACCACTTTTAATGGTAGACCATATATGAAGCCGAATAAGGTTACGAATAGATAACATCTTTCTCCATCCCCAGCTCATACTGCCTCTACACGGGATCTCCCAAAAATTTCTCCCTTTAATTTTGTAGTCATGTATCCATTTTACCCATATAGACTCCCTTTTAGTAATGATACTCCAAATGTGGTTAGCTATAAGCGACTTATTGACATCAGCAATACAACGAATACCCAACCCACCTTCATCTTTCGGCAGACACACCTCCTTCCAAGCCACTTTAGCACGGATTCTACCTTCCGCACCCGCATTCCACAGAAATCTACGAATTCTTTTTTCCAGCTCGCTAACCACACGAGCTGGCATAATAAACACTGAAGCCCAGAAAATGTGCATAGAAGAGAGAACAGAGTTTATAAGTTGCAACCGTCCAGCAAAAGACAAGGATTTTGTCATCCAGTTACTAATTTTCTTGTCCAATCGCTCAATAAGAATCTTACAATCTTTAAACAGAAGCCTCGAAGAGATAAGCGGAACCCCAAGGTAGCGGACAGGAAGCGATCCCTCTTGAAACGGCATAATGTTAAGTATTTCTTGCTTGATCGATTGCGGTACATTGCAAAAGAAAACAGTGCTCTTTGCTGGACTCGGAACTAATCCAGATATACCAGAAAACGTCTCAATAGCCTCCTTGACCTTCCTAACCGAAATAAGATCTCCGTGGACAAAAATAAACAAGTTATCGGCAAACGACACATTGATAATTTTTTGTTTTACACAGTGAGCATGATATTTGAACGATGCAGAAGCAGCTTGTTGAAGCAGGAGCGAAAGGACCTCCATAATTAATGTGAATAAATAGGGCGACATCGGGTCCCCTTGCCGTAGCCCACGTTTGCCCCTAAAGTACCCATGAAGATTACCGTTTATGCTTAATGAGTAGGAAACTGTAGACACACAAGTCATTATCCACTTTACCATTCTGTTATGGAAGCCAAACCGGTTCAAAATATCTTCTAAAAAAGACCAATTAACTGTATCATATGCTTTCTGTATGTCAATTTTGAAAGCACATCTCGCAGGCCCCCTATTAAGATGGTAATTATGCATCAATTCCTGAGTTAGGAGGATGTTATCAGATATCTTTCGACCAGGAACAAAAGCCGATTGGTTGATACTGACAAGAGATCCTAGGCTTCCTTTTAATCTCTCTGTAATGATCTTGCTTATGCATTTGTACAGGACATTGCAACAAGAAATCGGCCGATAGTCCAACACTGAATCCGAGATATCTTTTTTCGGAATCAAAGCTAGAATAGTATGGTTAATTTGGTTTAGAAGCTGACCATTATCAAAGAATTGAAGAACCGCATCAGTGACTTCCTTACCAACAATTTCCCATGCATGCTTAAAAAACGCTGACGTATAACCATCAGGACCGGGGGCTTTATCTTCACCAATACTGAACATAGTAGATTTAACCTCCTCTCTAGAGACTTGACGAACCATTTGGGCAGCGGCTTCATTGCTAAGAGTATTAATAAACAGATTTTCCATGTTGACCGTTTGAACCGGTATTTCAACACCCAAAAAATCCGAGTAGTGAGCCACCATAGCGTTAGCCACTTCAGCTCCTTCATGACGGGTACCCATAAGATCCAAGACACAATGAATTTTTGATCTAGCATTTCGGGCTTTAACTGAATTATGAAAAAATTTCGTGTTTGAGTCCCCCGCACATAACCACTCAACCTTCGACTTTTGCTTTAAGAAACACTCCTCATCATATGCATCCGTTTGAAATTCTTGAAAACAGTTAACCTCCAGCTGCCGTAAGTTTGCATCCAAAGGGTTCTGATCCACCTGAACTTGGATATCATCAAGTTTTTTTCTCAACTCCGCCACTTTAGCATGCAAATTACCTTGAATGAAAAGGATCTTTCGCAAACGTGGTTTCAAATTTCTCATTTTTTTCACAACCGATAGCATAGCAACACCTTCAATCCTCTTTGACCATTCGTGTTGTACACACTCCTTAAATTCTGGTTTTCTTGCAATAAAGTTCGGAAATTTAAATGGTCTTGGTCGATTGTCAGATTTGTTCACAGTTCTAAGGATGCATGGGGTATGATCCGACACACGAAACGGGTGGAACATAGCAAAGGCCTCAGGAAATTGCTCGAGAAAAGTAACATTACCCATAATCCTATCAAGCTTCTTCATAAGACCAACTCCACTTTTAGGCTTTTGGGTCCACGTATATTGAAGCCCATGTGCATTAATATCAAAAAGTTCAGAGTATTGAATACACTCACCAAATTCGCGCATGCCAATTGATTGAGTAGACGTGCCATACAACGAATCTTCCATCTTAAGGGCCGAGTTAAAATCTCCCATAACCACCCAGGGCTTATCAAAACACATACTTTTATGTTTACATAAATCATCCCAAAGAGATCTGCGAAGTTGATATTTATTCTCCGCGTACACAAACGAACAAAAAAGAACTTTATTATTAGTTTTGAAAGTAATTTGGGCATGGATAACTTGATCCGATTGATACAGTATCATGACATCAAGCTTATCAGAGTTCCATCCCATAATAATCCTCGTCCCCCGACTACATAACCCACCATTCGAAGTCCAATTCCAACCACGGAAAACATTCTTACACACATTAACCAACTTCGTGACATCTATATGAGACTCAAGAATAGCACACATATCTAATTTATTTTCGGTAACAAGCAGACGAACCTCACTTTGTTTCAGGGGACGGTTGACGAACCTCACTTTGTTATATTTGTTTATATAGTGTTAGTTCTATAACGAATTTCAAGCGCCTATGAATTAGTTCCAAGAAAGTGGCCGTTCACGTCAGGAATCAAGGTTGTTGATGTAGTTGTTATTCTTTCTTTTTTTCATCTCGATTGGGTTGGTGTTCAGTGTACCGCTCCGTCCACAAGATCGAAAAGAATACATTGGATTGATGCCCGGGCATTGAGAAGGAATGAAGCTTTCAGAGGCGAAAGGCCATAGGGAGATACCGTCTGTGATCCATGGATCTCCGATCGAGAAACCGTATCCAAGCTCCGTGGCTAGTATGCGCTCTCTGGACTTTTCAAACTTAGCGAACTGAAACATCTGAGTAGCTAAAGGAAGGGAAATCAACCGAGACCCCGTTAGTAGCGGCGAGCGAGAGCGGATTGGGGCTTTGAAAAAAAACAAAGACGAAGCTTTGTTCCTCAGCAAAGTGTTCATTTCTTTTTCGCCAGGTTTCATTCTCTTTCTTGGATGATGGAAAAACCAGCAAGCTACGGCTTGAAAGCTTACCTTCTTCTCTTCTGGAGAAAGGGCTTTCTTTATAGATGAAGACGTTGAGTAAGGGGGTGGAGCTTGAAGAGCGAAGCGAGCTGCGCTAGCCTATTATGTTTTTCAGCAGCAAGCTACGGTCTAACGCTTGCCTCCGATGGCTAACCTAGGTTGAGCTGAAAACTCCAAAACTAGTGCCTCCGGTGGCTAACCGAGGTTGAGCTGAAACTCCAAAACTAGTGCCTCCGGTGGCTAACCTAGGTTGAGCTGAAAACTCCAAAACTAGTGCCTCCGGTGGCTAACCTAGGTTGAGCTGAAAACTCCAAAACTAGTGCCTCCGGTGGCTAACCTAGGTTGAGCTAAAAACTCCAAAACTAGGGTTCCAAACCTTTCTCTAATGATCAGGTAAGCTTTCAAGCCCCTTGACTTTCTATTAGTTTTAGTCAAGGGCGCAGTAAACTGTAATTGTGAAAAGGTTGGAAGATCTGGCCAAAGAAGGTGATAGCCCTGTAGATACGTTCCCATGGTTCGATCCTTCCCAGTAAAACGCGGCGTGTTCGAATTCTGATCGCTTTTCGGTTTTTGCGATGAGCGCTAGGCACCTCTTACTCTAATGAAAGGCCTTAAGGTAATAATCTCTTTCTTAGTCCAATAATGGAACTTTACTTTCTACCATTTCATAAGGAAAGAAAAGGCAGTGGGCTATCAAGCAAAAATTAGGTCTCAAAACCCAGAATTCAATGACTGAAATTGAAGACTAAAGGTAAGAAGACAGAGAGAGGAGTCTCAGGGAAAAAGAATTTGTGATTATTTTACCCTTCGTTAACCGAATTCCTTCTCTTACCTATTCGGAGGCTGTAGAATAGAAGAAGATCTTATATGCTAACTAGAGGCATTCAGAGCTTACTATGATCGATACAGGATATAGACTTTCTCTTTCTTTATTCGATAAGATATGAATAGGAGGAAACTTTATAATGAATAAAAACACTGTCCCCACTCGGGACTACAAAACACGTGATTGAAAACCCAAAAGCACTTGCATCAGTCCCACACCACCGGAAGCAGAGGAAGCTAACCGAGTGGAAGCCGTTTACCTCGACTTTGTACTCAAAATCAGCCTTTCAACCTCTATGAGGTAAAGCCGGGAACAGTAAGTTAACCCCAAACAAATTAGACTCCTTTTCATACGCAATTTCCTACGATAGGGTAGGGATGAAAGGCCAGTGAGATAGTTTGGAATATTAAATAAAAGAAAATTACGCTAGACCGGTGGATCGAATTGATGAACCTTCCGAACTTTCTTTTATCCAGGGTGTGATACCCCCAACTTTGCCAATTCGAGTGCGAATTACATTACCTACTTTATCCTTCGTAGTGATTTAAGACTTTCTAGTCGAGGCCAGACAAAACCAAAGATTGCAACTAGACATCCACCACAGCATTCCTATGTTTTTCTCGACTATAGTCGATCGACGGAAGGCATCTCTGATCCACCGATTCACCACTGAATGGCTTTGGATAAGCAAGAATACCGTATGTGATGTCATTTACCTCATATTTTAATAAGATCTGTATGAGGCTTGATAGATCTGGAAGAAAAACTGGAACTTTCCACATGCGGAGATGCGAAAAGGGCTTAGACGAGACCTAGCATCTCTCAGCTCAGATTCAGCATATCTGGTCTATTTTAGAAAGACTGTTTTCGACGGTTTTGTTCCATAGTACTGGCCGTAACCAGCTCTTAACCCATTCCCGTAAGATAGTCCACTCAAACCCCTCCTCTTCAATCAGTATGTAGGGGAGAAGGGTAGACCCCAGTTTTTCAATCCTTTACTAGATACAGATGATGTAGACAGAATACGAAGATTCTCCAGGGTCCGCGATAAGTACCCAATCGAATTGGAAAATTCCCATCATCTTCAACTTAGCTGGTTCTCGCTCTTTATAGCAGCTTAGCCCGCTTCGACCAGGAATCTGTCAAGTTAGTAGCTAATAAGAGAGTCTCACCCTCCCGCGTGATCCCGCAGCGCAAGCATCTATAGATCTTATCCATAAGGAAGATCCTGAGTCATCACCTTCTAACAGAAAAGTAACCCATAATCCCACACAAGGTAAGGAAAGAAAGCAGAAAGAAAAGGTGAGAGCATAGTGATCACCGACGCTTTTCGTGGGGGAAGCAGAGGAGACGCACTTGAACAGGCCAAAGGTCAAACCCCATTTTAGCTTAGCCAAGATGCTGTTTGGGAAGAAGCAAGAAAAACACATAGAATACGATTCCGACTGGCTGAGTAATTTGGTGACTACTCGTGAAAACCAATTTGGCGATCTTATTAATAGGAGGTGCACAGGCACCCTTTCGCTCCTTACCGGCTACAGGAAGTTATTGAAAGTCTGGAAAGTAAGTATTCCGTCGAATACTTGGATATAATAGTGAAAGACGTGTCTGCAAAAATACTTAAAAGTGCATTTTATCAGGAATCAAAAATTGACCGAGACATCCCTGGTGAAAAGAAGGCAAAGGCCTTATTCGATGATGTAATCCGGAATCCGGAATAAAGAAATAGAATCACCAACGATTTCATCCGTATCTGGCACAGCTTTAGTTGGCTTAGCTAGACTGCTTTGAGCTTTCTCGTGTCGAGAGGGAGATTTAGCTTTAGCAAGACCGCGCTAGATAACACAGGTTGGTGGGAAAAGATGGGAAAGTTATAAAATGCTAGCATCGATCTGATCGCTCATATCTAGGTGTTTTAAAGCTCCCCTGGTCCTTTGCTACAATGCATCTTTCCTAGCTATAATATTATGATCCTAATTGGTACCTAGATTCATGGGCAACCATTTATTCCAAAGATTTTGATAAAGAGATCTCTAGCCAGTCTCTTCTTTTGAGAGGACAACTCAATCAACTCGGCCCCTCTTGTCAAAATACTGAAAGCGAGAGTGAAGCATGTGTTTCGTTTACATTCTAACTATTTTCCCATAGTTAAGAGAGTCAAGACGATCTTCCTTTTCTTTTGCCCTAAGCCCAGTCATCCGTGGAGCCTTTTCATAGCTGGGCCTCCTCTTTTTCGATGACTTAGGAGGGAAATTCTCTTCTCGCAATTAGGAGTAAGCAGATGACATCCCATTCTACGAGTTTACTTACGGTTGGAGTAAGCAGAGAGTCAAAAAAGTCCAGGGAAGCTTTTCAAGTAGGATTCAAACCTACACCCGACTAGTCAGTTACCAGCCTACCGCTCTACCACTGAGCTTGAAATAAAAAAAGGGGTTTTCCGGTGATTAAGGTAAGGTCTTGGGTCAAAAAGTAGGTATAAAGATATGTATATTTGAACAAAAAAATGTAACTAAGCCCTTATAAAAAACAACTATTCCAAAGAACCGGTTTCAATAATCTGAATAAAGCCATTATCGTCCACAGATATGAATGTTGGGTTATTCACATGTTTATCAAAGTATTTTATCCATATAAAATAAAAACGCAGCGGAAAATATAATTTAAAACATGTTTACTTTCAAGATATAAAACCCATTTTATATGTAAAACCTAATCCCGGATCCATATACGAACATGCATGCTATCAAAAATAAAACACAACCATAGGGTGTTTCAAGAATACTACCTTCCATGGAGTAAAGGATATGAAGAAGATGATGCTTCTTGAACGGTTGCCTTCAAGTGTAGAAGACCTCAAGCTTGTATACCCCAAGCCTTCCAACAAACACCTTATGTTTAGCTAGGATTTTACACTCATGAACTCACTAGAAAAATCCCTCTTGGAACCAACTCTTGGCCAAAAATTATGAGAGCATTTTCTAGAGTTCTTGCACTTGAAAGTTTTTTTTTGGGTAAAGGGTTACCCCGGTGATTCTATTATAGACAACCGCCAAATAAGTACAAGTAGTGAGGATGAATTCCCCACTAGTTCATATACAGGACATGCCCCATATATGTAAACAAAAAACAAACAAACCAAGTTACCACCTCAATCTAGCCTACTACAATCATGATAATGACTAACTAGTAGACAAACGAAAAAATCAAACAAAAGACGTCAACCGCCATCATCAAAAATGAAATTGCTACCAACCGGCAGCCCCTAAGCATGAAATAGAAACCACCTATCCATTAGCCAACTTTATGTGAGAGGTGCTTGCCCCTGTACTGGAAGACGTAGGATGTGTACCCGATGTCATAAACTCATTCGTTTCATCATATACTGTTGGGATTTTAACATGTTTATCAAAGCAATTTCATCCATATGAAATAAAAACGCAGCGGAATTAATATTTAAAACATGTTACTTTTAAGATATAAATTTCATTTATAAGCAAAATCCCAAAACCCGGATTCATATATGAAGATGCATACTATCAAACACAACCATAGGATGTTTAGAAAACTACCTTCTTGGAGTACAAGGATGATGAAACGGATGATGTTTCTTGAACGGTTGCCTTCAAGAGTAGAAGGCCTCAAGCTTGTATACCCCAAGCTTCCAACAAACACCACAAGATTAGCTAGGATTTTTAACACCAAAGATCAAAAACCGAACACTTGAAAAACAACCCTTATGACCGAAAATTGAGAGCAATATTACTAGCTCTTCCTACTTCATTTGGTCATCCAATTTCTTTATAATCTTAGAGAGAATATTGCCACCAACAACTCCCAATCCAAATGCATGCAAGTATGACAACATGCATGTCATTCCATTGGACCAAACCACTTAGGGAAGACCACCCAATCAAGATCCATGCAAATGCATAAAATGTGATTGGACCAAGATCATATCTTGGTAAGACAAAAGGGGGGGGGGGTGGCGGCCCACTTAGGGTTTTTATAAAAAAAATACAAATTTCTTTTTATAAAATTTTATGTCTTGGTTTATATTTATAACATTTATAAATACAACATTACATATTTACAAGACTTTATACAATCTTTTAAAATGTTATTTAACCCATTAAATAACAAAATAAAATATTCTCTCATAATAAATTATCCATATAATTTATTGGTTTATCAAGTAATTATTTAGAAAACCAATTTCTAAATATTGTAAGTGTTAATATTTATTTGTTTGATCATATCACAAATAAATAATATAAGTGTTTGTCTAGCTTGTTATTGGGTATGACTCGACTTGGATCATAACGTACTAGCCACATCAATTTAATATGTGTCTTGGGCATACAGAGTCCAACAATCTCCCACTTGCACAAGATACATAGAAGATTGATGCAAGCAGTAAATGACGCCTAACTACGGTTTACTACCCCAAATACGTATGACTATATTTGCCATTCAATAACATCATCCCTTTCAAGTCCCTTACTTGAACATGATATAGGTGAATCTATCATTTATCCTTTCGTTACAGATGTCATGTTAAATCCAGAGACATAGAGTGATCACTCTCTGTTGATTTAACTTTTATCAGGCCTTAGACATCTTACTCTCAACGAATAAGAGGAACAAATCCCTTCTTGACTACATACGTCTCTCACAATCACCTTGTACCACACCTGAGTTTAGCCTTATGTACTGTCTTGCTACAGACAGCCAAGAACTAGGTCAAGGTATAATACTTGGTGAATATCAAGACCCAATATATATCTCAGGTCAGAGGATACTATGATATTCGCCTTTACTCAAATTTACTTATGATCAATCACAAATGATTCCGTGCAGTAATATTTGAGAGCGAGTCAGTCCAACATTTGTATCCCACAAATATCTATGAACTTTGGCAGCAACACTTTGCTCTATATTCATTCTAAATGAATATCCACCAATCCAAGTTCATAATAGTCTTACATTCATATTTGTTCCCACAATTATGATCGACTACGGACATTTAGAATAATTAACTTATTCACGGATTTAAACATGCTAATATGAAACATAACTCAAAATACCATAAAAGAGTTAAAATAACAATTGTTTCAATATCCAAATACAAAATAGATCAAATCCAATCACTAGAATATCGAAGTCCTAAGGCACATGTATGACCCTCATGTTTTGCCCTGTCAAGGAGCTTCGTGAGTGGATCCGCAATGTTTTGATCGGTGTGAACTTGGCGGATACATATCTTTCCTTTTTCAACTTCATCCCTTATGTAGTTGAATCTCCGCTCAATATGTCTAGTCTTTTGGTGTGCACGAGGTTCCTTGATTTGAGCAATCGCACCCTCGTTATCACAAAAGATCTCTAGGGGGTCTTTAATGGTAGGGACCACCCCTAGGTCGGCAATGAATTTCTTCAACCATGCAGCTTCTTGGGCTGCCAATGAAGCGGCAATGTATTCTGATTCTGTAGTGGACAATGCTACCACGTCTTGTTTTGAGCTCTTCCAAGAGACTGCTCCTCCATTTAAAATGAAGACATACCCCGATTGTGATCGAGAATCACTTCGATCGTTTTGAAAACTCGCGTCCGTGTAACCCTTTACAACGAGTTCCTCCTCACCAGATCCATATATTAAGAACATATCCTTAGTCCTCCTAAGATATTTCAATATGCTTTTAACAGCCATCCAATGAGTGTTACCTGGATTTTGCTGGTATCTACTCGTCATGCTCAAGGCGCATGAGACGTCCGGTCTGGTGCATATCATTGCATACATGATGGATCCTATAGCTGACGCATATGGGATTCTTTTCATTTTCTCTTGCTCATCCTTTGAGCTTGGACATTGAGATGTATTCAATATTGTCCCCTTTTGAATAGGTATAAAACCTCTCTTAGAGTTCTCCATTTGGAACCTATTCAAGACTTTGTCAATGTATGCACTTTGGTTTAAACCTATCAAGCGCCTTGATCTATCCCTATAGACCTTTATTCCCAGAATGTAGGCTACTTCACCAAAATCCTTAATGGAAAAACAACTTCCAAGCCAGGTTTTTACACCTTCCATGGTTGGAATGTCATTCCCAAATAGTAGAATGTCATCGACATATAGTACTAAGAAAGTGATGATGCTCCCACTAGCTTTCTTATACACACAAGCTTCATCACCGTTCTTGATGAATCCAAAATTCTTAATTTCTTCATCAAAACGGTGATTCCAACTTCTAGATGCTTGTTTCAATCCATAGATTGATTTCTTTAACTTGCATACTTTGTCAGGATGTTTTGGATCGACAAAACCTTCAGGCTGAACCATATAGACATCTTCATCAAGATATCCATTAAGAAAAGCCGTTTTGACATCCAATTGCCAGATCTCATAGTCATAATATGCAGCTATGGCAAATAATATCCTGATTGACTTTAGCATCGCCACAGGCGAGAAGGTCTCATCATAATCAATTCCTTGAGTTTGAGTGAAACCTTTTGCTACAAGTCTTGCTTTGTAAGTATCCAAGTTACCATGCATATATGTTTTCTTCTTGAAAACCCACTTACCGCCAACTACTTTAGAGTTAAGTGGTGGCACAACCAATTCCTAAACTTGGTTGTCATACATGGATTGCATCTCTATGTTCATGGCTTCAAGCCATTTGTCGCAATCGGATTTTGACATTGCATCATGGTATGTGGTTGGTTCATCTGAATCTACCACGTAGCATCCATCCATGAAAAATCCATATCTTTCAGGTGGACTACTAATTCTACCAGATCTGCGAACATTTTGTGTGTTCTGATCAATCTCTTGATTGTTTTCAACCACCTCTTGTTGAGTGCTAGTATCGACCAAACGTGTATCGTCTTGTGGTTCTTGATCCTCCTCAAGTTCCACTGTTCTACCACTAGTTCCTTCCATAAGGAACTTAGCTTCTAAGAACTTACCCTTTCGAGCAACAAATACCTTCTGCTCGGTTGGGTCGTAGAAATAATATCCTATATCATCTTTAGGATATCCTACAAAGATACACTTAGTGGATCGGACTTCCAATTTATTTGGGGTGTATTGCTTAACATAAGCTTCACAACCCCAAACCCTTAGGAATGATAATGATGGAGGGTTTCCATGCCATATTTCAAAAGGTGTCTTTTCCACTTTCTTGGTTGGGGCCATATTTAGTATACGGACTGCGGAGAGCAAAGCGTAACCCCAAAACGATAGAGGTAATGTGCTTCTAGCCATCATAGATCGAACCATATCTAATAGAGTTCGATTTCTCCTTTCAGACACACCATTGTGTTGTGGTGTTCCTGGTGGAGTAAGTTGTGAGATAATCCCACAACTCCTAAGATGATCTTGAAAAGCACCACTAAGGTATTCACCTCCTCTATCGGTGCGAAGGACTTTGATTGTTTTCTTGAGTTGATTTTCAACTTCATTTTTGAAGTCTTTGAACATTTCAAATGCTTCATCCTAAGGTAAGTACACATAACCATAACGACTATAGTCGTCGATAAAAGTAATGAAGTATCTTTCACCATTCCTAGTCATCGGCTTAAAAGGACCACATACATCTGAATGTATGATACCTAGTAAGTCTTTAGCCCTTTCAAATGTTCCACTAAAGGGTGTCTTGGTCATTTTGCCTTGTAAACAAGATTCGCATACATCAAATGAATTATCTTCACTTGTATTCAAAAGACCACTTTTCTGAAGTGTATGCATGCGATTCTTGCTTATATGTCCAAGGCGACAATGCCAAAGGTAGGAATCACTCAAATCCATTTTGAGTTTCTTGTTGGTTACTTGGTACATTGAGCTATCATATGATGCGTTATCATGATCTAATTCATAAATACCATTTAAAGACATAGCTTTAAAATAAAACACATCATTCATAGAAACATAAATGTCTTGGTTAACAAATTCGAAATTAAAACCACATTGTCTTAAAAGGGAAACATAAATTATGTTCCTAGTTAAACAAGGAGCATACAAAACGTTCTTCAAAATAACTTCCAAACCACTTGGAAGCTCTAAAACGTAGTCTCCTTGAGCTTCGACATCAACCTTTGCTCCGTTGCCCATGAAGAGACTAGCGTCTCCCTTCTTGTAATGTCTATTTCTTTTGAACCCCTGCAACGAATTGCAAATATGAGTTCCACATCCGGTATCTAGTACCCATGTGCTAGAAGAAATAACATTAAGCTCAACATGTATCATAAAGATAGTACCTGAGGTTTGCCATGCATCCCTCTTGTTTTTCAACTCTTTGAGATAGGTCGGACAATTTCTCTTCCAATGTCCTATCTCACCACATTCAAAACATGGGTCATTCGTAGCAACCTTTTGCTTCTTCTCTTTTGGTTTGGCGGGTTCTGCTTTAGCTTTTCCCTTTCCCTTGACGTGCCCCTTTCTTTTAGCATAGTTTGCTTTAGAGTCGGGGTGGGGCCTCTTCTTGTTGCCTCCTTCATTGATCGCTAGGACGGGTAAAGCCTTTTTGCCCATTCCTGCTTCGGCCGTTTTAAGCATTGCATGAAGTTCACCAATGCTCTTGTCCCATCCATTCATGTTGTAATTCATTACAAAGCTTTCAAATTTCTTTGTTAAAGAGTTGAGGATCAAATCTGTAGCCAACTCTTTAGAGACGGGACAATTTAGCCTTTCGAGGCGATCAATGTGGCTTTTCATCTTAAGGACATAAGATGATACCGATTGGGTTTCCTCCATTCGACATGCATGAAGCGCTCGAACAGTTTCGAAGCGTTCTACCCTTGCTTGTTGTAGGAACATTTCCTTTAACTGGGTAATCATGTCGTATGCCCCGTGATGTTCAAAATCCTTTTGAATTTCGGGAATCATAGTTCCCAACATGAGGCATGAGGCTTGCATGGAGTCCTCGGTATACTTAACCCAATCGTTGTAGGCTTCCACATCTTCCACGCTAGGTTCATCGGGAATAGGATTGTCCAACACATAGGATATCTTCTCTTGCTTGAGAATGATTCTCAAGTTTCGAAACCAATCCATGAAGTTGTTATGGTTGAGACGATCCTTTTCAAGGATGGTTCTTAGTGATAGGTTTCGGACGATTTGGTTAGTCGGGTTTGCATTGTTAGCGGCCATCTACAAAATTTAACAAGTTCAATTTTAGTATTTTCGATATTATTATATTTTAATCATTAATACCCTTTTGTGTCTTAAAGACAATTAATAATTAAAATCTAGAATCCAACGTTAGATTTAAATATTGGTTAGGTGACCTTTATCCCTCTATTTAAATTAACAAGGTAGTCAACGTTTGACAATTGCAACTCTTTGCAATTTCTAGCCATATGGGATCGGTTAAACATCTTTATGTTTAGTTGGCATGTTTAATCCCATCAACACCTTTGTTCCCCATGCTTTGGTGACCCTAAGTTCATGGTTTCCAAATCAAGTCGTCCAACTTATACACACATGTGAGTTTATTCACATAAGTGGTTAGGTGACCTTTATCCCACAAACATGGTAAACTCACCTCGAACATACAAGTTCCCTCAAATGTGGTTAGGTGACCTTTATCCCACAATAAGAGTTCCCAAGTGTTTCGAGTGTTGTATAAAAGGATGGTGTTTGACTTGTTTTATAAAAGGGTTTTCAATATTTCAAAATTCTAGTTTAGAAAATATTATGTACCATACATTTGCATGCATTCAAATCAATGGTACTTTAGTGAAAACAAATTTTCAAGGTTCTTTTTAATAAAACCCATTTTATTATAAAATCATTAATTTTTAATAAAACCTTTATTAAACATTTTAATGATTTTGTCAAGAACCAATTTTACGCTTGTTGTTGATTATTAGTTTGTTAAGTCATGCATATCTACATATCATCTAAACAACAAAATAAACAACCACACAAGCATAACATACATAACAATAGGTGCATAACCATAGCCAACTATTTTGACAACACTTGTTAGCCGAAACAAGTGTGCCAAAAGGTCCTTCCTAAGGGGTGAAAAATGACACAAGTAATGTGTCGATGAACTCCCACTTGATCCCGCATCCAAATGCTTCAAGCCTCCTTCTTGTGTTGTGATTTCTCCACCTTCTTTGAGCTTCCAAAAGTCTTTTATATTCAGCTCCAAACTCTTTTGGACTTCAAAAATGTGTTTTGGTTATCGGGTTAAAATCCCGTTGAGAACGATGAAGTTCTTTGGACCGACTATTATGGTCCAAACCAAAACCGCATTTTTGTGTGCATCTTCTTTTACAAAATATATCCTAATACATTTTTTCTAGTAAAATAAAATGCACCTAATCTATTTATTTTACATACCAAATGAAAATAAATAAATTACATATCTTCTAATGGAAGAACAAAAATAATAATTATTACAACCCATTGAAATAATAATAAAATGAATCACAACACAATCATTCAACACAAGGTCATGGCTAGGTCATATGCACCAAAATATATATCCACATATATATATAAATTATAAGAAGCTTAAAAAAATGGTTCCCTTTTATGACCATTTTCGGCTATGTACAAAAAAACCGAAAAGGTAAGTTTTGTCCAAACAAACAAATTCATCCATATGAAATAATTTTTCAAGATTCCCTTATGCATGTAAGAAAATAATCTTGAAAAACAAAGGGTTAACCATGTTAAAATTTTCGGCCATAGGGTTTTATTCAAACCCGAAACCCGAAATTTTTAATCTATTGAAGCATGCACTCATATAAGCGGCTCTAGATGCCATTGTTGGGATTTTAACATGTTTATCAAAGCAATTTCATCCATATGAAATAAAAACGCAGCGGAATTAATATTTAAAACATGTTACTTTTAAGATATAAATTTCATTTATAAGCAAAATCCCAAAACCCGGATTCATATATGAAGATGCATACTATCAAACACAACCATAGGATGTTTAGAAAACTACCTTCTTGGAGTACAGGGATGATGAAATGGATGATGTTTCTTGAACGGTTGCCTTCAAGAGTAGAAGGCCTCAAGCTTGTATACCCCAAGCTTCCAACAAACACCACGAGATTAGCTAGGATTTTTAACACCAAAGATCAAAAACCAAACACTTGAAAAACAACCCTTATGACCAAAAATTGAGAGCAAGATTACTAGCTCTTCCTACTTCATTTGGTCATCCAATTTCTTTATAATCTTAGAGAGAATATTGCCACCAACAACTCCCAATCCAAATGCATGCAAGTATGACAACATGCATGTCATTCCATTGGACCAAACCACTTAGGGAAGACCACCCAATCAAGATCCATGCAAATGCATAAAATGTGATTGGACCAAGATCATATCTTGGTAAGACAAAAGGGGGGGGGGGTGGCGGCCCACTTAGGGTTTTTATAAAAAAAATACAAATTTCTTTTTATAAAATTTTATGTCTTGGTTTATATTTATAACATTTATAAATACAACATTACATATTTACAAGACTTTATACAATCTTTTAAAATGTTATTTAACCCATTAAATAACAAAATAAAATATTCTCTCATAATAAATTATCCATATAATTTATTGGTTTATCAAGTGTAATTATTTAGAAAACCAATTTCTAAATATTGTAAGTGTTAATATTTATTTGTTTGATCATATCACAAATAAATAATATAAGTGTTTGTCTAGCTTGTTATTGGGTATGACTCGACTTGGATCATAACGTACTAGCCACATCAATTTAATATGTGTCTTGGGCATACAGAGTCCAACATATACAACCTCTACCTCGTCATCGTCAGACTCCTCATTTGGCTCACGTCTCCCTTTATATCTCCCCTGGAAGGAACCCCCGTTCCCCCCAACAAACCCAAGAGCACTAAACGAATTATGAGTTTGAACCTTGGACGAACTAGTGGTCCGCTCAGTCACGTAGGCAGAACTCACTGCCTTTTTCTTTTTATCCACAGGTCTATATTCAAACTTGGACTTTTGATTGTTAACTTGAAACCCGCTCTTCTTTACATTCTTCTTTGTCTTGACTTCCGTATAACCATCCTCATCTACTTTCGGACTATTTGTAGGAGGTTTCACTGTCGGTCGAATGCATTTTGGACACTCCTCAGAATCATGCCCAAATACACAGCAGTGGGCACATCTCGGAGGTTCCCATTCATACTCCACCCGAATAGTCTCAGTAACATATTTGTTCCCATCCAATTCAGGAATAGCCATGGTTAGAGCCTCTTTCAACTCATGATCAGCTGATATTTCAATGAGAGCCCTAGCATAGCTGCTCCTTCCCCAAGCCTCATTACACATATCACTAGTATACGAATCCAGGCGCACAGGGGACCCAATTTTTGATGCCAACATGCTTAAACCATCATCAGAATATGCCACTAGCGTAACATCATGCAATTTAACCCAAACTGCAACCTTTTTAAACTCTTCTTTTTTAAGGGTGTTTGTAGGAGACCAAATGTTGAGAAACATAGGTTTGTTACGGATCATCTAAGGTCCCCCTTCAAGAACAGTATCCATACCCTTTCTGTCATCAAACTTGAAGAAAAAGAAACCATTTGAATTCATCATAGTTTTCTGAAGACCATGTTTCTTCCAATTTGTTCTGACAAAATATTCAACTACTGGATATGCAATCCTATCCCCCAGGAAATAACCATAAAGAGTGTTTGCTAACCTGTTATTAACCTGGCGAACCGAATCAATCGGAAGCACTACATCCACTCCATCCAATGATACATCTGAATTTAGAGGTCGAAAATTGACTTTAGGAACTTGATCAGCCGCATCATTGGCCTTTCTAGTGTTTTCATCTTCATTCTGATTCTGAATTGAATCACCACCCCGCTTAATATCACCCTGCTCGACCTGTTCATTTAGGACCACATCCACATAAGATTGGACATGAGCATTATCATCCTGATTCTGATTTTGAACTCGAGTAGGACTAATATCATTCACCGGTAACACAAATGCTACCTTTCTCTTGTCAAAGACTTTCGCATAATTCTGATTGGGAGAATCAGAACAGCCAATAACATGTTCAGTATCATTAAGCGGCAGCATAAAACATACCTTCTTACTCGGCATTTCAGAAACCCTAGCCGCCAAAAGTGACGTTTGTCTTGGCTCAAATGTTTTACCGTCAATGTTCTTAATTTTTTTCGCAAACACATTTGAGTTTTCTGCATTTTGTCCATCCATAACAGGAGACACAATCAGGCCTCACACAGCAACCAGCCGAAACCCTAAAGCAGATCGGACAACAGGAAGCATTTTGGTTTGCACAAGTCTGATCAGAATACGGACAGATTCTGATCAACAAAACCAGCCAATACAAAGAATAGCGATGATAAAGAAACCTGCTGAAACCCTAAATCAATAAGGATCCAGCCGCACCCCTTCGCTAATCAGAAAACAACGAAATCAAAACCCTAATCTCAAAAATCTGAAATCACCTTATTAGCACCTAAGAACAGCGCCGTTGAATCAGATGTATAGCCGAAAATCAGAACAACGAAATCAGAGCCCTAACTTCAAAATACTGAAGATGTATTGCCGAAAATCAGAAGCACTAATGCGAATGAAACAGCTACACATTCCGTTTGCAAACAGAAATCAGCGCCGAAAAAAAAACCCTAACTAGAAAACCCTAATCTGATTACAATTGAATATCGCCTAAGGATCGATCAGAAACCCTAAGCTGATAAGCAAGATCAATCGAGACCAGGATTAGCAAGAGAAAGCTAGGGTTTCACAAGAACGCCTATGTCGCCAAAATCGCCCAGAGAACCCATTCACACCTTCCAAGTTCTAGCTGTGTGTCGTTTGTTTGCTTTGTGGTTCTTGCACTTGAAAGTTACAAACTTCAAACCCTTTAGAACCAACACATGTTGGCCGAAAATTAGAGAGTAATTTTTCAAGTCTTACACTTGAAAAATCAAAACTTGAAAAACTTGGATAACCCCATAGCCGAAAATTTAGAGAGTATTATCAAGTCTTCTCAAGTTCATCTCCCCTAATTTTTATGCAAAAAAAAGTTATTAAAAGATGAGAGAATATAGCCTCCCATTATACCCAATCAAGGACCATCTAAGCATGCAAAATGCATTTATTTCTATTGGACCAGAAATGCTTGGAAAGAGCATGGGGGGTGGGGGCAGCCCACTTGTAGTGTTTAAAAAAAATCAAATTTTCTTTTAAATAATTTAAGTCTTTTTTATATATATTTTTTTTTGGTAAAAGGTTACCCCGGTGAATTTTATATAAAAAATAAAACCAAGTGAGAAGCAAAAGCACTTCACAGTTCTCCCAAGCGACATGACGCAGGGGAGTTACAACTCGAAACAAACGATACCACAAGACCACCCAAAAAGACACACTCCTAACAAGCAGGAGGCCACTACATACAAATACACAAACACAAGACACTAGCCGCAATCATCATCCGCTACCAGCAATCCACGAGGCAGCATCCATTGTTGTAACACTCTTTCTGTCTGACTGGATGTTTTGAACCGCATTGTCTGAAGCTTCATCCTTACTGTGTTTAGGATAACATCAACAAGCTGATCTCTACTTCTCTTCCTAGTCGAAAAGAGTCTTGCATTCCTCTCATCCCATACGAAATAGGCAGCCAACCACCATTTTAGAAATGATGTGATTAGCTGATTTGGAAGTCACTATACCGATTAAATAATCCAGAATCTGGCTCTAATGATGCTGGATAGATGCCATACCTGCACGGTATTTCACCCCATCCCAAACTCTAGAAGCATACTCGCACTCAAAGAACAAGTGATCATGGGAATCTGGGCCTCTAATACAGAGAGAGCAACACATAAGATTTAGATTTGCATTACCCGCCGAGTTCCATCTACTCATGATATCCTGTGTCTTTAATTTTCTGTTAAGAATCAACCACATGAGAAAAGCGTGCCTTGGAATAGCTTGAGGAAACCACACCACCTTAGTCCATGGTACTTCATCTTGCACTATCCTAAGATCATCCCAAACCGTAGAGGAAGTAAAACTGGTATCAACCCCTTGTCGACTTCTCCATACTATTTGGTCCTTGCGTAAAGGATCCAGCTCAACGACTTGAACTTGTTGAAGTAAAGGAAACCGGCTCATCCAATCCATAGGCCATCTCCATTCACCATTAACTAGAATATCCGCCAGCTTCGTGCTTAGCGTGAATCCCGCATTCGCTATCAATCTAGGAGTGATAAAGGATCTAATCGGACATATCTCATGCCACTTATCAAACCAAATCATCGTGTCTGTACCATCTCCAACCTTTACCCATATGTAATTACGTATACTTGATCTTAATTGAAGCAATTTCCTCCAACTCCAAGAAACATCATTCTTTAGTGGAACATCCCAAAAACTTCTATCTCTGATACGGTATGAATGAATCCATTTAACCCATAGAGATTCTCTATTACTAACCAAGCTCCATATATCTGATGCCGTAAGGGCGTTGTTCATATCTTGCACTCTACGAATACCCAAACCCCCTTCACATCTCGGAAGACAAACCGTTTTCCATCTGACCTTCGCTTTGCCTTTAATCTTATTTCCTTGAGACCACAAAAAAATCTCATCTTCTCCTCCAGTTCATCGATAACCCGTTTAGGTAATATGAAAACCGAAGCCCAATATATATGCATAGAAGCCAAGACTGAACGAATCAGCTGCACTCTACCCGCAAAAGACAAACATTTAGCTTTCCAGTCAGTGATTCTTGACACCATACTCTCAATAAGCCTTTTACAATCCTTATATTTCAGCCGAGTAGAAACAAGTGGAACCCCCAAGTAATGAACTGGAAGGACCCCCTCCTCAAACGGCATAATACTAAGGATTCTCGCTTTCACCTGATCCTTAACATTACCAAAGAAGACTGTACTCTTCGCCATGCTAGGAACCAGACCCGACATAGACTTAAACATGTTGATAGCCGTCATTATGACCCGAGCGGATTTATGGTCTCCTCTAGCAAAGATAAAAAGATCATCCACAAAACACAAGTTTATAATTCTTTGCTTTTCACATTTATTATGGAATCTGAAGTCATTAGAGATCGATAACTGCCGGTTTAATATCAACGTAAGAACTTCCATAACCATAGTAAAAAGCTATGGAGACATTGGATCTCCTTGTCGAAGACCACGTTTCCCTTTGAAATACCCAAAGAGGTTACCGTTAATTGCTAGCGAAAAGGACGTAGATGAAACGCACGCCATAACCCACTTGATCATTTTTGCATGAAATCCAAAACCTTTCAGAGTGTTCTCCAAAAAACTCCATTCGACCATATCATACGCCTTCTGTATATCTATCTTGAAAGCACATCTAGGAGGACCGAAGTTACGATGATAGTTATGCATAAGTTCCTGCGTTAAAAGTATGTTATCCGAGATCCTTCTCCCCGGCACAAACGCGGACTGGTTAATACCAACGATGTCCGCCAACCCATTCTTCATCCGCTCACTGATAATTTTACTAATACACTTATATAACGTATTACAGCACGAGATTGGCCTATAATCCGTTATAGAAATAAGGTGTTGGGACCTTAGGGATTAACGAAACCACTGTATGATTGAGTTGTTGAAGAAGTTTACCATTATGGAAGAACTCTTTCACCGCACGACAAACATCATTGCCAACCTCATTCCATGCCCTTTTAAAGAATACCGAAGTATATCCATCAGGCCCCGGAGCTTTATTTCCTGCTATCGAGAACATAGCTTTTTTTACCTCGTCTTTTTTTATATATTTTATAACTTTTATAAAATATGCTATAAGACTTATACAATATCTCACAAGTTTCTATAATGTTATTTAACCCATTAAATAACAAAATAAAATATTCTCTCAAAATAAATTATCCATATAATTTATTAGTTTGTCAAGTGCAGTTATTTAGAAAACCAATTTCTAAATATTATAAGTGTTAATATTTATTTGTTTGATCATATCACAAATAAATATTCTAAGTGTTTGTCTAGCTTGTATTTGGGTATGACTCGACTTGGATCATAACGTACTAGCCACATCAATTTAATATGTATCTTGGGCATACAGAGTCCAACAATCTCCCACTTGCACAAGATACATAGAAGATTGATGCAAGCAGTAAATGACGCCTAACTATGGTTTACTACCCCTAATACGTATGACTATATGTCCCATTCAATTACATCATCCCCTTCAAGTCCCTTACTTGAACATGATTTAGGTGAATCTATTATTTATCCTTTCGTTACAGATGTCATGTCAAATCCAGAGACATAGAGTGATCACTCTCTGTTGATTTAACTTTAGCAGGCCTTAGACATCTTACTCTCAACGAATAAGAGGAACAAATCCCTTCTTGACTACATACGTCTCTCACAATCACCTTGTATCACACCTGAGCTTAGGCTTATGTACTGTCATATTACTGACAACGAAGAAATAAGTCAAGGCATAATATTTGGTGAATATCAAGACCCAATATGTATCTCAGGTCAGAGGATACTATGATATTCTCCTTTACTCAAATTTACTTATGATCAATCATAAATGATTCCATGCAGTAATATTCGAGAGCGAGTCAGTCCAATATTTGTATCCCACAAATATCTATGAACCTTGGCAGCAACACTTTGCTCTATATTCATACCTAATGAACATCCACCAATCCAAGTTCATAATAGTCTTACATTCATATTTGTTCCCACAAGTATGATCGACTACGGACATTTAGAATAAGAGACTTATTCACGGATTTAAACATTCTAAAATGGAACATAACTCAAAATACCATAAAGAGTTATAATAACAGTTGTTCCAATATCCAAATACAAAATAGATCAAATCTAATCACTAAAATATCGAAGTCTTAAGGCACAAGTATGACCCTTCATGCTTTGCCCGTTCAAGGAGCTTCGTGAGTGGATCCACAATATTTTGATCAGTGTGAACTTTGCGAATACATATCTTTCCCTTTTTCAACTTCATCCCTTATGTAGTTGAAACTCCGCTTAATGTGCCAAAACTTTTGATGTACACGAGGTTCCTTGATTTGAGCAATCACACTATCGTTATCACAAAGATTTCTAGGGGTCCTTAATGGTATGGACTACCCCTAGATCGGCAATAATTCAAGTGGCAGATCCATATGAATTATCTCAATCAATGAAGCGGTGATGTATTCTGATTCTGTGGTGGACAATGCTACACTGATTGTGATTAAGAACCATCTCGATCAGTTTGGAAACTCGTATCCATCTAAACCTTTACAACGATTTCCGAAACTCGCATCCCTGTAACCTTTTACAACGAGTTCTTTTTCACCAGATCCATATATTAGAAATATATCCTTAGTCCTTCTAAGGTATTTTAATATATTTTATAATAGTCACCCAATGACCGTTACTCGCTGGTATCTTCTCGTCATGCTTAATGTGCATGACATGTCCGGTCTAGTGCATATCATTACATACATAATGAATCCTATAGCAGACGCTTATGGGATTCCTTTCATTCTTTCTTGCTCATCCTTTGAGCTTGGACATTGAGATGCACTCAATATTGTCCTCTCTTGAATAGGTACCAAACCTTTCATAGAGCTCTCTATCTTGAACCTTTTTCAAGACTTTGTCAATGTATGCACTTTAGTTTAAACCTATCAAGCGCCTTGATCTATCCCTATAGATCTTTATTCCAAAATATAGGCGACTTCACCAAAATCCTTAATGGAAGAACAACTTCCAAGCTAGGTTTTTACACCTTCCATGGTTGGAATGTCATTTCCAAATAGTAGAATGTCATCGACATACAATACTAAGAAAGTGAAGATGCTCCCACTAGCCTTCTTATACACACAAGCTTCATCGCCGTTATTGATTAATCCATATTCCCTAATCTCTTCATCAAAACGGTGATTCCAACTTCTAGATGCTTGTTTCAATCCCAAGAAGAACGCAAATTTCATAATCATAACGAGCGTGTGGCATTTTTGGAAGTTGTTCTTAGAAAGCTCGGTCAAATTCATCTAAAAATTTGAAGAAGACGGGAGCTCTAAAATCAATAGTTGGTATTCCTTCCTTAGACGACCAATCTTTCCCAGTCTTGTCTATAATGGGCGAGTGAAGAAAGATACCTGAAAAGATTTTGATCTTTCACCACAGATTCCAGCTTAGATAAAAGACGTGAACGGGAAAGGATATGCGTCTGCAATCAAAGTGGATGCTTGTTCTTGATGGTTAGGTTACCTTGTTGAGCGCCCGATAATCAATGCCTAAGGCTCTCGCTTTTTCTAGAATAAAACAAGGGCTCCCCAACCTTTTCCCAGCAAGATATGGAAAAAGAGCCTTGGAGGCTGGACTAGAAATAGGAAAAATGACTTCCTTAAATTCTTTCCTGAGTTCAACCCAGCCCCTTAACTAATAGATGCAAGTTGGGGGGGGGGGGGGCATCTGCTAAACCCAGCCCCACTCTAAGTAAGTTAAGGGGCTTTGGCTCCAGGCTCCAACTTGATCTTGTGGTAGACTGGCCTCCTAGGGGGCACTTGGCAACTCACTCGTGGGGCATGAAATCCCCAAATTACTAAAGTACTTGCTGCATTTCTTGGGAAAGAAGTCATCTTGGTATTGGATCCGCTCTTCTCTTAGCATGAACATGAATTCTATTCTATTCGTCTTCTTTATTCAGCCCCCACCCGAACCCTTCTTAAGACCACCAAGCCCTCCCGAATGAGTTCTACTATAGAAGCTTTCAACGTAGACCCGGGGACAAATCTTTCACTCATTGAGAAGTGAAAACCTGTGACTAGATCGTTCTGAAGACGGATGCGACGGGAAGAAGTGGCATTTGGAAGTGTTGCTGACATTTAGGTTTCGGCATAACAAAGCTTGCACTGCCTTTTCGCACTTAGGCGCACTGCATGCCATTGGTAATGATTCTACTACGGTGCCACAAATTCGCAAGCTGATCCTAAGTAATCGTTGTTGTTCATTGGATTCCGGAGGAACTACTTCGTTAGGATTGAGGAATTGCTGTGATTCTTCCTCAATAGCCTGGATTCTCCCGTCGAGAGTCACTTTGAAAGTCTTAACTAAACTCTTCCGACTGAATATGATAAAGCCTATAAAACAACGAGCTACTATCATTTCTTCATTATAGATTGAGATCTTCTTTGAACTTGATGCACAAATAGATAGAATAGCAGCAAATAGCATCTTTCTAGCCTGCATATTTGTGGAACTCAATCTCATTTAGAAAGCCTTCTCTATCTTTTAGCAACTGAACGGGAAGTGGTTTAGGAAAGGACTTTAGAATCGGATCCGCTCGTCCAGTGAGAAAGGCCCTGGCCCTGCTAACCAAGTAAAAAGAAAAAAGAAAGAAGAGAACGAATGAAGCAAATGATTGACCCATCATATCATCCGAAGAAACGGAAAATACCAAAAAGTTCAAATTTACAGCTAATAACATTGATTCAATTGGCATTGACATAATAGGAATATTCCGTCTATTAAGGAGGATTCCCCGAATACCTGAAATAGAGATGATCATAGAAAATGTGAAATATTTGATAGGATCCGTTTCGGGAACGTAGAATGTAAGAGAAATTCAAATGTTAGAACTCCATAACCTACATTAGAAAACATAGTTGATTAAATCGAGGAGATTTACAATCTCCTCCCATAACCAACTATGAGTTCCATTGGCTTGTAAGTCATAAACCTGACTAGGGTACTGAAATCTTCTCCATTTACTGCCCGAACAAGGTTCAGCATGGACCATTCGGTAGGTAATTGTCCCTATATCCTTGTGGTTAGTGGAAACAGCCATCAGACCGGATTTGTCATAAAATTGAGATTCTTTCGTTTTCTTCCTTATCAGAGAGGGGCCCCTTGTTGAGCGGGGCTTCTTTTTGAAAAAGGGGAGTTTTGTTAATAGGAACAAGAACGTTTTTATGTTATGCGGAAGACCCCTGCATCAAGATTCTCTTTTCTCAGGGCGATTTTTTCACTCAATGAAAAAAAAGCTCTAGAGCTCTTCCCGTCCCGATCAAGGTCATCTAAAAAGCTATAGAGCCTTTTCAAGGACGACTCCCCTGTAGCGCTATTGGGGGAGTCGAGAGCGCGAGCCCCCTGCCATATCCAATTCCCGCTCGGATCAAGAACCTGCATTCGCTGAATGATCTAAACCTTGACCTCGAAGAGGTCTTCCGCTTGCGGGCGGGCGAAGTCTATTTCTTCGGCACTAGAAAGGCCTTCGAAGATAAAAGTCGCCTTTGTATGGACAAGACGGAATCGCCCCCGATCAGCTCATCAGGTTCATATGGAAAGCGACCGGGGCTAGCTGGCCCCTCCATCGAATTCGAAATCGTATTCCCATGGTGGGGTGCGGGCCCTGCATCAGCAGAAGGGCTTGAAGTGCCTTCCACCGATGTTTTTATATGGTCCCCCCCAACTATTGGAGGGATTCATTTCCATTATGAGGGAGGTTCCCCCTAAAAAGAAAAAAAGCTTGATTAAGACAGGGATCAAAACAGCGACCCCAAAACTCTTCTTTAAAAAAAAGTCCGCCAAAGCCCGGGCACCAAGAGAGGCCCCGTTTTTGCAAAAAAGTGATATAAAAATGCCGGGGAAAGCGATCGCAAGAAAAAGGAGTAAGAAGAATAAAAAAATCATTGCGTTGTCAGTTACAGTTCTTTCAATTGTTACATAATAATCCTATACTACTCTCATAACTGGTGTGTGGTTAATAAAAAAAATGTATTCCTTCATAAAATTGAGATTCTTTCTTGTAGTTCCGCTTCTTGCTCGAAAAATGAGGAAAGACTTGTCGAAAATAGTTGGCTTGGTCCGACCAAGAAAGACATGGGAGTTTTGGGCATTGCTTGGGTCGAGTGAAATAAAGACTGGCTACCTAGAATAGAAAGATCCCTCACTGCACACTTTAGATATAAGGAAAACCTTTAGTTTAGGAGTCATTCAGGATAGATCTAAAAAAAGAACACAACCTTCGTATGATCCCTTTCTAGTACGAGAGGATAGAAGGGCGTTCCAGCTATGTGCCATTGCCAAAATGTAAGTCTATCACCCTGGTAGAAGATACCTAAGGTTTTTGCTACTTACCTAACCCTTAATTCGCTACTTTTATTCCGCTCGTTCCCTATGGTCGAGCGCTTGGTTCATGAGTTGCTATCGCTTTAGCTGTGATAACTATAACTTAAGCTATCTTCTCGAGCGAAAACTGCTTTCCTTAGGATGAGCTTTTAGGGAAAAGTAGAAAGAGCTTATTTATTCGTCGATACCATTCTATTGAGGGGTCAACAAGGACCAAGTGCTTTCTTCGTAGTTTACCCATGTAAAGCGATATGATGGAAAGCCGGATGCGCTACAGGAAGAAGATGAAATGAATTATTCGTTTTAGCTCTTGGATTGAGTGAGAACTGATAGTTAGAGCTTGCTCTCAATGAATGGCGAGCGGGGCACCAGACTTTTCGTATTTAAGAAAGAATCTGAGGAAAGACCTCCACTACTGGCTCTACAATAACCGTGGGGTCCTCCTCTGACCCTATTTTGTACGTCCGGTGCAGTCGTCTCCAAATGATCCGGTGCTAATTCTAGGGTTGGATAATCGGCTGCAGCATGGAATACTACGAAGAGGGAAGATTCAATTCATCATTGGCCCGCTCTATATCCCCACAGAGCGATAAGGAGAGTAAGTTTACTCACCCACCCGACCGACCAGACATGAAAGGCACGGAGTAGAACTCCTGAAACAAAACAAGCAGTTCCCGTCGGACCAAACCAAAAGGAAGAGCAGCTAGCTACACCGGAACAACTTCAACTAAGACAGCGGATCCTCACTCAGCTGCTAGAAGAAAGGGAATCGTCGAATGAGAACCTTTGAGGAGAAGAGGGGGGCACCTGATACCGATCGGCGAGAATAGACTGCGTCTGTCGGTGAATAATGGTCTGCTCCTTGAGATCTCTGTCTCTCTCGTCTGTAGCAAGAAAACCCAAGCCTGCTATATAATATAATAAGGGCCTCGGCCCCATTTATCTTCTTGCATCGAACTAGAATAGCCCCATATAGTATTCTATTCTCGTCACCAACGTAATCTAACTAGCTTCCTCAGTAACTACGTGCTAAATTTTGGGACGAAATTTCTTTCAAGTTGGGGATGATGTGACAACCCGAACTTTCAGGGTTAGTGTTGCTTAATTGCGTATTTCTAATGTCTCGTTATTTCTTGTTCGCATACTTGTTACCTTAAATGTGTGCCGTACATTTTATGTTATACTTGTCGAGGGTAGTGTGCTTGGGTTAACTTAGATGTTTAGTAAGTTTAGGAACCGCTCGTGTATTGGGCCGCCCAACTCATCTATTGTGTAACTACACGGCCGCCCAACTCATCTATTGTGTAACTAAACTTAATATGGGATCGGTACCCCACCCCTTTAGATAATCGTCCCACACTTGTAGCATAGGCCGAACCACTTGAGCCCAATTCCCACCCTCCCTTTTAGTATACGTAAATTATTATTTTTTTTTTTTTTGGTAAAGGGTTACCCCGGTGATTCTATATATTCACAACCAACAAAACACAAGTAGTGTAGAGAGTCTACACTAGTTCAATCATGAGACATGCCCCATGAAAGTAAGCAAACTAAAAACACAAAAATAGACAAACAGCCAAGAAAACCACCTAGACACAAATCTAGACACCCGAAAAAGATTACAAACTAATCAGCCTCCATCATTATTACTTTCGATAGTAATCTTCCATTCCCCAAGCATCTTGCGCACCCTATCAGTGTTCTTCAATTTTGCACCCATCAATTTATACCTCACTGTATTTAGAATGACATCACTAACCGTTTCAGGAGGGCGTAACTGATTTTTAAATAACCTTGTATTCCGCTCTTGCCATATCATATACGCAGCCGCCGCAACTAGAATCTTAGCAACATAAACATCAGCTTTCTTTGAGCGACCACGAGCCTGAAGCCATTCAACAATATCCACCCACCTCGGACACACATCATTCATCCCCACTTTATTACGAATCAACAGCCACACTTGAGATGAAAACTTACACTCAAAGAATAAATGAGGATGAGAATCATAGTTTTCATAGCATAATAAGCAGCACATCATGTTCATGTTTTTACGCCGAGCAAAATCCCATTGCAAAATCTTGTCTTGCGTAAGTAGCTTACCCTTCATTATCAACCACATCATAAACGCGTGCCTAGGAATACATTGGGCAAACCAAACAAAACTACCCCAGTCTATCTCCGGCTCTCTATGCCGCACCGAATTCCAAACAGCTGATGCAGAAAAGTCATCAGTATCAACACCATCTTTCCATAGCAATCGGTCATGTTTAGACGCATCCAATTGAAAGTGATCGATCTGAATGAGCACAGGAAACAGGTCCCTCCATGCATCCGGCCACTTCCAAGAACCGTTTGAAAAAATATCCGCCACCTTGTCATCTAATCGAAAATCAGCATCCGATATAATTCTTGGTGTAAGAAAATCACCAAGAGGCCCCGAATCGGTCCAAAAATCAAACCAAGCTGAAGTATTAAGATCATTCCCTACTTCGGACCAGATGTGTTTACGAATTAACGGACGCATCTGAATAAGCTTTCGCCATGACCAACAAGTGTTAGATGGCGTTTTACAAACCCAGAAGCTTTTGCCTTTTAGCCGATAAGAATAAATCCACTCAACCCAAAGAGAATCCCGCTTCGAGACAATACTCCAAATGTGAGACGACATTAGGGCTTTATTCATATCCCCAATACGTCTAATACCCAACCCCCCTTCATACTTAGGAGTACAAACCGACTTCCAAGAAACTTTAGCTTTACCTCGAGTAAAAGAAACATCTTGATTCCATAAGAAATTTCTCATTCTGGCTTCAAGCTCATTAATGACCCGAGTAGGCAAGATAAACACCGAGGACCAATAAATATGCATTAAGGAAAGAACTGAAATAATAAGTTGAAGTCTACCCGCGAAAGATAACAGTTTATTCTTCCAATGCATAATTCTTTTTTCAAGTTTCTCCACAAGAACATAGCAATCATTGTACCTGAGCTTTGAAGAAATAAGAGGGACCCCCAAATACTTCACAGGTAACTTTCCTTCCACAAAAGGCATAATATCCAGAATCGCCTGTTTGACATTATCTTTAACGTTACAAAAGAAGACCGTACTTTTCTGGTTACTAGGCACTAACCCCGACATCTTAGTGAATTTTGAAAGAGAAGACATAATGCACCTGGCCGAGTTCACCTCCCCTCTCGCAAAAAGAAAAAGATCATCCGCGAAACAAAGATTTATAATCTGCTGCCTCTCGCATCGGTTATGGAACTTAAACGAAGAATCTATCCGAACCACATGCTGAAGAATACCCGTCAAAACCTCCATGACAAGAGTAAATAAATACGGAGAGATTGGATCCCCTTGCCTTAAACCTCGGTTACCTTTGAAAAAACCATGCACCGTACCATTAATACAAACCGAGAATGAAGTAGAAGACACACATAGCATAATCCACTTCACCATTTTACTATTAAAACCAAAACCGAGCAACACATTTTGAAGGAAACTCCAATCGACCGTATCATAAGCTTTTTGAATATCCACTTTAAACGCACATCGGGGAGGGCCTACGCTCCGATGATAATTATGCATTAACTCTTGCGTCAAGAGAATATTATCCGAGATCTTCCTTCCTGGAACAAAAGCCGATTGATTGATGCTAACAATATCATTCAGAGCTCCCTTGATCCTGTCTGCAATAATCTTGCTAATACACTTGTACAGAACATTACAACAAGCGATCGGACGATAATCAGTAACAACCATAGGAGTTGACACTTTAGGAATAAGAACAATAAGAGTATGATTTAACTCCCGAAGCAATTTACCAGTCACGAAAAAATCTTTAACTGCATTAACAATATCATTACCAATGATAGGCCAAGCACTTTTGAAAAACGCCGCCGTAAAGCCATCGGGGCCAGGAGCTTTATCATTACCAATAGAGAACATCGCCTTCTTGACCTCCTCCTCCGTTATATTTCGCACCATATGAGACGCAACATTAGGAGATAAAACTTTCGGAAATAAATCCGGTGCTGGTTGAAGCGAAATATCACCTTGACTACCAAAAAACTTCTCATAATGTTGAACAAAAACTTTATAAACATTTTCACCTTCATAAAGATTTCCTTCCACATCATTAACAACTTCAATTCTGCTATAGTGATTTCTGATTTTCAAAGAGGAATGAAAAAAAGCAGTATTCATGTCACCCGCTCTCAAGCAGTCGACCTTAGCTTTTTGTTTCAAAAACCTCTCCTCATCCAGCATCGCGTCTTGAAGCTCACGGCTGGTAGCCGATTCTTCAGTTCTGAAATCAATATTTAACGGATCCTGATCAATGTTCTGCTGAATAACATCTAATTTTACCCGAAGTCTTTCAACCTTCTTGTGAAGATTGCCTTGTTTAAAAAACAAAGATCGAAAAGGATTTTTCAGCATCCGAAGTTTTTTAACCACCCGAAATTGGTGCACCCCATCCACATTAGCCTCCCAATGCTTTTTAACAATATCTAAAAATTCTGGTTTAAACACCAAAAAAATTGCGAATTTAAACGGCCTCGGTTTCAGATTCATGGCTTCCGGAATAGATAAAATACACGGGCAATGGTCCGAAAGCCTATAAGGCTTGAAAATAGCAACCGAGTTCGGGTATTCAGCAACAAAATGAGTGTTTCCCATCACCCGATCAATCTTCTTAAGTAATCCAACACCTTTTTTCGGTTTTTGGTTCCATGTAAAATGGATACCTGTCCGATTAATATCGAAAACTTCAATATCATCAACACACGCTTGAAATTCCTTCATACCAATCGAAATCGCTGAAGTACCCATCGAACTATCTTCTGTGTTAAGCGTTGAGTTAAAATCCCCCATAATAAACCAAGCCTTATCAGCCACAAAAACTTTATGCATGGAAAGAAGATGCCACAATTCTCTTCGGGAGACATAATAATTATCAGCATACACAATAGAACAGAAAGCCATTCTATTATCTAGTTTAAAGACAAGTTGGAGGTGCATAACCTGAGAGGATTGATCTACAACCATAACATCAAAAATCGCCGGATTCCATCCAATAATAATTCTTGTACCTTTGTTACAGCAACCCCCATTAGAAGTCCACTCCCAAGATCTAAAAACCGATTTACAAACTTTACCCAAATTGGAACGAATTTAGTGTCACGTAAAAAACCCTAATTCTCTCTCTAGCTATGGCGATTTTGGTTCTTCTTCGTACCTTAGTTTTTCTTCATGATCTTCGTATAACAGTCTGATTATCGGTGTACTGATTTATCAGTATAACTGATTCGAACTAGTTAGCGAAAGGATTGGTTTAATTCTAGGGTTTATCTTTTTCTTTTGCTGTTTTGTCGTCAAGCTAAATTAGGGTTTCTTGTGTTTTCGTTTTTCGGTATCTTGGTTTCTGGTTTTTACGTTGTTATTGTGTGCATGCTTGTTTCGTTTGCAGTTTAATAGAGAGAGTTGCTGTCTGTTCAATGGCTGATCGGTCAAAATCGGATGATGTTCCTACGGGTGATAGAGGTAAGCCGCCATTACCCTTTAAGGGATTAGCGAGTAGAGTGGTCAATATAGATGGTAATCCGTTGCTTCCTAGGAGAGGTACGATTCAGAATGTTCAGTCTGATCCGAAGATGTTTAATGTTATCAATGAATTAGAAAAGATCACTGTGCCTGTTCTGTCGTCGGAGAATCAAAGTCCAGCGGATAATATGGATGCATATGGTTTTCAGGGTTTACATTCGGTTCAGAGTAGTAGCTCAAAACCTAAGTCTTATGCGGAATCGGTGATAGCTAACAAAGAGCAGAAAGTTAATTTTCGAGCTCTATCTAGCTCGGTTGTCCAAGAAGGTTGTGATGTTGTTCTTCCGAAGGAATCTGTCCGATCGGTGAAGGATAAACTGGCGAACACTTTATATGGTTATTTTTTGGGGGATCGTCTTGCATTCCCGGTGGTTGACTACTATGTTAAGGTTAATTGGAAAAAATATGGATTGCAAAAAACGATGATGAATGCAAATGGTTTTTTCTTTTTTAAGTTTAATGATGAAGTCGGGATGTCCAATGTTCTTAAAGGTGGTCCGTGGATTATTAGGTCTCAACCATTATTTCTGAATATATGGAGTCCTACGATCAAATTGGAGAAGAAAGAGGTTAAACGAGTGCAACTTTGGGTAAAAATTCATGAAGTTCCAATTGCTGCTTATACGGAAGATGGCCTTGGCCTAATTGCAACAACAATTGGAGAACCAAAAATGCTTGATTCCTTCACAACGTCTATGTGTATGGATTCTTGGGGTCGCAGTAGTTATGCTAGAGCATTGGTGGAGATTTCGGCAGAAAAAGAGCTCCGAGAAGAAATTACAATAGCAATTCCGGAAACGGAAGGGGAGGGTTTTACCAAAGAGACTATGTTTGTAGAATATGAATGGAGCCCGCATCGTTGTGCTACTTGTTGTGTTTTTGGCCATTCAAACGAGATGTGTCCCAAGAAGCCGATCAAATCGGGTAATGCTAAATATGAAGATCACAACCGTAATGCCCAAAGGAACAAGCAAGTGAAAAAGTTTCCGATGGTGGATCAAGATGGTTATACCGAGGTGCATGGTAAGAAAGTAGCTAGAAGGCCGGGTATTCAGGTGAATAAACAATCTAAGTTTGAATATCGGCCAGTGTCAAAATCCAAGGCGAATGAGAATAACGGACCAAAGTCAAAGACATCGAACAACCCGTTTGATATTCTGAATAAAGTTGACCCGGAAACGGGTACAAGCAAGAAGAACACGGATTTGGGATTTGAGGATTCGGATGGTGACGAGGCCGATGAGGTTTATAATGAAATGGATGAGTTTATGGCTCAAGGATCGGTGAATTTAAATAAAACACAAGGGGCAAGCACTCCTCCTCAGATAGTTACTGATGGTTAGTATAGCAGTTTGGAATATAAGGGGGTTGAACCGCCCGCTTAAACAAATGGAGGTTCGTCAGGCAGTGAAGGATTATAAGTTGAGTTTGTGTGCTATTTTAGAGTCCCATGTTGATGTTGTTAAATTGGGTAAAGTGTGTAAGGCTGTTTTTAGATCGTGGGATTGGACTTCTAATGGCGGGTGTTGTAACAAAGGCACAAGAATTATCATTGGGTGGAATCCAGCTATTTTTGATGTAATGATCGTCGCTCAATCTCCACAGGTTATGCATTTACAGCTTGTTTTTAAACTGGATAAGAGAATGCTTTTCTGTTCTATTGTGTATGCCGAAAATTACTATGTTACGCGTAGGGAGTTATGGCATCTTCTTTCTATGCATAAAGTTTTTGTTGCGGATCGGCCTTGGTGTATTATGGGTGATTTTAATTCTGCTCTTAACATAGAAGATAATTCGATGGGTACCTCATCCATTTCGATTGGTATGAGGGATTTTCAGGAATGTATTGATGATATTGAAGTTGTGGATATTAACCGAACAGGTATCCATTTTACGTGGAACCAAAAGCCTAAAAACGGTGTGGGTTTACTAAAGAAAATTGATAGGGTAATGGGAAACACTCCTTTTCTTACTGAATACCCGAACTCGGTTGCCATTTTCAAGCCGTATAGACTTTCGGACCACTGCCCATGTATCTTGTCTATTCCGGAAGCTATGAAGCTTAATCCGAGGCCCTTTAAGTTTGCCAATTTTTTGGTTTTTAAACCAGAATTTTTGGAGATTGTTAAAAAGTATTGGCTAATTAATGTTGATGGGGTTCACCAATTCCGAGTTGTCAAGAAGTTACGGTCTCTTAAACACCCTCTTCGTTCGTTGCTGTTCAAACAGGGAAACCTCCACAAGAAGGTTGAAAGTATTCGGTTGAAGTTAGATTTAATTCAGCAAAGTATTGATCAAGACCCGCAAAATGTTGATCTTCGGACTGAGGAATCGTCGGCTAGCCGTGACCTTCAGGATGCTTTGTTGGATGAAGAGCGTTTTCTGAAACAAAAAGCTAAGGTTGATTGGTTGAGTGCGGGTGACATGAATACGGCTTTTTTTCATTCCTCTTTGAAAATTCGAAATCACTGTAGTAGGATTGATGTTATTAAAGATACGCAAGGGAATCTTTATGAAGGCGATAGTGTGTATACAGCTTTTGTTCAACACTATGAGAAATTTTTTGGCAATCAAGGTGATATCTCGTTGCAACCAGCTCCAGATTTATTTCCGAAAATTTTATCTCAAAATGTTGCTACGAATATGGTTCGTCATGTTACGGAGGAGGAGGTTAAGAAGGCGATGTTCTCTATTGGCAATGATAAAGCTCCGGGTCCGGATGGTTTTACGGCTGCGTTTTTTAAAAGTGCTTGGCCACTGGTTGGTAATGATATTGTTAATGCTATTAAAGATTTTTTTGACACTGGTAACTTGCTTCGGGAACTGAATCATACGCTTATAGTTCTTATTCCAAAGGTATCAACTCCCATGGTTGTTACTGATTTTCGGCTGATTGCTTGTTGTAATGTTCTATACAAGTGTATCAGCAAGATTATTACTGATAGGATTAAGGGAGGTTTGAACGAGATTGTAAGTATAAATCAATCGGCATTTGTTCCGGGTAGAAAGATTTCGGATAACATTTTATTAACGCAAGAGTTAATGCATAATTACCATCGGAATGTGGGGCCTCCTAGATGTGCGTTTAAGGTTGATATTCAAAAAGCTTACGATACGGTGGACTGGAGTTTTCTGAAAAGTGTGCTTCTTGGGTTTGGCTTTAACAGTAACATGGTGAAGTGGATCATGCTCTGTGTGTCTTCTACTTCATTTTCGGTTTGTGTTAATGGCACGGTTCATGGTTTTTTCAGAGGTAAGCGGGGGTTAAGGCAAGGGGATCCTATATCTCCTTATTTGTTCACTCTTGTCATGGAGGTTCTGACGGGTATTCTTCAGCATTCTGTTCGGATAGATTCTTCTTTTAAATTTCATAACAGATGTGAAAAACAGCAGATAATAAATCTCTGCTTTGCTGATGATCTGTTTCTTTTTGCTAGAGGAGAAGTGAATTCGGCTAATTGTATTATGTCCTCTCTTTCAAAATTCTCTAAGATGTCGGGGTTAGTGCCTAGCAACCAGAAAAGTACGATTTTCTTTTGTAATGTAAAAGATCAAGTTAAACAGGCGATTCTGGATATTATGCCTTTTGTGGAAGGTAAGTTACCTGTCAAGTACTTGGGGGTCCCTCTTATTTCTTCTAAGCTTAGATATAATGATTGCCGTGTGCTTGTGGAAAAATTAGAGAAACATATTATGCACTGGAAGAATAAATTGTTATCGTTTGCGGGTCGGCTTCAACTTATCATTTCAGTCCTGTCTTCTATGCATATTTATTGGTCATCAGTGTTTATGTTACCAAATCGGGTTGTAAAGGAACTTGAAGCTAGAATGAGAAATTTCTTATGGTCTCAAGATGTGTCGTTTAGTAGAGGTAAAGCTAAAGTTTCGTGGAAAGCGGTTTGTACCCCTAAGTATGAAGGTGGTTTGGGTATTAGACGTATTGGGGATATGAATAAAGCCCTGATGGCGTCTCATATTTGGAGTATTGTGATGAAGCGAGATTTCCTTTGGGTCGAGTGGGTTCATTCTTATCGGCTAAAAGGCAAGAACTTTTGGGTTTGTAAACCAACATCGAATGCTACTTGGTCTTGGAGGAAGATTATTCAGTTGCGGCATATCATTCGAAAACATGTTTGGTCCGACGTAGGGAATGGCCGTAATACTTCAGCTTGGTTCGATTTTTGGAGTGATTTGGGGCCTCTTGGTGATTTTCTTTCGCCAAGAACTATTACTGATGCTGATTTTCGGTTGGATGACACCGTGTTCAATATTTTCTCTAACGGAACATGGAATTGGCCGGTGGCGTGGAGGGATCTTTTCCCTGTTCTTATTCAGCTGGATCATTTTCAGTTAGAAACGACAAAAGCTGACAGGTTGCTATGGAAAGATGGTGGCGATTTTCAGGATTTTTCTTCGTCAGCCGTTTGGCATTCGGTCCGGCATAGAGAATCAGAGGTGGAATGGAGCGGCATTGTGTGGTTTGCCCAATGTATTCCTAGGCATGCGTTTATGATGTGGTTGATAATGAAGGGAAAGCTTCTTACTCAAGACAAAATTCTGCAGTGGGATCTTTCAAGGCGAAAAAACATGAATATGATGTGCTGTTTGTTATGCTATGAGAATTTTGACTCTCATCATCACTTATTTTTTGAGTGTAAATTCTCTGAGAAAATTTGGACTATGATTCGAAGTAAAGTGGGGATGGCGGCCGTGAGTTCGAGATGGGTAGATATCATCGAATGGTTATGTGCTCGCGTTCGGTCAAAGAAAGCTGAGGTCTATGTTGCGAAGATTCTAGTTGCGGCAGCTGCATATACTATTTGGCAAGAGCGGAATGCTAGGTTGTTTAAAAATCAAGTGCGTCCACCCGAAATGGTAAAAGATATTATTCTGAAAACAGTGAGATACAAGTTGATGGGAGCTAAGCTAAAGAACAATGCTAGGGTGCGGAATCTGCTTGGGGATTGGGAGATTTCAACCGAAAATAAAGATGATGGAGGCTAATTAGTTTGTAATAGTTTGATTGTCTAGATGTGTGTCTAGGTGTTTTATGTACGGGTTTTTTTCGGTTTTTTGTTTTGTTGATGGTTTTACTTTCATAGGGCATGTCTCATGATTGAACTGGTGTAGGCTCTCTACTCCACTTGTTCTTTTTTGGTTGTGAATATATAGAATCACCGGGGTAACCCTTTACCCAAAAAAAAAAAACTTTACCCAAATTGACAACATCAACATGGGACTCTAAAATAGCACACAAGCTCAACTTGTAATCCCTGACAGCCTGACGAACCTCCATTTGTTTAAGCGGGTGATTCAACCCCCTTATATTCCAAACAGCTATACTAACCATCAGTAACTTTCGGAGGAGGAGTGCTTGCCCCTTGTTTTTTATTTAATTTCACCGAACCCTGCACCATAAACTCATCCATTTCATTGTATACCTCCTCCACGTCATCATCCGAGTCAATGCTTTTCGATCCGCTCACCTTTTTGCTAGTACCCGTTTCCGTATCCACTTCATTCCGAATGTCAAACGGGTTATTCGACATCTTCGAAGTTGATCCATTATTATCCTTCTGTTTAGGTTTCATCACCGGCCTATATTCAAATTTACTTTTTTGATTGTTCACCGGAATACCCATCTTTCTAGCAACTTTCTTACCATGCACTTCAGTATAGCCATCTTGATCAACTATCGGCATCTTTTTGACTTGTTTGTTTCTTTGGATATTACGGTTGTAATCCTCATGTCGGGCATTATTCATTCTTGCTGGCTTTTTCGGACATGTGTCATTTGAATGACCAAACACACAACAAGTATCACAACGAAGTGGGCTCCATTCATATTCTACATACATAGTCTCCTTTATATAACCCTCCCCTTCAGGTTCCGGAATTGCCATTGTAATCTCCTCTCGGAATTCCTTATCAGCCGATATTTCCACCAAAGCTCTAGCATAGCTACTACGGCCCCATGAATCCGTGCACATGGACGTTGTGAACGTATCCAGCATTTTTGGCTCCCCAATAGTTGTTGCTATCAAACTAAGCCCATCTTCTGTATAGGCCGCTATGGGAACCTCATGAATTTTCACCCACACTTGCACTTGCTTAACCTCTTTCTTTTCTAACTTGGTCGTAGGGGTCCATTTATTCAAAAACAAAGGTTGAGACCTAATAATCCACGGACCATCTTTCATAACATTTAACATCCCTACTTCATCATTAAACTTGAAGAAGAAAAAGCCGTTTGCATTCATCATCGTCTTTTGCAATCCATATTTCTTCCAGTTACTTTTCACGTAGTAATCCACCACCGGGAAAGCAATTCGGTCACCCAAAAAATAACCATATATGGTGTTGGCCATTTTATCCCGCACAGATCTAACAGATTCTTTAGGAAGAACAACATCACAGCCGTCTTGAACGGTCGTGCTAGATAAAGAACGGAAATTAACTTTCTGCACATTGCTGGCCACAACCGTAACAGCATAAGACTTAGTTTTCAAACTGTTACTCTGATCCATATTAAAACCCTGATAACCATGAACTTCCACATTATCCTCTGCATTTTGATTCATCGACGATACAACCGGAATAGTAATCTTGTTTAGTTCATCAATAACATTAAACAATTTCGGATCAGACTGGACACTCTGGATTGTACCCCTCCTCGGCAACATAGGATTTCCATCTATATTAACCACTTTAGTCGCTAAACCCCTAAACGGAAGAGGCGGCTTGCCCCAATCACCCTTAGCAACGTCATCCGATTTTAAACGATCATCCATTGGAAAATCAGCAACTCTCTCCATTAATCAACAAGTGAGACAACCATGCACGCAGAATCAAAGTAGAACCAATAAAACAAGCCGAACGAAAGAAAAAGCAAAACCCTAATTTAGCTAGACGAAAACAGAAAAAAGAATCCAGATTCAACCCAATCCTTTCGCTAACGAGTTCGAATCAGAGTAATTGATAAATCAATGCTCCGATGATCAGACTGTTATACGAAAATCATGAAGAAAAATCAAAGGAAAGAAGAGGCACCGAATTCTCCATAGCTAGAGAGAGAAACTAGGGTTTTTTCTTTATCACGCACGCTAAACTTAGTATACGTAAATTATGAATGGGTTTCATTATATTTGTTTTTTTTTTGGGTAAAGGGTTACCCCGGTGATTCTATATATTCACAAAAATAAAAACAAGTAGTAAGGTAACATCCTTACTAGTTCAGACATGGGACATACCCCCATGAAAGTAAAACCAAACTAAACAACAAAACTGTAAAACCAAGAAAACGACCACTAGACACACTTTCTAGAACAAAAAGACTCCTTAACTATCCGAACTCAACCATTATCCATGAGTAAGTCAGCTCCATGAATATCCCACTTCTCCATTAAATCCCGAACTCTAGCAGTGTTCTTGAACCTGAGCCCCATCAACTTATATCTGACACTTTCTATAACAAGCTGACATAAAACATCCGGTGGCCTTGTATGGTTCCTGAATAATCGGTTATTTCTCTCCTGCCATATGGTATATGCCAGCGCTGCAATCAACAACCTAGCAACCATATTTGATGCTGATTTTGACCGAGAACGAATACCTAGCCATTCGAACACATCACTCCACTTTGAATCCACACTCTCCATACCAGCTTTAGCACGAACCATATCCCAAACTTGCGTGGACAGTTTGCACTCAAAGAATAAATGGGCATGCGAGTCAATATTCTCATAACACAACAGGCAACACATCATGTTCATGTTGTTACATCGTGTATGATTCCAAAGCAAGATTTTGTCTTGAGTAAGTAACTTACGACGCACAATAAGCCACATCAGAAAAGCATGACGAGGGATACAATGAGAAAACCAAATGAAAGCAGCCCAATCCACCTCCGGCTCCCTTGCTCGAACAGAATTCCAAACTCCATTAGAAGAGTAATCAGCCACACTATCCCCATCTTTCCAAAGGAGACGATCTTGTGCATTTAAATTCCGTTGCATGTTATCAAGCTGAATAAGAACTGGGAACATATCCCTCCAAGCAAGCGGCCAAAGCCAAGAACCATTAGGAGACAAATCCGCAACTGTAGCACTTAGAGAAAATCCTTCTCGGGTAATAACTCTTGGTGACAAAAAATTGCATAACGGACCAATACTACTCCATGTGTCAAACCAAGCTGAGGTACTTCTGCCATCTCCAATCATAGACCAAACATGTTGACGAATCAAAGGCCGAAGTTGGGCCATCTTTTTCCAGCTCCAGCAACAAGTAGCCGGAATCTTATGGTCCCAAAAACTCCGACCTTTTAAGCGATAAGAGTGGATCCAAGCAACCCATAACAAATGACGATTACTTAGAATACTCCAAATATGCGAAACCATAAGAGCTTTATTAAAATCAGCTATCCGTCGAATCCCCAAACCCCCTTCAGTTTTCGGCACACACACAGAGCTCCATGAAACTTTCGCCCTACCACGCTTAGAAGAAGATTGAGCCCAAAGAAAATTCCGCATTTTAGTTTCCAACTCCTTAACCACCCTAGCTGGTAATATAAAAACTGAAGACCAGTAGACATGAAGCGCTGAAAGAACCGATATAATAAGTTGAAATCTACCTGCGAAAGACAACATTTTATTCTTCCAATTATCAATCCGACATTCAAGCCGAACGGCAAAATATTCAAAAGCCTAGAAGAAATAAGTGGGACCCCCAAGTATCTGACTGGCAACGTACCCTCGACAAACGGCAAAATATTCAAAATCTCTCTTTTGACATGATTCGGGACATTACAGAAAAATCCTGTGCTCTTCTGAATACTAGGGACTAATCCCGACATTTGAGTGAAGTTTGTGAGGGAAAGCATAACACACTTAGCCGAAGCCACATCCCCCCTAGCGAAAAGGAATAAATCGTCCGCGAAACACAAGTTAACAATTTTCTGCTTCTCACATTTATTATGGAACCGAAAAGAAGTATCAATTCTTGTCACTTGATTCAGAATGCAAGTCAAGACTTCCATCACTAGGGTAAAAAGATAAGGGGACAGTGGGTCACCCTGCCTTAGACCCCTTTTACCTTTGAAGTAACCATGAACATTCCCATTAACACAAATCGAATAAGATGCTGTAGACACACATAACATTATCCAGTGAACCATAATGCTATTAAACCCAAACCCAAGTAAAACAGTTTTAAGAAAACTCCACTCCACCGTATCATAAGCCTTTTGGATATCAACTTTAAAGGCACATCTTGGAGGCCCAAAATCACGATGGTAATTATGCATTAATTCCTGTGTAAGAAGAATATTATCGGAGATTTTCCGACCCGGAACAGTTTCATTATATTTGTTGCAAAAACCCTAAAGTTCTTTCCCCCTCCCTGCGATGACAATCTCATCTCTTTCGAAGCCCTCTCTTCCTATCGGTCCAAGTATCTCCTGTACATGTCAAGGTTAGTGGAATAACTCTAACTCGCTTTCTCATTGTTGCTAGACTTGAAACGGGAATCATGAGATCTTGGTGATCATGTATGGCTAAAATTACATGGATAATGATCTGATTGTTATGATAAATGCTACGTGACTAATACCCTAATGATTATTGTAACTCTAACACTGATAAGTATAAATCAAGGATCTGTATGAAGTGATGACTCAGTAGGTATTGTGTAATATGATTATACGTGGAATTGTTCAGTGGTTGCGCTGTTGCCTACCGGCGGCAGTTAGGGTTTGCTACCCATAACCAGTCCGACGAAACCTTAGCCTGACGAAACTTGTGGTACGACGAAACCTGGAGTTTCGCCATGCTTCAGTCCGATGAAACCTGGAGTTTCGTCACTAACATCTCCATGACGAAACCTGGAGTTTCGTTACAGGCATCACCACGATGAAACAACTTGAATGTTTCGTCACCGCCCTGTTTCGTCGATGATGGACATGTTAAGCGAGAATGATAATCTGTTAAGTGATGTTGAATGAAACATGGGAAACTGTTATGAATGATAAGTAGAAGTAGTGATTTTAAAGATGATGAAACATGGGTAATGTTAGTTGGGGATGGAGAAAACTCTTATCTATCCGTTCGAGTGTTCGCTCCTTCTTTTGGATGTCTATTCGGAGTGGCCGCCAAACTAATGTGTGGAGTGACAACTGGTGTACATGCAGTCCTATCCGGTCATTCATCTCGCCTAGAGCTATTGCTAATGCTGGTTTTTCTTTAAACACAACGGTGGCTGAAATTGTTGCTGATGATGGCCAATGTTTATGGCCCCAGGCATGGTATGATCTTTACCCGGTCCTTATAAACATCGGTTCTATTCAGATCACTCCTAATTCGAATGACCGGTTTTGCTGGAAAGACTTGGAAGGTAATCTTCAAGTATTTGGTTCTTGGGAGGTTTGGAATTGTTTACGGAATAGACATAATAAGGTCCTATGGACCAATTCGGTTTGGTTCAGCCAATGTATTCCTCGACATTCTTTTCACTTGTGGTTGGTTATCAAGAACAAGTTGAAAACGCAAGATAGGATGGCCATTTGGGAAGCGGGTAGTGCTACTAATCTGCGGCTTATGTGTTGCCCTTTATGCAAGTTTGATCGTGATTCCAGAGATCACTTGTTTTTTCAATGTTCATATGCTTCAGAGGTTTGGAGATTGGTTAGGAATGTGGTTGACATGGGGAATGTTACGGATACTTGGGATTCTATTATGCAATGGATGGAGCTTAATGCTAATTCTAGAACTATGGATCATATTATTTGCATTATTCTGGTAACGGCTTCCACTTACTTTGTTTGGCAAGAAAGAAATAACCGATTATTTTATCAAATTCAGCAGAGTGCTAATGTGCTTCAGATTCGGTAGAGACCCGAAACAAAAGAAGATATTGGATAGGTGGCTGATCTCGAAGAAGAACATGGAGGTCGAACCCGGCTAGAGCGGTTTTCTTTGTTTTAGTCTAGTCTGTGTTCAGGGTCGTGTTTTAGTCTGGTTGTTCTGTTTCTTTTGTGGTTGTGTCTTGTGTCGGGTTTGTTTTCTTTTGTAGTCCTAGTCTTGGTATGCCAAGTCTAGTAGTGTGTATTGGCTTCTCGATGTACCCTGTTTTGTTTGTTTGGTTGATATAAAATTTCACCGGGGTAACCCTTTACCCAAAAAAAAAGATGATGAAGCTGTATGATTTACCCTACTCGTTCAAATGATAACTAAAATAGGAAATGCTAGGCTTCCATGAAACGTACAATTTAATATGCATAGAATACAACCTGGTTAAGCATGTTCGAATACTTAACATGAAATGATTGTTTGAATGCCTTAAATGATTGTTTGAATGATGAAACAATGATGACAGATGACGTTGATTTCTGTTAAATATTGAAATGATGATGATTTTAGGATGATGTTTGAATGTGTAACTGTGGAAAGTAGTATGTTCATGGTGGGTACACATTCATGTGCCTAGGGTACAAAAGAGTAATGCACCGATTGAATATTGGAAAAATAATACTGTCATGTGTTGATTTGGATATAAAAGTCTACTTTGTCGTATATGGCTCGGTTCAAAAAGGTGAAATGATTTATGAAATATTATCGTACAACTAGGATCGCACATTTAGTAGTCGGGCCCACCACCGCTTCTCGCACACTTTTGTTTAATTGATCGTACGATTTAAAGTCAGACGCACACTTAATTGCTGAGCTAACCAGTTTATAAGAACCGATCTTCATATGATTAACATTATTTGAAAAATCCTACTTGATTGAAATACATGTTCAACATACGTGACCTACTTGTATACATGATTACTTGATTTAATACATGTACACTACTTGACGAATACTTGTTAGATACGTGTAGCTTATACTTGATAACTTGTTTACCGTCCTAACGAGTGGTAGCCATAATAGGGTGTGGTTGACCAACTAAGACAAGTGCTTTATCTACCGAGCAAACCAAAGGTGAGTTCACACTTTCTATAAGGCATGGGATTCCCGGTGGTTTGGGAATGGGTTAAGAAACTAAAACGAAACCTACATATTCACCTCTAACAGAATATGTACCTCCGTCCTCGGTTGGGAAGGACGACTACATTAAACCTGCGTATTCTCGGTTGGGTAGAGTATGTACCTCCGTCCTCGGTTGGGAAGGACGACAACATATAACTTACTAGACAAAACTCTATCATTAAGTCCCTCATTTTTATATCGACTTAATCTCCGGGCCAATTGCGAGCGGGTCATTAGTTAGTAGCGCTATTAGGGTTGACAAGCCTCACACCGTGCCGGTAGGACGGGCGTGTACTAATGGATCTGGGCACTTAGTCAATGATGATAGACATTGACGTAGGGCACAACTTCCTCAGTCAGTTGTCGATATGGTAACGGTCTAGTGGTTTACAACATGGGGTAGCCCCCACTGGTTATGGTTTGGGAAACAAGGAAACTGATTAACTACTGGTTTTCGAATGAACTTATGTTTTTAGAACAACTTTAAAATGGATAACCAACTGTGAACTCGCTCAACTTTGTTGTTGACTCGTTGTTACATGCCTTGCAGACCTTTAAGTGCATATTGTTGGAACTTGCTGTTTGGGAGGCTGGAGTGGTCATGGGTCGAGATACATGGAATCGCAACACAAGACTAATGGTTTTTACATATGGTTTATAAACACTTAACAAATGAATTATGCTTCCGCTGTATACTGTGAATTATTTGTAACGTTGTAATGCTTAATGTTAATAAATGAAAGTTTTATTTAAATATACCTATGAGTTCAATGTGATTGGTGGCTAGATCCTGGTCAGTCACGCCTCCTGCGGTGATACTCCGCTTGAGGATTTTGGGGGTGTGACAAGAACAACTGTCTGGTCTACCATATGTTTGTTAGCGCTCGACCGCCAATTGGAACAGACAATACAGCAAAAACAAATGGAAGAGCCAACCTCGATGCCATCCAAGCCCGGCCCAGAATAACCTCAACCTTTTAGAAAGAAAAACTGTTGAAAGAAAGGTCTTATTTGATACAGAAAGATTTTCAGGTAGAACTTGGGTTATACTTTGGTTGGGCAATGGTAAGCTGATTCGTTTCTGGGATGATGTTTGGCCATGCCACTCTACTCAGAGACTACATTGAATATGAAGGAGAAAAAAGGATTTCTCCCTCTATTCAACTACCCATCCAAGAGCATTTGGCTTCAGAATACTTTTTATAGGGAGGATAATATCTTTTGGCAGCTCAATCCTCACGGTAATAGTTATGCCAAGCCTAAAAATCTCTTCAGGTGATCAAGAGGGCCCCTTTTTCAGTAGATGAGATTAGGATGAAAGGTATTATCTCAACGATGCTTTTCTCTGGCTTGCTTTTCAAAATTGCATTTTGGCCTGCGGTAATGTAATCGGTATTTTCAAAAAATGTTTTTCTATGAAAGCAAGAGATGGAAAGTTTTGTTCTAAATTCTGCCTTATTCCATGAGATCTAGAAGCACTTCTGTAACTTTATCTCTCTCCATTTCCCTCACTTTTTTTTACTTCTTTCAAAGGGGATTGAAGACCTTCTTTAGAAGTTGTCTCTCGATCGAAAGGATATAATACATACAAAACCTTAACTTCGTGGATTTTCCGATGTATAACCTTCGCCACGACATTAGTGGCTTAGCTCTTCGCGCTTCCCGCAGGCTTTTTTTATAGGGAGAGAGTCAGGGGGCTGGTACGGAAGATTGGTCCGCTCCGCAAAGCTTATCTTTTTCGGTTCCCTCCCCCTATGTGGTCGGCCTTATTACCAGTCTGCCTCCTTTCTCTTGATGGAATATCTAAATACCCGAGCTCCTGCTTTCCTTGTGTTCTTCACCGGCGCTCGCCAGATGTATCACTCATCCCGCTCCTAAGGTAAGGAGTCTTCTGTGTGTTAGAATCTTTACGGGAATGAATCGCATATGTTGCTTGAGAATTGCTCGGGAATTCATTGATAATGATAATGACTTTGCCAGGTTCTAGGGGGCTACTATTATTTTTTGTCGATCGAGCCACTCTCCCTCATTCCACTCGTCCAGCCCTCTTCACGAACTTGTACAATCGATGCCACAGAGATAGCCAACTCTATTATCGAAAAAATAAGGAAAGGGGCGACGATTTGGCACCAGATATCCGGAGGTGTGGAAAGAGCAGCTGTGAGAAGCGGAAAAACCATCAAAAAACGACGATTGTTCGTGGAGGTTTCCACAGAAAGACCCCTTGGTTAATATCATTGCATTCAACCATAACAAACAACTATATGATAAAACTAAAGATGACCATCCATTAATTTAAGTTTTAAAACATAACAACAACGTTGTTTTAGAATCCAAACACAGACTTCGAATCTGAATTACAAACCATGCAATTTGTTTTAGAGTTCCATAAGGACTCGACAAAAGATACTTCTAAAAACTAGACTTTGGGCTATGTATCTTATCCAGGAAAAGATACACAACCCCAAACCCTTTAGACACCAGATGACATCTTTTATTCCAAACAACCCTTGAAAACTTCATCGCCCGCCAGATCCATACTTAGTTTCCAGAAATACATGTAGTTTGAAAAAAATCAACAAAAGTTGAGCGAGTTCATGTGTTTAGTGTGTAAGCTCGAATAATCCTTGAAATCGTTATAAATAAGTATGTATGTATGTTTGTAAATCCCGGTATGAAAGCAACAAGGAAAACAGATCATTAATGGTTTGCAAGGCCATTAATTTGTGTGACGTGATGCAGGAAGGCTCAAACCTAGCAAATTTTGTCTCCGGCAATAAGACATAGTCACCTCATGGGCCAAACCCCGGTCCACATGGGTGTGGGCTCGCTACACCCAAATAGATCTATCACTCATGTCCCTCGGTCCTATAACGAGGATTAATGGTCTTAAGCGTTGTACCCACCACTCACATGATCTAGCAGTACCCTTCCTTAGCTAACCATACCACATATAAACGTTTGTAAACAGTTTGTAACATGTACTTCACCCCCGAAGTTATAAAACTGAAAACAGTTAAAAGAAAAGGGGGACATGAACTCACGGTTTTGCGTTCTGCGTAATCAACTATAACTCAAAGCTCCTTCGGGTGTACACGACTACCTACAACGTACTATGATCTATTAGACGAGCGGGTCGTGCCTTGACTTAGTATTACTTAGTGTCTTTGAGTTACGTTTCAATGTGTCTTCAATATTATTTCAATTTATATAATTATTTGTTAAAACAATAAATATTTTAACTTAAATTATATTTATTAAATTTTGGAATAATAGTTAAAATAGTATATTTTAACTCGTTACTTTCCAAGTATTTATACATGTTTATCCTTCCCAAGGATGGGTGTATTTGTATTCGTATTCTTATACTTGTATATTTTTTTCATGTATTGGTGTCGTATTTCGGAGTGGATTTATACGTAGGAGAATACGTATTTTCTTGTAATTGTTTTTTTTTTTGGGTAAAGGGTTACCCCGGTGATTCTATATATTCACAACCAAAGAAACACAAGTAGTGTAGGGAGTCTACACTAGTTCAATCATGAGACATGCCCCATGAAAGTAAACCAGAAAAAAACACAAAAACACAAAACAACCAACTAAGGAAAACAACTAGACAAGAACTCTAGACATAACAACCAGAAACAAAACTAATCAGCCCCCATCGTCAACCTTTTCTTTCGTATGGATCTCCCATTCTTCAAGAAGCTTGCGCACCCTAACGGTATCCTTCAGCTTTGCTCCCATTAACTTGTATCGCACTGTATTCATGATTGCATCACTAACCATCTCAGGAGGTCTCAACTGATTTTTAAATAACCTAGCATTCCTCTCTTGCCAAATATTGTACGCGGCAGCCGCTACAAGAATTTTAGCAACATAGGTATCGGCCCTCCTTTGATGAACACGAGCACAAAGCCAGTCAACAATATCCATCCATTTCGGACAAACAGAATTCATCCCCACCCTATTTCTAACTGTAAGCCACACTTGAGATGAGAACTTGCATTCAAAAAACAAGTGCGGGTGAGAATCAAAGTTCTCATAGCACAATAAACAGCACATCATATTCATGTTTTTTCTCCGTGATAGATCCCATTGCAGAATTTTATCTTGCGTAAGTAGTTTACCTTTCATAATCAACCACATCATGAAGGCGTGTCTAGGAATACACTGGGCGAACCACACAATGCTAATCAACTTCCGGCTCTCTATGCCGAACCGAGTGCCATACACCAGACGACGAGAAATCATTAAGATCACCACCATCTTTCCATAATAATCTGTCAACTTTCAAGGGGTCCAACTGAACTTGATCAATCTGAATAAGGACAGGGAAGAGATCCCTCCAAGCCGTAGGCCACATCCAAGCACCATTAGAATAAACATCGGCCACCAAGTCATCCAACCTAAAATCAGCATCAGTGATAGTTCTGGGCGACACAAAGTCGCCAAGAGGCCCCAAGTCACTCCAATTATCGAACCAGGCTGAAGTATTAGCACCATTCCCTAACTCCGACCATATATGCTTTCTAATCAATGGCCGCATCTGAGTGAGTTTTCGCCAAGACCAACAGCTATTCGAAGGCGTTTTGTAGACCCAGAAACTCTTATCTTTTAAACGATACGAATGAACCCATTGAACCCACAGGGAGTCACGCTTGGAGACAATACTCCAAATATGAGACGACATCAGAGCTTTGTTCATATCCCCAATGCGTCTAATACCCAAACCCCTTCATACTTAGGCGTACAAACCGATTTCCAAGAAACTTTAGATTTACCTTTATTGAAAGAAGAATCTTGAGACCATAAGAAATTTCTCATTTTAGCTTCTAGCTCCTGAATAATCCGAGCCGGCAAGATAAAAACCGAGGACCAATAAATGTGCATAGACGAAAGCACTGAAGTAATAAGTTGAAGCCTTCCCGCAAATGATAACAGTTTGTTCCTCCAGTGCATAATACGTTTTTCTAATCTTTCCACAAGCACACGACAATCATTGTAGCCAAGCCTAGCCGAAATCAGGGGCACCCCCAAGTACTTCACGGGTAACTTTCCTTCCTAAAAAGGCATAATATCCAGAATAGCTTGTTTGACATGATCCTTAACATTACAAAAGAAAACCGTGCTTTTCTGGTAAGTATTCTTATACTAAATTTTGTATTAATTTTTCCGGAATAATATCTCTAGTAAAAATACATCAATTTATATATTTCCAAAATATATATTTTAAGGAATATTACTTAGAAAAATTATTCATAATTTTTCGTTTGGCAAAAATATTTGTAAATCTCATACAAGTCTCAAAAATAATATATTTCCAAGTCTAACTTAGAAAATATATATAAATCCCTTTTTCTTCCAAAAATAATGTATTTCATGTTTGTTTGAGAAAATATATATTTTTATTTGCCCAAAAATAATATATTTTCTCCTTGTAAAAAATATGATATATTTGTAATAATTGTAAAAATCATATTTTTGTTCTCTTGGTATCCAAAATATTATTTACCAAAATATACCTATGAATTAAGTTTCCGGAATATTTTTGTGAGTTATATTCCTTTGTTCGGTTTCACCAATATTATGGATATAATTTATATGTTCATCCTCTTGGAATTTTGGTAATATTTTGGATTGTAATTTTTGGTATTTTGATGAGTTATATTATTTCAAGTCCTAAAATAATATAACATTACACATAATATACAAATAATCACACACGTGGTGACTTCTAAATATATATTTCCTAAATACATATTTAGTCACTTTTATTTATAAAAACCAACCTCCAATATTTATAATTTTTGAACAAAAATCTATGGTAAACTTTATGTGAAAATCCATGGTTTGAAATATACTTGAAATATTCGTTTAAAAATATTTTTCTAAGTGTTTAATTTTTAGAAAATTTTTGCCATAGTTTCCCCTAAAAATGGAGGTTTCCATACCTTGAAGGCATATCATTGTCTTTTGTAAATCAACACAATCAACCAATAATCAACAATAAACAATCTACACTTACCAACTTTGCCAAAAACAAGCATAAACTACCACTTCATGAACTTGAAAATTTATAAAAATGTGTAGTAACTTACTAGTGTATTTAGTAAGTCTTGTTACCCTTTAAAGTGTGGTTGTTTCTTTAAAACATCATTTTTAAAGAAAATGGTTCTTTACAACTTTTTTTTGGGTAAAGGGTTACCCCGGTAAAATTTTATATCATCAACCAAATAAAACAAGTGAGGAAAAAAATAATCCCCAATTCTCTAGCATGACATGCCATCCTAGAGTTTACAAGCGAAAGCACAAACAACGACAACTAGCACATACTAGTCACTCGGACAGACTATTCAACAAAATGAAAAAATTAACCACAATCATCATCTTCAATAACAAGCCCTCTCGGCAAGCTCCAATCGTGTAACATCCTCTCCACTTGACTCGTTCTCTTAAACCGCATAGTGTGAAGTTTCATCCTTACCGTAGCCAGAATAATCTCTACTAGACGAGACGCACTCCTTTTCTTAGCTGAAAACATACGCATGTTCCGTTCTTGCCATACAAAGTATGCCGCCGCACCCACAACTAGTTTTCCAATAACATACCCCGCGCTTTTAGAGCTACCTACCCGTACCAAGTAGTCGTAGATACTATCCCACTTGTTGCACACAGATTCCATACCAGCTAACTCTTTCACACCGTTCCAAATTTGCAACCCGAACGAGCACTCAAAAAAGAGATGATCATGAGAATCCGGCCCTGATGTGCATAATGAGCAGCATAGAAGATTAAAATTAGCATTCCCCGAAGAGTTCCACGAACTCATAACATCATGCGTCTTGAGCTTCTTGTTGACAATGAGCCACATAATGAAAGCATGTCTCGAAATAGCTTGAGGGAACCAGATTACATTAGCCCATGGAACTAAACTCTGGCCATTTCGAATATCATCCCAAACCGCTGAAGTACAAAAATCAACTTGCTTTCCAGACCTAGTTTTCCATACAAGCTTATCTCTCTTTGTTGCATCCAAAGATATGTGAGAAAGATTAGCCAAGACTGGAAACCGAACCATCCAATCACTCGGCCACCTCCATCCCCCTTGAAAGCACACATCCGACAACTTTGTTTTCATATTGAAACCCGCATTGGCTATAAGTCTTGGCATGACAATCCACTGGATAGGGCATATATCATCCCATTTATCAAACCAGGCAGACGTACCAGTTCCATCCCCCACCACGGTCCAAACATGATTCCGAATTATCAGTCGCAAATTGAGCATCTTCCTCCAACCCCATGTCATGTTACCACGAATTGGAACATCCCAAAAGGATCTATTCCGAAGGTGATAAGCATGAATCCACTTTACCCATAACGATTCTCTATGAGTTAGCACACTCCAAGCATGAACAGTCATCAACGCATTGTTCATATCCCCCACTCTTCGAATACCCAGGCCTCCTTCACATTTTTGACGACAAACAGATTTCCATTTAACCTTCGCTTTTCCTTTAATGCTGTCTCCTTGGGCCCACAAAAAGCGTTTCATCTTGTTTTCTAGCTCGCAAATAAGCCGTTTTGGTAAAATAAAAACCGAAGCCCAGTAGATGTGAAGCGAGGATAAAACGGAGTGGATCAACTGGAGTCTACCTGCAAAAGACAAACATTTAGTTTTCCAGTCAGTGATCCTTGATTCCATTCTTTCCACAAGCTGTTTGCAATCTTTATACTGTAACCGAGAAGACAGAAGCGGCACACCAAGATAACGAACTGGCAAACTCCCCTCCTCAAACGGCATTATGGCAAGAATACGATGTTTTACCTCTTCCGTTACATTACAAAAGAAGACTGTGCTCTTGGCCATGCTCGGGACCAACCCCGACATATTCTTAAACATATTCAAGGCTTCCATAATAGTTTTAGCTGATCGATTATCTCCTCTAGCAAAAAGAAATAGATCATCCGCAAAACAAAGATTAATGATACGTTGTTTTTCACACTTACTATGGAACCTGAAATCATTAGATATCAACATCTGCTTTTGCAAGATCAGAGTAAGTACCTCCATCACCAAAGTAAACAAATAAGGTGACATAGGTTCACCCTGTCTGAGGCCTCGTTTCCCTTTAAAGAAACCATAAAGGTTACCGTTGATAGCTAACGAGAATGAAGTAGAAGCAACACAAGCCATAACCCACTTAATCATCTTCTCATGAAAGCCGAACCCGATCAATATCTTTTGTAAAAAACTCCAATCAACCGTATCATAGGCCTTTTGAATGTCAACTTTAAATGCACACCTAGGCTGACCAACATTTCGATGATAGTTATGCATCAACTCTTGCGTCAGAAGAATATTATCAGAAATTCTCCTCCCCGGAACAAATGCAGACTGATTAATACTCACAATATCACCCAACCCCTCCTTAATGCGGTTCGAAATAATTTTGCTAATACATTTGTACAAAGTATTGCAACAGGAGATAGGGTGGTTCTTTACAACTTGTGATCACATTTTCTAAAATTGTTTCTTCTTGGATTTTTCTTGTTACACATGTGTTTCTACACTTGTTTAACTTCTAAAAACATGGTTGATTTCTTTAAGAACCAAGATTAAGTAAACTTTGTATTTTTAACTTGGTTTCTTGAAAAATCATTCTTGAAATCTTAGATTTACAAGACTTACATCTCACTTTAATCATCATTTTACAAGAAAACAATATATTCTTTCAAGTTCATGATTTATGTGAGGATGATCTATGGATCTTTAACACTTTCATCCTCTAATCTTTTTTTTTTTTTTGGGTAAAGGGTTACCCTGGTAAAATTTCATATATCACAAACCAAAAAAATACAAGTAGTAAGGAGAGTCCTTACTAATTCACTAACCTGACATGCCAGGAAGTGTTAACAAGCAAAAGCAAACCACAAATAAAAACCAGAACAGACTCTAGAAAAAACTAGAAACACATAACTAGGACGCTACATGCTACGTGATTGGCACATTCCACCTCTCCAGCAAGCTTATCCCGGTCGTAGAACTCCTGACCTTCACCGAAGCTAGTTTCAAACGAACAGTAGTAACAATCGCCTCACAAATCACTGCCACTGATCTTTTTTTTTTGTTTTAAATAATCTTTGGTTACGCTCTTGCCAAATGAAGTATGCTGTAGCCGCCAGAAGTAACCGACCAATAACACTTCGCATAGACTTCTTAGCAGGAACTGAAATCAGCCAGTCAACAATCTCCTCCCACTTACTGGACCCCAGATGAATACCAGCCATGGATTTTATGGAGGACCAAACCTGCATAGAAAACGAACATTCAAAAAACAGATGTTCATGCGAATCCGGCTCCGAGCAACATAATGGGCAGCAAAGAAGATTTAAGTTAGTAGCACTTCCAACGTCCCATTGTTTCAATTTATCCTGCGTCTTTAACTTCTTCTTACAAATGAGCCATGCAAGAAAAGCGTGCCTTGGAATACAGTTAGCGAACCAAACTATTTCCACCCACGATACTTTATTACCATGAATCCTGATTGTGTCCCAGACTGCTGACGCTGAATAATCCTGATCCACATCACCCGTATCACGCCAAACTAGAGAATCCGGTACAAGACTGTTAAGAATTGGCGGCTGGATATTTATTAAAACTGGAAACATATCCAACCAAGCTCTCGGCCACCTCCAAACTCCATCATGCAACAAATCTTTAACCTTCGACTGCGGATTAAAACCGGCTCTATGCAACTGGCGAGCAGAGATGAACAAACATAAAGGACCCACATGAGACCAGTTGTCGGACCAAGCATAAGTAGAAGAACCATCTCCAATCTTCGAGACAATGAAAGGACGGATCCTGTCACGAAGATTCATAATATTTCGCCAACCCGTCGCTGAATTACCCCGAGCTCGAATTTGCCAAAATGACTGACCTTTAATTTTATGCTCATGAATCCATTCGACCCATATAGAATTCCTTCTGGTAAGAAGACTCCAAACATGATTAGTCATAAGCGCCATATTCATGTCTCGAATTCTCCTAATGCCCAAGCCACCTTCGAATTTTGGAAGACAAACATCTGACCATTTAACTTTCGCTCTACCCTGCTTCATAGGCCCTTGACACCAAAGAAACGCTCTCATCTTTTTCTCTAGTTCAGCTATAATGTGAGCAGGAAGGGTAAAAACAGAAGCCCAATAAATATGCATGGAAGAAAGAACCGATTTAATAAGCTGAAGCCGACCCGCAAAGGATAAAGTTTTATTCTTCCAGCTATCTATTCTAGATTCCAAATTTTCGATTAGAATTTTACAGTCTTTATATACTAACCGAGAGGAGATAAGCGGCACTCCCAAATAGCGAACATGTAGAGAACCTTCCTCAAAAGGCATCAACTGTAAGATACTTTGCTTATTATCCTCTCTATTCACGTTGCCAAAAAACACGGTACTCTTGGCCATACTAGGAACAAGACCCGACATATTCTTAAACTTGTCCAACCCTTCCATGATAACCCTAGCCGAACTTACATCACCTCTAGCAAACATAAATAAGTCATCCGCAAAACAGACATTCATAATTCTTTGTTTTTTGCAAAGATTGTGAAACTTGAAGTTAGACGATTTATTAACCATGTCTTTCAAGATAATCGTCAACGCTTCCATAACCATGGTGAACAGATACGGCGACATTGGGTCCCCTTGTCGCAATCCCCTTTTCCCTTTAAAAAACCATGAATATTACCGTTAACGCCAATAGAAAAGGAAGCAGTAGTGACACATACCATAATCCAATGCACCATTTTTTGATGAAAACCAAAACCCACAAGCAGAGACTTTAGAAACGACCAGTCCACCGTGTCATACGCCTTTTGTATATCCACTTTAAAAGCACATTTAGGAGGGCCCACATTACGATGATAATTGTGCATTAATTCTTGGGTTAGAAGAATGTTATCAGAGATCCGTCTTCCAGGAACAAAAGCTGATTGATTAATATCCACCACATCATCTAATCCAGCCTTTATTCTGTTTGTGATAATCTTACTAATGCACTTATACAAGACATTGCAACAAGAAATGGGACGATAATCCGATACCGAATTTGGAGTTTGCACTTTAGGAATGAGCGCCAAAATAGTATGATTAATCTCCTTTAGCAACCGCCCATTAACAAAAAACTCTTGAATAGCACACACGACATCACTGCCCACAACATCCCAAGCATGCTTAAAGAAAGCTGCTAAGAAGCCATCCGGACTTGGCGCCTTATCATTACCTATCGAGAACATAGCTTCCTTTATTTCCTCTAGCGAGACATCCCGAACCATACGCTGAGCTTTCAAAGGACACAACCTCCTATGAAACAACTCAGGATCCATAACCTCTAAAATTTTACCCTCAACTCCCAAGAATTGCGAATAATGATCAACAAGAGCCCCTGGAACGTCTGTCCCTTCAAACACAACACCATGACGATCTTTAATTGAATCTATTCGGGTGATGTGATTTCGGCAATTGAGAGAATTATGAAAATAAGCCGAGTTTGAATCACCCACCTGAAGCCACTCCACCTTGGATTTTTGTTTAAGAAATCGCTCCTCATCCAATTTAGCTTCCGTAAACAACTTGACTAAGTCTGCCTCTTTATCACGCAAAGAACTGTTAGACGGATCCCCATCAATGCTCATTTGGACCGCATCCAGCTCCGTCCTTAAGTTAACTACTTTGTCATGCAAATTTCCTTGCTTATATAGCAACTTACGCATAGGAGATTTAAGCAACTTCAAACGGGTGACAACACAATACATGCGATGACCACTAGTTGTGGAACGCCAAACTTTTGAAACCTCATCCTTAAATTCAGGCTTATGCACTAAAAAGATTGCAAACTTAAAAGGCTTAGGCCCCTGTTTAGTGACATTCAGAAGCTTCAGAACACACGGACTATGATCCGAAACGCGGTACGGCTGAAAAACAGCATGAGCCGCCGGCCACTCTACCAAAAACTGCGAATTACCCATAACTCTATCAATTTTCTTCAATATACCTACCCCCTCTTTGGCTTTTGATTCCACGTATAGTGTAGACCCGATCGATTAATATCCAGCACCTCTATCTGTTCGACACAATCCTTAAAATCCCTCATAGCCGTAGTGATTCTGGATGAACCATAAAGGTTATCCTCCAAGTTTAAAGATGCGTTAAAGTCCCCCATCAGCACCCATGGTTTATTATTCACAAAACCCTTATGCACCAACAAATTCTGCCACAAATCCTTCCTCTTAACATAATCATTATCCGCATAAATAAATGAAGAGAAAAATGCTTTATTATCGGCTTTATAAATAACTTGAGTGTGTATAACCTGATTTGTTTGCGAAAGCACCATGAGATCAACAATATCCGAATTCATCCTCTAATCTTGCTAGATTATGTTTTTAATCATGATCTAGCAAGATCATATGATGATCTACATCATTTACATAAGTAAACAACAATCAACAAGTATAACAACACATAAACATCAAGATTTCTTATGATTTTAAGCTTATGTTCATGTTTCATCTTCTTTACTCTTAGTGTCCTTTAAGATTAACATCATGTATGTTCTTTTAACCACTTAAACAAGATGTAAAATGAAGAGATTAGTGTTCTTGCCACTAGCTCAAGGCTAGGGATGATCAAGAGAAGAAAATGTGACAACTCGTATTCCGGAACCTATCTTTGTACTTTGATGTAACGTATGTGAACGTGATGTGATTATGTGAACTTGATTTATTTAATGAATGTTATGATATTGTGATATGTGAACGTAAGTGATTCGAACCACACAACTATGATCCGATCACACAAAGCCCATTCGGGCCACACCTTGGGTTCGGCCCATTCTTGTATTTGCGCATAACCTCATGGGAAGGGGGTTATACTCTTCATTGTTTGTCAAGCACTCTAAACACACAAACCCTAGCTCTCTTTCTCTCCTCTCAAACTTGACGGCAACACCTCCATCTCTCTCTAAGCTTTCTATTCGGATCAATCCTTGTTCCTTCGCTAATCGGTTAGTGTTTAAACTATTTGCTTTCATGATTGTATGATGTTGTGTTATACATGCTCGTCATGATGATGGAGAAATAAAATATGATTAATGATGTTTATATGATGATGTATTGTTAGGTGTTCGAATATATGTTATTCGGATTTGATAATATGAACAAACTGTCTTACAACTATAGGGGTTGATATATGCTTGATGTTGATCTAGATGAGTAGGAACCGAATAGAATTAATGTTCATGAACTCGGCTCACAGGTATAGTGTTGTAGATCGATACAGGGTTGTTAATCACATGAGGTTGTTGATGATCTAGAATCTAAAATATGTATATATTCTCGGCTGTGATTGTGTGTATGTTAGACGAATTGTTGTGATGATATGTTCGAGTGCATGCTAGGATTCAAGGACATAAATCTGTTAATATGTTGTAGTTGTGGTTGATGTTCATGCTATGAATATGCTTAGGGTTCTTATGAATTAAATGATAAATTGTTTGGTTTGATCGATTATTAGTTTGGATGGAAACTGTTGAATGTATTGATTGATAAATTGTAACTATGGAAACGGTTAAGTTGGTCAAACGAAATTGATTGGATCTAGTAACAGTATTGCATGAATATAGGAAACCATTTAACCAATCGTACAAGGTTGTCGGTCGCACAAGATCAGGTCACACAAGACCTGATCTGATCGCACAAGTGCATCGCACAAGATAGGTACAAACACTTAAAGCACATGGTACTGGTTATTTATGCATGATCGCACAAGATCTGGTGGATCACACAAGATGGTGCCGATCGCACAAGATCTTGGGCCTCACACTGTTGAACTTAATAGATGTTGTTGGGCCGAATGGCCCAACCCAGTCGCACAACCCAACCGGATCGCACAAGTCGACCGGATCGTACAAGCCGTTCGGATCGCACAAGACTTATGTTCATTTGATTGGGCCGTGTTTATGCTTATAGACTTGTTTGGGTTTCTTGGGCCGGGTGTTTAACGGAATCGCACAACATGTTGTGAATCGCACAAGGCTGTGCTGAACGCACAACATGTTGGGCCGCCTGTTATTGGGCTTTATCTTTGGGATCGTACAAGTGTTAGTATGTTATGTTTTTTACTGCTAATGTGTTATACGTGATTGCCATGATCAATACGTGTTCATAACCTGTTAAACTATGTGTAATCATACGTGCACCTAGACCTGACTTGTATGGTAACCATGTTAGGACGTGGTTGACCTCTAGCAGCTCGATTGACCTTTCGTTTATCTGCCGAGCTAACCTAAGGTGAGTTCACACTTTCTACAAAGCATGGGATTCCCAGGGGTTGGGAATGGGGTTAAGGAACATGGATTCCTCGTCCTTTCTTGGGTAGGACGGTACTGGTTCAGGAATATAATTCCTCGTCCTCAGGGACAGTTAACTTTCACTAGACCAAAACTCTATCACGAAGTCCCTCCTTTTTATATCGACTTAATCGCCGAGGCCAATGGCGAGCGGGTCATTAGTTAGATAGCGCTATTTAGGTTTGACAAACCTCACACCGTGCCGCAGAGGACGGGCGTGAACTAATGGACTATGGCACGTTAATGATGATAGACATTGACAGTTCAGGGCACATAAACATGACTACAGTCAGCAGTCGATATGGTAACGAGTCTAGTAGTATACATGGGGTAGCCCCCACGGCCGAAAAGCCAGATAACTAAACATGGGGTAGCCCCCACGGCTGGATTGCCAGAGTAACGGGATTAATCTAAACACGTTTTCAACTATGGGGTAACCCCCACGGCAGGGATGCCAGTTAAAGGAACTGTTTTTGGAACAACTTAAAATGAACACCCAACTGTGAACTCGCTCAACATTATTGTTGACTCGTTACTACATGCTTTGCAGGTCAATAGGTACTTAGCTGGAGCTTGCATGGGGAAGAGTCGTTGTGGGACATGGACAACTGTGTGCCATGTGAAACATTGAAACATTCTAATTTACATTTGGTTTTGGTTTTAAACGTTATGCTTCCGCTTGCAACTTAAACTATGTTTTATTTGGACACCAATTGCATTGGTTGGGTTTTTATAATTGTTTACATGTTTGTTCAATATGATTGGTGGCTGGATCCTGGTCAGTCACGCCTCCAAGCGGTGATACCCCGCGTGTGGATTTTGGGGGTGTGACAGATTGGTATCAGAGCCATTGGTTATAGTGAACTTGGTTTTAATAAGGGAAAACGTTTTTGTTAAAACCAGACTATAACCTGTACAGTGCTCTACGATCCACAACGACGCTTCGCTCCGCGTGCAAGACTCGACACTCTAGGTGATATGGTTTATGTTTTATTACCTACTTGCTAGTTACATAGAACTTTGCTTATGGTATGCTTAGTTGGTATAACAACTGTTGCTCGAACACGTGTGTGCTTACTCTCTTCTGTCGTCGCCTTTTCGCGAACCCCTCTCACTCATGTTTCTCTTGATATGAAGATCATGTCTGGACGCGTTAACATGACACAAGCCCAGTTGACGGCTCTGATTAACGAACAGGTTGCTGCGGCACTTGCAGCCGCACAAGCAGGAGGTATACCCTGCAGTTTAAACTCATTCTAGGATCTTTAGGTCCTACTCTCGTGAACCTACCTTTGTGTTAAACTTTGTCCTTTCTTACTCTCACGGCAGGTCAACCAGCACAACCTCCTGTGTGCACCTTCAAAACCTTTATGGACTGCCGACCCACTACTTTTAGCGGCACTGAAGGAGCTGTAGGTCTCCTCCACTGGTTTGAAAAGCTCGAATCTGTTTTCGATATGTGTGAATGCCCTGAGGCACGCAGGGTGAAGTATGCTACCGGTACTCTTGAGGGTTTAGCGCTCACGTGGTGGAACGCTCAGGTTCAAATGCTGGGGTTGGTTGTTGCTAATGCCACCCCATGGAACAACTTTAAGGAAATGATCAAAGAGGAGTATTGCAATCGTGATGAAATTCACAAACTGGAAGTCGAGTTCTTCAACCTTAAGATGACGGGGTCAGAGATTGAAGCGTATACGAAAAGATCGAATGAGCTTGCTATTCTGTGTCCTACTATGGTGGATCCTCCCAGCAAACGCATTGAACTATACCTTAAGGACTTAGTGCCAGAGATCCAAACTCATGTGACTTCGGCTAACCTCGCCACCATCCAGCAAGTTGTTCAATTGGCTCACCGTCTCACTGATCAGGCGGTGGAGCAGAACAGGTTACCAAAACGTATTGGTGCTACAGCTACTTCAGATGCTCCTACTGACAACAAACGGAAATGGGATGGAGCTTCAAGCAGAGGTTCAACTTCTGTTCAATCTCAGTCACAGCAGAGAAGGACTGATGACTACAAGAGCCCTAGTCAGCAATCATCTGGTAGTCAAAGTCATGGTGGGTACAAGGGAAATCACCCCAAATGCAATCGCTGCAACCTACACCACAGCGGGCCATGCACCAGGGGTAACTGTCATCGGTGCAACAAGCCAGGCCACGCCGCAAAGGATTGCAGGAGTTTATACCCCGTGAATCAAAATCGTCAACAACAACAAGCCCCACAGAATCAACGCCAGCAGCAGCAGCAGCAAGGTAACAACAAAGGGTGCTTTCATTGTGGAGCTGAAGGCCACTTCAAAAGAGATTGTCCCCAACTGAACAGGAACCAAAACAACAACAACAACAACCAGGGGAATGGAAACAACGGGGGTAACAACGGCAATGGTGCCAGGGGGCGGGTGTTCGTGATTGGACAAGGTGAAGCGAGGAATGATCCCAATGTTGTGACGGGTAAGTTCCTTCTCGACGACTTTTATGTTACAGTTTTATTTGATTCGGGTGCCGATACTAGCTACGTGTCCCTAAAAGTTAGTCAAATGCTTAAGCGTACCCCAACACTATTGAACCCCAAACACACTGTAGAGCTAGTTAATGGTAAAAGTTTAGAGGTCACCCACGTAGTCAAGGGTTGTAATCTTGTTCTTGCTGGTCACACTTTCTCTATCGACCTCCTTCCTATCACTCTGGGTAGTTTCGACATTGTCATTGGGATGGACTGGTTATCCCAACACCAAGCAGAGATTCTTTGCAACGAAAAGATTGTCCGTATTCCTCGCCCATGTGATGAACCTCTCATGATTCGTGGTGACAAGAGTGGTGCTGTTGTGAGCATCATCTCTTTCCTTAAGGCCCAGAAGTGTTTGAGAAAGGGCCACACTGCTATTCTGGCTCTCGTTACTGACACCTCGAAGAAAGAGAAGAAGATAGAAGATTTTCCAATTGTACGCGACTATCCTGAGGTATTTCCTGAGGAATTACCTGGCCTTCCGCCTCATCGCCAGGTCGAATTTCAGATCGAGCTAGCTCCTGGAGCAGCACCTATAGCTCGTGCACCTTATCGCTTAGCACCATCAGAGTTGGAAGAACTCTCTGCGCAACTACAAGAACTCTTGGATAAGGGTTTTATTCGTCCTAGCTCTTCGCCTTGGGGAGCTCCAGTCTTGTTTGTGAAGAAGAAGGACGGTACCTTCCGTATGTGTATCGACTATCGAGAACTCAACAAGGTGACTGTGAAGAATCGCTATCCTCTTCCACGTATTGACGACTTGTTCGACCAACTGCAAGGGTCGAGCTACTATTCAAAGATTGATTTGAGATCAGGATATCTCCAACTGAGAGTCCGAGAAGAGGAAGTCTCCAAAACAGCCTTTAGAACTCGTTATGGACACTATGAGTTTTTGGTCATGCCTTTTGGGCTGACAAACGCACCTGCGGTCTTCATGGACTTGATGAATCGAGTATGCAAGCCTTACCTGGACAAGTTCGTTATTGTTTTCATCGACGACATCCTGATCTATTCTAAGAGTCAGGAGGAACACGAGCAGCATTTACGACTCATTTTGGAACTCCTTTGAGCAGAACAGCTGTACGCTAAGTTTTCAAAATGCGACTTCTGGCTTCGTGAAGTCCATTTCTTAGGCCATGTGGTAAACAAGGATGGGATTCACGTTGATCCATCCAAGGTAGACTCGATTAAGAACTGGCCTGCACCTCGTACACCAACGGAAATTCGCCAATTCTTGGGCTTGGCACCTACTACAGGAGGTTCATTAAGGATTTTTCCAAGATTGCGCAGCCTCTCACCTCACTAACGCAGAAAGGCGTTGTTTATCGATGGGGAAATGCACAGGAATTAGCGTTTCAACACTTAAAGGATAGACTTTGCAGTGCACCTATCCTTTCCTTGCCAGAGGGAACAGGCGACTTTGTGGTTTACTGCGACGCATCAATTCAGGGTCTTGGTTGTGTATTGATGCAACGGGATAAAGTTATAGCCTACGCCTCACGCCAACTCAAAGTTCATGAAAAGAACTACACTACACACGACTTAGAGTTGGGAGCTGTTGTTTTTGCGCTTAAGATATGGAGACATTACCTGTACGGTACCAAGTGCGCCATTTACACCGATCACAGGAGTCTCGAGCATATCTTCAAACAGAAGGAACTGAATATGCGACAACGACGATGGGTCAAGCTACTGAATGACTACGAATGCTCGATCAGGTACCACCCAGGCAAAGCCAATGTTGTGGCTGACGCCCTCAGTCGAAAGGACTCTACGCCTAAGCGCGTACGAGCTTTACAACTCACTATACAGTCTAGTCTTCCTTCCTAGATACGAGATGCTCAGATAGAAGCATTGAAACCAGAGAACTTCAGGGCTGAAGCCCTACACGGGTCAAGGCAACGATTAGAACAAAAGGAAGACGATGCTTACTACGTAACAGGACGCATTTGGGTCCCACTTTATGGCAACCTACGAGAGCTTGTGATGGATGAGGCACACAAGTCTCGCTACTCAGTACATCCTGGTTCGGATAAGATGTACCATGACCTCCGAACTACCTACTGGTGGTATTGGACATCGAATGGGAATTGTTAGCTGATAATGGAGGTTCTCTGGGCAATTTTGGCGACATAGGCGATCTTGTGAAATCCTAGCTTTCTCTTGCAAATCCTGGTCTCGATTGATCTTGCTTATCAGCTTAGGGTTTCTGATCGATCCTTAGGCGATATTCAATTGTAATCGGAGTAGGGTTTTGTAGTTAGGGTTTTGTATTCGGCGCTGATTTCTGTTTGCAAACGGGGTGTGTAGCTGGTTCATTCGCATTAGTGCTTCTGATTTTCGGCAATACATCTTCAGTATTTTGAAGTTAGGGCTCTGATTTCGTTGTTCTGATTTTCGGCTATACATCTGATTCAACAGCGCTGTTCGTAGGCGCTAATAAGGTTTCTTTATCATCGCTATTCTTTGTATTGGCTGGTTTTGTTGATCAGAATCTGTCCGTGTTCTGATCAGACTTGTGCAAACCAATTTCTTCCTGTTGTCCGATCTGCTTTAGGGTTTCGGCTGGTTGCTGTGTGAGGCCTGTTTGTGACTGCTGTTATGGATGGCCAAAATGCAGAAAACTCAAATGTGTTTGCGAAAAAGATTAAGAACATTGACGGTAAAACATTTGAGCCAAGCCAAACATCACTTTTGGCGGCTAGGGGTTCTGAAATGCCGAGTAAAAAGGTATGTTTTATGCTGCCGCTTAATGATACTGAACATGTTATTGGCTGTTCTGATTCTCCCAATCAGAATTATGCGAAAGTTTTTGACAAGAGAAAGGTAGCATTTGTGTTACCGGTGAATGATATTAGTCCTACTCGAGTTCAAAATCAGAATCAGGATGATAATGCTCATGTCCAATCTTATGCGGATGTGGTCCTAAATGAACAGGTCGAGCAGGGTGATATTAAGCGGGGTGGTGATTCAATTCAGAATCAGAATGAAGATGAAAACACTAGGAAGGCTAATGATGCGGCTGATCAAGTTCCTAAAGTCAATTTTCGACCTCTAAATTCAGATGTATCATTGGATGGAGTGGATGTAGTGCTTCCGATTGATTCGGTTCGCCAGGTTAATAACTGGTTAGCAAACACTCTTTATGGTTATTTCCTGGGGGATAGGATTGCATATCCAGTAGTTGAATATTTTGTCAGAACAAATTGGAAGAAACATGGTCTTCAGAAAACTATGATGAATTCAAATGGTTTCTTTTTCTTCAAGTTTGAAGACAGAAAGGGTATGGATACTGTTCTTGAAGGGGGACCTTGGATGATCCGTAACAAACCTATGTTTCTCAACATTTGGTCTCCTACAAACACCCTTAAAAAAGAAGAGTTTAAAAAGGTTGCAGTTTGGGTTAAATTGCATGATGTTCCGCTAGTGGCATATTCTGATGATGGTTTAAGCATGTTGGCATCAAAAATTGGGTCCCCTGTGCGCCTGGATTCGTATACTAGTGATATGTGTAATGAGGCTTGGGGAAGGAGCAGCTATGCTAGGGCTCTCATTGAAATATCAGCTGATCATGAGTTGAAAGAGGCTCTAACCATGGCTATTCCTGAATTGGATGGGAACAAATATGTTACTGAGACTATTCGGGTGGAGTATGAATGGGAACCTCCGAGATGTGCTCACTGCTGTGTATTTGGGCATGATTCTGAGGAGTGTCCAAAATGCATTCGACCGATAGTGAAACCTCCTACAAATAGTCCGAAAGTAGATGAGGATGGTTATACGGAAGTCAAGACAAAGAGGAATGTAAAGAAGAGCAGTTTTCAAGTTAACAATCAAAAGCCCAAGTTTGAATATAGACCTGTGGATAAAAAGAAAAAGGCAGTGAGTTCTGCCTACATGAGTGCACGGAGCACTAGTTCGTCCAAGGTTCAAACACATAATTCGTTTAGTGCCCTTGGGTTTCTTGGGGGGAACGGAGGTTCCTTTCAGGGGAGATATAAAGGGAGACGTGAGCCAAATGAGGAGTCTGACGATGATGAGGTAGAGGTTGTATATGATGAAACGAATGAGTTTATGACATCGGGTACACATCCTACGTCTTCCAGTACAGGGGCAAGCACCTCTCACATAAAGTTATCTAATGGATAGGTGGCTTTTATTTCATGCTAAGGGGCTGCCGGTTGGTAGCAATTTCATTTTTGATGATGGCGGTTGACGTCTTTTGTTTGATTTTTTCATTTGTCTACTAGTTAGTCATTATCATGATTGTAGTAGGCTAGATTGAGGTGGTAACTTGGTTTGTTTGTTTTTTGTTTACATATATGGGGCATGTCCTGTATATGAACTAGTGGGGAATTCAGCCTCACTACTTGTACTTATTTGGCGGTTGTCTATAATAGAATCACCGGGGTAACCCTTTACCCAAAAACTACCTACTGGTGGCCTAGCATGAAGGCCCACATAGCAGCTTACGTCAGCAAGTGTTTGACTTGTGCGAGAGTCAAAGTCGAATACCAGAAACCTTCAGGCCTACTCCAACAACCAGAGATACCACAATGGAAATGGGAGCAAATTTCCATGGACTTTGTTACTGGCCTGCCTAGATCTCAACGTCGTAACGATACTATTTGGGTGATCGTGGATCGACTCACAAAGTCTGCACACTTCTTGGCTATCAAGGAAACGGATAAGTTCTCCACTTTAGCAGACGTATATCTTAAGGAAGTTGTCTCGAGGCACGGGGTGCCCACCTCTATTATCTCGGATCGTGATGCACATTTTACTTCTGAACTGTGGCAAGCTATGCACAAATCCTTTGGCTCACGATTAGACATGAGCACAGCGTATCACCCTCAGACGGATGGGCAGTCTGAGCGCACTATTCAAACTTTAGAAGACATGCTTCGGGCGTGTGTAATTAACTTTGGCAACGGCTGGGAAAAGCATCTGCCACTTGTGGAATTTTCGTACAATAACAGCTACCACACCAGCATTAAAGCTGCTCCGTTTGAGGCATTGTACGGGCGTAAATGCCGGTCACCTCTTTGTTGGGCAGAGGTGGGGGATAGTCAGATCACTGGTCCAGAACTTGTGGTAGACACAACAGAACGAATTGCTCAGATACGACAACGAATGGCGGCAGCTCGTGACCGTCAGAAAAGCTACGCCGATAAGGGCAGGAAACCACTCGAGCTCCAGGTTGGGGAGCGGGTACTACTCAAAGTCTCACCCTGGAAGGGTGTGGTTCATTTTGGTAAACGAGGAAAGCTTAACCCACGATACGTTGGACCATTCGAAATCATAGAGAAAATAGGCAAAGTGGCCTACAAACTGAACTTACCAGCAGAACTCAGTGCAGTTCACAACGTTTTCCACGTGTCAAATCTGAAGAAGTGTCTGTCAGATGAGACCCTAATAGTTCCTTTGAAGGAGCTCACTATCGACGAGCAGTTACGATTCGTCGAGGAACCAGTTGAAATCACGGACCGGGATGTTAAGGTCCTCAAACGCACTAGAATCCCTCTCGTTCGAGTTCGTTGGAACTCACGTCGCGGCCCAGAGTTCACCTGGGAACGCGAAGATCAGATGAAACAAAAGTACCCCCAACTATTTGCAAACAGTACAACCACTACTGAGGCTGAAGCTACGGAATTTCGGGACGAAATTCCAGATCAACGGGGGGAGGATGTGACACCCCAGGAAAACCAGGAAAACCATGCAACTTAACTAGCTTCCTCAGTGAGTACGTGCTAAATTTCGGGACGAAATTTCTTTCAACTTGGGGATAATGTGACAACTCGTATTCCGGAACCTATCTTTGTACTTTGATGTAACGTATGTGAACGTGATGTGATTATGTGAACTTGATTTATTTAATGAATGTTATGATATTGTGATATGTGAACGTATGTGATTCGAACCACACAACTATGATCCGATCACACAAAGCCCATTCGGGCCACACCTTGGGTTCGGCCCATTCTTGTATTTGCGCATAACCTCATGGGAAGGGGGGGTATACTCTTCATTGTTTGTCAAGCACTCTAAACACACAAACCCTAGCTCTCTTTCTCTCCTCTCAAACTCGACGGCAACACCTCCATCTCTCTCTAAGCTTTCTATTCGGATCAATCCTTGTTCCTTCTCTAATCGGTTAGTGTTTAAACTATTTGCTTTCATGATTGTATGATGTTGTGTTATACATGCTCGTCATGATGATGGAGAAATAAAATGTCACACCCTCAAAATCCACCGCGGAGTATCACCGCTTGGAGGCGTGACATGACCAGGATCAAGCCACCAATCATATTGAACATAATAAGTATTAGATGTAAATTAACCAAACAATATGAGAGGTGTTCAAACAAAGCATGTTAATTGTCTAGCGGAAGCATAATTGTAAACCCAACGTAAGTAATAAGTTCAAATGTTTAAATGTTTATCATAAGATCCACAATCCGTGCCCACAACGACCGCGCCTCCCGTGCAAGCTCCAAGAGTACTTATGGTCCTGCAAGGCATGTAACAGAGAGTCAACAACTAGTTGAGCGAGTTCACAGTTGGTTATTCAATTATAGTGTTCATATCGTAAATCGTAAGCTCGTTTAGTAATCATGTATCGTATGTAATGGTATCGCGGCCCTCTAGGCATGTTTGCGAAGTTTAGTGGGGGTTTCCCATGTTTTCTAGACTAGGTATATTTGTATCGCGGCCCACCCGGCATGTGTGCGAAGATTAAAGTGTGGTTCGCGGCCATTCCAGGCATGTATGCGAAGATTGTTCTATTATCGCGGCCAATCCCGGCGTGTGTGCGAAGAGAAGTATATGTATCACTAGTCTAGCAGTATCTACCAATAATCTTCCTCTCCCGAGGCCTATGGTATGTAATTCCGATAACCCTTAAGCATAAGTAATCAATCAACCCATTCCCAACCCCGGGAATCCCATGCCTTGGTAAGAGTGTGAACTCACCTTGGTTTGCTCGGTATGCTAAGTATGCTCACAGTTAATCAATCACGTCCTAAAGTACGCACGTATACATAATCAGTTTGTATTCACGAAGTTGGCACGTAAGTAATAATCATAGTAGACGGCACATCAAACAATCACCAAGTAACACATTGCATGTATCCATGATCGTACAAGTCATGCGTATCATTTAACCTCAATTAGTTAGTCCAGTTAACTTTTAACAGAAAGAAATCAAGTTACTGTGCCGATTACCCATTTGGCGAAACACCCTTGTTTCGCCATGAACCCCTTCAACGAAACACTTTCTGTTTCGTCATATACCCTTTGGCGAATCACGATCTGTTTCGCCGTGAGTTTCGTTCCGTGAATAAGCCAGTTACGTCGCACAACATAACAGTTACACAAATAACACATAAACCCTAATCATATACTCAGCCGTTTCATGCCATCATCAAGCTTCATCATACAGAAATCATACAATCATTCAGAAATCATGTATTATTCACAATAGCCTAGTAGGATCGGTTATAACATTTCGAACATACAAATAATCTTACCTTCATTAATACATCACATCATCGAGTCCTATTAGTTTGCTATCGTGCGTTCAGATCCGAACCATGTTAACAACATTCAAAGTCGAGTATTAAATCGTATTAAGTTTCGCATAGAATTATATATCCGACTACATCATGCATATCGAAATCTATATCATCATACTCTTATAATCACAGCAGTAACACACCTCAATCATATACACAAACATGAATCGAGATATTACAGAAACATGAAACCGATAACGAACACACACTAACCGAGATGAAAGGAACGATGGATTGAAGGCTAAGGAAGGCTTCGAGAGTTTCAGGTTGCCGTCACACAGAAAGGGCTCTAGGGTTTCGATTCTGAAGAAGTATCACGAATGAAGCCATTCCGTGTGACTTATACGTAAACTAATGTACTGGGCCGCAATGGGCTTTGGCGAAACTGGGCTTGGCGAAACAGACTTCTGTTTCGTCGAGATGTATATGGCGAAACAGTCTGTTTCGTTGGGTCCTTTCATGTGTTAAACAGTTTATGTTTTTCTAATATAATAAGTCTCATGTTATAATATCAATCACATACATGCAACAATCACAATACAATACGTTTCATTATAACACATACATGTACAGTTACAAGTCAAACAAGTCAAACAACCAAACAGTCAAAGTCAACGTGCAATAAATACGAAAGTGAAAGTCGGAAACTCGAGTTGTCACATAAAATATGATGGATGATGTTTATATGATGATGTATTGTTAGGTGTTCGAATATATGTTATTCGGATTTGATAATATGAACAAACTGTCTTACAACTATAGGGTTTGATATATGCTTGATGTTGATCTAGATGAGTAGGAACCGAATAGAATTAATGTTCATGAAATCGGCTCACAGGTATAGTGTTGTAGATCGATACAGGGTTGTTAATCACATGAGGTTGTTGATGATCTAGAATCTAAAATATGTATATATTCTCGGCTGTGATTGTGTGTATGTTAGACGAATTGTTGTGATGATATGTTCAAGTGCATGCTAGGATTCAAGGACATAAATCTGTTAATATGTTGTAGTTGTGGTTGATGTTCATGCTATGAATATGCTTAGGGTTCTTATGAATTAAATGATAAATTGTTTGGTTTGATCGATTATTAGTTTTGATGGAAACTGTTGAATGTATTGATTGATAAATTGTAACTATGGAAACGGTTAAGTTGGTCAAACGAAATTGATTGGATCTAGTAACAGTATTGCATGAATATAGGAAACCATTTAACCAATCGTACAAGGTTGTCGGTCGCACAAGATCAGGTCACACAAGACCTGATCTGATCGCACAAGTGCATCGAACAAGATAGGTACAAACACTTAAAGCACATGGTATTGGTTATTTATGCATGATCGCACAAGATCTGGTGGATCACACAAGATGGTGCCGATCGCACAAGATCTTGGGCCTCACACTATTGAACTTAATAGATGTTGGGCCGAATGGCCCAACCCAGTCGCACAACCCAACCGGATCGCACAAGTCGACCGGATCGTACAAGCCGTTCGGATCGCACAAGACTTATGTTCATTTGATTGGGCCGTGTTTATGCTTATAGACTTGTTTGGGTTTCTTGGCCCGGGTGTTTAACGGAATCGCACAACATGTTGGGCCGCCTGTTATTGGGCTTTATCTTTGGGATCGTACAAGTGTTAGTATGTTATGTTTTTGACTGCTAATGTGTTATACGTGATTGCCATGATCAATACGTGTTCATAACCTGTTAAACTATGTGTAATCATACGTGCACCTAGACCTGACTTGTATGGTAACCATGTTAGGACGTGGTTGACCTCTAGCAGCTCGATTGACCTTTCGTTTATCTGCCGAGCTAACCTAAGGTGAGTTCACACTTTCTACAAAGCATGGGATTCCTAGGGGTTGGGAATGGGGTTAAGGAACATGGATTCCTCGTCCTTTCTTGGGTAGGACAGTACTGGTTCAGGAATATAATTCCTCGTCCTCAGGGACAGTTAACTTTCACTAGACCAAAACTCTATCACGAAGTCCCTCCTTTTTATATCGACTTAATCGCCGAGGCCAATGGCGAGCGGGTCATTAGTTAGATAGCGCTATTTAGGTTTGACAAACCTCACACCGTGCCGCAGAGGACGGGCGTGAACTAATGGACTATGGCACGTCAATGATGATAGACATTGATAGTTCAGGGCACATAAACATGACTACAGTCAGCAGTCGATATGGTAACGAGTCTAGTAGTATACATGGGGTAGCCCCCACGGCCGAAAAGCCAGATAACTAAACATGGGGTAGCCCCCACGGCTGGATTGCCAGAGTAACGGGATTAATCTAAACACGTTTTCAACTATGGGGTAACCCCCACGGCAGGGATGCCAGTTAAAGGAACTGTTTTTGGAACAACTTAAAACGAACACCCAACTGTGAACTCGCTCAACATTATTGTTGACTCGTTACTACATGCTTTGCAGGTCAATAGGTACTTAGCTGGAGCTTGCATGGGGAAGAGTCGTTGTGGGACATGGACAACTGTGTGCCATGTGAAACATTAAAACATTCTAATTTACATTTGGTTTTGGTTTTAAACGTTATGCTTCCGCTTGCAACTTAAACTATGTTTTATTTGGACACCAATTGCATTGGTTGGGTTTTTATAATTGTTTACATGTTTGTTCAATATGATTGGTGGCTGGATCCTGGTCAGTCACGCCTCCAAGCGGTGATACTCCACGTGTGGATTTTGGGGGTGTGACAGATTCGTATCAGAGCCATTGGTTATAGTGAACTTGGTTTTAATAAGGGAAAACATTTTTGTTAAAACCAGACTATAACCTGTACAGTGCTCTACGATCCACAACGACGCTTCGCTCCGCGTGTAAGACTCGACACTCTAGGTGATATGGTTTATGTTTTATTACCTACTTGCTAGTTACATAGAACTTTGCTTATGGTATGCTTAGTTGGTATAACAACTGTTGCTCGAACACATGTGTGCTTACTCTCTTCTGTCGTCGCCTTTTCGCGAACCCCTCTCACTCATGTTTCTCTTGATATGAAGATCATGTCTGGACGCGTTAACATGACACAAGCCCAGTTGACGGCTCTGATTAACGAACAGGTTGCTGCGGCACTTGCAGCCACACAAGCAGGAGGTATACCCGGCAGTTTAAACTCATTCTAGTATCTTTAGGTCCTACTCTCGTGAACCTACCTTTGTGTTAAACTTTGTCCTTTCTTACTCTCACGGCAGGTCAACCTGCACAACCTCCTGTGTGCACCTTCAAAACCTTTATGGACTGCCGACCCACTACTTTTAGCGGCACTGAAGGAGCTGTAGGTCTCCTCCACTGGTTTGAAAAGCTCGAATCTGTTTTCGAGATGTGTGAATGCCCTGAGGCACGCAGGGTGAAGTATGCTACCGGTACTCTTGAGGGTTTAGCGCTCACGTGGTGGAACGCTCAGGTTCAAGTGTTGGGGTTGGTTGCTGCTAATGCCACCCCATGGAACAACTTTAAGGAAATGATCAAAGAGGAGTATTGCAATCGTGATGAAATTCACAAACTGGAAGTCGAGTTCTTCAACCTCAAGATGACGGGGTCAGAGATTGAAGCGTATACGAAAAGATCGAATGAGCTTGCTATTCTGTGTCCTACTATGGTGGATCCTCCCATCAAACGCATTGAACTATACCTTAAGGGCTTAGTGCAAGAGATCCAAAGTCATGTGACTTCGGCTAACCTCGCCACCATCCAGCAAGTTGTTCAATTGGCTCACCGTTTCACTGATCAGGCGGTGGAGCAGAACAGGTCACCAAAACGTATTGGTGCTACAGCTACTTCAGATACTCCTACTGACAACAAACGGAAATGGGATGGAGCTTCAAGCAGAGGTTCAACTTCTGTTCAATCTCAGTCACAGCAGAGAAGGACTGATGACTACAAGAGCCCTAGTCAGCACTCATCTGGTAGTTAAAGTCATGGTGGGTACAAGGGAAATCACCCCAAATGCAATCGCTGCAACCTACACCACAGCGGGCCATGCACCAGGGGTAACTGTCATCGGTGCAACAAGCCAGGCCACGCCGCAAAGGATTGTAGGAGTTTATAGCCCGCGAATCAAAATCGTCAACAACAACAAGCCCCACAGAATCAACGCCAGCAGCAGCAGCAGCAAGGTAACAACAAAGGGTGCTTTCATTGTGGAGCTGAAGGCCACTTCAAGAGAGATTGTCCCCAACTGAACAGGAACCAGAACAACAACAACAACAACAACCAGGGGAATGGAAACAACGGGGGTAACAACGGCAATGGTGCCAGGGGGCGGGTGTTCGTGATTGGACAAGGTGAAGCGAGGAATGATCCCAATGTTGTGACGGGTAAGTTCCTTCTCGACGACTTTTATGTTACAGTTTTATTTGATTCTGGTGCCGATACTAGCTACGTGTCCCTAAAAGTTAGTCAAATGCTTAAGCGTACCCCAACACTATTGAACCCCAAACACACTGTAGAGCTAGCTAATGGTAAAAGTTTAGAGGTCACCCACGTAGTCAAGGGTTGTAATCTTGTTCTTGCTGGTCACACTTTCTCTATCGACCTCCTTCCTATCACTCTGGGTAGTTTCGACGTTGTCATTGGGATGGACTGGTTATCCCAACACCAAGCAGAGATTCTTTGCAACGAAAAGATTGTCCGTATTCCTCGCCCAGGTGATGAACCTCTCATGATTCGTGGCGACAAGAGTGGTGCTGTTGTGAGCATCATCTCTTTCCTTAAGGCCCAGAAGTGTTTGAGAAAGGGCCACACTGCTATTCTGGCTCTCGTTACTGACACCTCGAAGAAAGAGAAGAAGATAGAAGATTTTCCAATTGTACGCGACTATCCTGAGGTATTTCCTGAGGAATTACCTGGCCTTCCGCCTCATCGCCAGGTCGAATTTCAGATCGAGCTAGCTCCTGGAGCAGCACCTATAGCTCGTGCACCTTATCGCTTAGCACCATCAGAGTTGGAAGAACTCTCTGCGCAACTACAAGAACTCTTGGATAAGGGTTTTATTCGTCCTAGCTCTTCGCCCTGGGGAGCTCCAGTCTTGTTTGTGAAGAAGAAGGACGGTACCTTCCGTATGTGTATCGATTATCGAGAACTCAACAAGGTGACTGTGAAGAATCGCTATCCTCTTCCACGTATTGACGACTTTTTCAACCAACTACAAGGGTCGAGCTACTATTCAAAGATTGATTTGAGATCAGGATATCACCAACTAAGAGTCCGAGAAGAGGACGTCTCCAAAACAGCCTTTAGAACTCGTTATGGACACTATGAGTTTTTGGTCATGCCTTTTGGGCTGACAAACGCACCTGCGGTCTTCATAGACTTGATGAATCGAGTATGCAAGCCTTACCTGGACAAGTTCGTTATTGTTTTCATCGACGACATCCTGATCTATTCTAAGAGTCAGGAGGAACACGAGCAGCATTTACGACTCATTTTGGAACTCCTTCGAGCAGAACAGCTGTACGCTAAGTTTTCAAAATGCGACTTCTGGCTTCGTGAAGTCCATTTCTTAGGCCATGTGGTAAACAAGGATGGGATTCACGTTGATCCATCCAAGGTAGACTCGATTAAGAACTGGCCTGCACCTCGTACACCAACCGAAATTCGCCAATTCTTGGGCTTGGCAGGTTACTACAGGAGGTTCATTAAGGATTTTTCCAAGATTGCACAGCCTCTCACCTCACTAACGCAGAAAGGCGTTGTTTATCGATGGGGAAATGCACAGGAATTAGCGTTTCAACACTTAGAGGATAGACTTTGCAGTGCACCTATCCTTTCATTGCCAGAGGGCACAGACGACTTTGTGGTTTATTGCGACGCATCAATTCAGGGTCTTGGTTGTGTATTGATGCAACGGGATAAAGTTATAGCCTACGCCTCACGCCAACTCAAAGTTCATGAAAAGAACTACACTACACACGACTTAGAGCTGGGAGCTGTTGTTTTTGCGCTTAAGATATGGAGACATTACCTGTACGGTACCAAGTGTGCCATTTACACCGATCACAGGAGTCTCGAGCATATCTTCAAACAGAAGGAACTGAATATGCGACAACGACGATGGGTCGAGCTACTGAATGACTACGAATGCTCGGTCAGGTACCACCCAGGCAAAGCCAATGTTGTGGCTGACGCCCTCAGTCGAAAGGACTCTACGCCTAAGCGCGTACGAGCTTTACAACTCACTATACAGTCTAGTCTTCCTTCCCAGATACGAGATGCTCAGATAGAAGCATTGAAACCAGAGAACGACAGGGCTGAAGCCCTACGCGGGTCAAGGCAACGATTAGAACAAAAGGAAGACGATGCTTACTACGTAACAGGACGCATTTGGGTCCCACTTTATGGCAACCTACGAGAGCTTGTGATGGATGAGGCACACAAGTCTCGCTACTCAGTACATCCTGGTTCGGATAAGATGTACCACGACCTCCGAACTACCTACTGGTGGCCTAGCATGAAGGCCCACATAGCAGCTTACGTCAGCAAGTGTTTGACTTGTGCGAGAGTCAAAGTCGAATACCAGAAACCTTCAGGCCTACTCCAACAACCAGAGATACCACAATGGAAATGGGAGCAAATTTCCATGGACTTTGTTACTGGCCTGCCTAGATCTCAACGTGGTAACGATACTATTTGGGTGATCGTGGATCGACTCACAAAGTCTGCACACTTCTTGGCTATCAAGGAAACGGATAAGTTCTCCACTTTAGCAGACGTATATCTTAAGGAAGTTGTCTCGAGGCACGGGGTGCCCACCTCTATTATCTCGGATCGTGATGCACATTTTACTTCTGAACTGTGGCAAGCTATGCACAAATCCTTTAGCTCACGATTAGACATGAGCACAGCGTATCACCCTCAGACGGATGGGCAGTCTGAGCGCACTATTCAAACTTTAGAAGACATGCTTCGGGCGTGTGTAATTGACTTTGGCAACGGCTGGGAAAAGCATCTGCCACTTGTGGAATTTTCGTACAATAACAGCTACCACACCAGCATTAAAGCTGCTCCATTTGAGGCATTGTACGGGCGTAAATGCCGGTCACCTCTTTGTTGGGCAGAGGTGGGGGATAGTCAGATCACTGGTCCAGAACTTGTGGTAGACACAACAGAACGAATTGCTCAGATACGACAATGAATGGCGGCAGCTCGTGACCGTCAGAAAAGCTACGCCGATAAGGGCAGGAAACCACTCGAGCTCCAGGTTGGGGAGCGGGTACTACTCAAAGTCTCACCCTGGAAGGGTGTGGTTCGTTTTGGTAAACGAGGAAAGCTTAACACACGATACGTTGGACCATTCGAAATCATAGAGAAAATAGGCAAAGTGGCCTACAAACTGAACTTACCAGCAGAACTCAGTGCAGTTCACAACGTTTTCCACGTGTCGAATCTGAAGAAGTGTCTGTCAGATGAGACCCTAATAGTTCCTTTGAAGGAGCTCACTATCGACGAGCAGTTACGATTCGTCGAGGAACCAGTTGAAATCACGGACCGGGATGTTAAGGTCCTCAAACGCACTAGAATCCCTCTCGTTCGAGTTCGTTGGAACTCACGTCGCGGCCCAGAGTTCACCTGGGAATGCGAAGATCAGATGAAACAAAAGTACCCCCAACTATTTGCAAACAGTAGTCTTCTCACAAGAAGGGAGTCGCTTTGGGTTAAGTGGATGCACTCCTATCGTATTAAGGGCCGAAACTTTTGGGACATCCCGTTGCGAGGTAATGTTACTTGGACTTGGAGGAAATTGCTAAGTCTTAGGCCTATTGTTCAACAACACTTTTGGCACAAGATTGGAGATGGTACGCAAACGTCGTTGTGGTTTGACAATTGGGATGCAATTTGTCCTTTGAGCTTGTTCATCACTCCCAGAGCCATGGCTAATGCGGGGTTTACTTCAAGTACAAAGGTTGCGGATGTGTATAGCCAAGGAGAGTGGGGATGGCCTGATCAATGGCTTACTCGGTACCCGATACTCCAAAACATGCAGCATATAAATATTCGGCCGTGTAGTGATAAAGTGATTTGGAGATCATCTTCAGGTATGGAGTTAGAGTATAGTGCTTCGAATGTTTGGAATGATATTCGGATATCTCAAAATGAAGTTCCATGGGCGGCGATGGTTTGGTTTCCGCAAGCTGTGCCACGCCATTCTTTTTTCATGTGGCTTTTGGTTAACAAGAAGTTGAAGACGCAGGATATAATGACCAGTTGGATCTCTTCGGGTAATATGAACTTTAACTTGATGTGCTGTTCATTGTGTACCTCGGGGCCGGATTCGCACGAACATCTTTTCTTTGAATGCTCTTATAGTACTCAGGTTTGGAATGGAGTTAAGGATATAGCGGGTTTAAATGGTATCTCGAATTCTTGGGATGACATCTATAATTATTTGGTGCAGTTCGGGGACTCTAAGAATGCTAGGCATGTGATTGCCAAGTTGGTAGTTAGTGCGGCTGGTTATTTTGTTTGGCAAGAACGGAATGCAAGGTTGTTTTCGGCCAAGAAAAGAAGTGCTACTCGACTAACAGAAATTATTTTAGCAACCATCAGGATGAAACTTCATACAATGCGGTTTAAAAGAACAACTCAAGTGGAGAGTATTTTACAAGAATGGAGTCTGCCGCGTGGGCTCGTGGTTGAAGATGATGATTGTGGTTAAAGTTTTGTTTTTATAGTGTTTTGGCTAGTGTATGTGGCTAGTCTTGTTTGCTTTGTTGCTTGTTTGTTTAATTGGTTGTACTCTGGTATGGCATGTCATACTAGAGAACTGGGGATTGGTTTTTTCCTCACTTGTTTTATTTGGTTTGATGTTATAAAATTCACCGGGGTAACCCTTTACCCAAAAAAACAGTACAACCACTACTGAGGCTGAAGCTACGGAATTTCGGGACGAAATTCCAGATCAACGGGGGGAGGATGTGACACCACAGGAAAACCATGCAACTTAACTAGCTTCCTCAGTGAGTACGTGCTAAATTTCGAGACGAAATTTCTTTCAACTTGGGGATAATGTGACAACTCGTATTCCGGAACCTATCTTTGTACTTTGATGTAACGTATGTGAACGTGATGTGATTATGTGAACTTGATTTATTTAATGAATGTTATGATATTGTGATATGTGAACGTATGTGATTCGAACCACACAACTATGATCCGATCACACAAAGCCCATTCGGGCCACACCTTGGGTTCGGCCCATTCTTGTATTTGCGCATAACCTCATGGGAAGGGGGGGTATACTCTTCATTGTTTGTCAAGCACTCTAAACACACAAACCCTAGCTCTCTTTCTCTCCTCTCAAACTCGACGGCAACACCTCCATCTCTCTCTAAGCTTTCTATTCGGATCAATCCTTGTTCCTTCTCTAATCGGTTAGTGTTTAAACTATTTGCTTTCATGATTGTATGATGTTGTGTTATACATGCTCGTCATGATGATGGAGAAATAAAATATGATTGATGATGTTTATATGATGATGTATTGTTAGGTGTTCGAATATATGTTATTCGGATTTGATAATATGAACAAACTGTCTTACAACTATAGGGTTTGATATATGCTTGATGTTGATCTAGATGAGTAGGAACCGAATAGAATTAATGTTCATGAAATCGGCTCACAGGTATAGTGTTGTAGATCGATACAGGGTTGTTAATCACATGAGGTTGTTGATGATCTAGAATCTAAAATATGTATATATTCTCGGCTGTGATTGTGTGTATGTTAGACGAATTGTTGTGATGATATGTTCGAGTGCATGCTAGGATTCAAGGACATAAATCTGTTAATATGTTGTAGTTGTGGTTGATGTTCATGCTATGAATATGCTTAGGGTTCTTATGAATTAAATGATAAATTGTTTGGTTTTATCGATTATTAGTTTGGATGGAAACTGTTGAATGTATTGATTGATAAATTGTAACTATGGAAACGGTTAAGTTGGTCAAACGAAATTGATTGGATCTAGTAACAGTATTGCATGAATATAGGAAACCATTTAACCAATCGTACAAGGTTGTCGGTCGCACAAGATCAGGTCACACAAGACCTGATCTGATCGCACAAGTGCATCGCACAAGATAGGTACAAACACTTAAAGCACATGGTACTGGTTATTTATGCATGATCGCACAAGATCTGGTGGATCGCACAAGATGGTGCCGATCGCACAAGATCTTGGGCCTCACACTGTTGAACTTAATAGATGTTGGGCCGAATGGCCCAACCCAGTCGCACAACCCAACCGGATCGCACAAGTCGACCGGATTGTACAAGCCGTTCGGATCGTACAAGACTTATGTTCATTTGATTGGGCCGTCTTTATGCTTATAGACTTGTTTGGGTTTCTTGGCCCGGGTGTTTAACGGAATCGCACAACATGTTGTGAATCGCACAAGGCTGTGCTGAACGCACAACATGTTGGGCTGCCTGTTATTGGGCTTTATCTTTGGGATCGTACAAGTGTTAGTATGTTATGTTTTTTACTGCTAATGTGTTATACGTGATTGCCATGATCAATACGTGTTCATAACCTGTTAAACTATGTGTAATCATACGTACACCTAGACCTGACTTGTATGGTAACCATGTTAGGACGTGGTTGACCTCTAGCAGCTCGATTGACCTTTCGTTTATCTGCCGAGCTAACCTAAGGTGAGTTCACACTTTCTACAAAGCATGGGATTCCCAGGGGTTGGGAATGGGGTTAAGGAACATGGATTCCTCGTCCTTTCTTGGGTAGGACAGTACTGGTTCAGGAATATAATTCCTCGTCCTCAGGGACAGTTAACTTTCACTAGACCAAAACTCTATCACGAAGTCCCTCCTTTTTATATCGACTTAATCGCCGAGGCCAATGGCGAGCGGGTCATTAGTTAGATAGCGCTATTTAGGTTTGACAAACCTCACACCGTGCCGCAGAGGACGGGCGTGAACTAATGGACTATGGCACGTCAATGATGATAGACATTGACAGTTCAGGGCACATAAACATGACTACAGTCAGCAGTCGATATGGTAACGAGTCTAGTAGTATACATGGGGTAGCCCCCACGGCCGAAAAGCCAGATAACTAAACATGGGGTAGCCCCCACGGCTGGATTGCCAGAGTAACGGGATTAATCTAAAAACGTTTTCAACTATGGGGTAACCCCCACGGCAGGGATGCCAGTTAAAGGAACTGTTTTTGGAACAACTTAAAACGAACACCCAACTGTGAACTCGCTCAACATTATTGTTGACTCGTTACTACATGCTTTGCAGGTCAATAGGTACTTAGCTGGAGCTTGCATGGGGAAGAGTCGTTGTGGGACATGGACAACTGTGTGCCATGTGAAACATTGAAACATTCTAATTTACATTTGGTTTTGGTTTTAAACGTTATGCTTCCGCTTGCAACTTAAACTATGTTTTATTTGGACACCAATTGCATTGGTTGGGTTTTTATAATTGTTTACATGTTTGTTCAATATGATTGGTGGCTGGATCCTGGTCAGTCACGCCTCCAAGCGGTGATACTCCGCGTGTGGATTTTGGGGGTGTGACAGAAAAGAAGTGGATAAAAAAGCAAATGGTGAACGTCCTTCAACTTCCAATGGCACCAAGCTTCCTAATTATGCTAGAGACACCTTGTGAACACCTTAGAATGGAAGAGATTGAAGTGAAAATGGGTGGTTGTGTGTGGTTGTTCTTGGCCGTAGGTATGGAAGGAAGAAGAGGAGGATTGTGGTGTAGAAGGTGTTGTGTGAAAATGAAAGTTATAACCCTTGATGTTTACTTATAAATCCATCATCACAAGTTAGTCTATTGTGTAATGTGTTATAAAAAGTGGGAACAAGATCTAATAAACTAAACAAATAAAATCAATAGTAGGACCCACATCATGGGCCGTGAACTAGGTGGGGGGTATAGGCTAGGTTTCAACTAGTTGGTTAGTTATGGTTAGAATTCAAGTATTCTGGTTAGGGATTTAGTTACTAGTTGCTATGTGATGTGTTATGATGCTCGGGAACCATAACTAGCTTGGTAATGTTAAAACAGTGTTTCTAGTGAAAATTTGGAGTTTTGGGTAGTGTCTGGTTGTTCGGTTGGTTACTGGTTCGTTAAGGTGCTAAACTATGCAGTTTAGTGTGCTTTATGTTACCTTTTGTGACAGTTTCGATTCCCGACACTTAGGAAAGCATTCAGGACCATTTAACCATATTTCTGCATGATATAAGTGTGTTTAAATGCTGAATTTGCTGATTTTCTGCAGAATTCTGCAGTTTATGTGAGTTTTAGGCACTTTCCGGCACTTAAACTATCACTAGCAAGGCAGTTTCGTCATCCTTACTTTCCTACACACTATACTAGTGTATATACTTGGTTTCTGGCTCATTCTGTGTCTCAACACATTGTCTGTCTATGTACTGAACTCCGTCAGCATTTTTCTGATTTGTCTGATAACTGTGCTGCCGGTGTTTCGTGCATCGTTCGAATCAACAAATTTTGTATGCAGTAATGATATGTCATTTGCAATATATGATGCACATGTATGTATATGGTAATAATCAGAAAGCAATTCAAGTAATTAATTGTAATTCAGCACAGTCATTAAGCACTAATCATTATTTAATAATTGTACGGATACCCGGAATTTTGACAGTTGTCACATTCTCCCCCTGTTGAGAAAATTTTGTCCTCGAAATTTAAACTTCATTAACTCCTTAGGATTACGTTATACGTGCATGGATATGAATAATACCAACGTGATTAACCACAAGACCGAATCAAGACTTATTCGAATCAGGTGAATCCAAGGACATATTAAAATATTAGGAACCCAATGGTTTAACCGGTATGTGTTTCAGAATTTGATGTCAAAAGATACGAGACGTATAGACGTATAATCTAGTGTAACTCAGTTAACAGGGGTTCACCAAAAAGAGGAGTTTCAAACGATAGAATTCCAAGGGATCCTTTACAATATGCAAATGAGTTCTAGAAACAATAACATCCGCTAGATGAACTCAGAATCAACAAGCACAAACATGATAGTGACATGAAATTTATTTGTCAACTTTCGAACAAATAAATGAATAAAATTAGTGTGTTGACATTATTGAATTGCGATAATACACCGAAATGAAATACAATCGAATCTGGTGTATCATTGTCTTAATTCGTAGTTGCATTAAGAATAAATGACAAGTCAAACAAAAGTATGTGTAGTTTCGTGTGAAACGGTTGATCATGACTAGCACAAGCTACAAGTTTGTACCGACACCACAAGGTGTCGTAATGACATAATTCAATAATGGAGAGGGTTGATCCTAAGTGGAATGATGTCATGGCTTGGCTTCAAGCTGGGGGTTCGTCCAAATCAGCTTCTAATTATTCCAGTCGGCTTTTAGTTGCGGCGACAGCTTACTTCATTTGGCAGGAGCGGAATGCTAGATTGTTTAAAAATCAAACGAGACCACCGGATGCGATTATCACTACGATTCTTCAGACGGTTCGGTACAAACTTATGGGAGTTAAATACAAGAACACTGACAGAGTAAGACGCTTTCTAGAAGTGTGGGATATTCATGGAGACTCAATGCATGATGATGGAGGCTAATATTATTGTGTTCGTTTGAAAGTTTGTGTTCTAGATCATAGTCTAGTGGTGTTTTTGATTTGTTTTTGATGTCGTTTTGCTGTTTCGGCTTTCTTACTATCATGGGGGTATGTCCCATGTTAGAACTAGTATGGGTGATCCATACTACTTGTTTTATTGTTTTGTGAATATATAGAATCACCGGGGTAACCCTTTACCAAAAAAAAAAAGTGTAATGAAGCAAACCGGAAAATTTGATTCAAATGGTATCGTAAGATTTTTCAATTGAGTATAGAACACCAAAGAACTACTGTTTCCGATCGAAGATGAAAGAACCGTTAAGAGGTACACTGGATTACAAAATGAATTTATGTACCATTGTCTTAACACACGATTGTGTTAAGACTGCTTTAGTCTTGATAAAACAGAACGAATTTAAAGCAAATCAATAAATAAACAATTAAATCCGTGTATGAGATGCGTAAACGAGATTAGCGCAAGCTTCAATTTAGTGAAAACATCACCACAAGGTGTCGAAATCAACAGACGACTTAATGAAGCCGTAGGCCAAACAAGTCTACTACGACTCGGGACAAAAGAAACACTTGCAAAAATGAATTTGAATACGATGCACTCAATGCATCATATGGTGTCTTGAATTGAAGATGCCAAATGGACAAGTTCAAACAATTGAACTTGGTTTCAGCGCAATCTGACAATAAACGTATGTATCGACAAGGGAATCTTGGCATGGTTACAAGGATAAACCATGTATGTAACTGAAAGGAAAAGAAATTTCAAGAAAGTTTTGTTAATTCGATATCAAAGAGTTGATACTTATAATAATGCAGAATATCCGAGTCACACGGTAATAACTGGATATAGCGAAATGATATTTGTAACTTTGATGAAGCGCTTATTCGAAACAAAACCACATGCATAACAAATGGTGCATGCGTAACATATGAATTTCCAAGAAATGAAACAATGAGTATTCGCTATAATGAAGAAATGATCAAGTATCAAGACAAAGGAGTGTTTGCTTTTATGATGAAAATTTCCGTGATGCAACTACCATTAAGAGGAGTAGAGATGTAAAAATCTACTGGCTAGATGCAAAAGTGGAAATTTCAATAAAAGAAATTTGAGTACTTTATCTGTTCGGTTAACTGAAATAGCATATATGTCAGAATAGTGGGGTTTGCTTGAGTTAACGGACGTGGTTCCTAAGTTATAACGTTTATGAGTTTTGACCTAAGTTCCCGAAGGTCCTAAGTACATATCTCCTAGATTCTCCAAGTTTTGTATCCTGTGTCTGACTGTTTGGGTACCATGCATAAAACACAACGCTATCGTATGTCTAAAAACAAATTGTTGACTCACTGTTCTTCGGTGTACTTTCTTCCTAAATTCGCAGCTGGTGATAACTTGATCGATTGGATCCTTGTAGTTGGTCGAATAAATCAGTAATCCTCGGCAAGGGATACCGACTTCTTGATGGTTAGCTTGTTTAGCTCCCAGTAGTCGATGCACATTCGAAAGCTACCATCCTTCTTTTTGACAAACAGAACTGGAGCTCCCCAAGGCGAGAAACTTGGCCTTATAAATCCCTTGTCTAGCAACTCCTGCAGCTGCGTTGACAACTCTTGCATCTCTGAAGGCGCAAGTCGATAAGGTGTCTTAGCTACAGGCGCGGTGCCTGGAACCAAGTCAATGTGAAATTCAACTTGTCGTTGAGGAGGTGATCCTGGCAAGTCTTCAGGGAAAACTACAGGATATCCCCTTTCCACAGGGATATTTCCGAGCTTTAGTTTTCCGGCTTCTTTGTCCACGACATGAGCCAAGAAGGCAATACATCCTTTATGCAAAAAGTTTCGTGCCTTCAAACAACTAGTGATCCGTAGAAGCGTATCCTGCTTCTCTTCATGAATCACGATCGTCTCTTCACTCACCATCGGGATGCGGATAATCTTCTCATGGCATACTATCTCAGCACGATCACTTGCAAACCAATCCATCCCTATTACTACGTCAAAGCTTCCCAAATCAATTGGTAGAAAATCTATCAAAAACTCACGCTCTCGAAGCTTTATAACACAGTCTCTACTCACTTCATTAGCTTCTACTAGCTTCCCATAAGCTTGTTCTTATCGAGTATGGGATATCTAACTTACTTTCTACAAAATCAAGTATATTCTTAGACTCTAGGGATACGAAGCTATGGTCGGCATCGGTATCAAACAGCACAGATGCAAAATGTTGATTAATAGCGAACGTGCCAGTAACCATGCTTGGATCCTGGCGTGCTTCCCAAGCTTCGATGTTGTACGCTCTTCCACGGTCTTGGTTCTTCTTCGGGCAATCTTTCCTAATGTGCCCCACGTTCCCGCATTTGTAGCAACCTGGAATTCTACCGTTCTCGTTTCCGTCTTGGTTGCCGTCATCCTTTCCTCCTTGTTTGGGACACTTCGCCCAACAGGCATCCTTGTTGTGTCCTTCCTTTCCGCACTTATCGCACTTAGGCCTCAGACATCGACCTTCATGGTGAAACTTGCACCCATCACATCTTGGTTTTGTCCCCAAGTAAATCTTACCACCGGCCTGGTTGTTTTTAGGGCAATACTTCCTAAAATGCCCTATGTCGCCACAGTCAAAACAACCTTGACTACTTCCTTGATCATCACCATTTCCGCCTTGGTAGTTGTTGTCGTGTCCTTCGCGATTCCCGCAACCATCTTGACCTCCATTTCCACGTTCGGTACCTTGCCTACACGTTTCCTTGACATGCCCCACTTTGCCACAGTTATCACATTTTCCATATTTACATCGCCCGATATGATGACGTCGACAATTGTCGCACTTAGGTAGGATACCCATGTATCTTTTTCCCTTCTTGGCCTTGTTGTTATTCGCCTGAGCATGTGACACCTGTGCTTGTAATCATTGTATAAACTTTGAATAGTTCAATTATCAAAGAAACAATGTTATTTGATCCCAACATTTGTTTGTTTATGTTTGACATTTTGCATGTTTCGATTTTTGTTCAAATTCAAACTCTATATCGCTTTCTGGAGAGTTATACGCAAACCGATGCGTAAACGTAATCTGTTTAACGCGACAAACACTCCGAAACATCAATATATGCTTAACATAACTTAAATAACCTTTACATAACTTAGATATAAGTTTTGAAGGCTTTGGTATGGCAAAATCAAGTGTATTCGTTTATAGGGACTAATTTCAACAAACTGCGAAAGTATGCCGATTCGTATTGTAACGAACACTCCGGAATGTTTTTTGTTTTAATCGTCTGTCCGAGATCGTTGTTTTCGTTTGCATGGAGAGAAATAGAGATCAAGGCTTGGAGGATCTAGGGTTCCAGGCTTTCACGGAAAAGCTGCATGGGGACGTTTTTATTTCTTCGAACAATGCTAAGCCGACGGCTTCACAAGAGATACGTGGTATGTTTCCCAAGTTTGGGAATATTCTTGATGCAAGATCACTTAAAATCGATGGAAATCCGCTGTTGCCGAAACAAGGTGTAGTCCAAAATGAGCCGAGAATGATAAACATCATAGATGAGTTGGAAAAGGTTTCAGTACCGGTCCAGGAGACTAATGTATTGCCTGAACGTAACAAAGAAGATGAAACTAACAAGTTGTCTTATGCTCAAAAGGTTATGAAGAATTCTATTCCTAAACGTGAAGTTAACTTCAGGAAGTTGGACCCATTGGAGGCTAATTATCATGTTTGATAGTTGTTTGTGTGATGTCTAGATGAGAGTCTAGTTGTTTTTGTTTTGCTTGTTGGGTATTTGGCTTACTTACATGGGGCATGTCTCATGTTTGAACTAGTGTGGACGTCTCCTCACTACTTGTATTATTTTTGTGTGAATATATAAAATCACCGGGGTAACCCTTTACCCAAAAAAAAAAGTTGGACCCATTGGAGACTCATCAAGAAGCCGATATTGTGATTCCGAGGGAGGTAGTTAAAACGGTTCAAGACAGGTTTGACAATGTTTTATTTGGATATTTTCTGGGAAATAGATTGCCTTTTCCGGTTGTTACTCTATGTTAAAAATGTTTGGTCGAAATTTGGATTTGCGAAGATCATGATGAATGCTGAAGGTTTTTTCTTCTTCAAATTTGATACAAAGGAGGGAATGAATAAAGTTCTGGAGGGTGGGCCTTGGCTAATACGTAAAGTACCTTTGTTCCTCAACATATGGACGCCTTCGGTCAGCCTGAAAAAGGAGGGAATAAAGTCAGTTCCTATATGGGTTAAGTTTCATAATGTCCCTATATCCATATATACGGATGATGGATTGAGTTTGTTGGCATCGAAGATTGGTGTTCCAAAAAGACTGGATAGCTATACTGCGGATATGTGTGCTGATAGCTGGGGTAGGAGCAGCTTTGCTAGGGCCTTGATTGAAGTTAGTGCGGATAATGCTCTCAAAGATCAAATAGTTGTGGCTATCCCGAAACTGGATGATGATGGATTTATTATGGAGAAAGTAATGGTCGAGTATGAATGGAAGCCGCATCGTTGTGCAGCGTGTTGCATGTTTGGTCATAATGATCATAATTGTCCCAAGAATGTTATTGCTAATCCAAAACAAGTTACGGTGGATGAGGAAGGGTTTATCACGGATAAGAGGAAGGTTGCTAAGTTTGGTGTTGGAAACAAGAAACAAAAACAGAAGTTTGTTTACAAGCCTAAAGTTAATAAATCGGGTGCGAGTACATCAGGAACGAAGAGAGATACCAGTTCGGGGTCTATTCATATTAAAACCGCAAACTCTTTTGATGCATTAGCGTCTGAGGATGGGAATGGAGAGGAAAACATAGCTGTGGAAAAGAATGAGCCGCATGATAAGACTAAACGGTCTCCTCAGGTGCAAGATGAGATGGTAGAGGTAACTCCGACAGAAATAGCAGATTTCATGACTAACAACCAGCAAGTTAATGCTTCTGAGGGGGCAAGCACTCCCGGTTCGATGGGTTTAAATGGGTAGCATTATGACCTGGAATATTAGGGGCTTGAACCGGCCCCTGAAACAAAGTGAGGTTCGTTCTATTGTAGCTGGTAATAATTTAGATATGTGTGCGATCCTTGAATCACATGTGGATGTTTCTAAGCTGGCTAATATTTGCAAGTATGTTTTCCGTAATTGGTGTTGGACTTCTAATGGTGGCTTATGCACGCGTGGTACGAGAATTATTTTGGGGTGGAACCCTGATATGTTTGACGTGATGGTCCTCTATCAATCTGATCAACTTATTCATACTCAGGTAATTTTTAAAGATAGCAAAAAGGTTCTTTTTTGCTCTTTTGTGTATGCTGAAAATAAGTATCAAGATCGTAGATCTCTCTGGGATGATTTATGCAAGCATAAGGTTTTATGTCATGATAAGCCGTGGGTCGTTATGGGAGATTTCAACTCGGCTCTCAAAGTTGAAGATTCTTTGTTTGGGCCGTCCAATCATTCTATTGGCATGCGTGAATTTGATGATTGTGTTCAACAAACAGAATTGTTTGATGTTCTGGCTCATGGTATGCAATACACTTGGAGTCAAAAGCCTAAGAGTGGTGTGGGTCTTCTCAAAAAGATTGATAGAATTATGGGTAATGTTTTGTTTATTGATCATTTTCCTAATGCCTTTGCTTTCTTTCACCCATTTCGGGTGTCTGACCACACGCCTTGCATTCTAAGAATGGTATGCACTTCTGTTAAGCGTCCAAGACCTTTTAAATTTCCGAACTTCATTGTTACTAAACCTGATTTTAAAGAGTCTGTGAAGCATGAGTGGATCAAAACAGTGGAGGGTGTAACTATGCTCTCAGTTGTGAAGAAAATGAGGAACTTGAAACCGGGATTGAGAAAAATTTCTTTTAACCAAGGTAACTTACATGATAGGGTGGTTGAGTTGAGAAAAACTTTGGATGATATTCAGGTTCAGGTGGATCAGAACCCGTTGGATGTTCGGCTTAGACAAATGGAGACTCAATGTCTTCAAGATTTTCAATCTGCGGCTTATGATGAAGAATGTTTTTTAAAACAGAAATCCAAGGTTGAGTGGCTTCGGGCAGGAGACTCAAATACCAGGTTTTTCCATAATACTGTTAAAGCTAGAAATGCGAGATCCAAAATTTCTAGCATCACGGATACTTTAGGAGTTCGGCACGAAGGAGATGAGGTCACGGATGTTCTGGTTTCGCATTATACTCAGTTTTTGGGGGTTGATGTTTCGGTTGATAAGGTTAACTTGGACAATCTCTTCCTTAATGTGCTCAGTAGAGAGGTTGCGGATCAAATGGCACCTCAGGTTACTTGGGAGGAAGTAAAAACTGCTATGTTCAGTATTGGAGAAGACAAGGCCCCGGGGCCGGATGGGTACACGTCGGCGTTTTTTAAGCATGCTTGGGATATTGTTGGTAAGGAGGTCACAGATGCGGTGTTGCAATTTTTCGAGAATGGTAAACTTCTAACTCAGATTAACCATACTATTCTGGCTTTGATTCCGAAAAAAGATGTCCCGGATTCAGTTCTAGATTACAGGCCGATTTCTTGTTGCAATGTACTCTATAAATGCATAAGTAAGATAATCACGGACCGATTAAAAGGAAGTTTGGGTACTCTTGTCAGTATCAATCAGTCAGCTTTTGTGCCGGGTAAGAAGATTTCTGACAATATTCTTCTTACACAAGAATTAATGCATAATTATCACCTGAATAGGGGTCCGGCTAGATGTGCGTTCAAGATTGATATTCAAAAAGCCTATGATACGGTTAATTGGTCTTTCTTGCAAGATATTTTGGGTCGATTTGGATTTCATCAGCGAATGATTGGATGGATTATGACATGCGTTTCTACAGTGTCTTACTCGTTGAGCATCAATGGCAATCTTCATGGTTACTTTAGAGGCAAACGTGGGTTAAGGCAAGGTGATCCAATGTCACCTTATTTATTCACGTTAATTATGGAGGTTCTCTCGCTTCTGCTTCAACAGGCTGCTAGTTTTCCCTACAAATATCATGCTCATTGTGCCAAGCAAAAAATTATTAATGTGTCCTTTGCGGATGACTTATTCATTTTTGTGCATGGTGATGTTGTTTCGGTAAAGAAGGTAAAGGAAGCTCTTGGGATGTTTACTAACATTTCTGGTTTGGCTCCTAGTCCGGCGAAAAGCACAGTTTTTTTCTGCAATGTTCCTCAGTCGATTAGACAGGAAATTCTGGAGATTATGCCGTTTCAGGAGGGTGATTTTCCGGTTCGTTATCTGGGGGTTCCGCTAATTTCTTCCAGGCTTCTTTTTAAGGATTGTAAAGTTCTTATTGATAGAATGGATACGAAGATTGCTAACTGGATGACCAGGTCGTTATCGTTTGCTGGCCGATTGCAACTTATAAACTCGGTTCTCTCTTCTATGCATATATATTGGGCCTCTGTTTTTATTATTCCAGCTCGGGTTATCAATGAGCTTGAGAAAAGAATTCGTAGATTCTTGTGGAATGCGGGATCGGAGGGTAGAATCCGTGCTAAAGTTGCTTGGAAAGACGTGTGTTTGCCTAAAGATGAAGGTGGTTTGGGCATCCGAAGTATAACTGATGTCAATAAATCGCTTATGGCTAAGCATGTTTGGAGCATTATTACTAAACGGGAGTCCATTTGGGTGACATGGATTCACGAACACAAGCTAAATGGGAGAAGATTTTGGGAGGTGCCATGTCGAGGGAGCATGAGTTGGGGTTGGCGGAAAATTCTATCTATTATGCGGCCTCATATATGGTCTTTGCTCAAAAGTGGTATGCAAACTAATGTTTGGAGTGACAATTGGTGCCCTATGAGTCCTCTTAGCTCCTTTATTACTCCTCGTTCTATGGCTAATGCTGGATTCAGTTTAAAGTCGTCGGTTGCTGATGTTGTTGATGCCAATGGGCAGTGGAGATGGCCCCAAGCTTGGTTAGATTTATTCCCGGTTTTAATAAGTATTCAAACGCCTCAGCTGGTTGGTGATGCTCTTGATCGTTTGGCTTGGAAAGATTTGGATGGGAAGTATACAGATTTTGAATCGGCTCAAGTATGGAATACAATTCGGACGAGAGATGATCAGGTAACCTGGGCAAACATGGTTTGGTTCTCTCAGTGTATTCCTCACCACTCGTTCCACATGTGGTTAGTGTTTCGGAACAAATTAAAAACTCAGGATAGGTTGGCGGTTTGGGAAGCTGGAAGTGCTACAAATCTAAATCTTATGTGTTGTCCGTTGTGCAAACATGATCGAGACAGCCGAGACCATTTGTTCTTTCAATGTGCGTTTGCGAATCAAGTTTGGGAAAATGTCAAGAGTATGGCGAATTTGGAGAGTGTTGATAGCACATGGCAGTCTTTAATGGTATGGGTTGATCGACATTCTAGTTCTAAGAACAGTCGACTCTTTAGCTCCAACCAATTGACCGTATTGCAACTTGCGGAGAAGATTAAAAGTGTGGTTCGACTTCGGCTTATGGGATTCAAGTTTCGAGTGGAGTCGGCTAGGAGGAGGATCTACGGAATCTGGAAGATTGATGAAAGCAAGGAAGATGAAGCTGATCCGGGCTAGTAGTTTATTTGCATAATTTTTATTTTGGCCTAGGTTGGTTGTTTTTCGGCCATGGTAGTTTCTTTGTTTGTTAACTTTTTTAGTTGGGTTGTTTGCTTGGTCTTGTGGATTGCTGACCTAGGCTTGGTATGCCAAGTCTAGTTGGTGTGTCACTTTGACACATCCTTGTTCTTTATTGGTTCATTTATAATATTCACCGGGGTAACCCCTTTACCCAAAAAAAACGAACAATCCGGAACATGATCATAAGTTAAACATAACATAAATATCCTTTACATAGCTTAGAAATAGGCTTTGAGGGGTTCGGTGTGATAAAATAAACTTTTAGATCAAACAGGGACTAAAAGCGTCAAAAAGTGCATAAGTTTGCATTTTCGCGCATAACTTACGTTCTAAATATATCCGGACATCCAAAAATTTATGTAATCATTAAAATATTTTATTTTAGTGATTGGCATGATAAAATTCCATTCGTCGCGTAATTTGGATCGTTTTTCGCGTCCGTTCGTGTTTCGTCGTAATTAACCGAATAACGTGATCATACGACCAAACGAACCGACATCCGACATATTTTCAAGCATGTTTCATGTCCCCTATGCTTAGGCATCAATGTAGAGCCTTGAAACTGGCTTAAACACTTGCAGGGACCATTTCTGTAATTAAGCAAACTGTTTCTGAGCTGAGCAGCGGACGCGGGCCGTGTAAGCTAGCCCTGGCTCGTACGCGGGGCGTGAGAGACCATCAGATCAGCAAAAACATGTTTCCAGCAAGATCCAGCTGTTCCCTTGTTTTGCAAATGGTTTCTTTGAATCTACGGGCTTGTTTTGGGCACCCATGGTATTACAAAACAGTGGGTACACATGTAAGGCTCAGATTGAAGCTCGTTTATCGAGGAACGATTCTAACGGTGGCCCGAAATCTATAAATACCCAACCCAATTTCATTCCAAACTCACACTTGATCTGATTATTTCTCTAAGTTTAAGTTTCTACACTTCATACCAGAGATTTTTTAGATCAAATCTTCATCGCTTGGACCTCTTGTAAGTTTCTTTCGTGCTTTTATGCGTTTTTAAGCGTGAAAGTCAAACAGTGTTTGACTTTCAGCTTTGACCAGTCTTTGGCCAACACGAAGTTCGTTTGAACTTCGCAACGTGAGCGTAATCACGATGGTCATAGTCCTTTGTGACATACCTACTGATTATCACGTTGATTAGGCGTAGTGACGAGTCATAGTTTTGGTCCAAATACGCGTTTATGCGTATTTTGCAACCAAGCTATTCTTGTTGTTTTGATATCAAACTTGTTTTCTAACTTCGTTAAACATGTTTTCTAACTTCGTTATATAGGGTCGTAAGATAAGCGGTCTAAACAACCGCTTAGACTTTCGAACCCGACCCGTTTGGTCAATCATTAGGATCCGACCAAACACATTTTGTGACCATAGTTGTATAGGGAATAACCTTCCGAGGTTATACCTTATGGTCACTTAGTCTACTTCGTTGTATGATAGGTAATTATATGCCTTAGGAAAAATGAACAAAATGCCCTTTTTGCGCATAAATTCATTTTAAGCTTATGTAACCTAAATTTTGACATCTAAACTGATTAGGCAACATTATTAGAGATGTTAAGGCATATAATACTTATCATAGGACTAGTTAGGCGGTCCGAACGCGTTTTACGCGAACGACGCGTTAAAGTAGCGTAAGCTACCTAAACGGGTCGTAATGGGTCATAAGCACTTAGGATAAGTTCCGATTTAGAATGTAGGCTTTGTTAAACCATATTACATGAGTTCCTATACTCATTTGGTTTACGAAACCTCATTTTATCCGATCTTCCGATTTAGGTCCGGTTTATTAACGTAGTTACTTATATTAGGTGTCGATTGATTCCGTGATCCTTCTAACATTGCTTGATGGTTATTCAAGGACTTCTTCTAAGCACTCTCAAGTGAGTACATAGTCTCCTCTTTTACTGTTTTTCAAACATTTTGGGGTGAAACACATGTGCCTACTTATTACGTTCATGCTTTTCATGCTTTTTTTTAGGGTAAAGGGTTAACCCGATGAATTTTATAAATGAATCAAAGAATACAAGGGTGTGTCAAAGCGAACACACCAACTAGGCTTGGCATACCAAGCCTAGGAAACCAGAAAACAAGACCCAAACACCAATACTAAACAGTAGCGACAGCCAAAACAAAAAACAACCAAAGACCGAAACTTAATAAAAAATACACAAGACTTTTAGCCCGGATCAGCTTCAATATCCTTGCTTGAAATTCGTAAAGATCCTGTTCTTAGTAGATTCCATACGAAATTTGAACCCCATCAGTCTTAGCCGCACTGAACTTTTGATCTTCTCAGTAACTTGGGAAATAGACATATGCTTTGTACCGAAAAGTCGATTATTTCTCTCCTGCCATACAAAATATGTGGTCGCAGCTATTAACAACTTGCATACTATATCATCAGCTTTCTTGCTAGACGAATGTTGCTCTACCCAAATCGTTAACGATTGCCAGGTGTTGTCCACACTCTCCAAATCGACCATCGCTTTGACATTGCTCCAAACTTGAGCAGAAAACGCGCATTGGAAAAACTAATGGTCTAGGCTATCTCAATCATACTGACACAACGGGCAGCACATCAATTTAATGTGTGTTTCACTACCAGCTTCCCAAACCGCAAGTCTATCCTGAGTCTTTAACTTGTTCCTAATAACCAGCCATATGTGGAAGGAGTGTCTCGGTACACGTTGTGAGAACCACACCATATTGGCCCAGTACACCCGATGGTCCCTGTTTCAAATAGTGTTCCACACTTTAGCCGAACCAAAGTCACCAGTTTTACCATCCAAATCTTTCCAACTAAGCCGATCAATCATGTTAGGAACGAGACTAGGCGTCTGAATATTTATTAGAACCGGGAACAGATCATACCAAGCTTGCGGCCATCCTCATTGACCATTCACACCAATCACCTCTGCCACCGTAGTTTGAATATTGAAACCAGCATTAGCAATAGTTCTTGGAGTGATTATGGAGCTGAGAGGGCTCAACGAGCACCAATTATCACTCCAAGCATTAGTTTGGAAACCACTCTTGATAGTAGACCATATATAAGGACGAATAATGTTACGAATAGACAAGATCTTTCTCCATCCCCAGCTCATACTACCTCGACACGGGATCTCCCATAAACTTCTCCCTTTAAGCTTGTGGTCATGGATTCATTTCACCCATATAGACTCCCTTTTAGTAATAATACTCCAAATATGGTTTGCTATGAGCGACTTATTGACATCTGTAATACATCGGATGCCCAAACCACCTTCATCTTTAGGCAAACACACATCTTTCCAAGCCACTTCAGATCAGATTCTACCTTCCGCACCCACATTCCACAGGAATCTACGAATTCTTTTTTCAAGCTCACTAACCACACAGGCTGGCATAATAAACACTGACGCCCAATAGATGTGCATAGAGGAAAGAACTGAGTTTATAAGTTGCAAACGACCAGCAAAAGACAAAGACTTTGTCATCCAGTTAACAATTTTCTTGTCCATACGTTCAATGAGGATCTTACAGTCTTTAAACAGAAGCCTCGATGATATGAGCGGAACCCCAAGATAGCGGACAGGAAGCGAGCCCTCTTGAAACGGCATAATGTTAAGGATTTCTTGCTTGATTGATTGAGGAACATTGCAAAAGAAAATAGTACTTTTCACTGGACTCGGAACCAATCCAGAGATACTAGTAAACGTCTCTAGCGCCTCCTTAACCTTCCTAACCGAGATAAGATCTCCATGAACAAAGATAAACAGGTCATCAGCAAACGACACATTGATGATTTTTTGTTTCACACAGTGGGCATGATATTTGAAAGATGTGGTGGCAGCTTGCTGAAGCAAAAGCGTGAGGACCTCCATAATTAACGTGAATAAGTAGGGTGACATTAGGTCCCCTTGTCGTAACCCACGTTTACCCCTAAAGTAACCATGAAGATTACCGTTTATGCTTAAGGAGTACGAAACTGTAGACACACAAGTCATTATCCACATCACCATTTTGTGATGAAAACCAAACCGGTTCAAGATATCCTCCAAAAAGACCAATTGACTGTATCATAAGCTTTCTGAATGTTAATTTTAAATGCACATCTAGCAGGCCCCCTATTAAGGTGATAATTATGCATCAATTCCTGTGTAAGGAGGATATTATCAGATATCTTCCGACCTGGAACAAAAGCAGATTGGTTGATACTGACAAGAGATCTTAGACTTCCTTTTAAATGATCCGTAATAATCTTGCTTATGCATTTATACAGGACGTTACAACAGGAAATCGGTCGATAATCCAAAACTGAGTCTGGCGTATCTTTTTCGGAATCAAAGCAAGAATAGTATGGTTAACTTGATTTAGAAGTTGACCATTATCAAAAAATTGTAGCACCGCATCAGTGACTTCCTTACCAACAATATCCCAAGCATGCTTGAAAAAAGCAGACGTATATCCATCAGGCCCCGGGGCTTTATCTTCACCAATACTGAACATAGCAGACTTAACCTCCTCACGAGAGACTTGACGGACCATGTGATCAGCAACATCATTACTAAGAGTATTAATAAAAAGATTATCCATGTTGGCTGTTTGAACCGGAAATTCTACACCCAAAAAATCCGAATAGTGAGCCACCATAGCTTCGGCTACACCATCACCTTCATGACGAAAACCCATAAGATCCAAAACACTATGAATTTTTGATCTAGCATTTTTGGCTTTAACGGTATTATGGAAGAATTTTGTGTTTGAGTCCCCCGCGCTTAACCACTCCACCTTAGACTTCTGCTTTAAGAAGCATTCCTCATCATAGGTAGCCGACTGAAACTCTTGAAGACACTGAACCTCTAGCTGACATAACATAGAGTACAACGGGTTCTGATCCACTTGAATGTAGATATCATCAAGCTTTTTCCTCAATTCCGACACCTTATCATGCAAATTGCCTTGAACGAATAAGATCTTTCTCAAACGTGGTTTCAAATTTCTCATTTTTTTCACTACCGATAACATAGTAACACCTTCAATCCTCTTTGTCCATTCGTTTTGCACACATTCCTTAAAATCCAGTTTTCTTGTAATAAAATTCGGGAATTTAAACGGTCTTGGCCGATTATCAGTTGTGCTCACTGTTCTAAGGATACACGGGGTATGGTCCGACACACGAAACGGGTGAAACATGGCAAAGGCTTCAGGAAATTGCTCAAGAAATGTAACATTGCCCATAATCCTATCAATTTTTTTCATAAGTCCCACATCACTTTTAGGCTTCTGGGTCCACGTATATTGCAGCCCATGAGCATTAATATCAAAGAGTTTAGTATGTTAAATACACTCATCGAATTCATGCATACCAATGGATTGAGCTGATGTACCATACAACGAATCTTCCAGCTTTAGAGCCGAGTTAAAGTCACCCATGACCACCCAAGGCTTATTACACATACTTTTATGTTTACATAAATCCTCCCAAAGAGATCTGCGAAGTTGATACTTATTCTCCGCATAAACAAACGAACAGAAGAGAACTTTTTTATTAGCTTTGAAACTAATCTGGGTATGAATAATTTGATCCGATTGATACAAAACCATGACATCAAGCTTATCAATGTTCCATCCCAGGATAATTCTCGTACCAAGACTACATAGCCCACCATTAGAAGTCCAGCTCCAACTACGGAAAACATTCTTACACACATTGACCAACTTCGTGACGTCAACATGAGACTCAAGAATAGCACACATATCTAATTTATTTTCATTAACAAGCATACGAACCTCACTTTGTTTCAGGGGACGGTTCATGCCCCTTACATTCCATGACATTATGCTACCCATTGAAACCAGTGTGTCCGGGAGTGCTTGCTCCCTCAGAAACATCTTCATGGTGATCATTTTTCATGAAACTAGCCATCTCCATTGGAGTAACATCCACTACTTGTTCGGTCCATGCATTTTGTTAGCAAGAAGCTCGTTCCCATCACCATTCCCAGTAGCTAGGACATCAAAAGAATTCCTGGTCTTAAAACAGTTGGTTCAGAGGCCGAGCTGGACTCCGGCTTCATTCCTGACGTACTTGCCACCGACCTATTAGTTTTTGCCTTGTAAACAAATTTTGGTTTCTGTTTCTTATGCATGACTCCAAACTTAGCGACCTTTCTCTTGTCTGTTATAAATCCCTCATCATCTACGGTTACCTGTTTAGGATTGGGCTTAATATTTTTAACACAATTGTGATCATCATGACCAAAGATACAACACACAGAACAGCGCTATGGTTTCCATTCATACTCAACTGTAATTTTTTCCATGATATACTCATCATTCTCAAGCTTCGGAATTGCAACAACTATATGGTCCTTAAGAGCACTATCCGCATTAACTTCAATCAATGCCCTTGCAAAACTGCTCCTTCCCCAGCTATCAGCACACATATCCGCTGTGTAACTATCCAGTTTTTTAGGCACTCCAATCTTGGAAGCTAGTAAACTTAAACCATCATCTGTATAGACTGCAATAGGAACGTTATGAAGTTTTACCCAAACAGGAACCGATTAATTTCCTTCTTTTCTAAGACTCACCGTGTGACAACCCTAGATTTCAAGGTCCTTTCTCTACGCATTATTTGTTTCACAATCTTGTTTTCCCAATTCGTTTTACATTGTATTATGTGCATGATGTTTGAATGATTGAGGTATGGTTCTGTTTGGCTGTTGCATGAAACTTAGGAATTGTTTAATGGTTGATGTTTGGTCTTAACATGTGTATACCACACTTATATCGACGTAAAACCCAAGTCGACGAAGAACTAGGGTTCTTCGTCCCAAACACAAGCCGACGAAGAACTAGGGTTCTTCGCCAAGCACCCCATGACGAAGGAGGTTCTTCGCCATGAGGTCTTTCGCCAAAAAGGGTTTCGGCCCAAGATTATTCACGGCCCAGTCTGGGCCTGATTGTTATATTGCTTGCATAACCTCTCATAACTGGCAACTGTAAACACAAAAACCCTAAAGTTCTCTCTCCCTATTCTCTGTGCGACGCCAGCTCGGGATCTCGAAACCTTTCCACCTCGATTTAGTTAAACACTTCGGTATCACGGTTAGTGTTCGTCCTTGTCCGTTATTAAAATCCTGATGTTGTGACCTTATGTGAGATTAGGGTTCCGTTAATAGGACTGTAGACCTAGAACTAGTATGCATAAACTGATGTTGATTTGCGAGTATAAATCAATTGTTATTGTGGTTTGGATGTGACATGAAAAACTAGGGTTTGAATAGTGATGTGTGTTCATTGGAACTATGGTGGTTCAACTTGATTAGGGATTGTGAGTATTAAACTGTTAATCAATGATTAGGGTATCGTAAGTCATAAAATCTGATTTGTGTTTACGTTGTTGATAAACGGCGGCAATTACGGTTGTTTGAACGTGCTAATTGTGTCAATTGGTCTATAAACTGTTATTACGTGAGTAGTGGAGAATCACAGAAAGGAATCACGTAACTGATGAGATGCAGCGACGAAGGACGCCCTAGCGAAAAACCCAGGTTGACGAAGAACTGATTCTTCGTTGACTGGCATTCGATGACGAACTAAGGTTCTTCGCCACAATCATTGTTCGACGAAACATGGTTCTTCTCCTGGAGGGTTCTTCGCCGTAAGAGTACCCCATGAAGGACTGGTTCTTCGTGAGGATGTTGCAACAGAATAAACAAACAGAACCTTTTGAACAGTAAGGTGTCAAATAGTTATGACCTGTATGAGATTTAATAATTGCTATGTGATATTTGCTATGAATGCAAACTGTGAATATACGTGACTTGTTTGACTTTGAAACTGATTTCCTTGATAACCACGGTAGGGTTGGTTGATTGACTTGGAACGGGTAACTTAACATACCGAGCAAAACTAAGGTGAGTTCACTTCTCTCAAAACAAGCATGCGTCTGGTGGGGACAATCAAACAGATAAACAATTAAACGGGTTTTCGTAAACCCGCATTCTTGTAGGGGATGTGAGGCGGTCTTTACAAACCCATATCCTTGCAGGGGGTATGAGGCAGTTTTCAATAAATGTTGATGTTGGATAATACACTCAGTTTCTATCACTTAAGTCCCATCATACTACCGGGTTAGTTGCTTGTAGGGCAACGGGGTTATTAGTTGATAGCGCTATTAGGTTTGGCATCCTCACGACGTACCTGGATAGGACGGGCGTGAACTAATAACTTTAAAATCATGACCAATGTTTGATAGAGCATTGGAGAAGGGCAAAAAGGAGCCGTCTGCGGTATCGAGTTATTATCAACATAACATAAGTCAATACTTGGTAACAAACAGTTAAACAAACTGTGAACTCACCAGGGTTGTCTGATACACTTTTCTGCATGCTTGCAGGTCCTTAGGTACACTATCACGGAACTTGCTGTCTGGGATGATGGAGTGGTCATGGGTCGTGGCATTTGGAACGCTTCTCGATGTTGCAGTGTTTTGAACATTTTCTTTTAAACAAACTATTATGCTTCCGCTGAACATGTTGATTTTCTAACTGGTGTTTGAATTATACAATTTCACTTAATGGAAAGTTTTATTTTATTTATGTATCTATGGTTCAATGTGATTAGTGGCTAGATCCTGTTACGTCACACGCCTCGCGGGGGTTTCCGCTTGTGGTATTTTTGGGGGTGTGACAGTTTGGTATCAGAGCCACTGGTTATAGTGAACTAGGTTTTAAAATGTTTTCATAAAACCAGACTATAACCAAACAGTATCGAAAACGACAATGACACTCAGCTCCAGATCGCAAGGTTTGTCCTCTGTTTACTTTATGCATTACTTATCTAGTAGCCATACACCCACGACTTGCATGAAACTATATACTAGACACCATGATGTGATTACCTGTGCTGCATGTTTTAGTGATGCATGATAGTGTGACACTACCCTTCGACTTTTGTGATTCTTGGTTTTGTAATATCCTTCATTTTTGCTATTTGAATGTGGGGAACCTTTTAGCGCGAGTTAAGAGGCACTGGGATAAGCATGCAAATTGCCTTATTATTATGGGTGCACACATAATAATAATGTGAGGTGCATGTGAATCCCAGTGAGGCTTAATAAGTGAGAAAGGGGTTCTGTTCCACTATCCGTATAATGTTAGAATTTCTCAAATCCCTAGAAGTCGTAGTGATGATCGACTTCTACTTGATTGCGATCCTCATCCTTTCCACTCTTTTCTTATATAGAATCATGAGCGAACGTGGCGGACGTAACAGTGGACGTGGAGGCGGCCGCGGCGGTGGACGTGGCAACATCGTCATGACTCAAGCAGAGTTGACTGGCCTGATTTTCTATATATACCAGACAAAGCATAGTCTTCGGTCATTTCACTCGATTCTTATTTGTGCGTACTTTCCTTTTGTTTTAGGTCAACCTGCGAACCAAAACCAGAACAATCCACCTGTGTGTACGTTTAAAACGTTCATGGATTGCAAGCCTCAAACTTTCAGTGGAGCTGAAGGTCCCGTGGGAGTGATCCGTTTTCGAGAAAGCCGAATCCGTCTTTGCTATGTGTAACTGTCTAGCTGGGGACAGAGTGAAGTTTGTTTCTGGCACCTTAGAGGATGGTGCTTTGACTTGGTGGAATGCTCAGGTGCAGATGCTGGGCATTGAGATGGCAAACACTACTACTTGGGATGATTTTAAGGAACTGATGAGAGAGGAGTACTGTCCACGTGATGAAGTGCAAAAATTGGAAAACGAGTACTATAACTTGAAGATGGAGGGATCCGAGATTGAGGCTTATACGAAACGGTCTCACGAGCTGGCGAACATGTGTACTAACCTATCCCGACCACCACCCCGCAGGATCGAACTCTACATTAAGGGATTGGCACCACAAGTTAAGGAATTAGTCACTGCAGCAAATCTCGACAACCTACCACGAATCATCAGACTGGCTCATAAGATCACTGATCAGGAGGTGGAGCGTGGCTCGCTGCCACCACGTGTTGCTGCTACTACTGTTACTATTGCTACCCCCACCACCGACAACAAGCGTAAGTGGAATGACGCAGATAAGGCGACCAACTCGAATCAGTCGCAAAAGAAGCCTGACAACAACAACACCCACAGCTTCAGTCAGTCATCTTCTGTCAACCAGAATCAGAACAACAGTCAAACTTCGGGTTCTTATGCGGGGAAACAGCCAAAGTGCAACAAGTGCGGTTTTCACCACTACCACTTGTGTAACCGAGCATGTCAAAGGTGTGACAAGGTGGGTCACATGGCGAAAGACTGTAGAGCTCCATATCCCAAGCAACAACAGCAACAGCCCCAACAACAGCAACAAAGGCAGCAACCCCAGCAGAATCGGGGTAATCAGAGGGGATGTTATCAGTGTGGCAGTGAAGGGCACTTCAAGAAGGATTGCCCACAATTGAATCAGAACGCCAACAATAACAATGGGGGTAATCACCAGAACAACAACAACAACGCAGGGAACAATAATAATGGGAATGGCGGTGGGAATGGCGCTCGTGGAAGAGTGTTTACTATTGGAGCAGGCGATGCAAGGAATGATGGCAACGTCGTGATCGGTACGTTCTCTGTCAATGATATTTTCGCTTCTGTGTTATTTGACTCTGGTGCCGACTGGAGTTATGTGTCTTTGGGGTTCAGTCGACAGTTAGGGTTAACTCCAACACCTCTCGAGGTCAAGCACGTAGTGGAATTGCCTGATGGTAAGTTGATAGAAGCCTCACATGTACTCTTAGGGTGTAAACTCGATCTTCTAGGTCAAGTGTTCGACATTGACCTTCTTGGGTAATCAGAGGGGATGTTATCAGTGTGGCAGTGAAGGGCACTTCAAGAAGGATTGCCCACAATTGAATCAGAACGCCAACAATAACAATGGGGGTAATCACCAGAACAACAACAACAACGCAAGGAACAATAATAATGGGAATGGCGGTGGGAATGGCGCTCGTGGAAGAGTGTTTACTATTGGAGCAGGCGATGCAAGGAATGATGGCAACGTCGTGATCGGTACGTTCTCTGTCAATGATATTTTCGCTTCTGTGTTATTTGACTCTGGTGCCGACTGGAGTTATGTGTCTTTGGGGTTCAGTCGACAGTTAGGGTTAACTCCAACACCTCTCGAGGTCAAGCACGTAGTGGAATTGCCTGATGGTAAGTTGATAGAAGCCTCACATGTACTCTTAGGGTGTAAACTCGATCTTCTAGGTCAAGTGTTCGACATTGACCTTCTTCCCATCACTCTTGGTAGCTTTGATATAGTTGTGGGTATGGATTGGTTGTCAAAACACCGAGCCGATATACTTTGCAAGGAGAAAGTCGTGCGTGTACCTCTCCCTAGTGGGGAATCATTGTCTGTCCAGGGTCATCGAAGTGGTGCAACTGTCAGTCTCATTTCATCCATGAAAGCCTAGAACTGTATGCGGAAGGGCTATCCTGCTATTCTTGTGCTTGTTACTGATACTCGGCCTGAAGAGAAAAGAATTGAGGAGCTACCTGTTGTTCGTGAGTTTCCTGACGTTTTTCCTGAGGAACTTCCAGGTCTATCTCCACACCGTCAGGTAGAATTCCAAATTGATCTTACACCAGGAGCAGCTCCGTTTGCTCGTGCACCTTATTGTCTTGCACCTAGAGAGTTGCAAGAATTGTCTAATCAAGTTCAAGAACTGTTGGATAGAGGCTTTATTTAACCCAGTTCTTCGCCTTGGGGAGCCCCAGTTTTGTTTGTAAAGAAAAAAGACAGATCCTTTCGCATGTGTATTGACTACCGTGAACTCAACAAGGTAACCGTCAAGAATCGTTATCCTTTACCCCGCATTGATGATCTGTTCGACCAATTGCAAGGGTCGAGCTTCTACTCAAAGATTGATTTAAGGTCGGTGTAACACCTGTGCCTCCACGGCCATCAAACAAATACCGAACCAATGAAATATTGTATTTCATACTTGGGATTTGTAAAAATATGTGTATCATTAACACATATCAATTTTTGTTCAAATCCAAACTCTAAATCGCTTTCTGGAAGGTTATACGCGCACCGATGCGTAAATATAACCAGTTTAATGCAACAAACACTCCGGAATAGTGACATAGGCTTAACATACCTTAAATAACCTTTACATAACTTAGAAATAAGTTTTGAAGGCTTTGGTATGGCAAAAACAAGCTAATTCGCTTACAGGGACTAAACTTGACAAACTGCGAAAGTATGCCAATTTGAACTGTAACAGACATTCCGGAACATGACCATAAGTTAAACATACCATAAATATCCTTTACATAGCTTAGAAATAGGCTTTGAGGTGTTCGGTGTGCTAAAATAAACTTTTGGCTCATTCAGGGACTAAAAGTGTCAAAAAGTGCACAAGTTTGCATTTTCGCGCATAACTTACGTTCTGAATACATCCGGACATCCAAAAATTTATGTAAGCATGACTATATTATGCTTTAGTGTTTGGCTTGCCAAAAATCCATTCGTTGCGTCATTTGGATCGTTTTTCGCGCTTATGCGCATTCCGTCGTAATTAAGCGAACATCGCGTTCGTACGACCAAACGAACCAACACCCGGCATATTTTTGAGCATGTTTCATGTCCACAATGTTTAGGCAACATTTTAGGGCCTTAAAGTTGGCTTTACGGGCCTTAGAAGTGCCGGAAATGGGCTTAAACACGTGCAGGGACCAAAACTGTAGATTCTGAAACTTGTTTTCTGATCTGAAGAGCTAGGCGGCCCGCGTGAGCCAAGCTTAAATCTTAGGCGGCCCGCGTCAGCCTCTCTGATCAGATAAGATCGAACAGTCAGCGTATTCCAGCTGTTTTAACCACCACCACACACTCACCACTTGCATATTCAGCTGATAAGGGTTGTTTTTAGGCACCATAACTTTCCGACACTTGTACGGATACGATTAAGGCACGATATTCGACAAACGATCTTAACGGTTACCCGAAAACTATAAATACCCCACCCCCCATTACTCCAAAACCACTAGAATCTGATCTAAGTGACTCTAAGTTGGAACCATTGTTTCATACCTGAGTTATTGTGATCTAGATTAGCATTCGGGGACCCTTCGTAAGTATTCTTTCGTTCTTTTATTGCTTTTCGAGTCTTTCGAGTCTGAAAGTCAAACTTTGTTTGACTTTCTGCGTTGACCAGTTTATGGTCAATGCGAAGTTCGTTTGAACTTCACAACGTGAGTGTAATCACGTTGGTTATAGTCCCTTGGGACTATGCCTACTGATTACCACGTTGTCTAGGGTCGTAGGGTAAGCGATCTGATAAATCGCTTATACCTTCGAACCCGACCCATTTGGTCAATCATTAGGATCCGACCAAACACATTAGGTGACCATAGTATATAGGGAATAACCTTCCGAGGTTATACCTTATGGTCACATCGTTTAAATTAGTTGTATGATAGGTAGTTTATATGCCTTAGGTAAATTACCAGAATACCCTTTTCATGTATAATTGGTAATTTAGCATATGTAATCTAAACTTTTTTCACATAACTGATTATGTAACATGTTTAGGCATATAATACTTGTCATAGGACTAGTTAGGCGGTCCGAACGCGTTTCACGCAAACGACGCGTTAAAGTAGCATAAGCTACCTTAATGGGTCGCGATGGGTCGATAATACTTAGGTTAAGTTTCATTTAGTATGTAGGCTTTGTTAAACCATATCATATGAGTTCCTACACTCATTTGGTTTACAAACCCTCCTGCTACCCAGTCTTCCGATTTAGGTCCGGGTTATTTATGTAGTTACCTATATTAGGTACCGTTTGATTTCCGGGACTCCTCTAGCTTACTTGGTAGTTGTTCAAGACTCCTAAGCACTCTCAGGCGAGTACATTATTCCCCTCTTTTACTGTTTTCAACTGTTTTGGGGTGACTCATATGTGCTAAATATTTTAACAATTACAATGTGGTTTCAAGAACGATTACAATAACAATTACAATGTGGTTTCAAGAACGACTACAATAACAATTACAATGTGGTTTCAAGAACGATTACAATGACAATTACAATGTGGTTTCAAGAACGATTACAATGATTTCAAAAACAATTACAAATGTGGTTTCAAGAACGATTATAATGGTTTCAAAAACAATTACAATAGTTTCAAGAACGATTTCAATAAAGTGAACAAACTTGTTGGTTGTAGTTACATAACCAATGACATTCATTAGCAATGATCAAGCCGACCAGTATTAGGTTATGGTACCATAGGATCTGACAAATCCCGTTATTTTCTATACCCATGGTTATGTGTGGGTATTTTGGGTAACGACTGAATCTGTAATTATTAACTTACCCTTTGGTAAGGGTTTGTTAAGAACGAGAACGAGAGCGAGTTGGAACGAGGAACGAGTCTAGAAGGTTTGAATGTTATTAGAGAATCGACCATAAAGTAGTTTCACAATTAAAACAAGAACGATTTGAACGATTAAAACAACAAGAACGATTTGAACAATTAAAACAAGAACGATTAACGATTGGGTAAACATTTGGACAGGATTTACATTTGATCATGCATTTCCACGAAACATAGTATTGATTTAAACCAAGTTTTACTTCAATACTTTGTTTTGTGCGTTTCACCTATGGTTTAGTTGATGCATTTCACTAGCCATACATATCATTTTGGTTATACATAACATGATTTACATCTTGACATGAACATTTTGACATATTATTCAATACATTTGACAATTGGTTTAAACATTACATCTTGGTGGTTTGGTTTGAGTAAGTGATTAAGTAACGAGGCGTGTGTAATATGATACAAGCATGGTGGATACGCCGCTGGTACTTCCTATATATAAGTGTTTGTATGGTATTGCATGTCGTAGCGTTATTTGAATCATTTCAGTTTGATACATGGAACATTTTATACAAATAACATACTTTTCACAAGACATTGATTTACAAACAACTTAACTTATACAAACTCATTTTACATGGTTATTCATTTAATCATGCATTATTCTTTTATTTGTACATATCATCTGAACTTATTATTTTTCAAATGATTTACAAAGACAAAGCAAATTACAAGGTTCATGACTAAACATTTTCTTAAAACAGAAGTCATGAATCTTATTTTCACAAAACCTATGTATCTCGCCAGCATTTCTTTGCTGACCTCGTTTTCACATATGTTTCAGGTATTGAAAGATATCGATTGATAGGATGCATGCTCACATAGGACTGGACAAGGCCTTAGTGACTCAATAACAATGATAGACAATGTTTAAATTGTGTATTTAGATTTCCAGACGATGTAATTATTCAATGTTTAATAAAACAAAACACTTTTTGGTATCCATGGTTATGAAACATTAATTCTGTTACAACACTCCCCGATGTTTCCGCCACGTCTTGTATGTTATACGTGGTCGGGGTGTGACAGAAAAGATGGTATCAGAGCCAATGGTTATAGGGAATTAGGTTATTAGTAATGCTTTGACCTAGTCTATAACCTTTCTAGGACCCTAACGCGAGTTTACTTGCGTTTAGTCATAAAACAATACCGTCACCTATCCTTAGGCGACGACCACAACAAGAACATAAATTTCAAAACCTCTTTGAAAACTAATCATCTGTTCTAGGATGATTGATTTCTAGGTTTTGAACCCTCTATTGTAAGGTTTTGAACCCTCTGTTATATGGTTTTGAACCCCTTTGAATTTTCAAATTTCATCAAGGTTTTGGGTTTTAAATAATGTGAACACGTGCAAACTGGAAGGGTGAATGCCTGTATTCTGGGTTTTCTGTCTAGGCAAGCACTTCGTATACATCTCATCAGACGCGAGACCAGTTGTGCTTACCTGGGAATTCTTGGGATGAGTGTTCACTTATAGGCGAGCATGTCTTCGCGATACATTATTTTTGACCCATTTACTTTGATTAGTCACTGTGTGTCGTTTGTTTACCTTGTGGTAACAAACAAATGACCACTACCCTTGCTTTCATCAGATTTGTTTCATCTCATTCTTTTCGTCTAATTCTCTCACTCGTTTCCTTTCATGTTTCCTCTTTTAGAATGCCTCCTCGACGCGAAAACCAGATAGCGACTGCCGAACTGGCAGAAATCATTGCACAGCAAATGGCTGCTCAATTCCCAATCCTCTTTGCTCAATGGAACCAAGCCAACAACAACAATCATGTTCCATGCAAATACAAGGATTTTAACCAGGCTAAACCACTCAAGTTTAGTGGTTCTGAAGGAGCGACTGGGCTTCTTCAATGGTTCGAGAGCATTGAGAATACTTTCCGCCACATGCAGTGTCCTGACAATCGCAAGGTCGAGTTTTCTTCGAGTGTGTTTCAGAAGAGGGCTCTCACATGGTGGAACGGGGTTATGAGGGATCGTGGTGCAGAAGTTGCTCTGGCACAGACATGGGCTGAACTTAGGGCCCTGATGATGAGGGAATTCTGTCCTCGTCATGAGCAGCGAGCTTTGGAGAAGGAATTTGATGAATTGAAGCAAGATAGTGGTGAGCACAGGGCTTATACTTATCGGTTTGAAGAGTTGAGTCTGCTTTGCCCAACTATGGTTACCCCACTCGACAAGGCTATCGAAAGGTACATCGACGGCCTACCTGACTCGGTACAAGACATCCTTTTGGATAAAGGGTTTACCCCGGTGATTTTATAAATTACCAAAAAAAAACAAGTAGGAAGCTGAAATACTCCCTAGTTCTCTTAGAGGCATACCACTAAGAGTACAACACAGACAACTAAAAACAACCAATTACATCAAAAAAAACATAAAATGGTCTTCACTCTTCATTTAAGAAATCTTCTTTATCCATCTTCCACTCCTCCAAAAATCGCTTAACATTAGAATTCTGCTTATACTTGAAGGAGATCAATTTTGCTCGCACATTGCTGATAATACCATCCGCAATTTGTTCCGGTGGTCTCAACCTGTTGCTGAAAAATCTCGTGTTCCTTTCGCTCCAAATAGCATACGCCGCTGCTGCCACAACCAATCTACTTGCAACCGCATCTACCGATTTCGAACTAGCTGTACAAACGAGCCTAGCAAGAATATCCTCCCATGCTTCAGTAACCGAATCCATGCCAATTTTACTCCTCACTTTGCCCCACACTACTTTCGAGTAAGAGCAGCCGAAAAACAAGTGGTCATGAGTTTCTAAATCTGCATAACATAAAAGACAACACATCTGATTCATCGAGCCCGTGACTGTATGATTCCATCGTAAAATCCTGTCCTGAGTCCAAAGCTTCTTTTTTAAAATGAGCCAACACACAAAAGCATGCTTAGGAATATTGAATGACGACCAGATGATTGACGACCAAACCGTTCGCTGGTCACGAACTCTAATCGTTTCCCAAACCTCCTTAGACGAAAAAGGGACTAGCTTGCCATTCATATCCATCCATAAGACTTTATCTTGCATAGTATTCAAGCTAAGAGGCCGTAGGTTAAATAAAATCGGGTACTCGTCCCTCCATGCTTCAGGCCAAACCCACCTGCCATTATTAATTGCATCCGCCACTCGCGACTTTATATTAAATCCATATCTAGCCATTTGACGTGGCGTTATAACATTTCGTAACGGACACTCAGCCGACCATTTATCGAACCAAAGGAACGTGCTAAGACCATTACCAACCTTACTCCATAGATGCTCTCGAAAAATATCTCTACACTTCATTAATCTTTTCCATCCCCATGGCGTATTGGCTTGAACCGGAACATCCCAAATACTTCTTCCCCGAAGCCTATGTAATTCGATCCAAGTGGTCCACAAGGAGTTCCTCTCGGACAAAATACTGTAGATGTGATAAGCCATTAGAGACTTATTGACATCCGATATCCGGCGAATACCCAAACCCCCTTCCACTTTTGGAAGACACACATCCTTCCATGCCACTTTAGCTCTACTCTTCGAACCCTTATTATATCCCCACAAAAACATTTCATTTTACACTCCAGCTCTTTGATGATGCTTACCGGCAAGATAAAGACAGAAGCCCAATACACATGTATTGACGAGAGCACAGAAATAACCAGCTGGAGCCTACCTGCAAATGAGAGAAATCTGTTTTTCCAATCATTAATACGTTTTGAAACCCGCTCTACTAACACTTTGCAATCCTTGACCAGCAATCTCGACGCAAGCAATGGAACCCCCAAATACTTAATAGGAAGTCTCCCCTCCACAAACGGAACCAAATCAGCAATCCTATTCCTAGCCGAAGAATGAACATTACAAAAAAATATGGAACTTTTCTCATTACTAGGAACAAGACCCGATATCTCTTCAAACTCTTTTAACGATCGCATAATAACCTTTACCGATCCCTCATCACCCCTCGCAAATAATATCAGGTCATCAGCAAAACATATATTGATAATCATTTGTTTCTGACACTTATGATGAAACCGAAAAGAAGAATCCAATGCAGCATTTTTATTGAGAATGAGAGTTAAAATCTCCATTACCATTGTGAACAAGTAAGGAGACATAGGATCACCTTGACACAAGCCTCTCTTTCCTTTAAAATACCCGTGTATGTTACCATTCACACTAAGAGAAAACGAAGTGGAGGTGACACATTCCATGATCCAAGCTATAAACATCGGACGGAATCCAAACCCATGCAAAACATCACGTAAAAATCTCCAATCTAGCGTATCATACGCTTTTTGGATATCCACCTTCATGGCACATCTAGGGGGACCCTTTTGGCGATGATAATTATGCATTAGCTCTTGCGTCAACATTATATTATCCGATATCCTCCTGCCTGGTACAAACGCTGACTGGTTTTCACTTATAAGATCCTTTAAACCTTCAAGAATCCTAGAAGTTATAATTTTACTAATACCCTTGTACACCACATTACAACACGATATAGGTCTGTAGTCTGTGACTACTCCCGGTGTAGAAACCTTTGGGATTAGCGCAAGAAAAGTATGGTTGATCTCCTGAAGCAGTCTACCCGATTCAAAGAAATCGATTATAGCAGCCGTTACCTCAGTTCCAACAATATTCCAAGCCTTTTTAAAAAACTCTGACGTATACCCATTAGGACCCGGAGCCTTATTTTCATTAATAGAAAAAATAGCTTCTTTAACTTCTTCCGCGGACACTGGCCTACACATCGAATCCGCCACAGTAGGGTTAAGAGTAACCGAGAAAATATCATGATTAACTCGACTAACCATACCCCCATCCGAGCCCAAGAAATCTCGAAAATGATTAACCAAAGCCGTAGAAACTTCATCACCTTCATACGTATTTCCATCCCTGTCTTTGATGACATTAATTTTGTTAATATGGTTTCGACATTTCAAAACATTATGAAAATACGCGGTATTTAAGTCACCAGCTTCAAGCCATTTTTGTTTCGCTTTCTGTTTCAAGAACCTCTCCTCATCCATAGTAGCCTCCAAGTACTTCTTAACACAAACTGATTCAGCTGTTTTGATGCTCGTATTAAATGGGTCAGCGTCTAAATTTTTCTGTAATTTATCCAGCTCCGCTTTCAAGTCAATTACCCTCTTATGAATATTACCTTGTTGTTTCAGCAACACTCTAAAAGGATGTTTAAGACTCCTTAGCTTTTTAACCACCCGAAACATAGGAACTCCCAGCACCTCTACGGCCCAACCATTACTCACCACTTGCAAAAACTCTTTTTTATACGTCAAGAGATTAGTAAATTTGAATGGTTTAGGTTTACTTCTAGACGCCATTAGAATTTTTAATAAAGCAGGGCAATGATCCGAAATACCATTTGGCAGAAAAACCGCATATGCATCCACAAAACTAATATTTCCCATAATTCTGTCGAGTTTTCTCCGAATTCCAACCCCATCCTTTGGCCGTTGATTCCACGTATATTGCATACCATGAGCTCGAATATCCAACACTTGAAGATAATTAACACATTCATTGAACTCTCTCATAGCCACACTCACGGTTGACGAACCTGTGCATTTATCTTCCAGATTTAGGACCACATTAAAGTCCCCCATAATAATCCATGGCTCCGATTGAACCACCTGTTTATGCACCTTCAACGATTCCCACAAATCCTTCCTTTCTTGATCATTATTACTAGCATACACAAAAGAAAAATTTATCATAGTTCCATCTCTTTTGAAAATCACTTTCGTATGGACACCTTGACTGGTAGCATGCACAACAACGACATCCACATTTTCCACATTCCAACCTAAAATAATACGCGTACCTTTGTTACACATACTACCATTTGAAGTCCAATCCCACTTCCGAAACACATTATTACACACCTTGTTTAGATTACCCACTTGAACATGAGACTCTAGTACCGCTATAACTTGCAAATTAATATATTTTACAAACTTTTGAACCTCCTTTTGTTTGAGGGGGTGGTTCAAACCCCTCACATTCCAGGCCGCAACACTATCCATTGATAACTTCCTGATCAGGTGTGCTTGCACCTGTGCTATTCGAGTTTTTTGGTTGATTTTCATTCATGAAATCATACCCCCCCACCTTCGTGTTAATTCTAACCTCATCCGATTCTGATCCCCACTCATTATTCATATTACCCAGAGCATCAAAAGCATTATAAATTCTGATTACCGGTTCCTGATGATTCGTCGGACCTTTGGAAGAACTCGGTTGTGAAGAATCCATTTTCTCATTTGATTTCTTTGGTCTATATATAAATCGTTGCTTTTCCTTCACATTGAATTGCTGTCTTGACCCTTTCTTACGTTTATTACCACTCTTAAACCCCTGAGCATCCGTATGATCATCATTGTCATGACCCTCCTCATTAGTTTTGTCAACGACTCTATTAGGGCAATCTGCACTCCCATGACCGAACACATTACAAGAATTGCAATGAGGTGGTTTCCATTCATACTCCACTTTGATGTTACTTTTAAGATAGCCACCTTCTTCCACATTAGGAATCGCCACAGTCACACTGTCTTTCAATTCTTTGTCCGCATCCAGCTCAATAATCGCTCTCGCATATCCACTCCTTCCCCACGAGTCTAAGCACATCTTAGACGTTTCATTATCAAGAACCTTTGGATTACCAATTTTTGATGCTATTAAACTAAGACCATCTTCCGTATAGGCTGCCAAAGGAACATCATGCATCTTAACCCACACAGGTACCTTCTTTAATTCTTCCTTCTTCAACTCAGTATTTGTTGACCACTGTTTCAAGAAAAGCGGACTGTTCCTAATCAGCCATGGTCCATCCTGTATAACTTGATCCATTCCTTCTTTAGACTTAAATTTAAAAAAGAAAAAACCTTTGCCATTCATCATACACTTCTGCAACCCATATTTTTCCCATCTCTGACTAACAAAGTATTCGACAACCGGAAAAGCTAACCTTTTCCCTAGAAAATATCCGAATAAAACATTCTTAAAACGGTCTTGAACCTGTTTAATAGATGCAATCGGTATAGTAACATCCACTTGCACGTCTTCATCTGCTTTATTGTTTTCCATGAATCTGAAATTAACCTTCTGAACTGGTTTGAGTGTAGTTAATTTCTCCGCATATGTCTGCCCTTTGACATTGTTTACATTACCCGGTTCATTTGTTTCAGGACTGACTGGAATTGTGATCTTTTCTAGTTCATCAATAACATTTATCACTTTCGGATCCGAACTGGATTGCTGGACAACACCTCTTCGAGGAACAAAGATGTTTCCCTCAATATTTGTAACCTTACTCGCTAAACCTTGGAACGGTAATGGTGGCTTTAGCCGACCATCCTGAACATTGCCTTCATGCTTTTTACGTTCATCCATGTTAACAATCCCACCTCTCTCACTTACTGAAACAAAAACACACCATGCACCAGATTGACACCACACGATCAAAAACACAATACCCAACGGAAAGCAAAAACCCTAAATCTAGCAAAACCCTAACCTTTAAATCCTCACGAAATCGAATAGAGCACCCGATCAATCAAGGTTACTGCCTTACCAGTAGGACCGAAAGACCCAATACGCTATCCGATCAGATCAGACTTAGAGGTTAAAGCCGGCGAATAAGAAACGAAAAAAACCCAAGAAAAAACGAAACAGGAAGTGTTAACGAGTTCGTTACAAGAGTTTGATAAATCAAAACCTTGATTACAGACTGTTATACACCTAATGTTCGAAGAATTCAAGGATCCATGGAAAGAAAAAAATCGCCTGCTAGAGAGAGAGAATTAGGGTTTTTTAATGCAGGTTTAACATTAACATACAAGACATCCTTACTGGTAGTAACCCTGCCACACTCCGTCAGGCGATCGAGTTATCAGCGACATTGACCGAGTCACAGATTCGAAAGAACAAGTTACACAGGAAGGGTGACAAGGGCAAGAAACAGTCAGCTGACAAGGAGGATAACAAGAAAGGTCAAAACAAGAAGGGTAAGGAAGGTGAGACGTCGAAGAAATCAAGGAAGTGCAAGGGTGCTCAGAACTTTGCTGTTAAAGCACAGACTGCTCAGAATCCGCGGAACCCACCAGCTCAGCCATCTGCAAAGAAAGCATATGCCGGTACCGCACCACATTGTGCACGCTGCAACGGTCATCACGCGGTACAACAAGTTTGCTGGCAATGCACGACGTGTGGTAAACTTGGGCATTTGGCCAAAGTTTGTCGTTTGGGACAAAATCAGGCTGCTCAGGTTCAAGCTCCGGTTCAAGGGAATGATGCGAGATTTCCACTGGGTTCATGTTTCAACTGCGGAGAGATTGGTCACTTCCGCCACAACTGCCCAAGACTGGTGAATGCAAATGCTGGCGCAAACCCGAATGCGAACGTCAACGTCAATGTGAATCCAGCACGCGGTCGAGTGTTTAACATCAATGAGGCACTCAATGATGAAGGAGTGAACAATTAGCAGTTTGTTTTTTTTCCTCTGGTTGTTATCTTGTAACATTTAAAGACAATGCGGTTGTTATATAAATAAAATTTGTGGTTTTATTTTTAACTAATGCAATTGTGTGAATGTTTGATTCAACCTTATGATGTCAACACAAAGACAAAACTACTCGTGTGGTTCTGTCATTTTTATGATCACTTGTAATCTCCCTAAGAACCTCAAACGCTTGTTTCTTTTAAATCTAAAGTATCTTATTATCTTGCATCGTTCGAGATGCAAGAATTATCAAAACAGCTTCAAGAGTTGTCTGATAAAGGATTCATCAGTCCGAACTTTTCACCTTGGAGAAACTCCTATCCTCTTTGTGAAAAGAAAGATGGATCTTTTCGAATGTATATCGATTAACGTAAGCCTGGTGAGCTTACCATCAAGAATCGATATTCCCTACCTTAAATCGATGATCTCTCCGATCATCTGCAGAGCGCTTCATGCTTTTCCAAGATCGATTTGCGTTCTGGGTATCATCAACTTCGTATGCTCGAAGAAGATATTCCCAAAACGGCTTTCTGCACGAAGTATGGCCATTACGAGTTTACAGTCAGGCCTTTTGGATTGACAAATGCTCCAGCCATCTGCATGGACTTAATAAATAGAGTCTGCAAGTCTTATTTGGATCAGTTCGTCATTGTTGTTATTGATGACATCTTGATCTATTCATGTCCTGAGCCGATCACGATCAACACCTTCGTTGACATCGGAGCCCTGATTGAATTCCTTGTACACCTTAAAATGTAGAATACAACTCAATTAGGACAAACCGAATTCCTTTTAAGATCTTCCTATCTTCATAGTTAGATTCTTGAAAATATTTAAAGTGCCAAAGGAAATCCACGGATTGGGTTCCTGGTATGCTTTAAATACCCGTGTCCAAAGATAACAAATTAAAGGTCAAATTGAACGATTATGCGATTGAACGAGTATGCAATTATGCGATTATGTGTTTATGTGTTATGTGTTCTCCTCTATGTTTTTGTGTTTTTATACTCTGGATAATTCGTTATCCAAATCCTCGCAGGATCTTTCATATCTTCATATGAGGGATTCGTAGCAGGATAGTCAAAAGGTACTACCTTAAATCCTTAATGGGCTTCTATATAATAGATAAGACCCTTGGATTTTATAGTATCACTCCTTGATTCATACGAGACCCTTTGGTGGTCTAGTAAAAAAAAAAAGATTGATTCACAATCTGGTTAAAGGACAACATCTAGTGATGTAGCTGGACAGACTCCTTGATAGTCTATTTAGATCATTTATTGATTTAGTCAAAAGGACTCTATGGCGGTCTAGTCACACTCATCACAGGATTGTTCATTTGGTTTTACCCTACATATTATAAAATAGACTGTGTGAACTGTGCAAGGAATTGTCTAATTATGGATGCGTACATAATTGTGAGATTCAGTGCACGGTAACCACAGTAAGATTTATTATGTGTAAGAACCGATAGTGACAAAAATAACGAAATGAGAACGATGTAATGGAGGTACGGTGGACGCACCAATGACGCTTCATATACTTGTATATAAGTATCCCTCTTACATTGCAATCATGATGTTATTAAAGATTACTAGAAGTTCAGAACCCTAACCAATGTTGTTCGATCTTTTCAACTGCATGTTTTCAAGCTCTCACAAGTTTCCTCTAAATAAATTTCGGGACGAAATTTCCTAAAGTAGGGGAGACTGTAACACCTGTGCCTCCACGGCCATCAAACAAATACCGAACCAATGAAATATTGTATTTCATACTTGGGATTTGTAAAAATATGTGTATCATTAACACATATCAATTTTTGTTCAAATCCAAACTCTAAATCGCTTTCTGGAAGGTTATACGCGCACCGATGCGTAAATATAACCAGTTTAATGCAACAAACACTCCGGAATAGTGACATAGGCTTAACATACCTTAAATAACCTTTACATAACTTAGAAATAAGTTTTGAAGGCTTTGGTATGGCAAAAACAAGCTAATTCGCTTACAGGGACTAAACTTGACAAACTGCGAAAGTATGCCAATTTGAACTGTAACAGACATTCCGGAACATGACCATAAGTTAAACATACCATAAATATCCTTTACATAGCTTAGAAATAGGCTTTGAGGTGTTCGGTGTGCTAAAATAAACTTTTGGCTCATTCAGGGACTAAAAGTGTCAAAAAGTGCACAAGTTTGCATTTTCGCGCATAACTTACGTTCTGAATACATCCGGACATCCAAAAATTTATGTAAGCATGACTATATTATGCTTTAGTGTTTGGCTTGCCAAAAATCCATTCGTTGCGTCATTTGGATCGTTTTTCGCGCTTATGCGCATTCCGTCGTAATTAAGCGAACATCGCGTTCGTACGACCAAACGAACCAACACCCGGCATATTTTTGAGCATGTTTCATGTCCACAATGTTTAGGAAACATTTTAGGGCCTTAAAGTTGGCTTTACGGGCCTTAGAAGTGCCGGAAATGGGCTTAAACACGTGCAGGGACCAAAACTGTAGATTCTGAAACTTGTTTTCTGATCTGAAGAGCTAGGCGGCCCGCGTGAGCCAAGCTTAAATCTTAGGCGGCCCGCGTCAGCCTCTCTGATCAGATAAGATCGAACAGTCAGCGTATTCCAGCTGTTTTAACCACCACCACACACTCACCACTTGCATATTCAGCTGATAAGGGTTGTTTTTAGGCACCATAACTTTCCGACACTTGTACGGATACGATTAAGGCACGATATTCGACAAACGATCTTAACGGTTACCCGAAAACTATAAATACCCCACCCCCCATTACTCCAAAACAGAAGTGTTTGTATGGTATTGCATGTCGTAGCGTTATTTGAATCATTTCAGTTTGATACATGGAACATTTTATACAAATAACATACTTTTCACAAGACATTGATTTACAAACAACTTAACTTATACAAACTCATTTTACATGGTTATTCATTTAATCATGCATTATTCTTTTATTTGTACATATCATCTGAACTTATTATTTTTCAAATGATTTACAAAGACAAAGCAAATTACAAGGTTCATGACTAAACATTTTCTTAAAACAGAAGTCATGAATCTTATTTTCACAAAACCTATGTATCTCGCCAGCATTTCTTTGCTGACCTCGTTTTCACATATGTTTCAGGTATTGAAAGATATCGATTGATAGGATGCATGCTCACATAGGACTGGACAAGGCCTTAGTGACTCAATAACAATGATAGACAATGTTTAAATTGTGTATTTAGATTTCCAGACGATGTAATTATTCAATGTTTAATAAAACAAAACACTTTTTGGTATCCATGGTTATGAAACATTAATTCTGTTACAACACTCCCCGATGTTTCCGCCACGTCTTGTATGTTATACGTGGTCGGGGTGTGACAGAAAAGATGGTATCAGAGCCAATGGTTATAGGGAATTAGGTTATTAGTAATGCTTTGACCTAGTCTATAACCTTTCTAGGACCCTAACGCGAGTTTACTTGCGTTTAGTCATAAAACAATACCGTCACCTATCCTTAGGCGACGACCACAACAAGAACATAAATTTCAAAACCGCTTTGAAAACTAATCATCTGTTCTAGGATGATTGATTTCTAGGTTTTGAACCCTCTATTGTAAGGTTTTGAACCCCTTTGAATTTTCAAATTTCGTCAAGGTTTTGGGTTTTAAATAATGTGAACACGTGCAAACTGGAAGGGTGAATGCCTGTATTCTGGGTTTTCTGTCTAGGCAAGCACTTCGTATACATCTCATCAGACGCGAGACCAGTTGTGCTTACCTGGGAATTCTTGGGATGTTTCCGCCACGTCTTGTATGTTATACGTGGTCGGGGTGTGACAGTCGGGCTATCATCAGATGAGAGCCCGAGAAGAGGATGTTCCCAACACAGCCTTCAGAACGCGGTATGGTCATTAGGAGTTTCTGGTCATGCCATTCGGGTTAACCAACGCACCCGCAGTATTCATGGATCTCATGAACCGTGTATGTAAACCGTACCTTGACGATTTTATCATCGTGTTTATCGATGACATCCTGATCTATTCTAAGAGCAAGGAGGACCACGAGCGGCACTTGCGTCTTATCTTGGAGCTCCTGAGGAAGGAGTAGCTTTACGCGAAATTCTCTAAGTGTGACTTCTGGATTCGAGAAGTACACTTCCTTGGTCACATAGTCAACGAGCTGGGAATACATGTGGATCCCGCTAAAATCGACTCTATCAGGAATTGGGCCTCGCCAAAGAATCCTTCGGAGGTGCGACAATTCCTGGGTCTCGTTGGATACTATCGTAGATTCATTGAGGGATTTTCAAAGATCGCTCAACCTCTCACCGCTCTGACACTGAAGGGTGTAGTATATTCTTGGGGGACGAAACAGGAAGACGCCTTCCAGCTTCTGAAGCAAAAACTCTGCAGTGCACTGATTATGTCCTTACCTGAGGGTACCGAAGATTTCGTGGTGTACTGTGATGCCTCTATCCAGGGTCTCAGTTGCGTGCTGATGCAACACGAGAAAGTGATAGCTTACGCCTCTCGACAGTTGAAGGTCCATGAAAAGAATTACACGACTCACGACTTAGAATTGGGGGCCGTGGTTTTGCGCTCAAAATCTGGAGGCATTACTTGTACGGTACCAAATGCACTATTTATACCGACCATAAGAGCCTTTAGCATATCTTTGACCAGAAGGAATTGAATATGCGACAGCGTCGTTGGGTGGAACTCTTAAACGACTACGACTGTGCAATCAAGTATCATCCAGGTAAGGCTAACGTTGTAGCTGATGCCCTTAGTCGAAAGGAAATGAAACCCAAACGTGTCCGCGCCTTGCAGCTCACCATCCATTCTAATTTACCTGACCAGATTCGTTCTGCTCAAACTAAAGCGTTGAAAGGGGAGAACATTGAAGCTGAGTATTTGAGGGGTATGGAGAAACGACTCGTAGAGAGATCTAACGGCATTTACTATTTCATGGAACGAATATGGATTCCTTTGTTTGGAAATCTTAGAGGTGCACAAGTCTCGATACTCTGTTCATCTGGGTTCGGATAAGATGTATCAAGACCTCAAAGTCTTGTACTGGTGGCCGAAGATGAAGGCCCACATCGCGACATATGTAAGTAAATGTTTGACTTGCGCGAAAGTCAAGGTGGAATATCAAAAACCCTCTGGTCTGCTTCAGCAACCAGAGATACCCATGTGGAAATGGGAGCAAATTACTATGGATTTCGTCACTGGATTGCCAAGAACTCAGAATGGAAATGATACCATTTGGGTGATCGTTGACCGTCTCACAAAATCTGCGCACTTCCTCGCAATCAAAGAAACTGACAAGTTCTCGCAGCTGGCTGGTATCTATCTAAAGGAAGTAGTTTCCAGGCACGGAGTGCCAACCTCCATTATATCTGATCATGATCCGCGTTTCATATCTGATTTCTGGCAACCAATGCACAAATCATTTGGCTCACGTCTTGACATGAGCACTGCCTATCACCCTCAAACGGATGGTCAGAGTGAACGAACCATCCAGACATTAGAAGACATGCTGCGGGCATGTGTTATCGATTTTGGTAAGGGTTGGGAAAGACACTTGCCTTTGGTGGAGTTTTCTTATAACAACAGCTACCATATGAGCATTCAGGCAGCTCCATTCGAGGCTTTGTACAGACGAAAATGTCGATCTCCTCTATGTTGGGCTGAATTGGGTGACAACCAAATCACAGGTCCAGAACATGTGCTTGAAACCTCCGAGAAGATTGTTCAGATCAGAAATCGTATGGCGGCAGCGCGTGATCGCCAGAAAAGCTACGCTGATAAGCGTAGGAAACCTTTGGAGTTCGCTGTTGGTGATCGCGTCATGTTGAAAGTCTCACCCTAGAAGGGTGTGGTACGCTTTGGGAAGCGCGGCAAACTTAATCCGTGTTATGTCGGGCCATTCAAAATTCTGGAACGGATTGGTAAAGTGGCCTACAAGCTCGAGTTACCTGCTGAGTTAGGTAACGTTCATGACGTATTCCATGTTTCGCAATTAAAGAAGTGTTTGTCCGATGAAACACTAGTAGTACCGATGCAAGAACTGAAAATCGATGACAAGTTGCAGTGTGTCGAGGAACCTATCGAAATTATGGATCGGGAAGTCAAGGTCCGTAAGCATAGCCGAATTCCGATCGTGAAAGTCTGTTGGAACTCAAGACGTGGATCGGAGTTCACATGGGAACGCGAGGATCAGATGAAGCTCAAGTATCCTCACCTTTTCCCAACTGACTAATCAAATCCTGATGCAACTGGTGAATTTCAGGATGAAATTCCCTTTCAAGTTGGGGATGATTTGGCACCCGGGAAAAATCCATAGTCATCCTGATTTAACACTCCGCCGCTTTGGGGTTACTTATCAAATTTCGGGATGAAATTTCTTTCAAGTTGGGGATGATGTGACAACCCGAGATTTCAAGGTCCTTTCTCTACGCATTATTTGTTTCACAATCTTGTTTTCCCAATTCGTTTTACATTGTATTATGTGCATGATGTTTGAATGATTGAGGTATGGTTATGTTTGGTTGTTGCATGAAACTTAGGAATTGTTTAATGGTTGATGTTTGGTCTTAACATGTGTATACCACACTTATATCGACGAAGAACTAGGGTTCTTCGTCCCAAACACAAGCCGACGAAGAACTAGGGTTCTTCACCAAGCACCCCATGACGAAGGAGGTTCTTTGCCATGAGGTCTTTCACCAAAAAGGGTCTCGACCCAAGATTATTCGCGGCCCAGTCTGGGCCTGATTGTTATATTGCTTGCATAACCTCTCGTAACTGGCAACTGTAAACACAAAAACCCTAAAGTTCTCTCTCCCTATTCTCTATGCGACGGCAGCTCGGGATCTCGAAAGCTTTCCACCTCGATTTAGTTAATCACTTCGATATCACGGTTAGTGTTCGTCCTTGTCCGTTATTAAAATCCTGATGTTGTGACCTTATGTGTGACACTTGTGTCACTTCAACCATCAAACAAATACCAAACCAATGAAATATTGTATTTCATACTTGGGATTTGTATAAATATGTGTATCATTTGCATATATCAATTCTTGATCGATTTCGAGCTCTAAATCGCTTTCTGGAAGGTTATACGCGAACTGATGCGTAAATATAACCAGTTTAATGCAACAAACACTCCGGAACAGTGACATAGGCTTAACATACCTTAAATATCCTTTACATAACTTAGAAATAAGTTTTGGATGGTTTGGTGTGTTGAAATCAAGTTTGTTCGATCGCAGGGACTATTTGTGTCAAACTGTGAAACTATACCGATTTGTATAGTAACGAACATTCCGGAACTTGATCATAAGTTAAACATACCCTGAATATCCTTTACATAGCTTAGAAATAGGCTTTGAGGGGTTCAGTATGCTAAAATAAACTTAATTGATCAATAGTGACTAAAAGCGTCAAAAGTGCATAAGTTTGCATTTTCGCGCATATCTTACGTTCTGAATATATCCGGACATCCAAAAATTTATGTAAGCATTAAAATATTTTATTTTAGTGTTTGGCATGATAAAATTCCATTCGTCGCTTAATTTGGATCGTTTTAGTGTTCGTTACGACTTCCGTCGTAATTAACCGAATAACGCAACCGTACGACCAAACGAACCGACATCCGAGATATTTTTGAGCATGTTTCAAGTTCCCTATACTTTAAATTCATTTTAGAGCCTTGAAATGGGGTTAACGGGGAATAAACGTGCCGAAAACTGAGTTTATGCATTGCAGGGACCAAAAGTGACATTTCTGGAAACTCAGTTCAGATTCATTGAATCTGGTCCATTTTTGAAATTTTGATGGGTTTTAATGGTTGATTTTGGATACTATGGGCTGTTATTTGATGGTTTTTAACATTCCCATGGTTTTGAAAACCATGTGCCCACATGGAAGGTCATGATTCAAGCTCGGTTTACGAGAAATGATCCTAACGGTTCTGTGAAAACTATATAAACCCCACCCACTTCATTTTATTTCACTCATGATCTGAATAATTCTCTAAGTTGAAGCTCAAATGCTTCATACCTGAGAATTTATAGATCATTCCTCCATTTCTTGGACCTCTTGTAAGTATTCTTTCGTTCTTTTTCGTATTTTAAGCGTGAAAGTCAAACAAGTGTTTGACTTTCAGCTTTGACCAGTTTATGGTCAACACGAAGTTCGTTGAACTTAGCAACATGAGCGTAATCACGATGGTTATAGTCCCTTGTGACTATACTTGATTACCACGTTGATTAGGCGTAGTGACAAGTCGTAGTTTCGGCCAAAATGCATATTCATGCGTATTTTGTAACCAAACTACTCTTGGGTATCAAAACACTTTGTTTTGATATCAAAACCTGTTTTCTAATTTAGTTAAGCATGTTCTAACATGTTTAGCTCGTCACTTTAGGTTTAGTGCTTATATAGGGTCGTAAGATAAGCGGTCTAAACAACCGCTTAGACTTTCGATCCCGACCCATTTAGTCGATCATTAGGATCCGACCAAACACATTAGGTGACCATAGTTGTATAGGGAATAAGCTTTCGAGGTTATACCTTATGGTCACTTCGTTTAGTTAGTTGTGTGATAGGTAGTTTATATGCCTTAGGAAAATGACCAAAATGCCCTTTTTACGCATAAATTCATTTTAAGCATATGTAACCTAAATTTTCACATCTAAACTGATTAGGTAACATTATTAGACATGTTAAGGCATATAATACTTGTCATAGGACTAGTTAGGCGGTCCGAATGCGTTTTACGCAAACGACGCGTTAAGGTAGAGTAAGCTACCTAAACGGGTCGTAATGGGTCGTAAGCACTTAGGTTAGGTTTCGTTTTAGAATGTAGGCCTTGTTAAACCATATTACATGAGTTCCCATACTCATTTGGTTTACGAAACCTCATTCTATCCGATCTTCCGATTTAGGTCCGGTTTTTTTTTTTGGGGTAAAGGGTTACCCCGGTGATTCTATTAAAAACAACCGCAATTAAGTACAAGTAGTGAGGATGTGTTCCACACTAGTTCATATACAGGACATACCCCATATATGTATGTCAAACAAAAAAACAAATAAATCTATGACACCCCATAACCTAGCCTACTATACATCAAGAAAAGATATCTACATAGTTACCTATATTAGGTGCGGTTTGATTCCGTGATCCCTCTAACTTTGCTTGGTTGTTATTCAAGACTTCTAAGCATCCTCAAGTGAGTACATAGTCCCCTCTTTTACTGTTTTCAATGTTTTGGGGTGAAGCATGTGTACCTATTTGTTATGTTCATGATTTCAAAGTATAATTGATTATACATATTAGTACTTATCTTTTGACAAACTGAATGATTATTTATGGTTTAAACACTTAATTTTCAAAGATTATAAAATTAATTGTTGAATTGTACTTATTTTATGTTCACCAGACCGATTGGTAGTATGAAATAGCGCTATAGGATTTGACACCCCATTCCTGTTGTCATGGAATGTCAGAAACTGATATTTTATCCAAATAGGGATTGCCTTTGTGGAATTTCTATAGTCTCAAAGGTGTATTTTGATACACTCAGGTCTGAATGAATTCTTAAATCATATTTTATTGTATATTTTGTTATACTCCCAAAAGTATAGTTTGATATGCTCTCATGTGTGATAATGTACAAAACCAACATATATTTTGTTAATTATTAAAAACATAGGTTGATATGTTACTTATAAAACCAAAACATAGTTTAATATGTTATTTATAAAACCAAAACATAGTTTAATATGTTATTTATAAAACCAAAACATAGTTTAATATGTTATTTATAAGACCAAAGTATACTTTTGATATACTACTGAAAATTATTATTTTGACGACTAAAGTATATTTAATATACTATTTGTTTAACGATTTTGGAACTGAAATATATTTTAATATATTACTTATTCGACTTTCTTAAAACCAAAGTATATTTATATATATATATTACAAACCTTTTTATCAAAATGTTGTTTTACAAACAACATATTTTATATAAACTCATTTTACTTAATTATTTATTTATGCATTATTCTCTTATATCATCTGATTTCTTATAAATTTTAGTATGATTTATAAAAGAAAATATTTTAAGGTTCATGACTATTTTTGATTAAATATTATTTTTTTAAACTTATTATAATAAAACCTATGTATCTCACAGGCATTTTTATGCTGACGTACCTATTTTTACACATGTTTCAGGTGCTGTTATATGATAATTGTTGATGCATGCTATACATAGGATGGACTCGTGCCTTAGCGACTTTAAAACTTGAAAGATAATATTTGTATTTATCTGATTTGTAATAAAACAATGAGTTCAATAATTCAATAAAACGAAATTATTTAATCCATGGTTGTGAAACAATGATTCTGTTACAACACTCCCCGACGTTTCCGCCACGATTTGTTGTTTTACGTGGTCGGGGTGTGACATTATGTGAGATTAGGGTTCCGTTATAGGATTGTAGACTTAGAACTAGTATGCATAAACTGATGTTGATTTGCGAGTAAAAATCAATTGTTATTGTGGTTTGGATGTGACATGAAAAACTAGGGTTTGAATAGTGATGTGTGTTCATTGGAACTATGGTGGTTCAACTTGATTAGGGATTGTGAGTATTAAACTATTAATCAATGATTAGGGTATCGTAAGTCATAAAATCTGATTTGTGTTTACGTTGTTGATAAACGGCGGCAATTACGGTTGTTTGAACGTGTATGTGAACGTGCTAATTGTGTCAATTGGTATGTAAACTGTTATTACGTGAGTAGTGGAGAATCACAGAAAGGAATCACGTAACTAATGAGATGCAGCGACGAAGGACGCCCCAACGAAAAACCCAGGTTGACGAAGAACTGATTCTTCGTTGACTGGCATTCAACGAAGAACTAAGGTTCTTCGCCACAATCATTGTTCGAAGAAACATGGTTCTTCGCCTGGAGGGTTCTTCGCCGTAAGAGTACCCCACGAAGGACTGGTTCTTCGTGAGGATGTTGCAACAGAATAAACAAACAGAACCTTTTGAACAGTAAGGTGTCAAATAGTTATGACCTATATGAGATTGAATAATTGCTATGTGATATTTGCTATGGATGCAAATTGTGAATATACGTGACTTGTTTGACTTTGAAGGAAATCAGTTTCAAAGTAGGGGATGTGAGGCGGTCTTTACAAACCCATATCCTTGTAGGGGATATGAGGCAGTTTTCAATAAATGTTGATGTTGGATAATACACTCACTTTCTATCACTTAAGTCCCATCATACTACCGGGTTAGTTGCTTGTAGGGCAACAGGGTTATTAGTTGATAGCGCTATTAGGTTTAGCATCCTCACGACGTACCTGGATAGGACGGGAGTGAACTAATAACTTTAAAATCATGACCAATGTTTGATAGAGCATTGGAGAAGGGCAAAAAGGAGCAGTCTGCGGTATCGAGTTATTATCAACATAACATAAGTCAATACTTGGTAACAAACGGTTAAACAAACTGTGAACTTACCAGCGTTGTCTGATACACTTTTCTGCATGCTTGCAGGTCCTTTTTTTTTGGTAAAGGGTTACCCCGGTGATTAAATATTCACAACCAAACAAAATAAGTAGTAAGGAGATACCCTTACTAGTTCAAACATGAGACATGCCTCATGAATGTGGAACAAAATGAAACACAAAACTCACCCAAAAAAACAACCACTAGACTAAGATCTAGGAAAAACAAAGACAAAAATCAATTAGCCTCCATCATCAACGACCGAATCTCCATGAATCTCCCACTTCTCGAGAAGTATCCTCACTTTATGCGTATTCTTGAACTTTAAACCCATCAATTTATATCGAACAGTGTCAAAAATCGAAGCACAGATGTTCTCTGGGGGCCGTGCATGATTCTTGAACAAACGATGGTTTCTCTCCTGCCAAATAACATAAGCTGAAGCAACAACAATCAATCGACAAACAAGGTTGGCAGCGGATTTGGATCTAGCACGGAGCCGAAGCCATTCCACAATAACACTCCACTTTGCTTCCACATTACCCATACCAGCTTTGGTTCGAACCGTCTCCCAAACCTGAGCTGAGAACTTGCACTCAAAAAATAAATGCTCATGCGAGTCAATATTTTCATAGCACAAGAGGCAGCACATCATATTCATGGAATTTCTTCTAGTGGTATTCCATTGAACAATTTTATCCTGAGTCATCAATTTACGCCGCATAATAAACCACATAAAGAAAGCATGACGAGGAATACACTGCGCAAACCAAACAATACTAGCCCAATCCACCTCCGGTTCGCTGGCTCTGATAGAATTCCAGACTCCCAAAGAAGAGTAATCACTGAAATCATCTCCATCTTTCCAAAACAATCGATCTTGCACATTAACATCCCGTTGTATCTGATCAAGTTGAATAAGAACTGGATAAATGTCATGCCATGCATCAGGCCATATCCACGAACCATTAAAAGACAAATCGACTACAGTAGCTTGTAAGGAAAACCCCTCTCTTGTGATAACCCTAGCAGATAGAAAGGAACTCAAAGGACTAATAGCACTCCAATTGGCATGCCAAGCTGATGTGCATCTACCATCACCAATTTTGGACCAAAAATAACCTCTGACCAGCGGCCGAAGTTGTAATAGTTTCCTCCAGCTCCAACAGCAGTTCGGAACAGCCCTACAATCCCAAAAGTTGCGACCCTTTAATCTGTAAGAATGAATCCAAGCAACCCATAACGACTCACGGCTTGTTAGAATGCTCCATACATGCGAAACCATTAGAGCCTTATTCACATCGCCAATTCGTCTAATACCCAACCCTCCTTCAATCTTAGGAACACAAATGGATTTCCAAGAAACCTTGGCCTTTCCACGCTGAAAAGAACCTTGGGACCAAAGGAACGCATTTTTGCTTCTAAGTCATGAATAATCCGAGCAGGTAAGATGAAAACCGATGACCAATAAACATGCATAGCTGACAACACTGAAATAATGAGCTGTAATCTACCAGCAAAAGACAGAAGCTTGTTCTTCCAGTTGTGAATCCGCTGATTCAACCGTTCAACCAGAATACTGCAATCCTTATAAAGGAGGCGAGAAGACAAAAGTGGGACACCCAAGTAACGCACAGGAAGTTTCCCCTCCACAAAGGGAATAGTTCTCAGAATAGCCATTTTAACATGATCCGGAACATTACAAAAGAACCCCGTACTTTTCTGAGGGCTAGGAACCAAACCCGACATATTAGAGAAATCCTTAAGAGAATTCATAACACACCGAGCCGAATCAACATCTCCTCTAGCAAACAGGAATAAGTCATCCTCAAAACATAGATTAACAATCTTTTGCTTTTCACACTTATTATGGAACCTGAATGAAGAGTCAATCCTAATCATATGCTGAAGAATACAAGATAGCACCTCCATAACAAGAGTAAACAGATACGGGGATAGAGGATCACCCTGCCTTAAACCCCGTTCACCTTTAAAAAAACCATAGACATTACCATTGATACATAACGAGTATGAAGTAGTAGACACACATACCATGATCCAGTCCACCATAACTCGAAGAAAGCCGAATCCCACCAGAACTTGTTTGAGAAAACCCCAGTCAACTGTGTCATACGCTTTCTGAATATCAACCTTAAAAGCACATCTAGGAGGACCAAAATTCCTATGATAGTTGTGCATTAGTTCCTGGGCAAGTAAAATATTATCCGAAATCTTCCGTCCCGGAACAAAAGCAGACTGATTAATACTAATAATTCCACTCAAAGCAACTTTTATCTGATCCACTAACACCTTACTAATGCATTTGTATATGACGTTACAACAAGAAATCGGACGGTAATCAGTGACTCTCGCAGGAGTCGTGGTCTTCGGCACCAGAGCAAGGAGAGTATGATTTAATTGTTTCAAAAGCTTCCCCGTGTTGAAAAAATCAAGTACCGCATTCGAAATATCACTACCCACAATATCCCACGCATTCTTAAAAAAGGCAGCCGTAAATCCATCAGGCCAAAAATACCCTAATTCTCTCTCTCTAGCATGGCGATCGTTTCCTCAGGCTACCTTCGATCTTCTTCTTGATTTTGGTATAACAGTCTGATCATCGGATTGTTGATTTTATTAACATATCTGATTCGAACTTGTTAGCCAAAGGATTGAGGTTTATCTAGGGTTTTCGTTTTTCATTGTCGCCATCCTTTATCCTTGTGTTTTCGTATCTATTGGTATAGTGTTTAGGGTTTATCGATTTAACTTGATCTACCTTAATCCCTATTCTGATTTGATAGAGGCATGGGATAAAGTGCTAGATTTAGGGTTTATCTTTGTTCTTGTTCGTTGATTATTCTGGTCTTCTGGTATTCTTGGTTTTCTTTGCATGGTTTTCTGGATTCTTGTTCACGGAGAGAGTCGCATTTTATAGTATGGATGATCGTAAAAAATCTTCGGGTGTCTTGCCGGATTTGCATCGGAAATCTGTTTTTTCTTATCAGGGTTTAGCAAGTCGCATTGTTAATATAGAGGGTAACACTCTAGCTCCGAGGAGGGGTGTGGTTCAATCGAATCAGGCTCCAGTGGCTCAATCTGAACCGAAATTGATTAATGTTATTGACGAACTGGAAAAGATCACACTACCGGTAGATTTGCAGTTTCAGCAAAGTGGTGATCAGGTTGTCGTGGAGGATGTGGGTCAGGTTAAAGCGGATGGAGATGTGATGGAAGATTATCAGGTTAATATGGGGAGTCCGAAACCTTTATCCTATGCTGAATCAGTTCTGAATAATAATGCTAAGAAGGTAAATTTTCGGAACCTTGCTAGTATAGATAAACAAGATGGCTGTGATGTGGTTTTAACCCGGGATTCGGTTAGGGCGGTTCAGGATAAGCTGGCCAATACCTTATACGGATATTTTTTGGGTGATCGTGTCGCATACCCGGTAGTAGAGTATTTTGTTCGGAACAATTGGAAGAAGTTCGGGCTCCAGAAATCCATGATGAATGCTAATGGATTCTTCTTTTTTAAGTTTGCTGATGAAACTGGTATGATGAACGCTTTAAAAGCTGGCCCGTGGATTATTCGTTCTCAACCTTTATTTTTAAATGTTTGGTCAGCTTCTACTAAGCTTGAGAAAAAAGAAGTGAAAAAATTACAACTATGGGTAAAGATTCATGACGTACCGATTGCTGCTTACACGGAAGATGGATTAAGTCTTATAGCAACTGCGATTGGGGAACCAATAATGCTAGATTCGTATACCACAACTATGTGTATGGATGCTTGGGGGAGGAGTAGTTATGCTCGAGCACTTATTGAGTTTTCTGCTGAAAATGATTTTAAGGAAGAACTAGTCATTGCTGTTCCAGATCTTAATGGAGATGGTTTCATAAAGGAGAAGTTGTATGTTGAGTATGAGTGGAGTCCGCACAGATGTAGTCACTGTCGTGTGTTTGGTCACTCTGATGAAGGCTGTCCGAAACAAGTTAGAAATGCTCCGAAGCAAGGGAATATGGGAAATGATGGGAAGCAACAAAAGGAGGTGATGAAAAATCGTGAAAAGGGTAAGAATAGGGTTGATGATGAGGGGTTTTCGATAGTTGATAATAGAAAAACTGCAAAAAGAGCTGGTTTTCCTATCAAGAAACAACCTCCAAAGTTTGAATATAGGCCTATAGGCGGTAAGACGGATGGAGGTACCAAAAAAGCTGATAAACCGATTAATATAGTGTCTAGTAACCCTTTTGATGTCTTAAGGGATGAGGTTGGGGAATCTAGTAAGTCTGGTCGGGATATGGAAGGTGAATCACAAAAGTCTGATGATGAGGAGGTAGTGGAAGTGTATAATGAAACAAATGATTTTCTTAAAGCTGATGTGGGCCGTGATACTCAAAAAAAAGGGGCAAGCACTCCTTCTTCCAATGTTTTAAATGTTTAGTTTGGCTGTTTGGAATGTTCGGGGTTTGAACCGGCCTCTCAAACAGAATGAGGTTCGTCAGGTAGTTAAAAATAATAAACTTACGTTATGTGCCATATTAGAGTCTCATGTGGATATGGATAATCTTCGTAAAGTTTGTAACGTTGTCTTTAAAAGGTGGGACTGGACTTCTAATGGGAGTTGTTGTAATAAGGGTGCTCGTATTATATTGGGTTGGGATCCGATGGAGGTGGATGTTATGGTTCTTGATCAGTCGGCTCAAGTTTTACACGTCCAGATTAATTGTAAAGCTAATAAGAGTATTTTCTTTTGCTCTCTGATCTATGCTGCTAATTATTATGTTCACCGAAGAGAGCTATGGCAGAATCTTCGTATGCACAAGGCCTTAGTTCATGATAAACCGTGGGTAATTATGGGAGACTTCAACTCGGCGCTTAATCTTGAAGATAGATCGATTGGCAGTTCCTTTTTCTCTCCTGGTATGCGTGAATTTAATGATTGTGTTGAGGATATCGAGGTTTTTGATATTAAGCGTACGGGTTTTCAATACACATGGACTCAAAAACCCAAAAAGGGTGTCGGGTTACTTAAGAAGATTGATAGGATTATGGGTAACGTTCCTTTTGTTACCTCTTTTCCCCAATCGGTTGCTGAGTTTAGACCTTATGGTGTATCGGATCACTGTCCGTGTGTGCTGAAATTGTTCTCGGTTGAGAAGTCCAAGCCAAGACCATTCAAGTTTGCAAATTTCTTGGTGCATAAACCGGGTTTTTTGGATATTGTTACTGCGAAGTGGAATGTGAATGTTGAAGGGGTCCACCAGTTCCGTGTTGTTAAGAAACTTTCCCATATGAAATCTTCTCTTCGTGCTCTTTTATATAAACAAGGGAACTTACATGTTAAGGTTGTGAATTTAAAAGGTAAGCTGGAAGCTATTCAGCGTGATATTGATAGGGACCCGATGAATGATTTGTTACGCTCTCAAGAGGCTTCGGTGCTTCGTGACTTTCAAGAGGCTTCGCTTGATGAGGAGAGGTTCCTAAAGCAGAAGTCTAAAGTAGAATGGCTTCGTGCCGGTGATGCTAATACGGCGTATTTTCACGCGTCGTTAAAGTGTAGAAACCACATTAATCGGATTGAGACCATTTATGATTCAAGTGGTAACATGTTTGAGGGTGGCAAGGTGGCGGAGGCGTTTGTTGATCATTATGAGCGTTTTCTGGGTTGTCAGGGCCAGGTTTCTTTGGTTCCATCTCCTGATCTCTTTTACAATAAGCTGAATCCTGATAGTGCTAATCACATGGTTCGGCCTGTTACTTTGGAGGAAATTAAATCAGCTATGTTTTCTATTGGGAATGATAAAGCTCCGGGGCCGGATGGTTATACGGCTGCGTTTTTTAAGAGCACTTGGCAAATTGTGGGAAGTGATGTTTCGAATGCTATTCTTGATTTCTTTAATACGGGCAACCTTCTTCAACAACTTAATCATACTTTAGTTGTTTTGGTTCCCAAGGTGTCGACTCCTTCATGTATTACTGATTATCGGCCTATATCATGCTGTAATGTTATTTTTAAATGTATCAGTAAGGTTTTGGTGGATCGTTTAAAGGGTTTCCTGAGCGAGATTGTTAGTATTAACCAATCTGCTTTTGTTCCTGGTCGGAAAATTTCAGATAATATTCTTCTTACACAGGAATTAATGCATAACTATCATCGAGATTTTGGTCCTCCGAGGTGTGCGTTTAAGGTGGATATCCAGAAAGCTTACGATACGGTAGAGTGGAGTTTTCTTAAAACTGTGTTACTCGGTTTTGGGTTTAATGGTATCATGGTAGATTGGATCATGCTATGTGTTTCCACTGCCTCTTATTCGGTTTGTGTCAATGGGAATATTCATGGGGTTTTTAAAGGAAAAAGGGGTTTAAGACAGGGTGACCCTTTATCCCCTTATCTTTTTACTTTAGTTATGGAAGTTTTGACCTGCATTCTTAATCATGCGACAAGAATTGATTCTTCTTTTCGGTTCCATAACAAATGTGAAAAGCAGAAAATCGTGAACCTGTGCTTTGCGGATGATTTATTCCTTTTTGCTAGGGGGGATGTGGCTTCGGCTAGGTGTGTTATGCTTTCTCTCACTAATTTTACAAATATGTCGGGATTGGTTCCTAGTGTTCAAAAGAGTACAGGATTTTTTTGTAATGTTCCGAATCATGTTAAAAGAGAAATTTTGACTATTATGCCATTTGTTGAGGGTACGCTGCCTGTCAGATACTTGGGGGTTCCTCTTATTTCCTCCAGATTGCTGTACAGAGATTGTAGCATTCTAGTTGAGCGTCTAGACCGTCGGATTGATAATTGGAAGAATAAAACGTTGTCGTTTGCGGGTAGACTTCAGCTAATTATCTCGGTTCTGTCGTCTCTTCATGTTTATTGGTCTTCGGTGTTTATTTTACCAGCTAGGGTGGTTAAGGAATTGGAAGCTAAAATGCGGAATTTTCTGTGGGCTCAATCTTCTTCTAAGCATGGTAGAGCGAAAGTTTCTTGGAATTCTATTTGTGTGCCGAAATGTGAAGGGGGTTTGGGTATTCGTCGGATATCTGATTTTAATAAAGCTCTTATGGTTTCGCATATTTGGAGTATCCTTAGTAATCGCCAGTCTTTATGGGTTGCTTGGATTCACTCTTACCGCTTAAAAGGAAGAAATTTTTGGGATCACAAAGTCCCGAATAGTTGTTGCTGGAGCTGGAGGAAGATGGTTCAGATTCGGCCCATGATTCGTCAACATGTCTGGTCTATGGTTGGAGATGGCAGAAATACTTCAGCTTGGTTTGACAATTGGAACAACATTGGTCCGCTTTGTTCTTTTCTAACTCCGAGAATCATAACTCGAGATGGATTTTCTCTCAAGGCTACTGTTGCGGATGTCTATTCTAATGGTACTTGGCTTTGGCCGGATGCGTGGAGGGATATGTTTCCTGTTCTTATTCAACTTGACCACATGCAGCGGAATTTAAATGCACAAGATCGTCTTCTTTGGAAACATGGTGATAAAATGGACGAACACTCTTCTTCTATAGTGTGGGAATCCATTCGTACAAGGGATCAGGAGGTGGATTGGGCTAATCTCGTTTGGTTTTCTCAATGCGTTCCTCGCCATGCGTTTCTAATGTGGCTTATTGTTCGACGTAAGTTGCTTACGCAGGATAAAATCTTGCAATGGAATCATGCTCGGTCTAACAACATGAACATGATGTGTTGCCTGTTGTGTTATGAAGATGTTGACTCGCATGACCATTTATTCTTTGAATGCAAGTTTTCAACGCAAGTTTGGGAGATGGTCCGTCCAAAAGCTGGTATGGAAAATCTGGATTCAAAGTGGAATGCCATTATTGATTGGCTTGGTACTCATTCTCGGTCAAAGTCAGCAAAAAATTTAGTTTGCAGATTGTTAGTTGCGGCCTTAGCTTACTCTATTTGGCAGGAAAGGAATAACCGCTTGTTCAGAAATCATGCCAGGCCTCCGGATATCTTAAGTCATGTGGTGTTAGAAAGTGTAAGATACAAACTGATGGGGCTTAAGTTCAAGAATACTGCGAGGGTTCGGGAGCTACTTGAGAAGTGGGACGTTAAAGGAGCTGATTTGGTCATGGACAATGGATGATTTCGCTTATTTTGTTTTAGTCTAGATAGTTGGTCTAGTGGGTGTTTATTTGTTTCACGTCTAGTTGCGTTGCTTGTTCTACTTTCATGGGGGTATGTCCCATGTTTGAACTAGTAAGGAAGTTACCTTACTACTTGTTTTGATTGTTGTGAATATATAGAATCACCGGGGTAACCCTTTACCCAAAAAAAAAAAAAAAAAATCCATCAGGCCCTGGAGCTTTATCATTGCCAATAGCAAACATAGCTGACATTATTTCTTCAACTGTAACAGGCCGCACCATGTTATTAGCCACTTCCGTATCTAACTTTTTAGTAAACAGCTCAGGAGAGGGAGCTAGCGAGACCTGACCATGACATCCCAAAAAATTCTCATAATGATTGACTAAGGCATCAGGAACATTATCACCCTCATAAGAAACACCATTAGCATCAGTAATAACATCTATGCGGCTTCGATGATTCCTACTCTTTAGCGACATGTGAAAGTAAGTTGAATTCGAATCACCTGCCCGCAACCATTCCACTTTAGATTTTTGCTTCAAGAACCTTTCTTCATCAAGACAAGCCTCCTGGAAATCACACAAAGCTTTAGTTTCTTGAATCCTAAGCTCCTCATTTGTCAGATCCTGATCAATATCCTTCTGGAGAGTTTCAAGTTTACCACGAAGGTCCACACCTTTTTTGTGCAAATTACCTTGCGTAAACAAAAGGGACCTTAAAGGAGATTTCAATAAGCGCAACTTCTTCATAACTTGGAACTGGTACAAGCCACTGATCGAAGTATCCCATTTCGCTTTAACTATTTCCAAAAACTTCGGCTTGTGGACTAAAAAATTAGCGAATTTAAACGGTCTCGGCTTGTTAGCAGCATTTGGAAATTTTAAAATACAAGGGCAATGATTTAAGACTCCGTACGGTTGAAAAACAGCAACTGAGTCCGGATATTCAGACACAAAAGGGGTGTTACCCAATACACGATCGATTTTCTTCAACAAACCCACACCATTCTTCGGCTTTTGGTTCCATGTAAAGTGCATACCCACTCGATTAATATCAAACATTTCAATATTCTCCACACACTCCTTAAAGTCTCGCATACCTGGAGAAATAGTAGAGACGCCAGTCGACTTATCTTCTAGATTAAGAGCTGAATTAAAGTCCCCCATTATTATCCACGGATCATTGTTTACCAGCACTTTATGCATTCTAAGTTGTTGCCTCCCTACGAGTAACATAATAGTTTGCCGCATATACAATAGAACAAAAGAGCATTCTCCTATCAACTTTAAATATAACCTGAATGTGCATAACTTGAGTTGATTGAGAAAGAACCATAACATCAACAACTGCCGGATCCCACCCAAGAATTATTCAAGTCCCTCTTTGACAACATCCTCCATTAGACGTCCAATCCCAGTTTCGAAAGACAAAACTACATACTTTACTCAGGTTATTCACATCCACATGAGATTCAAGTATCGCACATAAGCTGACATTATTATCCTTAACAACCTTACGAACCTCCTTTTGTTTCAGGGGGCGGTTCAAACCCCTAATATTCCATGTGGCAAAACTAACCATTTAAAACCACTGAATTAGGAATGCTTGCCCCTTTTTTAATTGTGGTTCCATGGTTATCTTCTCTAATAAACTCGTTCGTTTCATTGTATATCAAATGTATTGTTCAAAACCACATTACTGGTCGACTTAGGTTGCGAATTCATGCTACCCTGTGTTTTGGTTACCACTGGTCTATATTCAAACTTCTGTTTTTGTTTGTTTACTGGAAACCCAGTCCGTCTAGCCACTTTCCTGTTATCCACCCCCGTAAAACCCTCTGCATCACTCACTCTCACCTTTTTCGGACCCATATCTTGCTTAACCTCCTTCTGTTTTTGTCCTTTATACCCACCATTAGACACACGAGTGACCTGCTGTAACCACCTTGGTTTTCACACAAGTAACTAGTTGAAGGGCCTATTTGTCATTCTTTAAAACTTGCTTGAAAATTTAACTTTTAAGTTCAACGGCTAAAACAGTCATTATTTGAAAGTACTATTTTAGGGGCTAAATTGTCATTTTTGAAACTATATAAATACAAGGGCTAAAAGTGCAATTATTGCAAACTACAAGTTTAGGGTTCTTTTTGTAATTTTTGAAACTTATAAAAGAAATAAATATATATAATTTGTTTTAAAAAGTCTAGGGTTCAAATGGTCATTTTCTTAAACTTAAACTGTAGGGACCAAAACCTGTTATTTTTAAACTTATATAAACTGAAAACCCTAACTGTGTTAGTCCTTTTATAAAGATTTCCTTCTTTAAACATTAACTCAGTTAGCATACTTAACTGAACAGTACAGGGACTATTTGTGATAATTTTCAAAACCTCAGGGACCAATTATGTACTTTTTATGAAAGTATAGGGATTGTTTATGCAACTTTTCGAAACTACAGGGACTATTTTTGTAAAAACTGAAACTTCAGTGGCCAAAGTGTAAATATTTCAAAAATCTGTCAAAAAAGGGGGTTCTTCTTTAAAGAACCGGCCCTTTGCAAGGATCGAACTCGTGACCTATCGTTTAGAACCGCAACGCCTTAACCAGTTTATCCTCCTACTAGGAGCTGTTAGGATATAGAATTTAATTCCTTTTATATACTATTTAGGATTATAATATTTGATTAAATATAATTTAAAACAAAAAAAGGTTGAACCGGCCACAAGATACTCGAACCCGCGACACCCCACTCAACAAACGAACACGTGACCGGTCGGGCTAAGCCCTCATTCAGTTAATATATGAAACTATATTATATTATACACACTTTGGAATTAAATATAATAAATCAAATCGAACACAGATCAGTTGCCCGCATTCGATCCAATTGTTTAATGCTTTTGATCTGTCCAGAACATGTGTAAAGGGTCTACAACCCATACCCAACTCAATTGAACATTTATTCGACACATTTTCATGCCAAATTACTATAAAAGCGAACTATTTATTTAAAAATCAAAACAGATCGAATCCACTATGTATTGTTGCATCTGAGATCAAATTGGAATGCTATTTAAGTCCCTCAGACTCCCACGAACCTCTTACACCCTTCACAATCCACCAAAACTTCGTATTTAGTCAAAACAGAAACCTGCAACTTGCCGGAACAGTGCCAGTCGTCGGAGTTTGTCGTTTCACCGATTCACACGATACCGGTCAGTTCAATCTTTGCCAATTTAATTGTTTTTGGTTATACAATGTGTACTGATGTTCAATTTAACTTAAAACTTGAATTTGATCGAGAATTGAAAGGGTTTGACCTTTCTGTTTGACTCTGATTGTCTAATTGGGGAAGATGACCTATTTCATTTCTGTATTTATTTTAAGAGTTAATTACATAGCTAGTCCCCATGGTTTGCACAAAATAACATACTTAGGTACTAATAGTTTAAAATCACCTTTTAATAGAATCATCGGGGTAACCCTTTACCCAAAAAAAAAAAACTTTTCATTTTGTAACGTTTGGAGGTATTAACTTCTAGGGTATTAACATAGTTAGTCCATGTGGTTTGCACAAAATAACATACTTAGGTACTAATAGAATATGATTTTAAACCTACAAATAACCTTAATACCTCCAAACGTTACAAAATGAAAAGTTAATACCCTAGAATGTGATTTTAAACTATTAGTACCTAAGTATGTTATTTTATGCAAACCACAGGGACTAACTATGTAATTAACTCTTATTTTAATTAAACTAAACTTATAAACAACCACCAGGCCTAGCCCAGTGGTTGTGTGTGTTGTTTTCTAATCAGTTGACCCGGGTTCGAATTCGGGGACAACCAATTCTTTTTATTTCTTTTATTTTTAACATTTTTAACATTTCAATAATTTTTATAACATTATCAGACACTATTACTTTTATTAAAAATATAAAGTTAGTCAATTTATTTATAAAACTAATTTTTATGATATTAAAACAAGTTATTATTAAATAATTCATAATAAATCAATTTTTAAGAAATAAATATTGAAATTTTCAGATTAATTATTTTAAGTGATAAACTTTACAAAAATAATATTGTTACTGATATGTTATATAATTTTGATATTTATATAATTAAATCAGTTTTATTACTTATAAATATAGTTTAATTTAATGTATTTAAATTATATAACTATATAAATTTTCTCCAAAATTATTTTTATTTCAAAACATGCATTATTCTGAGTTCATATAAATTTAGAATCTGAATTTTTATTATATTAAATTATTTAGATAATTAAATTTATATAAACTTATTTATTGATATTTTAACCACTTTAATTCATTTTATTTATTTAAAATGATTCCAAGGCCATAATAATTATTTTAAGTCAGTGATATTCAAGTTCAATAATTAAAAATGTTATTTTTAATTATTCAGATTTAATATCATTATTTTGATAATTAGTTATATAATTATCATATTAATTCTTTCAAACAAAATATTTATCATTTATCAAATAATATATATTTTAAACCATCTAAATTAATTTTCATTTTTATAAATTAATAATATCACTTGTAAAATATTTTGGTCATAATCAATTATTTAACTATGTTATTTAATTATACTAGTTAATTATATTTGATTTATTATTACAAATGTTATATTAAATCAATTATATATTTTTGCAATTATTTTATTTATGTTAAATAAATATTTTTCATAAATAATTCCTTTATATCATATTCATTTTCCAAGTCCTCTTACTAGGTTATCCAAACCACATAGTTACCATTTAGACAAAACCCTACCGAATCATATAAATTTAGGATTTCCGCTTATTCGATTAAACATTATTGTTGATACACATTCTATATTGTTGCATGTTCAATCAATTAGAGTGACGTGGAATCTTGTTTCCAAAAACTCTTACAATTACATACGTGTTTGGACTTACCCGCAATCAAGGTGAGTTCATAGCCCCTTTTTACATTATTTTTGGGATGAAACATATGATACAATGTGATACAAACTTATTTGCTATTTGTGGATATCCCGATTGTCCCTGCATTTGCTTAATACTTGTTGTTGCTTTAACGCGTTTACATTCATTAACTTGCAAAAGCCCAACGGTTATATTATAGCGCTATATGTGTGACGCCCCATCTCACTTCCAGTGAAACTATTTGTTGCAATTGTTGTTGTTGATACTCATGTGAAACTTTTTGGAAGTGTGGTGATAGACCCGTGTTACGTCATAACGAAGGTTTGAATGTACCACCAAGTGACTACTTGTATTACTCTTTTGCTTAAAGACATATCACATGCCACAGTGTTAAACCATTTTCATATCACATTGTTATTTTTGCCTAACAAAACCTATGAATTCACTCAACCGTTTGTTGACCCAATATTTTTCTAACATATGTTTCAGGTGACAATGTTTGATGCTATGATTTGCAAGAATATTTCATATAGGATTGATCAAGATTTATGCCTTAGATTAAATCCGAATCTATCATTTGTGAAACAATTTGTTATGATGTATTTTCTTTATGTCTTCTTATTTACTCGGATGCGAATGCAATCTCTTTAATTGAGTCTAAACTATATTTCAACTTAATTTAATCATCATGTGCTCAAATGCATTCTGCCATGTTTCGTGATGCCCTTGACTTTTCCGCCTCCGGTCAGGGTGTCACAGATTGGGATCAGAGCCATGGTTATAGGGATTTAGGTTATTAGTAATACTTTGACCTAGACTATAACTTACCTAGGACACTTTCCATTAGCAAACTCTTCCGTTATCTTTGCCTTTGTCTTCATCCTTATCCTTATCTTTTGTAACCAATGCCTCGTCACCACGGATCTCATCTTTAGGTTTTACAAATGCTATCCTTAAGTGATTATTTTCAAAACCTTCTCTGATTTTTAAATTCTCATGCTTTGCTTGAACTACTTGCATGTTACTTTATTTGCTCATTACTTATTATCTTTTGGACCTTTAAACATGTACGTCACTTATGTGTTAATACTTGACATACTATTCTTATGTGTCAATACATGTTTTATTTTGTGTTAATATTTGTTCTAATACTTCATTCTTTATGTGCCATTCTTGACATGTTTATACTTGTTTGCTTAATCTTCAACATACGCTTTTCTTCATTTTACTAAACTATTCTAAATCCGCAAACACTCGTATTATACAAACGAGACAAATTCACCAAAATAGGAGTGAAACCCATAATTTGGTGAACGACTCTCAATCTACCTATTCTTTTATACGAGATTCATCATCAAGCTAGCAGTGAAGTCCTCATCTTGATGAAGAATTTCAATTTTGAATTCTAGTGGACCCTCGTCAAAGTGTTGAAATTAAATTTTGACCCGACGAGTACCAACCACACTTAAGATACGAAATCGCCAAGTTAGGGGTGAAACCCGCACCTTGTCGACTAGTTCCACTCATTGATTTTCTCATAAATCTCGCCAAGTCTTGAAATTTCGATTGATTTGGGACATGTAGTAACCGGAAGGGTAAATACCATTAACCGACTTGTCGGCGAGAGTATTCCACCTATTAGGCCAAGGCATGCTTCTCAAATTCAAAAGACTTTTCGACCACTTTAGTTAGTCAAAATTCCGTTTTGGAACCATCCAAATTTTTAATCAAACATGTGATTCTATTATTTATTTTATACTAAATCTTTTTCCTACATTTATACATATGCATGATTTCATAAAATTTTGTTTATATTTCTTATAACAACCAATGGAGACATATCATCAAGATAGGAGTGAATTCCTTGACGGAAATTTCCATTTCATATTCTTGTGGATTTTTACCAACAAGTCGGAATTTGCTCCTCACTTGGTAAGTAACATCCACATTTTAGGAACGAAATTGTTAAGATAGGAGTGACATCCACACCTTGATAACTAGTTCCACTCCTCGATTTTCAATTTCGCCAAAGTTTCAAATTTTCAATCGAATGAAAACGTGTAATAACTGGAAGGGTAAGTACCGGTAGTCGGGACGTCCTGTCTAGACTGGCAATTCGTACAAATCCAAATTAACGGACCAGTTTGCCTACATGGGGACTATCGATGAGAGTACAAAATACCTATATGCCAAAGCACATTACCCTAATTCGAAAGGACTTTTGATTTAATTCGGTTCCATTTTGTAACAATCCAAGTTTTAATCAACCTACATTTTACTATTATCAATTTTATACGATACAATCCCCTCTTCTTTTTCAAATTCAAAATTTTCTCGAGATCATACATTTTCAAATTCAAATTTTCAAACTAGCTACAGTAAACTGTTTTAGAACATATCATGGAAGCCTTAACCGATCGTATGGTGTAAGCCGAAATTTCCTTATCTATATAAGAAACTCACTACTCGAGCTAATCTATACAAGAACTACAACTTCTAATATAATTCAACACATACCCAAAATAACCTATACCCAAACTTTTCTTAGTTCAACAAAACCCAATATTCCAATGACAAATTTCCCAGTAGCATATGCTGAATCTTCAAATGCAGCAGAAATTCATCCATTCCTTCGGTTTACTGATTTACCCAATCGAGAGAGGTATCAAAAACTCAAGCATCTTGAAGTTTTTACTATTAGCGGTATTGATTGGCATCGAATGGGAATGTTTGATTCCAGTGGTTTACTGGCAGGATTACTACCACCTAATACGCCCTGGCGCCGTTTCTTCGACATCCTAGAACCATCATACGATGAACTGGTATATGAGTTCTTGTCCACTTTCTATTTCAAATATAATAAAAGTCTTACCAATGAATCCATTCATTTTCGACTTTGTGGGCAACCTCATACTATGTCATTTACAGAATTCGCAGTTCATCTGGGCATATATACAGATGAAGAAGTTAAACAACCCATTTTTACGGAGGCATCAACCTCTTATTCCTCCGTGGAAATAACAGAATATTGGCGATGCCATTCATCAAAAGAATGGTGTGGCAACAATAATTCTATGAACTTCACAGACCCTCGTTATCGATATATGCACCGTGTTTTAGCCAACACTATCACGGGGCGCAAGTATAATCAACAAAGGGTTAGATCAACCGAACTTTTCCATCTGCATAGTATTTTTGAGCTAGTTCCTTGTAATATTGCCCACGAGCTTGCTACATATTTTTTTAGTCAACAAACAAATCCTCAGAGAAGTCTCATGGGAGGGTCTTACATTAGAAAAATAGCAAAATCATTAGGTGTCTTAAGTGATCAGATTATCCAAGGATTATCTCCACCAAAGGCACCTGGGATTGTAAATTTTCACACCGTTAGGCTAACCCCTGTTCATATTTATACACCAACTCAACCATTCCAGTCGGAGGGAGCTCCAGTTATCTTAGAAAGTACCTCCACACAAAATTTACAACAATCATTGTTGCAGCTTCCTCAACCGTCTTTTTATCGATTTGATCTACAACCACAGCTGCCACACATACAAGAACATATTACAACTAACCTATCCCAACCATTAACACCAAACGTCTTACAAAACTCCTCACCGTTAGTTTTCGAGGAGGATTCAACGATGCAAGAAACTTTGTTTGATGAAAACATGATGATCCAAGAACAGTTAGCATCGGAATCAATTTTGCAATCACCATTACAGCCATAGTTTTTCCAGTCACTATTAAACGAAGTAGAACAACAACTGCCACCAACTGATATAGCAGGCCCAAGTACGGTGCCTCAAATGAACCTACTTCCAGAATCAATGGGAGTCGAAGTGACTAGGTTAAACGATCAGGTTCGAAATTTGTCTCAACAAATAAAATGGCTGACAAAAAGAAATAAATGGTTGGAAGACATGCTAAGACAATTAGCTGCTCAGATGCGACTGATTCTACCACCTCCACCACCTTATAGTTCTGAGTCTGAATTTGATTCATTACATGATTTATTTCAAATGTAAATTGTTCATATCATAATATACTATCAAATTTATTTTATTACAAATTTAGTATAACATAGTGATATACAAAACAATCTCTATACACTCAATAATGCTCATAGATTCTTCAAAAACTATCAACACCACAAGATGCTCTAGAAACAAACTCCTTACTTATCTTTTCAATCATTACAATTACATTCTACGGTCTCTTTTGAATAAATTTCGGGACGAAATTTCCTAAAGTAGGAGAGACTGTAACCACCTTGGTTTTCACACAAGTATCTGTTACTAGTTGAAGGGCCTATTTGTCATTCTTTAAAACTTGCTTGAAAATTTAACTTTTAAGTTCAACGGCTAAAACAGTCATTATTTGAAAGTACTATTTTAGGGGCTAAATTGTCATTTTTGAAACTATATAAATACAAGGGCTAAAAGTGCAATTATTGCAAACTACAAGTTTAGGGTTCTTTTTGTAATTTTTGAAACTTATAAAAGAAATAAATATATATAATTTGTTTTAAAAAGTCTAGGGTTCAAATGGTCATTTTCTTAAACTTAAACTGTAGGGACCAAAACCTGTTATTTTTAAACTTATATAAACTGAAAACCCAAACTGTGTTAGTCCTTTTATAAAGATTTCCCTACCTCATGAAACCTTAATTGTCATCGTAATCTACCGATTAACAGGTTGGTCATCAGCATCCTTGCTCTAGTACTGATTCTATTCATTGCAGTGTTCGTGTGAAATTAGGGTTTTGTTTAAGGATTAATCGCCGCCTTGTTTCATTCTGTGGTTCGATCGGATTCGATAGTTTATCACTATCTAATTTGCAAGATTCATGGGATAGGGTGTTGCTAGATTAGGGTTTTAGTTTCGGGTTTGTTTGTTGATCATTTTTGCTCGGGTTTCTTGTTGCATGGTTGGCTGTATTCGTGATTATTGGAGAGAGTTGTATTGTTCCGAATGGATGAGCGTAAGACACATGAGGTCTTTCACCATGATTGTCACACCCTGGCTTTGCGGAAGCGTGGTTAATTTGGTGTGACTTCTTAATACCATAGCTTAATCATAACAAAGCTATATGAGTTAAAAACATGCAAGATCATCCATTAAGTTTTGAAAACCAAATACAGTACCATTGTTTTAACGGGAACATACCCTAACAACCATAACCTTGTTTAACAAACATTACAAACTTAAACATAATATAAACATGGTTTAAGGATTGTGTCTTGTCCAGGAAAGAGACACATCCCCTAAACCCCGGATGACCTCGGAAACTAGTGCAGCGGAAAACATGCCATACCGTGCCAGATCTCGTTAATTTCCTGAAATACATGTAAGTTGAAAAATCAACAATAATGTTGAGCGAGTTCATGTGCAAGTGAGTAAGTAAAACACTTGTAAGTATAAAAGTTCCCTGGTATGTAGCAGTGTAAGGAAAAGAGATCACCAATGGTTTGCAAGGCCATTAGCATGTTGTGAAATGCAAGTAGGAAGACTCAACCCTAGCCGATTTATGCGTCGGGCAACCAAGTCACTCAAGGTCCGTTCTGTTGGTCCTCACAGAGGTCCGTTCTGTTGGGCCTAGAGTTGGGCTCGCTACACCCAGATAGATCTACCGCTTAAGTCCCTCGGTGTTCTGCCTACCCATTCACATGATCTAAGTAGTAAACCTCCTTACGTTAACATACCGTGTATAATAGTACTTGTAAACAAAGTAACATGTATTTCACCCCCGCAGTTAAGAAAACTGAAAACAGTTAGAGAAAAGGGGGACATGAACTCACAGTCAGTGCGTCTCTACCAAGTACTCCAAATCAGAAAGCTGTGCGACGACCTACAAGTGCTAATTCTATTAGACGGACGGCCGTGCCTTAGCTTTATAGTTTAAGTCTTTGGGAAATAGTTAGACAACTATTTCGTGTTTACATTCTGTATATACTTGGTAGTTAATCTCCTTCCCAAGGATGGGGGATTTGTACAAGTATTATGTATGTGGTGACTTTAAGTATTGACAAGATACATTTTCAAGTCTCATAACCAACACTTTAAAGATTTATGTCAAAACTCGTGGCGAGGTTTAATTTCCGAGAAATGAGGTTAAATATACTTGTTAGAAAAATAATAATTTTTCTAAGTCTTGGTATTTTTAGAAAAATTCGCCAGAGTATCCCCTAAAAACGGGAGTGTCCGTGCTAATGCGCACATCATTTTCTTTTTGAAAACAACCCATGATCATCAACAATCAACCCTTACGTTTTAACACGCGAAACGCTACCCTTGTCGTTTCAGTTTCAATATGTGGAAACTGGACTGTTTTCGGATGACTAAATAAAATACTTAACCCTTTCCAAAAATTCCCTAATTTTTACGGGTCGTCCTAATCGACCCAAAAATGATTGTATAAAAATATCGGGGTCCAGTTTCTTATCAATAATTTATAGAAAATCGTTTACCGAACTGTGATCAGATTTGTCACATTCTGATCACAGTTTACGGAAAAATTCGTCAAAAATTCCTCGTATGTCCGTTTATCGAAATTCCAGTTTGAGGGTCACAAATACATCCGTGACCATCTTAGATAAAAGTTTCAGGGGCTGGTTCGGTTCGGGTTTTAAGTTGGGATCGAAAACGCACAGCCCAATTTACTGCAGTAACAAACAGCCTTAGCTGCTGTCACGAAAACAGGTTTTTAAAATAGTAACCGACATCAGAAAAACACGATTCCAGCGCCATTTTCTTCGTTTTTCGAAATGACACGATTTAGGCTTTTGAAATTCCGTTTTTCGAGTTTTTAAAGTCCGTTTACAGCCTGATGAAGGCGGCTGAAACAGTGACTCAGCTTGCTGTTTTGTGGTTTAGATGTTATTAAATCGTGTTATAAGTGTCCGATTAGCGAGTTAAACAAGAAAACAACTTTTATACAAGTTAAAACATTTTTACACAAGTTCATGTTTCATGTGTGGTAGAGTTTCTCCTTTTAACCCGTGTATCATTCAAAACAAGCTTATGTTAAGATCCATGACCTTGCCAAACCGGGTTAAATGATGATCCGAGCTACCACATCATAGATCGGGTCTAAATAATCACACATTTCAAATACTACATCTTTTACACAACATATAAGCTATTAACCACCATGTTAAGTGTTTTTAGTAGACTTTTGTGCATCATTTTGCATTTTAACGAGATTTAACCGATACAAATCCTTTTAACCAACTTAGAATAGTTCAAAATAGAGATTTAAACATCATACCACTAGCTCGAGGCTAGGGAAGGATCTTGACGAAAATGGCGTGGATAAAAGCTAAAGAAAGAGGTCCTTCGCGTTCCGTTTGCACCAAGCTTCCTAATATGCGATCCTCGACACTTGTATGGACTTGGAATTACTTGAACAAGATCGAAAAATATGATGGGTGCTCAAGGGGTGTTTGGCCGTAGCCTATGAGAGAGAGGGAGGGAGTGTTTTGTTGGGTTTGTGTTAGTGAAAGAATGATGGATTATGAAGTGATCTTATAGGCAATTCATAAGTTAATTACCCATTGGTTCTTATGCCTCCTAGATATTAAGCATAGGAGATTAAACAAATCAACAAAAGTACAAGGTGTGTCCTCCTAGTTGGGGACGGTTAGGAGGGGGGGGGGGGTTCTAGTCCAAGTTCAACTAATAGTTAGGTAATTAGTTAGGTTAAACCAAGTTAGTTAAGTAGTTAACTTGGTTAGTTATGTTTAGTGTTTAACAGTGTGTGTTAGGGTGTTCAGGGACCCTAACTGGCTCAGAAAAAGAGAAGTAATGAAAATAACAATATTTTCAGGTTCCGGGTATAGTCCGGTTGTTCGGTTGGATAGTAATCCGTTAAAGTGCTTAACAAAGCTTAAAGTGTCGTTAATACTCTTTTTAGTGACACGACTCATTCCTGACACTTTGGAAAGTGTCTAGCAATATTTTTCTCATGTATTGGCACTTTATTAGTTAGCTAAAAGCTGAATTATTATGTAAAGTGCTGAATTTTGCTCTTAGAGTACGTTTTAGGCACATCCAGTCATTGTAACTTATTCCTAGAGACGCAGTTCCACAACCCTTGTATCCCTACACTCACCACTAGTGTAGCAAAATATCTCAGGCTCTTATAGGCCTTGGAGGCAGTGTTTGCCTGATGCTGGCTTTATCAGCATGTTCAATAGGTTATCCGTGTATTGTGCTACTGTGCTTTTTGTGCATCATGTTTGTCACTAAGGTTCAGTATGTAAATAATGTAGTGACGTTAAGTACAGTATGATGCAGGTAAGTACATGTATCAGTATTCAAGTAGCAGTTCATCAGCTAGTTCAAACAAGCACAGTAATTAAGCAGTAATTAATCATTAGTTAAGTCGTACGGATACCTGGTTTAGTGCGGGTTGTCACATTCTCCCCCCGTTAAATAAATTTCGTCCCGAAATTTAAGTTCTGCTTGTAGAAGCAGGGTTCTTAGGAAAAAGGTGGGGGTATTTCTCTTTCATCCGGTCCTCACGTTCCCAGGTGTATTCAGGACCATGTCTGGCATTCCAACGAACTTTGACGAGCTTGACACTGCTCCGGCGGGTCTTGTTCACTTTCCAATCCGTGACCTCAACAGGTTCTTCAACGAAGTGGAGCGTGTCGTCAACATGAATCTCGTCGGTGGGAATGGCAACGGTAACTTTGAGTTGGACTTTTCTTTAGGTTGGATACATGAAATGTATCGTGAACACCATTCAGTTCAGCAGGTAGGTCCAACTTGTATGCTACTAGTCCTATTCTTTCCAGAATTCTGAAAGGACCAATGTAGCGCGGATTTAACTTCCCACGCTTTCCAAAGCGTGCCACCCCCTTCCAGGGTGATACTTTCAATAACACCATTTCTCCAACTTGGAAATCCACATGTTTCCGGTTTGGATCCGCATAGGCCTTTTGCCTGTGGCGAGCTGCTTCGATGCGTTTAAGAATTTGCGCAATCTTGTCTGTCGTCTCTTGGACGATTTCGGGGCCAGCAAGCTGCCTATCACCTGCGTCAGACCAACATAGGGGTGATCGGCACTTGCGTCCGTAAAGGGCTTCAAATGGCGCGACACCAATACTGGTGTGGTAGCTGTTGTTGTATGAAAATTCGACCAAAGGCAAATGCCTGTCCCAGCTACCGCCCAAATCCATAACACATGCCCTCAGCATGTCTTCCAAAGTCTGTATCGTTCGCTCGCTCTGGCCGTCAGTTTGCGGATGAAACGCAGTGCTCAGATTCAATTGTGAGCCAAAGGCTTCTTGGAAGGATTGCCATATCCTTGACACAAACCTTCCGTCACTATCAGAGATGATCGAGAGAGGTACTGCATGGCGCGCAACGATCTCTCTCATGTATATTTTAGTCAATTTGCTAGTGTTATCCTTCTCCCTGATGGGTAAGAAGTGTGCTGACTTTGTTAAACGATCCACTATCACCCAGATAGTGTCATGGCCTCTTGGCGTTCTTGGCAATTTCGTAATAAAGTCCATGGAGATTTGTTCCCATTTCCACTTGGGAATCTCAGGTTGTTGCAGAAGTCCTGAAGGCTTCTGGTATTCCGCTTTAACCTTAGCGCACGTTAAACATTTGCTCACGTAAACAGCAACATCGCCTTTCATCCTAGGCCACCAATAATAATCTTTGAGATCTTGGTACATCTTATCCGCTCCAGGATGGATAGAGTACCGTGATTTGTGAGCTTCATCGAAAATAACCTTCCTTAAATCACCAAACAGAGGAACCCAAATCCTTTTCTCAAAACATAACGTTCCTTCCTCGTTTGGTACCAAAAGCTTCTCCATCCCACGGAGATATTCTTCTTCAAGATTCCTTTCCTTGAGAGCTTCCTTCTGCGCGGCCCGAATGCGCAAGGAAAGATCGGTTCGTATAATCATTTCCAAAGCTCTAACCCTTATGGGCTTGATTCTCTCTTTACGACTTAGGGCATCGGCGACTACATTCGCCTTCCCTGGATGATACTTTATCTCGCAGTCGTAGTCGTTCAACAATTCAATCCATCGTCTTTGCCTCATATTCAACTCCTTCTGGTTGAATATGTGCTGTAGGCTCTTGTGATCTGTGAAGATTGTACACTTCGTACCATAAAGGTAGTGTCTCCAGATCTTTAGTGCAAATACCACTGCGCCAAGTTCCAAATCATGTGTGGTATAGTTCTTTTCGTGCACTTTCAGTTGACGCGATGCGTAAGCAATAACCTTTTGGCGTTGCATCAACACACAACCTAATCCTTGACGCGATGCGTCACAGTATACCACAAAATCGTCAGTACCTTCCGGTAGTGCTAAGATTGGCGCATTGCAGAGCTTATCCTTCAGTATTTGGAACACTTCTTCCTGTTTGATTCCCCAATCAAACTTCTTATCTTTCTGGGTGAGGAGCGTCAATGGTTGAGTGATTTTTGAAAAATCCTCGATGAACCTTCGATAGTAGCCAGCCAAACCCAAGAATTGCCGAATCTCGGTTGGCGTTTTTGGCGTTTCCCAATCCTTGATCGCCTCGATTTTGGTTGGGTCCACGTGGATTCCATCACTATTTACCACGTGCCCAAGGAATTGCACCTCTCGTAGCCAAAACTCGCACTTAGAGAATTTGGCATACAGCTGTTCCTTCTTCAGCAGCTCTAGAATGGCTCTAAGATGCTGCTCGTGTTCAGCCTTCGTCTTTGAATAGATCAAGATGTCGTCGATAAACACAATCACGAACTTGTCCAAGTACGGCTTGCAAACTCTATTCATTAAATCCATAAAGACTGCAGGTGCGTTTGTCAAACCAAACGGCATAACAAGGAACTCGTAGTGTCCATAACGAGTTCTGAAGGCTGTCTTCGGGATGCTCTCTTCTTGTATCCTTAACTGATGATATCCAGATCGAAGATCGATCTTTGAATAAAAACTTGAGCCTTGCAGTTGGTCAAACAGATCATCAATTCTTGGCGGAGGATACCTATTCTTGATCGTCAGCTTGTTCAATTCCCGGTAGTCAATACACATACGGAAACTACCGTCCTTCTTCTTGACAAACAGGACCGGAGCTCCCCAAGGCGAGAAGCTTGGTCGGATAAAACCCTTGTCTAACAACTCTTGAAGTTGTGTCGACAGTTCCTGCATCTCAGACGGAGCAAGTCTGTAAGGTGCCTTAGCCACAGGCGCGGCGCCTGGAACTAAGTCGATGTGAAACTCCACTTGTCTCTGAGGTGGCAGTCCGGGTAAGTCTTCCGGGAAGACTTCTGGATACTTCCTCACGACAGGGATGTCTTCGATTCTTGGCTCAGCAGCCTTCTTATCCACAATGTGTGCCAGGAAGGCAACACATCCTTTCTGTAAACACTTCCTTGCTTTCAAGCAGCTGATAATCCTCAACGGCGTCTCACGCTTTTCTCCATGAACAACAATGGTCTCACCATCATCGGTTGGGATACGAACAACCTTCTCGTGACATACTATCTCAGCCTTGTTTCCTGATAACCAATCCATTCCTACTACCACGTCGAAGCTTCCCAACTGGACTGGTAGCAGATCTAGAGTGAACTCACGTTCTCCCAATTCAATCACACAACCTCTGATCACTTCATTGGCTTCTACTAACTTCCCATTGGCTAATTCGATTGAGTAGGGAATATCTAACTTATTAGCGGCTAACCCAAGCATATTCTTAAATTCTAACGACACGAAGCTATAATCGGCACCAGTATCAAATAAAACGGATGCATAGCGTTGATTCACAGGGAACGTACCAGTAACGACATTGGGGTCCTGGCGTGCTTCCCTTGCTTCGAGTTGGAACACTCTTCCACGGGCTTGGTTTAGGTCTGGGCAGTTCTTCTTAAAATGCCCGATATCACCGCAGTTAAAGCATCCAAGTCTTTGCCCGTTTCCACCAGCTTGATCATTCCTCTGATTACGATTCATGGCGCCCGCTTGGTTAGCATTGTTGCCCCGATTCTCGTTACCTCCATAGTTTCCTTGTGGGCGATTTCCATTCCCGCCCCGGTTGTAATTCCTGTTTCCGAATCCTCCCTGGCCTCCCTGACCAGTAGTGGCCCAACAAGCGTCCTTCGAGTGGCCACGTTTCCCACATGCTTCGCATACTTTTAGCCCGCAATGACCAGAATGGTGGCGCTGGCAGGTGTTGCATTTGGGCTGGGCGCCCATATATCCCTTTCCTTTCTTTCCTCTACCAGCTGTAACCTGCGCTGGTGTGTCTGCTCCTCCTTTCTTAACCGCCACACTGGCGCCCTGCTTGAAGTTCGAGAACTTCCGTTTGTTACCTCCTGATGACTCGACATGAGTCTCTGCCTTCTTGGTCTTGATCTCATCAAACTTGTTCAAATGAATAGCCTCCTCAGTGAGAGCTACGCTCAAATCAATCGCCTCAGTAATGGTCGCAGGCTTGGATGAGGTTACCATGCTTATGATTTGAGGAGCTAGTCCCCAAATGAAACGTTCAATTCTCTTGAACTCAGGAGTGACCATGTAGGGTACCACATGCGATAAGTCATGGAACCTTTGAACGTACTCTGCGATCTTTGGACCGTCCATTTTCAAATGCCAAAACTCGGTTTCCAATCTCTGGATTTCTGCGCGGGAACAGTACTTTTTGCGCATAAGTTCCTTTAGTTCGGTCCAGGTCAGCGCGTAGGCAGCAGCTTCGCCAAGTGTCTGAACTTGTAGATTCCACCAGGATAGGGCTCCATCTAGAAACAGCCCTGAGATATAGGTGACTTGCTGATCCAGCGCGCACTTGCTCATGCGAAGAACAGATTCGGTTTTCTCAGCCCAACGAACAAAAGCGACAGCACCTCCTGTGCCATCAAAGTTTACAGGCTTGCAGTCTAAGAACTGCTTGTAGGTGCATCCATGAGGTGGATTATTGTTGTTGCCAGTGTTGCCAGAGTTGCTTCCACTAGTCCCTCCTTGAGAGGCGGCGTATTGTGCAATGGCAGCAGCGATAATTTGCTGGAGTTCTGCCTCATTAGTAGGCATGCGTGTTTCACGTCTTGGCGGCATCTTCTAAAAGATGGTTTAAGTTGGTCAGGTCATAATAAGTAGAGTGTACGTAAGTATACAACAACACATAACATCTCATGTTATCAATCACATAACATCTCATGTTATAAATAGATCACCCATATTGATAGCTTCTGCAATGGTTGAGGGCTTTGAGGTAGTAACCATACCCCTGATCTGGGGTGCAAGTGTCCAAATGAATCGTTCAATCCTTTTGAACTCCGGTTTGACTAAGTAGGGGGGGCGACCCTAGATAAGTCGTGCGATCGCTGGACAAGTTCAGGAATTTCTGGTTCGTCCATTTTCAAATTCCTGAACTCCACCTCAAGCTTCTAAATTCCAGTCCTAAAACAACATTTCTTCTCAATCGTTTCCTTGAGCTCGTCCAAGCTCAGTGCATAAGCAGCGTTTGTGCCAAGGGTCTGAACCTGGAGGTTCCATTAAGAGAGTGTGCCATCTAGAAATATCCCCGAGATATAGGTAACACTCTGTTGGGGCGAACAGTTACTCGTTCTTAGAATGGAGTCGGTCTTTTCGGACCAACGAACAAAGGCAACGGTGCCTCCTGTTCCGTCAAAGTTCAAAGGCTTGCAGTTCAGGAACTGTTTATAGGTGCAGCCAGTTGGAGGGTTATTTCCAGTAATACCATCGTTGTACTTAGAGCGGAGGGCTTCATGTCGTGCATTTATCTGTGAGATGCGTTCTTGCAGCTCGGCTTCTGTCCTTGGCAACGTGCTGGTGTTTGTGTTACGTCTGGGTGACATTCCCTTTTGTTGAAGTGGTGTGAAGCGTGTTAGACAATGTTTCAATTGTCTATGAGGTGTATATAGCAACATAAGCCATCATGTAACCACCCAATTTCACACGCAAATATACTCACTGTATGAGTGGGGAGTAAATTTCCGAGCCTTCACCTAGGCTTGCCAATTTGGCTTGTTGCTCGTAATAGAATGAACTCGAGGCTACATTGCCTTGGTCATTCGTGTTTAAGTTATTTCCTGCTGCATTGGTTATCATTAGCTTGACCCGCAGAGTCCACCAGGATTCCTGTGCATTACAAATCGTTATTACGTGGGCCCCCGTAATAATAAATTGTCTTGCACAGTTACCCCAAATTTTCTTTCGTCCAAGCAGATGATCAATCAAGGAGCAACAGTAGGTGCATTGGCATGAACAGGGTCATGCTCCAATGCGGGGTCAGGAGCAGCGCCTGGCTCAGGGGCCACGGCCGGCTCCGGATCAAAAAACTCCATCTCAAGATCAGCTGGATCAACAAACACAGGGGTTACAGGATCCTCCAAAGGCTGGTCTTAAGTGCATGAACTCGATGTCATGGTCTGGATCAAAACCAGGTGGAAAAAAAAAACAGTATCGTCCTCAATATCGCGATCAAACTCAAGTCTGTGTGCGAGAACTGGGGCAGCTGATGACGCCATATCAGGGTCGGCGTCGTGTGAGTGGTGCTGCACCCCCTGCATGTGCAAAGATGCGGATGTCAGAAACTCAAATGAGTCTGGGATAGGGGAATTGGCATGAGTTTCCCTTGCAGAAGCGTCCGCATGCAGTAGTCTAATACCAGCAGCAATAGGGCCCTGCCCTCGAATGGGTCCTCCTCCAGTAGATCGTTATCGTCGTCAGAGGCCACGTTGGGAGGGCATATCATCAACAGGATAAGCGGCAAGGGGGCAAATTCCCAACAAGATGGCCATCAGTAGGCTCTGCTACGACTTCAGGTAGCGCAAAAGGGCTGAAAGTCGTCATTGTCTGTGCCGGTAGTATCGGAAATGTACACCTCGTGCTTCGATGAAACTATGTCGTCTGATACTATGGCCATGGGATTCGTAGTGTCCATCTTTCTAGTACTTGATGAAAGCATGACGTTTGTAACACAAACGCATATACGTATAATAATCAATCATATAATCATATAATCACATAAGTCACCAAGTAAGCATTCAAATCATTCTCCTAGTCTCACTAGCCAATTCTCCTAGTCCCACTAGCCAATTCTCCTAGTCTCACTAGCCAACTTCCTCGATCTCTCAGACCGAGCCTCGGCCTCTCAGACCGAGCCTCAGCCTCTCAGACTAAGCCTATAATAATGAATAAAATGTGCTCAACATTTGTTTGTAAAAACGTTTTGGATCTGGACTTAAGTGGTATGCAGTAAAAATGTTTTCGTGGGAGCCCTAGTGATCATAGTCTAGACTCGAGAGAGAATCCTAGTTCGCTATGACCAGAGCTCTGATACCAAGCTGTCACACCCTGGCTTTGCGGAAGCGTGGTTAATTTGGTGTGACTTCTTAATACCATAGCTTAATCATAACAAAGCTATATGAGTTAAAAACATGCAAGATCATCCATTAAGTTTTGAAAACCAAATACAGTACCATTGTTTTAACGGGAACATACCCTAACAACCATAACCTTGTTTAACAAACATTACAAACTTAAACATAATATAAACATGGTTTAAGGATTGTGTCTTGTCCAGGAAAGAGACACATCCCCTAAACCCCGGATGACCTCGGAAACTAGTGCAGCGGAAAACATGCCATACCGTGCCAGATCTCGTTAATTTCCTGAAATACATGTAAGTTGAAAAATCAACAATAATGTTGAGCGAGTTCATGTGCAAGTGAGTAAGTAAAACACTTGTAAGTATAAAAGTTCCCTGGTATGTAGCAGTGTAAGGAAAAGAGATCACCAATGGTTTGCAAGGCCATTAGCATGTTGTGAAATGCAAGTAGGAAGACTCAACCCTAGCCGATTTATGCGTCGGGCAACCAAGTCACTCAAGGTCCGTTCTGTTGGTCCTCACAGAGGTCCGTTCTGTTGGGCCTAGAGTTGGGCTCGCTACACCCAGATAGATCTACCGCTTAAGTCCCTCGGTGTTCTGCCTACCCATTCACATGATCTAAGTAGTAAACCTCCTTACGTTAACATACCGTGTATAATAGTACTTGTAAACAAAGTAACATGTATTTCACCCCCGCAGTTAAGAAAACTGAAAACAGTTAGAGAAAAGGGGGACATGAACTCACAGTCAGTGCGTCTCTACCAAGTACTCCAAATCAGAAAGCTGTGCGACGACCTACAAGTGCTAATTCTATTAGACGGACGGCCGTGCCTTAGCTTTATAGTTTAAGTCTTTGGGAAATAGTTAGACAACTATTTCGTGTTTACATTCTGTATATACTTGGTAGTTAATCTCCTTCCCAAGGATGGGGGATTTGTACAAGTATTATGTATGTGGTGACTTTAAGTATTGACAAGATACATTTTCAAGTCTCATAACCAACACTTTAAAGATTTATGTCAAAACTCGTGGCGAGGTTTAATTTCCGAGAAATGAGGTTAAATATACTTGTTAGAAAAATAATAATTTTTCTAAGTCTTGGTATTTTTAGAAAAATTCGCCAGAGTATCCCCTAAAAACGGGAGTGTCCGTGCTAATGCGCACATCATTTTCTTTTTGAAAACAACCCATGATCATCAACAATCAACCCTTACGTTTTAACACGCGAAACGCTACCCTTGTCGTTTCAGTTTCAATATGTGGAAACTGGACTGTTTTCGGATGACTAAATAAAATACTTAACCCTTTCCAAAAATTCCCTAATTTTTACGGGTCGTCCTAATCGACCCAAAAATGATTGTATAAAAATATCGGGGTCCAGTTTCTTATCAATAATTTATAGAAAATCGTTTACCGAACTGTGATCAGATTTGTCACATTCTGATCACAGTTTACGGAAAAATTCGTCAAAAATTCCTCGTATGTCCGTTTATCGAAATTCCAGTTTGAGGGTCACAAATACATCCGTGACCATCTTAGATAAAAGTTTCAGGGGCTGGTTCGGTTCGGGTTTTAAGTTGGGATCGAAAACGCACAGCCCAATTTACTGCAGTAACAAACAGCCTTAGCTGCTGTCACGAAAACAGGTTTTTAAAATAGTAACCGACATCAGAAAAACACGATTCCAGCGCCATTTTCTTCGTTTTTCGAAATGACACGATTTAGGCTTTTGAAATTCCGTTTTTCGAGTTTTTAAAGTCCGTTTACAGCCTGATGAAGGCGGCTGAAACAGTGACTCAGCTTGCTGTTTTGTGGTTTAGATGTTATTAAATCGTGTTATAAGTGTCCGATTAGCGAGTTAAACAAGAAAACAACTTTTATACAAGTTAAAACATTTTTACACAAGTTCATGTTTCATGTGTGGTAGAGTTTCTCCTTTTAACCCGTGTATCATTCAAAACAAGCTTATGTTAAGATCCATGACCTTGCCAAACCGGGTTAAATGATGATCCGAGCTACCACATCATAGATCGGGTCTAAATAATCACACATTTCAAATACTACATCTTTTACACAACATATAAGCTATTAACCACCATGTTAAGTGTTTTTAGTAGACTTTTGTGCATCATTTTGCATTTTAACGAGATTTAACCGATACAAATCCTTTTAACCAACTTAGAATAGTTCAAAATAGAGATTTAAACATCATACCACTAGCTCGAGGCTAGGGAAGGATCTTGACGAAAATGGCGTGGATAAAAGCTAAAGAAAGAGGTCCTTCGCGTTCCGTTTGCACCAAGCTTCCTAATATGCGATCCTCGACACTTGTATGGACTTGGAATTACTTGAACAAGATCGAAAATATGATGGGTGCTCAAGGGGTGTTTGGCCGTAGCCTATGAGAGAGAGGGAGGGAGTGTTTTGTTGGGTTTGTGTTAGTGAAAGAATGATGGATTATGAAGTGATCTTATAGGCAATTCATAAGTTAATTACCCATTGGTTCTTATGCCTCCTATATATTAAGCATAGGAGATTAAACAAATCAACAAAAGTACAAGGTGTGTCCTCCTAGTTGGGGACGGTTAGGAGGGGGGGGGGGTTCTAGTCCAAGTTCAACTAATAGTTAGGTAATTAGTTAGGTTAAACCAAGTTAGTTAAGTAGTTAACTTGGTTAGTTATGTTTAGTGTTTAACAGTGTGTGTTAGGGTGTTCAGGGACCCTAACTGGCTCAGAAAAAGAGAAGTAATGAAAATAACAATATTTTCAGGTTCCGGGTATAGTCCGGTTGTTCGGTTGGATAGTAATCCGTTAAAGTGCTTAACAAAGCTTAAAGTGTCGTTAATACTCTTTTTAGTGACACGACTCATTCCTGACACTTTGGAAAGTGTCTAGCAATATTTTTCTCATGTATTGGCACTTTATTAGTTAGCTAAAAGCTGAATTATTATGTAAAGTGCTGAATTTTGCTCTTAGAGTACGTTTTAGGCACATCCAGTCATTGTAACTTATTCCTAGAGACGCAGTTCCACAACCCTTGTATCCCTACACTCACCACTAGTGTAGCAAAATATCTCAGGCTCTTATAGGCCTTGGAGGCAGTGTTTGCCTGATGCTGGCTTTATCAGCATGTTCAATAGGTTATCCGTGTATTGTGCTACTGTGCTTTTTGTGCATCATGTTTGTCACTAAGGTTCAGTATGTAAATAATGTTGTGACGTTAAGTACAGTATGATGCAGGTAAGTACATGTATCAGTATTCAAGTAGCAGTTCATCAGCTAGTTCAAACAAGCACAGTAATTAAGCAGTAATTAATCATTAGTTAAATCGTACGGATACCTGGTTTAGTGCGGGTTGTCACAATGATGACGGCGGCAAATCTTCTTTCTCGTTTGAGGGTTTGGCCAGCGGAGTCATGGATGTTGAAGATAATACATGGGTTCCTCGACGGGGTACAATTCAGTCTACAACTGAACCTCGTAAGTTTAATTTAATTGATGGACTATCAAAGGTTTCTGATCCAATCTCTGTGGAGAAGTTGTGTTCAGGTTCGGATAGTACAGGGTTTGTTCATACTTCCATGGGGTATGCGCCGACATCAGACTACAATGGAACATCTTTTTCGGCTGATAAAGGGAAACCAACAATTTCGGGCCCTGCGGAACGATTATCTTTTGCTAATATAGTGAAGGATAATAAAGAGAATGTGAAGGTTAACTTCAGGGTGATGGAATCGAGTGAGGAAGTTGACGGAGCTGACGTTGTTATTCCATTGTCTTCAGTTAAACAAGTCACTGACAGGTATGCGAACACTCTGTATGGGTACTTTTTGGGTAAATGTCTGGCATTTCCTGTGGTGGATTTCTATGCAAAGAACAATTGGGTAAAATTGTTCTTTGAAGACTTATGATGAATGCTCACGGGTTCTTTTTCTTCAAGTTCAAAACTAAAGAAGGGATGGAGCAAATGTTAGAGGATGGACCGTGGATGATAAGAAATGTTCCAATAATTTTGAAACAGTGGTCGGCCTCTATCAAGTTGGAAAAAGAGGATATAAAATCTATTCCAGTTTGGGTCAAGATGCATGATGTACCTTTAGCGGCATTTACTGAGGATGGGCTTAGTTTACTTGCATCTAAGATTGGGGTGCCTAAGATGTTGGAATCGTATACTGCCACAATGTGTGCGGAATCTTGGGGAAGAAGCAGCTATGCTCGAGCACTTATTGAAGTTCAGGCAGGGGTTGATTTAAAGAAGAGTGTAACTGTTGCAATCCCATCGTTGGATGGTAATGGTCATTCAATGGTGGAGGTTAAAATTGAGTATGATTGGGAGCCTTTAAGGTGTTCATCCTGTTGTGTTTTTGGTCATGAAGATAACTCGTGTCCTAAGAACCCTTAAGTAAGTTCGATTGGGGATGCTGAGAAGAAGAATAATGATGAATTTCAGGTCGTGGGTGCCAAAAAGAAGAAAGCTAATAATCAAGGGCTTCATATGAAAAATCAGAAGCCTAAGTTAGTCTATAGACCAGTTGTCAAACCTAAACCGAAATCGTCTGTGAGGAATCCGATGATTAATCAGGTCTCAACGTCGAACCCATTTGATATCCTTAAAGACGATGACGGTAATCAAGGAGGTACTACTGTGGGTCGAGTGGAGCAGAAGGATAAACAGTCGAGTGACAGGCAGGAATCGAATGAGGAGGAGGTCGTTGAAGTCTACAATGAAACTAGTGAATTTATGACATCGGGTACTCATCCTTTTTCTTCGAAAGCAGGGACCAGCACCTCTCAAATGGATAGGCTGTTTTCTGTTCATTTGAAGGGGTTGCCGGTTTGTGGCAACTTTATCTTTGATGATGGCGGTTGAGGATTATGTTTTTAGTTTTTGCATTGTTTTGTCTACTAGAAATCTTTTCATGATGTATAGTAGGCTAGGTTATGGGGTGTCATAGGTCTTTTGCTTTGGTTGTTATACATATATGGGGCATGTCCTGTATATGAACTAGTGTGGAACTCATCATCACTACTTGTACTTAATTGCAGTTGCATTTTAATAGAATCATCGGGGTAACCCTTTACCCAAAAAGATTTCCTTCTTTAAATATTAACTCAGTTAGCATACTTAACTGAACAGTACATGGACTATTTGTGATAATTTTCGAAACCTCAGGGACCAATTATGTACTTTTTATGAAAGTATAAGGACTGTTTATGCAACTTTTCGAAACTACAGGGACTATTTTTGTAAAAACTGAAACTTCAAGGGCCAAAGTGTAAATATTTCAAAAATCTGTCAAAAAAGGGGGTTCTTCTTTAAAGAACCGGCCCTTTGCAAGGATCGAACTCGTGACCTATCGTTTAGAACCGCAACGCCTTAACCAGTTTATCCTCCTACTAGGAGCTGTTAGGATATAGAATTTAATTCCTTTTATATACTATTTAGGATTATAATATTTGATTAAATATAATTTAAAACAAAAAAAGGTTGAACCGGCCACAAGATACTCGAACCCGCGACACCCCACTCAACAAACGAACACGTGACCGGTCGGGCTAAGCCCTCATTCAGTTAATATATGAAACTATATTATATTATACACACTTTGGAATTAAATATAATAAATCAAATCGAACACATATTAGTTTCCCGCATTCGATCCAATTGTTTAATGCTTTTGATCTGTCCAGAACATGTGTAAAGGGTCTACAACCCATACCCAACTCAATTGAACATTTATTCGACACAGTTTCATACCAAATTACTGTAAAAGCGAACTTTTTATTTAAAAATCAAAACAGATCGAATCCACTATGTATTGTTGGATCTGAGATCAAATTGGAATGCTATTTAAGTCCCTCAGACTCCCACGAACCTCTTACACCCTTCACAATCCACCAAAACTTCGTATTTAGTCAAAACAGAAACCTGCAACTTACAAAAATAATATTGTTACTGATATGTTATATAATTTTGATATTTATATAATTAAATCAGTTTTATTACTTATAAATATAGTTTAATTTAATGTATTTAAATTATATAACTATATAAATTTTCTCCAAAATTATTTTTATTTCAAAACATGCATTATTCTGAGTTCATATAAATTTAGAATCTGAATTTTTATGAGTAAATTTCTGTTTTCGTCCCTGAGGTTTGTCCATTTTAACTATTTTCGTCCAAAAATCTAATTTATAACAAATCCAGCCCTGAAGTTTGCATTTCTTAACGCTTTTCATCCCTAATGGTGCTTTTTCATTTAATTCTTAGGGATGAAAAGCGTTAAGAAATGCAAACCTTAGGGACGAAAAACGTTAAGAAATGCAAACTTATGGATGAAAAACGTTAAGAAATGCAAACCCTAGGGCTGGATTTGTTATAAATTAAATTTTTGGACGAAACTAGTTAAAATGGACAAACCTCAGGGACGAAAATAGAAATTTACTCTTTATTATATTAAATTATTTAGATAATTAAATTTATATAAACTTATTTATTGATATTTTAACCACTTTAATTCATTTTATTTATTTAAAATGATTCCAAGGCCATAATAATTATTTTAAGTCAGTGATATTCAAGTTCAATAATTAAAAATGTTATTTTTAATTATTCAGATTTAATATCATTATTTTGATAATTAGTTATATAATTATCATATTAATTCTTTCAAACAAAATATGTATCATTTATCAAATAATATATATTTTAAACCATCTAAATTAATTTATAATTTTTATAAATTAATAATATCACTTGTAAAATATTTTGGTCATAATCAATTATTTAACTATGTTATTTAATTATACTAGTTAATTATATTTGATTTATTATTACAAATGTTATATTAAATCAATTATATATTTTTGCAATTATTTTATTTATGTTAAATAAATATTTTTCATAAATAATTCCTTTATATCATATTCATTTTCCAAGTCCTCTTACTAGGTTATCCAAACCACATAGTTACCATTTAGACAAAACCCTACCGAATCCTATAGATTTAGGATTTCCGCTTATTCGATTAAACATTATTGTTGATACACATTCTATATTGTTGCATGTTCAATCAATTAGAGTGACGTGGAATCTTGTTTCCAAAAACTCTTTCAATTACATACGTGTTTGAACTTACCCGCAATCAAGGTGAGTTCATAGCCCCTTTTTACATTATTTTTGGGATGAAACATATGATACAATGTGATACAAACTTATTTGCTATTTGTGGATATCCCGATTGTCCTTGCATTTGCTTAATACTTGTTGTTGTTGCTTTAACGCGTTTACGTTCATTAACTTGCAAAAGCCCAACGGTTATATTATAGCGCTATAGGTGTGACGCCCCATCTCACTTCCAGTGAAACTATTTGTTGCAATTGTTGTTGTTGATACTCATGTGAAACTTTTTGGAAGTGTGGTGATAGACCCGTGTTACGTCATAACGAAGGTTTGAATGTACCACCAAGTGACTACTTGTATTACTCTTTTGCTTAAAGACATATCACATGTGTGGAGTATCCTAACATGTAGAGAATCCTTGTGGGTTAAATGGATTCATTCGTATCATTTACGTGAGAGGAGTTTCTGGGATGTCCCGGTCAGAAATAATGTGGCATGGAGCTGGAGGAAAATGTTGCAACTTCGCCCAATTATTCGAAAGCATATATGGATGGAAATTGGGGATGGTAATAAAACTCTAGCGTGGTTTGATATATGGGATGATGCTTGTCCGTTGATATCCTTTCTGACTCCAAGGATGATAGCTAATGCTGGGTTTGGTATGCAAACTAAGGTGGCTGAGTTGTGGGAGTTTGGAGGATGGAGGTGGCCGAATGCTTGGGTTCAGCGATACCCGGCTTTACAAAACATGAGGGCTATTAACTTGAATCCTAATATGCAGGATAGGGTGGTGTGGAGAACCAGTTCGGGCTCAGTTGTCGACTATGGAACTTCGATGGTATGGGAGGAGATTCGGCTTAATGAGAGTGCAGTTCCTTGGGCCAATATCGTGTGGTTTTCTCAAGCTATCCCTCGGCATTCGTTTGTCTTGTGGCTGCTAATAAACAAGAAACTAAAGACACAGGATGTGATGAGGAAATGGTGTTCTTCGGGAAATATGAACTTTAATCTCATGTGTTGTTCTTTGTGTACGTCTGGACCAGATTCTCATGAGCATCTTTTCTTTGATTGTTTGTATGCTTCTCGGATATGGTATGGTGTTCGAAATAAAGTGGATATGGGAACTATTGACTCCTCTTGGGACGTGATATATGACCACTTAATTCAGCATGCGGATTCGAAGAAGGTTATTCATATTGTTGAACGTCTAGTGGTTGGTGTGGCAGTATATTTTGTATGGCAAGAGCGAAACCAGCGATTGTTCTCTAATAAAAAGAGAAATGAAAGTCAGCTTATTGAGGTGATTCTGAACACGGTCCGGATGAAGCTACATTCCATGAAGTTCAAGATATCAATTCAGGCGACGAGAGTGTTACACTTATGGAGATTACCTCGCCGGTTATTGATGGATGATGATGATTGTGGTTAACTCTTTTGTCATGTGTTTTAGTATAGTTAATCCTTTGTGATTGGTGTATGTGTTTGCTTTGTTGCTTGTTGAACTCAAATGTGGCATGTCATGTTTGAGAACTGGGGGTTCATGTTAGGCCCTCACTTGTTTTTTGTGGTTGTGTGAAATAAAATTTAACCGGGGCTTACATGACATGCCACATAAGAGTAAAACAAGCATACAAGCCAAAACTAAGCATAAACCATCTAGACACTAATACTGAAATAAATCAGGTCTCTTCGAAGGTCTCTACTGAACTTAGTTTCCAATCTTCCAAGATTTTTCTCTCATGCGGCTTATCCTTATACTTGAATGATAATAACTTCAGCCTCACAGTGTCGATAATGATGCTTGTTAGCACTTCAGGCGGTCTTAGTTGATTGTTGAAGAACCTGGAGTTCCTTTCTTGCCATACAAAATATGCAGTCGCCTTGATGACGAGTTTAGCAATAACCGAGTTTAGTGACCTGGAAGTCGCTTTCGGCAGCAACCATCCCATGATGTCGTCCCACTTGTTAGGCACCATCTTCATACTAGACTTCTCCTTGATAGCATCCAAAACCATGGAAGAATATGAACATTGAAAAAACAAATGCTCATGAGACTCCAGCTCTCGTTGACACAATAAAATGCTTCCGCTACTTACTTAGACTGTTATTTGAACTTAAAACTTTTGAACTTTAACTATGGTATTTACTAACCATTATGGTTGGTGGACATTCCTATTATTAACTAAATGCTCAGTATAATTGGTGGCTGGATCCTGGTTAGTCACACACCTCGCGGTGATACACCGCATGTGGATTTGAGGGTGTGACATATAGGCTAAAACATGTCTTCGCGATACATTATTTTGACCCATTTACTTTGATTAGTCACTGTGTGTCGTTTGTTTGCTTTGTGGTACGGACGAATGACCACCATCTTTGTTTTTGTTGATTTTTGTATCATCTCGCTTTTTATCTAATCATCTCACTCGTTTTCTCTCATGTTTCCTCTTTTAGAATGCCTCTTCGACGCGAAAATCCATTACCCAATGCTGAACTGGCAGCAATCATTTCGCAGCAAATGGCTGCTGTACTCCCAGACATTGTTGCTCAAGTTAACCAAGCCAACAACAACAATAATGCTCCATGCAACTTCAAAAGTTTCAATTCGGCTAAACCACTCAAGTTTAGTGGTTCTGAGGGAGCAAATGGGCTCCTACAGTGGTTCAAGAGCATTGATAGTACCTTTCGTCATGTTCAGTGTCCTGATAATCGCAAAGTCGAGTTTGCTTCTAGTGTATTTCAAAAGAGGGCTCTTACTTGGTGGAATGGAGTCATGAGAGACCGTGGTGCTGAGGTTGCTTTAGCAGAGACCTGGGCAGAGCTTAGGGCTCTTATGATAAGGGAATTATGTCCTCGTCATGAACTAAGGGCTTTAGAAAGGGAGTTTGATGACCTAAAGCAGGATAGTGGTGAACACAGGGCAGTTCCTAATCAGCCTGCACAGGAAGGGAGTAAGCTTCATAGGAAGGGTAACAAGGATAAGAAACAGTCGTCTGATAAGGGTGAGAACAAGAAGGGTAAGAAAGCTTGGTCTACGAAAAAGTCTTGGAAGTGCAAGTCTTCCCAAAACTTCGTTGTTTCTGCACAACCAAACCAGGCAGCTCCTAATCAGCCTGCACAACCACCAGCAAAGAAACGGTATGCGGGGAATGCACCGTTGTGCAACAGATGCAATAGTCACCATCAACCGCAAGTTCAATGTCGTTTCTGTGCTAACTGTGGAAAATCGGGTCATCTTGCCGATGTTTGTCGTTTTGCTCAGAATCAAGCAAGTCAGAACCCCGCTCAGCAAGCTGTTCAACCACCTGCTCAACAACAAACACAAGCTGCACGACCTCACTATCCTCCTGGTTCATGCTACAATTGTGGGGACCTGACTCATTATCAAAACCAGTGTCCAAAGCTGGCCAACGCGAATCAGGCTCAGGCTCATGGACGAGTTTTCAACATGAACGCAAATGAGGCGCGTGCAAACAATGAGGTGGTCAACGGTACATTCTTTATTAACAATCAGTATGCTTCTGTTCTTTTTTATTCGGCTGCCGATAAGAGTTTTGTGTCATTGTCTTTTGAGCCTTTGCTGTGCATGACTAGAACGAAACTAGGAAAGCCCTTAACAGTAGAAGTTGCTAGTGGTGATCCCGTTGTTCTCGATTCTATTCTTCGTAACTGCCAGTTGAACCTTAACAACCATCTCTTTCCTATCGACCTCACACCGATGCAACTTGGAAGTTTCGACATAATAGTGGGAATGGATTGGTTAGCCAAGTATCACGCATAGGTAGTTTGTTTTGAGAAGATTGTTCGTGTGCCTCTCTCGACAGGTGAGATCCTAGAGGTTCGTGGTGAGAAACCTGCTAGTAGCCTCAAACTCATGTCTTGTACTCAAGCTCAGAAGTATCTGTGAAAGAACTATGTGGCCTTCTTGGCACATGTCGTAGCAGATAAAGGCAAAGGTAAGTCTCCTTGTTGTTCGAGATTATCCTGAAGTGTTTCCTGAAGATTTACCTGGTTTACCCCCAGCACGCCAAGTCGAGTTCCGTATTGATCTTGTACCTGGTGCAAATCCTATCGCTAGATCTCCGTATCGTCTTGCACCGTCTGAGATGCAAGAGTTGTCTAAGCAGCTTCAGGAGCTTTCTGACAAAGGTTTTATCCGTCCTAGCTTTTCACCTTGGGGTGCTCCCGTTCTTTTTGTCAAGAAGAAGGATGGATCTTTCAGGATGTGCATCGATTATCATGAGCTTAACAAGCTTACCATCAAGAATCGATATCCCCTACCTCGCATTGATGATCTCTTTGATCAGTTACAGGGTGCTACTTGTTTTTCAAAGATTGATCTACATTCTGGGTATCATCAACTTCGTGTGCATGAAGAAGATATTCCCAAGACAGCTTTCCGCACTCGATATGGGCATTATGAGTTCACAGTTATGCCATTCGGTTTGACTAATGCTCCTGCTGTTTTCATGGACTTGATGAATAGGGTTTGTAAGCCTTATTTAGATAAGTTCATCATCATTTTCATTGATGACATCCTGATTTATTCTAAGATGCAAGCTGATCATGAGCAACATCTTCTTCTTACTCTGGAACTCTTGAAGAAAGAGCAACTTTTTGCCAAATTCTCTAAATGTGAATTTTGGCTTAAGGAAGTTCAATTTTTGGGGCATATCGTCAACGAACAAGGTATTCATGTAGATCCCTCCAAGATCAGTGCGATTAAGGATTGGGATACGCCTACTACACCCACCGAAGTTTGTTCATTTCTTGGTCTTGCGGGTTATTACCGCCGCTTCATCGAAAACTTCTCCAAGATTGCAATTCCCCTAACTGCTCTAACTCAGAAGAATAAACCCTTCGAATGGGGATCTAAACAGGAAGAAGCTTTTCAGACCTTGAAACAGAAGCTTTGTGATGCACCTATTCTATCCTTACCTGAGGGCAATGATGATTTTTTCGTGTATTGTGATGCATCCAATTTGGGTCTTGGTTGTGTTCTCATGCAAAGGAACAAAGTCATAGCATATGCATCAAGGCAGTTAAAGATACACGAGAAGAACTACACCACTCATGATCTTGAGTTAGGTGCAGTTGTATTCGCTCTCAAAATCTGGAGACACTATTTGTATGGTACAAAATGTGTGGTTTTCACCAACCACAAAAGTCTTCAGCACATCTTCAATCAGAAAGAACTCAACATGTGGCAACGACGTTGGGTTGAACTTCTAAACGACTATGACTGCGAAATTCGCTACCATCCTGGTAAGGCGAATGTCGTGGCCGACACATTGAGTCGTAAGGAACGTGTCAAGCTTCACTGTATCAAAGTTCGATCTGATATTCAAACCCGCATCTCTCAGGCTCAACATACTTGTGTTTCACAAGGTTTGATGGGTAAGGAATTACCGTATCACATTAAGCCTGATCTTGAAGTAAAAGACGATGGATTGTATTATTTCATGGACCGTTTGTGGGTCCCAAGTCAAGACAATCTTCGCACCTTGCTTATGGATGAAGCTCATAAGTCTCGTTATTCTATTCACCCTGGTGCAGACAAAATGTATAAGGATCTTCGTACTCAGTATTGGTGGCCTGGTATGAAGAAAGACATTGCCTTATACGTGTCCAAAAGCCTTACTTATCTTAAGGTTAAGGCTGAACATCAACATCCCTCTGGATTATTGGAGCAACCATAGATTCCAGTTTGGAAATGGGAAAACATTGCTATGGATCTTATTACCAAACTTCCACGCACTAAGAGAGGTCATGATGCTATCTCGGTAGTTGTTGATCGTCTTACAAAATCAACACATTTCTTGCCAATCCATGAGGATCTATCTGCCGACAAGCTTGCTAAAATTTATGTGGATGAAATTGTATCTCGACATGGTGTTCCTTTGAACATTATTTCTGACAGAGATGCTCGATTCTCATCTCGCTTTTGGAGAACCATGCAATCTGCTATGGGAACCCAACTTAATTTGAGCACAGCTTATCATCCGTAATCAGATGGTCAATCTGAAAGAACAATCCAGACACTGGAGGATATGCTTAGAGCTTGTGTGATTGATTTTGGTGGTAGTTGGGATTTTTTGGGTAAAGGGTTACCCTGGTGATTCTATATATTCACAACCAAAAGAAACAAGTAGTGTAGAGAACCTACACTAGTTCAATCATGGGACATGCCCCATGAAAGTAAACCTGAGAACCAAAAGCAGAAACCAAAACAACAAAAAAACCAACTAGACTATCCTCTAGAAAAACCAAAAACAAGAGAAAAAACTAATCAGCCACCATCATCAATAATTTCATTGCCATGGATCTCCCACCCCCTTAGAAGTCTTCGAACATTTCCAGTATTCTTCAGTCTCGCTCCCATCAACTTGTACCGAACCAATTTTATGATTTGCTCACTAACAATCTCTGGAGGTCTCATCTGATTCTTGAATAGCCTAGTATTGCGTTCCTGCCAAACAACATAAGCACTAGCCGCAACTAATAGTCTAGCAACATAATCAGCAGCTAACTTAGACTTTTTTTGGGTAAAGGGTTTACCCCGGTGATTTTATAGAATATCAAAAATACAAGTAGGAGGCTGAAATACCCCCTAGTTCTCTTAGTGACATACCACTAAAGAGTAGAACAAAAATCAACTAACAACGAAACAACCAATTACATCAAAACAAAACAAATTGGTCTTCAATCTTCATCCAAGAAGTCTTCCTTATCTATCTTCCACTCCTCCAAAAAACGCTTGACATTCGGAGTTTGTTTGTACTTGAAGGAGATTAACTTTGTTCTCACAGTGCTGATAATAGCATCGGCAATTTGCTCCGGGGGTCTCAACCTGTTGCTGAAAAACCTTTTATTTCTTTCACTCCAAATGGCATAAGCTGCGGCCGCCACAACCAGTCTACTAGCAACAGCAACAATCGACTTCGAATGAGCTGTAGAGACGAGCGAAGAAGCGATCTCCTCCCAAGATTCTAATACCGAACCCATGTCTACTTTATACCGCACTTTGCACCACACTAACTTCGAATAAGAGCATTCGAAGAACAAGTGGTCATGAGTCTCTAGTCCCGAATAACATAACAAACAGCACATCTGATTCATCGACCCCGTAACTGAATGATTCCATCGTAAAATCCGGTCTTGGGTCCAAAGCTTGTTTTTGAAGATAAGCCAACACACAAAAGCATGTTTAGGAATATTAAAGGATGACCAAACAACTTTAGACCAATCAGTTTGCTGGTCACGGACTCGGATCGATTCCCATACCTCCTTAGATGTAAACGAAACAAGCTTTCCATTCGGATTCATCCATAAGATCTTATCTTGCATAGAAGACAATGTAAGAGGTCGAAGCTGAAACAATATAGGGTACACACTCCTCCAAGCCTCCGGCCACACCCATCGGCCATCCCTGATAGCATCGGCCACTTTAGACTTTATATTAAAACCATATCTTGCCATTTGCCGAGGAGTAACTACATTCTGTAAAGGACCCTCAACCGTCCATTTATCGAACCAAAGAGACGTGCGAAGACCATTACCAACCTTACTCCATAGATGATCTCGAAAAAAATATCTACACTTCATTAATCTTTTCCAGCCCCATGGTGAACTGGCTGGCACCGGAATATCCCAAATGCTACGACCACGAAGTCTATACAATTCGATCCACGTGGTCCAAAGCGACTTCTTACCAGACAGAATACTGAAAATATGATAAGCCATTAAAGACTTATTCACATCCGAGATCCGTCGTATGCCCAAACCACCTTCCACCTTAGGAAGACAAACATCCTTCCAAGCCACTTTAGCTCTACCCTTCGAACCCATGGTATTTCCCCACAAGAACCATTTCATTTTTCCTTCCAATTCTTTGATGATGCTGGTCGGCAATATAAAAACCAATACACATGTATAGACGATAACACAGAGACCACCAACTGAAGCCTACCAGCAAAAGAAAGGAATCTATTCTTCCAATCATTGATACGTTTGGCAACCCGCTCCACTAAAACTTTACAATCCTTAATTAACAATCGCGAAGCAAGCAAAGGAACCCCCAAATACTTAATAGGCAGTCTCCCCTCCTCAAACGGAACTAATTCAGTAATCCTGCTCCTAGCCGATGCAGGAACATTACAAAAAAATATAGTACTTTTTGCATTACTCGGAATAAGACCAGAAGCTTGTTCAAACTTTTTTAGAGATCGCATAATAACTTTAACCGAACCAACATCGCCCCTAGCAAATAATAAAAGGTCATCAGCAAAACACACATTAATTATCCTTTGCTTCTCACACTTATGATGAAACCGAAAAGAGGTATCCAATTCAGCATTTTTGTTGAGCATCAGCGTTAAAGTTTCCATGACCATGGTGAACAAGTAAGGAGACATTGGATCACCTTGCTGCAAGCCTCTTTTACCTTTGAAATACCCGTGAATGTTACCATTCACACTTAAAGAAAAAGAAGAGGAAGTAACACACTCCATAATCCAAGCTATAAACCTTGGACGAAAACCGAATCCATGCAAAATATCACGTAAAAATCTCCAATCAACCGTATCATACGCTTTTTGAATATCCACTTTCATAGCACATCTAGGAGGACCCGTTTGACGATGAAATTTGTGCATTAGCTCTTGAGTCAACACTATGTTATCCGAAATCCTCCTACCAGGGACAAACGCCGACTGGTTTTCACTAATGAGATCCTTTAAACCTTCAAGAATCCTAGTAGTGATTATCTTGCTAATGGCCTTATACACCACGTTACAACACGATATTGGCCTGTAGTCAGTGACTGTTCCCGGTGTAGAAACCTTTGGGATGAGGGCTAAAAATGTGTGGTTAATCTCCTGAAGCAATCTACCCGACTCAAAAAAATCAAGAATAGCAGCAGTTACCTCGGTTCCAACAATAGACCAAGCTTGTTTAAAAAATGCAGATGTATAACCATCAGGTCCCGGCGCCTTGTTCTCATTGATAGAAAAAATAGCAGCTTTGACTTCTTCCGGCGACACTGGCCTACACATAGAATCCGCCACGAGAGGATTAAGAGTGACCGAGAATAAGTCTTGACTAACTCGGCTGACCATACCCCCATCCAAACCCAAAAATTCCCGAAAGTGATTAACTAAAGCGTTTGAAACCTCATCCCCTTCATAACTATTTCCGGCCATGTCTTTGATGATATTGATTTTATTAATATGATTGTGACATTTCAAGACGTTATGGAAATAAGCTGTATTCGAGTCTCCAGCTTCAAGCCACTTTTGTTTAGCTTTTTGTTTCAAAAATCTCTCCTCATCTAGTGTAGCCTCCAAGTACTTCTTGACACATACTGACTCAGCTTCTTTGATGACCATATTGAACGGGTCGGCATCCAACCTTTTCTGCAAATCATCCAGCTCAGCCTTCAAGTCGATCACCTTTTTATGAAAATTACCTTGTTTTTTTAGCAAAACTCTAAACGGGTGCTTAAGACTCCTAAGTTTCTTGACAACACGAAACATTGGAACCCCCATCACATCTACGGCCCATCCATTGCTCACCACTTCCAAAAAATCTTTTTTATGGGTCAAAAGGTTCGTAAATTTAAACGGTTTAGGTTTGTTCTTTGTCGCCATTTGAATGTTTAGTAAACCAGGGCAATGATCTGAAATACCATTTGGAAGGAAAACTGCATAAGCATCCACAAACTTTTCCACAAAGCTAACATTAGCCATAATTCTGTCCATTTTTTCACGAATTCCAATCCCATTCTTTGGCCTTTGATTCCAAGTATAATGCATCCCATGAGCTCTTATATCAAACACCTCAATATAATTCACACATTCATTGAAATCGCCCATAGCCGCACTCATTTTCGACGAGCCCATGCACTTGTCTTCTAAGTTCAAAACGACGTTAAAATCCCCCATGATAATCCACGGATCTGATTGAACGGCACCTTTATGCATTTTTAGCGATTCCCACAACTGTTTTCTTTCTTGATCACTGTTACTAGCATAAACAAACGAAATATTTACCATAGCTCTATCTTTTTTGAATTGAACTCGAACATGAACAACTTGATTAGTAGCATGCACAACTAAGACATCCACGTTATCCACATTCCATCCTAAAATAACACGCGTACCTTTATTACACATATTCCCATTTGAAGTCCAATCCCAATTCCTGAACACATTCTTACACACTTTGTCAAGATTGCCCATCTGAACATGCGACTCCAGAATAGCTAACACTTGCAAACTATTATCTTTTACAAACTTTTGAACCTCTTTTTGCTTTAGGGGATGGTTCAAACCCCTGACATTCCAAGCTGCAATACTATCCATTAATAACCCCTTGATCAGGTGTGCTTGCACCTGTATTATTCAAGTCCTTTTGTTGATTATCATTCAAGAAATTATACCCCCCCATATTCGGATTGATTCTAACCTCATCATTCTCGGATCCCCAATCATCATTCATGTCATTCAGTGCATCAAAAGTGTTAGAAGTTCGAATACCTGGTCCCATAGAAGAATTCGGATCTTTAGATGAGCTCGGATTGGAAGAATCCCTTCTATCAGGTATTTTCTTTGGCCTGTATATAAAACGCTGCTTATCTTTCACATTAAACTGTTGCTTTGCCCCTTTTTTCCGACTGTTAGCACTCTTAAAACCCTGATTATCAACATTTTCTTTGTTATGCATCTCCTTATCAGTCTTTTCATTCACTTTCGTTGGACATTCGTCAATCCCATGCCCAAATACATTGCAAGCGTTGCACCTAGGATGTTTCCATTCATACTCCACCCTAATGTTACTTTTAAGATAGCCACCTTCTTCCACATTAGGAATAGCCACGGTAACACTCTCTTTAAATTCCTTATCAGCATCTAATTCAATTATCGCTCTAGCATATCCACTCCTACCCCACGAGTCTAAACACATCTTAGTTGTTTCATTGTCAAGGACCTTGGGGGTTCCAACCTTGGAAGCTATCAAACTAAGTCCATCTTCTGTATAGGCCGCCAAAGGAACATCATGCATCTTAACCCAGACGGGTATCTTTTTTAATTCTTCTTTCTTTAACTCGGTATTAGGAGACCATTGTTTCAAGAAAAGCGGAATATTTCGAATAAGCCATGGTCCGTCCTGCATAACCTGCTCCATTCATCATGCACTTATCCAACCCATATTTTTCCCATCTTCGGCTAACAAAATACTCAACTACCGGAAAACGCTAACCTTTTCCCAAGGAAATATCCGAATAACACATTATTAAAACGATCCTGAACTTGTTTAACCGAGGCGATCGGAATAGTAACATCTACGTCAACATCTTCAGCCGCTTTAGAGTTTTCCATAAATCTGAAATTTACCTTTTGTGATGGTTTGACCTTGGCTAGAGTCTCCGCATACGTCTGCCCTTTCATGCTAGTATCACTGTCCACGTTTAATGCATCGGATTCATGAGACTCAGGGATGACTGGAGTAGTGATCTTCGTAAGTTCATCAATTATGTTAATCATTTTCGGATCAGAGTTTGACTGCTGGACAACACCCCTACGCGGAGCAAAAGTGTTTCCTTCAATATTAACTATCCTGCTAGCTATACCTTGGTAGGGTAATGGTGGCTTGAACCGACCATCCTGAGTATTACCATCATGTTTTTTACGATCATCCATACCAATAAACAGCAACTCTCTCAAAGAACCACCTCAGTAAAAGACCATGCACAAACGACGACAACCAAATGACACAACCAGAATTGATCAAAGAAAACCCTAATCTTAAAATCTTCACGAAATCAAATAGAGCACCCGATCAATCAAGGTTACTGCCTCACCAGTAGGACCGAAAGCCCCAATACTCTATTCAATCAGATCAAACTTTAAAATCAGAGCCGGCGATCAAGAAAAGAATGAACCCAAGAAGACTATCGATCAGAAGATGTTAACTAGTTCGTTACATATGTTTGATGAATCAAACATTGATTACAGACTGTTATACACCCAATTCTCGAAAGAATCAAGGAATCATGGAAGAAGAAAAAATCGCCTGCTAGAGAGTAGACCAGCTAACTTAGACTTGGACCGAGCAAGTAACCAATTAACAATATCCACCCACTTAGCTTGAACCATATCCATACCCACCTTCTGTCTCACGATATGCCAAACTTGCGAAGAGAATTCACATTCAAAGAACAAGTGACTATGAGAATCATGATTAGCATAGCATAACAAACAACACATCATGTTCATATTCTTTCTTCGAGAGAAGTCCCACTTCAGAATTTTATCTTGCGTGAGCAACTTACCTCTCATGATCAACCACATCAAAAATGCATGCCGCGGGATACATTGGGTAAACCACACAATAGTGCTCCAGTCTACATCTGTTTCTTTGTATCAAACCGATTTCCACACACCCGAAGACGAGAAATCGGTCCTATGCTGCCCGTCACGCCACATTGATTAAATTCTCCTACAACAATAGTTATCACTCCAGCATCAACTTGGCTCCTTTCGAGGCTCTCTATGGTTGAAAATGTCGTTCACTAGTCTGCTGGAATGAGATCGGTGAGGCTCAGCTTACTGGACCTGACCTCATTCTAGAGACAACAGATAAGGTTAAGAAAGTTCACGATAACCTTCAGACAGCTCGAAGTCGTCAAAAGAGTTACGCGGACCGACGACGCAAGCCCTTGGAATTTCAAGTCGGTGATCGCGTTTTACTTAAGGTTTCACCTTGGAAAGGTGTGATCAGATTTGGAAAGATAGGAAAACTTGCACCTAGATATGTTGGACCATTCAAGATCGTCGAAAGAATCGGAAAGGTAGCCTACAGACTTGAGTTACCTCCTGAACTTGGAAACGTTCATCCAACCTTTCACGTGTCCAATCTCAAGAAGTGTTTAGCTGATGAGAACCTCCACATACCACGTGATGAAATTCGTGTTGATGACACGATGCATTTTGTTGAAAAGCCTGTGGAAATCATGGACCGTGAAGTCAAATGGCTCAAACGCAAGCGCATTCCACTTGTCAAAGTTCGCTGGGAATCTAAACGTGGACCAGAATTTACTTGGGAACGTGAAGATCAAATGAAGGTGAAATATCCACATCTTTTCTCACAAGTTTCCTCTAAATAAATTTCGGGACGAAATTTCCACAAGTAGGGGAGACTGTGACACCTGTGCTTGTAATCATTGTATAAACTTTGAATGGTTCAATTATCAATGAAACAATGTTATTTGATCCCAACATTTATTTGTTTATGTTCGACATTTTGTATGTTTCGATTTTTGTTCAAATTCAAACTCTATATCGCTTTCTGGAGAGTTATACGCAAACCGATGCGTAAACGTAATTAGTTTAACGCAAAAAACACTCCGGAACATCAACATATGCTTAACATACCTTAAATAACCTTTACATAACTTAGATATAAGTTTTGAAGGCTTTGGTATGGCAAAATCAAGTTTATTCACTTATAGGGACTAATTTCGACAAACTGCGAAAGTATGCCGATTCGTACTGTAACGAACAATCCGGAACATGATCATAAGTTAAACATACCATAAATATCCTTTACATAGCTTAGAAATAGGCTTTGAGGGGTTCGGTGTGATAAAATAAACTTTTAGATCAAACAGGGACTAAAAGCGTCAAAAAGTGCATAGGTTTGCATTTTCGCGCATAACTTACGTTCTGAATATATCCGGACATCTATAAATTTATGTAATCATTAAATATTTTATTTTAGTGATTGGCATGATAAAATTCCATTCGTCGCGTAATTTGGATCGTTTTTCGCGTCCGTTCGTGTTTCGTCGTAATTAACCGAATAACTTTTTTTGGGTAAAGGGTTTTACCCCGGTGATTCTATATATTCACAACCAATAAAACAAGTAGTGTAGTGAGCCTACACTAGTTCAATCATGAGACATGCCCCATGAAAGTAAACCAGAAGAAAACCAATAAAAAAACACCATAACGTAAAAACAACTAGACTAGAATCTAGAAAACATCAAGCAAATAAAAACTAATCAGCCGCCTCCATCTTCCATCTCAGTTCCACAAATCCCCCAATCTCCTAGAAGCCTTCGCACATTGTCACAATTCTTCAGCTTCGCTCCCATTAGTTTGTATCGCACTTGTTGAATAATAATTGCACTAATAGTCTCCGGAGGTCTCAACTGGTTCTTGAACAATCTAGCATTACGCTTCTGCCAAATAACATAAGCACTAGCCGCCACCAACAATCTTGCAACATAGTTAGCCGCTGACTTAGACTTGGCACGCACAAGAAGGCAATCAACAATATCATCCCACTTTGATTGAACCGATTCCATACCCACTTTATGTCTGACCATTAGCCAAACTTGCGTAGAGAATTTACATTCAAAAAACAAATGACTATGTGAGTCGTTTTTTTTTTTTTGGGTAAAGGGTTACCCCGGTGATTCTATATATTCACAACCAAAACAAAACAAGTAGTGTAGAGAACCTACACTAGTTCAAACATGAGACATGCCTCATGAATGTAAACCAAGCGACACACAGAAACAACCAAAAATACAAACCACCTAGACAACCATCTAGCACAAAACGAAAGCCAACAGAACCAAAACAAATTAGCCACCATCGTCACTGATGTTGTTGCCGCATATCTTCCACTCCGCCAGAAGCCTTTGCACATTAGGAGTGTTCCTTAGCTTTGCTCCCATAAGCTTATATCGAACCGTATCAAGAATAACTTTGCTTATCACTTCCGGAGGTCTCAGTTGATTCTTGAAAATTCTAGCCTTTCGCTCCTGCCAGATAACATAAGCACTAGCCGCAACCAGAAGACGAGCAACATAGTTAGCCGCAGACTTCGACCGAGCACGAGGAATCAACCAATCAACAATATCTGTCCACTTTGGATGGACAGACTCCATACCACCCTTCTGTCTGACCGAAAACCACACTTGAGAAGAGAATTTGCACTAAAAAAATAAGTGACTATGGGAGTCATTATTCGCATAGCATAATAAGCAACACATCATGTTCATATTCTTCCTTCGAGCTAAGTCCCATTTCAAAATTTTATCCTGAGTCAGTAATTTACCTCTCATAATCAACCACATCAGGAAAGCATGTCTTGGAATACATTGCGCAAACCAAACAATATTACTCCACTCCACCTCCGGCTCTCTATACCGAATCGAATGCCATACACCCGAAGCTGTCAGATCATGAAAGTTATCCCCGTCTCGCCACAGTATCCTGTCACGCTTATTCGGATCAGTATGGATGTTATCTAGCTGATTTAGGACCGGAAAAAAATCTCTCCAGGAAACCGGCAAGGACCATACTCCATTAGCTTGAATATCAACAACTTTATCATCCAAACGAAAGCCCGCATTGGTAATAACACGCGGCGTCAGAAAATTACCCAACGGCCCTATGTTACACCAATAGTCATACTAAGCTGAAATTTTCGCCCCATTCCCAACTTCCGACCACATATGGGATCTTAATATCGGCCGCATTTGTAATAGATTCCTCCAAGACCAAGAGCAGTTCGACGGCATCTGACAAACCCAGAAATTTTTACCTTTCAATCGGTTGTCATGGACCCAGTCAACCCACAACGAATTTCGTCTAGCGAGGATACTTCCTATATGAGATGACATAAGAGCTAAATTCATGTCCCCAGTCCGTCTAATTCCCAACCCACCTAACTATGTGAGTCGTTATTTGCATAACATAATAAACAGCACATCATATTCATATTCCTCCTCCGCGAGAAATCCCATTTCAAAATCTTATCCTGTGTAAGCAACTTTCCTCTCATGAGCAACCACATCAAAAACGCATGCCGCGGAATGCATTGCGCGAACCATACAAAACCACACCATGCTATTTCCGGCTCACGATATCGAATCGAGTTCCAAACACAAGACGTTGAAAATTCATCTATATCATCTCCATGTCGCCACATGATTCTATCAGCTTTATTCGGATTAATGTACAACTGATCCAGTTGGATAAGAACTGGATAGGTATCTCTCCAAGCGACTGGCTGTGACAACTGTGCTCTGTAATCGATGTACAATGTAAAACAATGTTAATTATCAATAAAACAATGTGTTTTGGTGTTACTATATGTGTATTTGTGTTTGATGATTTTACGATTCGATTCGATTTCCGATTTCAAGCTTTAAATCACTTTCTGGAAAGTTATACGCAAACTGGTGCGTAAACGCAGTCAGTTTAACGCAACAAACACTCTGGAATAGTGACATAGGCTTAACATACCTAAAATAACCTTCACATAACTTAGAAATAAGTTTTGGATGGTTTGGTGTGTTGAAAACAAGTCTATTCGATCGCAGGGACTATTTGTGTCAAACTGTGAAACTATACCGATTCGTATGGTATCGAAGAGTCCGGAACTTGATCATAAGCTAAACATACCATAAATAACCTAAACATAGCTTAGAAATAAGCTTTGAGGGGTTCGGTGTGCGAAAACATGCTTATTTGATCTTACAGGGACTAAAAGTGTAAAAAACGACGTAAGTTTGCATTTTCGCGCATATCTTACGTTCTGACCACATCTGGACATCCAAAATTTTTGTACACACTAAAATATTTTTATTTTAGTGATCGACATGCAAAAATACCATTCGTCGCTTAAATTGGATCGTTTTCGCGTCCGTTTTAGTTTCGTCATAATTTAACGAACAACACGACTGTATGACCAAACGAGCCGACATCCGAGAGTGTTCCAAGCATATTTTGAGTCCTCTAAACTTTATTGACCTTGTAGAGCCTTGAAAATGGCTTAACGGGGGTCAAAAGGGCCTGAAATGAGCTTAAACCAAGTGCAGGGACCTGAACTGTCAATTTTCAAACTTGTGCTGAACTGGGGAGCCCAGGCGGGGCGCGTAAGCCTCCTCCCTATTCTTACGCGGCCCGTATGAGCATGCCAGCGACCAGATTTCCATTTTCAGCATTCTGTTTGATCTTCAGGGGCTGTTATGGTAAATTCTTTGTGTGATGGGCAGGTTTAAGTGTTCTCCAAGGTCTCTAATCAGTTCCTAACAATTGTATGGCCATGATTTAATCCTTGATGGCCACACAAACACATGGAATGTTCTTGATCATCATGCTCAAGTATAAATAGCCAACACTTTCATTTGTTTCATTGCTCATTCCTCTCTTCTCTTCTCTACATCTGATTTGGGAGCTCTCTCTCAAGTGTTTGGAAACTTATTCTTTGTAGAAAAGATAGCAAGGACCTTTAGTGAGCATTCTTTCATTCTTTTATTACTTACTAGTTTAAAAAGTCAAACAGTGTTTGACTTTCAGTTGACCAGTCAATTGGTCAAGTCAAAGTTCAATTGAACTTTGCAACGTGATTGTAATCACGATGGTTATAATCCTTAGCGATTATACCTACTGATTACCACGTTAACTAGGCGTAGTGACGAGTCAAAGTTTCGGTCAAAATGCGTTTTAGCACGCATTTTGCAACGGAACTATTTTCGGGTATCAAAACCCATTGTTTTGATACCAAATCAGTTTTCTAAGTAGGTTAAACATGTTTTGACATGTTTAACTCGTCACTATTAGTTTAGTGCTTGTTAGGGTCGTAAGTTAAGCGGTCTAAACAACCGCTTAGACTTTCGAACCCGACCCGTTTGGTCGATCATTAGGATCCGATCAAGCTCGATTAGTGATTATAGTTGCATAGGGAATAACCACTGAGGTTATACCTTATGATCACATAGGATTGGTTAGTTATTTGTTAAGTAGCTTGTATGCCCATAAGAAATGACCAAAACGCCCTTTTGAAACATAAATCCGTATTTTACATATGTGAACATGTTTTTGACATATAATCTGATTTAGTAACATGTTTAGGTATTATTGGGCATGTAAGACTTGACATAGCACATAGTTAACCATCCGAACATAGTTTTGCGCGAACGACGCGTTAAAGTAGCATAAGCTACCTTAATGGGTCATAACGGGTCAAAAGCACTTAGGCTAAGTTCCGATTTAGGATGTAGGCTTTGTTAAACCATATCACATGAGTTCCACACTCATTTGGTTTACAAGACCTCATTTAGTTTGAATCAATCGGCTTTTATCCCTGGGAGATGTATTTCGGATAATATTCTGTTAACTCAGGAGCTATTGCACAATTATCATCGTGATTATGGCCCCCCTCGTTGTGCTTTTAAAGTTGACATTCAAAAAGCATATGACACGGTGGATTGGAATTTTTTGGAGGCCATTCTTAATGGTTTTGGATTTCATCCAACTATGGTTAAATGGATAATGGTTTGCGTCTCTTCTACCTCGTTTTCAATTTGTGTTAACGGCAATGTTTGCGGGTATTTCAAAGGAAAGAGAGGTTTAAGGCAGGGAGACCCGATGTCTCCATACCTCTTTACCCTAGTTATGGAAATCTTGACTTCTATATTGCAAAATGCATCGGCAATTGATGCTTCATTCAGATTCCATAATAGGTGTGTCAAGCAACGGATTATAAACCTTTGTTTTGCGGATGACCTTTTCCTCTTTGCTAGAGGGGAAGTTGCTTCAGTAAAGTTGATTATGTGCTCTCTCAACAGGTTTAAAGACATGTCGGGCTTACATCCTAGTCTTGCTAAAAGTACTATATTCATGTGTAATATTGATAGGAGAGTTAAAAGAAGAATTCTCAATTTGGTTCCTTTTCAGCAAGGAGTCTTCCCTATTCGGTATTTGGGGGTTCCCCTTATAACCACTAAATTGTCTTATCAAGACTGCAGGGTCCTGATTGAGAGGATGGAAAGCAGAATCTCTGATTGGAAGAATAAGACTCTCTCTTTTGCAGGAAGACTCCAGTTAATTCTTTCAGTGCTCTCGGCTATGAGTATTTACTGGGCGTCGGTGTTCATTTTGCCGATTAGAATCATAAGAGAACTTGAGCAAAAAATGAGAGGTTTTCTTTGGTGCCATGGGCCGTTGATGAGAGGTAAAGCTAAAGTTTCTTGGAAGTCCATTTGTCTCCCTAAAGCTGAAGGGGGGTTAGGTATTCGAAGGCTCAAGGATATGAATATAAGTCTTATGACCAAACATATCAATAGTATTCTTATTGGAAGGCAGTCGTTATGGGTGGATTGGATTAAATTATATCACTTAAAAGACAGGAATTTTTGGGACATTCCGGTGCCAAGCAATTGTAGTTGGGGTTGGAGGAATCTTTTGAAAGGGAGACACCATGTGCAACAGTGTTTCTGGACCAGAATTGGAGATGGTATGTCTACATCGGCTTGGTATGATTCGTGGTGTGAAGTGTGCCCGTTGGGGAGTTTTATATCCCCTCCGATTATGAGACAAGCTGGTTTTTCTATTCATACTAAAGTTTCGGATCTTATCTATGATGGGAATTGGAATTGGCCGAATCATTGGTTAGTGTCCTACCCGATTCTAAATCAGCTTGCGCCTCTTTGTTTATCTGAAGGTACTCGAGATATTACTATGTGGAAAGATGTAGATGGTCGCCTTGCCCCATTCAGAACTTCTGATGCTTGGGATTGCATCCGTTTTCGAGGTGAACAGGTGAACTGGTACAACTTAGTTTGGTTTTCGCAATGCATTCCAAGGCATGCTTTTGTCTTGTGGCTGATTTTCAGACGAAAGTTAGTCACTCAAGACAGATTAAGGAAATGGAACATCACTAAGGGGGGTTGTATGAATCTAATGTGCTGCCTTCTTTGCCAGAATAATATTGATTCTCATGAACACCTTTTCTTTCAATGCAACTTTGCATCTAAGATTTGGATGATAGTTCGGGATAATTCTGCTATGAACACTGTGGGATCGGATTGGGATAGCATTGTGGATTGGTTACTTCCTCGGGCTCGGTCGAGATCTATTAATACTGTTGTTGGTAAACTCTTGGTTGCTGCTTCAGCTTATTTTATCTGGCAAGAAAGGAATTCCAGGTTTTTCAATAACCAGTTGCGTCCCCCGGAGAAGTTGGCTGAACTCATTATCAATAATGTTCGACTAAAGCTCAAATCACTAAAGTTCAAAGACACAAGACATGTGCGGAGGGTCTTACAAAAGTGGGAGATTAGTTTGGTAGATTGTTAGTGTCAATTCATGTAATCTTCCATTTTTTTGTCTTTTTGTTTCCCTTGTTAGGGTGGTTGTTTTGTCTTTGTCTTGGTTTACACATTAGCGGTATGTCGCTTTTGTGAACTAGGTGGTGCTTTTGCCACCTACTTGTTCTTTTTGTTTGTGATTAATAGATTCACCGGGGTAACCCTTTACCCAAAAAAAGACCTCATTCTATCCGATCTTCCGATTTAGGTGTTGATCTATTTACTAGTGATCCGATTACTAGGTACTACTTGAATTTCCTTGGTTTGTCTGAGCTTCGCTAAGTTCTTTAGATCAAGGATACCCTTTCATTCAATGTGAGTACATAGTTCCCCTATTTTACTATTTTCAATTGTTTTGGGGTGATTCATATGTACAAAATGATTTCAAGGTTTAAACGATGATTTCAAAACGATTAAGATGGTTTATATTAAACTAAACAACGATTTCAATAATGTGAACAAACTCGATGGTTGTAGTTACATAACGAATGACATTCATTAGCATTGATCAAGCCGACCAGTATTAGGTTATGGTACCATAGGATCTGACAAATCTCATTATCAGACTACACCCATGGTTATGTGTGGGGGTTATGTAGGTAACGACCGAATCTGATGATTGTTAACTTACCCTTTGGTGGTTTGTTAATACGAGAAACGATCTAGTCGAGTCACGAAGGTTTGAATGTTATTAGCGAGACAACCATAAGTAGTTTCACAATTAAAACGAATACGATTTTTTTGACGAGTTGAAACGTTTTGGAACGACTTAAACGAGATAAAACGATTTGAACGAACGATTGGTTTTGGGTAGTGATTAGATAGTGGGACGGGTGTAGTATGATATAAGCATGGTAGATACGCCGCTGGTACATCTTATATATAAGTGCTTCTATCATATTACATTGCGTGTCATTATTTAGTTCACTTGGGAAACGATTTGAAACGATGTCACACAACGAGGTTTTCGAAATGATATAAACCATACGAGTTTTATTAACGAGTTTTAACAAGATGTTTTACGAATTGGTTTACTAAAACAAATGTTTTGGGGTTAAGAATCATGACTGTGAGATTTTATAAACTATAACCATCTTGATTTGAGTTGGTTAATCATGTTGCAATATTATATACCTTTCAAAACAAGGTTTTCGAGGTATTGCAATATATATATATAAACGAGCCATGATTCTGATACTCTTATAAAACCTATGTGCTCGCCAGCATTTCTTTGCTGACTTTGTTTTTACATATGTTTCAGATGATGTTGCGTGATGATTGCTAGGGAGCATGTTTATTTAGGATTTGGACATGGCCTTAGTGACATAAAAACAATAGTAGACGATGTTTAATTTGTTTGTTTGGTTTTAAGACAATGTAATTTACTTAATGAATCAATAAAACGAAACTTTTAATCACCATGGTTGTTGAAACGATGATTCTGTTACAACACTCCCCGACGTTTCCGCCACGGTTTTGTTGTTTTAACATGGTCGGGGTGTGACAGAAGAGTTGGTATTAGAGCCAATGGTTATAGGGAATTAGGTTATTAGTAATGCTTTGACCTAGACTATAACTTTCTAGGACCCTAACGCAAGTATTCTTGCGTTTAGATTTTTAAACAATACCGTCACCTATCCTTAGGTGATAACCACAACGAGAACACAATAACGATTCCGCTTCGAAAATTAATCATCTGTTCTAGGATGATTGATTACTAGGTTTTGAACCCCCTGTTGTAAGGTTTTGAACCCTCTCTGTTTTCAAAATCTCGTCAAAGTTTGGGACTAAATAATGTGAACACGTGCAAACTGGAAGAGTGAATGCCTGTACCCTGAGTTTTCTGTCTAAGGCTAGAGTGTTCGTACAAATCCGCAGTATCGGACCAGTCACTCTTACCTGGGAACTCTTGGGGTGAGTGTTCACTTATAGGCGAGCATGTCTTCAGTGATACATTATTATGACCCATTTACTTTGATTAGTCGCTGCGTGTTGTTTGTTTGTTCGAGGTAACAAACGAATGATCGCCTTCCTTGTGTTTTGTCGATGTTTTCAATACCTCTTTTGTTTCTCCAATTGTCAACCTCACTCGTTTCTCATGTTTCCTTGTTAGACAATGCCTCCTCGACGCGAAGCTCGAACCTTTACTGCTGAGGAAGTCGCAGCCCTTGTCTCTCAGCAAATGGCTGCTGTGCTTCCAGGCGTTGTGACCCAAATCCATGAGTTATACAACAACAATAATGCACAATGTAGTTTCAAGAATTTCAATTCTGCGAAGCCGCTTAAGTTTTCTAGGTTACAAGGAACAACTGCGCTCCTGCAGTGGTTCGAGAGTATCGAGAGCACATTCAGACATGTGCAGTGTCCGAATGCGCGTAAGGTTGAGTTTGCATCTAGCGTGTTTGAGAAGCGAGCGCTTACCTGGTGGAATGGTATTATGCGCGATAGGGGTGCCGAAGTGGCATTAGCACAAACTTGGGAAGAACTCCGAGCTCTCATGATGAGAGAGTTCTGTCCCCGTCACGAAATTCGAGCTTTGGAACGAGAATTCAATGATTTGAAACAAGACAGGGGAGAACACCGTGCGTATACGGATCGATTTGAGGAGCTCAGTTTGTTGTGTCCCACTATGGTTACCCCACTGGAAAAAGCAATCGAGAGATATATCGATGGTTTACCCGATTCTATTCAGGATATTGTAACCGGTGTTAATCCTACTACCGTTCGTCACGCGATCGAGTTGTCTGCTACCCTGACTGAGTCTCAAGTCAGGAAGGGTAAACTCACCCGAAAGGGTGATAAAAAGAAGTCGACCGATTCTGACAAGGGTAAGGGTAAGAAGCAGGGTGAGTCTTCTAAAAAGTCGAGGAAGCGCAAGGCTTCCCAGAACTTTGCAGTTACTGCCCAGAACCCTCAGAACCCACCGACTCAACCTCCTGCAAAGAAAGCATATGCTGGTACCGCACCTCACTGTGCTCGATGTAATGGTCACCATGTTGCCCAACAGGCCTGTAAACAGTGTGCTACGTGTGGTAGACTTGGGCATTTGACCAACATTTGTCGTTTTGGTCAAAATCAGGCTGCCCAGGTTCCTGCTCAAGCTCAAGGGAATGCTGCGAGATTCCCACCTGGTTCGTGTTTTAATTGCGGAGAAATGGGTCATTTCCGTAACAACTGCCCGAGATTGGTCAATGCGAATCCGAATGGTAACGCAATCGCGAATGTGAATCCCTCTCATGGACGAGCATTCAATCTGAACGCAAATGAGGCGAGGGCAGACAACGAGGTTGTTAACGGTACGTTCCTTGTTAACAATCAACTTGCATCTGTTCTTTCGATTCTGGTGCCGATAGGAGTTTTGTTTCATTATCCTTTGAGCCTTTACTTGCGATACCTAGAACTAAACTGAGGAAACCCTTATCTGTTGAAGTTGCTACTTGTAAACCTCTTGTTCTCGATTCTGTTATTCGTGGTTGTCAATTGAACCTCGATAACCATATTTTTCCCATTGACCTCGTACCGATGCAACTTGGGGGTTTCGATATCATCGTGGGGATGGATTGGTTAACCAAACAACATGCCGAGGTTGTTTGTTTTGATAAAATCATTCGTATCCCTCTTTCGTCTGGCGATGTTCTGGAAGTACGTGGCGAGAAACCATCTGGTGGATTGAAACTCATGTCATGCACGAAAGCCCAAAGTTATCTACGAAAAGGATATGTTGCTTTTCTGGCACATGTCACCGAGGAGAAAGGCAAGAACAAGAGTATTCAGGATATTCTGATTGTTCGGGATTATCCAGAGGTGTTTCCTGATGAACTGCCTGGTTTGCCTCCAGTTCGTCAAGTCGAGTTTCATATTGACCTTGTACCCAATGCCAACCCGATTGCGAAAGCACCTTATCGTCTTGCACCATCTGAGATGCAAGAGTTATCGAAACAGCTTCAAGAGTTGTCTGATAAAGGATTCATCCGTCCGAGTTATTCACCTTGGGGCGCTCCTGTCCTCTTTGTGAAAAAGAAAGATGGATCTTTTCGTATGTGTATCGATTATCGTGAGCTTAACAAGCTTACCATCAAGAATCGATATCCCCTACCACGAATTGATGATCTCTTTGATCAGCTGCAAGGTGCTACCTGTTTTTCTAAGATCGATCTGCGTTCTGGGTATCATCAGCTTCGTGTATTCGAAGAAGATATTCCCAAAACCGCTTTCCGCACGAGATATGGACATTACGAGTTTACTGTCATGCCTTTTGGTTTGATGAATGCTCCAGCTATCTTTAAGGACTTAATGAATAGGGTCTGTAAACCTTATTTAGATAAGTTCATCATTGTGTTCATCGACGATATTCTCATTTATTCGAAGTCTCGAGCCGAACACGAGCAACACCTTCGTTTGACATTGGAACTCCTTAAGAAGGAACAACTTTTTGCTAAATTCTCCAAGTGTGAATTCTGGCTTAAAGAAGTTCAATTCTTAGGTCATATAGTCAATGAGCAAGGTATTCATGTGGATCCATCCAAGATTGTTGCAATCAAGGATTGGAATACACCGACGACGCCTACGGAAATTCGTTCTTTTCTTGGTCTCACTGGCTATTATCGTCGTTTCATTTCAAACTTCTCAAAAATTGTGGTTCCACTCACTGCTTTGACTCAGAAGAATAAGCCTTTTGAGTGGGGACCCAAGCAAGAAGAAGCGTTCCAAACGCTGAAACAGAAGCTATGTGATGCTCCTGTTTTATCTTTGCCCGAGGGAAACGATGATTTCGTTGTCTACTGTGATGCGTCCAACTTAGGCCTTGGTTGTGTTCTTATGCAACGAGGTAAAGTTATAGCATATGCATCTAGATAATTGAAAGTTCACGAGAAGAACTACACGACTCATGATCTTGAGTTAGGAGCTGTGGTTTTCGCGCTTAAAATCTGGAGACACTATCTCTATGGAACGAAGTGTGTGGTTTTCACAGACCACAAAAGTCTCCAGCACATTCTAAATCAGAAGGAGTTGAACATGAGGCAACGACATTGGGTTGAACTCTTGAACGACTACGATTGCGAGATTCGCTACCATCCTGGTAAGGCGAATGTTGTAGCCGATGCGCTTAGTCGAAAGGAACGAGTCAAGCTTCATTCTGTTCGAACTCTATCTGATCTTCAAACTCGTGTTCTTCAAGCTCAGCAATCTTGTGTTTCACAAAATTTGATGGGTAAGGAATTACCACATCAGCTTGAGCTCAAACTCGAAGCGAAGGACGATGGTTTACTCTATCTCAAGGATCGTTTTGGATTCCGAAACAGGACGATCTTCGCACTTTAGTGATGGACGAATCTCATAAGTCTCGATATTATATCCATCCTGGTGCTGATAAAATGTACAAGGATCTTCGTACTAAGTTCTGGTGGCCTGGTATGAAGAAAGATGTTGCCTTGTATGTATCGAAATGCCTAACTTGTCTCAAAGTCAAGGCAGAACATCAACGACCTTCTGGTTTGCTTGTACAACCAGAGATACCGGTTTGGAAGTGGGAGAACATTGCAATGGATCTCATCACTAAATTACCGCGTACATATAAAGGTCATGATGCTATTTGGGTTGTTATCGATCGATTAACGAAGTCAGCTCATTTTATTCCGATTCGCGAGGATCTATCTGCTGATAAACTTGCAAAGATTTATGTTGATGAGATTGTATCTCGACATGGTGTTCCTTTGGACAACATATCCGATCATGATGCTCGATTTTCATCTCATTTTTGGAAGACCATGCAATCTGCTATGGGAACCCAACTAAATCTAAGCACTTCTAATCATCCCCAAACAGATGGACAATCTGAGAGAACGATTCAAACTTTGGAGGATATGCTTAGAGCATGCGTGATAGACTTTGGTGGTAATTGGGATTCTCATCTTCCATTGATCGAGTTCTCTTACAACAATAGTTTTCATGCTAGTTATATGGCACCATTCGAGACTCTTTACGGTCGAAAATGTCGTTCACCTGTTTGTTGGAACAAGACCGGTGAAGCTCAGCTTACTGGACCTGAGCTTGTTCTGGAAACAACAGACAAAATCAAGAGAATTCGCGATAATCTTGTGACAGCTAGATGCCGTCAAAAGAGTTATACGGATTTACGACGCAAGCCCTTAGAATTTCAAGTCGGAGACCATGTCCTACTCAAGGTGTCACCTTGGAAGGGAGTGGTGAGATTTGGAAAGAAAGGAAAACTTGCACCACGGTATGTTGGACCATTTAAGATTGTTGAAAGGGTTGGAAAGGAAATGGGAAAACCCTAAACTCTCTCTCCTTTAGGCGATTTTCTGTTCTTCATCATGAATGCATCAGTTTTTCTTCGTAATCTTATGCATAACAGTCAGTGGTTAGAGTTTTGTTCTTCAAAACCCTATAACAAACTTGTTAGCATTAGTGATCGATCCAAAACTAGGGTTTTTTCTTGTTTTTCATCAATCGCTGCCTTAGTAATCATTATCGATTCTCTGATTTATTAACCTGGTTGTTATTGATTGCGGTTAGCTGAGACTAATTTAGCTAGATTGATACTCTGGGTTAATCGATTAAGGGTTGAGATCTGATTCTAGGGTTTAAAGGATTAGGGTTTCTGTTTCTCGGCTTTTGGTTTTTTGGTTTTCGTTTGGTTTTCTTTGCATGGTGGTTTGATTTTCTTGCTGATGGAGGGAGTAGTCAATAACAATCAGAATGTTCATAAAAAACCTGGGGAAAACATGTTTTTTGATCGTGGGAAGCCGACGGGTTCGATCCAGGGTATTGCGTCTAGAGTTGTCAACATTGAAGGTACCACTTTATTGCCGCGTAGGGGTGTTGTGTCTGCTGCTCGGTCTGAAGGTAAATTTAATGTTATTGATGAGCTGACTAAAGTTACTGTTAATGTACCTTTGGATAATAATCAGTCGGATCCGAAGGTGGATACTCCTGTGTATGTATCGGATAATAGTCAGAATGATAATTGTGCTGAACCGAACATGGTAGGGGTTAAGGTGGATAATGGCAGTTCTTCGAAACCTAGATCATATGCTGATTCGTTACTTGCAAACAAGTCTTCAAAGCTGAATTTTCGTACTCTTGCTAGCGAAAGAGTGCATGAGGGTTGTGATGTTGTTCTTCCAAGGGAATCTGTGCGGTTAGTTCAAGACAAAATGGCAAACACCCTATATGGTTATTTTCTGGGGGATCGGGTAGCATATCCAGTTGTGGATTACTTTGTGCGTAATAACTGGAAGAAATATGGTGTCCAGAAATCTATGATGAACGCTAACGGGTTTTTCTTCTTCAAGTTCTTGGATGAGACTGGTATGATGAATGCTTTGAAAGATGGCCCATGGATTATCCGTTCGCAACCTCTTTTTCTTAATATTTGGAGCCCGACTTCAAAACTGGAAAAAAAGGAAGTAAAGAAGGTGCAGATTTGGGTGAAAATTCATGATGTCCCGATTGCGGCATATACGGAGGATGGTCTTAGTATGATTGCAACTACGATCGGTGAGCCGAAAGTTATGGATTCGTACACGTCGTCGATGTGTATGGATATGTGGGGCCGTAGTAGTTATGCGAGAGCCTTAATAGAGGTTTCGGCTGATAAGAGTTTAAGAGAGGAGATTACTTTAGCGATTCCTGAACCTGAGGGGGAGGGATTTATTAAGGAGTCTATGTCGGTTGAGTACGAATGGTACCCTTTGAGATGCGCCCATTGTTGTGTTTTTGGGCACTCTGATGAAAGTTGTCCTAACCAGCCTAAACAGCAGGGTAATATCCGTAATGTTAAAAGGGCTGGTAAGAAGCCAGTGATTGATGAGGAGGGTTATACGGGTGTTCATGGAAAGAAGGTTGCTAGAAAAACTGGTTTCCCGGTCAACAAGCCGAAACCAAAATTCGAATATAGGCCTGTGGCTTCTAAGAAGAATCATGAGTCGGGTATTGGGTCGTCTGAGCCTAATTTTCAATCGGCGAATCCGTTCGATGTTCTTAATGATCCAAGTGTTAATGAGGAACAGGCCGGTAACAAGTCAGGTGAGGTTCCTGTTGATGTGGAGGAGGATGACGTGGACGATGGTTATAATGAGGGGGACGGGTATGAGCTCGATGATTTTTTGAGGCAAGGAACTATTAAAAATGATAATAAAAAAGGGGCAAGCACTCCTTCTTCTCTAGTTAATAATGGTTATCATTGCCTCGTGGAACGTTAGGGGTTTGAACCGCCCCATTATGCGCTATTCTTGAGTCCCACATTGATCCGAGTAATATTTCTAAAATATGCAAGTCGGTGTTTCGGTCTTGGCATTGGACTTCTAATGGGGCTCTATGTAATAAAGGTACGAGAATTATCGTTGGTTGGAATCCGTTTATTTTTGATGTTATGGTGCTTTTTCAGTCGGATCAGGTTATGCACTTGCAACTGTTTTTTAAAAAAGAGAAAAAAATGGTGTTTTGTTCGATTATCTATGCTGCAAACTATTATGTGTCTCGTAGGGAGTTATGGGACCATCTCGCTTTGCATAAAGCTCTTGTTCGTAATGATCCATGGGTAATGCTAGGTGATTTTAATTCAGCTTTGAATCTTGAAGATAAATCTATGGGGTGTTCTTCGATTTCGGCTAGCATGAGAGAGTTTCAAGCTTGTGTCAATGATATTGAGATGCTGGATTTGAACCGTTCGGGTATACACTTCACGTGGAGTCAGAAGCCAAAGAAGGGGAATGGTTTGATGAAAAAATTTGATAGAGTCATGGGGAATTCTCAGTTCATAACCCACTTTCCGAATGCGGTGGCGGTCTTTTGTCCAGCTCGGTTATCGGATCATAGTCCGAGTGTTCTCAAAATTCTGGTAGTTGGGAAAGTTAAACACGAGTCTTTCAAGTTTGCTAACTTTCTTGTTCATAAGCCTGATTTTTTAGTCATTGTGAAGCGAATTTGGGATACGAATATTAGAGGTGTGTATCAGTTCTCTGTCGTAAAAAAACTTCGGATGTTAAAGTCTCCTCTTCGTGTGTTACTTTTTCAGCAAGGTAATCTGCACAAAAAAGTTCAAGACTTACGTGATAAACTTGATAGGATTCAGCCTGATCTTGATAAAGATCCGTCTAGTGTGATTATTCGGGAGGAGGAAACCAATACACGTCGTGACTATCAGGAAGCATTATTGGATGAAGAGAGATTCTTGAAGCAAAAGTCCAAGGTGGATTGGTTGGCGGTTGGGGATATGAATTTGGCCTTCTTCCACTCGTCTCCTAAAAACAAAGTTCACTATAGTCATATCGATGTTATTCAGGATACTAGTGGGAAGGTGTATGAGGATGATCTGGTTCAGCTAGCGTTTGTTAATCATTATGAGAATTTTTTGGGTTGCCCGGGCGACACTTCGCTCACTCCAGCTCCAGATTTATTTACGAAAAAGTTGGATTTAGACGTAGCGGCTCACATGGTTCGTCCGGTGTCAGCTGATGAGGTTAAAAAGGCGATGTTTTCGATTGGGTCAGACAAAGCTCCGGGTCCTGATGGTTTTACCGCTGGTTTCTTTAAAGGTGCCTGGCATATCGTGGGGAGTGAAGTGTCGGATGTTGTTATTGATTTCTTTGTTACAGGGAAGCTTCTTCGGGAATTGAACCATACGCTTATCGTTCTTCTTCCTAAGTCCTCTTCCCCGTCTGTGGTTACGGACTATCGTCCGATTGCTTGTTGCAATGTTTTGTATAAATGCATTAGCAAGATTGTAGCTGATAGAATTAAAGTGGGTTTGAATGATATCGTTAGTGTAAACCAATCTGCGTTTGTGCCAGGTAGAAAGATTTCTGATAATATTTTGTTAACGCAAGAGTTGATGAACAACTATCATCGTAATATTGGCCCCCCTAAATGTGCGTTCAAAGTTGATATTCAGAAGGCGTATGACACTGTCGATTGGAAGTTTCTGAAGGGTATTTTGTTTGGCTTCAGTTTTCATCCTAAGATGGTTCATTGGATTATGCTGTGTGTCTCCACTACAACGTATTCGGTGTGTGTTAATGGCGAGGTTCATGGGTTCTTTAAGGGCAACAGGGGTTTAAGACAAGGTGATCCAGTCTCTCCTTATTTATTTACTCTCATCATGGAAGTTCTTACAGCCATCTTACAACATACGGTTAGGATTGATAATTCTTTTAAATTTCATAATAAGTGTGAACGTCAATAGATTATCAACCTATGTTTCGCGGACGATTTGTTTATTTTCTCAAAGGGTGAGATTGCCTCAACTAGGTGTATTATGAAGTCTCTTGATTCCTTTACTAAAATGTCGGGTTTGTTGCCTAGTGTTCAGAAAAGTACAGTTTTTTTCTCGAATGTGCCATCTTATGTGAAAACTGCTATTCTGAATATTATGCCTTTTAAGGAGGGTTCGTTGCCTGTGAGATATTTGGGTGTGCCCCTTATTTCTTCGCGGATGCTTTATAAAGATTGTTATGTGATGGTGGAAAAGCTAGAGAAACGCATATTGCATTGGAGGAATAAGTTACTTTCTTTTGCAGGCAGGCTGCAACTTATTATTTATGTCTTATCCTCCATGCATATATATTGGTCTTCTGTGTTTATTTTGCCGAATCGGGTGATTCTTAATTTGGAGGCGTTGATGAGGAATTTTTTATGGTCTCATGACAGTGCGTTTCAGAAAGGTCGGGCCAAAGTTTCGTGGAAAGCGGTGTGTGTTCCTAAGCTTGAGGGTGGTTTAGGTATTCGTCGGATTGGTGATGTTAATATGGCTCTTATGACAGCTCATATCTGGAGTATCCTTTCGAGGCGTCAATCCTTGTGGGTTGAGTGGATTCACTCTTACAGGTTGAAAGGCAAAAGTTTTTGGGCTTGCAAAGTTCCTTCTGCTTGTTGCTGGTCTTGGAGAAAGCTTCTTCAGCTTCGGCCGATTATGAGGAAGTTTATTTGGTCCGATATTGGAAATGGTTCGGCTACTTCAGCATGGTTCGATACATGGAGTGATTTAGGGCCGCTGGATCAGATTCTTTCTCCTAGAGTTATTGCTAATGCGGGGTTTAACATGGACTCTAAGGTGTCTGATATTTATTCTGACAATTCTTGGAGGTGGCCGGTTGCTTGGCGGGATACTTACCCGGTTCTTATTCAGCTTGATCGTGTGTCTTTGAGTCCGTATAAGTCTGATAAACTCTTGTGGCGTCAAGGGGATCACAAACATGTTTTTTCTTCGACTAGAGCTTGGGATTCGGTTCGGCATCATGAAGCGGAGGTTGATTGGTGTCGTATTGTGTGGTTTGGTCAGTGTATTCCGCGACATGGTTTTTTATTGTGGCTTATCATGAGAAGGAAGCTGCTTACTCAAGATAAGATCTTGAGCTGGGATTTCTCACGTAGGAAAAATATGAATATGATGTGTTGTTTGTTATGCTATGCTAACCACGACTCTCATAGTCACCTGTTTTTTGAATGTAAGTTCTCGACGCAAGTGTGGTTTATGGTTAGGCAAAAAGCGGGCATGGATTCGGCGCAACCTAAGTGGGACGATATTATTAAGTGGTTACTTGATCGGTCCAATTCGAAATCTGCGACTGTTTACGTTGCTAAACTGTTAGTGGTGGCTAGTGCTTACTTGATTTGGCAGGAGCGTAATGCTAGATTATTCAAGAACAAATTGAGGCATCCGGAAACTATAAGTGAAATTATTATCCAACAAGTGCGGTACAAAGTGATGGGAGCGAAGCTGAAAAATTGTGAAAATGTTCGAAGACTTCTAGGGGCCTGGGATATTGATGGTACAGAATTGCATGATGATGGCGGCTGATTATCCTTGATAGCTTTCGTGTTTTGAGTCTAGATTTGTAGTCTAGTGGTCGTCTGTTTGGTGGTTGTTTTTTGGTTATGTTTTTTTTTCTGGTTCTTTCTTTCATGGGGCATGTCCTATGATTGAACTAGTGTAGGCTTTCTACACTACTTGTGTTTTTTGGTTGTGAATATATAGAATCACCGGGGTAACCCTTTACCCAAAAAGAAAGGGTTGGAAAGGTTGCCTATCGACTAGAGCTACATCTAGAGCTTGGAAATATCCATCCGACTTTTCACGTGTCCAATCTGCGAAAGTGTTTCGCTGACGCTGATCTTCACATTCCACTCGACGAAATCCAAATCGATAAAACGATGCACTTTGTCGAGAAACCGGTGGAGATAGTGGACCATACATACAAACAGTTGAAGAACAAACGAATTCATTAGATCAAGATTCGCTGGGAATCCAAACGTGGCTCAGAGTTTACTTGGGAATGTGAGGACCAAATGAAGGCGAAATATCCGCAATTGTTCTCACAAGTTTCCTCTAGTTAAAATTTCGCGACGAAATCTCCTAAAGTAGGGGAGACTGTGACAAGTGTGCTCTGTAATCGATGTACAATGTAAAACAATGTTAATTATCAATAAAACAATGTGTTTTGGTGTTACTGTATGTGTATTTGTGTTTGATGATTTTACGATTCGATTCGATTTCCGATTTCAAGCTTTAAATCACTTTCTGGAAAGTTATACGCAAACTGGTGCATAAACGCAGTCAATTTAACGCGACAAACACTCCGGAAAAGTGACATAGGCTTAACATACCTAAAATAACCTTCACATAACTTAGAAATAAGTTTTGGATGGTTTGGTGTGTTGAAAACAAGTCTATTCGATCGCAGGGACTATTTGTGTCAAACTGCGAAACTATACCGATTCGTATGGTATCAAAGAGTCCGGAACTTGATCATAAGCTAAACATACCATAAATAACCTAAACATAGCTTAGAAATAAGCTTTGAGGTGTTCGGTGTGCGAAAACATGCTTATTTGATCTTACAGGGACTAAAAGTGTCAAAAACGACGTAAGTTTGCATTTTCGCGCATATCTTACGTTCTGACCACATCTGGACATCCAAAAATTTTGTACACACTAAAATATTTTTATTTTAGTGATCGACATGCAAAAATCCCATTCGTCGCTTAAATTGGACCGTTTTCGCGTCCGTTTTAGTTTCGTCGTAATTTAACGAACAACGCGACTGTACGACCAAACGAGCCGACATCCGAGAGTGTTCCAAGCATATTTTGAGTCCTCTAAACTTTATTGGCCTTGTAGAGCCTTGAAAATGGCTTAACGGGGGGTCAAAAGGGCCTGAAATGAGCTTAAACCAAGTGCAGGGACCTGAACTGTCAATTTTCAAACTTGTGCTGAACTGGGGAGCCCAGGCGGGGCGTGTAAGCCTCCTCCCTATTCTTACGCGGCTCGTATGAGCATGCCAGCGACCAGATTTCCATTTTCAGCATTCTGTTTGATATTCAGGGGCTGTTATGGTAAATTCTTTGTGTGATGGGCAAGTTTAAGTATTCTCCAAGGTCTCTAATCAGTTCCTAACAATTGTATGGCCATGATTTTATCCTTGATGGCCACACAAACACATGGAATGATCTTGATCATCATGCTCAAGTATAAATAGCCAACACTTTCATTTGTTTCATTGCTCATTCCTCTCTTCTCTACATCTGATTTGGGAGCTCTCTCTCAAGTGTTTGGAAACTTATTCTTTGTAGAAAAGATAGCAAGGACCTTTAGTGAGCATTCTTTCATTCTTTCATTCTTTTATTACTTACTAGTTTAAATAGTCAAACAGTGTTTGACTTTCAGTTGACCAGTCAATTGGTCAAGTCAAAGTTCAATCGAACTTTGCAACGTGATTGTAATCACGATGGTTATAATCCTTAGCGATTATACCTACTGATTACCACGTTAACTAGGCGTAGTGACGAGTCAAAGTTTCGGTCAAAATGCGTTTTAGCACGCATTTTGAAACGGAACTATTTTCGGGTATCAAAACCCATTGTTTTGATACCAAATCAGTTTTCGGGTTTTGATACCAAATCAGTTTTCTAAGTAGGTTAAACATGTTTTGACATGTTTAACTCGTCACTATTAGTTTAGTGCTTGTTAGGGTCGTAAGTTAAGCGGTCTAAACAACCGCTTAGACTTTCGAACCCGACCCGTTTGGTCGATCATTAGGATCCGATCAAGCTCGATTAGTGATCATAGTTGCATAGGGAATAACCACTGAGGTTATACCTTATGATCACATAGGATTGGTTAGTTATTTGTTAAGTAGCTTGTATGCCCATAAGAAATGACCAAAACGCCCTTTTGAAACATAAATCCGTATTTTACATATGTGAACATGTTTTTGACATAATATATTACAACTCTGCACTAATCTTGTGTATGGGGGAGCTCTGGGCGATTTTTGGCGACTTTGTGAAACCCTAGAAGATTCATTGGCTAGCATCTAAGGATTCCAATCGTCCTTTACACGCTAGACAATTGAAATCTGTCTAGGTATTCCATTTTCTAGGGTTCAGTTTTTTCTGTTTCGTTTGCTGTTCTAATTGACGACAGGGTGAGCGGCCGGTTTCTTTGTGTTAGGGTTCCGACGTCCTTCTCCTTTGTCACTGATTAAGTTGTGTCCAGATTGGGTTATTTTCAGATTTGTTTCTTCTCGCCTGGTTTGTAATTCTGAATCTGGGCGAATACAAATTAGGGTTACGTGTGTTTTGCTGTATTTACACAGTTGCTGCATAGTTTTCGTCTGCTTCAATTTTTCTTGAACGAATTTCTGTTGACGGCTGCTAGGGTTTTCTTTTGCTGATCAGATTGGGGTTTATTGAATGAACACACGAAACCTAGTGGAAAGCCGCCACTGTCATTCAAAGAAATAGCGGATCGTATACTTGATGTTGATGGGAACAATATACAGCCAAGACGTGGTATAAACATTATCGATGAACTTACTAAGGTCACGGTACCGGTTCAGGTGGATAAACTGTTCTCGCCATTAACAGGTGTTCAAGTTCCTGTGGAGAATATGCAGCCTAATTCTAGGGTTTCGGAAAATAGGGAACATCAGGAAAATTTCCAGGTTCAATCTGAACTGGGTAGTGCATCGAAGCCAAGGTCTTATGCTGAATCCGTTGTGGCAGCCAACACCAAACAGGTAAATTTCAGAACTCTGGCGAGTCCGGTGTTGCAGGATGGTTGTGATGTGGTGCTTTCCCGGGAATCTGTTAAACTGGTTCAAGACAGGTTAGCTAATACACTGTATGGGTACTTCTTGGGTGATCGTGTGGCTTATCCGGTGGTTGAGTTCTTTGTGAAAAACAATTGGAAAAAGTTTGGTTTGCAAAAGTCTATGATGAATGCGAACGGGTTTTTCTTTTTCAAATTTGCGGACAAAGAAGGTATGTTGAATGTCCTTAAAGTGGGACCCTGGATTATTCGTTCTCAACCTTTCTTCCTTAGTGTGTGGTCGCCTACTGCGAGACTAGAGAAGAAGGAAGTTAAAAAGATTCTAGTATGGGTTAAAATTCATGATGTTCCTATAGTTGCCTATACGGAAGATGGTTTGAGTATGATTGCTACGGCTATTGGTGAGCCGAAATTGTTGGATTCGTATACTACCTCAATGTGCACGGATGCTTGGGGTAGGAGCAGTTATGCAAGAGCCTTGATAGAAATTTCAGCCGAGAGTGCCTTTAAAGAGGAAGTAGTTATTGCGGTGCCTGAGCTTGAAGGTGAAGGTTTTATTAAAGTGAAGCTGAATGTGGAATATGAATGGAGTCCATATAGGTGTGACCATTGTAAGGTCTTTGAACATTCTGATGAGTCTTGCCCGAAACAGCCTAGGAAATCTCTTAAGGTTGTTCCTAAACCCCCGAAACAAAACGCTGGGAAGCAATCTCGTGGTCCGGTGAAGATTCCAGAAGTGGATGAAGATGGTTTTATGGATGTGGATGGTAAAAAAGCGGCTAGGAAATCTGGTTTTCATGTTAACAAAGCTAAGCCAAAATTTGAGTACAGGCCGGTTGGGTTCAAATCGAATGGAGGGGTAAAAAAGTCGGATCCGTCGACTAGTGTAGTGACCCAGAACCCGTTTGATGTTCTAAGGGAGGAGCAGGGTACGGTCCATCAAACGGGTAAGGGGATGAGGGATGATATTGGTGATTCTGATGATGAGGAGGTTGTGGAAGTCTTTTTTTTTTTTTTTTTTTTTGGGTAAAGGGTTACCCCGGAGGTTGTGGAAGTCTATAATGAAACAAATGATTTTATGACGTCGGGTACACATCCTTTGTTTTCAAAAGCAGGGGCAAGCACCTCTTCCACAAAGTTCTCCAATGGCTAGTCAGTTTTTGGTTCGTGTTCTGGGGATGCTGTTTCGGAGCAATTTCATTTTTGACGATGGCGGATAACGTCCCTTGTTGGTTTCTTTTTGTCTGTCTACTGGACATTTTTTCATGATGTAAAGTAGACTAGGTTTTGTGGAGTCATTGGTATTTTGTTTTTAGTGGTTTACATATATGGGGCATGTCCCGTATATGAACTAGTGTGGATCAGCCTCACTACTTGTACTTAATTGCGGTTGTTTTTAATAGAATCACCGGGGTAACCCTTAACCAAAAAAAAAACATGTTTTTGACATATAATCTGATTTAGTAACATGTTTAGGTATTATTGGGCATGTAAGACTTGACATAGCACATAGTTAACCATCCGAACATAGTTTTGCGCGAACGACGCGTTAAAGTAGCATAAGCTACCTTAATGGGTCTTAACGGGTCAAAAGCACTTAGGCTAAGTTCCGATTTAGGATGTAGGCTTTGTTAAACCATATCACATGATTTCCACTCATTTGGTTTACAAGACCTCATTCTATCCGATCTTCCGATTTAGGTGTTGATCTATTTACTAGTGATCCGATTACTAGGTACTACTTGAATTTCCTTGGTTTGTCTGAGCTTCGCTAAGTTCTTTAGATCAAGGATACCCTTTCATTCAATGTGAGTACATAGTTCCCCTATTTTACTATTTTCAATTGTTTTGGGGTGATTCATATGTACAAAATGATTTCAAGGTTTAAACGATGATTTCAAAACGATTAAGATGGTTTATATTAAACTAAAAAACGATTTCAATAATGTGAACAAACTCGATGGTTGTAGTTACATAACGAATGACATTCATTAGCATTGATCAAGCTGACCAGTATTAGGTTATGGTACCATAGGATCTGACAAATCCCGTTATCAGACTACACCCATGGTTATGTGTGGGGGTTATGTAGGTAACGACCGAATCTGATGATTGTTAACTTACCCTTTGGTGGTTTGTTAATACGAGAAACGATGTAGTCGAGTCAAGAAGGTTTGAATGTTATTAGCGAGACAACCATAAGTAGTTTCACAATTAAAACGAATACGATTTTTTTGACGAGTTGAAACGTTTTGGAACGACTTAAACGAGATAAAACGATTTGAACGAACGATTGGTTTTGGGTAGTGATTAGATAGTGGGACGGGTGTAGTATGATATAAGCATGGTAGATACGCCGCTGGTAAATCTTATATATAAGTGCTTCTATCATATTACATTGCGTTTCATTATTTAGTTCACTTGGGAAACGATTTGAAACGATGTCACACAACGAGGTTTTCGAAATAATATAAACCATACGAGTTTTATTAACGAGTTTTAACGAGATGTTTTACGAATTGGTTTACTAAAACAAATGTTTTGGGGTTAAGAATCATGACTACGAGATTTTATAAACTATAACCATCTTGATTTGAGTTGGTTAATCATGTTGCAATATTATATACTTTTCAAAACAAGGTTTTCGAGGTATTGCAATATATATATATAAACGAGCCATGATTCTAATACTCTTATAAAACCTATGTGCTCGCCAGCATTTCTTTGCTGACTTTGTTTTTACATATGTTTCAGGTGATGTTGCGTGATGATTGCTAGGGAGCATGTTCATTTAGGATTTGGACGTGGCCTTAGTGACATTAAAACAATAGTAGACGATGTTTAATTTGTTTGTTTGGTTTTAAGACAATGTAATTTACTTAATGAATCAATAAAACGAAACTTTTAATCACCATGGTTGTTGAAACGATGATTCTGTTACAACACTCCCCGACGTTTCCACCACGGTTTTGTTGTTTTAACGTGGTCGGGGTGTGACACTGGCCACCTCCAAGCGTTATTCGAATAGACATCAGAAACCTTAGTCTCCAAATTGAACCCCGCATTTGCAATAGTTCTGGGCAATAGGAAATCACCCAGCGGCCCCAAATCACACCATGTATCAAACCAAGCTGAAGTACCAGATCCATTACCAATCTCGGACCAAACAAAGTTCCTCATAGTCGGCCGAACCTGAAGAAGCTTTCTCCACGACCAGCAACAATTAGTAGGAGCTTTGTAAACCCAAAAGCTTTTACCCTTTAACCTGTAAGTATGAACCCACTCAACCCACAACGAACAGCGCCTCGAAACAATACTCCAGATATGAGCCGTCATAAGAGCTTTGTTAACATCACTAATTCGTCTAATACCTAAGCCACCTTCATACTTTGGAACATAAACCGCTTTCCATGAGACTTTGGCCCGACCTTTTTAAAACACACTATCTTGAGACCATAAAAAATTCCGCATCAAAGCTTCCAGATCATGAATCACCCGGGACGGCAAGATAAAAACAGAAGACCAGTATATATGCTTCGAAGATAAAACAGAAACGATAAGTTGTTACCTGCCCGTGAAGGAGAGTAACTTATTCCTCCAATGCATGATACGTTTCTCAAGCATTTCCACCATCACATTACAATCCTTATATAACAACCGCGAGGAAATAAGGGGCACACCAAGATATCGCACAGGCAAAGTGCCCTCCTTAAAAGGCATAATATTCAAAATAGTAGCTTTAATATAACTGGGCACATTAGAAAAGAAAACCGTACTCTTCTGAATACTGGGCACCAAACCGAACATCTTCGTGAATTTATTGAGGCAATTCATAATGCACCTAGCTGAAGCAATCTCACCTCTAGTAAAGAGAGGGGGGGTATAATTTTATGAATGACTATCAACCAAAGAATTCGAATAATACAGGTGCAAGCACACCTGATCAGGAGGTTATTAATGGATAGTTTTGCTGCTTGGAATGTTAGGGGATTGAACCACCCCCTCAAGCAAAAGGAGGTTCAAAAGTTTGTAAAAGATAATAATTTGCAAGTTATAGCTATTTTGGAGTCGCATGTTCAGGTGGAAAATCTTGACAAGGTGTGTAAGAATGTGTTTCGGAATTGGGATTGGACTTCAAATGGAAGTATGTGTAACAAAGGTACTCGTGTTATATTAGGCTGGAATGTGGATAACGTGGATGTCTTAGTGGTGCATGCTACTAACTAAGTTGTTCATGTTCAAGTTCAATTCAAAAAAGATAAAACTATGATCAATGTTTCGTTTGTTTATGCTAGTAATAATGATCAAGAAAGAAAACAGTTGTGGGAATCATTGAAAATGCATAAAGGGGCGGTTCATTCGGATCCATGGATTATTATGGGGGATTTTAATGTGGTCCTGAATTTAGAAGACAAGAGCACGGGCTCGTCCAAAGTGAGTGCGGCTATGACAGACTTCAATGAATGTGTGAATTCTCTTGAAGTGTTTGATATAAGAGCTCATGGAATGCACTTTACGTGGAATCAAAGACCAAAGAATGGGATTGGAATTCGAAGAAAATTGGACAGAATTATGGGTAATATAAGTTTTGTGGATAAGTTTTTGGATGCTTATGCGGAGTTTGTTCCAAATGGTATTTCGGATCATTGCCCTGCTTTATTAAAACTTCAAATGGCGTCTAAGAATAAACCTAAACCTTTTAAATTTACTAATCTTTTGACTCATAAAAAAGATTTTTTGGAAGTGGTAAGTAATGGATGGGCCGTTGAGGTGTTGGGGGTCCCTATGTTTCGTGTGGTCAAGAAGCTTAGGAGCCTTAAACATCCGTTTAGAGCGTTGCTGAGGAAACAAGGTAACATTCATAAAAAGGTAACTGATTTGAAGGCTGAGCTGGATAATTTGCAGACGAGTATGGACGCTGATCCGTTCAATATGGTCATCAAAGAAGCTGAATCAGTTTGCCTAAAGAAGTACTTGGAGGCTATGGTTGATGAGGAGAGATTTTTGAAACAGAAAGCTAAACAAAAGTGGCTTGAAGCAGGTGACTCGAATACAGCTTATTTCCATAATGTTTTGAAATGTCGTAATCATTTTAACAAAATTAATGTCATCAAAGACATGGCTGGGAATAGTTATGAAGGTGCCGAGGTTTCTATGGCCTTGGTGAGTCATTTTCGAGAATTCTTGGGTTCGGATGGGGGTTTGATCAGCCGAGTTAGTCAAGATCTTTTCTCGGTTACTCTTAATCCTACCGTCGCGGATTCTATGTGCAGGCCAGTGTCTCCCGAAGAAGTTAAAATCTATCAATGAAAACAAGGCTCCGGGACCGGATGGTTATACGTCTGACTTCTTTAAACAAGCTTGGACAATTGTTGGAAGTGAAGTAACGTCCGCTATTATTGATTTTTTTGAATCAGGTAGATTGCTTCAGGAGATCAACCACACGTTTCTTGCCCTCATCCCAAAGGTTTCTACACCGGGAGTAGTCACCGACTATAGACCTATATCGTGTTGTAATGTGATGTATAAGGGCATAAGTAAGATTATCACTGCTAGGATTCTTGAAGGTTTAAAGGATCTTATAGGTGAAAATCAGTCGGCGTTTGTTCCAGGTAGGAGGATTTCAGACAATATTATGTTGACTCAAGAGTTAATGCATAATTATCATAGGCAATCGGGTCCTCCTAGATGTGCTATGAAAGTGGATATCCAAAAAGCGTATGATACGGTGGACTGGAGATTCTTACGTGATGTGTTACATGGGTTTGGTTTTCGGCCGATGTTTATTGATTGGATTATGGAGTGTGTCACTTCCACTTCTTTTTCGCTTAGTATAAATGGCAACATACACGGGTATTTCAAGGGAAAGAGAGGCTTGCGTCAAGGAGATCCAATGTCGCCATACTTGTTCACAATGGTCATGGAAATTTTAACACTGATTCTCAACAAAAATGCTAAATTGGATTCCTCTTTTCGCTTTCATCATAAGTGTGAGAAACAAATGATTATTAACGTATGCTTTGCTGATGATCTAATATTATTTGCAAGGGGTGATGTGGGATCGGTAAAGGTTATTATGCGTTCGTTGAAAGAGTTTGAAGAAGCTTCGGGTCTTGTTCCTAGTAATGCGAAAAGCTCTATATTTTTTAGTAATGTTCCGTCATCGGCTAAAAGTAGGATTGCTGCTTTGGTTTCGTTTGAGGAGGAGAGGCTCCCTATTTGGTATCTGGGGGTCCCATTGCTTGCTTCTCGGCTGCTGATTAAGGATTGCAAAGTGTTAGTGGAGCGGGTTTCTAAACGTATCAATGATTGGAAGAACAGGTTCCTCTCTTTTGCTGGTAGGCTACAGCTGGTGGTCTCTGTGCTCTCTTCTATCCATGTGTATTGGGCTTCAGTTTTTATCTTGCCGGTCAGTATCATAAAAGAGTTGGAGAGCAAAATGAAATGGTTTTTGTGGGGTTATAGCACGGGTTCGAAGGGTAGAGCTAAAGTGGCTTGGAAGGACGTTTGTTTACCAAAACTGGAAGGTGGTTTGGGCATCCTTCGGATCTCGGATGTGAATAAGTCTTTAATGGCTTATCACTTTTTCAGTATTTTGTCCCGTAGAAAGTCGCTATGGACCACCTGGATTGAGTTGCATAGGCTTCGTGGTCGTAGCATTTGGGATATCCCTGTTAAAGCCAGTTCGCCCTGGGCATGGAAAAGACTAATGAAGTGTAGATATATTTTTCGGGATCGGTTCTGGAGCAAGGTTGGTAATGGTCTCAACACGTTCCTTTGGTTCGATAAATGGACGGCCGAGTGTCCTTTACATAATGTTGTGACGCCGCGTCAAATGGCTCGATATGGCTTTAATATCAAATCTAAAGTAGCGGATGCTATTTCTGACGGTCGGTGGGACTGGACAGAAGCTTGGAGGAGTGTTTACCCTATATTATTTCAACTTCGTCCTCTTAACTTGTCTACTATGCAGGATAAAATTTTATGGATGAATCCGAATGGTAAGTTGATGCCTTTTACGTCTAAGGAGGTGTGGGATTCGATCAGAGCCCGTGACCAGCCAACAGATTGGTCGAAAATTGTTTGGTCTTCATTTAATATTCCTAAACATACATTCGTGTGTTGGCTTATTTTCAAAAAGAAACTTTGGACTCAAGACCGGATTTTACGGTGGAACCATGCAGTCACAGGTTCGATGAATCAGATGTGCTGCTTGTTATGTTATTCAGGGTTAGAGACACACGATCATTTATTCTTCGAATGCTCCTACTCGAAGTCAGTGTGGTGCAAAGTGAGGTGTAAAATAGGTATGGGTTCGGTGTTAGAATCATGAGAGGATATAGCTTCAAGGCTTGTCTCTACAGCCACTTCGAAATCGGTTGATGCTGTTGCTAGTAGACTGGTTGTGGCAGCCGCAGCTTATGCTATTTGGAGTGAAAGAAATATGAGATTTTTCAGCAACAGGTTAAAACCCCCAGAGCAGATTGCAGATGATATTATCAGCACTGTGAGAACTAGATTAATTTCCTTCAAGTACAAGCAAACTTCCAAGGTTAAGCAATTTTTGGAGGAATGGAAGATGGATAAGGAAGACTTCTTATATGAAGATTGAAGACCAAGTTATGTTTTGTCTTTGATGTAATTGGTTGTTATTTGTTGGTTGTTTTGTGTTTCACTCTTTAGTGGTATGCCACTAAGAGAACTAGGGAGTATTTCAGCTTCCTACTTGATTTTTTAATATGTTATAAAATCACCGGGGTAAACCCTTTACCCAAAAAAAAAAAAAATCGTCCGCAAAACAGAGGTTAATAATCTGTTGCTTTTCACACTTGTTATGAAACTTAAACGATGAATCAATCCTAACTGTGTGCTGTAAGATAGCCATAAGAATCTCCATGACTAGAGTGAACAGATACGGGGAGATGGGATCACCCTGTCGTAACCCTCTGTTACCCTTGAAGAATCCATGCACATTGCCATGAACACACACTAAATACGTGGTAGTAGAAACACAAACCATGATCCAGTGAACCATTTTGGTATTAAACCCAAAACCAAACAAAATATTCTTGAGAAACCTCCAATCAACAGTGTCATACACTTTTTGAATACCAACTTTAAACGCACCGAGAGGGGCCAATATTCCTATGATAATTGTGCATCAGCTCTTGCGTTAACAAAATATTATCAGAAATTTTCCTTCCTGGCACAAAGGCAGATTGGTTGACACTAACAATATCATTCAATACCCCTTTAAGTCTGTCTGCAACAAGCTTACTAATACATTTGTACAGGACATTGCAACAAGCAATAGGCCGATAGTCTGTAACAACTGAAGGGGATGGGATCTTCGGAATAAGAACAATAAGAGTATGGTTTAATTCCCGAAGCAAATTCCCTGTATCAAAAAAATCGATAATAGCATTTAAAACATCATTACCAATAATAGGCCACGCACTTTTAAAAAACGCACTAGTAAACCCATCAGGGCCCGGAGCTTTATCAATGCCAATCGAAAACATAGCCTTTTTAACCTCTTCTGGTGTCACCCGACGAACCATATGAGCCGCTACACCCGGATCCAAGGATTTAGTAAATAAGTCTGGGGCCGGGCTAAGCGAGGTGTCACCCGGGAAACCCAAAAAATTCTCATAGTGGTCAACAAACGCTTTCTGGACCATATCACCCTCATACACATTCCCTCTCGAATCTCGAATGACATCAATACGACTGTAGTGAGTTCTGTTTTTGAGCGACGAATAAAAATAAGCCGAGTTCATGTCACCAGCCGCCAACCAATCCACCTTCGATTTTTGTTTTAAAAAACGCTCCTCGTCTAACAAAGCTTCCTGATATTCACATCGAACATTTGCTTCCTCAACCCGAAGACTCTCACTTGAAGGATCACGATCAAACGCTTGCTAAAAACCATCAAGTTTGTCGCGAATATCTTGATTTTTTTATGTAAATTACCTTGCTTAAACAACAGCGCTCGTAGCGGGGTTTTAAGCAACCGAAGTCTCTTAACCACACAGAATTGGTAGACACCACTAACTCTAGTTTCCCAAATTCGCTTGACAATAACCAAAAACTCGGGCTTATAAACCAGAAAATTAGCAAATTTGAATGACCGATGTTTTAATTTACCAGCATCAGGGAACTTTAAAACACATGGACAATGGTCCGAGAGCTGATAAGGACAAAACAGTGCAACCGCACTCGGAAATTGGGCCGTGAACTGTGTATTCCCCATCACTCTATCAATCTTTTTCATCAAACCAATCCCCTTCTGGGGCTTTTGATTCCATGTAAAATGGAGACCAGAACGGTTTAAATCAACCATCTCGATATCATCTACACAAGCTTGAAACTCCTTCATACTAGCGAGCACACACAAGTTTCCTATAATAAATTAACAAACCAATCCTGCCCTAACTCTCTCTCCTTCTGGCGATTTTGTTTCATCATGGAATCCTTGTTTTTCTTCGTGATATGATGCATAACAGTCTGTGATTAGAGCTTTGATTCGTCATAACTCTATAACGAACTCGTTAGCATTTGGGATCGATCTAAAATTAGGGTTTTTTCTGTTTTTTTACAATCGCTGCTCTAGTTCCTCAATTCGAAACCCTGATTTATTATACTGGTTGTTATTGGTTGCGGAGATTAATTTAGCTAGATTGATACTCTGGTATAATCGATTAAGGGTTAAAGATTGATACTAGGGTTTGAAGGATTAGGGTTTCAGTATTCTGTTTTCTTGTTCGTTGGTTATTGGGGTATTTAGTTTTTTCTCGTGCATGTTTGGTTGATACTGTGTTTAATGGAGAGAGAAGGTGAAGCTGATTTGTCTGATCGTCCAAAGCCTGATGGTAGATTGTTGCATGATCGTGGGAAACCTCCTAACGTAAGCAAGGGTATTGCTAATAGAGTGGTGAACATCGACGGTAATACTTTCTTCCCTCGTAGGGGTACGATTTTGAATCCACAACCTGAACCAAGGAATATCAATGTTATTGATGAATTGATTAAGGTTACAGAGCCGGTAATGGTCAATATATTAAATCCTGATATTGTTCAGGATGAGCCGATTAGGGCTGATGTCAGCAAACCTGGTGAAGACAATCAGAGTAAGCCGTTATCCTATGCAGATTCTTTGAAAACTCAGAATACTCATAAGGTTAACTTCAGGTCTCTAGCAAGTTCTTTGCATCATGATGATTGTGACATTGTTCTTCCGGTAGAATCGATCAGGGTAGTTCAGGATAAGTTAGCAAACACATTGTACGGTTACTTCTTGGGTGATCGCATTGCGTATCCTGTGGTGGAATTTTTTGCGAAAAACAACTGGAAAAAGCATGGCTTGCAAAAATCTATGATGAATGCTAATGGTTTCTTCTTTTTTAAGTTCGAAGATCAAAAGGGTATGCTGGATGTTCTTTCTTCTGGTCCATGGATCATACGGTCACAACCATTCTTTCTTCAGGAATGGACGCCTACTACCAAACTGGAGAAGAAGGAAGTTAATAAAATTCAGGTGTGGGTAAAAGTCCATGAAGTTCCGATTGCTGCTTATACGGAAGATGGACTTAGTATGATAGCGACTGCCATTGGTGAACCAAAGCTGCTTGATTCATATACAACGTCGATGTGTGTGGACAACTGGGGTCGCAGTAGTTTTGCTCGGGCTCTGGTTGAAGTTTCAGCTGATAAAGAACTTAAAGAGAAAATTACTATGGCTATCCCTAAGCCGAATGGGGATGGGTTTATTTAAAGAGACGATGTACGTAGAATATGAATGGAATCCTCTCAGGTGCTCAACATGTGTTTTCGGTCATTCTAATGACTCGTGCCCAAAGAATCCAAGGAAAGCTAGTCCTTTGGCTAATCACAAGTATGTTAGGCAACCTGGTAATCAAGGTAAGTCACAAACTAAGATAGCTTCTCGGGTTGATGAAGATGGATATACGGAAGTACCTAACAAAAAGATGGCTAGGAAACCGGGTATTCAAATTACTAAACCAAAGCCGAAATTTGAATATAGGCCGATTAGTAATAAGTATAAACATGATTTGAACATTAAGTCGGCTAATCCAAACATACAATTGGCAAATCAGTTTCAGGTTTTAAATAAGGTTGATGTGGATGGAGGACAATGTAGTAAAGGTCAAATCGGAGACGTTGATGAATCGGATGATGAGGAGGTCGTAGAAGTTTATAACGAAACGAATGAATTTCTGGTGGGTGATTCTAGTAAACCGAATGACAAAAAAGGGGCAAGCACTCCTTCTCCAATTGTTTCCAATGGTTAGTCTAGCCACTTGGAATATTAGGGGGTTGAACCGCCCTCTGAAACAAATGGAGGTTCGTCAGGTGGTCAAGGAAAATGGTGTGAGTTTCTGTGCGGTGCTTGAATCTCATGTTGATGTTAGTAAACTGGATAACATATGCCGATCAGTCTTTAGAAATTGGGAGTGGACGTCTAATGGGGGCCAATGTGATAAAGGTACTCGGATTATTATTGGATGGAACCCGGATGTGTTTGATATCATGGTCTTAGCTCAAACTTCTCAGGTTGTTCATGTTCAAATGATATTCAAGAGTGATAAAAAAGTTATGTTTTGTTCGATAGTGTATGCTTCTAATTATTATATTTCGCGGAGAGAGTTGTGGAGACATTTGGCTAGACACAAGATTCTGGTGGCTAATAAACCTTGGGTTATCATGGGGGATTTCAACTCTGCTTTGAATCTGGAGGATAAATCTATGGGAAATTCAGGTATTTCCACTAGTATGCGTGATTTCCAAGAATGTGTAAACGAAATTGAAGTTGCGGACATTAAAAGCATAGGTTTCCATTTCACATGGAACCAAAAGCCGAAAAAAGGAGTTGGGCTGCTGAAGAAGATCGATAGGGCTATGGGTAACATTCCGTTTGTTAGTGAATTTCCTGAAGCTGTTGCTCTGTTTCAACCCTATAGAGTCTCTGATCATTGTCCTTGCATTCTTAAAATTAATAAGGTGGAGAAGAAAAAAGGTCAATTCGTTTAAGTTTGCTAATTTCTTAATTCACAAACCGGGTTTTATGGATATTGTGAAGAGTAACTGGGACCGTAGCATCATGGGGGTTCATCAATTTCGTTTGGTTAAGAAGCTGCGTGAATTAAAGTCTCCCCTTAGATCTCTCTTATACAAGCAGGATAACTTGCATAAAAAAGTGGATGTGTTACGTGGGAAGCTAGATGCGATTCAACGGGAGGTTGAGAAAAACCCATTCGATGAAAGCATTAGAACTGAGGAAGCTGATATTACTCGTCAATTCCAAGAAGCTAGTCTGGACGAGGAGCGATTTCTAAAGCAGAAATCTAAAGTGGCCTGGTTAAGAGCGGGTGATGCTAATTCAAAATTTTTCCATATGTCGCTGAAGGCTAGAAATCATAGATGTCGGATTGATGGTATTATGGACTCTAATGGGAATTTGTGTGAAGGTGAGCATGTTCCGAAAGCATTTGTTAATCATTATGAAAATTTCCTAGGGTGTGAGGGAGAAGTTTCGTTAACCCTATCTCCGGAGATCTTTACAAATCGGCTTAATCAAAATGTTGCTGATAACATGATTCGGCCTATCACAGTTGAGGAGATCAAAACAGCTATGTTTGCCATAGGTAATGATAAAGCCCCAGGTCCTGACGGATTTTCAGCGGCTTTTTTCAAGAGTACTTGGTCGATTGTCGGAACTGATGTCTCGAATGCTATTATGGATTTCTTTAATTCAGGTAAGCTTCTCCAGGAACTCAACCATACTCTTATTGTTCTTCTGCCTAAGATGACTACTCCAGCTTCGGTTAGGGATTTTCGGCCGATTGCCTGCTGTAATGTTATCTACAAGTGTATAAGCAAGATTGTGTCTGATCGCATGAAAGTGGCTTTAAATGAGATTGTCAGCATTAATCAATCAGCTTTTGTTCCGGGTAGAAAGAATTCGGATAATATTCTTCTTACGCAGGAATTAATGCATAATTATCACAGAGATTATGGTCCTCCAAGATGTGCGTTTAAAGTTGATATTCAGAAGGCTTATGATACTGTTGATTGGAATTTCCTTGAAAATGTGTTACTGGGCTTTGGTTTTAACCAGAAGATGATAGAGTGGATTATGCTTTGTGTTTCTACTCCGTCTTACTCTATTTGTGTGAATGGTAGTGTGCATGGCTATTTCAAAGGAAAACGTGGCCTACGCCAAGGAGATCTAATTTCTCCTTATCTATTTACTTTGGTTATGGAAGTATTGACGTGTATTTTGCAACAGGCTTCTTCTATTGACTCATCGTTCAGGTTTCATAACAAGTGTGAGCGCCAACGTATTATTAATCTTTGTTTCGCAGACGACCTGTTCCTGTTTGCTAGAGGAGATATCGGTTCAGCCAAGTGTATTATGAATGCTCTTTCTCAGTTCACTGGTATGTCTGGCTTAATTCTAAGTGCTCAAAAGAGCTCTAGCTTCTTTTGTAATGTTGCTCAGCAAGTTAAATCAACAATTCTTGGTATTATTCCGTTTAGTGAAGGTGAATTACCTGTCCGTTATCTGGGTGTGCCCTTAATTTCGTCAAGACTACTTTACAAAGATTGCAGTATTCTTGTTGAAAGGTTGGAGAAACGCATTATGAATTGGAAAAATAGGCTTCTTTCTTTTGCAGGTAGATTACAGCTTATCTTATCTGTTTTGTCTTCTATGCACATATTCTGGGCTTCAGTTTTAATTCTTCCTTCTCGAGTGATCAAGGAGCTAGAAAGCAGAATGAGGAATTTTTTGTGGTCTCAAGATGTTTCTTTTCAAAGAGGTAAGACAAAGGCTTCATGGAAATCTTTATGTCAGCCGAAATATGAAGGAGGTCTTGGGTTGCGTAGGATTCAGGAGGTTAATAAAGCTCTTATGGTGTCTCACGTTTGGAGCATTATTACCAGGCGTCAGTCTCTCTGGGTTCAATGGATTTATTCGAACAGATTAAGGAATTCTAATTTTTGGGAATGTAGAGTTCCTTCGTCTTGTTGCTGGAGCTGGAGGAAAATCCTTCAGTTACGGCCGTTAATCAGACAGTATGTTTGGTCCAAAATAGGAGATGGTAAGATGACTTCAGCATGGTATGATCGATGGTGTGAATGTGGTCCGCTAGCGAGCTTTATAACTCCAAGGGTTATTTCTTCCGCAGGGTTCGGTCTTCATGCGTCGGTCCATGACATTTCATTTAATGGATTTTGGCTTTGGCCAACGGCTTGGCGTGATCTTTATCCGGTTCTAATTCAGGTTGATAACTTGCATGTAATTCCGAATAGAAATGACCGATTTTTCTGGAAAAATGGTAACAATTTGTATGAGTATTCGACTGCTTCTGTGTGGCAATCGATCAGGTCCAGGGACACGGAAGTGGACTAGGCAAAAGTGGTGTGGTTCTCTCAATGTATTCCTCGTCATGCTTTTCTTATGTGGCTTATAGCGCGTCGGAAACTTTTGACACATGATAAAATATTACAGTGGGATATTTCTAGAAGAAAGAACATGAATATGATGTGCTGTTTACTTTGCTATGCAAATATAGACTCTCATGCGCACCTGTTTTTTGAATGTAAGTTCTCCTCTCATGTTTGGTGTTCGATTAGGGATAAGGTAAACATGGAAAGGGTTGAGCCCAAGTGGATAGAGATCATGGATTGGCTTCAAGCTAGGAGTTCGTCTAAATCAGCATTGAATTATTCTAGATGGCTTATAGTGGCTGCGGCTGCTTACTTTGTCTGGAAAGAGCGAAATGCTAGATTGTTTAGAAATCAAACGAGACCCCCGGATGAGATTATTGCTACGATTTTACAGACGATTCGATACAAACTTATGGGAGTTAAGTTTAAGAACACGGAAAGAGTCAGACGATTTCTAGAAGTGTGGGATATTCATGGAGACGCTATGCTTGATGATGGAGGCTAATAGATTATTCCTATTTGAGATTCTTATTTTCTAGATTATAGTCTAGTTGTTCTTGATTGTTTTTTATCTGGATGTTTTTGTTTGCTGTGCTTCGGCTTGTTTACTATCATGGGGGTATGTCCCATGTTAGAACTAGTATGGGTTTTACATACTACTTGTTCTTTTGAGTTTATGAATATATAGAATCACCGGGGTAACCCTTTACCAAAAAAAAAAAAACTCCTTCATACTAGCAGAAATCGACGAGGCCCCCATAGATTTATCTTCCAGATTTAAAGCATAGTTGAAATCACCCATTATGACCCACGGCTTATTACCAACAAAAGCTTTATGCACAGAAAGGTGCTGCCATAACTCTCTTCGGGAAACATAATAGTTAGCCGCATAAATAACCGAGCAAAAAACCATTCTCTTATCTAATTTAAAGATTAGCTGTAGATGCATAACCTGATCAGACTGAGATAAAACCATAACATCAAAAATATTAGGATTCCAGCCAATGATTATTCGCGTTCCTTTATCACAACGAGCTCCATTTGAAGTCCAATCCCATGACCGACAAACAGAATTACAAACTTTACCAAGATTACTCACATCAACATGGGATTCAAGAATATCACACAAACTTAAATTATAATCCTTCACTGCCTAACGAACCTCCGTTTGTTTTAGGGGGCGGTTCAACCCCCTAATATTCCAAGATGCAATGCTAACCATCCTTAACCATCATAGAAGGTACAGATTAAAAACGACAAACAAAGCATTCTACGCCTACCCATAACCACCTAAATATGGAGCTCTGGGCGATTTTGGCGACTTTGTGAAACCCTAGAAGATTCAACCTTCTACCTGGTATTGATCGATCTTGGCTAGCATCAATGGATTCCAATCGTCCTTTACACGCTAGACAATTGAAATCTGTCTAGGTATTCTGTTTTCTAGGGTTCAGTTTTTCTGTTTCGTTTGCTGTTCTAACTGACGACAGGGTGAGCGGCCGGTTTCTTTGTGTTAGGGTTCCGGCGTCCTTCTCCTTTGTCGCTGATTAAGTTGTGTCCAGATTGGGTTATTTTCGGCTGGTTTGTAATTCTGAATCTGGGCGAATACAAATTAGGGTTACGTGTGTTTTGCTGCATTTACACAGTTGTTGCATAGTTTTCGTCTGCTTCAATTTTTCTTGAACGAATTTCTGTTGACGGCTGCTAGGGTTTTCTTTTGCTGATCAGATTGGGGTTTAATGAATGAACACACGAAACCTGGTGGAAAGCCGCCACTCTCATTCAAAGAAATAGCGGATCGTATACTTGATGTTGATGGGAACAATATACAGCCAAGACGTGGTATAAACATTATCGATGAACTTACTAAGGTCACGGAACCGGTTCAGGTGGATAAACTGTTCTCGCCATTAACAGGTGTTCAAGTTCCTGTGGAGAATATGCAGCCTAATTCTAGGGTTTCGGAAAATAGGGAACATCAGGCAAACTTCCAGGTTCAATCTGAACTGGGTAGTGCATCGAAGCCAAGGTCTTATGCTGAATCCGTTGTGGCAGCCAACACCAAACAGGTAAATTTCAGAACTCTTGCGAGTCCGGTGTTGCAGGATGGTTGTGATGTGGTGCTTTCCCGGGAATCTGTTAAACTGGTTCAAGATAGGTTAGCTAATACACTGTATGGGTACTTCTTGGATGATCGTGTGGCTTATCCGGTGGTTGAGTTCTTTGTGAAAAACAATTGGAAAAAGTTTGGTTTGCAAAAGTCTATGATGAATGCGAACGGGTTTTTCTTTTTCAAATTTGCGGACAAAGAAGGTATGTTGAATGTCCTTAAAGAGGGACCCTGGATTATTCGTTCTCAACCTTTCTTCCTTAGTGTGTGGTCGCCTACTGCGAGACTAGAGAATAAGGAAGTTAAAAAGATTCTAGTATGGGTTAAAATTCATGATGTTCCTATAGTTGCCTATACGGAAGATGGTTTGAGTATGATTGCTACGGCTATTGGTGAGCCGAAATTGTTGGATTCGTATACTACCTCAATGTGCACGGATGCTTGGGGTAGGAGCAGTTATGCAAGAGCCTTGATAGAAATTTCAGCCGAGAGTGCCTTTAAAGAGGAAGTAGTTATTGCGGTGCCTGAGCTAGAAGGTGAAGGTTTTATTAAAGTGAAGCTGAATGTGGAATATGAATGGAGTCCATATAGGTGTGACCATTGTAAGGTCTTTGGACATTCTGATGAGTCTTGCCCGAAACAGCCTAGGAAATCTCCTAAGGTTGTTCCTAAACCCCCGAAACAGAACGCTGGGAAGCAATCTCGTGGTCCGGTGAAGATTCCAGAAGTGGATGAAGATGGTTTTATGGATGTGGATGGTAAAAAAGCGGCTAGGAAATCTGGTTTTCATGTTAACAAAGCTAAGCCGAAATTTGAGTACAGGCCGATTGGGTTCAAATCGAATGGAGGGGTAAAAAAGTCGGATCCGTCGACTAGTGTAGTGACCCAGAACCCGTTTGATGTTCTAAGGGAGGAGCAGGGTACGGTCCATCAAACGGGTAAGGGGATGAGGGATGATATTGGTGATTCTGATGATGAGGAGGTTGTGGAAGTCTATAATGAAACAAATGATTTTATGACGTCGGGTACACATCCTTTGTTTTCAAAAGCAGGGGCAAGCACCTCTTCCACAAAGTTCTCCAATGGCTAGTCAGTTTTTGGTTCGTGTTTTGGGGATGCTGTTTCAGAGCAATTTCATTTTTGACGATGGCGGATAACGTCCCTTGTTGGTTTCTTTTTGTCTATCTACTAGACATTTTTTCATGATGTAAAGTAGACTAGGTTTTGTGGAGTTATTGGTATTTTGTTTTTAGTGGTTTACATATATGGGGCATGTCCCGTATATGAACTAGTGTGGATCAGCCTCACTACTTGTACTTAATTGCGGTTGTTTTTAATAGAATCACCGGGGTAACCCTTTACCCAAAAAAAAAAACCATCATAGAAGGAGTGCTTGCCCCTTTTTTGTCATTAGGTTTCTTAGAGCCCTGCATCATAAAGTCATCCATCTCATTATAGACTTCGCCATCCATGTGACGTTCATTAAGCACATCAAACGGGTTCGAAGACCGAAACTTAGGTGATGTCGACTCCATATTCCGCTCACCTTTCTTTTTGGAGACCACTGGCCTATATTCGAACTTCGGTTTTGGCTTATTAACCTGAAATCCAGTTTTTCTGGCTATCTTCTTCCCATGAACCCCTGTATAACCCTCCTCATCGACCACAGGATACTTGTTTGGACGTTTACCTTGTGCTTAACTGCCTTGTCCGCACTCCTTGCATTTCCCGGATTCCTTGGTTGCTTAGGACAAGAATCATCTGAATGACCAAAGACACAACACTGGGAGCATCGAAGAGGATTCCATTCATATTCAATTGACATAGTCTCCTTGATAAATCCTTCCCCCTCAAGTTCAGGTATTGCCATTGCGATCTCTTCTCTTAAAATCTTATCATCCGAGACCTCAATTAAAGCTCTAGCATAGCTACTACGCCCCCCACATATCCATGCACACCGACGTTGTGTACGAATCTAGAATTTTTGGTTCACCGATAGTAGTTGCAATCATACTAAGCCCATCCTCCGTATACGCAGCAATCGGCACATCATGTATTTTAACCCAAATCTGCACCTTTTTGACCTCCTTTTTTTTCCAGTTTAGTCGTCGGGTTCCAGACAACAAAGGTTGCGACCGAATAATCCATGGACCATCCTGAATAACATTCAACATACCAGCCTCATCCGAGAACTTAAAGAAAAAGAAACCATTAGTGTTCATCATAGACTTCTGGACTCCATACTTTTTCCAATTATTGCAAACAAAGTAATCCATAACTGGATAAGCCACTCGATCCCCCAGAAAGTAATCATACAAGGTATTAGCCATCTTGTCTTGCACTGCTCGCACTGATTCCCTCGGGAGAACAACATCACAGCCGTCATGCACAGTTACACTAGCAAGGGAGCGAAAATTAACCTTTTTGGATTTGTTTGCTAGAACCGAATCAACATATGACATAGACTTCGATGTGCTACCATGTTCTGATTTGGTATTCTTCTCCATATTAGGGTTAGCATGGCTGAACCCCTCTTCGTTACTGTTTGACTTTGAGTTATCATCCTGAAAACTCCCACCGTCATTCAGAATATTTTCGAAACCATCCATGTCCGGTGCATTATCCTTAACAACATTCTCCACAAGTAACGGTACAGATATCTTCTCAAGCTCATCAATAACATTAATCAATCTCGGCTCTGAATTCGTCTTGAATATCCCCCTTCGGGAGAGTTTCGGATTGCCTTCATTAATCAGACCTCGGTTACCACCACCTTTAGAGGAAAGTGGTGGTTTAGCATGATCAGCCTGCACATCTGACTTCTTACGAGCATCCATTCTGGAAGATCACCTCTCTCTATAACCACGTAAACAATACACCATGCAGACAACGTGAAACCAAGAAAAACCAATCGAACAAAGAACACAAGAACAAACCCTAATCTAGCACTTTACCACATGCATCTAATAAAATCGAAATAGGGACTCAGGTGAATCAAGGTTACTGCCCAACCAGTAGGACCGATAAACCCTAATCACTATTCCAATAGAATCAAAACACAAAGTAAAGGTAGGCGACAAAAAGAAAAAACAGAAACTCTAGATTCAACTCAATCACTTTGCTAACAAGTTCGAATCAGATGTATTGATGAATCAACACTCCAATAATCAGACTGTTATACAAAGATCATGAAGAAAATCGAAGGTTACAGGAGAAGCAAAAAATCGCCATGCTAGAGAGAGCAACCCTATCGAATAGGTGTGTCACAAATCAACGTAATTAATTAACCGAATAACGTGATCATACGACCAAACGAACCGACATCCGACATATTTTCAAGCATGTTTCATGTCCCCTATGCTTAGGCATCATTGTAGAGCCTTGAAAATGGCTTAACGGGCCTTAAACGTGTCGAAAAGGGCCTTAAACACTTGCAGGGACCATTTCTGTAATTAAGCAAACTGTTTCTAAGCTGAGCAGCGGACGCAGGCCGCGTAAGCCAGCCCTGGCTCGTACACGGGGCGCGAGAGACCATCAGATCAGCAAAAACATGTTTCCAGCAAGATCCAGCTGTTCCCTTGTTTTGCAAATGGTTTCTTTGAATCTATGGGCTTGTTTTGGGCACCCATGGTATTACAAAACAGTGGGTACACATGTAAGGCTCAGATTGAAGCTTGTTTATCGAGGAACGATCCTAACGGTGGCCCGAAATCTATAAATACCCAACCCAATTTCATTCCAAACTCACACTTGATCTGATTATTTCTCTAAGTTGAAGTTTCTACACTTCATACCTGAGAATTTTTAGATCAAATCTTCATCGCTTGGACCTCTTGTAAGTTTCTTTCGTGCTTTTATGCGGTTTTAAGCGTGAAAGTCAAACAGTGTTTGACTTTCAGCTTTGACCAGTCTTTAGTCAACACAAAGTTCGTTTGAACTTTGCAACGTGAGCGTAATCATGATGGTCAAAGTCCTTTGTGACTATACCTACTGATTACCACGTTGATTAGGCGTAGTGACGAGTCATAGTTTTGGTCCAAATACGTGTTTATGCGTATTTTGCAACCAAACTATTCTTGGGTATCAAAACCCTTTGTTTTGATATCAAACTTGTTTTCTAACTTCGTTAAACATGTTTTAACATGTTTAACTCGTCACTTTAGGTTTAGTGCTTATATAGGGTCGTAAGATAAGCGGTCTAAACAACCGCTTAGACTTTCGAACCCGACCCGTTTGGTCAATCATTAGGATCCGACCAAACACATTTTGTGACCATAGTTATAGTTGTATAGGGAATAACCTTCCGAGGTTATACCTTATGGTCACTTAGTCTACTTAGTTGTATGATAGGTAATTATATGCCTTAGGAAAAATGACCAAAATGCCCTTTTTGCGCATAAGTTCATTTTAAGCTTATGTAACCTAAATTTTGACATCTAAACTGATTAGGCAACATTATTAGACATGTTAAGGCATATAATACTTATCATAGGACTAGTTATGCGGTCCGAACGCGTTTTACGCGAACGACGCGTTAAAGTAGCGTAAGCTACCTAAACGGGTCGTAATGGGTCGTAAGCACTTAGGTTAAGTTCCGATTTAGAATGTAGGCTTTGTTAAACCATATTACATGAGTTCCTATACTCATTTGGTTTACGAAACCTCATTTTATCTGATCTTCCGATTTAGGTCCGGTTTATTAACGTAGTTACCTATATTAGGTGTCGATTGATTTCGTGATCCTTCTAACATTTCTTGGTAGTTATTCAAAGACTTCTAAGCACTCTCAAGTGAGTACATAGTCCCCTCTTTTACTGTTTTTCAAACATTTTGGGGTGAAACACATGTGCCTACTTATTACGTTCATGCTTTTCATGCTTTCATAACATATACTTGCTATGTTCATTAGTACACATATAGTACAAGATTTTATCCATGTTTTTGCTATGGATGTTTTATTAACATGCTAGTACATTGATTTATTAAACACACTTGTTTCATATGTTCATTTCAGCACATGTACACATTGTTTTACATCATATTCATGCTATGCATGTTCATTTATTGCATACTTAGTATATTATTTTCACATAACATGCTTACATCTGGTATGCCATTTGGTTTGTTTAAATGAGACAAAAATACGTTCATTAACATTGGCCATGCCGCTTGGTCGTAAGAAATGGTACCATAGGAATTGACAACTCCCGTTCCTGAAATCCTAGGTTTGTTTGGGTGGAAGGAATGACTGAATCCAATATACATAATTTAGATAAACCTTTAATTTGTTTAAGGGTTTGTCGCCACAGTAGTAAGGCTTGAATGTATGCATTTTAACAATACCGCATAGATGTTTGTATCGGTAAAACGTGCATTTATTTTACAAAACATAACTCTGATTTAAACTATGATTTATTTCAATACCTTGTTTTGTGCATTTTACCTATGGTTTTAGTTGACACATTTCACTTGCCATACATTTGGTAACACATTACATGATTTACATTTGACAATAGACATTGTTTACACATAAACATTTCGACATTGGTTTAAACAAGACATTTTGATGGTTTGTTTGGGTAAGTGATTTAAATAACGAGGCGTGTGTAATATGATAAAAACATGGTGGATACGCCGCTGGTACTTCCTATATATAAATGTTTTTATGATATTACATATCGTAGCGTTATTTTAACCATTTCAGTTTAGACATATTACATTTTACACAGATAACACATTTTCCCATAAACATTGTTTTACAAACAACTTATTTTATACAAACTCATTTTTACTTGGTTACTTATTTAACTATACATCTTTCTTTTATATATCATCTGATATTCTTATCACTTTTTATAAAATTTATAAAAGAAAACATTTTCCTAAAATTCATGACTAACTTTTATAAAACAATTCTTTCAATTTCAAGTCATGAAACCTATTTTAATAAAACCTATGTATCTCACATGCATTTTTATGCTGACGTACCTATTTTCACATGTGTTTTCAGGAGCTGATGCATAGGAATGATCAAGATACAAAACTAGAATAGTTTAATTATGTTATGTACTCTTTGTTTCCGTGGTTTTAAAACAATGTAATCCCTTTGTTTATAAATAAAACAAAACTTTAATTACCATGCTTGTGAAACAATAATTCTGTTGCTCGACTCCCTGACGTTTCCGCCGCGGTTTGTTGTTTTTTGCGGTCGGGGTGTGACAGAGCACCCTTTTGGAAATCAGTGAGCTTCCTTTTGTTCCTTCCAGATGACTCCACATGAGTCTCCTTCTTCTCATCAGGGGTTGAAAGTTTTTCCAGTCTAATTGCTTTCTTAGTGAGCGCCACACTTAAGTTACTCGCATCAATAGTTGTCAGAGGCATTGATGTTGTCATCAAGCTCAGAATCTGAGGCGCCAATCCCCAGATGAATCGTTCCATCCTCTTAAACTCTGGTTCCACCAGATATGGAACAACTCGCGACAAATCGTGAAGTCTCTGCACATATTCTACTACCTTTGGACCTTCCATCTTCAGGTTCCAGAATTCAATTTCCAGCTTCTGGATTTCCATCCGAGAACAATACTCCCTATGCATCAACTCTTTCAGCTCATCCCATGTCAAAGCATACGCAGCAGTCTCGCCCAACGTCTGAACCTGAAGGTTCCACCATGACAGAGCCCCATCTTGAAACAATCCGGAAATATACGTGGCTCGTTGCTCTGGAGCGCAATTGCTTATTCGCAAAACAGAATCCGTATTCTCGACCCATCTTACAAAAGCTACGGCACCTCCAGTGCCGTCGAAGTTCAGAGGCTTGCAGTCTAAAAACTGCTTGTAGGTACAGCCGTTAGGTGGGTTATTCCCTGAGGTACTTCCGCTGTGTCTGTAGCGAAGAACCTCGTGCGAGCGATGGCCTGTGTTTGGGGTTACGCTTTGCTCTCCGCGGTCCGTATATTAAATATGGCCCCAACCAAGAAAGTGGAAAGGACACCTTTTGAAATATGGTATGGAAAGTCTCCATCATTATCATTCTTAAGGGTATGGGGTTGTGAAGCTTATGTCAAGCAATACACCCCAAATAAATTGGAAGTCCGATCCAATAAGTGTATTTTTGTAGGATATCCTAAAGATGATATAGGATATTATTTCTACGATCCAACTGAGGAAAAGGTATTTGCTGCTCGAAAGGGTAAGTTCTTAGAAGCTAAGTTCCTTATGGAAGGGACTAGTGATAGAACGGTGGAACTTGAGGAGGATCAAGAACCACAAGCCGATACACGTTTGGTTGATACTAGCACTCAACAAGAGGTTGTTGGAAACGATCAAGACGTTGATTATTACACAGAAAATGTTAGCAGATCTGGTAGAATTAGTAGTCCACCTGAAAGATATGGATTTTTCATGGATGGATGCTACGTGGTAGATTCGGATGAACCAACCACATACCATGATGCAATGTCACAATTCGATTGTGACAAGTGGCTTGAAGCCATGAACGTAGAGATGCAATCCATGTATGACAACCAAGTATGGGAATTGGTTGTACCACCTCTTAACTCCAAAGTAGTTGGAAGTAAGTGGGTTTTCAAGAAGAAAACTGATACGCATGGTAATTTAGATACTTATAAAGCGAGACTTGTAGCAAAAGGTTTCACTCAAACTCAAGGGGTTGATTATGATGAGACCTTCTCGCCACGGGCGATGCTAAAGTCAATTAGGATATTATTTGCCATAGCTGCATATTACGATTATGAGATTTGGCAAATGGATGTCAAAACGGCTTTCCTCAATGGATATCTTAATGAAGATGTCTACATGGTTCAGCCTGAAGGTTTTGTCGATCCAACATATCCTAATAAAGTATGCAAGTTGAAGAAATCAATCTATGGATTGAAACAAGCATCGAAATAAGCATCAAGAAGTTGGAATCACCGTTTTGACGAAGAGATAAAGAAATTTGGCTTTGTCAAAAACGGTGATGAAGCTTGTGTGTATAAGAAGGCTAGTGGGAGCATCATCACTTTCCTAATACTGTATGTCGATGACATTCTACTATTTGGAAATGACATTCCAACCATGGAAGGTGTAAAAACTTGGCTTGGAAGTTGTTTTTCCATTAAGGATCTTGGTGAAGCCGCCTATATTTTGGGAATAAAGATCTATAAGGATAGATCAAGGCGCTTGATAGGTTTAAACCAAAGTGCATACATTGACAAAATCTTGAAGAGCTTCAAGATGGAAAACTCTAAGAAAGGTTTGGTACCTATTCAAAAGGGGACAATATTGAATACGTCTCAATGTCCGAGCTCAAAGGATGAGCAAGAAAGTATGAAAGGAGTCCCATATGCATCTGCTATAGGTTCCATCATGTATGCAATGATATGCACTAGGCCGGACGTCTCATGCGCTTTGAGCATGACGAGTAGATACCAGCAAAATCCAGGTAACAGTCATTGGATGGCTGTTAAAAGCATATTGAAATACCTTAGAAGGACTAAGGATATGTTTCTAATATATGGATCTGGTGAAGAGGAACTCGTTGTAAAGGGTTACACAGATGCGAGTTTCCAAATTGATCGAGATGGTTCTCGATCACAATCTGGGTATGTCTTCATTTTGAATGGAGCAGCAGTCTCTTGGAATAGCTCAAAGCAAGATGTGGTAGCATTATCCACAACAGAATCAGAATACATCGTCGCTTCATTGGCAGCACAAGAAGCTGCATGGTTGAAGAAATTCATTACCGACCTTGGGGTAGTCCCTACCATTCAAGACCCCCTAGAGATCTTTTGTGATAACGAGGGTGCGATTGCTCAAATCAAGGAACCTCGTGCACATCAAAAGACTAGGCATATTGAGCGGAGATTCAACTACATAAGGGATGAAGTTGAAAAGGGAAAGATATGTATTCGCAAAGTTCACACCGATCAAAACATTGCGGATCCACTCACGAAGCTCCTTGAACGGCCAAAGCATGAGGGTCATACTTGTTCCTTAGGACTTCGATATTCTAGTGATTAGATTTGATCTATTTAGTATTTGGATATCGGAACGATTGTTATTTTGGCTCATTTTAATAATCATGGCATTTTGGGTTATGTTCCATTTTAGCATGTTTAAATCCATGAATAAGTTAATTATTCTAAATGTCCGCAGTCGATCAGATTTGTGGGAACAAATACGAAGGTAAGACTATTATGAACTCGGATTGGTGGATATTCATTAGGTATGAATATAGAGCAAAGTGTTGCTGCCAAAGTTCATAGATATTTGTGGGATACAAATATTGGACTGACCCGCTCTCAAATATTACTACATGGAATCTTTGTGATTGATCATAAGTAATTTTGAGTAAAGGCGAATATCATAGTATCCTCTGACCTGAGATACATATTGGGTCTTGATATTCACCAAATATTATACTTTGACTTGGTTCTTTGCTGTTTTAAACATGGCAGTACATAAGGCTAAGCTCAGGTGTGGTACAAGGTGATTGTGAGAGACGTATGTAGTCAAGATGGGATTTGTTCCTCTTATTCATTGAGAGTAAGATGTCTAAGGCCTGCTAAAGTTAAATCAACAGAGAATGATCACTCTATGTCTCTAGATTTGACATGACATCTGTAACAAAAGGATAAATTATAGATTCACCTAAATCATGTTCAAGTAAGGGACTTGAAGGGGATGATGTTATTGAATGGCATTTCGTCATACGTATTAGGGGTAGTAAACTGTTGTTAGGCGGTATTTACTACTTGCATCAATCTTCTATGTATCTTGTGCAAGTGGGAGATTGTTGGAATCGGTATGCCCAAGACACATATTAAATTGATGTGGCTAGTACGTTATGATCCAAGTCGGGTCATACCCAATAACAAGCTAGACAAACACTTATAATATTTACTTATGATATGATCAAACAAATAAATATTAACACTTAGAATATTTAGAATTTTTTTTTAAATAATTGCACTTGAGGAACTAATAAATTATATGGATAATTTATTTTGAGAGAATATTTTATTTTGTTATTTAATGGATTAAATAACATTATATTAGATTAAGTAAGATATATGGATATCTTGCAAATCTTACAAGATCTCACACAATCCAAGATTAGATTATGTAAGATATATGGATATCTTGCAAATCTTACAAGATCTCACACAATCCAAGATTAGATTATGTAAGATATATGGATATCTTGCAAATCTTATAAGATCTCACAAAATCTCACATAATCCAAAAAAAAGGATCTTGCAAGAGATTATATATACGGATGATTTGGTGAGAATGAGAGAGATAGAGATACACACTAAAAATTCAAGTGCAAGAACACCTCTTTTGCTCTCAAAATTTTCGGCCAAGTGTGGTTGATCAAGAGGTGTTCATAAGTGAAAATCCTAGCAATCATAAAGTGCTTTGTTGGAGGCTTGGGGTATACTAGCTTGAGGCTTTCTTGTTTGAAGGCTACCATTCTAGAAACATCATCTCCTTTATATCTCTTGCTATTTGGAAGGTAGCATTCTTATAACACCCTATGGTTGCAATTTTGATAGCATGCATATTCATATATGGATCCGGGTTTTTGGTTTTACATGTAAAATGGGTTTTATATCTTGTAAGTAACATGTTTTAAATAAATATTCCGCTGCGTTTTTCATACATATATGGATAAAATAACTTGGATAAACATGTGAAAAACCACCAACATATATATGATCTTGTGTGTATATAGGAGAGAGGGAGTAAAGGTGGCGGCTAGGGGAGGTGCCACCCACCTTGAAAACATAAGAATTTGCCATGTGGAACCTTGTGTCTAGAAAGTAATCATTTAAACTTTACCAACACTTCACTTCATGAACACAAAGATCAAAAATTCATTCTCACACTCTCTCTCTCTCATACTCACGGCCGAAACACCCTCTTACACACACATATTTCAAAATTCTCAAACTATTCTATGAAGATTCAAGGGCATTTCAAAGTGATTTCAAGCTTGTAAGGAGGTTTGGAGGTGATTTCAAGAAGATCCAAGCAAGAACAAGCCTCATATCACCATCTTTTCTCAAAAACCCACTTAGAAATCTTGAAGGTATAAACTTATTTACAAAACTACATTCTTGATTTTTTTTAGTGATGATAGAGATGTTGAATGGTTTCTCTTGAAAACATAAGAATTTGCCATGTGGAACCTTGTGTCTAGAAAGTAATCATTTAAACTTTACCAACACTTCATTTCATGAACACAAAGATCAAAAATTCATTCTCTCACTCTCTCTCTCATACTCACGGCCGAAACACCCTCTTACACACACATATTTCAAAATTCTCAAACTATTCCATGAAGATTCAAGGGCATTTCAAAGTGATTTCAAGCTTGTAAGGAGGTTTGGAGGTGATTTCAAGAAGATCCAAGCAAGAACAAGCCTCATATCACCATCTTTTCTCAAAACCCCACTTAGAAATCTTGAAGGTATAAACTTATTTACAAAACTACATTCTGGATTTTTTTAGGGATGATAGAGATGTTGAATGGTTTCTCTTGAACTTGGAATAAATCACAAACTTGAAACTAACAAGGAATGAGATTATAAACAAAGTAAAAATGAGTGTGTATATGTATGTATGTATGGCCAAAAGGTGGGTGAATGTGTGTATTTAGTTGTGTTTTGATTTTTGTTGAATGATTCTTGATTGATTTGATTTGATTCTTGAAAGATGGATTACATGCATGTGTTAAAAAGATGTCATAAAAGAATGTTCTAAAAGGGTCTTGTGATTTGAAGATGAATATGATGAAAAGTGAACTTTATATGTGTCATGGTGTATAAAGCGTTTGTTCAGCACTATGAGAAGTTTTTTGGTTCTCAAGGTAACATATCGCTCGAGCCGGCTCCGGATTTATTTCCGAAAAGGTTATCGCATAATTTTGCTACTCATTTGATTAGACAGGTAACGACGGAGGAGGTCAAAAAGGCGATGTTTTCTATTGGTAATGACAAAGCCCCTGGGCCGGATGGTTATACGGCGGCTTTTTTCAAAAGCGCTTGGTCTTTAATTGGCAATGATGTCTCTAATGCCATTAAAGACTTTTTTGAAACTGGTAAACTGCTTCGGGAATTGAATCATACTCTTATTGTGCTTATTCCAAAGGTTTCGACTCCTTTGCTTGTTACTGATTTTCGACCGATTGCTTGTTGTAATGTCTTTTACAAATGCATTAGTAAGATTGTTGCAGACAGAATTAAAGGAGCTCTCAATGACATTGTCAGCATCAACCAATCTGCTTTTGTTCCTGGACGAAAGATTTCGGATAATATTCTTTTAACCCAAGAGTTAATGCATAATTATCATAGAGACGTGGGTCCTCCAAGATGTGCGTTTAAAGTAGATATTCAGAAAGCTTATGATACTGTCGATTGGAGGTTTCTTAAAAGTGTGCTGATTGGTTTTGGCTTTAACAGTAAGATAGTGGAGTGGATTATGATTTGTGTGTCTACTACCTCATTTTCGGTTTGTGTTAATGGCACAGTGCACGGTTTTTTCAAGGGTAATCGTGGGCTAAGGCAAGGAGATCCAATGTCCCCATATTTATTTACTCTCGTTATGGAGGTATTAACGGGTATTCTTCATCATTCGGTTCGAATTGACTCTTCTTTTAAGTTCCATAACAGATGTGAGAGGCAGCAGATTATTAATCTTTGTTTTGCGGATGACTTATTTCTTTTTGCTAGAGGGGAAGTGAATTCGGCTAATTGTATTATGTCTTCTCTCTCGAAGTTCACTAAGATGTCGGGGTTAGTGCCTAGTAACCAGAAAAGCATGGTTTTCTTTTGTAATGTTAAGGATCATGTCAAACAAGCTATTCTGGATATTATGCCTTTTAAGGAAGGAAAGTTACCCGTGAAGTACTTGGGGGTGCCCCTGATTTCGGCTAGGCTTGGCTACAATGATTGTCGTGTGCTTGTGGAAAGATTAGAAAAACGTATTATGCACTGGAGGAACAAACTGTTATCATTTGCGGGAAGGCTTCAACTTATTATTTCAGTGCTTTCGTCTATGCACATTTATTGGTCCTCGGTTTTTATCTTGCCGGCTTGGATTATTCAGGAGCTAGAAGCTAAAATGAGAAATTTCTTATGGTCTCAAGATTCTTCTTTCAATAAAGGTAAATCTAAAGTTTCTTGGAAATCGGTTTGTACGCCTAAGTATGAAGGGGGTTTGGGTATTAGACGCATTGGGGATATGAACAAAGCTCTGATGTCGTCTCATATTTGGAGTATTGTCTCCAAGCGTGACTCCCTGTGGGTTCAATGGGTTCATTCGTATCGTTTAAAAGATAAGAGTTTCTGGGTCTGCAAAACGCCTTCGAATAGCTGTTGGTCTTGGCGAAAACTCACTCAGATGCGGCCATTGATTAGAAAGCATATATGGTCGGAGTTAGGGAATGGTGCTAATACTTCAGCCTGGTTCGATAATTGGAGTGACTTGGGGCCTCTTGGCGACTTTGTGTCGCCCAGAACTATCACTGATGCTGATTTTAGGTTGGATGACTTGGTGGCCGATGTTTATTCTAATGGTGCTTGGATGTGGCCTACGGCTTGGAGGGATCTCTTCCCTGTCCTTATTCAGATTGATCAAGTTCAGTTAGACCCCTTGAAAGTTGACAGATTATTATGGAAAGATGGTGGTGATCTTAATGATTTCTCGTCGTCTGGTGTATGGCACTCGGTTCGGCATAGAGAGCCGGAAGTTGATTGGTGTAGCATTGTGTGGTTCGCCCAGTGTATTCCTAGACACGCCTTCATGATGTGGTTGATTATGAAAGGTAAACTACTTACGCAAGATAAAATTCTGCAATGGGATATATCACGGAGAAAAAACATGAATATGATGTGCTGTTTATTGTGCTATGAGAACTTTGATTCTCACCCGCACTTGTTTTTTGAATGCAAGTTCTCATCTCAAGTGTGGCGTACAGTTAGAAATAGGGTGGGGATGAATTCTGTTTGTCCGAAATGGACGGATATTGTTGACTGGCTTTGTGCTCGTGTTCATCAAAGGAGGGCAGATACCTATGTTGCTAAAATTCTTGTAGCGGCTGCCGTGTACAGTATTTGGCAAGAGAGGAATGCTAGGTTATTTAAAAATCAGTTGAGACCTCCTGAGATGGTTAGTGATGCAATCATGAATACAGTGCGATACAAGTTAATGGGAGCAAATCTGAAGGATACCGTTAGGGTGCGCAAGCTTCTTGAAGAATGGGAGATCCATACGAAAGAAAAGGTTGACGATGGGGGCTGATTAGTTTTGTTTCTGGTTGTTATGTCTAGAGTTCTTGTCTAGCTGTTTTCCTTAGTTGGTTGTTTTGTGTTTTTGTGTTTTTTTCTGGTTTACTTTCATGGGGCATGTCTCATGATTGAACTAGTGTAGACTCCCTACACTACTTATGTTTCTTTGGTTGTGAATATATAGAATCACCGGGGTAACCCTTTACCCAAAAAAAAAAACTTTATATGTGTCGTATATATGTATGCATGTATGTAAGTTTTTGTCACATGTTAATAAATGAAAGAATGTTTGTATTTATGTAAATATGATTAGGTGATAATGGAATAGACATGTTTTGATTTACTTGAACATGAAATAAATATGTTCTTTGATGCATTTAAGATCATGTTGCATGATGATTTTATGATATGGGTGCACTAGATGTATATATTTAGACATGCATGATGATATGTGATCATAAAAAGATGATTTGAGTATGATTTACTAAAAATCAATTTTAATCAGATTATAAACACTAAAATAAAGTTATTTTAAAGTGTTCAGTGACATATAACTTTGTCATAATGTTTACTAGCTTTGCATGTTGTACTTGTTGCATTAGAAGTTGTAAAATACGTGAAATCGCATGATTTATGTGACTTACACAAAAACTGCACTAATCTGATTATAACCACTATTTTAATCAGTAAATAATATGTATTGTGTTAAAATATCAAGTCATTCCAGGTTGGGATGATTATAGAAACATTTAACGTAAAACTATGCGTTAAAATTTTAATAGAATCACCGGGGTAACCCTTTACCCAAAAAAAAAACTATGCGTTAAAAAGGTCAAAAATCGGCTTTTCGAGTAATTTTTATAAGACTGATTTAGATCAGTAAGTAAACTGATATTTTAGTTTAAAAATAAGCATTTTAACTAATTTTAAGTTTACTTGGTGTTTGGTTGGTCATACATGACTTCCAACGCCCGAAAACGTTACCGAATCGCTAAAATACGCATTTTTCAATGTACACTAGTATGGGTTGATTTTGGGTGAACCTTATGTGTTAAGATATGTTATGTGATTTGAACATGTGAATGTGAAAATATGTTGAGTTTTAACATGATATATGAAAAATTAGATTATGCATGCATACTTGTGTGTTTGTGCGGTAGAAACGGTAAAAATCGCGTTAAATGTGTAACTTGTTTGTCGAGCATGAAATCTGATTCATATAAGATATTTCATGTATATTTTCCTTAAAAATGACAAAATAGATAAGTTAACGAGATTACGCGTGTTTCGATAATAATTTATGTGAACATTTATGTATATATATTACGACGCGCAAATCGTAGATATATTACGTATAAACGGGAGTGTTAACGGATTTACATGATAACGGTCACCAATAAAAATTGTTCAAGTCGCAAAAATATTAAAAATATATATATGGACTCATATATATATTAACGTGCCAGCATAATAAAAAATGATAACTTTTCGAGAAAATCTCAAAGTTATGTGATACTTCTAAGAAACAGAGAACTTAGGATTTTGTGATGTATATATGTATATTGATTTAAAACTCGTTCCTACATATAATAGGACGTGTAGAAATCAAACTGTGGGATTGCGCTATTTAAAAATACGCACCCAAAGGTGAGTGTCACTAAACCACTCTTTTACTGCTTTGTATTTGTTTTGGGGGTAGAACACACCAAAAAGGGTTTAATAATGTTTTTGGATTAAAACATACCTTTTTTTTTTTTTTGGGTAAAGCGTTACCCCGGTGAATATTATACCAACCAAACAAACCAAGTGAGAGACAGAAAATCCCCCAGTTCTCAAGTATGACATGCCATACAAGAGATATCACGTATGGGATGATGTTTGTCCGCTTAGCAGCATTGTTAATCCTAGAAGTATTGCAAATGCGGGTTTTAATATGAACTCTAGGCTGGCCGATGTTAATTTAGATGGTGATTGGAGGTGGCCGATAGCTTGGATTAGTCGTTTCCCGGGGCTGACTAGTCTGAGAGATATCACGTTGGATCCAACTTGTAACATCTGTGCTTGTAATCATTATGAACAGTTCTATTATCAATAAAACAATGTTATTTGATCCCAATGTTTGTTTGGTTGTGTTTTACATTTTTCATGTTTTGACTTTTATGTAATTTCAAACTCTATATCACTTTCTGGAGAGTTATACGCAAACTGGTGCGTAAACGTAATCAGTTTAATGCGAAAAATACTCCAGAACATCAACATATACTTAACATACCTTAAATAACCTTTACATAACTTAGAAATAAGTTTTGAAAGTATGGCAAAAACAAGTTAATTCGCTTACAGGGACTAAACTTGACAAACTGCGAAAGTATGCCAATTTGAACTGTAACAGACATTCCGGAACATGACCATAAGTTAAACATACCATAAATATCCTTTACATAGCTTAGAAATAGGCTTTGAGGGGTTCGGTATGCTAAAATAAACTTTTGGGTCATTCAGGGACTAAAAGTGTCAAAAAGTGCACAAGTTTGCATTTTCGCGCATAACTTACGTTCTGAATACATCCGGACATCCAAAAATTTATGTAAGCATGACTATATTATGCTTTAGTGTTTGGCTTGCCAAAAATCCATTCGTCGCGTCATTTGGATCATTTTTCACGCTTATGCGCATTCCGTCGTAATCGCGTTCGTACGGCCAAACGAACCAATGTCCAGCATATTTTTGAGCATATTTCATGTCCACAATGTTTAGGCATCATTTTAGGGCCTTAAAGTTGGCTTTACGGGCCTTAGAAGTGCCGGAAATGGGCTTAAACACGTGCAGGGACTGAAACTGTCATTTCTGAAACTTTGTTCTGATCTGTGACTCCTAGGCGGCCCGCCTCAGTTTCTTAACATCCTCAGGCGGCCCGCGTCAGTCCTTCTGACCAGGTTAAATGAATTTAACAGCAGAGTGCAGCTGTTTGATCCACCACCACATGTTCTCAATTGTCTAGTCAGATGATAAGGACCATTTTTAGCTTCCATAACCTTCCAACAAGTGTACGGATGTGATCGAATCACGGTTTCCATGAAACGATCTTAACGGTGGACCAAAAACTATATATACCCCATGCCTTTCATTGCAAAACTTACAAGAATTTTGATTTGAGAAACTCTAAGTTGAAACTATTGTTTCATACCTGAGATTTTTGAATCGAAATTAGCATTCGGGGACCCTTCGTAAGTATTCTTTCGTTCTTTTCCTTATTTTATTGCTTTTAGAGTCAGAAAGTCAAACTTTGTTTGACTTTCAGCGTTGACCAGCTTATGGTCAATGCGAAGTTCGTTTGAACTTCGCAACGTGATTGTAATCACGATGGTCATAGTCCTTTGGGACTATGCCTACTGATTACCACGTTGTCTAGGGTCGTAGGGTAAGCGATCTGATAAATCGCTTATACCTCGAACCCGACCCATTTGGTCGATCATTAGGATCCGACCAAACACATTAGGTGACCATAGTATATAGGGAATAACCTTCCGAGGTTATACCCTATGGTCGCTTCGTTTAAGTAGTTGTATGATAGGTAGTTTATATGCCTTAGGTAAATTACCAGAATACCCTTTTCATGTATAATTGGTAATTAAGCATATGTAACCTAAACTTTTGTCACATAACTGATTATGTAACATGTTTAGGCATATAACACTTGTCATAGGGCTAGTTAGGCGTTCCGAACGCGTTTTACGCGAACGACGCGTTAAAGTAGCATAAGCTTCCTAAACGGGTCGTAATGGGTCGTAAACGCTTAGGTTAAGTTTCGTTTTAGTATGTAGGGTTTGTTAAACCATATTACACGAGTTTCTATACTCGTTTGGTTTACGAAACCTCATTCTATCCGATCTTCCGATTAGGTCCGGTTTATTAACATAGTTACCTATATTAGGTGCCGTTTGATTCCGAGATCTCTATCATTGTTTAGTTGTCACTCCAGAACTACTGAGCAATCTCAAGTGAGTACATAGACCCCTCTTTTACTGTTTTCCAAACTGTTTTGGGGTGGAACACATGTGCCTACTTGTTACTTTCATGCTTTCCTGTTTTCACATCATATACATGCTATGTTCGTTAGTACATTATAGTACATGATTTCATTACATCTTATGCTAGGTGTGCCCATTGTGTGCATTACTTAGTACATTGTTTTACATTACATTTCATGCTAGGTGTGCCCATTGTGTGCATTACTTAGTACATCGTTTTACATTACATTTCATGCTAGGTGTGCCCATTGTGTGCATTACTTAGTACATCGTTTTTCATTACATTTCACGCTACGTATGTTCATTTGATTTCATACTTAGTGCATCGTTTTCACATGCTTACATTTTGGTTATGACATTTGGTTTGTTTAACATGGAACAATACATTCATTAACATTGATCATGCCATTCTTTAGTAGGTAGTGGTACCATAGGAATTGACAACTCCCGTTCCTGAAATCCTGGGTTTGTTTGGATTGGAAGGAATGACCGAATTCGATATACATAACTTAGATAAACCTTTAATTTGTTTAAGGGTTTATCGCCACAGTCTCAAGGCTTGAGTGTATGCATTATAACAATACCGCATAAATGTTTGTATCAGTACAGCATGCATTTGTTACACAAAACATAACTTTGATTTAAACTATGTTTTACTTCAATACCTTGTTATTGTGCATTTTACATATGGTTTAGTTTGATACATTTCACTTACCATACATGACATTTCTGGTTACACATTACATGATCTACATTGAACATAAACATTTTGACATTGATATACACATTTGGTGGTTTACATTGGACATAGACATTTTGATATGGTTTACACAATAATACTTGACAATTGATTTGTACATGAACAAGTTATATTGGTGGTTGTTTGGGTAAGTGATTTGAGTAACGATGCGTGTGTAATATGATACAAACATGGTGGATACGCCGCTGGTACTTCCTATATATAAGTGTTTGTATAATATTACATATCGTTACGTTATTTAAATCATTTCAGTATAGACATATTACATTTTATACAAATAACATACTTTTCTCAAGACATTGTTTTACAAGACAGTTTATTTTATACAACTCATTTTAAATGGTTATTCATTTAACCTTACATTTATTTATACATATCAACTGATCTTATCGTTTTTCAAATGATTTACAAGACAAAGCAAGTTACAAGGTTCATGACTAAACATTTTCTTAAACTCAAGTCATGAATCCTATTTTCACAAAACCTATGTATCTCACAGGCATTTTTATGCTGACGTACCTATTTTCACATGTGTTTTCAGGTGCTTTTCCATAGGATGACGATGACACTAGGGCGGACCTGTGCCTTAGAGACTAAAAACGATGATAGACTTTGTTTAATTATGTTATAAACTCTGTATTCCTGTTTAAGACAATGAAACTTCTATGTTGATAAATAAAATACAACTTTGTTTGCCATGGATTTGAAACAATTATTTCTGTTACAACACTCCCTGACGTTTTCCGCCACGTTTTGTATGTTATACGTGGTCGGGGTGTGACAGAAGAGTTGGTATCAGAGCCAATGGTTATAGGGAATTAGGTTATTAGTAATGCTTTGACCTAGACTATAACTTTTCTAGGACCCTAACACAAGTTATCTTGTGTTTAGATCTTAAAACATGTACATCACCTATCCTTAGGTGATTATCAAAACAAAAGCCAAATTTTCCGAAACGATTTTTGAAAAAACAATCATCTGTTTTTGGATGATTGATTACTAGGTTTTGAACCTTCTATTGTAAGGTTTTGAACCCTCTGTTATATGGTTTTGAACCTTCTATTGTAAGGTTTTGAACCCTCTGTTATATGGTTTTGAACCCTTCTAATTTGATTAAATTTTTGGCCTTGTGCCTTCAAATTTTCAGAATCTCGTCAACGTTTTGGGTCTTAAATAATGTGAACATGTGCAAACTGGAAGGGTGAATGCCTGTATTCTGGGTTTTCTGTCTAGGCAAGCACTTCGTATACATCTCAACCAGACGCAACACCAGTTGTGCTTACCTGGGAATTCTTGGGATGAGTGTTCACTTATAGGCGAGCATGTCTTCGAAATACATTATTTTTGATCCATTTACTTTGATTAGTCATTGTGTGTCGTTTGTTTGCTTTGTGATACGGACGAATGACCACCATCTTTGCTGTTTTCAATTCTTGTTTTTATCATCTCATTCTTTTCATCCAAACATCTCACTCGTTTCTTTTCATGTTTCCTCTTTTAGAATGCCTCCTCGACGCGACAATCTGATTGCGACTGCCGAACTGGCAGAAATTATTGCGGAGCAGATGGCTGCTCAATTTCCAAATCTCTTTGCTCAATGGAACCAAGCCAACAACAACAACAATGCTCCATGCAAATACAAGGATTTTAACCAGGCTAAACCACTCAAGTTTAGTGGTTCTGAAGGAGCAACTGGGCTTCTTCAGTGGTTTGAGAGCACTGAGAATACTTTTCACCACGTGCAGTGTCTTGACAATCGCAAAGTCGAGTTTGCTTCGAGCGTATTTCAGAAGAGGGCTTTGACATGGTGGAACGGGGTTATGAGAGATAGGGGTGCTGAGATTGCCTTGGCACAGCCATGGGCTGAACTAAGAGCTCTTATGATGAGGGAATTCTGTCCTCGTCATGAGCAGCGAGCTTTGGAGAAAGAGTTTGATGTTTTGAAACAAGATAGTGGTGAGCACAGGGCGTATACTGATAGGTTTGAGGAGTTGAGTCTGCTTTACCCGACTATGGTTACCCCACTCGACAAGGCTATCGAAAGGTACATCGACGGCCTACCTGACTCAGTACAAGACATTCTTACTGGTAGTGAACCTGCCACACTCCGTCAGGCGATCGAGTTATCAGCGACATTGACTGAGTCGCAGATTAGAAAGGGAAAGCTACACAGGAAGGGTGACAAGGGCAAGAAACAGTCGGCTGACAAGGAAGATAGCAAGAAAGGTCAAAACAAGAATGGGAAGAATTATGGTTCTTCAAGAGGGTCAAGGAAGCGTAAGGCTTCCCAAAACTATGCTATCACTGCCCAAGCTAACCAGGCAGCTCTCAACCAACCCGCACAGCCTCCAGCAAAGAAACCCTATTCAGGGAATGCACCGTTGTGCAATAGATGCAACAGTCACCATCAGCCGCAACATCAGTGCCGTTTCTGTACTAGCTGTGGGAAGTCGGGTCATCTTGCCGCTACTTGCCGCTTTCCTGCTAACCAGAATCAGGCCGTTCATAACCAAGCTCAACAAGTTGCTCATCCTCCTGCTCAGCAACAGGGTCAAGCTGCAAGACCACAATACCCACCTGGTGCTTGTTATAATTGTGGGGATCTGACCCATTACAGAAATCGGTGCCCAAGGCTGGCTAACCAGAACCAGAACCAGAACCAGAATCAGGCTCAGGCTCGAGGCCGAGCCTTTAACATGAATGCCCAAGAGGCGCAGGCGGATGATAACGTGGTGAACGGTACGTTCTTTATTAATAATCAGCCCGCATCTGTTCTCTTTGATTCGGGTGCCGATAAGAGTTTTGTGTCATTGTCTTTTGAGCCGATGCTTCGCGTGTCTAGAACGAAACTAAGTAAATCTTTGACAGTAGAGGTTGCTAGTGGTGAACCCATTATTCTTGATTCTGTTCTTCACAACTGCCAGTTGAACCTTAACGACCATCTTTTTCCTATTGACCTCACGCCTATGCAACTTGGAAGCTTCGACGTTATTGTGGGAATGGATTGGTTATCCAAGCATCGCGCAGAGATAGTTTGTTCTGAGAAGATTGTTCGTGTGCCGCTTTCAACAGGCGAGATCCTACAGGTTCAAGGTGAGAAACCTACCGGTGGTCTCAAACTCATGTCTTGTTTTAAAGCTCGGAAGTATCTGCGGAAGAACTATGTGGCTTTCTTAGCACATGTTACAGAAGATAAAGACAAGGGAAAGACTATTTCAGATATTCCTGTCATTCGGGATTATTCTGAAGTATTCCCTGAAGATTTACCTGGTCTACCTCCAGCACGCCAAGTCGAGTTCCGCATTGATCTCGTACCTGGTGCAAATCCCGTTGCCAGAGCTCCATATCGTCTTGCACCGTCTGAGATGCAAGAGTTGTCTAAGCAGCTGCAGGAGCTCTCTGATAAAGGTTTTATCCGTCCTAGCTTTTCACCTTGGGGTGCTCCCATTCTTTTTGTTAAGAAGAAGGATGGATCTTTTAGGATGTGTATCGATTATCGTGAGCTTAACAAGCTTACCATCAAGAATCGATATCCCCTACCTCGTATTGATGATCTCTTTGATCAGCTACAGGGCGCTTCTTATTTTTCGAAGATTGATCTACGATCTGGATATCATCAACTTCGGGTGCATGAAGAAGATATTCCCAAGACAGCGTTCCGTACTCGATATGGGCATTATGAGTTCACAGTCATGCCATTCGGTGTGACTAATGCTCCTGCTGTTTTCATGGACTTAATGAATAGGGTCTGCAAACCCTATTTGGATCAGTTCGTCATTGTTTTTATTGACGACATCCTGATTTACTCTAAGACGCGAGCTGATCACGAGCAACATCTTCGTCTTACTCTTGAACTCCTAAAGAAAGAGCAACTTTTCGCCAAATTCTCCAAGTGTGAATTCTGGCTTAAAGAAGTTCAATTTTTGGGGCATATTATCAACGAACAAGGTATTCATGTAGATCCCTCCAAAATCAGTGCGATTAAGGATTGGGATACGCCTACTACTCCTACTGAAGTTCGTTCTTTTCTTGGTCTAGCGGGTTATTACCGCCGCTTCATTGAAAACTTCTCAAAGATTGCAGTTCCTCTAACTGCTCTAACTCAGAAGAACAAGCCCTTTGACTGGGGATTCAAACAAGAGGAAGCTTTTCAAAGATTGAAGCAGAAGCTTTGCGATGCGCCTGTTCTATCATTGCCTGAGGGTGATGATGATTTTGTCGTGTACTGTGATGCATCGAAGTTGGGTCTTGGTTGTGTTCTGATGCAAAGGAACAAAGTCATAGCATATGCATCAAGGCAGTTGAAGATACTTGAGAAGAACTACACCACTCATGATCTTGAGTTAGGTGCAGTTGTTTTCGCTCTAAAGATCTGGAGACACTATTTGTATGGTACAAAATGTGTGGTTTTCACTGACCACAAAAGTCTTCAGCATATCTTCAACCAGAAAGAACTCAACATGAGACAACGATGTTGGGTTGAGCTTTTAAACGACTATGACTGCGAGATTCGCTACCATCCTGGTAAGGCGAATGTCATGGCCGATGCATTGAGTCGTAAGGAACGTACTAAGCTTCATTGTGTACGTGTTCAGTCTGTTATTCAAGCTCGATCCGATATCCAAGCACGCATTTCTCAGGCCCAACAAACTTGTGTTGCACAAGGTTTGATGGATAAGGAATTTCCCTATCACATAACACCTGCTCTGGAACTGAAGGACAATGGATCGTACTACTTCATGGACCGTTTGTGGGTCCCAAGCCAGGATGATCTTCTTACCTTGCTTATGGATGAAGCCCATAAGTCTCGTTATTCTATTCATCCAGGCTCAGATAAAATGTATAAGGATCTTCGTATTCACTATTGGTGGCCTGGTATGAAGAAAGACATTGCCTTATACGTGGTGTCAAAATGCCTTACTTGTCTTAAGGTTAAGGCTGAACATCAACGTCCTTCTGGTTTATTGGTGCAACCAGAGATCCCAGTTTGGAAATGGGAAAACATTACTATGGATCTTGTTACCAAACTTCCACGCACAAAGAAAGGTCATGATGCCATCTGGGTAGTCGTTGATCGTCTTACTAAGTCAGCGCATTTCTTGCCAATCCGCGAGGATTTTCCTGCTGACAGACTTGCTCAAATCTATGTGGATGAAATTGTGGCTCGACATGGTGTTCCTTTGAACATCATTTCTGACAGAGATGCTCGTTTCACTTCTCATTTTTGGAGAACCATGCAATCTGCTATGGGGACCCAACTTAATCTGAGCACAGCTTATCATCCGCAAACGGATGGTCAATCTGAGAGAACAATCCAGACTCTGGAGGATATGCTAAGAGCTTGTGTGATCGATTTTGGTGGTAGTTGGAATTCACATCTTAAGTTGATTGAATTCTCCTACAACAACAGTTATCACACCAGCATCAAAATGGCTCCTTTCGAGGCTCTCTATGGTCGAAAATGTCGTTCACCAGTCTGCTGGAATGAGATCGGTGAGGCTCAACTTACTGGACCTGCCCTCATTTTAGAGACAACTGACAAGGTCAAGAAAGTTCGTGATAACCTTCAGACAGCTATGAGCCGTCAAAAGAGTTACGCGGATCCAAAACGCAAACCCTTGGAATTTCAAATCGGTGATCGAGTATTACTTAAGGTCTCACCTTGGAAAGGTGTGATCAGATTTGGAAAGAAAGGAAAACTTGCACCTAGATACATTGGACCATTCAAGATCGTCGAAAGAATCGGAAAGTATCCTACAGACTTGAGTTACCTCCTGAACTTGGAAATGTTCATCCAACTTTTCACGTGTCCGATCAAGAGGTGTTTAGCTGATGAGAACCTCCACATACCGCTTGACGAAATTCGTGTTGGCAAAACACTGAAATTTGTTGAGAAACCAGTGGAAATCATGGAACGTGAAGTCAAGTGGCTTAAACGCAAGCGCATTCCTTTGGTCAAAGTTCGCTGGGAAGCTAAACGTGGACCCGAGTTTACCTGGGAACGCGAAGATCAAATGAAGGCGAAATATCCACATCTTTTTCCACGAGTTTCCTCTAAATAAATTTCGGGACGAAATTTCCACAAGAAGGGGAGACTGTAACATCTGTGCTTGTAATCATTATGAACAGTTCTATTATCAATAAAACAATGTTATTTGATCCCAATGTTTGTTTGGTTGTGTTTTACATTTTTCATGTTTTGACTTTTATGTAATTTCAAACTCTATATCACTTTCTGGAGAGTTATACGCAAACTGGTGCGTAAACGTAATCAGTTTAATGCGAAAAATACTCCAGAACATCAACATATACTTAACATACCTTAAATAACCTTTACATAACTTAGAAATAAGTTTTGAAGGCTTTGGTATGGCAAAAACAAGTTAATTCGCTTACAGGGACTAAACTTGACAAACTGCGAAAGTATGCCAATTTGAACTGTAACAGACATTCCGGAACATGACCATAAGTTAAACATACCATAAATATCCTTTACATAGCTTAGAAATAGGCTTTGAGGGGTTCGGTATGCTAAAATAAACTTTTGGGTCATTCAGGGACTAAAAGTGTCAAAAAGTGCACAAGTTTGCATTTTCGCACATAACTTACGTTCTGAATACATCCGGACATCCAAAAATTTATGTAAGCATGACTATATTATGCTTTAGTGTTTGGCTTGCCAAAAATCCATTCGTCGCGTCATTTGGATCATTTTTCACGCTTATGCGCATTCCGTCGTAATTAAGCGAACATCGCGTTCGTACGGCCAAACGAACCAATGTCCGGCATATTTTTGAGCATATTTCATGTCCATAATGTTTAGGCATCATTTTAGGGCCTTAAAGTTGGCTTTACGGGCCTTAGAAGGGCCGGAAATGGGCTTAAACACGTGCAGGGACTGAAACTGTCATTTCTGAAACTTTGTTCTGATCTGTGACTCCTAGGCGGCCCGCCTCAGTTTCTTAACATCCTCAGGCGGCCCGCGTCAGTCCTTCTGACCAGGTTAAATGAATTTAACAGCAGATTGCAGCTGTTTGATCCACCACCACATGTTCTCAATTGTCTAGTCAGATGATAAGGACCATTTTTAGCTTCCATAACCTTCCAACAAGTGTACGGATGTGATCGAATCACGGTTTCCATGAAACGATCTTAACGGTGGACCAAAAACTATATATACCCCATGCCTTTCATTGCAAAACTTACAAGAATTTTGATTTGAGAAACTCTAAGTTGAAACTATTGTTTCATACCTGAGATTTTTGAATCGAAATTAGCATTCGGGGACCCTTCGTAAGTATTCTTTCGTTCTTTTCCTTATTTTATTGCTTTTAGAGTCAGAAAGTCAAACTTTGTTTGACTTTCAGCGTTGACCAGCTTATGGTCAATGCGAAGTTCGTTTGAACTTCGCAACGTGATTGTAATCACGATGGTCATAGTCCTTTGGGACTATGCCTACTGATTACCACGTTGTCTAGGGTCGTAGGGTAAGCGATCTGATAAATCGCTTATACCTCGAACCCGACCCATTTGGTCGATCATTAGGATCCGACCAAACACATTAGGTGACCATAGTATATAGGGAATAACCTTCCGAGGTTATACCCTATGGTCGCTTCGTTTAAGTAGTTGTATGATAGGTAGTTTATATGCCTTAGGTAAATTACCAGAATACCCTTTTCATGTATAATTGGTAATTAAGCATATGTAACCTAAACTTTTGTCACATAACTGATTATGTAACATGTTTAGGCATATAACACTTGTCATAGGGCTAGTTAGGCGTTCCGAACGCGTTTTACGCGAACGACGCGTTAAAGTAGCATAAGCTTCCTAAACGGGTCGTAATGGGTCGTAAACGCTTAGGTTAAGTTTCGTTTTAGTATGTAGGGTTTGTTAAACCATATTACACGAGTTTCTATACTCGTTTGGTTTACGAAACCTCATTCTATCCGATCTTCCGATTAGGTCCGGTTTATTAACATAGTTACCTATATTAGGTGCCGTTTGATTCCGAGATCTCTATCATTGTTTAGTTGTCACTCCAGAACTACTGAGCAATCTCAAGTGAGTACATAGACCCCTCTTTTACTGTTTTCCAAACTGTTTTGGGGTGGAACACATGTGCCTACTTGTTACTTTCATGCTTTCCTGTTTTCACATCATATACATGCTATGTTCGTTAGTACATTATAGTACATGATTTCATTACATCTTATGCTAGGTGTGCCCATTGTGTGCATTACTTAGTACATTGTTTTACATTACATTTCATGCTAGGTGTGCCCATTGTGTGCATTACTTAGTACATCGTTTTACATTACATTTCATGCTAGGTGTGCCCATTGTGTGCATTACTTAGTACATCGTTTTTCATTACATTTCACGCTACGTATGTTCATTTGATTTCATACTTAGTGCATCGTTTTCACATGCTTACATTTTGGTTATGACATTTGGTTTGTTTAACATGGAACAATACATTCATTAACATTGATCATGCCATTCTTTAGTAGGTAGTGGTACCATAGGAATTGACAACTCCCGTTCCTGAAATCCTGGGTTTGTTTGGATTGGAAGGAATGACCGAATTCGATATACATAACTTAGATAAACCTTTAATTTGTTTAAGGGTTTATCGCCACAGTCTCAAGGCTTGAGTGTATGCATTATAACAATACCGCATAAATGTTTGTATCAGTACAGCATGCATTTGTTACACAAAACATAACTTTGATTTAAACTATGTTTTACTTCAATACCTTGTTATTGTGCATTTTACATATGGTTTAGTTTGATACATTTCACTTACCATACATGACATTTCTGGTTACACATTACATGATCTACATTGAACATAAACATTTTGACATTGATATACACATTTGGTGGTTTACATTGGACATAGACATTTTGATATGGTTTACACAATAATACTTGACAATTGATTTGTACATGAACAAGTTATATTGGTGGTTGTTTGGGTAAGTGATTTGAGTAACGATGCGTGTGTAATATGATACAAACATGGTGGATACGCCGCTGGTACTTCCTATATATAAGTGTTTGTATAATATTACATATCGTTACGTTATTTAAATCATTTCAGTATAGACATATTACATTTTATACAAATAACATACTTTTCTCAAGACATTGTTTTACAAGACAGTTTATTTTATACAACTCATTTTAAATGGTTATTCATTTAACCTTACATTTATTTATACATATCAACTGATCTTATCGTTTTTCAAATGATTTACAAGACAAAGCAAGTTACAAGGTTCATGACTAAACATTTTCTTAAACTCAAGTCATGAATCCTATTTTCACAAAACCTATGTATCTCACAGGCATTTTTATGCTGACGTACCTATTTTCACATGTGTTTTCAGGTGCTTTTCCATAGGATGACGATGACACTAGGGCGGACCTGTGCCTTAGAGACTAAAAACGATGATAGACTTTGTTTAATTATGTTATAAACTCTGTATTCCTGTTTAAGACAATGAAACTTCTATGTTGATAAATAAAATACAACTTTGTTTGCCATGGATTTGAAACAATTAATTCTGTTACAACACTCCCCGACGTTTTCCGCCACGTTTTGTATGTTATACGTGGTCGGGGTGTGACACAACTCAACAAGATAGGTTAATGTGGCGAACTAGGAGGGGTATGTTTTCGGAATTCTCTACTTATACGGTTTGGGAGGATTTGCGTCAAGCTCAGAATGAGGTGGGTTGGTCGAGAGTGGTTTGGTTTCCACAAGCTATCCCGAGGCATTCGTTTCTTGTGTGGTTGATTATTCATCATAAGCTGAAAACTCAAGATGTCATGAGCAAGTGGAACTCGGAAAATACGAATTTTAATCTCTTATGTTGCTCTTTATGTACGCAGGGACCAGATTCTCACCAGCATTTGTTTTTTGAATGTAAGTTTGCGGAAAATGTTTGGTATGGGGTTAGAGACAAAGCGGGTATGGAGTCTATTCAGAATAAATGGAGTCTCATCTTTGATTTCCTGGTTGGTATAGCGAACTCCAAGTTGGCTACCCATGTGATTGCAAAAATTGTTGTTGGTGCTACGGCTTACTTTGTGTGGGAAGAAAGGGATAGAAGGCTTTTTTCAACAAAAAGGAGGAATGAAAACCAACTGATAGAGGTCATCCTTTCCACCGTCCGAATGAAGCTTCACACGATGAGATTTAAGAGTACTGTCCAAATGGCTCGAGTAATGCAAGACTGGAGTTTACCACGAGGGCTTATTGTGGCGGATGATGATTGTGGTTAAGTAGGTCTTATGTTATAGTTTGGTTTGGTTTGCGTAGCGTATAGTGTTTTGTCTACGTTGTTTAGCGAGTTTGCATGTTTTTTTAATTAAAACATACCTTTTAATATAAATATATATATTTTCATTGAAAATATATGGAGTTTGATAAATCATACGTTTCGAGATAAAACGTTTTTGATGAATGAATGATTGGAGGAGAAACTGGGATGGTACGGAGTTTCCGAGGAGAAACAGACCGTGAAGTTGGAACGAATGCTGCCTGGTCTCAAGAGAGTAAGTAACAGCATCGGCTTACATTTCGGTGGGGATTTCAGGGGATTCGTACAACTTCGTATATTAAATTTGTCATATTAGTAGGATATATATATTGTACGTGAGGCAGACATCATATATGGTCCCAATATGTACCCTGCGCCCATGATGTCATTTAATCGATTAAGTAATGTATGCGAGGAATTGTTGGTAGATCTATCGGGTTGACAACCCCGTTGTGACCGGTCACCCCGTGTCAAGTCAAACGACGAATTTAGATTCTGGTTATTGTCTAGCATTGATTATCCCTGCATGGTAAATATATAGTTCGTATTGTCTAGCTAACTTACGAGTGTGAAAATTGACGCTATGAATTTAATATACAAAACTTGGGTAAGAGACTTAATGTCGGGTTTTTTTAAACTTACGACGGATGACCCATGGATTTTATTAAGGAAGTAAACGGACTTTCTAAAAAATATATGGATGTTTTAAAAATAAACACATAATCAGAAAGTTTTCCTTTGGAACGAATTGTTTGAATGTGAATATGTGAACTCACCTTCCTCTGTGTTGACACTTGATTTTAACGTGTTCTACAGGTACTTGAGTTCGGCTTCAGGAATTATGGCGTATCTTGTGTTTGTTGATGCATGTTTGGTCACTTAAAATGTTCGACTGACTTTTAAACTTTCTGGGACAATGTAATAAGATCCGTGAGGATCAAAGACAACTTTATCATGTCATGTTTATGTCGTACCTTGGGACGTTAAGTTTAAAATCTAAGTTTTAAATAAGTAATAATGTCCAACACTATAATGCATCAAACATCAAGATAGAAATGGGCACCAACTTCCATCACCACAACGTTTTATATTCCGCTACGACGTTTTTGGAGTGTGGCACGGTATATGTAACACCCCAATCGCGTAATACAACAACACGCGGCGGAAATATCGGGGAGTCACGTTACAAATTGCTCACAACTACTGGTACTAAATTGTTTCAATATCATTAACATCGTTTTACAAACAAAGAATACATGTAATTGTTCTTTTGTTTTAGAAGTCTAAGGCCAGAATGCAGTCCTATGCGTTGCATGCTTGAAACAGTCGAAAACCTGAAACATATGCGAAAAACAGTCAGCATAAAAATGCCGGAGCTGTCAATCGAAAATAAATCTTGAAGCCAAAGAATGGCAAAAATTTAGTATTGCAATACATAATCTTAATTGTGAAAACTCGTGACAAAATAGGTTTGTATATGGCAATATGATTATTACTAAGTCATTTTATGCCTTACATGGTAATCTCATTTAAACCATCGTAAAAACTCGTTAATATGTTATTTAGAAATCCAATCGAGGATTAATAATAACTGTTTTGAAATAAATCAAAACTTCTGTAAGTATTATATAAATCAAATCAATGAGTCATGGTAATACTTCAGATATCTTCTAAGAATCTAACATATAAAAATATGGGAGATTCTATGAAGATTTCGATTATCAAACATTGAAACAATCATACACAAAATCCTAAAGTGATCCAGATAACGCTACAAGAATAATAAAATAAGAACACTTATATATAGGAAGTACCAGCGGCGTATCCACCATGTTCTTATTTTATTACACCCGTTTCGTTATCTAAATCACAACTACCACATAAACACATAATCGTCAACTTGTTCCACCTCATAAACACGCATTAAAGTACACAATGAATCCAAACAGGGGCTCCAATATTAGTACTCTAAACATCCCATACATGTCTAACTGTGAAGATAGATAGATACTACAAGGATCGGGTTCTCGCCACATCGTCTCATCAAACTCGCATTAAAGTAAACAATAAATCCAAACAAGGACTCCAATATCAGTACTCTAAACATCCCATATACGTCTAACTATGAGGATAGATAGATACTACAGGGATCAGGTTCTCGTAACATCATATCATTGTACCACAACATCCTAAATCCTAATAGTGATTCGGGATAACGCCACGAAGGGTAATACAATAAGCACACTTATATATAGGAAGTACCAGCGGCGTATCCATCATGTGCTTATTGTATTATCTAGTTTCGTTATCTAAATCACCAACAATCTACACAAAACCAACCATCGAGTCGTAAAGTACTTCTTATAAAACTTACTATGAAGATAGGAAGATTCTAAGTCTGTACTTCAATTATCCTTTAAGAATCTTTTTTTGGGTAAAGGGTTACCCCGGTGATTCTATTAAAAACAACCGCAATAAAGTACAAGTAGTGAGGATGTGTTCCCCACTAATTCATATACAGGACATGCCCCGTATATGTAAACCAAAACAAAAACCAAATATTCTAAGACAACCCATGACCTAGCCTACCTTACATCATGAAACAAAGTAGACAATACCAAAACACAAAAACCAAAAAGAAAAACGACTCATCCTCCATCATCAAAGATGAAATTGCCACAAACCGGCAACCCCTTGACTCGAATCACATCATGTCTAGCCATTGGAACCCTTCGTGGAGGAGTTGCTTGCCCTTGCTCTAGAAGATGAAGGATGTGTTCCCGAAGTCATAAATTCATTAGTTTCATTGTAGACTTCAACGACCTCCTCCTCATCTGAATCCTGCTTGTCATCAGTCTGCATGGCCTTTTTCTCCATACGACCCACAGTACTACCTCCCTGATCACCATCATCGTCCTTAAGGATATCAAAGGGATTTGACGTTGATACCTGATTGTTTATCGGCTTCCTCAAGGACGAATTTGGTTTAGGGTTTACAACTGGTCTGTAAACTAACTTAGGCTTCTGATTTTTCATATGAAGACCTTGGTTAGTAGCTTTCTTCTTCTTGGCCCCCACAACCTGAAACTCATCAATTTTCTTCCCAGAATCCCCACTCGACACAACCTGAGGGTTCTTTGGGCACGAGCTATCCTCATGTCCAATCACGCAGCAAGATGAGCACCTTAAAGGCTCCCAATCATATTCAACTGTTACCTCCACCTTTGAATGACCATTACCATCTAAAGATGGGATGGCAACAGTAACACTCCTCTTTAAATCAGCTCCCGCCTGAATTTCAATGAGAGCTCTAGCATAACTGCTTCGTCCCCAAGACTCAGCACACATCGTAGCAGTATACGAATCTAGCATCTTAGGCACCCCTATCTTAGAAGCAAGCAAACTCAGCCCATCCTCAGTATATGCCGCTAATGGCACATCATGCATCTTGACCCAAACTGGGATAGCTTTTATATCTTCCTTTTCCAACTTGATAGAGGCCGACCACTCCTTTAAAATTATCGGAACATTTCTAATCATCCAAGGTCCATCCTCTACCATTTTATCCATCCCTTCCTTTGTTTTGAACTTAAAGAAAAAGAACCCGTTCGCATTCATCATTAGTCTAGAAAGACCATATTTAACCCAGTTGTTCTTTGCAAAGTAATCCACCACAGGAAAAGCCAGACGTTTACCTAGAAAATATCCATACAAAGTGTTGGCATACCTGTCAGTTACTTGTTTAATCGAAGACAACGGAATAACAACATCAGCTCCGTCAACAGACTCACTAGATTCCATCATCCGAAAATTAACCCTCACTTTCTCCTTAGCATTATTCACTATTTTAGCAAATGGTAAAGATTCAGCAGCCCCAGAAAATCTTGTGTTCAACTGACCAGCCAAAGGAGTCGCAGCCCCAGAAAACTTTATACTCCCCTGATCGGCAGACAAATTCACACCATCACCAACTGTTGTTGTCGAGAACAATTTATCCAACTGAACCGGTGATGTGACCTTTGTGAGTTCATCGATGATGTTTACACCACGTCTAGGCTGCAAAGTGTTCCCATCAACATCAAGAACTCGATCGGCTATTTCTTTAAACGACAGTGGTGGCTTTCCACTAGGTTTCATTCGTTCATCCATTAAACCCTAATCTGATCAAACAGAATAGGTATGACGGCTGAAAACAAAAGAACCCTTACAAACCCTAGCAGCCGTCAAACTTCGTTCAAGATCGGAACCCTAAATACAATAACCGAAAGCAGCAGTTTAACGAAATCACAAAAGAAACCGGAACCCTAAACTCGAAAACAGAAATCGACAGCTTAGCGTACGAACAAAATAAACAGAAACCCTACTCTCGAATAAACCCTAATCTGATTTCAAACGATTAGAAACTAAGGAGCGTAATCAGGTACTCCCTAGATGCTAAGCAAGATCGATCAGAACCAGGGTTGGATTGAAAAATAGGATTGAATCACAAGATCGCCCAAATCGCCCTCATCTCGTCCCTTTGTACACAAACACATATTATCCTTTAAGAATCCAACTATGAAGATAGGTAGATACTACAAGGATCAACATCGCATTTGTATAATCGGAATAATACACATAAAAGCACTTTTTTTTTGGGTAAAGGGTTACCCCGGTAAATTTTATAAATCAACCAAATAAGTACAAGGGTGTGCCAAAGCGAACACACCTACTAGACTTTTTTTTTGGGTAAAGGGTTACCCCGGTGATTCTATTAAAACAATCCCAAATAAGTACAAGTAGTGAGGATGAGTTCCACACTAGTTCATATACAGGACATGCCCCATATATGTAAGCCAAGCAAAAACAAAAACCACAATACCTATGACACCACATAACCTAGTCTACTACACATAATGGAAAACCTATCTAGTAGACAAGACAAAACAAAACAGAACTAGAGATCATCCTCCATCATCAAAAATAAAACTGCCACAGACCAGCAGCCCTTTGACACGAACCAACAACACTCTATCCATTGGAGAAGGTCTTGGACGAGGTGCTTGCCCCTGCCTTCGATAACCCGGAAGTCATAAAATCATTAGTTTCATTATAGCTTCCAATAACCTCCTCATTATCCGAGTCCTTCTGGTCATGCCGAACTTCACCAGTTTTACCCACATTCTTACCCGTATCCGATAATACATCAAAAGGATTATGCGTTTTGACTGTAGATGGCGGACCCGAGGTGGGAACCCCACCATGAGGCTTAGTTCCAATCGGTCGATAATCAAATTTCTGCTTCTGCTTATTAACAGGAAACCCTGCTTTCCTAGCCGCTTTCTTGCGATCCACATCCATAAAACCCTCTTTGTCCACAACTGGAGTCATCACCGGACCACGCGGATGTTTCCCACCATTTTGTTTCTGAGGTTTAGGCACTTCCTTAGGACACTTCCTAGGCTGATTCGGGCAGGACTCATCATCATGTCCAAAGACCTTACAGTGGGCACATCTATAAGGACTCCATTCATATTCCACTACCATCTTTACTTTGATGAAACCCTCACCTTCTAGCTCAGGCACCGCTATAACTATTTCCTCTTTAAAATCATTCTCAGCTGAAACTTCTATCAAAGCTCTAGCATAGCTACTCCTTCCCCAAGCATCCGTACACATAGTTGTGGTGTACGAATCTAACAATTTTGGCTCTCCAATAGCCGTAGCAATCATACTCAACCCATCTTCCGTATAGGCTGCTATAGGAACATCATGGATTTTGACCCAAATTTGTATCTTTTTGACATCCTTCTTCACTAGTCTTGAAGTAGGCGACCATACACTAAGGAAGAGAGGTTGGGAACGAATGATCCAAGGTCCTTCTTTAAGAACATTCATCATACCATCTTTATCCGCAAATTTGAAAAAGAAAAACCCGTTTGCATTCATCATAGACTTTTGTAATCCAAATTTCTTCCAATTGTTTCTCACAAAGTACTCTACAACCGGATAAGCCACCCGATCCCCCAAAAAATACCCATACAAGACTAGACTTGGCATACCAAGACTAGGAAATAAAAAAAAACACAAAACAACCCGGACACAGACATAAGAAAACAGCCACAATCAAAGACAGCCAAAAACAAATATGAACAAAGACAAATCGATTACACATATGAATCACCCCAAAACATTTGAAAATGGTAAAAGAGGGGAACTATGTACTCGCCTAGGATTGCGTATAGTTCCGGTTCAAAGGGTACAACAAAGCTCAAAAGACCAAGAGTTCAAGTGTTGAAGCGGTTCCTAGGGTAACGGATACTATGTTAGCGAAAGTACACCTAAATCGGAAGATCGGGTAGAATGAGGTCTTGTAAACCGAATGAGTATTGGAACTCATGTGATATGGTTTAACAAAGTCTACATTCTAAGTTGGAACCTATCCTAAGTGCTTACGACCCATTACGAACCATTAAGGTAGCTTACGCCACTTTAAGGTGTCGTTCGCGCGAATGCGCGTTCGAGACGCCTAACTAGTCCTATGACAAGTATTATATGCCTTAACATATCTAATTATGTTATATAATCAGTTTAGATGTCAAAATATTGGTTACATATGCTTAAAATGAAATTATGTGCAAAAAGGGCATTTTGGTCATTTTCCTAAGGCATATAAACTACCTATCATACACCTAACTAAACGAAGTGACCATAAGGTATAACCTCGGAAGGTTATTCCCTATACAACTATGGTCACAATACATGTTTGGTCGAATCCTAACGATCAACCAAACGGGTCGGGTTCGAAAGTCTAAGCGGTTATCAAGACCGTTTGACTTACGACTCTATACAAGCACTAGACTAAAAGTGACGAGCTAAACATGTTAAAACATGTTTTAACTAAGTTAGAAAACAAGTTTAATATCAAAACAAACGGTTTTGATGCCCAATAATAGTTTGGTTGCAAAATACGCATAGACGCGTATTTTGACCGAAACTATGACTCGTCACTACACCTAATTAACGTGGTAATCAGTAGGTATTGTCACAAGGGACTATAACCATCATGATTACGCTCACGTTGCAAAGTTCAAACGAATTTTGTGTTCACCAAAGACTGGTCAAAGCAAAAAGTCAAACATTGTTTGACTTTCACGCTTGAAAAACGATAACAAGCATGAAAGAAACTTACAAAGGGTCCAAGCAAGGAAGATTTGATTCAAAATACTCAGGTATGAAGTGTTAAAACTCCAATTTAGAGCAGATTGAATCAAATATGTGAGTTGTGAAACGAAATCAAGTGGGTATTTATAGGAATTCAAGAACCGTTAGGATCGTTTCTCGTAATTCGTGCTTCGATCTAGACCTTACAAGTGTTACCCACTGATTTTCAATACTAGGGGACCTTAAAACCAGCTAATGGTTTGTTAAAACCATGTACAAAACCCAGAAAACAAGCTGCTGTTGCTGAAACAATGAATCTGCCCAGATCAGTCTCTGGCGCCCCGCGAGAGGCCTGTCGTGCCCCGCTAGAGACCAAAATGGCAGAATGTAAAAAACAGTCCCTGTAGGTCTAAAACTTGATTTCTAATGCATTTTTGACACGTTTAAGCCTCGTTAACCCCATTTCAAGGCTCTAAAATGAAGTTAAAGTATATGGAACTTAAATTATGATCAAAAACATCTCGGATGTTGGTTCGTTTGGTCGTATGATCGCGTTGTTCGGTTAATTACGACGGAAGTCGTAACGAACGCGAAATCGATCCAAATTACGCAACGAGTGAAATTCTAACATTCCAAACACTAAAATAAAATATTTTAATGATTACAAAAATTTTTGGATGTGCGGATATATTCAGAACGTAAGTTATGCGCGTAAATGCAAACTTACGCAGTTATTGACGCTTTTAGTCCATATTGATCAAGTAAGCAAATTTTCGCATAACGAACCCCTCAAAGCCTATTTCTAATCTATGTAAAGGATATTTATGGTACGTTTAGCTTATGATCAAGTTCCAGTATGTTCGTCACTATATGAATCAGCAGACTTTCGCAGTTTGACGCAAATAGTCCCTGAGAGTGAATAAACTTGTTTTTGACACACCAAAGACTTCAAAACTTATTTCTAAGTTATATAAAAGTTATTTAAGGTATGTTAAGCCTATGCCACTGTTCTAGAGTGTTTTCCGCATTAAACTGGTTACGTTTACGTATCAGTTCGCGTTTAACTTTACAGAAAGCGATTTAAAGCTTGAAATTGAACTTAAAATCAAAACGTGAAATTTTAAAACACAAATAAACAAATTTTGAGACCAAAACACATTGTTTCTTTTATAAAATATTTTTTCCTATATTGTGTGTGTTTACGGAGCACAAGTGTCACAGTCTCCCCTACTTCAGGAAATTTCATCCCGAAATTTATTCGAAGGAGACCGTAGAGTGGAATTGAAACAACTGATGGATAAGCAGATTGCTAGATCCCAAAGATGAGGAGCATCATTTGGTGTTGGAAATTTCAGGGAATTCTTTTTTTTTTTTGGGTAAAGGGTTACCCCGGTGATTCTATTATAGACAACCGCCAAATAAGTACAAGTAGTGAGGATGAGTTCCCCACTAGTTCATATACAGGACAGGCCCCATATATGTAAGCAAAAAAACAAACAAACCAAGATACCCCCTCGACCTAGCCTACTACAATCATGATAATAATGACTAACTAGTAGACAACTCGAAAATAGACCAAACAACGACGTCAACCACCATCATCAAAAATGAAATTGCCCCCAAACGGCAGCCCCCTAGCATGAATCAGAAACAACCTATCCATTGGATAACTTTGTTGAAGAGGTGCTTGCCCCTGTACTGGAAGACGTAGGATGTGTATCTGATGTCATAAACTCATTCATTTCATCATAAACAACCTCTACCTCGTCCTCGTCAGACTCCTAATTTAGCTCACATCCCCCTTTACATTTCCCTTGGGCGGAATTCCCATTCCCCGCAACAAAGCCAAGAGCAATAAACGAGTTGTGTGTTTGAACCTTGGAGGAACTAGTACCCTGCACATTCACATAGGATGAATTCCCTGCCTTTTTCTTTTTATCCACAGGTCTATATTCAAACTTGGGCTTCTGATTGTTAACTTGAAATCCGCTCTTCTTTGCACGCTTCTTAGCCTTAACTTCCGTATAACCATCCCCATCTACTTTCGGACTGTTAGTAGGAGGTCTCACTGTTGATCGAATGCATATTGGACACTCCTCAGAGTCATGCCCAAATACACAACAGTGGGCACATCTCGGGGGTTTCCATTCGTATTCCACACGAATAGACTCAGTAACATACTTATTCTCATCCAACTCAGGAATAGCCATGGTTAGAACCTCTTTAAAATCATGTTCAGCAGATATTTCAATGAGAGCCCTAGCATAGCTGCTCCTTCCCCAAGCCTCGTTACACATATCAATTGTATACGAATCCAACCGCATAGGTGAACCAATTTTAGACGCCAGCATGCTTAACCCATCATCAGTATACGCCACTATAGGAACCTCATGCAATTTAACCCAAACTGCAACCTTTTTAATATCTTCTTTTTTAAGAGTGTTTGTAGGGGACCAAGTGTTAAGAAAAAGTGGCTTATTACGAATCAGCCACAGACCCCCTTCAAGAACGTTATTCATACCCTTTCTGTCTTCAAACTTGAAGAAGAAAAACCCATTCGAATTCATCATAGTTTTCTGAAGACCATGTTTCTTCCAATTTGTTCTCACAAAGTATTCAACAACCGGATAAGCAATTCTATCCCCCAGGAAGTAACCATAAAAAGTATTCGCTAACCTGTTGTTAACCTGACGAACAGAATCAATTGGTAGGGCAACATCCACTCCATCCAATGAGACATCCGACTTTAATGAACGAAAATTAATATTAGGGAATTGATCAGCCGACTCATTAGCATTCCTAGCTGAAATATCAACATTCTGATTTTGATTTTGAGTTGTCGAACCAAAATCCATCTTAACACCACTCTGATCAGCTTGTTTGTTTGACACAACATTAGCGTACGACTGATGTTGAGGATTAACTCGGGAGATAGGACTAACATCATTCAATGGGAGTACAATACCTTTCGTTTATCAAAAACCTTAGCATATTTCTGATTAGGAGAATCAGAACAACCATTAACGTGTTCAACATCATTCAATGGTAACATAAAGGTTACCTTCTTATTTATTTCGAAAACCCTAGCCGCCATAAGGGATGCTTGTCTTGGCTCAAATGATTTCGGAAACCCTAGCCGCCATAAGGGTAACATAAAGGTCACATTTTGAAATTTCAGGGAATTCAAAATGTGATTTGGGATATTCAAAGTATCATAAGGTATTCAACCCTTTGAAACTTGTGAAAGTCGACTAGTGTTCAAAAATCATTTAAGTATGGCACTATGTTATACTAAGCTCCTAGTGTAATCCCTAGCAAACAAAGGGGTGTACATTCAAGCCCTACACGTACACGGTTTCTAACGTCCCATGAGGTACATCCAATGAACCATGAGCATCCCATGCATAGGAGACGGGTCAACATACCTATGGCATCAAGATCTTCACCTTTAACACCATATTATACTCCCGGTCGGCTCGATTTGAGTTAATGAATGTACACGCTGTTGTCCATCGGAAATAACCACACAATAACACTTAAACACATAATCACATAATGGTCCAAGATAACATAAAATCACCAAGTGATCTTAGCAATGTTCTGAAGAATAACACAATAAGAACACTTATGTATAGGAGGTACCATCGGCGTATCCACCGTGTTCTTATCGCATCATACTTCTCCCGTTACCTTAATCACTTTAGATTGTATGCACCATACTTAACAAGGCTTACTATGATTCTTATGCGTCGAAACTCATAATTAAGTGTGCACCCATAATTACTCGTTTCGTCACATGGTCCACATAGCTCCTCTTGTTAAGCAAGGGTAAACAAATAATAAGGTCGAACTATCGTCTAAATCAAATAAACATCGTTACAACATAACATCTATCAAATCGAATCGTATTTCATACTAGCAATGATAGCACTACTTATTTTGCATACAAAAAATTTAGTAGTAGGTATTTTATTCTAGTACAAATATTTATATACATTTCATACTTAACCAAACAGGTAAAATGCAACATATACAAATCATGCATTGTCATCATAATATAAGCATATCGAGAAAAATGTTTTCAAATCATGCGCTAGGTATGCTAAGTTAACACACTAATAAAAATGCATTTGAAAATTAGGGCACTAAGTACGTTAAATCAACATACGGAGCAAATTGTACCTATAATCATGTACTATACATATTAGATAAACAAATCATGTATGTAATGCTATGATCATTAAACAGTATTAACTTGTTCATAGTATTCGTATCGATCGTGTTACCAAGTTCGTACGAATACACCAGAGTACAGTCATATTATGCTAAATTATAAGATTTAGTTCCTAAAGAACGGAATCCTCAAAGCCAGCACATAGCTGTAATCACACATAGTGTATTCTCATTAGAGTTTGAAATTTGAAAAAAATGAATAACAAGGATAAAGATAAACTTCTTGAAATTTATATTGCTTTCGAAATTTAACAGAAAAAAATATAGAGGTTCAAATGATCATAAGGGCTTGATCATTAGCTTGAGCCTCATTGACGTTGAACACTCGTCCATTAGCATTGGTAAGCTTGGGGCAGTTTCGCTTGAAATGATTTAAATCACCATAATTGAAACATGCTCTAGGGCGAGTCTGAGTATGGGCTGCTCGACTCTGGATACGACAGGTCGCAGCTAGATGTCCAAATAAACCGCAAATTGTATACTGGCGACAAGGAGAATTTGATGCATGATGGTAGTTGCAACGATTGCACCGAGGTTGCTTTCCATGATAAAATCCTTTAAAGGGTACCGAATTTAGTGGAATAGGTGCAGGAATTGCAAAACTCTTTGAAGTCTTGCGCTTCTTAGAATTTTTAGAAGATTCGGTCTTCGTTGGTTTTGAATTCTCGTTAGTAATTTCAGTGTTTTGTTTCTTATACTTAGAATATATATATATATAGTGTAAATTTTAATCCAGAAAAAAAATCTTGTTTATAAGTTTCGTTCTTGTATTTAGAAAATATAGTGTTGTGGTTCTTGTTTTGAGGCAGGAGTTGTTTGAAAATAAACTTTTGTTATATTTTTGGATGAGGGAATATAGACCGAGTTAATGGTTTGTATTATAAATTCTTTACCTCTTAAAAATTTATTGCTTTTAAGAAAAAAAAATGTTTTTAAATTAAAATTTTAAAACAAAGAAACTTTGTGTTTGAAATTTTGAAAATTCACATCCAAATGATAAAAATTTGAAATTTTGAAAATCAAAGGTAGAGTTTTGAAAATGAAAAAGGATCTCGTAGAGTCGTGAAATGAAATGAAATTAATTTTAACTGTATCGAATCAAACATATCACCGAAGGTAATATGATGAAATGGTATTGGGAAAGGAAAAATGTTTCGATTGTCGTGAAGAGCAAACATATTACCGAGGGTAATATGAATGAGTAGTGTTACAAAGGTCGTTTAGAAATCGATCGGTAGGGTCAAGATGGATAGGTTTTTATAATGCTTCACGAAGACATGCTTTAGCCTATAAGTGGACACTCACCCTAAGAGTTCCCAGGTAAGAGTGACTGGTCCGAATATGCGGATTTGTACGAACACTCTAGCCTTAGACAGAAAACTCAGAGTACAGGCATCCACCCTTCCAGATTGCATGTGTTCACATTATTAAAAACCCAAGATTTCGATGAAAAACGTTTGAGGAAAACATTTAAGAAATCTTTTGATACAAATCGTTTGAGATAAAACATGTTGTGAAATATTTTGACAAAAACATTTAAGAAAACATTTTGAAAAATATTTCAATGAAAATGTTTTGAGAAAACATTTTGAGGAATACCCCAAGGCATAAAGCCTAAGGTTCAGGATAAATCATCTAAGGTTAGATGATTCGTAAATCATAGAGTAGTTGTGGCACGAATAAGGATGAGGATTTAGGAAAGAGTTCCTAAGTCTACTCACGTTTGGGTCCTAGGAAGGTTATAGACTAGGTTTAAGGCATGCTAATAACCAATCTGTAACACCCCAATCGCGTAATACAACAACACGCGACGGAAATATCGGGGAGTCACGTTACAAATTGCTCACAACTACTGGTACTAAATTGTTTCAATATCATTAACATCGTTTTACAAACAAAGAATACATGTAATTGTTCTTTTGTTTTAGAAGTCTAAGGCCCGAATGCAGTCCTATGCGTTGCATGCTTGAAACAGTCGAAAACCTGAAACATATGCGAAAAACAGTCAGCATAAAAATGCCGGCGAATACATAGGTTTTATTAGCCAAGTAAATGGCAAAACATTTGGTATTGCAATACTTTAACAGCTGCGAGAGCTGTCAATCGAAAATAAATCTTGAAGCCAAAGAATGGCAAAAATTTAGTATTGCAATACATAATCTTAATTGTGAAAACTCGTGACAAAATAGGTTTGTATATGGCAATATGATTATTACTAAGTCATTTTATGCCTTACATCGTAATCTCATTTAAACCATCGTAAAAACTCGTTAATATGTTATTTAGAAATCCAATCGAGGATTAATAATAACTGGTTTGAAATGAATCAAAACTTCTGTAAGTATTATATAAATCAAATCAATGAGTCATGGTAATTGTAACACCCCGACCGGAGGCGGAAAAGCCAAAGGTGTCACGAAACTTGATAGAATGCATTTGAGCACATGGAGATTAAATTAAGTTGAAATATGATTAAGATTCAATTATGTAGATTGCATTCAAATCTGAAAGAAATACAAGTACAAAAGCAAATTACAAAATAACAAATTGTTTAACAAGCATAATTGATTCGGATTAAATCTAAGGCAATAAGTCTTGATCCATCCTATGTGAGACATTCTTGCAATTTATGGCATCACACATTGTCACCTGAAACATATGTTAGGAGTAAAAGGATCAACAAAGGTTGAGTGAATTCATAGGTTTTGTTCTGCAAAAATTGTCAATGTGATATAGATATAGTTTCAACAAAAGTGGTTGTCAATATGTCTTTATAGCAAAAGAGTAATACATGTAGTTACTTAGTGGTACATTCAAACCTATGACGATACTCGGAAATATCACCTCACTTCTAAGTTTAAAATGAGAAGTGTGACGGGTCTCGCTTACACTTCTAAGCAACAAAATGTATGAGAAGTGAGATGGGGCGTCAATTCCTATAGCGCTATAATACAACCGATGGGCTTATGCAAGTTGATGAACGTAAACTTCTTAAAGCAAACAACAAAGTATTAAGCAAATGCAAAAACAATCGGGGAAACCACAAATAGCAAATAGTTTGTATCACATTGTAACATATGTATCATCCCAAAAATAATTGTAAAAAGGGACTATGAACTCACCTTGATTACGAGTAAGTCCTAACGAGTATGCAAATGTGAGAGTTCTTGGAAATAAGATTCCACGTCACTCTAATTGATTAAACATGCAACAATATGGGATATGTATCAACAATAATGTTTTAATTGGATAATTGGAAATCCTAAATCTATAGGATTCGGTAGTGTTTTGTTTAAATGGTGACTATAAGGTTTGGATCACCTAATAGAGAACTCGGAAAATGAATATGAGGTAACGGAATTATTTATGAAAAATATTTATTTATCATAAATAATAAAATTAGAAAATTGTACAAATGATTTTATATAAACATTTGTAATAATAAAACAAATATATTTAACTAGTATAATTAAATACATTATTAAATATAATGATTATTGTTAGAATATTGTACAAGTGATATAATTAATTTATAAAGATTATAAATTAATTTAGATGGTTAAAATATATATTATTTGATAAATAATAAATATTTTGTTTAAAAGGATAAATATGATAATTATATGATTAATTATCAAAATAATTATATTAAATCTGAACAATTAAAAATAACATTTTTAATTATTGAACTTTAGTATTTCTGATTTTAAAATAATTATTATGACCTTGGAATCATTTTAAACAAATAAAACGAATTAAAATTGTTAAAATAACAATAAATAAGTTTATATAAGTTTAATTATCTAAATATAATAAAAATTCAGATTCTAAATTTATATAAACTCAGAATAATGTATCTTTTGTCATAAAAATAATTTTGGATAAAAATTATATAGTTATATAATTTAATTACATTAAATTAAACTATATAACTAAGTATAAATACTGATTTATTTATATAAATATCAAATTTACATAAAATATCAGTAACAATATTATTTTTGTAAAGTTTATCATTTAAAATAATTTGTGTAAAAATTTCGGCATTTAATTCATAAAAACCGATTTATTATAATTTTCGAAAGGTTAATACTGTTTTAATTTATAAAAACAGTTTTATAAATAATTTTGATTAATATTATATTTTTAATAAATACATCAGTGTTGAAAGTATATATGTTAAAATTTTCGGACTTTAAATGTTAAAAATCGATTTATTGTGTATTTTTAAAGAATAAACTGTTTAAATAAAAGAAAATAGATAAACAGAAATACTGTTCATCATCTTCTTCCCCAAAACAGTCAACTAAAGTCAACTGATCCGATTTCTACATTAATACTGGATAATAATGAAATTAAATTTGCAGAAACGTTGTATAAGTATAATCATACCGGGTGAACGATTAAAACCGATCTGGTACCGGTTGGAATAGCGTGTCGACTAACTTCCGGCGACTCCGGCTCTGGCGAGGTTTCAGGTTCTAAATTCCGGCTTGTTTCGATGTTATTGAGTAATGTGAGAGGTGTAGGAGATTCGTGAAGGTCCAGGGAGTTTAAATAACCCCTTAATTCATTTCAGATCCGATATAACGTAGTGGAATCGATTGGTTTTTAAATTTTTAAAAAAAATTTCAATTATGAATCGGTTGGCACATAATTGTGTCGAACTAGTGGGTAAATGGATTGGCAATAATGTTGGGTACATGTGGGGGTTGATTTCGGATAAGTTAATTATGTAAACAAGTGGAACAGATCGAATTTTGGTGGGTTTGTTCGAAATCCCGTAACATTCAGATCTGAATTATTAAATTCAGTTCGGTTTTAAATAGTGTATAAATATAATACGAGTCAATTATAAATCGGATGTGGCATGCCCGGCCGAGTGGTTACGAGTTCACTTATTAACGCTAAGGTCCCGAGTTCGATCCCTAGCATGCGCGTTCCAGGGGGTTTATCCCCTTTTTATATCCGATTTTGGGATATTTACACTTTGGTCCCTGTGGTTTCAGAATTTACAAAATGGTCCCTAAAGTTTGTAATATGTGCGCAGATGGTCCCTGTAATAGTTAACTAACTAGGTTAACTAGGTTAGGATTTTAAATAAGAAAACTTTATATAATAACTAACCCGGTTAGTGTTATTAGTTAAAAATAGTTTCTAAAATGACCAAAACAGTCCCTGGAGTTCAAGTTTAAATTAATTACCAAAAAAAAAAAACCCTATACTTTTATTTCAAAAATAAATATATTTATTTTATTTAAAATATAAGTTTCAAGGAATGAAAATTAGATCCCTCAAATTGTAGTTTCACAAATGTCATAATAGGCCCTTGTAGTTTATGTAGCCTTGTTTAATAGCATAAAACTCAACAAATTCGAAATTGTTTCACGTGTTTGTGTTTGTATAAGCATGTATAAGCACAAATCAAGTATGTTCAAATAAGTTTCATTCCAAACACGGTATTTGTTACCATGTAAGTCGGAATAAATGCGAGTGTGAAAACCAGGGTGGTTACAGTCTCCCCTACTTTAGAAAATTTCGTCCCGAAATTTATTCGAAAGAGACCGTAGAATGTAATTGTAATGATTAGAAAAATGATCAATTCATTGTTTGATGCTGTAAATTTTGAGGAATTTACGAGAACCATTGTATAGAAATTGTTTTGCATGGCACTGTGCTATGCTGTATTTGTAATGTAAATCTTTGGCAAACAAATGTATATACCAATAAGCAAATGGATAATCACACAACCACATAATGTTTGTATGTGTCACCTTACTTAACAAGGCTTACTATGATTCTCATGCATCGAACCCCTTAATTAAGTGTGCACCCAAAATTACGCGTTTCGTTGCATGGTCCACATAGCACTTCTAGTTAAGTGAGGAAAAACAAATAAGATTGAGGTATTGTTTAAATCAAACAAGCATCAATATAACATAACATCAACTGAATCAAAACGTATTTCACATTAGCAATGATAGCATTGTTTGTTTGACAATCTATTGAACAAATTTACATTTGAAATAAGTCATGTAATGGATCAAATTCAGGATTATAAGGTGGTGGAGGTGGTAGAGGCAGTTGCATATGATCAGTTATTTGTATCAGCATGCTTTCCAACCTTTGATTTCTTTCTGTCAACCATCTTATTTGTTGAGACAAATTTTGAACTTGATGGTTTAACCTAGTCACTTCGTCTCCCAATGAACCTGGAGGTAGATTCATTTGAGGCATCGTACTTGGGCCTGCCATATCAGTTGGTGGCAGTTGTTCTACTTCGTTCAACAGTGATTGGAAAGAATGTGGCATTAATGGTGCTTGCATAAAGGGTTCTGATTCTAACTGCTCTTGAGTCACCATGTTTTCATCAAACCAAGTTCCTTGTATCATTGAATTTTCCTCGAAAGGTAACGGTGGGAAGCTTGGTAAGACGTTCGGTATTAAAGGTTGGGGTAAGTTAGTTGTAATAGGTTCTTGTATGTATGGCAGCAGTGGTTGTATATCAAACTGATAAAAAGACGGTTGAGGAAACTGCAAAAATGATTGTTGTAAATTTTGTGGGAAGGTATTCTCTAAGATAACTGGAGCTCCCTCCGACTGTGATAGTTGTGTTAGTGTACCAATATGAACAGGAGTTAGCCTCATGGTGTAAGGATTTTCAATCCCAGGTGCCTTTGGTGGAGATAATCCCTGGATAATCTGATCACTTAAGACACCTAATGATTGTGCTATTTTTGTAATGTAAGACCCTCCCATGAGACTTCTCAGAGGATTTGATTGTTGACTAGAAAAATATTCAGCAAGCTCGTGGGCAATATTACAGGGAACTTGCTCAAAAATACTATACAAATAGAAAAGTTCGATTGTTTTAACCCTGTGTATATTATGTTTGCGCCCCGTGATAGTGTGGGCTAAAACACGGTGCATATATTGATAACAAGGGTCTATGAAGCTTGTAGAATTATTGTTGATACACCATTCTTTTAATGAATGGTATTGCCAATAATTTACCATATTCGCGGAGGAACCAGATGTTGATGCCTCCGTAAAAATGGGTTGTTTGACTTCTTCATCTGTATATATGCCCAGATGAACTGCGAATTCTGTTAATGACATAGTATGAAATTGCCCACAAAGTTGAAAATGAATGGATTCATTGGCAAGATTTTCATTAGATTTGTAATAGAAAGTGGACAAGAACTCATACACTAGTTCATCATATGATGGTTCTAGGATGTCGAAGAAACGGCGCCAGGGTGTATTAGGTTGTAGTGATCTTTCCAGCAAACCACTGAAATCAAATATTCCTATTCGTTGCCAATCAATACTGCTAATAGTAAGAACTTCTTTATGCTTGAGTTTTTGATACCTCTCTTGATAGTGTAAAGTAGTAAACTGAAGGAAGGGATGAATTTTTGCTGCATTTGAAGATTCAGCATATGCTGTTGGGAGATTTGCCATTTGGATACGGGGTTTTGTTGAACTAAGAAAGGTTTGGGTATGTGTTGAGTTATATCAGAAGTTTGTAGTTCTTGTGTAGATTAGCTCGTGTAGTGAGTTTCTTATATAGATAAGGAGATTCCGGATTACACCATGTGATCGGTTAGTGCTTCCATGCTACGTTCTGCAGCTAGTTTGAAAATTTGAATCTGACAGGTATGGTCTCGAGAAAATTTTGAAACTCTGAAAAGGAGGGAATCGTATCGTAATAAATTGATAACAGTACAACATAGGTTGATTAGCACATGGATTGTTCTGAAACGGAGAGAAGAAAAAAAAATCCTTTTGAATTAGGGTAACATGCCTTGAGCCGATAGGCGTACTGTACTCTCATCGGTAGTTCCCAGGTAGGCAAACGTGTGTCTCGTCATGAATGCATTTTCTGGAAGAAAGATTATAGTGATTTCATAATGGGGTAATGTAGTTTCATAAAATCAATGAGGATCAAAGAAGACACGTAACAAGATGGATATCATTTATTCCACGAATAAATGACATCAATGACAAGTCAAAGTAGTTGGGTCCTTATAACTTGGTGAAGTCATGCTTTAGCCTATAAGTGGATACTCATCCCAAGAATTCCCAGGTAAGCACAACTGGTCTCGCGTCTGATGAGATTTATACGAAGTGCTTGCCTAGACAGAAAACTCAGAATACAGGCATCCACCCTTCCAGATTGCACGAGTTCGTTATTAGAGCCCAAGACTTTGATGAGAATTTTAAAAAATCAGAAGAGGTTTTGAAAATAATCACCTAAGGATAGGTGATGAGCATTTGTAAAATCTAAAGATAAGATCTGTGGTGACGAGGCATTGGTTACAAAAGATAAGAATAGAGATGAAGACAAGGCAAAGATAACGGAAGAGTTTCTAATGGAAAGTGTCCTAGGTAAGTTATAGTCTAGGTCAAGAGTAATTTCTAATAACCTAAATCCCTATAACCATGGCTCTGATACCAATCTGTAACACCCCGGCCGGAGGCGGAAAACCCAAAGGTGTCACGAAACTTGATAGAATGCATTTGAGCACATGGAGATTAAATTAAGTTGAAATATGATTAAGATTCAATTATGTAGATTGCATTCAAATCTGAAAGAAATACAAGTACAAAAGCAAATTACAAAATAACAAATTGTTTAACAAGCATAATTGATTCGGATTAAATCTAAGGCAATAAGTCTTGATCCATCCTATGTGAGACATTCTTGCAATTTATGGCATCACACATTGTCACCTGAAACATATGTTAGGAGTAAAAGGATCAACAAAGGTTGAGTGAATTCATAGGTTTTGTTCTGCAAAAATTGTCAATGTGATATAGATATAGTTTCAACAAAAGTGGTTGTCGATATGTCTTTATAGCAAAAGAGTAATACATGTAGTTACTTAGTGGTACATTCAAACCTATGACGATACTCGGAAATATCACCTCACTTCTAAGTTTAAAATGAGAAGTGTGACGGGTCTCGCTTACACTTCTAAGCAACAAAATGAGAAGTGTGACGGGTCTCGCTTACACTTCTAAGCAACAAAATGTATGAGAAGTGAGATGGGGCGTCAATTCCTATAGCGCTATAATACAACCGATGGGCTTATGCAAGTTGATGAACGTAAACTTCTTAAAGCAAACAACAAAGTATTAAGCAAATGCAAAAACAATCGGGGAAACCACAAATAGCAAATAGTTTGTATCACATTGTAACATATGTATCATCCCAAAAATAATTGTAAAAAGGGACTATGAACTCACCTTGATTACGAGTAAGTCCTAACGAGTATGCAAATGTGAGAGTTCTTGGAAATAAGATTCCACGTCACTCTAATTGATTAAACATGCAACAATATGGGATATGTATCAACAATAATGTTTTAATTGGATAATTGGAAATCCTAAATCTATAGAATTCGGTAGTGTTTTGTTTAAATGGTGACTATAAGGTTTGGATAACCAATAGAGAACTCGGAAAATGAATATGAGGTAACGGAATTATTTATGAAAAATATTTATTTATCATAAATAATAAAATTAGAAAATTGTACAAATGATTTTATATAAACATTTGTAATAATAAAACAAATATATTTAACTAGTATAATTAAATACATTATTAAATATAATGATTATTGTTAGAATATTGTACAAGTGATATAATTAATTTATAAAGATTATAAATTAATTTAGATGGTTAAAATATATATTATTTGATAAATAATAAATATTTTGTTTAAAAGGATAAATATGATAATTATATGATTAATTATCAAAATAATTATATTAAATCTGAATAATTAAAAATAACATTTTTAATTATTGAACTTTAGTATTTCTGATTTTAAAATAATTATTATGACCTTGGAATCATTTTAAACAAATAAAACGAATTAAAATTGTTAAAATAACAATAAATAAGTTTATATAAGTTTAATTATCTAAATATAATAAAAATTCAGATTCTAAATTTATATAAACTCAGAATAATGTATCTTTTGTCATAAAAATAATTTTGGATAAAAATTATATAGTTATATAATTTAATTACATTAAATTAAACTATATAACTAAGTATAAATACTGATTTATTTATATAAATATCAAATTTACATAAAATATCAGTAACAATATTATTTTTGTAAAGTTTATCATTTAAAATAATTTGTGTAAAAATTTCGGCATTTAATTCATAAAAACCGATTTATTATAATTTTCGAAAGGTTAATACTGTTTTAATTTATAAAAACAGTTTTATAAATAATTTTGATTAATATTATATTTTTAATAAATACATCAGTGTTGAAAGTATATATGTTAAAATTTTCGGACTTTAAATGTTAAAAATCGATTTATTGTGTATTTTTAAAGAATAAACTGTTTAAATAAAAGAAAATAGATAAACAGAAATACTGTTCATCATCTTCTTCCCCAAAATAGTCAACTAAAGTCAACTGATCCGATTTCTACATTAATACTGGATAATAATGAAATTAAATTTGCAGAAACGTTGTATAAGTATAATCATACCGGGTGAACGATTAAAACCGATCCGGTACCGGTTGGAATAGCGTGTCGACTAACTTCCGGTGACTCCGGCTCCGGCGAGGTTTCAGGTTCTAAATTCCGGCTTGTTTCGATGTTATTGAGTAATGTGAGAGGTGTAGGAGATTCGTGAAGGTCCAGGGAGTTTAAATAACCCCTTAATTCGTTTCAGATCCGACATAACGTAGTGGAATCGATTGGTTTTTAAATTTTAAAAAAAAATTTCAATTATGAATCGGTTGGCACATAATTGTGTCGAACTAGTGGGTAAATGGATTGGCAATAATGTTGGGTACATGTGGGGGTTGATTTCGGATAAGTTAATTATGTAAACAAGTGGAACAGATCGAATTTTGGTGGGTTTGTTCGAAATCCCGTAACATTCAGATCTGAATTATTAAATTCAGTTCGGTTTTAAATAGTGTATAAATATAATACGAGTCAATTATAAATCGGATGTGGCATGCCCGGCCGAGTGGTTACGAGTTCACTTATAGGTCCCGAGTTCGATCCCAAGCAAGCGCGTTCCAGGGGGTTTATCCCCTTTTTATATCCGATTTTGGGATATTTACACTTTGGTCCCTGTGGTTTCAGAATTTACAAAATGGTCCCTAAAGTTTGTAATATGTGCGCAGATGGTCCCTGTAATAGTTAACTAACTAGGTTAACTAGGTTAGGATTTTAAATAAGAAAACCTTATATAATAACTAACCCGGTTAGTGTTATTAGTTAAAAATAGTTTCTAAAATGACCAAAACAGTCCCTGGAGTTCAAGTTTAAATTAATTACCAAAAAAAAAAACCCTATACTTTTATTTCAAAAATAAATATATTTATTTTATTTAAAATATAAATTTCAAGGAATGAAAATTAGATCCCTCAAATTGTAGTTTCACAAATGTCATAATAGGCCCTTGTAGTTTATGTAGCCTTGTTTAATAGCATAAAACTCAACAAATTCGAAATTGTTTCACGTGTTTGTGTTTGTATAAGCATGTATAAGCACAAATCAAGTATGTTCAAATAAGTTTCATTCCAAACACGGTATTTGTTACCATGTAAGTCGGAATAAATGCGAGTGTGAAAACCAGGGTGGTTACAGTAATACTTCAGAGATCTTCTAAGAATCTAACATATAAAAATATGGGAGATTCTATGAAGATTTCGATTATCAAACATTGAAACAATCATACACAAAATCCTAAAGTGATCCAGATAACGCTACAGGAATAATAAAATAAGAACACTTATATATAGGAAGTACCAGCGGCGTATCCACCATGTTCTTATTTTATTACACCCGTTTCGTTATCTAAATCACAACTACCACATAAACACATCATCGTCAACTTGTTCCACCTCGTAAACACACATTAAAGTACACAATGAATCCAAACAGGGGCTCTAATATTAGTACTCTAAACATCCCATATATGTCTAACTATGAAGATAGATAGATACTACAGGGATCGGGTTCTCGCCACATCGTCTCATCAAACTCGCATTACAGTACACAATAAATCCAAACAAGGACTCCAATATCAGTACTCTAAACATCCCATATACGTCTAACTATGAAGATAGATAGATAGATACTACAGGGATCAGGTTCTCGTAACATCGTATCATTGTACCACAACATCCTAAATCCTAATAGTGATTCGGGATAATGCCACGAAGGGTAATACAATAAGCACACTTATATATAGGAAGTACCAGCGGCGTATCCACCATGTGCTTATTGTATTATCTTGTTTCGTTATCTAAATCACCAACAATCTACACAAAACCAACCATCGAGTCGTAAAGTACTTCTTAAAAAACTTACTATGAAGATAGGAAGATTCTAAGTCTGTACTTCAATTATCCTATAAGAATCCAACTATGAAGATAGGTAGATACTACAAGGATCAACATTGCATTTGCATAATCGGAATAATACACATAAAAGCACTTAATAAACACATATATGCCATACATTTCGAAAACAAATCGATTACACATATGAATCACCCCAAAACATTTGAAAACGGTAAAAGAGGGGAACTATGTACTCGTCTGGGATTGCGTATAGTTCCGGTTCAAAGGGTACAACAAAGCTCAAAAGACCAAGAGTTCAAGTGTTGAAGCAGTTCCTAGGGTAACGAATACTATGTTAGCGAAACTACACCTAAATCGGAAGATCGGGTATAATGAGGTCTTGTAAACCGAATGAGTATTGGAACTCATGTGATATGGTTTAACAAAGCCTACATTCTAAGTCGGAACCTATCCTAAGTGCTTACGACCCATTACGACCCATTAAAGTAGCTTACGCCACTTTAACGCGTCGTTCGCGCGAATGCGCGTTCGAGACGCCTAACTAGTCCTATGACAAGTATTATATGCCTTAACATATCTAATTATGTTATATAATCAGTTTAGATGTCAAAATATTGGTTACATATGCTTAAAATGAAATTATGCGCAAAAAGGGCATTTTGGTCATTTTTTCCTAATGCATATAAACTACCTATCATACGACTATCTAAACGAAGTGACCATAAGGTATAACCTCGGAAGGTTATTCCCTATACAACTATGGTCACAATACATATTTGGTCGAATTCTAACGATCAACCAAACGGGTCGGGTTCGAAAGTCTAAGCGGTTGTCAAGACCGCTTGACTTGCGACTCTATACAAGCACTATTCTAAAAGTGACGAGCTAAACATGTTAAAACATGTTTAACTAAGTTAGAAAACAAGTTACTATGGGTTCTCTGGGCGATTTTGGCGACATAGGCATTCTTGTGAAACCCTAGCTTTCTCTTGCTAATCCTGGTCTCGATTGATCTTGCTTATCAGCTTAGGGTTTCTGATCGATCCTTAGGCGATATTCAATTGTAATCGGATTAGGGTTTTCTAGTTAGGGTTTTGTTTTCGGCGCTGATTTCTGTTTGCAAACGGAGTGTGTAGCTGTTCTGATTTTCGGCAATACATCTTCAGTATTTTGAAGTTAGGGCTCTGATTTCGTTGTTCTGATCGGCTATACATCTAATTCAACGGCGCTGTTCTTAGGCGCTAATAAGGTGATTTCAGTTTTTTGAGATTAGGGCTTTGATTTCGTTGTTTTTCTGATTAGCGAAGGGGGTGCGGCTGGATCCTTATTGATTTAGGGTTTCAGCAGATTTCTTTATCATCGCTATTCTTTGTATCGGCTGGTTTTGTTGATCAGAATCTGTCCGTATTCTGATCAGACTTTCTTCCTGTTGTCCGATTTGCTTTTGGGTTTCGGCTGATTGCTGTGTGAGGCCTCTTTGTGTTTGCTGTTATGGATGGCCAAAATGCAGAAAACTCAAATGTGTTTGCGAAAAAAATTAAGAACATTGACGGTAAAACATTTAAGCCAAGACAAACTTCATTTTTGGCGGCTAGGGTTTCTGAAATGCCGAGTAAGAAGGTATGCTTTATGCTGCCGCTTAATGATACTGAACATGTTATTGGCTGTTCTGATTCTCCTAATCAGAATTATGCGAAAGTCTTTGACAAGAGAAAGGTAGCATTTGTGTTACCGGTGAATGATATTAGTCCTACTCGAGTTGAAAATCAGAATCAGGATGATAATGCTCATGTCCAATCTTATGCGGATGTGGTCCTAAATGAACAGGTCGAGCAGGGTGATATTAAGCGGGGTGGTGATTCAATTCCGAGTCAGAATGAAGATGAAAACACTAGGAAGGCCAATGATGCGGCTGATCAAGTTCCTAAAGTCAATTTTCGACCTCTAAATTCAGATGTATCATTGGATGGAGTGGATGTAGTGCTTCCGATTGATTCGGTTCGCCAGGTTAATAACAGGTTAGCAAACACTCTTTATGGTTATTTCCTAGGGGATAGGATTGCATATCCAGTAGTTGAATATTTTGTCAGAACAAATTGGAAGAAACATGGTCTTCAGAAAACTATGATGAATTCAAATGGTTTCTTTTTTTTCAAGTTTGATGACAGAAAGGGTATGGATACTGTTCTTGAAGGGGGACCTTGGATGATCCGTAACAAACCTATGTTTCTCAACATTTGGTCTCCTACTAACACCCTTAAAAAAGAAGAGTTTAAAAAGGTTGCAGTTTGGGTTAAATTGCATTATGTTCCGCTAGTGGCATATTCTGATGATGGTTTAAGCATGTTGGCATCAAAAATTGGGTCCCCTGTGCGTCTGGATTCGTATACTAGTGATATGTGTAATGAGGCTTGGGGAAGGAGCAGCTATGCTAGGGCTCTCATTGAAATATCAGCTGATCATGAGTTGAAAGAGGCTCTAACCATGGCTATTCCTGAATTGTATGGGAACAAATATGTTACTGAGACTATTCGGGTGGAGTATGAATGGGAACCTCCGAGATGTGCCCACTGCTGTGTATTTGGGCATCATTCTGAGGAGTGTCCAAAATGCATTCGACCGACAGTGAAACCTCCTACAAATAGTCCGAAAGTAGATGAGGATGGTTATACGGAAGTCAAGACAAAGAAGAATGTAAAGAAGAGCGGTTTTCAAGTTAACAATCAAAAGCCCAAGTTTGAATATAGACCTGTGGATAAAAAGAAAAAGGCAGTGAGTTCTGCCTACGTGAGTGAGCGGACCACTAGTTCGTCCAAGGTTAAAACACATAATTCGTTTAGTGCTCTTGGGTTTGTTGGGGGAAACGGGGGTTCCTTCTAGGGGAGATATAAAGGGAGACGTGAGCCAAATGAGGAGTCTGACGATGACGAGGTAGAGGTTGTATATGATGAAACGAAGGAGTTTATGACATCGGGTACACATCCTACGTCTTCCAGTACAGGGGCAAGCACCTCTCACATAAAGTTGTCTAATGGATAGGTGGCTTCTATTTCATGCTAAGGGGCTGCCGGGTGGTAGCAATTTCATTTTTGATGATGGCGGTTGACGTCTTTTGTTTGATTTTTTCGTTTGTCTACTAGTTAGTCATTATCATGATTGTAGTAGGCTAGATTGAGGTGGTAACTTGGTTTGGTTGTTTTTTTTGTTTACATATATGGGGCATGTCCTGTATATGAACTAGTGGGGAATTCATCCTCACTACTTGTACTTATTTGGCGGTTGTCTTTAATAGAATCACCGGGGTAACCCTTTACCCAAAAAAAAAGTTAGAAAACAAGTTTGATATCAAAACAAACGGTTTTGATGCCCAAGAATAGTTTGGTTGCAAAATACGGATAGACGCGGATTTTGACCGAAACTATGACAGGTCACTACACCTAATTAACGTAGTAATCAGTAGGTATAGTCACAAGGGACTATAACCATCATGACTATGCTCACGTGCAAAGTTCAAACGAACTTTCTGTTGACCAAAGACTGGTCAAAGCAGAAAGTCAAACACTGTTTGACTTTCACGCTTGAAAAACGATAACAAGCATGAAAGAAACTTACAAAGGGTCCCAAGCAAGGAAGATTTGATTCAAAATACTCAGGTATGAAGTGTTAAAACTCCAACTTAGAGCAGATTGAATCAAATGTGTGAGTTGTTAAATGAAATCAAGTGGGTATTTATAGGAATTCAAGAACCGTTAGGATCGTTTCTCGTAATTCGTGCTTCGATCTAGACCTTACAAGTGTTACCCACTGATTTTCAATACTAGGGGACTTTAAAACCAGCTAATGGTTTGTTAAAACCATGTACAAAACCCAGAAAACAAGTTGTTGTTGCTGAAACAATGAATCTGCCCAGATCAGTCTCTGGCGCCCCGCGAGAGGCCTGTCGCGCCCCGTCAGAGACCAAAATGGCAGAATGTCAAAAACAGTCCCTCTAGGTCCAAAACTTGATTTCTAATGCATTTTTGACACGTTTAAGCCGCGTTAACCCCATTTCAAGGCTCTAAAATGAAGTTAAAGTATAGGGAACTTAAATTATGCTCAAAAACATCTCGGATGTCGGTTCGTTTGGTCGTATGATCGCGTTGTTCGGTTAATTACGACGGAAGTCGTAACGAACGCGAAATCGATCCAAATTACCCGACGAGTGAAATTCTAACATTCCAAACACTAAAATAAAATATTTTAATGATTACAAAAATTTTGGATGTCCGGATATATTCAGAACGTAAGTTATGCGCGTAAATGCAAACTTACGCAGTTATTGACGCTTTTAGTCCCTATTGATCAAGTAAGCATATTTTCGCATTACGAACCCCTCAAAGCCTATTTCTAAGCTATGTAAATAATATTTAGGGTACGTTTAGCTTATGATCAAGTTCCAGAATGTTCGTCACTATACGAATCAGCAGACTTTCACAGTTTGACGCAAATAGTCCTTGAGAGTGAATAAACTTGTTTTTTTTTTTGGGTAAAGGGTTACCCCGGTAAATTTTATAAAATAAACAATAAGTACAAAGGTGTACCTGACATAGCACACACAGCTAGCCTTAGCATACCAAGACTAGGAAACCCAGAAAACAGACACAACCAGCTAACATCACGAACAGTTAAAAAGAAAACACAACCCCAAACATGACCTCACCAATAAAAAACTAACTAAATACACTCCATAGGATCTGAGTTATCCCGGGTCCTCATCCAGCGCCGTTGAAGGGATCTGCCACTTCTTCAGAACTTTGTTATGATCACCATGACCTTGAAACTTGAAACCCATCAACCGAAGCCCAACTGAATTTTTAATCTTCTCGGACACCTGAATAGCCGAACACTCTAATCGGGAGAATAGCCGGTTATTTTGTTCTTGCCATATGAAGTAAACCGAAGCTGCTAGCACCAATTTACACACAACTTGCTCCAACTTCTTAGAATTCGAGTGCTGGTTCATCCAATCCGAAATAGAGCTCCAAGATTCACTAACATTATCTATATCCACCATTGTTTTAATGTTATTCCATACCTGTGAAGCATATATACACGAGAAAAACAAATGATCTCGTGAGTCACGGTCACACTGACATAGGGGGCTACACATCAACCTTAAGTTTGTTTCACTACCCGCTTCCCAAACTTTCAGCCGATCTTGAGTCTTCAACTTATTCTTTATAACCAGCCATAACAAAAAAGAATGTCTCGGAATACATTGGCTGAACCAAACCATGCTACCCCAATTAATAGGATCATTACATGAACGAATGGTATGCCACACTTCCAATGAACTATAGTGCCGATCATTACCCTCCAAATCCTTCCAAACCAAACGGTCATGAAGCTGCATATTAGGCTGATCAAGAGTCAATCCAATTAAAACATGATAGGTATCATACCATGCCTGAGGCCATTTCCATTGCCCATTCTCATCTAATAAATCCGCAACAGAAGATTGGAGATTAAAGCCCGCGTTAGCAATGTGTCTCGGTGTTATAAAAGCCCTGAGGGGACTAAGGTGACACCAGTTATCGCTCCACGCATTCGTTTGCATTCCACTTCGAATAACCTTCCAAATGAACGGCCGAACAATATTGCGAATGGATAGAATCTTCCTCCATCCCCAGCTCGTACTACCCCTACATTGGACCTCCCAGAAACTTTGATTCTTCAATTTGTGAGCATAAATCCATTGCACCCAAAGGGATTTTCTTTTAACTAGGATACTCCAAATATGATTAGTAATAAGAGCTCTGTTGACATCCCCAACTCGCCGAATTCCTAAACCACCCTCTGACTTAGGAAGACAAATATCATTCCATGCCACCTTAGCTTTAACCGTACCAACATTACCAGCATTCCAAAGAAATCTCCTTAAACGCTTCTCTAAATCATTAATAACTCGAGCCGAAATAACGAAGACCGAAGCCCAATAAATATGCATTGAGGAGAGGACCGAATTGATAAGCTGCAATCTGCCAGCAAAGGATAGCGTTTTTGACTTCCAGTTGTTAATTTTCTTATCCATTCGGTCCACTAAGAGCTTACAATCCCCTGCACTTAACTTCGATGTGATCAACGGCACACCTAGGTAACGAACTGGCAAGGAACCTTGCTGAAACGGCATAACATTAAGGATTTCCTGCTTGACCTGCTGAGGAAGATTACAAAAAAATACCGTGCTTTTAGCAGGACTCGGGACCAGACCCGACATACTCGTGAACTCCTCCAACGCGGCTTTGATCTTGCTAACCGAAAAGACACTCCCATGAACAAAAATAAAAAGGTCATCAGCAAATGAGACATTTTAGCAAACGGCTTTGAATATTGAAGATAATTCTATGGGTTCGTCGTCGGTCTCTATTGGTATGAGAGATTTTCAAGAGTGCGTGGATGATATTGAGGTTGTTGATATTAATCGTATGGGGATCCACTATACTTGGAGTCAAAAGCCGAAAAATGGGATAGGCCTTATGAAGAAAATAGATCGAATCATGGGAAACACGGCTTTTGTTGCTGAATATCCGAACTCTATTGCTTTTTTCAAGCCTTACAGAATTTCCGACCATTGTCCGTGTATCCTATCTTTTCCGGAAGCTAGTAGAATGAAGCCGAGATCGTTCAAGTTTCCTAACTTTTTGGTTTACAAACCAGAATTTTTGGGAATTGTTAAGAACATTTGGGATTCTAGTGTGAGTGGAGTTCATCAGTTCCGTTTGGTGAAGAAACTTCGGTTGCTTAAGCAGCCGATTCGCTCGTTGTTGTTCAAACAAGGCAATCTTCACAAGAAAGTGGAAGGATATCGATTGAAACTGGACGACATCCAGCAACGTATTGATCTAGACCTGAGTAATGTCGAGCTCCGTGTGGCTGAAAAGGAGGCTAGCCGTGATTTTCTAGAAGCTTCGCTGGATGAGGAGCGTTTTCTTAAACAGAAGTCAAAGGTTGATTGGCTAAGGGCGGGGGATTCAAACTCTGCTTTTTTCCATTCTTCTCTTAAAATCAGAAATCATTGCAGCCGAATAGATGTGATTAAAGGTTCGGATGGAAACCTCTATGAAGGTGATGCGGTTTATCAAGTTTTTGTTAATCATTATCAGAATTTTTTCGGTAATCAAGGGGATATTTCTCTCTCTCCGGCTCCAGATTTATTTTCTAAAGTCATTGATCCTCAAAAAGCTTCTCATATGATTCGACATGTAACTGTGGAGGAGGTAAAAAAAGCTATGTTTTCTATTGGCATTGACAAAGCTCCTGGTCCGGATGGCTATACAGCCGCTTTCTTTAAGAGTGCTTGGCCTATTATAGGTAATGATGTTACTAGTGCCATTTTGGATTTTTTTGAAACAGGTAATCTTCTTCGGGAATTGAATCACACTACTATTGTTCTTATTCCGAAGGTCACAACTCCTGCGACTGTTATTGATTATCGGCCAATTGCTTGTTGTAACGTTCTATACAAGTGTATAAGTAAGATTGTTGCTGATCGAATAAAAGGTGTGCTAAATGATATTGTTAGCATTAATCAATCGGCGTTTGTTCCGGGAAGGAGAATATCTGATAATATTATGCTTACGTAAGAATTGATGCATAATTACCATAGAAGTATGGGTCCTCCTCGGTGTGCTTTTAAAGTTGATATCCAGAAAGCTTATGACACTGTTGATTGGAGATTCCTCAAGAGTGTTTTACTTGGGTTTGGTTTTCACGGCAAGATGGTTGATTGGATCATGGTTTTGGTGTCTACAGCTTCGTTTTCGGTCTGTGTCAATGGGTCTGTGCATGGTTACTTTAAAGGTGGCCGCGGTTTAAGACAAGGGGACCCGATCTCTCCTTATCTTTTCACTCTAGTCATGGAAGTCCTAACGGCTATTCTTCAGCATGCGGTTCGTATTGATTCATCCTTTAAATTTCATAACAAATGTGAGAAACAGCAAATTATCAATCTTTGTTTTGCGGATGACTTGTTCATTTTTGCTAGAGGAGAAGTAAATTCGGCGAGATGTATATTGACATCTCTTTCTAAGTTTACAAAGATGTCGGGGTTAGTTCCTAGTAATCAGAAAAGCACGATATTCTTTTGCAATGTTAAAAGTCATGTCAAAGATGCTATTCTGGACATTATGCCATTTGTGGAAGGAAAATTGCCTGTCAGATATTTGGGTGTGCCTCTAATTTCTTCTAGACTTGGGTATAATGATTGTCGTGTTCTTATTGAAAGATTAGAGAAACGTATCACCAATTGGAGGAACAAGTTGCTCTTGTTTGCTGGTAGACTACAACTCATTACTTCTGTCCTCTCTTCCATGCATATTTATTGGTCGTCTGTGTTTATCCTTCCGGTTAGGATAATTCAGGAGCTAGAAGCTAGAATGCGAAGCTTCCTTTGGTCGCAAGAGAGTTCGTTTAATAAAGGTAAATCTAAAGTTTCTTGGAAAACTGTTTGTACTCCAAAATATGAAGGGGGATTGGGCATTAGACGGATTGGGGATATGAATAAGGCTTTTATGTCTTCTCACATTTGGAGTATCGTTTCTAAGCGTGATTCGTTGTGGGTTCAGTGGGTTTATAGCTATCATTTAAAAGGTAAGAGTTTTTGGGTTTGCAAAACTCCTACAAATTGCTGTTGGTCTTGGAGAAAATTGATTCAGTTGCGCCCTATGATCCGAAAACATATCTGGTCGGACGTTGGTAATGGTGCAAAAACGTCGGCCTGGTTTGATTATTGGTGTGATATGGGTCCGTTAGGCGACTTTCTAACTCCGAGAACCATTACCGATGCGGATTTTCAGCTAGATGATTCAGTGGCTAATGTCTATTCTAATGGTTCTTGGAGATGGCCGATGGCTTGGAGAGATTTGTTTCCCGTGCTCATCGATCTAGATCAGAAACAGTTAACTCCAACAAAACAAGACACACTATTATGGAAGGATGATAATAATGAGTTAAACGTTTTCTCTTCTTCGAATGTTTGGCATTCGGTTCGATACAAGGAGCCGGAAGTTAACTTGTGCAATATGGTTTGGTTCTCCCAGTGTATCCCTCGGCATGCGTTTATGATGTGGTTGGTCATGAAAGGTAAACTTTTAACCCAAGACAAAATTCTGAAGTGGGATATTGCAAGGAGGAAAAATATGAATATGATGTGTTGTCTTTTGTGCTATGAGGATTTCGATTCTCATCCTCACCTCTTCTTTGAATGTAAGTTTTCGTCTCAAGTGTGGCATATAGTGAGGCAAAAGGTGGGTATGTCATCGGTCAACCCGAAATGGAGAGAAATTGTAGATTGGTTACTTGCTCGTGCTCGGTCAAGATCGGTGGTGGTTTATGTTGCTAAGCTTCTAGTGGCAGCTACTACTTATGTTATATGGCAAGAGAGAAATAACCGGTTATTCAAAAATCAGCTGAGACCTCCGGAGAAGGTTAGTGAAGTTATTTTAAAGACAGTAAGATACAAGCTAATGGGAGCAAAATTAAAGAATACTGCAAATGTGCGGAAGCTGCTTGAAGATTGGGAAATTGGTGGGGATCTCGGTCATGATGATGGAGGCTGAGTAGGGTTTTTTTCGTGATGTTGGTTTTTTCTAGATGTTAGTCTAGTAGTTTTTATGTTTGTTTTATTGCTGGTTGTTTTGGTTTGGTGTTTGGTATACTTTCTTGGGGCATGTCCCATGATTGAACTAGTGTAGGTTCTCTGCACTACTTGTTTTGGATTGGTTGTGAATATATAGAATCACCGGGGTAACCCTTTACCCAAAAAATGAGACATTTTAGCAGGACTCGGGACCAGACCCGACATACTCGTGAATAAACTTGTTTTTGACACACCAAAGCCTTCAAAACTTATTTCTAAGTTTTATAAAAGTTATTTAAGGTATGTTAATCCTATGCCACTGTTCCGGAGTGTTTGCCGCATTAAACTGGTTACGTTTACGTATCAGTTCGCGTTTAACTTTCCTGAAAGCGATTTAAAGCTTGAAATTGAACTTAAAATCAAAACGTGAAATTGTAAAACACAAATAAACAAATTTTGAGACCAAAACACATTGTTTCTTTTATAAAAGATTTTGTCCTATATTTTTTTTTGGGTAAAGGGTTACCCCGGTGATTCTATTAAAACAAACCGCAATTAAGTACAAGTAGTGAGGATGTGTTCCACACTAATTCATATATAGGACATGCCCCATATATGTAAACCAAACAAAAACAAAGCATCTATGACACCCCATAACCTAGCCTACTATACATCAGTAGACAAAACAAAACAAAACAAAGATACGCCCTCATCCGCCATCATCAAAAATGAAATTGCCACAAACCGGCAACCCCTTCACACGAACCAAAAAGAGTCTATCCATTGGAGAACTTTGTGGAAGTGGTGCCTGCCTTTGCTCTCGAAGAAGAAGACTGGGTACCTGAGGTCATAAATTCACTAGTTTCATTATAGACTTCAACGACCTCCTCCTCATCCGATTCCTGCTTGTCCCTAGTCGACTGCATAGACTTCTTTTCCACTCGACCTACAGTGATACCTCCGTGATTTCCATCATCGTCCTTGAGAATATTAAACGGGTTAGACGTTGAAACCTGGTTATTCATCGGACTCTTCAAGGACGATTTTGGTTTAGGCTTGACAACTGGTCTATACACTAACTTAGGCTTCTGATTTTTCATATGGAGGCCCTGATTATTAACTTTCTTCTTCTTGGAACCCACAACCTGAAAATCATCAATATTCTTTTCAGAATCCCCACTTGAAGTTACCTGAGGGTTCTTTGGGCACGTGCTTTCATCATGACCAAAGACACAGCAAGAGGAGCACCTTAAAGGCTCCCAATCATATTCAACTTTGACCTCCACCATTGAGTGACCATTACCATCCAAAGATGGGATTGCAACTGTAACACTCTTCTTTAACTCGGTCCCCGCCTGAACTTCAATAAGCGCTCTAGCGTAGCTACTTCTTCCCCAAGACTCAGTACACATCGTGGCAGTATATGAATCCAACATCTTAGGGATCCCAATCTTAGAAGCAACTAAGCTAAGACCATCCTCGGTAAATGCACAAGTGTCCTATATTGTGTCCTATATTGTGTGTGTTTACAGAGCACAAGTGTCACAGTATACTTAACCCAATCATTGTAGGCTTCCACATCTTCCACGTTAGGTTCATCGGGAATAGGATCGTCTAACACATAGGATATCTTCTATTGCTTGAGAACGATTCTTAAGTTTCGAAACCAATCTATGAAGTTGTTATGGTTGAGACGATCCTTTTCAAGGATGGTTCTTAGTGATAGGTTTTGGACGGGTTGGTTAATCGGGTTTGCATTGTTAGCGGCCATCTACAAAATTTAACCAAGTTTAATTTAGTATTTTCGATATAAATATATTTTAATTATTAATACCCTTTTGTGTCTTATAGACAATTAATAATTAAAATTATTGGTTAGGTGACCTTTATCCCTCTATTTAAATTAACAAGGTAGTCAACGTTTGACAATTGCAACTCTTTGCAATTTCTAGCCATACGGGATCGGTTAAACATCTTTATGTTTAGTTGGCATGTTTAATCCCATCAACACCTTTGTCCGCCATGCTTCGGTGACCCTAAGCACATGGTTTCCAAATCAAGTCGTCCAACTTACACACACATGTGAGTTTATACACATAAGTGGTTAGGTGACCTTTATCCCACAAACATGGTAAACCCACCTCGAACATACAAGTTCCCTCAAATGTGGTTAGGTGACCTTTATCCCACAAACAAGTTCCCAAGGGATTCGAGTGTTGTATAAAAGGATGCTGTTTGACTTGTTTTATAAAAGGGATTTTTAATATTTCAAAATTCTAGTTTAGAAAATATTATGTACCATACATTTGCATGCATTCAAATCAATGGTACTTTAGTGAAAACCAATTTTCAAGGTTCTTTTAATAAAACCCATTTTATTTTAAAATCATTAATTTTTTAATAAAACTTTTATTAACCATTTTAATGATTTTGTTAAGAACCAATTTTAAGCTTGTTGTTGATTATTAGTTTGTTAAGCATGCGTATCCAAATATCATCAAAACAATATAAATAAACAACCACACAAGCACAACACACATATCAATAGGTGTATAACCATAGCCAACTATTTTGACAACACTTGTTAGCCGAAACAAGTGTGCCAAAAGGTCCTTCCTAAGGGGAGAAAAATGACACAAGCGATGTGTCGTTGAACTCCCACTTGATCCCGCATCCAAATGCTTCAAGTCTCCTTCTTGTGTTGTGAGTTCTCCACTTTCTTTGAGTTTCCAAAGTGTCTTTAAATTCAGCTCCACACTCCTTTGGACTTCAAAATGTGTTTTGATCATCGGGCTAAAATCCCGTTAAGAACTATGAAGTCCTTTAGGCCTAAAATTAGCCAAACCAAAAACGCATTTTTGTGTGCATCTTCTTTTACAAAAAAAAATATCCTAATACATTTTTCTAGTAAAAATAAAATGCACCTAATCTATTTATTTTACATGCCAAATGAAAATAAATAAATTACATATCTTACAAATGGAAGAACAAAATAATAATTATTACAACCCATTGAAATAATAATAAAATAAATCACAACACAATCATTCAACACATGGTCATGGCTAGGTTATATGCACCAAAATATATATCAACATATATATATATATATATATATATATATAGGGAGAAGATCATGCGAGAACCACCTCTTATTGCGAGAACCGCGAGAACCAATGTGAACACAACCAAAAATGCCTAAAAATCACACAAAATTTTTTTTTTTGAATTTTTTAATATTTTTTATAAAAAAATCGCTACTTTTCGAAGCCAAAAAAAAAAAAAAAAAATTTTAAAATTTTTTTTTTTGCTTCGAAAAGTAGCGATTTTTTTATAAAAAATATTTAAAAAATTCAAAAAAAAAATTTTAGATTTTTTTTAGATTTTTTTATGTTTTTTGGGAGTTTAGTTTTTAGCATTTTAGCTTGGGGGGGTGTGTGGGGGGGGGGGGGGTTTAGGTTTTTGGGGGGTGGGGGAGGGGGGTTTAGGTATTGGGGGGGGGGGGGATAGGTTTTTTTTAAATTTTAGTTTTTAGCATTTAGCTTTGGGGGGGGGGGGGGTTTAGGTTTTTTTTGGGGGGGGGGGGGGGTTAGGTTTTTTTTGGGGGGGGGGGGTGGGGGTTAGGTTTTTTTAGCTATTTTAGGTTGTGTTCATATTGGTTCTCGCGGTTCTCACAATAAAGGTGGTTCTCGCATGAGCTCCTCCCTATATATATATATATAGGAGGGTTTAAATGAGAACGCTAAATATTGTGAGAACCGTGAGAACAAATGAAAAAACCGCAAAAACTTGGTCAAAAACGAATCAAATTCAAAAAAAATTTCTACACTTATCATTATTATTCGAATACAATGTTAGAAATTTAATTTACACGTTTAAATTTACTTGAATTCGTAAATAAAGAAAATTTACACATGTGTAAGTTTGCCATTTACACATGTGTAGATCTGTTATATTTACACATGTGTAAAAAATCTAAAAATAGTGATTTTGAAAGGAGAAATGGATTATTTGATGTTATAAATTCTTTTTTTGATGTTGTATCTTAATTACAATGAGGTTTATGTTAAAAAATTGGTTTTGATTGGTGTTCTCATTCGTTCTCACGGTTCTCGCAATATTTAGCGTTCTCAAGATAACCCTCCCCTATATATATATATATATATATATATATATATATATATATATATATATATATATATAAAATTCAAGAAGCAAAAATGGTTCCCTTTTATAACCATTTTCGGCCATGTACAAAAAACCGAAAAGGTAAGTTTTGTCCAAACAAATAAATCATCCATATGAAATAATTTTTCAAGATTCCCTTATGCATGTAAGAAAATAATCTTGAAAAACAAAGGGATAACCATGTTAAAACTTTCGGCCATAGGGATTTACCCAAACCCAAAACCCGAAAATTTTAATCTATTGAAGCATGCACTCATATAAGCGGCTCTAGATGCCATTGTTTGGATTTTCACATGTTTAACAAAGTGATTTCATCCGTATAAAATCAAAACGCAACGGAAATAATATTTAAAACATGTTACTTTTAAGATATAAATTTCATTTATATGCAAAGTCCCAAAACCCGGATCCATATATGAACACGCATACTATCAAACACAACCATAGGATGTTTAGAAGACTACATTCTTGGAGTAAAAGGAAATGAAAGGGATGATGCTTCTTAAACAGTTGCCTTCAAGTGTAGAAGACCTCAAGCTTGTATACCCCAAGCCTTCCAACAAACACTTGAGTTTAGCTAGGATTTGTTACACTTATGATCAAAACCGAAACCCTTCTTGGAGCCAAACCTTGGCCGAAAATTTCACAAGGGAATTTGAGAGTTCTTGGCACTTGAATTGAAATTTGAAAACCCATGAATAACACCTCTATTGGCCGAAAATTTTAGAGCCAAAAAACAAGTTCCTCTTTATTTTTGTCATCTAAAATGTTTTATAGAAGTTGAGAGAATCTTGCCACCTTCTTGCCCAATCAAGTCCCTACTAAAACATGCAAATGCATGTTTGTTTATTGGACCACAAAATCCTTGGGAGGAACACCAAGGGGGGGGGGGGGGGCTAGACTTTATTTTTTTTTAAATTCAAAATTCTTTTAATGATAATTTAAGTCTTATATATAATTTTATAACTTTTATAAAATTATAACATCACATGTTATAAGACTTATACTACTTTTAATATGTTATTTAACCAATTAAATAACAAAATAAAATATTCTCTCAAAATAAATTATCCATATAATTTATTAGTTTGTCAAGTGCAATTATTTAGAAAACCAATTTCTAAATATTATAAGTGTTAATATTTATTTGTTTGATCATATCATAAATAAATATTTTAAGTGTTTGTCTAGCTTGTATTTGGGTATGACTTGACTTGGATCATAACGTACTAGCCACATCAATCTAATATGTGTTTTGGGTATACAGAATCCAACACCTCTCACAAATCCAATAGTTAAAATTGACAAAGTAAGCAGTCAGACTCATGCAGGTAAGATCATGGGAAAACATGAACAGAATAAATACTCTCTGATCAGAATGGATGACAGTATCACAACTGTTGTGGATAGTGATTTGGCTGATGAACTTCATCCCTTAGATATTGTAAAGATGAAACAACTTATTGATAAAGAAAAGGGAAATACAAAGTTCAACAGAAGGGCTATCAACAGCATCACTAATGCAGGAAGAAAAGTGTACCAAAGAGTAGCTCTGGCAGATTTTGACCTGAGTATCTCATTTGAATTCAGTATGAAAGTGCACACACCTCCTCCTAACACAACCGTTCCAGCTGAACTCATGTCTAAAGCAAGAACAGGAGCCATCTTTGAAACACCTGCACTATCTGTGGTGTTCAAAGATGTTAATAATAAAAGGGCCTTGTTTAGAGTTGATGAAATTTGCAGGTACTCAAATCAGACCTTAAACTACATCAAGGACTGTATGAACAAGAAACAAGATCAACTCAATGAGAAAGCAAGAGACAATGAACAGCTGAGAAAGAAAATTGAAGATATAATCGAAGAATGGCAGACTGCTAGGGGATGGTATAAAGATCAATACAAAGCAACACAAAAGATCATTGAGCAAAAGAAGCATTTGAGAAAGGGTGATGTTTACAAGAGTGGTTTGAAGATTAACTAAGGAAACTTATTAGTTTTGTGTTTTGTTTGAAAACAATGTTTGTTTTGAACTTGTTTAACTTTTCGTATTTGGTTGTTTAAAGTTCTTTTGAAGTTTCTTTCTATTTGACATGAGTTGTCTTTTTTCTTACAATACTTAGGGGGAAACTGTCAGGAAACTCTTTATGTAAGTATTGAAGAAAAAGATAATCAGCCTGATCAATAGAAGAAGATAAAGTCCTGAAGGTCAAAACAGCAAGAAGAAACACGATAGGACACCAGAAATGAACAATACATCTTCCTCATGAATCAGAAGTTGATCAAGAACAAGAGAAGACTATCAGAAAAGGCTATTCTGATGGATCTGATGATATTTCTGATGAATATCATCAGTTTCTGCTATAATCTGATCATCAAATTTTCTGATGATTTGTTCATCAGATTTCTGATGAAGTGGTCATTAGAAATTCTGATGAAAGCCACTTGTCTGAACAATTTCTAACCTGACACAATTGATGAAGCAAGTTGACACAAATGGATTCAATGAATATGTTAAAAAGCTACTTTTTGCAGGACAAGTGCATGAATAAACAAATGTTTATTCATGCCGAAGACTTTCTATAAATGGAAAGCTCTCTAGCAAAGGAAAATGAGTCAAGCCTAGCATCTAATACATACTACAAAACTCCATTGCCCTTTCCCCATAGAATTTCACAAGTATTTGTTTGTATTAGTTAATAACCTCACAATCACCTTGTAAACCATTTTGTTTCAAAGTTATATAAACTTGAAAATTATGTAGTTCTTGTTTCTTGAAAGTTTGGTTTCTATTTCCGCACACTATTTTCATATCTGTTGAAATCATTTGCCATATTACGAGAAAAGAAAGTTTTTAGTCCATATGGGACCAACATAGATAATGAGTGTTGAACAAACTAAGGAACTTGGATTGATTAATGTTGTGAATAATGACAATTCTGCGTGGTGTTTATAAACATGATATTGATGATGATCCTGTTTGAATCCGTTCACAATACTTGATTTGATGTTTAAGATGATAATCTGCTCATTCATGATGTGTGTGAGGATGTTCTTGTGTTCTCTTGAGAAAGTCTATAAAAATGAGTCCAGATCTAAGCTTAATCTTGAATGATTGTTGTATGATAGGAAGGTACAATCAAATCTGAATATTGATAAACGTTGTTGTTTATGGTCCAAGTGTGTTCGATGAAATGATGATGAATATGATAATTAGGCTAAAAGATTAATGCTAAAAACATGTGTTCGATCTATTTGAAAATATTACTATTTGGATAAAGTGTTAACTGCACACTAATAAGAGGGTACAACTGAAAGGACGTATTATACAACCTTGTACAGCGCACCGCACACCCGTGTGTGCCTGGTGAGCTGAGCATACGCAACATGTACAAGTTGTGCTACACAATGCACAAGAGAATGATACCAACTCGCACACTTGAAATGCTGCACAATCTCGCTGTACAACTGACTGATGCACAATGTATAGCATAACACTGCATGACCGCACACTGCCTAGGGTCGCACACTAGGCAGTGGGCCACACACTCTCATTGGGCCGCACACTCTAAATGGATTGACATTTTAGCTGGACCACACACTTGTACACTGATTTGTATTTGGACGACACACTTATTATTAGGCTATATATTAATGGACTGCACACTAATATGCCATATTGTTGGACTGCCTGTGTTGCTAATCATCAGTTTGGCTCGTTGTATGTGGCTGTATGTCCCTTATGTGAAACGTGAAGCTTATATGCTACTCGATACGTGTATAAATACATACTAATTAGACTTGGTAACCATAATAGGACGTGGTTGACCAACCTTAATACAAGTAAATTGTCACACCCCAAAAACGTCGCAGTGGAATATATAACGTAGTGGAGACGGAAGTTGGTGCCCATTTATATCTTGATGATCGATGCATTAAATTGTTGGACATATTATCTTATTTAAAACCTAAGTTTTAAACATTTCGTTTTTAAACATGACACAACCATGACATAGTTAAGTTGTTTTGATCCTCACGGATCTTATTACATTTGTCCCAGAAAGTTTTTAAAGTCAGTCCAACATTTTAAGTAACAAAACATGCATCAACAACCCCAAGATACGCCATAATTCCCGAAGCCGAACTCAAGTACCTGTAGAACACGTTAAAAATTAAGTGTCAACACAATGGAAGGTGAGTTCACATACTCACTTACAAACAATTTTATTCCATGGAAAACTTTCTGTTTAGGTGTTTATTTGAAAACATCCATATAATTTTGAAAGTCCGTTTTACTTCCTTAATAAAATCCATGGGCCTTCCATCGCAGTTTCCTGAACCTGACAATATTGTTACTACCCATGTTTTGTATATTAAATTATTGCGTCAATTTTCAGACTCGTATGTTAGCTAGACGATACGAACTATATATTAACCATTCAAGGATAATCAATGCTAGACAATAAACATAATCAAAATTCGTCGCTTGACTTGACACGGGGCGACCGGTCACGACGGGGTTGTCAACCCGATAGATCTACCAACAATTCCTCGCGTACATTACTTAAATGATTAAACGACATCATGGGCGCAGGGTCCTATCTCAATGAACCATATGATGTCTGCCTCACGTACAATATATATATATATCCTACTAATATGACAATTTATGTCACACCCCGACCACGTATAACATACAAGACGTGGCGGAAACATCGGGGAGTGTTGTAACAGAATTTATGTTTCATAACCATGGATACCAAAAAGTGTTTTGTTTTATTAAACATTGAATAATTACATCGTCTGGAAATCTAAATACACAATTTAAACATTTTCTATCATTGTTATTGAGTCACTAAGGCCTTGTCCAGTCCTATGTGAGCATGCATCCTATCAATCGATATCTTTCAACAATACCTGAAACATATGTGAAAACGAGGTCAGCAAAGAAATGCTGGCGAGATACATAGGTTTTGTGAAAATAAGATTCATGACTTCTGTTTTAAAAAAATGTTTAGTCATGAACCTTGTAATTTGCTTTGTCTTTGTAAATCATTTGAAAAATAATAAGTTCAGATGATATGTACAAATAAAAGAATAATGCATGATTAAATGGATAACCATGTAAAATGAGTTTGTATCAGTTAAGTTGTTTGTAAATAAATGTCTTGTGAAAAGTATGTTATTTGTATAAAATGTTCTATGTATCAAACTGAAATGATTCAAATAACGCTACGACATGTAATACCATACAAACACTTATATATAGGAAGTACCAGCGGCGTATCCACCATGCTTGTATCATATTACACACGCATTGTTACTTAATCACTTACTCAAACCAAACCAACCAATGTAAACCATGTAATGTATAACCAAAATGATATGTATGGCTAGTGAAATGCATCAACTAAACCATAGGTGAAACGCACAAAACAAAGTATTGAAGTAAAACTTGGTTTAAATCAATACTATGTTTCGTGGAAATGCATGATCAAATGTAAATCATGTCCAAATGTTTACCCAATCGTTAATCGTTCTTGTTTTAATTGTTCAAATCGTTCTTGTTGTTTTAATCGTTCAAATCGTTCTTGTTTTAATTGTGAAACTACTTTATGGTCGATTCTTTAATAACATTCAAACCTTCTTGACTCGTTCATCGTTCCAACTCGTTCTCGTTCTCGTTCTTAACAAACCCTTACCAAAGGGTAAATTAATAATTACAGATTCAGTCGTTACCCAAAATACCCACACATAACCATGGGTATAGAGAACAACGGGATTTGTCAGATCCTATGGTACCATAACCTAATACTGGTCGGCTTGATCATTGCTAATGAATGTCATTGGTTATGTAACTACAACCAACAAGTTTGTTCACTTTATTGAAATCGTTCTTGAAACTATTGTAATTGTTTTTGAAACCATTGTAAAAGAGGGGAATAATGTACTCGCCTGAGAGTGCTTAGGAGTCTTGAACAACTACCAAGTAAGCTAGAGGAGTCCCGGAAATCAAACGGTACCTAATATAGGTAACTACATAAATAACCCGGACCTAAATCGGAAGACTGGGTAGCAGGAGGGTTTGTAAACCAAATGAGTGTAGGAACTCATATGATATGGTTTAACAAAGCCTACATACTAAATGAAACTTAACCTAAGTATTATCGACCCATCGCGACCCATTAAGGTAGCTTATGCTACTTTAACGCGTCGTTTGCGTGCAACGCGTTCAGACCGCCTAACTAGTCCTATGACAAGTATTATATGCCTAAACATGTTACATAATCAGTTATGTGACAAAAGTTTAGATTACATATGCTAAATTACCAATTATACATGAAAAAGGTATTCTGGTAATTTACCTAAGGCATATAAACTACCTATCATACAACTAATTTAAACGATGTGACCATAAGGTATAACCTCGGAAGGTTATTCCCTATATACTATGGTCACCTAATGTGTTTGGTCGGATCCTAATGATCGACCAAAAGGGTCGGGTTCGAAGGTATAAGTGATTTATTAGATCGCTTACCCTACGACCCTAGACAACGTGGTAATCAGTAGGCATAGTCCCAAGGGACTATAACCAACGTGATTACACTCACGTTGCGAAGTTCAAACGAACTTCGCATTGACCATAAACTGGTCAATGCAGAAAGTCAAACAAAGTTTGACTTTCAGACTCGAAAGACTCGAAAAGCAATAAAAGAACGAAAGAATACTTACGAAGGGTCCCCGAATGCTAATCTAGATCACAATAACTCAGGTATGAAACAATGGTTCCAACTTAGAGTCACTTAGATCAGATTCTAGTGGTTTTGGAGTAATGGGGGGTGGGGTATTTATAGTTTTCGGGTAACCGTTAAGATCGTTTGTCGAATATCGTGCCTTAATCGTATCCGTACAAGTGTCGGAAAGTTATGGTGCCTAAAAACAATCCTTATCAGCTGAAAATGCAAGTGGTGAGTGTGTGGTGGTGGTTAAAACAGCTGGAATACGCTGACTGTTCGATCTTATCTGATCAGAGAGGCTGACGCGGGCCGCCTAAGATTTAAGCTTGGCTCACGCGGGCCGCCTAGCTCTTCAGATCAGAAAACAAGTTTCAGAATCTACAGTTTTGGTCCCTGCACGTGTTTAAGCCCATTTCCGTCACTTCTAAGGCCCGTAAAGCCAACTTTAAGGCCCTAAAATGTTGCCTAAACATTGTGGACATGAAACATGCTCAAAAATATGCCGGGTGTTGGTTCGTTTGGTCGTACGAACGCGATGTTCGCTTAATTACGACGGAATGCGCATAAGCGCGAAAAACGATCCAAATGACGCAACGAATGGATTTTTGGCAAGCCAAACACTAAAGCATAATATAGTCATGCTTACATAAATTTTTGGATGTCCGGATGTATTCAGAACGTAAGTTATGCGCAAAAATGCAAACTTGTGCACTTTTTTGACACTTTTAGTCCCTGAATGACCCAAAAGTTTATTTTAGCATACCGAACCCCTCAAAGCCTATTTCTAAGCTATGTAAAGGATATTTATGGTATGTTTAACTTATGGTCATGTTCCGGAATGTTCGTTACAGTTCAAATTGGCATACTTTCACAGTTTGTCAAGTTTAGTCCCTGTAAACGAATTAACTTGTTTTTGCCATACCAAACCTTTCAAAATCTTATTTCTAAGTTATGTAAAGGTTATTTAAGGTATGTTTAGCCTATTTCACTATTCCGGAGTGTTCGTTGCATTAAACTGGTTATATTTACGCATCGGTGCGCGTATAACCTTCTAGAAAGCGATTTAGAGTTTGAATTCGAACAAAATTTGATATGTGCAAATGATACACATATTTTTACAAATCCCAAGTATGAAATACAATATTTCATTGGTTTGGTATTTGTTTGATGGTCGTGGAGGCACAGGTGTTACAGTCTCCCCTACTTTAGGAAATTTCGTCCCGAAATTTATTTAGAGGAAACTTGTGAGAGTTTAAAACATGAAGTTGAAAAGATCAAACAACATTGGTTAGGGTTCTGAACTTCTAGTAACTTTAATAACATCATGTTTGCAATGTAAGAGGGATACTTATATACAAGTATATGAAGCGTCATTGGTGCGTCCACCGTACCTCCATTACATTGTTCTCATTTTGTTATTGTTGTCACTATCGGTTCTTACACATAATAAATCTTACTGGGTTTCTGTGCACTAAATTTCATAATTATGTACGCATCCATAACTAGACAATTCCTTGCATAGTTCACACAGTCTATTTTATAATGTGTAGAGTAAAACCAACTGAACAATCCTGTGATGAGTGTGACTAGACTGCCATAGAGTCCTTTTTAATTAAATCAATAAATGATCTAAATAGACTATCAATGAGTCTGTCCAGCTACATCACTAGATGTCGTTCTTCACCAAATTGTGAATCAATCTTTTTGACTAGACCACCAAAAGGGTCTCTTATGAATCATGGAGTGATACTATAAAATCCAAGGGTCTTATCTATTACATAGAAGCCCATTAAGGATTTAAGGTAGTACCTTTTGACTATCCTGCTACGAATCCCTCATATGAAGATATGAAAGATCCTGCGAGGATTTGGATAACGAATTATCCAGAGTATAAAAACACAAAAACATAGAGGAGAACACATAACACATAAACACATAATTGCATAATTGCATACTCGTTCAATCGCATAATCGTTCAATTTGACCTTTAATTTGTTATCTTTGGACACGGGTATTTAAAGCATACCAGGAACCCAATCCGTGGATTTCCTTTGGCACTTTAAATATTTTCAAGAATCTAACTATGAAGATAGGAAGATCTTAAAAGGAATTCGGTTTGTCCTAATTGAGTTGTATTGTACATTTTAAGGTGTACAAGGAATTCAATCAGGGCTCCGATGTCAATGAAGGTGTTGATCGTGATCGGCTCAGGACATGAATAGATCAAGATGTCATCAATAACAACAATGACGAACTGATCCAAATAAGACTTGCAGACTCTATTTATTAAGTCCATGCAGATGGCTGGAGCATTTGTCAATCCAAAAGGCCTGACTGTAAACTCGTAATGGCCATACTTCGTGCAGAAAGCCGTTTTGGGAATATCTTCTTCGAGCATACGAAGTTGATGATACCCAGAACGCAAATCGATCTTGGAAAAGCATGAAGCGCTCTGCAGATGATCAGAGAGATCATCGATTTAAGGTAGGGAATATCGATTCTTGATGGTAAGCTCACCAGGCTTACGTTAATCGATATACATTCGAAAAGATCCATCTTTCTTTTCACAAAGAGGATAGGAGTTTCTCCAAGGTGAAAAGTTCGGACTGATGAATCCTTTATCAGACAACTCTTGAAGCTGTTTTGATAATTCTTGCATCTCGAACGATGCAAGACAATAAGATACTTTAGATTTAAAAGAAACAAGCGTTTGAGGTTCTTAGGGAGATTACAAGTGATCATAAAAATGACAGAACCACACGAGTAGTTTTGTCTTTGTGTTGACATCATAAGGTTGAATCAAACATTCACACAGTTGCATTAGTTAAAAATAAAACCACAAATTTTATTTATATAACAACCGCATTGTCTTTAAATGTTACAAGATAACAACCAGAGGAAAAACAAACTGCTAATTGTTCACTCCTTCATCATTGAGTGCCTCATTGATGTTAAACACTCGACCGCGTGCTGGATTTACATTGACGTTGACGTTCGCATTCGGGTTTGCGCCAGCATTTGCATTCACCAGTCTTGGGCAGTTGTGGCGGAAGTGACCAATCTCTCCGCAGTTGAAACATGAACCCAGTGGAAATCTCGCAGCATTCCCTTGAACCGGAGCTTGAACCTGAGCAGCCTGATTTTGTCCCAAACGACAAACTTTGGCCAAATGCCCAAGTTTACCACACGTCGTGCATTGCCAGCAAACTTGTTGTACCGCGTGATGACTGTTGCAGCGTGCACAATGTGGTGCGGTACCGGCATATGCTTTCTTTGCAGGTGGCTGAGCTGGTGGGTTCCGCGGGTTCTGAGCGGTCTGTGCTGTAACAGCAAAGTTCTGAGCACCCTTGCGCTTCCTTGATTTCTTCGACGTCTCACCTTCCTTACCCTTCTTGTTTTGACCTTTCTTGCTATCCTCCTTGTCAGCTGACTGTTTCTTGCCCTTGTCACCCTTCCTGTGTAACTTGTTCTTTCGAATCTGTGACTCGGTCAATGTCGCTGATAACTCGATCGCCTGACGGAGTGTGGCAGGGTTACTACCAGTAAGGATGTCTTGTACCGAGTCAGGTAGGCCGTCGATGTACCTTTCGATAGCCTTGTCGAGTGGGGTAACCATAGTTGGGCAAAGCAGACTCAACTCTTCAAACCGATCAGTATAAGCCCTGTGCTCACCACTATCTTGCTTCAATTCATCAAATTCCTTCTCCAAAGCTCGCTGCTCATGACGAGGACAGAATTCCCTCATCATCAGGGCCCTAAGTTCAGCCCATGTCTGTGCCAGAGCAACTTCTGCACCACGATCCCTCATAACCCCGTTCCACCATGTGAGAGCCCTCTTCTGAAACACACTCGAAGAAAACTTGACCTTGCGATTGTCAGGACACTGCACGTGGCGAAAGTATTCTCAATGCTCTCGAACCATTGAAGAAGCCCAGTCGCTCCTTCAGAACCACTAAACTTGAGTGGTTTAGCCTGGTTAAAATCCTTGTATTTGCATGGAACATGATTGTTGTTGTTGGCTTGGTTCCATTGAGCAAAGAGGTTTGGGAATTGAGCAGCCATTTGCTGTGCAATGATTTCTGCCAGTTCGGCAGTCGCTATCTGGTTTTCGCGTCGAGGAGGCATTCTAAAAGAGGAAACATGAAAGGAAACGAGTGAGAGAATTAGACGAAAAGAATGAGATGAAACAAATCTGATGAAAGCAAGGGTAGTGGTCATTTGTTTGTTACCACAAGGTAAACAAACGACACACAGTGACTAATCAAAGTAAATGGGTTAAAAATAATGTATTGCGAAGACATGCTCGCCTATAAGTGAACACTCATCCCAAGAATTCCCAGGTAAGCACAACTGGTCTCGCGTCTGATGAGATGTATACGAAGTGCTTGCCTAGACAGAAAACCCAGAATACAGGCATTCACCCTTCCAGTTTGCACGTGTTCACATTATTTAAAACCCAAAACCTTGACGAGAATTTGAAAATTCAAAGGGGTTCAAAACCATATAACAGAGGGTTCAAAACCTTACAATAGAGGGTTCAAAACCATATAACAGAGGGTTCAAAACCTTACAATAGAGGGTTCAAAACCATATAACAGAGGGTTCAAAACCTTACAATAGAGGGTTCAAAACCTAGAAATCAATCATCCTAGAACAGATGATTAGTTTTCAAAGCGGTTTTGAAATTTATGTTCTTGTTGTGGTCGTCGCCTAAGGATAGGTGACGGTATTGTTTTATGACTAAACGCAAGTAAACTCGCGTTAGGGTCCTAAGAAGGTTATAGACTAGGTCAAAGCATTACTAATAACCTAATTCCCTATAACCATTGGCTCTGATACCATCTTTTCTGTCACACCCCGACCACGTATAACATACAAGACGTGGCGGAAACATCGGGGAGTGTTGTAACAGAATTTATGTTTCATAACCATGGATACCAAAAAGTGTTTTGTTTTATTAAACATTGAATAATTACATCGTCTGGAAATCTAAATACACAATTTAAACATTTTCTATCATTGTTATTGAGTCACTAAGGCCTTGTCCAGTCCTATGTGAGCATGCATCCTATCAATCGATATCTTTCAACAATACCTGAAACATATGTGAAAACGAGGTCAGCAAAGAAATGCTGGCGAGATACATAGGTTTTGTGAAAATAAGATTCATGACTTCTGTTTTAAAAAAATGTTTAGTCATGAACCTTGTAATTTGCTTTGTCTTTGTAAATCATTTGAAAAATAATAAGTTCAGATGATATGTACAAATAAAAGAATAATGCATGATTAAATGGATAACCATGTAAAATGAGTTTGTATCAGTTAAGTTGTTTGTAAATAAATGTCTTGTGAAAAGTATGTTATTTGTATAAAATGTTCTATGTATCAAACTGAAATGATTCAAATAACGCTACGACATGTAATACCATACAAACACTTATATATAGGAAGTACCAGCGGCGTATCCACCATGCTTGTATCATATTACACACGCATTGTTACTTAATCACTTACTCAAACCAAACCAACCAATGTAAACCATGTAATGTATAACCAAAATGATATGTATGGCTAGTGAAATGCATCAACTAAACCATAGGTGAAACGCACAAAACAAAGTATTGAAGTAAAACTTGGTTTAAATCAATACTATGTTTCGTGGAAATGCATGATCAAATGTAAATCATGTCCAAATGTTTACCCAATCGTTAATCGTTCTTGTTTTAATTGTTCAAATCGTTCTTGTTGTTTTAATCGTTCAAATCGTTCTTGTTTTAATTGTGAAACTACTTTATGGTCGATTCTTTAATAACATTCAAACCTTCTTGACTCGTTCATCGTTCCAACTCGTTCTCGTTCTCGTTCTTAACAAACCCTTACCAAAGGGTAAATTAATAATTACAGATTCAGTCGTTACCCAAAATACCCACACATAACCATGGGTATAGAGAACAACGGGATTTGTCAGATCCTATGGTACCATAACCTAATACTGGTCGGCTTGATCATTGCTAATGAATGTCATTGGTTATGTAACTACAACCAACAAGTTTGTTCACTTTATTGAAATCGTTCTTGAAACTATTGTAATTGTTTTTGAAACCATTGTAATCGTTCTTGAAACCACATTGTAATTGTCATTGTAATCGTTCTTGAAACCACATTGTAATTGTTATTGTAGTCGTTCTTGAAACCACATTGTAATTGTTATTGTAATCGTTCTTGAAACCACATTGTAATTGTTAAAATATTTAGCACATATGAGTCACCCCAAAACAGTTGAAAACAGTAAAATAGGGGAATAATGTACTCGCCTGAGAGTGCTTAAGAGTCTTGAACAACTACCAAGTAAGCTAGAGGAGTCCCGGAAATCAAACGGTACCTAATATAGGTAACTACATAAATAACCCGGACCTAAATCGGAAGACTGGGTAGCAGGAGGGTTTGTAAACCAAATGAGTGTAGGAACTCATATGATATGGTTTAACAAAGCCTACATACTAAATGAAACTTAACCTAAGTATTATCGACCCATCGCGACCCATTAAGGTAGCTTATGCTACTTTAACGCGTCGTTTGCGTGAAACGCGTTCGGACCGCCTAACTAGTCCTATGACAAGTATTATATGCCTAAACATGTTACATAATCAGTTATGTGAGAAAAGTTTAGATTACATATGCTAAATTACCAATTAGACATGAAAAGGGTATTCTGGTAATTTACCTAAGGCATATAAACTACCTATCATACAACTAATTTAAACGATGTGACCATAAGGTATAACCTCGGAAGGTTATTCCCTATATACTATGGTCACCTAATGTGTTTGGTCGGATCCTAATGATCGACCAAATGGGTCGGGTTCGAAGGTATAAGCGATTTATTAGATCGCTTACCCTACGACCCTAGACAACGTGGTAATCAGTAGGCATAGTCCCAAGGGACTATAACCAACGTGATTACACTCACGTTGCGAAGTTCAAACGAACTTCGCATTGACCATAAACTGGTCAATGCAGAAAGTCAAACAAAGTTTGACTTTCAGACTCGAAAGACTCGAAAAGCAATAAAAGAACGAAAGAATACTTACGAAGGGTCCCCGAATGCTAATCTAGATCACAATAACTCAGGTATGAAACAATGGTTCCAACTTAGAGTCACTTAGATCAGATTCTAGTGGTTTTGGAGTAATGGGGGGTGGGGTATTTATAGTTTTCGGGTAACCGTTAAGATCGTTTGTCGAATATCGTGCCTTAATCGTATCCGTACAAGTGTCGGAAAGTTATGGTGCCTAAAAACAATCCTTATCAGCTGAAAATGCAAATGGTGAGTGTGTGGTGGTGGTTAAAACAGCTGGAATACGCTGACTGTTCGATCTTATCTGATCAGAGAGGCTGACGCGGGCCGCCTAAGATTTAAGCTTGGCTCACGCGGGCCGCCTAGCTCTTCAGATCAGAAAACAAGTTTCAGAATCTACAGTTTTGGTCCCTGCACGTGTTTAAGCCCATTTCCGTCACTTCTAAGGCTCGTAAAGCCAACTTTAAGGCCCTAAAATGTTGCCTAAACATTGTGGACATGAAACATGCTCAAAAATATGCCGGGTGTTGGTTCGTTTGGTCGTACGAACGCGATGTTCGCTTAATTACGACGGAATGCGCATAAGCGCGAAAAACGATCCAAATGACGCAACGAATGGATTTTTGGCAAGCCAAACACTAAAGCATAATATAGTCATGCTTACATAAATTTTTGGAAGTCCGGATGTATTCAGAACGTAAGTTATGCACGAAAATGCAAACTTGTGCACTTTTTTGACACTTTTAGTCCCTGAATGACCCAAAAGTTTATTTTAGCATACCGAACCCCTCAAAGCCTATTTCTAAGCTATGTAAAGGATATTTATGGTATGTTTAACTTATGGTCATGTTCCGGAATGTTCGTTACAGTTCAAATTGGCATACTTTCACAGTTTGTCAAGTTTAGTCCCTGTAAACGAATTAACTTGTTTTTGCCATACCAAACCTTTCAAAATCTTATTTCTAAGTTATGTAAAGGTTATTTAAGGTACGTTTAGCCTATTTCACTATTCCGGAGTGTTCGTTGCATTAAACTGGTTATATTTACGCATCGGTGCGCGTATAACCTTCCAGAAAGCGATTTAGAGTTTGAATTCGAACAAAATTTGATATGTGCAAATGATACACATATTTTTACAAATCCCAAGTATGAAATACAATATTTCATTGGTTTGGTATTTGTTTGATGGTCGTGGAGGCACAGGTGTTACAATTTAATACACGATGTTGTACGAATTCCCCTGTCACTCAATTGTTAAGACCCAGTCCGGAATTCATCCCCAACCGTACGGTTTTGTTTCGCTTAGGAAAATACCGTACTTTCATTATTCATTTATCAAAAACGTTTTACTTCGAAACGTATGACTTATCAAATTTCATATATTTTCAACGAAAATATATATTTTATATTAAAAGGTACGTTTTATTTCAAAAACATTATTTAACCCTTTTATTGACGTGTTCTACCCCCAAAATATATAAAGCAGTAAAAAGAGGGGTTTAATGACACTCACATTTGGGTGCGTATTTTAAATAGCGCAATCCAAGAGATTGATTTCTACACGTCCTATTATATATATAGGAACGATTTTAAATCAATATACATAACACAAAAATCCTAAGTTTCTCAGTTTCTTAGAATTATCACATAACTTTGAGATTTTCTCGAAAAGTTGTCATTTTTTATTATGTTGGCACGTTAATATATATATATATATATATAGGGAGAAGATCATGCGAGAACCACCTCTTATTGCGAGAACCGCGAGAAACAATGTGAACACAACCAAAAATGCCTAAAAATAGCTAAAAATCACACAAAAAATTTTTTTTTGAATTTTTTAATATTTTTTATAAAAAAATCGCTACTTTTCGAAGCCAAAAAAAAAAAAAAAATTTAAAATTTTTTTTTGGCTTCGAAAAGTAGCGATTTTAACATAAAAAATATTAAAAAATTCAAAAAAAAAATTTTAGATTTTTTTTTGATTTTTTTAGATTTTTTTAGGTTTTTTGGGGGGTTTAGTTTTTAGCATTTTAGCTTAGGGGGTGGGGGGAGGGGGGGTTTAGGTTTTTGGGGGGTGGGGGAGGGGGGTTTAGGTTTTTTGGGGGGGGGGGAGGTTAGGTTTTTTTTAGGTTTTAGTTTTTAGCATTTAGCTTAGGGGGGGTTAGGTTTTTTTTGGGGGGGGGGGTGGGGGGGGTTTATGTTTTTGGGGGGGGGGGGGGGGTTAGGTTTTTTAGGTTTTTGTAGCTATTTTAGGTTGTGTTCACATTGGTTCTCGCGGTTCTCATAATAAAGGTGGTTCTCGCATGAGCTCCTCCCTATATATATATATATATATATTTATGATTTTGCGACTTGAACGATTTTATTGGTGACCATTATAGTGTAAATCCGTTAACTCTCCCGTTTATACGCAATATATATACGATTTGCGTGTCGTAATATATATACATAAACGTTCACATAATTTAACACCGTAACACGCGAAATCTTGTGAACTTATGTATTTTGTCATTTTTAAAGCAAATATACATAAAACATCTCATATGTACCAAATTTCATGCTCGACAAACAAGTTACACATTTAACGCAATTTTACCGTTTCTACCACACAAAACGCACAACTATACATGCATAGTTTAAATTTCCCACTATCAAGTTAACACTTAACATATTATCACATTCTCATACATAACACATTTTAACACATAAGGTTCACCCAAAATTTTACCTATATTAGTGTATATTGAAAAATGCGTATTTTAGCGATTCGGTAACGGTTTTGGGTGTCGGAAGTCATGTATAACCAACCAAACACCAAATAAACTTAAAATTAGTTAAAATACTCATTTTTAAACTAAAAATATCAGTTTACTTACTGATCTAAATCAGTTTTATAAAAATCACTCGAAAAGCCGATTTTTGACCGTTTTAACGCATAGTTTTGCGTTAAACGTTACTATAACCATCCCAACTCGAAAAGACTTGATATTTTAACAAAATACATGTTATTTACTGATTAATATAGTGATCATAATCAGATTAGTGCAGTTTTTATGTAAGTCACATAAATCATGCGATTTCACGTATTTTACAACTTTTAATGTACCAAGTACAACATGCAAAGCTAGCAAACATTATGACAAAATCATATATCACTAAACACTTTAAAATAAGTTTTTTTAGTGTTTATAATCTGATTAAATCTGATTTCTACTAAATCATACTCAAATCATCTTTTTATAATCATAAATCATCATGCATGTCCAAGTAAATGCATCTAATGCATTCATGCAACAACATCATCATCTTTTATGTTCTAATCATGTTCAAGAACACATACGCATACATATACATGAAATATTTACACCTACATACACCTCCAAAAGTTCACTTTCTCATCAAATCCCTTTTTAAATCATGAAACACTTGTAGATCATTATTCTATGACATTTTTGATTCATGCATGCATTCTATCATTGAAGAATCATATTATTCAAGAATCACTCAACCAAAAATCAAAACACAATTACATATACACACACATATACCTACGGCGACTCATTCATACACATACACACCCACTTTCATTTTGTACAAAAACCCATTTGTTATTGTTTTCAAGTTTGTGTTTTACTCCAAGAACAAGAGAAACTTTTCAAGATTATCAACATCATTATGAACCAAGAACAAATTTTGAGAATGATTTTTATACCTTCAAGGTTCTTAGTGGGTTTTTGACAAAAATGATGATATGGAGCTTGGTTGATGCTTAAAACACCTTAAAATCACCTCTAGATTACCATATGGACTCATAAACACCTTGTAATGAGTTTGAATCCTTAAGAACAATGTTAGAATTTTCGAAATGTAGGTGATATGGGGTGTTTTCGGCTGATTAGAATAGAGAGAGTGAGTTAATGTGTCTTTGAAATGAGTTTCCTTGGACATTGAAGTTTATTGATAGATTTAAGACAAGTTGTCATCATCCACCTCCTATTTTAGCCAATTGAAACATGAGAGAGGAGAGAGAGAAGGTTGCATGGCTGCCACCATTCTCAATACTCATACACCCCCATATATATATATACGCATACATATATATATAGAGTGGGGATCCTACGGAAAATGTGTTTTTCCTAAAAAGTGTTAAAAGTCATAAAACACAATAATTTCAGGCATAAAACACACCTAAAACTCACAAATAATAGAATGAATATTACTAAAACACCATATTCAAACTCTAATAGTCCATAAAAACTTAAAACGCACCATCGTAGAACTATGAATATAAAACACAAAATGCTAAACAACATAAAACACAATAATATTTTTCATTCCATAATCAGAGCCTTAACATCTAAAACACAACACAAAACCCACATACATGATGTTTTAGTAATCTTCATCATATTATTTGTGGGTTTTTGGTGTGTTTTATGGTTGACATTATGGTGTTTTATGACTTTTTACACTTTTTAGGAAATTTGGACTTTCTGGCCAACTCCTAACCTATATATATATATATATATATATAGATTAAAACAGGTATTTACTGGATACCTGGTATTTTATCTAGCGTTTTAATCCCGTTTTAGTGCGTTTTAAATTATTTTTAACACTCTATAAAAATAATCTCACCAAAATATTATTGAACAATATTTTGTTTGCCTGGACTGGCTACGTTGTCGGTATTTGGCAGTATACGCGCTGTGCTGCGCGGTACGCGCTTAAAATCGCAAAAATAGGGATTTATGCGTTTTTATTTATTTTTATCATTCTAAAGTGATAAACTCATCAAATTATTACTAAAATAATATCAGTTGCCTTGACAGGCCGTGTTGACAGTATTTTGTCGGTATACGCACTACATTGCGCGGTACGCGCTTATACTCGAAAAATAGAGTTTCCTAGCGTTTTAATTTATTTTTCCTCACGAATAGGATTAAAATTATTTTTCTAATCATAACAGAGTATTTTTAGGATTTCAACACTGATCGGGTGGTCACCGACGTTCATTTCGCATTTTAACCGTTACGCGATAAGCGTTAATTTTATCGTTGCCAACATAATTTTTTCCAAAGTTTAAATTTACCAACTCATTAAATTTCACATATAAACATCATAATCAGTCAAATACAGCCCTGTTACCTATTCACAACACGTGTTACAATTGTACGGTATGGCCTGAAAAACCGGGTGTCACAGTCTCCCCCTGTTTAGGAAATTTCGTCCCCGAAATTTTTACTCTACAGGTTTTGTTTTCGCACTAGATGAAAACAGTGAAAACAGGTTTAATGAATATAGTCTTATAGTTTCTCCGAGAAACTTTGATTCTTTTTTTGGGTAAAGGGTTACCCCGGTGATTCTATATATTCACAAAACAATAAACACAAGTAGTGTAGTTAATCTACACTAGTTCAATCATGGGACATGCCCCATGAAAGTAAAACAACGAGAAAAAAAATAAACACCACCAAACGGAAAACAACTAGACTAGACTCTAGAACAACCAAATCTACTTAATCAGCCAGCGTCTTCATGAAGATCAGCTCCATTAATCCCCCAATCACCTAGAAGCCTTCTCACATTGTCACAATTCTTTAGCTTCGCTCCCATCAATTTGTAACGCACCTGTTGTATAATAAGGTCAATAATAGTTTCCGGAGGCCTCAACTCATTCTTGAATAATCTAGCATTGCGCTCCTGCCAGATGAAATAAGCACTGGCCGCTACCAACAACCTTGGAACATAGTTAGCCGCTGACTTCGAAGTGGACCGAATAAGCAGCCAATTAACAATATCCTCCCACTTCGAAGGAACGGACTCCATACCCACTTTATGCCTGACCTTATGCCAAATTTGATCCGAGAATTTACACTCGAAAAATAGATGATTGTGAGAATCATGGTTAGCATAACATAACAAACAGCACATCATGTTCATATTCTTTCTACGCGAGATATCCCAGCTCAAAATCTTATCCTGAGTAAGTAATTTTCACCTCATAATAAGCCACATTAAAAAAGCATGACGAGGGATGCATTGGGCAAACCAAACAATACTACACCACTCTACCTCCACATCTCGATGTCTGAAAGAATCCCACGCTCGAGCCTTAGAGAAATCATGAAGATGATCCCCTTGGCGCCATAAGAGTTTATCAGCCTTATTCGGATTAATAGTCATGTTATCAAGTTGTATAAGGACCGAAAACAGATCTCTCCAAGCACTAGGCCAACTCCACGAAGATTCCGAGTAAATATCCGAAACTTTAGATTCCAAATTGAAACCTGCATTAGCAATCATTCTCGGCGATAGGAGCTGAATCAACGGCCCTAAGTCATTCCACGTATCAAACCAAGCTAAAGTGTTCAAACCATTCCCAATTTCGGACCAAACAAAACTCCTCATGACCGGCCGAACCTGAAGAATCTTCCTCCACGACCAGCAACAAGAAGAAGGAACTTTACACGCCCAGAAACTTTTACCTCTTAATCTGTAAGAATGAATCCACTCAACCCATAAAGAGTCACGCTTTGAAAGAATGCTCCATATATGCGATGACATAAGGGCTTTGTTGACATCACCAATACGACGGATCCCTAACCCACCCTCATACTTAGGAACACAAACTGCTTTCCAAGAAACCTTAGCCCGGCCTTTTTGAAACGCCTTGTCATGAGACCATAAAAAATTTCGCATCAGCGCCTCCAAATTCAGAATCACCCGAGCAGGCAAGATAAACACCGAAGACCAGAAAATATGCAGAGAGGACAGAACCGAAATAATAAGTTGCAACCTTCCTGCAAAAGAGAGGAGCTTATTCCTCCAATGCATGATACGTTTTTCGAGCTTCTCCACCAACATCTGACAATCTTTGTACAGTAACCACGACGATATAAGAGGAACACCCAAATATCTCACAGGCAACGTACCCTCCATAAACGGCATAATATTCAAAATAGCAGTTTTAAAAAACGATGGGACATTAGAGAAAAAAACTGTACTTTTCTGAATATTAGGCATCAAACCCGACATCTTTGTAAAAGAATTGAGCGATTCCATGATGCACCTGGCCGATGCAATCTCAGCCCTAGCAAAAATAAACAAGTCGTCCGCAAAACAGAGATTGATAATCTGTTGGCGATCACACTTGTTATGGAATTTAAACGACGAATCAATCCTTACCGTCTTTTGTAAGATAGCCGTGAGAATCTCCATCACAAGAGTGAAAAGATACGGAGAGATAGGATCACCCTGACGAAGCCCCCTATTACCCTTGAAGAAACCATGAACGTTACCATTAATACACACTGAATACGTGGTCGTAGAAACACAAACCATGATCCAGTGAACCATGCTTCTATGAAAACCGAAACCCAGCAAAATATTCTTTAGAAAGTCCCAATCAACAGTGTCGTAAGCCTTCTGAATATCAACTTTGAATGCACATTTAGGAGGACCGATATTTCTATGATAATTGTGCATCAATTCTTGCGTTAACAGAATGTTATCAGAGATTTTTCTACCTGGCACGAACGCCGACTGGTTGACACTAACAATATCATTAAGCACCACCTTTAATCTTCCAGCAACAATTTTACTAATGCACTTGTATAAAACATTGCAACAAGCAATCGGACGGTAGTCCGTAACCACAGACGGAGAGGGAATCTTAGGAATAAGAACAATAAGAGTATGGTTTAATTCCCTAAGAAGGTTCCCTGTATCAAAAAAATCAATAACCGCCTTCGACACATCATTACCGACAATAGGCCAGGCACTTTTAAAAAATCCTGCTGTAAAACCATCTGGACCTGGAGCCTTATCCGACCCAATAGAAAACATCGCCTTTCTAACTTCTTCAGGAGTAACCGGCCGAACCATATAGGCAGCAACATCCCTATTTAACGTTTTAGTAAACAAATCAGGAGTCGGATTAAGAGACGTATCACACGGGCTGCCTAAAAAGCGCTCATAATGATCAACAAAGGCTTTCGGAACCATATCATCCGAAAAAACATTCCCTCTAACATCTCGAATTACCTCAATACGGCTATAATGAATTTTATTCTTAGCTAATGATGATGCTGATGACCAATCAGCGGCGGGTAATACTCTGGGTAATAGTAATAGTTCAGCTGAGGTGGATGGTGGAATAAATAACGTAACTGCAGTGCATGATGAGGTTATAGAGACTGTTCCGACTGAAATGTCGGCATACATGAGTAGCAATCCTAATGCCAGCAAATATGAGGGAGCAAGCACTCCCGGTTCCATGGGTTTCAATGGGTAGTGTCGCAGCATGGAACATAAGGGGTTTGAATCGTCCCCTGAAACAAAACGAAGTCCGTGTACTTATAGCTGAAAATCAATTGAGTGTTTGTGCTATTTTAGAGACGCATGTTAATGTCAATAATCTTCATAAAGTTTGCAATAGTGTGTTTCGTAGGTGGAGCTGGTCTTCTAATGGGAATTTATGTCAACGAGGCACAAGAATTATTATGGGGTGGAATACGGATGATGTTGATCTTATGGTCCTCTCCCAATCTGATCAGGTTGTGCACACGCAAATCCGGTTTAAAGCGGAGTCCAAGGTTTTCTTTTGCTCTTTTGTTTACGCTGAAAATAAGTATCAAGATCGTCGGAGGCTATGGGAGGATTTGTGTAGGCATAGCATTGTTGCTAAAAATTGTCCTTGGGTGGTGCTTGGGGATTTTAACACAGCCCTTAACATGGAAGATTGCCTTTATGGGCCGTCTAGCCATACTATAGGAATGAGAGAGTTCTTTGAATGTATTTAAATGGCGGAGATTATAGATATTAAACAATATGGTTGCCATTACACCTGGAACCAGAAGCCTAAAGAGGGTATTGGAGTTTTAAAGAAAATTGATCGTGTCATGGGTAACCTTATGTTCTTGGATTTTTTTCCGAATGCGTATGCGATATTCCAGCCGGCTCGTATCTCGGACCACTCTCCGTGTGTTATAAAGCTGACATCTATTAATCATGCTAAACCAAAGCCTTTTAAGTTTGCAAACTTCCTAACCTCTAAACCAGAATTCAAGCAGTTTGTTTCTACTGAATGGGCTAAGGATGTGCAGGGATATGCTATGTTTTCGGTGGTCAAGAAAATGAGAAACCTGAAACCTTGCTTTCGTAAACTTTTACATCAGCAAGGTAATCTTCATGATAAGGTTTCTAGGCTTCGTAGTGACCTAGATGAGCTTCAGAAACAGGTGGATGCTAACCCCCTTGATACTGTGTCTCGTGATTTAGCTGCCAAGTGTCTCCATGAGTTCCAAGTGGCAGCTTATGACGAAGAATGTTTTCTTAAGCAAAAATCTAAGGTTGAGTGGCTTTGTGCGGGAGACTCGAATACCTCTTACTTTCACAACTCTGTGAAGAGTAGGAATGCTAGAAACAAGATTCAATGTATTAAAGATGTGCATGGTAATTGTTTTGAGGGTAATGATGCTCCAGCCGCTATTTTGGATCATTACTCGAATTTTTTGGGTACTGACCAGCCGGTTCAAAACCTTAATGAGGATGATTTGTTTATTAATGCCCTGAGCCAAGATATGGCGTCCCATATGGTTAGAGAAGTGACTAGAGAAGAAGTTAAAAAAGCCATGTTCAGCATTGGTGAGAATAAGGCCCCCGGCCCGGATGGGTTCTCATCTGCATTCTTTAAGTCTGCCTGGGATATAGTGGGTGAAGAGGTGACAAATGCGGTTCTTGATTTCTTTGATAATGGTAAGCTTTTAAAACAAGTTAATCATACCATTCTTGCTCTGGTGCCTAAAAAGGATACGCCTAACACTGTGTTAGACTACCGGCCAATCTCTTGCTGTAACGTTTTGTTTAAGTGTATCAGTAAGATTATAACGGATAGGATTAAGGGAAGTTTGAATCACTTGGTCAGTATTAATCAGTCGGCTTTCATTCCAGGTAGGAAAATTTCTGACAATATTCTCCTTACCCAGGAGTTAATGCATAATTATCATCTTAATAGAGGGCCTCCTAGATGTGCGTTCAAGATTGATATTCAAAAGGCTTATGATACAGTCAGTTGGCAGTTCCTTGAATCTATCCTGCATAGTTTTGGGTTTCATCATAAAATGGTTAATTGGATAATGACATGTGTTTCTACGGTATCATATTCGGTAAGCATTAACGGAGAGCTTCATGGTTATTTTGCGGGGAAGCGTGGGCTTAGGCAAGGGGATCCTATGTCCCCCTTATTACATCAAACCTCGGCCAATTCGGCGTTTAAGTTTCATGCTCGGTGCTCGAAGCAGAAGATCATTAGTATTTCGTTTGCTGATGACTTGTTTCTCTTTGCTAATGGCGACAGTGGCTCGGTTAAACATCTTCGTGAGGCCCTTGGCAAGTTTTCTCTGGCCTCGGGCTTGTATCCTAATCTGGATAAGAGTACGGTATTCTTAAGTAATGTTCCTCGTCCCATCAAAGATCAAATTATGAACATTATGCCATTTCAGGAGGGTTCGTTTCCAGTTCGGTATCTTGGGGTCCCGTTGATCTCTACTAGACTTACGGCCAAAGATTGCAAAACTCTTTTGGAGTGCATGGATAGGCGTATTGATAACTGGATGACAAAATCTCTCTCTTTTGCAGGGAGACTCCAGCTTATCAATTCTGTCCTAACGGCTTTATACTCATATTGGGCGTCGGTTATGATGCTCCCGTCTAGTATCTTAAAGGATTTGGAAAAACGTTTACGTAGATTTCTTTGGAACGGTGGAAAGTCAGGCCCGATTCGTGCTAAAGTTGCCTGGAAGGATGTCTGCATGCCTAAAGATGAGGGTGGCCTAGGTATTCGAAGCATAATAGATATTTATAAAGCCCTTTTAACTTCTCATATCTGGAGTTTAGTCACCAATCGGCCTTCACTTTGGGTTCATTGGATACACTCGTACAAGCTGAAAGGTCAAAGTTTTTGGGAGGTTCAATGTCGAGCTAATGTTAGCTGGGGTTGGAGAAAACTCTTATCTATCCGTTCGAGTGTTCGCTCGTTTTTTTGGATGTCTATTCGAAGTGGCCATCAAACAAACGAATGGAGTGATAACTGGTGCTCTTGTAGTCCGATTCGATCATTCATATCCCCGAGAGCTATTGCTAATGCTGGTTTTTCTTTAAATTCTAACGTGACTGACATTGTGACGGATGATGGCCAATGGCTATGGCCTCAGGCATGGTATACTCTCTTTCCTGTCCTTATAAATATCGACTCGATTCAGATTACACCTAATACGAATGACCGATTTTGCTGGAACGATTTGGAAGGTAATCTTCAAGATTTTAGTTCTTGGGAGGTTTGGAACTGTTTGCGGAATAGGTGTCATAAGGTATTATGGGCAAGTGCGGTTTGGTTCAGCCAATGTATTCCCCGACATTCTTTCCACTTTTGATTGGTTATCAAGAACAAGTTGAAAACGCAAGACAGGATGGCCATTTGGGAAGCGGGTAGTGCTACTAATTTGCGTCTTATGTGTTGCCCTCTTTGCAAGTCTGACCGTGATTCAAGAGACCATCTGTTCTTTCAATGTGTATATGCTTCTGACGTTTGGAGATTGGTCAGGCATTTGGTCGACATGGAGAATGTTACGGATACCTGGGATTCTATCATGCAATGGATGGAGCTTAATGCTAATTCTAGAACCATGGATAACGTCATTAGTAAGATCCTGGTAGCGGCTGCAACATACTTTGTTTGGCAGGAAAGAAATAACAGGTTATTTTCTCATCATCAGCGGAGTGCGAGTGTGCTTGCAAAGGTTGTCATTGAGACGGTTCGTTTCAGAATTATGGGGTTCCGGTTTGGTAGAGACTCGAAACAAAAGAAGATTTTGGATAGGTGGCAGATCTCGAAGAACAACATAGAGGTTGATCCCGGCTAGAGAGGCTATTCGGGGTTTTTGGCGTGTTTGGTTTGGGCAGTGTTTTTTCTTGTATTTCCGTTTGTTTTGGTTGTGTCGCTTGTCGGGTTTGTTGTTTTGTTTTCCTAGTCTTGGTATGCCAAGTCTAGTAGTGTGTATCGGTGTCTTGATGCACCCTGTTTTTATTTGGTTGATATAAAATTTCACCGGGGTAACCCTTTACCCAAAAAAAGAAGTAAGCCGTGTTCATATCTCCAGCCGCTAACCAATCCACTTTAGAGTTCTGCTTCAAAAAACGCTCTTCATCTAATAAAGCAAGCTGATAATCACATCGAATAGTAGCTTCCTCACCCCGAAGCGTCTGACTAGACGGGTCTTTATCAATATCACACTGGATCCTATCAAGCTTATCTCTCAATTTTTGAACTTTTTTGTGCAAGTTACCTTGCTGAAAAAGTAATACGCGTAAAGGAGATTTCAAATGGCGAAGTTTCTTAACAACCGAAAATTGATACACACCAGCAATGGTCATACCCCAAACCTTCTCCACAATCGGCAAGAATTCAGGTTTATGCACCAGAAAATTAGCAAATTTGAAAGACCGATGCTTTAATTTTTCAGCTTCTGGGAACTTGATAACACACGAGCAATGGTCCGATAAACGAGCTGGATAAAAGACCGCTACAGTACTCGGAAACTTAGTAATGAACTGAGAATTACCCATAACTCTATCTATTTTTTTCATCAACCCGATCCCCTTCTTGGGCTTCTGATTCCACGTGAAATGGATACCAGAGCGATTTAAGTCTACCATCTCAATGTCATCTACACATTCTTGAAATTCCTTCATACTCAGCGAAACCGAAGAGCACCCCATAGACTTATCTTCAAGGTTCAAAGCAGAGTTAAAGTCACCTAAGATGACCCAAGGTTCATTACGAACGAAATTCTTATGCAAAGAAAGATGATTCCACAACTCCCTCCGAGTAACATAATAGTTTGCTGCATAAATAATCGAACAAAAAATCATTTTTTCTCCTGTTTAAATATCAGTTGAAGGTGTATAACCTGATCAGACTCCGAAAGCACCATAACATCAAATATAGACGGATTCCAGCCAACAATAATACGCGTTCCTTTGTCACATCGGGCTCCATTAGACGTCCATTGCCAAGACCGAAAAACTGACTTGCACACTTTAGGAAGATTACTCACCTCCACATGAGATTCAAGAATAGCACATAAACTTAAATTAAATTCCTTAAGAACATGGCGAACCTCCGTTTGTTTAATGGGGCGGTTCAAACCCCTAATGTTCCATGAAGCAATACTAACCATTGAGAACCGTTGAAGAAGGAGTGCTTGCCCCTTTTTTAGTATCAATTTTAATAGTTCCTTGTCTCAAAAAGCCATCCATCTCGTAACCATCCGTCTCATTAAAATCGTCAACAACCTCTTCATCCTCCAAATCCACTTGGGCCGAAGCTGGCCTATTACCATCCCCTTCCTCATTAGTGCTAGGATCGTTTAGAACATCAAATGGATTAGAAGACTGAAAATTAGGCAAAACTCTAACCGGCTCTTCCTTCTTATTAGAAACCACTGGCCTATATTCGAACTTTGGCTTAGGCTTATTAACCGGGAAGCCAGTTCTTCTAGCAATCTTTTTACTATGCACCCCTGTATACCCCTCGTCATCAACCACTTGATTGTTAATAGGACGTCTAGTTTGATTTTGCTGCTTACTTCCCTTCTCCATAATCCGAGCATTACTCTGTTTCGTAACCTGGTGAGGACAAGTATCATCAGAGTGACCAAAAACACAACAATGGGCACAACGAAGAGGGTACCATTCATATTCAACAGACATATATTCCTTAATAAATCCATCCCCCTCCAGAACAGGAATCGCCATTGTTATCTCTTCTCTAAGCGCCTTATCAGCCGAAACCTCTATAAGGGCTCTTGCATAACTACTACGACCCCACATATCCATGCACATCGACGTGGTATACGAGTCTAAAACTTTCGGTTCCCCAATAGTAGTCGCTAACATACTAAGACCATCCTCCGTATACGCAGCAATCGGAACATCATGAATTTTAACCCAAATTTGTACCTTCTTGACTTCCTTTTTTCTCTAGTTTGGTCGACGGGCTCCAAATATTAAGAAAAAGAGGTTGAGACCGAATAATCCACGGACCATCCTCCAAAACACTCTTCATTCCTGCCTCATCCGCAAACTTGAAGAAAAAAATACCCGTTAGCGTTCATCATGGACTTCTGAATTCCATATTTTTTCCAATTATTACGCACATAATAATCCACAACCGGGTACGCCACACGATCCCCTAGGAAGTAACCAAACAAGGTATTAGCCATTTTATCTTGAACCATACGCACCGATTCCCTCGGAAGAACAACATCACAACCATCCTGCACTGAAACACTAGCTAGAGAGCGAAACTTCAACTTTACGGATTTATTTGCAAGGACCGAATCAGCATAAGACATGGGTTTCGAAATGTTACCAATATCCACGTTGACCCCCAGAACCCCTTCCAGATCGACCTTGTTGTTAATCGAAGTCTCACAATCTGATCGGCCCACATCAAGATTAACCGGTGTAGTAACCTTAGTAAGTTCATCAATGATATTAAACTTTTTGGAATCCGAAACAGTACCACGACGAGGCAACAAAGGGTTGCCGTCAATATTAACCACACGGCTAGCTAAACCCTTAACTGATAATGGAGGTTTACCACGATCACCAGGAACAAATTCAGCCGACTTCTTACGATCATCCATTGCAGAAAATACGACTCTCTCCAACAGAACAATTATAAAACAAGCATGCACAAGAAAACCTAGAACACCAGCAACACAAAGACGAATGAAAACTGAAAAATAAAACCCTAAACTAGCAAACCCTATCCCATGAATAATCGAAAACGAAAATCACAGAAATCAGGCGGCGATAAACACAAAAGAAGAAAACCCTAGATTAAAACGATCGAGAATGCTAACTAGTTCGTTATAGATGCTTGAAACAAGCCTCTAATCACAGACTGTTATACATACTTTTACGAAAAAATCATAGGATCCATGCAGAACAAAATCGCCATTGCTAGAGAGAGAGAATTAGGGTTTTACTTTATGTATGTACATTGTTGAAAACTTTGATTCTTACAAAGAATCTTCGTAGACCTATATTACATACGCTCTCAATTCCTAATCTCACATCTCAACGCTCTCCACCTGTAAGGATCTTCAAAAAAAAAGTCCCTAAACGACTCGTAAGTAGAAGCACGGACCCCTGAAACCCTACTGTACATGAAAAATCAAGAAATCAAAGTTCTTGGGTTTCAGGCGGGCCGCGTAAGCCATAAGAGAAGCTTAGGCGGGCCGCGTCAAACTTAAGTTGACCAGATAAGCGTTACAGTCCACGTGGCATCCACCTGGCAACCCTACTCGTAACCCAGCAAACCTACACTTAGACTACGTGGCCACGCGGGCCGTGTAAGGATCGGCTTAAGGTTCACACGGGCCGCGATAGACCCATTTTTCACCTATAAATAGAATTGGCCATGAGCAGTTCATCTATGTCGAAACCAATTCCCAAAAACAAATTCTCACTGCTCAATTTCGAAAATTAATATACCGAGGCGCTGCTACGATACAGGGTATTAACTCGATCGCTGCTACGATTCAATGTCTGATCGATTGAAACTATCCAATGGATGTTTAAGTGCTGCCCACATTAGGGCCATGCTTTGTTATTCGTCATAAATTCGATAGATGTTTAACTATTGCACTTTGTCATTCGTTGTGAGGGTTTTATCTCGTGAGTTATCGTAAATGCTGTATTAGTTACTGACCTAGTTCGTGTGCATTGTTATTTAAATTAGGTTACAAGGCTAATCAGTAGGCTAAACTCTGCCCGTTTAAATCTGCAATGTGAGTCATTCTCTTTTATCAAAAGTATTTTACAATACTCCATTTATTTTCAAAGGTTATAATTACAGGGATTAAGTCATGGTTATCTTAATCACTGTCTAGTGGGGTATTGTGCACATTACTAATTTCTCACAGTTAGGCTAATAAATCCTAACCGTGATAATCATCACTACTTGGGGAAGGACCCAATAGTGGTATGACCATCGTCACCAGGAGGTGACACGGCGCCAGATAAAAATAAGATAAAAGCCATTGTAATCGCTCTTATGCTGTAATTTATAACTATGTGTCGTTTTATGAAATTTGAGTGACTCGCCAGTATTTCCCCGCTGATAAAATATTTTTAAAACATGTTTCAGGCGACCTGCTGTAAATCAAGGAAAACGTGCTACGGAGCACTAACAAGCTTGAAGAGGTGGCTCAATAAAATGAATAAACATGTTTTGTAAATCAGGGAATTTCCTCGTGAAATTCCTCTATTGTAAATCACGGGGTTTATCCCGATTTATGAAATAAAATAATCGGGCATTTCAAGTTTTAAAAGATCCTGTTAAATCTTCCGCTGACGCATCACTTAATAAATACCACGAGTTCCTGTCCCGCAGCTCCTGACCGAATAAAACCGGGGCTGGGGCCGTGACAGGAAAAGGTGGTATCTGAGCCACTGATTTAAGCCCATTAAGTATTTAGAAATACTTAATTTTTCCTGATTATCATCTTGTGAATATGTGTTTTATTAACTAACTACTTGTTAGTTGTATGGGTAAGCAAAAGCTTTCGGATATCTATCGTCAATTAGATAGTTCACCAAAAGATACGGGAACTTCATTTCAAACAAATTCCTCAAGATACTCAGCAGATACTGAGGAGGGAATATTTGTCCGTAAGGCACAGTTTGAGAAACCACTTACCCCTAATAAAAGAAGTTGGATTATTAGAAAAAGTCAAGAGAAAATAAAGAAGTCACAACCAAAAGGAGTGATGCGTAATAAGGAAATTCAGGAAATAGGCAATAAACCACCATGGGAAGATGAATTAGATGAAAAATGGGCAAACCTCTATATGTTAGCCACTACAGCAGTAAATGTTAACTTATAATTGAATCGCCAAACTAATACCAACCCTTATATCATCTATAAGCCAGAAACTTTACCCATTAAATAAACAACTTAGTAAGAAAAGATAGATTAAAATAAATTATCCCTAGTAAATTTTAAATTTTAGTTGTAATTTGTAATATATATATATAAATCGAAATATTTCATATTTTATTTTTCTAATTGCCATTCTGTGATTATGGAAAATTCAAGTTACAAATTTTTAACCTAGAATTTTGTGTGTTTCTTCATATCTGCTAAACAGCATGAATGAGTTATCTGAAGCTCTTCAGAATCTCAACCTCTATTCTGTTAATGTGGAAGTTTCCAAAGACTTTACCGATTATTGTGCCGACATGGAAGAACCTATGGAATTTCAAGCCCAGCCACCAGAGAAACCCAAGCCAAAGAAGAGAAGAAGAATTGTGGGCTGGAGGCATGTGCGCAGGAGGAAACCAGCGACACGGAAAGTTGTAAAGACGGAGGATCCCAAAGGTAAAGGCAAGGAAATAGAAATTGGGGAAAGTTCCAGGCAAGACCAGGAAATGCCACCCTGGGAGGAGTTGGATAATAAACTGGCACTTAGTGACCTCATCGGACCTGCCGGTGAAAACCTTTTTAATTACCCAGCGGAAGCACAACTTCCAGTTGACCTAGAGCCTGAAATCCCAGATCCTATTATCCATTCCCAACCTCTACCAGCAGAGTTAGAAGAGTGGTGGACCACCGACTGGCAGTTTCAAAATCTCCTAAACAACCTTAATACCTTTTTCCCTCAATTTGACCCTGAACCTCCACTACATCCACCGATGAGCTCCGAAAACTTGGCGGAACTCCGTCATTATGGTGAGGAGCTAATTGATGCAGGGAATCGAATTAGGGAAGTAGGGGAAAGAATATCTTGGAAATACGACAAAAGAGAACGTCGTTTCTGAAAAGCCAGTTGACGGGATACTATGTGGTTGTAGGAATATGTGTTTAATAATAATAATAATATAATCCTAAAAATATAAGTATGTGTAATAACTTAAAAATAAAACTTTTGTAAGATAACCAGTTTGTACGGATGCCTATTATATATAAAATATCGAATGTCGAAAAATCGACAATTTTGGCTATACTTGTTAACGTGATTATGTGCAATTATTTTGTTATGTTTGGTTATTAATTATTTTATGCTAATCACTTATATAAATTAATTACCAGATGGAACATGCTGGTAATGAACAAGTTAACGAGGGTAACCAATCTGAACAAAATCATGAATATCAATTTCTGAATAGGCAAGATATCGAGAATATCGTTGCTCAGGGGATAGCCAATGCTATTCCAGCAATACTTGCTGCTGCCCGAAATCCAGTTGAACCTCAACAAATTATTCCTAGTAAACGTACACACGGTGACAATTTCAGTAATAGTGTAAACGGAGGCGGCAACCATACTAATAATAACAACGATGGAATGCAAGCCCCACTCCTTAAGAAAATGAAAGCTGTAACGCCTGGTTGCACTTATAAGGAATTTCTTGCCTGTAAACCGGTTGAATTTGCAGGCAACGAAGGGGCGACTGTTGCACTGTGTTGGTTAGAGAAAACCGAGGCGGTGATTAAAATAAGTAAATGTGCAGAGGAAGATAAGGTCATGTACGCGTCGCATCTTTTTAAAGAAGGAGCGCTAGAATGGTGGAATACAGTAATACAAGCCAAGGGAAGCGATGTGGCCTATGCCATGAGCTGGGAATAATTTAAGCGGCTGGTGGAAAGAAAACTCTGCCTAGAATATGAGAAAGAACAAATGGCGAATAAATTTCTGAACCACCGGATGGTGGATGTAGACTGTCGAGTGTATACTTCGACATTCTTTGAATATGCTAGAGTAGTACCAACTCTGGCTTCGCCAGAGCCGGTGCTTATTTCCCGCTATATTTGGGATTGATTGGCGAAATCCGTGACATCGTTAAAGCTGCGAGACCACGCACTATTGACGATGCGGTGGAATTAGCTAACACTTTAACTGACGGGCTGATACGCACAAGAGAAGAAAACCGGAAGAAGGAAGTGGCCCAAAAGATTACCCAGGGATTCCGTATGGGTAACCGTAATAAATTCAAGAGAAAGGGAAGTGGGCAATCTTCCACTATTCCATTTTGCAATGCCTGTAAAAGAAAGCATTTTGGAAGATGCAAGGGGTATTGCAATTTCTGCAAAATCCCGGGACACCAAGAAGAAGATTGCAGGAAGAAGAAAGCAACAATCTGCTACAACTGCGGAGAAGCTGGACATTTTAGGCCAGACTGCCTGAAATTGGCCAAACCAGCTGACAACAAAACCAAACCTGCAGAAGGAGCTACCAAGAGAAATGCAAGAGCCTTCCAGTTAACTACTCAGGAAGCAGAACTAATTCCTGATGTGATAGCTGGTACGTTCCTAGTTCACAACATTTATGCAAAAGTATTATTTGACTCTGGTGCAAACCAAAGTTTTATAAATACTTCATTCTGCCAAGCTCTTAAGCTACCTTTAACCAACCTTACGCAGATTTTTACAGTCGAAACGGCAGATGGGAATTCTGTTAACATAGATAAGGTTTTGCGAGAAGGAAAGATAGAACTCTTAGGCCATAAATTTTCTGCAAACCTGATACCTATGAATTTAGCAGAATTCGATGTGGTATTGGGAATGGATTGGTTAGTAGCTAACCATGCTCGAATTCTCTGCGATAAAAATTCCATAGAAATACATACACCCACAGGAGAATTAGTGGTAATTACAGGAGATAAGCCACGAAAGCCATTGAAATTCATTTCAGTAATGAAGTTGGCTAGTTATTCAAGAAAACAAGAAATAGTGTATATGATTTCGGTAATCGTTAACACTAAGGGTAAGGAACTCAAAGAGATTCCAGTAGTATCAGAATACCCAGAGGTATTCCCAGAAGAACTACCTGGATTACCACCTGATAGGGAAGTAGAATTTAGAATCCATCTAATTCCTGGAATTACACCGATAGCTAAGGCACCTTATCGGTTAGCACCCACTGAAATGCTAGAATTGAAAAAGCAATTAGATCATTTATTAAGTAAAGGATTCATACAACCTAGTTCGTCCCCTTGGGGAGCACCAGTGTTGTTTGTGAAAAAGAAAGATGGGTCGATGCGAATGTGTATCGATTACAGGGAATTGAATAAAGTTACAATTAAGAATCGATACCCATTACCTAGTTTGACAATAAAGAAGGCATGAATAAAGTGCTTGAAGGTGGTCCGTGGCTAATCCGAAAAGTTCCGTTGTTCCTTAACAAATGGTCTCCGTCTACTAGTCTAAAGAAGGAGGGCATTAAATCAGTTCCCGTGTGGGTTAAGCTTCACAATGTTCCTATTGCAATTTACACTGATGATGGCCTAAGTCTGCTGGCGTCGAAAATTGGGGTTCCTAAAAGCTTGGATAGTTACACGGCGGACATGTGTGCTAAGAGTTGGGGTAGAAGTAGTTTTGCTAGAGCATTAATTGAAATTAATGCGGAAAAAGAGCTGAAAGACCATATAGTTGTTGCAATTCCAAAGCTGGATGATGAGGGTTTTATTATGGAAAAAATTTCAATTGAGTATGAATGGAAACCAAAGCGATGTTCTACGTGTTGCATATTTGGTCATAACGATCAAACCTGTCCGAAAAAAGCTGCTGAACCAATTACAAAGCAAGTTACAATTGATGATGAAGGGTTTATCACGGATAGAAGGAAGGTAGCAAAATTTGGTGCCATGCATAAAAAACAAAAAACAAAGTTTGTATACAGGCCAAAGACGAACAAGAATGGAGCGAGTTCCTCGGGTACAAAAAATGATGAAGGTTCGGTTGTAAATAATAATAATCAGGTTAAAGTTTCCAATGCCTTTGAGGTGCTAGACTCGGATGGTAGAGAGGAGAGTGATATTTTAGCTGGTAAAAAAGATGGGGATGGAGGAAACGAATTAGATGAGGTGATGGAAGGAATTCCTACGGAGATGGCTCACTTTATGTCTAATGATAAACGTGTGGATGCGTCTGAGGGGGCAAGCACTCCCGGTAATCACGGTTTAAATGGGTAGCTTAATGTCTTGGAACGTAAGGGGATTGAACCGTCCTCTGAAACAAAGTGAGGTTCGTAATCTTGTTTCTGAAAATAATTTAGAGTTGTGTGCCATTCTTGAATCGCATGTGGATGTTAGTAAATTGGCTAAAGTGTGTAAATTTGTTTTTCACAATTGGAATTGGACTTCTAATGGTGGTTTGTGTAGTCGTGGAACGAGAATTATTCTTGGATGGAATGCGGAGAATCTGGATGTTATGGTTATTGCCCAAACCGATCAGGTCATTCACACTCAGGTGATATTTAAAGGTAGTAAAAAAGTTATGTTCTGTTCGTTTGTTTATGCTGAAAATAAATATAAAGATCGTAGAGTGCTTTGGGATGATTTATGTAAACACAAGGTGTTGTGTCATGATAAGCCATGGGTTGTAATGGGAGATTTTAATGCTGCGTTAAATATTGAAGACGCCTTATATGGTACTTCGAATCAATCTATTGGCATGCGGGAGTTCAATGAATGTATCCAACAAGCCGAATTGATGGATATTAATGCTCATGGATTGCAATATACTTGGAACCAAAAACCTAAGAGTGGAGTGGGTCTTTTGAAAAAGATTGATCGAATAATGGGAAACGTGGTTTTTTTGGATCACTTCCCTTCTGCATATGCGATGTTTCACCCGTTTAGAGTTTCGGATCACGCACCTTGTATCCTTAAGGGGCTGGGCACCAATGGTTTTCGGCCTAAACCTTTCAAATTTCCGAATTTTATAGCCTCTAAACCGGAATTTAAGGAAACAGTTAAGCTTGAATGGATGAAAAGAATTGAGGGAGTCACTATGTTTTCGGTTGTAAAGAAATTGAGAAACTTAAAGCCCAAGATGAGGAAAATCCTTTTCAATCAAGGAAACTTGCATGTGAAGGTAAATGAGTTGCGTAAAAAGTTAGATGAATTGCAGGTTCAGGTGGATAGTAATCCGTTGGATGGTCAGTTGCGCCAGTTAGAAGCCCAATGTTTGAAAGATTTTCAAGTAGCCGCTTATGACGAAGAATGCTTTTTAAAGCAGAAGTCTAAGGTTGAATGGCTGTGTGCTGGTGATTCGAACACAAAATTTTTCCATAACACTGTTAAGTCCAAGAATGCTAGAGCCAAAATTTATAGTGTTGTGGATTCTATGGGGACGAGACATGAAGGTGAGGCGGTTGCGGATGCCATGGTGTTGCACTATTCGAACTTTTTGGGTTTGGAGGCTCAGGTGGAAACGACTAATCTGGATAACTTATTCTCAAATGTTCTATGTACTGATGTTGCTGAACATATGGTACGCCCGATTACTCGTGAGGAGGTTAAAAGCGCCATGTTTAGCATTGGAGATGACAAAGCTCCAGGGCCTGATGGGTATACTTCGGTTTTTTTCAAGAAAGCTTGGGATATAGTGGGAAATGAAGTTACGGATGCGGTTCTTTAGTTTTTTGAAAATGGTAAACTTCTCAACCAGATTAATCACACTATCATTGCTTTACTTCCAAAAAAGAAACGTCGGACTCGGTTTTGGATTATAGGCCGATTTCTTGTTGCAATGTTTTGTACAAATGTATAAGCAAGGTTATTACTGATCGTTTGAAAGGCAGTTTGGGGTATTTAGTCAGCATTAACCAATCAGCGTTTGTGCCGAGGCGGAGGATTTCGGATAACATTCTTCTTACACAGGAGCTGATGCACAATTATCATCTTAATAGGGGGCCGGCTAGATGTGCGTTCAAGATCGATATTCAGAAAGCTTATGATACAGTCAGTTGGAAGTTTTTGGAGAATATTCTGATGCGGTTTGGGTTTCATAGCCGAATGGTGAAGTGGATCATGACTTGCGTATCCACGGTTTCGTACTCTTTGTGTATTAATGGCAATTTGCATGGGTTTTTCAAGGGTAAACGTGGATTAAGGCAAGGGGATCCTATGTCCCCATACTTATTTACTTTGGTTATGGAGGTTTTATCATTGCTTCTTCGTCGAGCAGCCACTATACCATTTAAGTATCATGCTCACTGTGCTAAGGAGAAACTAATTAATGTTTCATTTGCGGATGATCTGTTTATTTTTGTTCATGGTGATATGGTCTCTGTTAAGAAGATTAAAGAGGCGCTGGAGATGTTTACCAAGATTTCTGGTCTCGTTCCAAGTCCGGCTAAGAGTACGGTGTTTTTTTTGCAACGTTCCTCATTTGATAAAGCAGGAAATTCTTGATATTATGCCTTTTCAAGAGGGTGTCCTTCCGGTTCGGTATTTGGGGGTTCCGCTTATCTCTTCGAGACTTCTATATAATGATTGCAGGATCCTTATTGAGCGAATGGAGAAAAAGATTGTTAATTGGGCTACTAAGTCTTTGTCGTTTGCTGGTCGCTTACAGCTTATTAATTCGGTTCTTTCATCCATGCACATCTATTGGGCTTCGGTTTTCATTATTCCTGCTCGTGTTATTAGTGACCTTGAAAAGAAGATTCGGCGGTTTCTATGGAATGCAGGTTCGGATGGTAGGATTCGTGCTAAAGTAGCATGGAAACATGTTTGCTTGCCAAAAAAGGAAGGGGGTTTGGGTATTAGAAGTATTTCTGAAGTTAACAAATCGCTTATGGCTAATCATATTTGGAGTATTATTACCAAACGAGATTCTATTTGGGTGCGTTGGATTCACGATTACAAGCTTAGAGGTCGAAATTTCTGGGAAATTCCGTGCCGTGGGAATATGAGTTGGGGGTGGCGTAAGATTTTGTCAATCCGTCACATCATTCGTCCTCACATATGGTCTTCTATTAAAAGCGTTGCTCAAACTAATATATGGAGTGACATGTGGTGCTCGCTTAGTCCGCTTAGCTCGTTTATCACTCCAAGAACTGTTGCTAATGCTGGGTTTTCTCTTCGGTCAACGGTGGCGGATATGGTTGATCAGAACGGTAATTGGCGATGGCCTCAAGCATGGTTAGATCTTTTTCCAGTGCTAATCACTATAGCGGTTCCTCTTATTGTTCCTAATGGCGTGGATAGGCTGGTGTGGAAAGACTTGGAGGGAAAAACATGTGATTTTAAATCAGCTCTTGTGTGGAATACTATTCGGAATCGGGAACAACAGGTGTTATGGGCTGATATGGTTTGGTATTCTCAATGCATTCCGAGGCATTCGTTTCATCTATGGCTGGCATTTAGAAACAAACTTAAAACGCAGGATAGATTGGCTGTGTGGGAAGCAGGTAGTCAAACCAACTGGAACCTGATGTGTTGTCCGCTGTGTAATTTTGACCGGGACAGTCGGGATCATTTATTTTTCAGATGTGCTTTTGCGACTCAAGTTTGGAATGAAGTCAAGAAGTTGGTTACTTTGGGTAATGTTGATGATTCATGGTCTTCGGTTTTATCTTGGGTGGAGCAGCATGCTAAATCCAAGAATGCGGATCATATTGTGTGCAAGTTATTGATTGCTGCTTCGTCTTATTATATATGGCAAGAAAGGAACAACAGGCTTTTGAAGAATCATAAGAGAACGGTTAATCAAGTGGCTGAGGTGATTAAATGCTCGGTGCGATTGCGGCTCATGGGTTTCAGATTTCGGGCCGATTCGACTAAGTTAAGGATTTTCAAGTGCTGGAAGATTGAAGATACTGGAGCGGATCCGGGCTAGAGGCTAAAGTCCGATTTGTGTTTTTTGGTGTCTTGGTTGTTTGAGTTTTTGTGTCGTTTAGACTGGTTTTGTTTGTTTTGGCAGTTGTGCGTGTTTCCTAGGCTTGGTAGGTCAAGTCTAGTTGGTGTGTCACACTGACACACCCTTGTATTATTTGATTCATTTATAAAATTCATCGGGGTAACCCTTTACCCAAAAAAAAAGGATTGATGATCTTTTTGATCAATTGCAAGGAGCTAGATACTTTTCTAAAATAGATTTACGCTCCGGATATCATCAATTGAAGGTACAAGAAGAAGACATACCTAAAACTGCTTTCAGAACCAGGTATGGTCATTACGAGTTTACAGTCATGCCCTTTGGGTTAACAAATGCTCCTGCAGCATTTATGGACATGATGAATAGAATCTGTAAACCGTATTTGGATAAATTTGTAATTGTCTTCATCGACGATATACTTATTTATTCCAAAAGCCAGGATGAACACTGTCAGCACCTGCATGCACTCTTAACTTTGTTAAGAAAAGAAAAGCTTTACGCCAAAATTCTCGAAGTGTGAATTTTGGCTGCAAGAAGTGCAATTTTTAGGACACATGGTGAATCACGAAGGTGAATACGTAGATCCTGCTAAGATAGAAGCGATCACCAATTGGAAGGTCCCGCAATCAGCCATGGAAGTTAGAAGTTTTATAGGATTAGCCGGATACTATAGACGATTCATTAAGGATTTTTCCAAGATAGTTGTACCCTTAACTAAGCTAACCTGTAAGGCAGTTAAGTTTGAATAGGGACCCAGGCAAGAAGAGGCTTTTAGTATTTTAAAACAAAAGTTAACAAACGCTCCAATTCTAGCTTTACCAGAAGGAACAGAGGATTTTGAAGTTTACTGCAATGCTTCAAAACTAGGATTAGGATGTGTGTTAATGCAACGCAAGAAGGTAATTGCGTATGCATCAAGGCAATTGAAAAAGCACGAAGAAAACTATACGACTCATGACTTAGAGTTAGGAGCCATAATTTTTGTCCTTAAGATTTGGAGACATTATTTGTATGGAAGTAAATTTACTGTCTATACAGATCATAAGAGCTTAAGATACATATTTGGGCAAAAAGAATTGAATATGAGACAAAGGAGATGGATGGAAATCCTAAGTGACTACAATTGTGATATTCAATATCACGAAGGAAAAGCAAATGTAGTTGCTGATGCTTTAAGTCGTAAGTATCATGAGAAACAACGACGAGTTCGTGCTCTTAGGTTAAATCTACAGCTAGATTTAATGGAACAACTGAAAAGCATTCAAGAAACAGCAATCAAGGATGATGCTGAAGGAATGAAAGGAAGAATAAAGGAACTAGAGCAAGGAAGTGATGGAATTTGGAGATTCCACAAGAAAAGGGTTTGGGTACCTAAGCAAGAAAACTTAAGAAATAAAATTTTAGAGGAAGCCCATGCATCCTGGTAACAATAAGATGTACCAAGATTTAAGGAATAATTTCTGGTGGATAGGAATGAAAAAGGACATAGCTAGATATGTTTCTAAATGTCTTACTTGTTCACAAGTTAAAGCAGAACACCAGAAACCCTCAGGTCTACTACAACAATTAGAAATGCCTGTATGGAAATGGGAACTCAAAACAATGGACTTTGTTACTAAATTGCCCAAAACCAGAAAAGGTAATGACGCGATTTAGGTAGTTGTGGATCGATTAACCAAATCAGCTCATTTTCTACCCATGAAAGAAACCTTTAGCATGGAAAGATTGGCAAAGTTGTATGTAGACGAGGTAGTATCCTTACATGGAGTTCCACTCTCCATTATATCAGATAGGGATAGTCGTTTCACTTCCCATTTCTGGACAAGTTTCCAAGAAGCAATGGGAACTCGGTTAAACTTAAGCACTGCATACCATCCTCAAACAGACGGACAAAGTGAAAGGACGATCCAAACCCTAGAAGACATGCTTAGAGCATGTGTGATAGATTTTGGTGGAAACTGGGATGACCACCTACCCTTAATTGAATTCTCCTATAACAATAGTTACCATTCAAGCATCGAAGCTGCCCCATTCGAAGCATTGTATGGACATAAGTGTAGACCTCCAGTATGTTGGGCAGAAATAGGAGAAAGTCAATTATCAGGTCCTGAAATAGTACAAGAAACTACCGACAAGATCACTCAAATCAAGGAAAGATTGAAAACGGCTCGAGATCGCCAGAAGAGTTATGCCGATAATCGACGCAAGCCGCTAGAATTTCAAGTTGGAGACAAAGTACTCTTGAAAGTTTCTCCTTGGAAAGGAGTAGTTCGGTTCAGTAAGAAAGGAAAGCTGAGTCCAAGGTACGTAGGACCTTTCCCAGTAATACAACGAATAGGACCAGTTGCCTATCGCTTACAACTACCAGAAGAGTTAGCTGGAGTACATGACGTGTTTCATGTATCCAACCTCAAGAAATGTCTATCTGATGAATCCTTGGTAGTACCTCTTCAAGATATAGAGGTAAATGAAAAATTGAAGTTCGTAGAGAAACCGCTTCAAATAGAAGACAGAAAGATTAAGTTTCTCAAACACAAAAGACTGGTACTAGTCAAAGTCAAGTGGGAGTCAAAGAAAGGACCTGAGTACACTTGGGAGCTGGAATCAGAGATGAAGCGAAAGTATCCTCACTTATTTTAATAAATCTCGAGGACGAGATTTTAAATAAGGTGGGGAGAATGTAAGGATCTTCAAAAAAAAAGTCCCTAAACGACTCGTAAGTAGAAGCACGGACCCCTGAAACCTTACTATACATGAAAAATCAAGAAATCAAAGTTTTTGGGTTTCAGGCGGGCCGCGTAAGCCATAAGAGAAGCTTACGCGGGCCGCGTCAAACTTAAGTTGACCAGATAAGCATTACAGTCCACGTGGCATCCACCTGGAAACCCTACTCGTGACCCAGCAAACCTACACGTAGACTAGGTGGCCACGCGGGCCGCGTAAGGATCGGCTTAAGGTTCACGCGGGCCGCGACAGACCCATTTTTCACCTATAAATAGAATTGGCCATGAGCAGTTCATCTGTGTCGAAACCAATTCTCAAAAACGAATTCTCACTGCTCAATTTCGAAAATTAATATACCGAGGCGCTGCTATGATACAGGGTATTAACTCGATCGCTTGCTACGATTCAATGTCCGATCAATTGAAACTATCCAATGGATGTTTAAGTGCTGCCCACATTAGGGCCATACTTTGTCATTCGTCATAAATTCGATGGATGTTTAAGTATTGCACTTTGTCATTCGTTGTGAGGGTTTTATCTCGTGAGTTATCGTAAATGCTGTATTAGTTACTGACCTAGTTCATGTGCATTGTTATTTAAATTAGGTTACAAGGCTAATCAGTAGGCTAAACTCTGTCCGTTTAAATCTGCAATGTGAGTCATTCTCTTTTATCAAAAGTATTTTACAATACTCCATTTATTTTCAAAGGTTATAATTACAGGGATTAAGTCATGGTTATCTTAATCACTGGCTAGTGGGGTATTGTGCACATTACTAATTTCTCACAGTTAGGCTAATAAATCCTAACCGTGATAATCATCACTACTTGAGGAAGGACCCAATAGTGGTATGACCATCGTCACCAGGAGGTGACACGGCGCCAGATAAAAATAAGATAAAAGCCATTGTAATCGCTCTTATGCTGTAATTTATAACTATGTGTCGTTTTATGAAATTTGAGTGACTCACCAGTATTTCCCCGCTGATAAAATATTTTTAAAACATGTTTCAGGTGACCTGCTGTAAATCAAGGAAAACGTGCTACGGAGCACTAACAAGCTTGAAGAGGTGGCTCAATAAAATGAATAAACATGTTTTGTAAATCAGGGAATTTCCTCGTGAAATTCCTCTATTGTAAATCACGGGGTTTATCCCGATTTATGAAATAAAATAATCGGGCATTTCAAGTTTTAAAAGATCCTGTTAAATCTTCCGCTGACGCATCACTTAATAAATACCACGGGTTCCTGTCCCGCGGCTCCTGACCGGATAAAACCGGGGCTGGGGCCGTGACACCACCCTTTCCAAGGTTCGACATTTACAAGCACTTAATCAAGAAGATTAAGTCAAAAGTCCACCAATTCGGGTTCTAAATATGTATATTTACATATACATTACCCCATACCTAAGATAGTCTGAGTTTACACCTGATTGATCCAACTCGAGATGGGCTCTCGAAAGAATCAAATCTCATAACTCTTCTTCCTTCCTTCTTGCATTCATTTCAAATATCCACAAATCGCCAAATCAATAAATCGCATACACGACTAGAATGTTGTAATCATCTGTCCGGTTATTAGCATAACTCTTCTAGCTATACGTACTACTTCTACGGTGCTTGGATAAACTTCCGTTTATCTTCCAAACAAATCTCTATAAAGAACATAATCAGTGTATTATCCATTATACACTTTCTCAACTGAACCCAAACATTACATCTTGTACACTACTCCGTCCTTCTGGTAGCTTGAGCCTATAAGCGACTGATCCAACTCAAGATGGGCTCTTGAAAGGACCAAGTCAATGTGGCTCAGCTTTTCTTCTCTCTGCTAAACCTAATAGCACCTCAGCAAGATAACTCCTTTATCAAAACCAAATCCTCAAATCTAGAATCGCAATAGTTCCTTCAATTGCCCATGTAATCCTTCTGTTGATCAATTGGCGACTTTTAACCTTCCCTCGATCCAGGCAACTCCTGTCGCTGGTTTCCTAGATAAACTAAGGTCTGGTTAATTGTCCTTTGTCATGTTAGCTCAACAAAGTGGCGATCAACACTCCCATCCATACAAGGCTTCAAACTGAGCAACCTAGATACTAGCGTGCTAACTATTATTGTAGGATAACTCTGCCAAGGGCATGTGAGTATCCTAACTTTCTTCGAAATCCATCGTACACGCTTTCAATATTTCCTCCAAAGGTTTGAAAAGCTTCCTTTTACTTTTCTGCCCAATCAATTCCCCTTTCCTTTTGGGGTTATTAGTGTCGAAGGCTGCACTAATTTAGGGAAATTCTTAATAAATCTCCAGTAGCACCCAGCTAGTCTTGTGAATCGTCATACTCCTGACGGGGTCTTCGGCGCTCCTCATCATTTGATTGCTCCAATCTTAGACTGCTCTACATGTATGCCTTCCCCATCCTTTACCAACTCCATAGTTATCTTCAAACGTTACTCATGATTCTCTTTGATTCGTGAATAGACAGGTATGTCGTCGATGAGTATTATCACGAATTTATCCGATTAGGGTTCCATACCCTGTTCATGAGATCCATGAATATAAATGGCGTATTAATTTAGTCAAAAGGCATGACTAATAACTCGTAATGGCCATATCGCGTTCGAAAAGCAGTCCTCAGCATATCTTTGTCAGCAACCTTCAACTGATAATATCCCAATCGTAGATCGATCTTCGTGTTGCAGTTGGATCCCGGTAGCTTGATCGAACACATCGTCAATTCTCGGTAAAAGGGTACCGATTCTTGATAGTCAACTTGTACGGCTCTCTGAAATCATCACATATCCTGAAGGATCCATCCTTCTTTCTCTCAACAAAACAGATGTGCCTTAAAACGTAAAGCTTGATCGAATGAAACCCTTGTCCAGTAGCTCTTGAAACTGACTCGACATTTCTATCATTTTCAAACGGTGCTTAATCTATAAGGAGATTGTGCAATTGGGTGCAGCACCAGGTACCAGATCGATTCAGAATTCGATCTGTCTCGCAGGGGGCAATCCAGGTAAGTCTTTTTAGGAAAACTTCTGATAACTGCGAATAATAGGAATCTCTCCGATATTCCTACATTTGGCCTTCATATCCACCACGTTAACAAAGAACGTAGGATAGCCTTTTCGCAACAACTTGAGCATCCTCAAAACACTGACGACTCTCAACCATAACACTCGACACTCGAAACTCGACACTCGACACTCGACTCGGTCGATCTCCGCGAACAACTATCACCTCTCTATCGTCATCAGGACGAGATATCCTAGCTAGCTTCTTCAAGCAATAGTCCCCACTTCATCCTCGGAAAATCAATCCATTCTCACATCCTCGTCAAGGCTCCCCAGCTCCACTGGAAACAAACCAACACTAGAACTACGATCACCTAACTAAATACTACAACTGCAAATGACTTTACTAGTTTCTATCAACTTACCAATTGCTAGTTCTATCGGGCACTTTATACCCAGCTTACTTGTTAGTGAACACAAAATGGTTCAAAGTTTCTCGAACAAAACTCAAGTCAGCTTTGGTATTAAGAGTATGAACAAAGATTGGTTTTTGATTCGAAACATACCGGTAACAACAGCAAGATCGTCTCGTGCCTTCCCAGTGTTTAGCTCAAACGCTCTACCCCTGGCATCCTGACCCTTCATTTTCAGACAATCTCTCTCAAAATGTCCTTGCTCACCACACTCGAAATCATCCCTTGAGTGTTTCTCCCTCCGATGTACTCTTAGCATAGCACTCGCGAGTCATATGTCTAGTCCGACCACATCTGTCGCACTTTCTCCGCTCATCCCCGTGAGTCTTCTTCTCAAAACTACTCCTGCTATCCCTGGCATTATCCTTTATAGAACGGCTAGAACTGGCTACATACGCCTTCCTCGAACTGCGTTTCCCGACACGTTTCTCACCGGTTTCCTTCCTCGAACTCTAAGACTTTCGCTTTCGCGAACCCCCCAGATCTAGGCTCAGAATGCGGAATCATTTGAATGGTCGATCCGCTGTGACGGCCCGACATCACGCATACTGCTGCCACGTCATTGCATAGGGTACCAGTAAATGATCTTGGGTTACAGCCCTGGATTGTTTTATGTGTACATCTATGTACTGTTCACAAGGTTAATGAAAATCAGGAATACACTCCGATTATATCATAACATATGAATTACTAAAACTTTCCGATCATTACATCACCTGAAGGGTTTCCGATTCTGTGTCCCACCAAAACCATGCCCATGAGCATCACGTCCACGTTCCTGGCCATTATTTTGGTTAGCATCGCGCTGTTCCATGGCAGTATTAACGTGTTAGACTATGAGTTGTGCCAACTCCTCTGGGGTAATAGGTAGTCCAGAATTCTGTCTCGCTTTTGGCGGCATTTCGTCGTTTCTATTATTACACAATAATATCAACATATTATGTTGACCATACATAATATCAACATAAGACGATACCCAAAATAGTTCAATCATTAAATGCTAGTGGACCATACATTGCGCATGTATAATATCCACACATTAATGAGAAAAAATTTTTAAACCAAAAGGAACCCATTCGATATTTATATCAGAAATTTACAAAACTTGTTTTTAGTACAAAGACTAATCAGAATTCAGCGTGTCTACATCAACACCCGCAACAAGTCTATATGAAATTTCCTCCTAAATATCTGAAAATTCGGCATGCAAGCCATAAATAGGGTTCATCAAATAAGACATACAAAACAAACAACAGAAACAACCAACAACTAACGCTTCAATCCCTGGAAGTCCAACATCTTCCTAACAAGCCCTTCTAGCTCATCATACTAGTCCATCTGTCCTTCTAAGTCCTTCATCGTCTCCATGCCTTCGCGTAACGTGGCAAACTGACGATCACAGTGAGAGCGATTGACCCAAACCACTTCTGCTTCTTCAAAGTGGACGCTGTCTCAACTCTCGAAGTCGATGCGATCTCTGTAACGGGTCAAGTCCTCTTCCTACGATGAGTGTAGGCTAAAAGAGGTGTAGCAAAACACGTGACTCGAGTAGCAGAATAAACGATTCTGTTTTGACGAGCGAAAGAATCTCAAGTGTAGACTCGACAGTATCAGTGAGCAGGACTACTAATGGCGCTATAGGCCGAGACGTGACATATCGTAACCGTACGAAGTAAGTGTGTGATCAATATGAATAGTAACACATAAGGCCTAAATAAATAGAAAATCACATATGCACACAAACACATAAGGGTTTTCATACATGATAAAATTTCCACATTTATTTAAAAATCTTGGCTTCGAGAATTTTGGACTTTAAATCTCAAAATTCTTCGGTTGAAGTATAGTGTTTTCCTCCAAAAACATCTAGTTCGCTAACAACCATTGGCTCTGATACCAACTTCTGTCACACCCCAAAAACGTCGCAGCGGAATATATAACGTAGTGGAGACGGAAGTTGGTGCCCATTTATATCTTGATGATCGATGCATTAAATTGTTAGACATATTATCTTATTTAAAACCTAAGTTTTAAACATTTCGTTTTTAAACATGACACAACCATGACATAGTTAAGTTGTTTTGATCCTCACGGATCTTATTACATTTGTCCCAGAAAGTTTTTAAAGTTAGTCCAGCATTTTAAGTAACAAAACATGCATCAACAACCCCAAGATACGCCATAATTCCCGAAGCCGAACTCAAGTACCTGTAGAACACGTTAAAAATCAAGTGTCAACACAAAGGAAGGTGAGTTCACATATTCACTTACAAACAATTTTATTCCAAGGAAAACTTTCTGTTTAGGTGTTTATTTGAAAACATCCATATAATTTTGAAAGTACGTTTTACTTCTTAATAAAATCCATGGGCCTTCTGTCGCAGTTTCCTGAACCCGACAATATTGTTACTACCCATGTTTTGTATATTAAATCATTGCGTCAATTTTCAGACTCGTATGTTAGCTAGACGATACGAACTATATATTAACCATGCATGGATAATCAATGCTAGACAATAAACAGAATCAAAATTCGTCGCTTGACTTGACACGGGGCGACCGGTCATGACGGGGTTGTCAACCCGATAGATCTACCAACAATTCCTCGCGTACATTACTTAAATGATTAAACGACATCATGGGCGCAGGGTCCTATCTCAATGAACCACATGATGTCTGCCTCACGTACAATATATATATCCTACTAATATGATAATTTAATACATGATGTTGTACGAATTCCCCTATCACTCAATTGTTAAGACCCAGTCCGGAATTCATCCCCAATCGTACGGTCGTGTTTCGCTTAGGAAAATACCGTACTTTCAATATTCATTTATCAAAAACGTTTTACTTCGAAACGTATGACTTATCAAATTTCATATATTTTCAACGAAAATATATATTTTATATTAAAAGGTACGTTTTATTTCAAAAACATTAATAAACCCTTTTATTGACGTGTTCTACCCCCAAAATATATACAACGCAGTAAAAAGAGGGGTTTAGTGACACTCACCTTTGGGTACGTATTTTAAATAGCGCAATCCCAGAGATTGGTTTCTACACGTCCTATTATATATATAGGAACGATTTTAAATCAATATACATAACACAAAAATCCTAAGTTTCTCCGTTTCTTAGAATTAATCACATAACTTTGAGATTTTCTCGAAAAGTTGTCATTTTTTATTATGTTGGCACGTTAATATATTAATGAGTCCATATATATATATATATATATTTATAATTTTGCGACATGAACGATTTTATTGGTGACCATTATAGTGTAAATCCGTTAACTCTCCCGTTTATACGCAATATATCTACGATTTACGCGTCGTAATATATATACATAAACGTTCACATAATTTAACACCGTAACACGTGAAATCTTGTTAACTTATCTATTTTGTCATTTTTAAAGCAAATATACATAAAACATCTCTCATATGTACCAAATTTCATGCTCGACAAACAAGTTACACATTTAACGCAATTTTACCGTTTCTACCGCACAAAACGCACAAGTATACATGCATAGTTTAAATTTCCCACTATCATGTTAACACTTAACATATTATCACATTCTCATACATAACACATTTTAACACATAAGGTTCACCCAAAATTTTACCTATATTAGTGTATATTGAAAAATGCGTATTTTAGCGATTTGGTAACGGTTTTGGGCGTCGGAAGTCACGTATGACCAACCAAACACCAAGTAAACTTAAAATTAGTTAAAATACTCATTTTTAAACTAAAAATATCTGTTTACTTACTGATCTAAATCAGTTTTATAAAAATCACTCGAATAGCCGATTTTTGACCGTTTTAACGCATAGTTTTGCGTTAAACGTTACTATAACCATCCCAACTCGAAAAGACTTGATATTTAACACAATACATGTTATTGACTGATTAAAATAGTGATCATAATCAGATTAGTGCAGTTTTTATGTAAGTCACATAAATCATGCGATTTCACGTATTTTACAACTTTTAATGTACCAAGTACAACATGCAAAGCTAGCAAACATTATGACAAAATCATATATCACTAAACACTTTAAAATAACTTTATTTTAGTGTTTATAATCTTATTAAATCTGATTTCTACTAAATCATACTCTAATCATCTTTTTATAATCATAAATCATCATGCATGTCCAAGTAAATGCATCTAATGCATTCATGCAACAACATCATCATCTTTTATGTTCTAATCATGTTCAAGAACACATACACATGCATATACACGAAATATTTACACCTACATATACCTCCAAAAGTTCACTTTCTCATCAAATCCCTTTTTAAATCATGAAACACTTGTAGATCATTATTCTATGACATTTTTTATTCATGCATGCATTCTATCATTCAAGAATCATATTATTCAAGAATCACTCAACCAAAAATCAAAACACAATTACATATACACACACATATACCTACGGATACTCATTCATACACATACACACCCACTTTCATTTTGTACAAAAACCCGTTTGTTATTGTTTTCAAGTTTGTGTTTTATTCCAAGAACAAGAGAAACTTTTCAAGATCATCAACATCATTATGAACCAAGAACAAATTTAGAGAATGATTTTTATACCTTCAAGGTTCTTAGTGGGGTTTTGACAAAAATGATGATATGGAGCTTGGTTGACTTTATTTCTCCTAGAACCATCACGGATGCAGATTTCAATCTGGATGATACTGTGGCTAACATATTCTCGCAGGGTTCTTGGTCTTGGCCTATGGCTTGGAGAGACCTCTTTCCGGTTCTCATTCAAGTAGACCAAATACAGTTAAATCCGACAAAACATGATAAAGTGGTTTGGAGGGATGGTAGTGATATAATGGACTTCTCCTCTTCGTGTGTTTGGCAATCGATTCGGTACAAGCTTCCGGAAGTGAATTGGTGTAATATTATTTGGTTGTCGCAGTGTATTCCTCGTCATGCCTTTATGATGTGGCTGGTCATCAAAGGTAAGCTCTTGACTCAAGACAAAATTCTTAAATGGGATATCGCTCGGAGGAAGAACATGAATATGATGTGTTGCCTTTTATGCTATCAGAATTTTGACTCACATCCGCATCTATTCTTTGAATGCAAATATTCGTCTCAAGTTTGGCATGTCATTCGTAACAAGGTGAACATGGATGATGTTAGTCCGAAATGGACTGATATAGTTGATTGGTTGCTGGTTCGGGTACGTTCCAAATCGGCTATGAATTATGTTGCTAAACTCCTTGTTGCGGCTGCTGTGTACTTCTTATGGCAAGAAAGAAATGCTAGACTTTTTAAAAATCAGCTGAGACCGCCGGAGAAACTTAGTGAGATTATCTTAAACACGGTCAGATACAAGTTGATGGGAGCTAAACTAAAGAACACTTCAAGTGTGAGGAGACTTCTTGTAGAGTGGGAGATTCGAGGGGATCAAGTCGAGGACGATGGAGGCTGATTAATTTTGTTTTCATGTCGTATTTGTCTAGATTGTAGTCTAGTTGTCTCATTGTCTTGTGTGGATGGTTGGTTGTTTTTTGTTTCACTTTCATGGGGCATGTCCCATGATTGAATTAGTGTAGACTCTCTACACTACTTGTTTTGTTTGGTTGTGAATATATAGAATCACCGGGGTAACCCTTTACCCAAAAAAAAAAGAGCTTGGTTGATGCTTAAAATCACCTCTAGATTACTATATGGACTCATAAACACCTTGTAATGAGTTTGAATCCTTAAGAACAATGTTAGAATTTTCGAAATGTAGGTGATATGGGGTGTTTTCGGCTGATTAGAATAGAGAGAGTGAGTTAATGTGTCTTTGAAATGAGTTTCCTTGGACATTGAAGTTTATTAATAGATTTAAGACAAGTTGTCATCATCCACCTCCTATTTTAGCCAATTGAAACATGAGAGAGGAGAGAGAGAAGGTTGCATGGCTGCCACCATTCTCAATACTCACACACCCCCATATATATATGCATACATATATATATATATAGATTAAAACTGGTATTTTACTGGATACCGGGTATTTTATCTAGCGTTTTAATCCCGTTTTAGTGCGTTTTAAATTATTTTTAACACTCTATAAAAATAATCTCACCAAAATATTATTGAACAATATTTTGTTTGCCTGGACTGGCTACGTTGTCGGTATTTGGCAGTATACGCGCTGTGCTGCGCGGTACGCGCTTAAAATCGCAAAAATAGGGATTTATGCGTTTTTATTTATTTTTATCATTCTAAAGTGATAAACTCATCAAATTATTACTAAAATGATTATCAGTTGCCTTGACAGGCTGTGTTGACAATATTTTGTCAGTATACGCACTGCATTGCGCGGTACGCGCTTAAACTCGAAAAATAGAGTTTCTTAGCGTTTTAATTTATTTTTCCTCACGAATAGAATTAAAATTATTATTCTAATCATAACAGACTATTTTTAGGATTTCAACACTGATCGGGTGGTCACCGACGTTCGTTTCGTATTTTAACCGTTACGCGATAAGCGTTAATGTTATCGTTGCCAACATAATTTTTACCAAAGTTTAAATTTACCAACTCATTAAATTTCACATATAAACATCATAATCAGTCAAATACAGCCCTGTTACATATTCACAACACGTGTTACAATTGTACGGTACGGCCTGAAAAGCCGGGTGTCACATAAATTACCTGCCAAGCAAACCAAGGTGAGTTCACACGCTTTATTAAAAGCAAACGTTCCCGGTGGTTGGGAAACGGAACAAACGACGCTTTCCCAGGTTTGGGATTGCTTACTATTCCTGGTTTGGAATACGGTTAATTACAATTTATATTTCATTAACAAGTGTACTAAACGAAACTCTATCACGAAGTCCCCACTTTCTATACCGATTAGTCGTTGGTGCCTTGGGAACGGGATATTAGTCGATAGCGCTATTTAGGTTACACCAACCTCACACGGTGCCTGGAGGGGATCGGTCGTGAACTAATAGGTCGTGGCAAACCGTCAATGATGATAGACATTGACAAACGGGGCAACAACGATGTAACAGGTCGCTAAAGTATTCGGTATACGTAGTTTAGTAGCTTACATATGCGGTAGCTCCCCATGGCATGATATAAATGAGTAACATAACAAACACAAGTTTTATGGAATTAAAACTAGACAAAACCGTGAACTCGCCAACTTTATGTTGATACCCTACTGCATGCTCTGCAGGTACTCAGTAATTGCTCAGGAGCTTGCAGCGGGGAGTGTAGTGGTCGCGTTAAACCGTGTTAGGTTATCCTTTTAATAATTATGAACTTTAAACTACTGTTTTAGACTGTTAAACTTATGCTTCAGCTGTTTACTTTAATTACTACTTTTGAACTGTGAACCTTAGACTTTAGTCATTAATCGTATTGGTTGTAATGAAGAATGTTTATTATTGTATTGTTCAATAAGATTGGTGGCTTGATCCTGGACAGTCGCACGTCTCGCGGTAGTACTCCGCTTATGGAAATTGAGGGTGTGACACCTACTATTTCACTAGTTATGGTCTCTTTTTTCTGGTGACACCTACTATTCCGTTGTGTGACTTAGGGTGTGGTTTGACATGTTTTACTAGCGATCGAACCAGATGCCGGAACTCGTCGGTGGTGAATATAGTTAGAGGCAGATGGTTATCGACGACGAAATAGCCAGCCACGGAATAATGGTGATGCGAAGTGGCCGGACCATATTTTGGGATGTCGGTACTGTTCAGATGAAGATTACACGAACTGAATGGGGGAGAAATGTGATCTTTGCCTTCTTTTGGATCGAACAAAAAAACCCACTTGGAGTTCTTGTTGTTCATGTAGTGGCTCAGTGGTTGTTGTGGTGATATTACTGTAGAGAGTCAAGCCTACTTATGTTGTTAATAACAAAAAGAATTATTCATCTAATGTTAGAATGAGAAATGACCATTCTACCCATTGTGTGGATGACATGTGAATTGGATCTAACAAGGAATATGGATGATGTTTGTAACATGGATTGAAATTGCAAAGATTTAAAACCACAGAGTTTTGGCCAAACCTTTTAAAATTTCAAAAAAATACAGCTTGAACTAAACCTTAAGGACGGAAAATGCAATTTACTTTTTCTTTTTATAAAAGAAATTTGCAAGTTACAAATAAAATATACATTTTGTTATGCTTTTTTTATTAGAGTTAATTACATAGTTAGTCCCTGTGGTTTGCACAAAATAACAACATTAGGTACTAATAGTTTAAAATCACATTCTAGGGTATTAACTTTTCATTTTGTAACGTTTGAGGGTATTAACTTTTCATTTTGTAACGTTTGAGGGTATTAATTTTTCATTTTGTAACGTTTGAGGGTACTAATAAAATGTGATTTTAAGCCTTTAAACAGTGCTAATACCCTCAAACGTTACAAAATGAAAAGTTAATACCCTAGAATGTGATTCTAAACTATTAGTACCTAAGGTTGTTATTTTTTGCAAACCACAGGGACTAACTATGTAATTAACTCTTTTTATTATTATGAAGATGGTTAAAGCTTAAACGTGGTGTGTTGTGAGACCCATCCACTTTTCTTTTTTCAAAGTTCATCAACTTACTTTATTAAGTTTTATAAACACAACTTCAGTTTTACTTAAGTAAATATATGAAAAACAAAAAAAAAATTAATAATAGGTAAATTGAATGTGCCACCTTTCATGTTTTTTGAAGTTCGTTTCCAAAAGCTTGTCAGGAATAGAGCTGCGCAATAAAACATTTTTGGGTCTCCTCACCTCGGTTGTTATATAGGCGCTGTTGGGTCTCCAAAAACTCTATCACCGATGGTCTAAGACTGGTCATGTGCACCATGATTATGTTAGGGAATTAAAACAAAAAGAACCGAATTGATCCGAGATTCATGATGCACCTTCACGTTGAAACTTTCAATTTTTGAACCCTAGCCAGGGGCTCTCCCCTGGACCTCGCCATGGCTTACAGCCTCTTGAACCCTCCTCTCAGGGTTATTGCCCCCGGACCCTACCTTCCTTGGAACCCCATTGCTTAGGGGCTTTGCCCCTAAAAACTAGTGAGTTTCCTGCATAATTAACCTATTTGATGTATATTATGGTGCACATTTCACACTGGTCAAACAAGTCAATCCAATTACATTAAAGAAAAATAAACACATTAAAACATAAGGGTGGACGGTGTGGGAGTTGGGGAAGGGTTGATGAAGCCCGACCCCGTACGGGAACATCGGCCCCTGACCCGGTGTGAAAAAAACCCCGGAACATGGGGACCTAGCACCAATCGATGGAGAAGTGGGTTTTTTTTCCTGTTTTGTGTGTGTGTATTCTGGAGCTTTTTTATCTTCATTTGAAGGAAGAAGGAGATTTAAAGTGTTGTTTGAATTTGCAAACAAGCCCTTGATGTTTGTTTTAATATTAAATAGTAGACCTCAAAATTTGGTTTTAATCTTTAAATAACCTTAGTTTCGTTTAGTTTTAAAAAGGACCTAAAACTAAAAAAAAATTTAATTATTTACATTTTTTTTAGTTAAAATCTTGTATTTTAAAAATTAAATTAAATTAAAATAGTTTATTTAGGGGAAATCTGGGAAAACTAAAAAAAGACGACACGGGAAATGGGAAAATCTGGACGACACTCTCCGCCTTAAAGAATCAAACTCATAAATTATCTATCTTAAGTTTTAATTATAATCTTTAAATCCCCTATGAACTTTTTTCATCCCGAAAAAAGTAGATCCAGAATATTATAAAATAAATGAAAATATGTATACATTTCAAGAACAAATAGTAAATACAAATTATTTATTAGAGGGTGTTTGGGGTTGAGTTTTGAAAATAGATTATACGTTTTGAATAATCAGAATCAGATAATTTTAACTGTAACAAAACGTGATGTTAAAAGTTAGTGTTTGGATTTGATTATGTTGCTTTTTTTTTTTTGGGTAAAGGGTTACCCCGGTGATTCTATATATTCACAACCACAAAAAACAAGTAGTGTAGAAAGCCTACACTAGTTCACTCATGAGACATGCCCCATGAATGTAAACAAAAAACAACCAATCATGCCAACGAAAGAGAAAACTACTAGACTCTAATCTAGAAAAACACAAAAACAATTAACGACTACTCAACCCCCTTCAATCTCATTAGAAAGACTTTGAATCTCCCAATCTTCCATAAGCTTCTGAACTCTAGTAGTATTCTTCAGCTTCACTCCCATCAACTTATACCGAACCATTTGAACAATAGAAGCACTTATAGTTTCTGAAGGTCTTAACTGGTTCTTAAACAACCTAGCATTCCTCTCCTGCCAAATCATGTAACTCGAAGCCGCAACTAAAATTCTAGCCACCAGATTTGACGCAGACTTCGACTGGGCACGAACTAGAAGCCACTCCACAATATCCCCCCAAATCGGCTGAACCAAATCCATACCGACCTTTTTTCTAACCATGTGCCAGACTTGAGACGAGAATTTGCACTCAAAAAATAAGTGATTATGTGAGTCAAAATTCTCATAACAAAGTAAGCAGCACATCATGTTCATATTTTTCCTTCGAGACAGATCCCATCCCAATATTTTATCCTGAGTAAGTAACTTACCCCTCATAATTAACCACATTAGGAAGGCATGCTTTGGAATACATTGAGAAAACCACACAATAGAGCACCACTGAATTTCAGGTTCTGTATAGCGAATCGAATTCCAAACACCTGAAGCCGAAAACTCGCTGATATGATTACCATCAAGCCAAACCATCCTGTCTCTTTTATTCGGGTCAAAATTCACATTATCAAGCTGAATAAGAACCGGATAAAGATCCCTCCAAGCTGTAGGCCACCTCCAAACTCCATTATTTCTAATATCAGCAACTGTATCCTCCAAAGTAAAACCCGCATTCGAGATAACTCTAGGTGACAGAACATCACCCAGCGGCCCTAAGGAGCACCATAAATCATACCATGCTGAAGTTGTGGTACCATTACCAACCTCGGTCCAAACATGATTTCGCATTAACGGTCTCAGTTGTAATAATTTCCGCCAAGACCAGCAACAATTGCTAGGCACAGTGCATCTCCAGAAACTTTTACCTTTAAGCCTGTACGAATGAACCCAATCGACCCACAAAGACTTGCATTTAGTGATAATACTCCAAATATGAGAAGTCATAAGAGCTTTGTTGATATCACCAATACGTCTAATGCCTAACCCACCTTCATATTTCGGAATACAAATAGCCTTCCAAGAAACTTTCGCTTTCCCTTTATGAAAATTGCAATCTTGAGACCAAAGAAAATTTCGCATTCTCGCTTCCAAATCATTAACCACTCGGGTCGGCAATATGAAAACAGAAGACCAATAAATATGCATAGAGGACAAAACTGATATTATAAGTTGCAACCTGCCAGCAAAAGAAAGCATCCTGTTCCTCCAATGCATAATACGCTTTTCAAGCTTTTCCACAAGAACGTTACAATCTTTATACAAAAGCCTAGAAGAAATGAGTGGCACCCCCAAGTACCTGACTGGAAGCGTACCCTCCGCAAAAGGCATAATTCTCAAAATAGCACTTTTAATGTAGCTAGGCACATTGCAAAAGAAAACCGTACTTTTTTGAACACTAGGAACCAACCCTGACATTTTGGTAAAAGAATCCAACGACCTCATAATAAACTTTGCCGAAGCAATCTCACCTCTAGCAAAAAGAAACAAATCATCTGCAAAGCATAGATTTATAATTTGCTGCCTTTCACACAGATTATGAAACTTAAACGAGGAATCAATTCTTATCGAGTGATGCAGAATGGCTGTCAAAATTTCCATAACAAGAGTGAAAAGATATGGGGATAATGGATCCCCTTGCCTTAGCCCACGATTTCCCTTGAAATAGCCATGAACATTACCATTAACACAAACAGAATATGAAGTAGTTGAAACACATACCATGATCCAATTCACCATCTTGATATTGAAACCAAACCCAATTAGAATACTCCTTAGAAAATTCCAGTCAACCGTATCATAGGCTTTTTGAATATCAACTTTAAAAGCGCACCGTGGCGGGCCAGCATTCCTATGATAATTATGCATAAGCTCTTGAGTCAACAGAATATTATCCGAGATTTTCCTTCCTGGGACAAATGCAGATTGGTTTATACTAACTATCTCGTTTAGAGCCCCCTTCACTCTATCCGCAATAATTTTGCTAATGCACTTGTATAAAACATTGCAACATGCAATAGGGCGATAATCAGTAATAACCGAAGGTGTAGGAACTTTCGGCACAAGCACAATAAGAGTATGGTTTAACTCGCGTAACAAATTCCCTGTATCAAAGAAATCAATAATAGCTTTAGAGACATCCACCCCAACAATATTCCATGCACTCTTGAAAAACGCAGCAGTGTAACCGTCCGGACCCGGGGCCTTATCAATACCAATAGAAAACATAGCCGCTTTCACTTCCTCCACAGAAACCTGACGAATCATATGGTGAGCCGTAGCCGAATTCAAAGTATTAGAAAATAAATCTGGCGATGGAAGCATAGAAACGTCCCCTGTACACCCCAAGAAATTCTCATAATGACTAACAAAAGCATCATGAACCATATCACCTTCGAACACATTTCCACTCAAATCCCGAATAATATCAATCCTGCTACGATGATTCCTATTTTTCAGAGCAGAATGGAAAAAAGCAGTGTTCATGTCTCCAGCACACAACCAATCTACTTTAGATTTCTGCTTCAGAAAGCGTTCCTCATCAAGTAACGCTTCTTGATAACAGTTTGTAACTGTAGTTTCTTCAACTCTAAGGTCAGCATTCAAGGGATCCTTATCTATAGACTGCTGAATACTCTCAAGCCTTGTACGAAGCTCATTGGTTTTGTTGTGAAGATTACCTTGTTTAAACAGAAGAGCGCGAAGAGGCCGTTTAAGTAGCCGAAGCCTTTTAACAACAGAAAACTGATGCACACCATTAACTCTAGTATCCCAAGTCCGATTGACAATATCTAAAAATTCCGGTTTATGAACCAAAAAATTAGCAAATTTAAATGGTCTCGGTTTCAACTTGCCAGCTTCAGGAATTTTTAGGACACAAGGAGAGTGATCCGAAAGACGATAAGGCTGAAAAACTGCTACCGCACGTGGAAAGTTAGAAACAAATCGAGTATTTCCCAAAACACGATCAATTTTCTTTAGTAATCCGACACCTTTCTTTGGTTTTTGATTCCACGTAAAATGGATTCCCGAACTATTAATGTCAAACATCTCAATATCATCCACACACGATTGTAAATCCCTCATGCCAATAGAAAACGAAGACGTTCCCAAAGATTTATCTTCCAGATTTAGAGCCGAGTTAAAATCACCCATAACGAACCAAGGATTATCACCAACTAAAATTTCAAACATTTCAAAGTTTTTTGATTATGTTGCTTGATATCAACATAATAAAATCTACACCAATAATCAGATAATCAACTATTTGAGTGTTTGCCAAATATATATTTAAAAAATAAACAGGTGAAAATCCTTTTCTAAACGCAAATAATCAATTTTTGGAAAACTACATTATGTTGCAGTAGGGGGGAGCTGCTTTTGGAAAACTGCGTTTTGTAACTTTCTAAATGCGAATAATCAATTTTTTAATTTTTTTACCCAAACAATCAAAACTGATTTTTTACGATTTCAAAACTCAATAATCAAAAATCTCCTTCAAAACTCAACCCCAAACACCCTCTTAGTGTTTAAAGTTAAAATTTAGAATAAAAAATGTTTTTTATTATCATTTTTAAGAGAGAAAAGGTAAAGAGGAAGTATGAGTTGTCCGCCATGCTGAGTAGTTTTCGGCTTCTGTTACAAAGTGTCTCCCTTTTAGAGGGATAAAAACATGAACTCCCTTTTTGGGTAAAGGGTTACCCCGGTGATTCTATATATTCACGATCAAATAAAACAAGTAGTGTAGAGAGTCTACACTAGTTCAATCATGAGACATGCCTCACGAAAGAAAACAACGTACAACCACAAAATTAACCAAAAACCAAACCCACATGACTACTAGACTAGAATCTAGAAATAATGTAAATAAAGAACACTAATCAGCCTCCATCATCCTCAATGTCTATCCTATGGATCTCCCATTCTCCAAGCAGCTTTCGCACTCTAGCATTATTCTTTAGCATCGCTCCCATCAGCTTGTATCTTACCGTCTTTAGAATAATTTCGCTAAGCTTTTCCAGTGGTCTCAACTGATTTCTGAATAACCTAGCATTCCTTTCTTGCCATATGAAATAGGAAGAGGCCGCTACAAGAAGTCTAGCAACATAATTCGCAGCCGATTTTGATCTCGCTCGAACAAGTAACCAATCCACAATCTCCCCCCACCTCGACCGAACAGAAGACATACTCACCTTTTTTCGGACTATATGCCAAACTTGAGATGAGTATTTGCATTCAAAGAATAAGTGGGAATGAGAGTCAAAATTCTCATAGCATAAAAGACAACACATCATGTTCATGTTCTTTCTTCGCGAAAAATCCCATTGCAGAATCTTGTCTTGAGTAAGTAATTTACCTTTAATGACCAACCACATCAAGAACGCATGCCTTGGAATACATTGAGCAAACCAAACAATACTACACCAATTAACTTCAGGCTCCCTGTGCCGAACCGAATGCCACACGGTCGACGAAGAGAACTCGCTAAGATCATCGCCATCTCTCCATAATAATCTATCAGGTTTAGTTGGATTTAAATGCACTTGGTCTAGCTGATTTAGAACCGGAAATAGATCTCTCCATGCTACGGGCCAGTTCCAGTTGCCATGTGAGTAAACGTTAGCCACCGAATCATTCAGTCTAAAATCCGCGTCCGTAATAGTTCTGGGTGACAGAAAATTACCGAGAGGCCCTAGATCACACCAATGATCGAACCAGACTGAAGTATTAGCGCCATTGCCTATGTCTGACCAAATATGATTCCTGATAAGTGGCCGCATTTGAATCAATTTTCTCCAAGACCAACAACAATTAGAGGGCGTTCTACAAACCCAGAAATTGTTACCTTTTAATCTGTAGCTGTGCACCCAATCCACCCACAAAGATGTCACGCCTAGAAATAATACTCCAAATGTGATTCGTCATAAGAGCCTTGTTCATATCCCCAATTCTTCTAACACCCAATCCCCCTTCATATTTCGGAGTGCAAACAGAATTCCAAGAAACTTTAGATTTGCCCTTTGTAAACGAACTTTCTTGAGACCATAAAAAATTTCGCACTCTGGTTTCAAGGTCATGAATTACACGAGCTGGTAATATAAAAACCGACGACCAATAAATATACATGGATGAGAGAACAGAAATAATAAGTTGAAGCCTTCCTGCAAAAGATAGTAACTTATTCCTCCAGTTCGTAATACGTTTCTCAAGGCGGTCCACAAGCACACGACACTCGTTATAACCGAGTCTAGAAGAAATTAGAGGCACACCCAAATAGGCAACTTTCCTTCAGCAAACGGCATAATATCCAGAATAGCATCTTTGACATGGCCATTAACATTACAAAAGAAAACCGTACTCTTTTGATTACTAGGCACTAACCCTGACATCTTTGTGAAATTTGAAATAGACGTCATAATACATCTCGCCGAGTTGACTTCTCCTCTAGGTTGATGATTCGCTGCTTTTCACATTTATTATGAAATTTAAAAGATGAAGCAATACGAACCGTATGTTGAAGGATGGCCGTCAGAACCTCCATGACTAGGGTAAATAAATAAGGGGATAGTGGATCCCCTTGCCTTAAACCACGCTTACCCTTGAAAAAACCAAGCACCGACCCATTAACACAAATCGAAAACGAAGCAGTAGAGACACAAACCATAATCCAATCCACCATCTTAGCATGAAAGCCGAACCCAATTAAAACACTTTTGATAAAATTCCAGTCAACAGTGTCATAGGCTTTCTGGATATCAACTTTAAAAGCACATCTCGGGGGACCCGAATTTCTGTGGTAATTGTGCATTAGTTCTTGAGTTAGGAGAATATTATCAGAAATTTTCCTCCCCGGAACAAAAGCAGATTGATTAACACTGACAATATCATTCAACGTGCCTTTAACTCTATCCGCAATAATCTTACTGATACACTTATAGAACACATTGCAACAAGCAATCGGACGATAATCAATGACATTCGAAGGAGTGGGTACCTTTGGAATCAGCACAATAGTCGTATGATTCAATTCCCGAAGCAGATTACCTGTCTCAAAAAAATCGATGATAGCACATGTAATATCATCACCAATAATAGGCCATGCACTTTTGAAAAAAGCCGATGTATATCCATCAGGGCCAGGAGCTTTGTCACTCCCAATAGAAAACATCGCCTTCTTCACCTCCTCCGCAGTTACCTGGCGAACCATATGAGAAGCAACCTGGGTAGATAGAACTTTAGAGAATAAATCCGGGGCCGGAGTAAGAGAGATATTTCCTTGAGAACCAAAAAATTTCTCATAATGCTCAACGAAAGCTTGATAGACCGTATCACCTTCATAGAGGTTTCCTCCCGAATCCTTAATAACATCTATTCGGCTATAATGATTCCTGATTTTCAAGGATGAATGAAAAAACGCAGAATTCATATCCCCCGCCCTCAGCCAATCAACCTTAGACTTTTGTTTCAGAAAACGTTCCTCATCCAAAGAGGCCTCCTGCAACTTACGACTAGTGGTGGTCTCGGCTTCCCTGAGATCGATGTTTAACGGATCCTGATCAATTTTTTGTTGGATCTCATCCAATTTCAGCCGAAGGGTCTCAACTTTTTTGTGGAGGTTTCCTTGTTTAAATAACAGAGATCTCAAAGGATTTTTCAGCAAACGTAACTTCTTGACAACCCTGAACTGATGTACGCCATTGACGCTAGAATCCCAATTCTTTTTTACAATCTCTAAAAATTCTGGTTTAAAAACCAGGAAGTTAGCAAATTTAAAAGATCGCGGCTTCAACTTACCAGCATCAGGAAACGAAAGAATACAAGGACAGTGATCCGATAGCCTATACGGTTTGAATATGGCCACCGAGTTGGGATATTCGGAAACAAACGGAGTATTCCCCAACACTCGATCGATTTTCTTTAGCAACCCAATCCCCTGCTTAGGCTTTTGGTTCCAAGTAAATTGAATCCCTACTCGGTTTATATCAAAGACCTCCATATCATCGACACACTCTTGGAAGTCCCTCATACCAATAGAAATCGAAGAAGATCCCATAGAATTATCCTCCAGGTTAAGAGCGGAGTTAAAATCACCCATAATACACCAAGGTTTATTACCAACAAGGACTTTGTGCATGGAAAGATTATGCCATAACTCTCTACGGGAGACATAGTAATTCGCAGCGTAAACAATAGAACAGAAAACCATCCTTTTATCCAATTTAAAAACAAGCTGAAGATGCATAACCTGAGGAGACTGAGCCAATACCATCACATCAAAAATGGCAGGATCCCATCCAATAATAATTCTCGTACCTTTGTCACAGCAACCTCCATTAGAAGTCCAATCCCAAGAACGAAACACTAACTTGCACACTTTGCCCAATTTACCGACATCCACATGAGATTCTAGAATGGCACACAAGCTCAAATTAAAATCCTTAACTGCCTGCCGAACCTCCATTTGTTTGAGAGGGCGGTTCAACCCCCTTATATTCCATGTAGCGATACTAACCATCGTTAACTCTCAATGAAGGAGTGCTTACCCCTTTTTTATTATTTATGTTCCGAGTACCATCCGTCATAAAACCATCCATTTCATCATAAACCTCCTCAACATCGTCTTCATCAGAATCCCCATTATTCATGCCCGACTGCTTTTTACTAGGACCCGAATCGTCCTCCACCTCATTAAGAACATCAAACGGATTCGTTGATCTAAAAGAATTAGAGGTAGAGGCCTTGCCGTTGTCACCCTTAGGTTTTTGCCCCACCGGTCGATATTCGAACTTAGCTTTTTGCTTATTCACAGGAATCCCAACCTTCTTAGCAGTTTTTTTTACCATAAACTCCTATATAACCATCCTGATCCACACCAGACATCTTTTTTGGCTGTTTGTTTTTTTGTCTAGTATGATCGTCATACATAACCTTACTTTGTTTGATTGGTTGCTTAGGACATGACTCAGTAGAATGACCAAACACACAACATGTGGCACAACGATACGGACTCCATTCATACTCCACATACATAGTCTCTTTAATAAAACCCTCCCCTTCAGCTTCAGGAATTGCCATAGTAATTTGTTCACGAAAAGCTTTGTCAGCAGAGATTTCAACCAACGCTCGAGCATAGCTGCTACGACCCCACGAGTCCATGCACATAGACGTGGTAAAAGAATCCAACATCTTTGGTTCCCCAATAGTTGTTGCAATCATGCTCAGACCATCCTCCGTATAAGCCGCAATAGGAATTTCATGTATCTTAACCCACACTTGAACCTTCTTTACCTCTTTCTTCTCGAGTTTAGTTGTTGGGGTCCAGCCATTAAGAAACAGCGGTTGTGATCTAATTATCCATGGCCCATCCTTTAGAACATTCAACATACCAACTTCATCATTAAACTTGAAAAAGAAAAAACCATTCGCGTTCATCATAGTTTTCTGCAACCCATATTTCTTCCAATTAGATCGCACAAAATAATCAACAACTGGAAACGCTACTCGATCTCCTAAGAAATACCCGTACAGAGTGTTAGCCAACTTATCTTTCACAGCACGCACTGATTCCTTTGGCAGAACAACATCACAGCCCTCATGTACCATTGAGCTAGCAAGAGGTCTAAAATTAACTTTCTTTGAATTATTGCCTACAACCGAATCTGCATATGACATAGGTTTAGAAGTGATTTCCTGAATCGGCTGGGGTCCTTTTGAAACACCAGTACCAGCCAAATTGCCTCCGGAGCCTTCACTATCAATGTTAACAGGTTTGGAAATGGCAGCGAGTCCATCGATAACCGAAACATTATCAGAGCAAAACATACCCCTCCTCGGCAACACTGGTTTACCTTCGATATTAGTCACATGAAGACTAATGCCGCGAACAGGAACTGTATCCGGAGATAAAGGAGTAGACCCTACCCCTTGAGTCGCAGTATCATTCAGAACATCAGCAGCCGCTGGAGATAAAGGATAACCATCCCGATCAAACAATCCTCGGTTCACCTGATCTAAAGGGATGTTACTCCCAGATAAATCACGATCATTCATTAGAAGAAACACAACTCTCCCTTAAACAACGTAAATGAAAACACCATGCAATCCAGACACGTCCACGAAACCAAGAAAACGAAGAACCCGAAGACAGAAAAAAGAAAACCCTAATCCTGAAACCCTAGCGCCGAATTTCAATCCTTAACAGATTAACCCAGAGTATCAATCTAGCTAAATTAAACTCAGTTAACCGCGACCAATAACACCCGGATTAATAGGTCAGGATCTCGAAACAGCAACTATGGCGGCGATTGAAGAAAAACGAAAATAAAACCCTGATTTCGGATTGATTACTATTGTTAACGAGTTCGTTATAGAGATTTGATAAACAAACCTCTAATCACAGACTGTTATACAAACGAATCTCAAAGAAATTAGGTTTCATGATGAAACAAGAAAATCGCCCAGGAGAGAGAGCAAAGGGTTTCTTTGTTTACTGAAAAAGTACACTAACATGAACTCCCTTTTACAATATATATGAATCACGTCAAAAAATGTATAATTCTTGGATAGTACAACCTGCTACATATTATGCCGCTAAGAGAATTAGGAGGCATTTGCTAGCCTTCCTACTTGGTTTTATTGTTTGTTATAAAATCACCGGGGTAACCCTTTACCAAAAAAAAAAAAAAAACCTGCTACATATTATGTTGTAGATTAAAGCTCGGTATGTAAAATGTTTAATGATATAATTTTGTAAGAATGCACTTATTTTTTTTTATAGTTTCTGTTACTACTATAAATGTAATTGGATAAATAATTAATTATAATAATAATAATAATAATAATAAGTAATATATAACTAATCACTAAATAAAAGATTAAAAAAAGACAACTAAAAGACAAAAAAGCTAAAAACTTAACAAAAGTTGTTAACTAAAAGATAAAATAGACTAAAAACAAAATAAATTTTTTTATTAATTGATGTGATGTTTTTATAGGGGGTGTAATTAGTAATTAGGGGGGGTGTATTTAGAATGAACCATTTTTTTCCAAGCCACATGCTAACTAGACCCACACACGATATCACATCACATCATGCCAAGACATATCTAATCATAACCTAATTAACAGGCGGACAACAAACCTACACCAATATTTTTAGTCCGCGATCTTAGGATTCCGATATGGAGGAGAGATTGCTGAGAAGGAAGAGGGAGGCATGCGGGCGACATGTAGGAGAGATGTGGCTGAAGAGAGAATCATAGCACACAATTTTGTTAGACGGGAAGGAGAGAGAACTCACATAAACCAAGCTAAAAAGGGGATTGTAAACCTATTGTAGATGCTCTAACCATTTTATGGTATCTAGGGATGCATGGTAATTGTCTTTGTCTACATATATTTTCTTTTTAAGGTTTCTTTACTTGAGTTTCGTTAAACAGCCCATTTGGCAGTGGAAACTCCAAAAAGAATAACAGCTTTTTCACTTTAACATTCAGATGCTAAGCAGAAAATTCACACAAAGCCAAGATGACATAATTCTGAGTTATACCTTCATATTCATTAAACAAGAAACTTAAAAGTCAACCAAATTTCCTCAAACGCCTTCACTATGATACCATGATACTCATTTGAATTCAACGAGAGGTAAAAAGCAAGAAGCTTTTCCAAATCCTTGGGCTCCCGTATGTTATAGTCCACAATCATCTCCATCATTGATTCCTTCAAGTCCTTACATGGGTCAAAAGTTGACTTCACAATGCAACAACTTGAAAACTTCTTTTCATCATCTCCTACAACCTTCTTGCATACTTTGGAAGAATTCGATCTCGAAATTAATTTCTTCTTCTTCGTCTTCATATTATTGTTATCGTGGATGTTCTCTTCTATAGTTTTGATGGACACTGCACTTTCTTGATCATTCTCCTTGGGCTTAGTTGATGTATCCATCTTTGGTTTTGTTCTGATTTGAGGAGGCTTTTGAATCAACTCATACCCATTTGAATCTTGAACACTTTTGGTGTATGAGATCTCGTTAAACTCGAGTTCAAGATCCGTGATTGAAGAACTGGTCACTCCACAACCACAAGTGGTTGAGAATGGTCTATCTAAGAGCGGAATTGAGTCGAACAAAGGAGAATCAAAGCACCTGCCACTAGGGGAAAGAAACAAATCTTGATTAGTATTAGTTGACTCAGTGGGTCGAATATATATGGAACCGAGTACATGTTTTGGAACAGGCGGCCTGTTGATAGTAGTTCTGTTTGAGGGTGATGAGTAAAGTTTAGGGGTGTAGCACAAAGAGTTTCTTGGGTGGTTATTTGAAGTTGAAAGGGGGTTCTTGTTATGGGGAATGCTGGCTGTGGTGGTGGCGGTCACGGCAGTGTTCATGTCTCTAAGCCTGTAAAACCAAGCATTTGGTATCATATGTGATAATCTAAACTTCTGCTTTCCCATAAAGACGTCTCTTGTATTCGTGCTTACAAGGTTTGCTATATAAAGTAGGAATGTTGTTATAAACTTTAATATGCTATTCGTGTGTATATAATGCATAAACATATTACATATATGAGTTGTATAGAAAGTTTAGTTGCTGTCCTTTGCAACTTTAATAAAAAAAAACCGTAGGAATGAAGTTTAGAGAGGAGGGGTCCGTAGGGATAATATTGAAAAAGTTGCGCATGTTCGTTCATGATCAACACCCCCACTCCACATGCATTATTGCTTTGTTTTCATCCTTTCTGCTTTTTCTTTTTGCTGTAAATCATATTATTGACACGTGAATAAGTATAAACTTTTAGACGATAAATTACCAATATTCCATAACTTCTTTCAATATTCAAACTTCTTAAGCCCATCCAGATTGTCTTTTCTAACGCTATGATAAAGGAATTAGAGTCGGTTAATTTAAAAAATAAAGTTACAATCAATGGCGCTATCTACAAGTTCAAGTCATTATTTTGAAAAGGTGGCAAGTATTGAAAGGATAATTGAATGTCAAAAAGGGTAAAAACCTTTTGGACCTGATACACAAGTCATTACTTTAACTTTTATGGAAAAAATGTTTAATTAATATAACTTAATATAATTTTTTTCTTATGATGTTTAGATTTTATATCTCCAAGAAAATTAAAACATTTCAAAAAAGGGAATAGTACCTTTCGTTAACCTTTTCTTATAAGTTAAAAGAATTTAAATTTACAAGCTTTATAGCATAGTGGCATTTTGAAGGTGGGATAAGACTTTGGGACCAATAGGTACTGGGTTCGATTCCCACAAGAGGGTTTTTCCCATATTTATTGGGTTTCCTCCTGAATTGGTGTATAGGCATTATGCCTAGTAGAGATGGATATGATCGGGTGGTTCCGCTGCTGGCACGATGATACTCCAGTGGTCCGTCAGTGATCCAAATTTGCCGTTCAAAAAAAAAAGAATTTAAACTATATATGTAACTTTTAATAAAGCCAAGATGTTTTGTAATATACTTTTTAAGGGTGGGATCAAATAGAAAGTTTATTTTGGCTAGGAAAGATAGGAAGCAATAGGATTATCACATGCAGCAAATTTTAAAATAAAGAGAAAGGGTATTTTAGTCAATCCCATCCTTTCTTCTTCCTTCTTCTCCCCAGTTACTTCAAAACCCACCATTTTCAAAACCCACCATCTCCAACCTTTTATTCACTTACTATCTCAATAAGCACAACATTATAGTGCGATTTTCGTCATCAATCAATGATTCAAACACCCGATCAACGTGTTCTTCAGCTTTTTTTTTTTTTTTTTTTTTTTAAGAAAACCCAGTTTAATTTCATTCAAAATCTTGTTTTTTCCCGTGATTTTGAAGATAATCACTCGATCCATTCGATTCAATCGCTGATAAGTGTTTCTATCATTCAAAATTCGTCAATCGATGAAGAAATCGGCTTCGATCCATGTAAGAAATTCTTTAATTTCATTTTCACGATCTGGGTTTTTGATTTAGTCATTGTGTTTTACGATCTTGGCGGGGGTCCGGGGGCGGCAGCCCCTGGCGGGGTCAAAGGGGCAGAGCCCCTGGCTGGGGTTGAGCTGCCAGGTCAGCTCGAAATTTTTTTTTCGATTAAATTGCTTTAATAAAAATGCATGAGAAAAAATAATTTTCTATAAATTTGCCTCTGGAAAACTGCATTCGTAGACAGTTTTATGCCATTGCGTTTTAGAACTGCATTCCTGGTTCAGACAATTCACAGACAACTATTGTCCTGGTTCAATGCGTTTTAGAGAGAACACTTTCTTTAGTGTTTTTATGCCATTGTGTTTTAAAACTAAGACATTTTTATGCGTTTTCTGGTCATTGCGTTTTAGAAAAACATATTTTTTGAAGTGTTTTTAGTCATTGCGTTTTAGGTAAAACACATTTTTAGGTGTTTTCAGTCCATTGCGTTTTACAGAGAACACTTTCTTTTGTTTTTTTAGGTCATTGCGTTTTAGAAATGAGACATTTTTAAGTGTTTTCTGGCCATTGGGTTTTATAAATAAGACATTTTTTTTGTGTTTTTGATGCATTGCGTTTTAGGTAAAACACATTTTTATGTGTTTTCAATCCATTGCGTTTTAGAAAACGGACATTTTAAGTGTTTTCTGGCCATTGCGTTTTAGAAATAAGACTTGTGTTTGTGTTTTTGGTGCATTGCGTTTTAGGTAAAACACATTTTTATGTGTTTTCAGTCCATTGCGTTTTAGAAACTAAAATTTCTTTTGAGTTTTTAGGCTATTGCGTTTTAGAAATAACACATTTCTTTGTGTTTTCTGACCATTGCGTTTTACAAATAAGACATTTCTTTGTGTTTTTTGTGCATTGCGTTTTAGAAAAATGTCATTTTAGGGGTTTTTTTTCCATTGCGTTTTACGCAACTGGGTTTTTTCATTGCGTTTTACGCAACTGGGTTTTCAAAAAAAATTTCGAAAATATAGCAATAGTATACTCGTTTTAAAGATAAAAAAACGCTCGTTTTTTTGGTGCAATTTTTATAAAAAAATAATGTCGTATGAAATAGTTATTAACGTTTAAAAAATGGGGGGCGAATTGGAGGAGAGAGAAACTATTGCCTTAGATTGACTAGAATGCCCCTAAACAAACTCACGCGCCTCTTTTCTTCCCTTTAATTTCCATCATTTAATCTTATCACTTGATTAACTAAATGGATGGTCAAGATCACTTCCTAGCATTCTTAGCCAAATAAACTTCCTATTGTATCTCCACCCTACTTTTTAAAACTTTGAAATGGTAACATATTTATTTATATCTTTTTAAAATGAAAGGTCGGTGGCTAATGAATGTCGTAAGAGTCAATAAAAAACCTAATTAAACTACATAGATAGTGTCACACCCCGACCGCGTAAAACAACAAACCGCGGCAGAATCGTCGGGGAGTGTCGTAACAGAATCATTGTTTCATAATACATGGAAATTGAAGTTTTGTTTTATTGAATTAAAAGAGGTTATAATGTCTTAAAAACAAAGAGACATAACATAATTAACTAGTCTTGTGTCTTTTATTGTCACTAAGGCCCAAGTCCGCCTAAGTGTATCTTGATCAATCCTATGCATCAACTCCTGAAAACACATGTGAACATAGGTACGTCAGCATAAAAATGCATGTGAGATACATAGGTTTTAATAAAATAGGATTCATGACTTGTAAGTTTAAAGAAAATGTTTAACAAAAGTTAGTCATGAACCTTAAAAGTATTTTCTTTTAGAAATCAAACTAAAATTGATAAGAAATCAGATGATTTAAAAGCATAATGCATAGTTAAGTGAATAACCAAGTAAAAATGAGTTTGTATAAAATATGTTGTTTGTAAAACAATGTTTCTGTGAAGATATGTTATTTGTGAAAGATGTAATATGTCTAAATTGAAATGGTTTAAATAACGCTACAATATGTAATATCATAAAAGCACTTATATATAGGAAGTACCAGCGGCGTATCCACCATGCTTTTATCATATTACACACGCCTCGTTATTTAAATCACTTACCCAAACAAACCACCAATGTAAAAAATGTTCATGTATAACCAAATGTTATGTATGGCAAAAATAAATAAAAATATCTATTCTAACCATATGCACAAAACAATGTATTTGAATAAATCAAAAGTTATGTTTTGTAAAATTAATGCTTTATTGATACAAACATCTATGCGGTAATGTTAAACGTCTACATCCAAGCCTTGCGACTGAGGACACAAACCCTTAACAAGTTAAAGGTTTATCAAACTTATGAATATCGAATTCGGTCATTCCTTCCACCCAAACAAACCTAGGATTTCAGGAATGGGAGTTGTCAATTCCTATGGTACCACTACCTACTAACGAGCGGCATGATCGGTGTTAATGAATGTATTTATGACCCGTTAAACAAACCAAATATCATACCAAATGTAAGCATGTTATATGAAAATAATTTACTTAAATATACTAAATGAACATACAAAGTAGAAATTTTTAATGTAAATCAATGTGTCCATATGCTACGCGAACATATGCAACAAGATGTCATATATGAAATCAATGTGCTATCATGTTAATAAAACATACATAGCAAAAACATGGAAGAAATCATGTACTATATGTGTACTAATGAACATAGCATGTATATGTTATAAAAGCATGAAAATAACAAGTAGGCACATGTGTTTCACCCCAAAACATTTGAAAACGGTAAAAGAGGGGTCTATGTACTCACTTGAGAATGCTTAGAAGTCTTGAATAACAACCAAGCAAAGCTAGAGGGGTCACGGAATCAAACGGCACCTAATATAGGTAGCTATGTTAATAAACCGGACCTAAATCGGAAGATCGGATAAAATGAGGTTTCGTAAACCAAATGAGTATAGGAACTCATGTAATATGGTTTAACAAAGCCTACATTCTAAAACGGAACCTATCCTAAGTGCTGACGACCCATTACAACCCGTTTAGGTAGCTTACGCTACTTTAACGCGTCGCTCGCGTAAAACGCGTTTGGACCGCCTAACTAGTCCTATGACAAGTATTATATGCCTTAACATGTCTAATAATGTTGCCTAATCAGTTTAGATGTCAAAATTTAGGTTACATATGATTAAAATAAATTTATACGTAAAAAGGGCATTTTGGTCATTTTCCTAAGGCATATAAACTATCTATCATACAACTAACTAAACGAAGTGACCATAAGGTATAACCTCGGAAGGTTATTCCCTATACAACTATGGTCACAAAATGTATTTGGTCATCGGATCCTAATGATCGACCAAACGGGTCAGGTTCGAAAGTCTAAGCGGTTGTTTAGACCGCTTATCTTACGACCCTATATAAGCACTAAACTAAAAGTGACGAGTTAAACATGTTAAAACATGTTTAACTAAGTTAGAAAAGAAGTTTGATATCAAAACAAAGGGTTTTGATACCCAAGAATAGTTTGGTAGCAAAATACGCATAGGTACACATTTTGACCAAAACTATGACTCGTCACTATGCCTAAATAACGTGGTAATCAGTAGGTATAGTCACAAACGACTATGACCATCGTGATTACGCTCACGTTGCGAAGTTCAAACAAACTTCGTGTTGACCATTGACTGGTCAAAGCAGAAAGTCAAACACTGTTTGACTTTCATGCTTGAAATACATGAACAAGCATGAAGGAAACTTACAAAAGGTCCAAGCCTTGAAGATTTGAACTCAAAATTTCTCAGGTATGAAGCTTCACAAGGAGAGCTTCAACTTAGAGAAGGAAATTGAGATCAAATGAGTGAAGAATGAAGTGAATCAAGGTGGGTTTATATAGATTTTGGACAACCGTTAGGATCGTTCCTCGATAATTGAGCTTCAATCTGGACCCTCCATGTGTTACCCATTGTTTCACAATGTTATGGGTGTCCAAAACCATCACACGGTATTGCAAATGTTACATAAAAGACCCTAAACTTTAAGTTGGTTGCTGAAAATAGGCTTGTTCTTGCTGAAACTTGATTTTTCTGCCCAGAATAGGTGGTGGCGTGCCGCCACAGCAACACCACTTTGTGGTGGCGGGACGCCACAGGTAGCCAGGTTCAGAAACTTTTGAAAATTGACAGTTTAAGTCCCTGCAACACTTTTAAGCCATTTTTGATGCGTTTAAACCTCGTTAACCCATTTTCAAGGCTCAAAAATGAAGTTAAAGTATAGGGAACTTAAAATATGCTCAAACGCATCTTGGATGTTAGTTCGTTTGGTCGTACGATCGCGTTGTTCGGTTAATTACGACGGAAGTCGTAACGAACGCGAAATCGATCCAAATTACGCGACGAGTGAAATTTTAACATGCCAATCACTAAAATAAAATATTTTAATGATTACAAAAAATTTTGGATGTCCGGATATATTCAGAACGTAAGATATGCGCGAAAATGCAAACTTATGCACTTTTTGACGCTTTTAGTCCCTGTTTGATCAAGAAGTTTATTTTAGCATACTGAACCCCTCAAAGCCTATTTATAAGCTATGTAAAGGATATTTATGGTATGTGTCACACCCCCAAAATCCACCATGCGGAGTATCACCGCTTGGAGGCCTGACATGACCAGGATCAAGCCACCAATCATATTGAACAATATAGTAAAGTAAATAAAGTTCAACCACACAATATAATAGGTGTTCACAAACAAGTTAACCAAGTTCAATTTAAACAGCGGAAGCATAAAACGTGAAACCCAAACATAAGTAATAAGTTCATAAAGTTCAAATGTTAAGCACGGAACATAACAGTCCATATCCCACAACGACCTCCTCCTCGTGCAAGCTCCATAAGCATCTAACGACCTGTAAGGCATGTAACAACGAGTCAACAACAAATTTGAGCGAGTTCACAGTTGGTTGTTTAGTTTTGTAAGTTTGTTTTGAAAACCGTAAGTTGTTTCGTAAACTACGAGTTAACCAGTATCTTTGTTTTTCCCAAACCATATTCATAATTAGTGGGGGCTTCCCCATGTGAACCACTAGACCGTTACCATATCGACTACTAACGAAAGTAAGCTGTGCCCTACGTCAATGTCTATCATCATTGACAATTTGCCATAGTCCATTAGTACACGCCCGTCCGAGTGGCACGGTGTGAGGTTTGTTAAATCTAATAGCGCTATTAACTAATGACCCGCTCGCCATTGGCCCGGCGATTAAGTCGATATAAAAATGAGGGACTTAATGATAGAGTTTTGTCTAGTAAGTTTAAGGTTGTTGTCCTACCCAAGGAGGAAGAACGTACGTATTCTACCCAAGGAGAATACGCAGGATTAATATTGGCATCCTACCCATGGAGGATGGCGGTACATATCCTACCTAAAGAGGATATGCAGGTTCCGTTTTAGTTCTTTAACCCATTCCCAACCACCGGGAATCCCATGCCTTAGAAAGAGTGTGAACTCACCTTTGGTTGCTCGGTTTAACTCTAAAAAATAGCTAACAATAGGTGTTGGTCAATCACGTCCTAGTATGATTACCACTTAGTTTATTAGTGACTTCAAATAAGCAAGAAGTTCCTACACGCATCTACCACATAACATATACTCACTTTAAAAGTTCACGCCCATATAAACTTCCCTATCTATTACCATTCAAAAGCAAGCATACGATATTGTACATAACACTTTCATTGACATATAACATGTTAGGTCATCCTCAGATAACATACCCAACATTTTAGACACGCAAATTACTACTTATGTCATTTCAGCTTTAACATCCAAAACTGGGTTGTGTTCAGGCATTTTAATAAAATAGTTAACCTATTCCAAAAATTCCTAACTTTTTACAGAAGGTCTTAAACGATCCAAATATTATTCTGTAAAAATCTCGAGATCCAATTCATTACCCATATTTTATAAAAAATCATTTACCGGACTGAAATCCGATTCGTCACTTTCTAACTGCAGTCCACAGAAAAATTCATTTAAAATTCATCGTAAGTCCGATTGATGAAACTCCAGTTGGAGAATTACAAAGACATTAGTGGCCATCTACAGTACAAATTTCATGACCTAATTCTACACCGATTTCAAGTTATGATGAAAAACATAACACAAATTTTCTGCAGTAAAAACGCAGCTTCTGCTGCTGTACAAAACGAACCATTAAAAATAGCAAATTACCTCAAAAAAATATGATTCCAGCGCCATTTGAAGCGTTTTTCAAAATAACACGTTATAGACTCAAGAAAATCAGTTTTTCGATAATTATCGACCTGTTTACAGCCAACTGAAGTTGGCTGTAAATGTTTGGGCAGAAGCTGTTTTCACAGGTCTCCTAATAAAACGAGTTTCCGAGTTTCGTTATCATGTTTCTGCAATTACACGAACATATTCCATCATTCACAGCAGGTTATAAGTTGTTTTATATCAGAAAGCATGCATGAACTTATAGTAATATCGCAAGCAACTCATATAAACACCATCATACGTAATTCAAGCGACTCATAAAATCATCATATCATAATACGAATCAATAACTACAGAAACCGCATCCATGTAGTGCATGAATAATAACCAAAATAAACCAAGTCGAACTAACCGGTAGTGAGATGCGAGTGAAAGAGAGCTAGTGTGAAAGGGAGGGTAGAGACGTGGGGGGGGGGGGGGTACGTGCTGCCGTAGATCGCCAAGAGGGAAGGAACAAGAACACAGTTTCTTTAATGTGAGTTGGGATTTGTGGAGTTATCGATATTTATAACCAATCAATGCTAGAATATGTATATTATCATAATAGAGTTTTGTCTAGTGGGGCAGTTAGGAAACACATATGGAGTAGTTAGAAAATAATATAGAATGATGTAGACTTATGGCTAAGATATCAATATTGCAGTAAGTTACGTATGAGATAATGATTATGATGTGTGAATGGAGAATCACAACATAAATTATATAAATTATATATGACCATGAAAGTATGATGCGAAGAATAAAAAAAACATAGCTAAAAAAAACATATACGAAACAAGAAAGTGAACGGTTAGAACATTAGAAGTACGGGTTGTCACAGTATGTTTAACTTATGATCATATTCCGGAAGGTACGTTACTATACGAATCGGTAGAGTTTTACAGTTTGACTCAAATTGTCACACCCTCAAAACACCACCTAGGGAATGTCCCTGTTAGGCGTGTGACGTACCAGGATCCAAGTCACCAATCACATTGAACTCATAGTTATATTTAAATAAAACTTTCATATATTAACATTAAGTGTTACAACGTTACAAATAATTCACAGTATACAGCGGAAGCATAATTCATTCGTTAAGTGTTTATAAACCACATGTAAAAGCCATTAGTCTTGTGTTGAGTTTCCATGTATCTTGACCCATGACCACTCCAGCTTCCCAGACAGCAAGTTCCAATGATATGCACCTAAAGGCCTGCAAGGCATGTAACAACGAATCAACAACAAAGTTGAGCGAGTTCACAGTTGATTGCCCATTTTAGAGTTTGTTCCCAAAAACATAGTTTAATCTTAACCAGCTATCCAGCCGTGGGGGTTACCCCATAGTTCGAAAACACTTATTAGTTAATCCATTTTTACTTCGGCCATCTCAGCCGTGAGGGCTACCCCATGTTCTCAATCTTCGGCTATACAGCCCGGCACTCCGGTCGTGGGGGTTACCCCATGTTTAAGCTACCAGACTCGTTACCATATCGACTACTAACGTTCGTCATGTTTATGTGCCCTAGCGTCGGTGTCTATCATCACTGACGTGCCATAGTCCATTAGTCCACGCCCGTCCTCTGCGGCACGGTGTGAGGTTTGTTAAACCTAATAGCGCTATTTAACTAATGACCCGTTCGCCATTGGCCTCGGCGATTAAGTCGATATAAAAGGAGGGACTTCGTTGATAGAGTTCTAGTCTAGTAAATCTAAATCCGTCTCAACAGGACGAGGAATTTACATTCCTGAACACGTCCCAACAGGACGAGGAATCCCTATTCCTTAACTCATTCCCTAGCACCGGGAATCCCATGCCTTAGTGTGAACTCACCTCGGTTTGCTCGGCAGATACACAAAGAGGTCAATCAAGCTGCTAGTGGTCAACCACGTCCTAACATGGTTACCATACAAGTCAGATCTAGGTTCAAGTAGTGCACGTAAGTTTACACAGAACTAACAAGTCAAGAACACGTAATGATCATGGCATACACTTTGAGCGAATCAGTTAAACAGACCCAAAGTTCAACTAGTGCGATCCAACTGGTTTGGGCCGAACCGTTTGTGCGGTTCACTAAAGAAGCCCACTTAAACACCCCGGCCCAACATGTTGTGCGTTCAGCACAACCTTGTGCGATCCACAACATGTTGTGCGATCCAACATAAACCCGGTCCAAACTATAAATAAGCCCAACAACTTGTGCGGCCCAAATAATTAGACAGTTTAATAACCTTGTGTGATCCAGTTCAGCTTGTGCGACTGGACAAGACTTGTGCGATTGAGTTTGGGCTTTAAGGCCCAGCAGTATAATAAAGTCCAGGTAGTTTGTGTGTGGCCCAAGGCTTGTGCGATCGGCACTGTCTTGTGCGATCCACAAGTCTTGTGCGATCATGCAAATCCTAGGTTGTACAGTGTGCTTTAATGGTGGTACCCAACTTGTGCGACTGGACTTGTGCGTTTAGTTCTGGTGCGATCAGTTACATATTTTTCGTAAATCATGAAATCAGTTACACCATACCATTTCTCGATCAGACTAACCGATCAACCCTTTAATTTGCATTGGTTTGTATGAACCTCAATTACCGTAAGAGTTAATTACATAGTTAGTCCATGTGATTTGCACAAAGTAACATATTTAGGTACTAATAGTTTAAAATCACATTCTAGGGTATTAACTTTTCATTTTGTAACGTTTGGAGGTATTAGCGTTATTTGTAGGTTTAAAATCACATTCTATTAGTACCTAAGTATGTTATTTTGTGCAAACCACAGGGACTAACTATGTTAATACCCTAGAAGTTAATACCTCCAAACGTTACAAAATAAAAAGTTAATACCCTAGAAGGTGATTTTAAACTATTAGTACCTAAGTATGTTATTTTGTGCAAACCACAGGGACTAACTATGTAATTAACTCTTACCGTAATTATCAGTTAATCAATCAATCACATTCTAACTTGGTCAATAAGCAATGATTATGCCACACAACATTCATCCTGGACCAATTCACAGAACTGTTTCATCAAAGACTAAATCAAAAACCCTAACATTCATGCAATTCTAATTATATAATCGCACAACAATCATCGGTTATAAACATCATTCAAACTTGATCAAATCCCTTGTGTGTAAAAACCTTAATTCACTATTCGATCATCATGACAATAAACAATTCAACATCATTTAAATCAGTTTTTATTTTCATAATCATACTAATGATTCCAACATTAAATAATCCTATATCATCGACTAACAATCATCCATGCTCCTAAATCGATTCCAACAGTTGGGTGTCATAAGTTGATTACCAATAATTTTACTAACATAATACCCTAAACATCAAACATCAAGTAAGTATATTGTAAATCATACATCAAGTATCGATCATTTAGAAATCGAGCAATAATATAACACTAACCGGATCGAGTAATGGAACCAGAAAGTCTTCGAGAGAGGAAGATATTGCCGCCGAGTTGGGAAAGTGGGAGAGCTAGGAGGATTAGGGTTTGATGTTTATTTGTGCTAAGAAAAGAATGAGAGTTACTCCTCACCCACTTGGTGTTATGCGAGAACAATAAGGTCGGGCCTAGCTTTGGGCTGCCTTCGAGTGGGTTTGGGCCGAGTACAAGTAAGCAAGACATTAGGGAAACGTGCGGCCGTTGAATCAGTGCGACATGAACAACTTGTGCGATTAGGTCTTAAATTTACACACACAAACATACAACATTCACATAACACATTACTAAGCTCATAATCATTCATTTAACTTTAATCACGTCAACTATTCATACAGGTTACATCAAAACACAAGACAGGTTTGAGATACGAGTTGTCACATTATCCCGAAGTTGAAAAAAATTCCGTCCCGAAATTTAGCACGTACTCACTGAGGAAGCTAGTTAAGTTGCATGGTTTCCTGGTTTTTCCTGGGGTATCACATCCTTCCCCCGTTGGTTTGGAATTTCGTCCCGAAATTCCGCAGTAGCTTCAGCCTCGGTAGTGGTTTCACTGTTCTCGAACAATTGAGGATACATGTGTTTCATCTGGTCCTCTCGTTCCCAGGTAAACTCCGGGCCACGACGGGAGTTCCAACTAACTCGAACAAGAGGTATTTTGGTACGCTTGGGAACCTTAACGTCTCGGTCTGTGATTTCTACAGGTTCTTCGACGAATCGCAACTACTCGTCGATAGTGAGCTCCTTGAGAGGAACTATGAGGGTCTCATCTGACAGACACTTCTTTAGATTCGACACGTGGAAAACGTTGTGAACTCCACTGAGTTCTGTGGGTAGGTTTAGTTTGTAGGCCACTCTGCCTATTTTCTTTATGATTTCGAATGGTCCGACATATTGCGGTTTGAGTTTGCCTCGCTTGCCTAAACGAACAACACCTTTCCAAGGTGAGACTTTGAGTAGCACTCGATCCCCAACCTGGAACTCGAGTGGTTTCCTGCGCTTATCAGCGTAGCTTTTCTGACGGTCACGAGCCACCGCCATTCGTTGTCGTAACTGAGCAACCTTCTCTGTTGTGTCTATGATGAGTTCTGGGCCAGTGATTTGGCTGTCGCCAACTTTTGCCCAACAAAGAGGTGATCGGTATTTACGTCCTTACAATGCCTCAAACGGAGCAGCCTGGATGCTGGTGTGGTAGCTGTTGTTATACGAAAACTCCACTAAAGGGAAGATGTCTTTCCCAATCGTTGCCAAAGTCGATTACACATGCCCGAAGCATGTCTTCAAGGGTTTGGATGGCGCGTTCAGTCTGCCCATTCATCTGTGGAGGATATGCTGTGCTCATGTCTAGACGTGAGCCAAAGGATTTGTGCATCGCTTGCCACAAATCAGGTGCAACTCATGGGTCGCGATCAGAGATAATGGAGGTTGGCACCCCGTGCCTAGCAACCGCTTCTTTCTGGTAGATGACTGCAAGTGTAGAAGACTTATCCGCCTCCTTGATGGCTAGAAAGTGTGCTGGTTACGTGAGACAATCAACGATCATCCAGGTGATATTGTTTCCGTTTCGAGTTGTAAGTAGACTAGCGACCAAAACCATGGCTGTCTGTTTTCGCTTTCCATATAAGTGCTTCTAGTTGCTAACATTACACCTTGACCTTCCCACAAGCCAAACATCATTCCCATTTCTAGCTAGGTGGGCCTTCATGCCCGATTACCAGTACAAGGTTTATAGTTCCTAGTATCTCTCATCAAAACCCAGATGACTAGAGTATCAATGCTGATGTGCTTTGTTCAACATAAGTTCCCTACAGTAGTCGTATAGTGGGACCCACATTTATTCCATAAGGTAGCGTACATCGTCCGACCTGTTGAAGGTTGCTTCACCATGCCCTATATGTGTTTAACTTGAAGATCCTCTTCCTTCAGTTCTCCAGTTTGAACAGAGCGAGTCTAATCAGGTAAGTTAGAGTCGATAGTGAGCTGCAAAGCTCGTGCACATTCAAGTTTCATAGTTGCAATTCCCTCCAGCGATGCCATTAACTGATTTAGTTCTATCGAAGCCAAAGTACACGGGAGGCCCTTGTGATCGGTCTAAATAACGCATCTGGTACCATCCAAGTAATGCCTCCACCTAAAATCCCAAGGCCACGATTTTTACCGTCAGTCGTGTGTCGTGCCGTTCCTCCTTGTAACTCCATCACGTAATTCATCATTCTCTCGTGTTGCGTCTGTGTGTAACCGGGACTCTGATTCGGGCCATCGTGGTATACCACTAAATCATCCGCACCCTCGGGTAAAGACGATACTCGGTGCATTGCAGAGTTGGAACTCGAAAGCTGAAAAGACGTCCTCTTGTTTCGTCTTTCACGAACACAGTACCCTACTGTGCTAAAGAGATTTAAGCTGTGTGACCTTCGAAAATCCTGTGGGTAAGCTGCGATAGTATTTAGTGAAACCAAGGAATTACTGCATCCCCGAAGGAATCTTTGGTGTCAATTAGTTTCTAACAAGATGCATCTCAGCGAGATCCACGAGTATTCCCACTCCGTTGGTTACCTGTTCAAAATGCATCTCTCAAATCTAGGGGTGGCATTTAGCATGGCTCCTCCCACAGACGCGCTGAGATAGGATACATATGTCACCCATGGTGTTCCTTTCTCCTGGTCAGGATTCAGAATGTCGTCAATAAATACGGTCGATTTCATGTGATCCCTGAAGCTGCTGGTTTGTTGTTCAATCCCATGATCATGGTATACTAAGTTGAAGTGGCTGCATTGCGTCCGACATGCTGTTGTAGGACCATGCTCCCCCTTGAACTTCCATCTGGTGATAGCTCACTCGTTAGTCAATCCTCGGATGGGGCTTGATCTTCGCAGCTGGTCAACAGGTTGCCAATACATGGTCGAGGCAAGTGGTTCTTAACCGCCACCTTACTAAGTTCTCGATAATCAATACACATACGAAAATTCATGGATCTAACTGGGGCTCCCCAAAGCGAAAAGCTAGGTTCAACAAAACTCATGTTCAATAATCCCTGTCGTTGATTAGCACAGCTCTTGCAACCCTCCTGGTGCAGGATGGTAAGAGTACGAGTAGTCAGGGCTGCCCCTGACCTGATACTGATCTGATACTCCTCCGGACGATGTGAGGGTACACCTGATAGTTCTTCTGGTAGCACATAGGTAGAAATCGCGAACAAAGGGTGGATCCTTGATCCTCTTTTCCTCATCTTAAACATCAATAATAAGTGCTAACATAGCGAGATAATCCTTCCGTGGACACTTTCAAGCTTTCATAGCAGAGTTGACGCCAACCTTTGCACAATTCCGATACTTTGAAACAGATGACGATTCTCCGAAGTTTTATCCTCACAGGGCATATTTGCGCGATGTATGGATTACCAATCCGTTCTAGCTACTGCTTCAAACCATTAAGGATAGCAGAAGGAAGATCAATGTCGATCGCTTGTCCCACAAGGTCGAATTTTGCATCCCAACTAACATATGAAATGCCAATTGTCTTGTCGTCAGCCGATTCCACCACAGGTTCAAATTCAAGGAGCATCAGGGTCAAACGGAGCAAGGACGAAGCAATTAGCTGCTCATACTAGCTACCATGTTACTAAAGTCCTGGCGTCGCCCATGCCAATTCTAAATGCCCTCCCATGAGCATCATTTCTAGCGTTGCTGTTTTCATTACAAGTATTTCAAGTACTGTCGTTGTTCCTCTGGTCATTGTCTTCTTAACTTAACCACGGCCAATCCATGTTGTAGTCACTTTTATTTCCTTACCGTAGGCTAGGGTTACGAATACTTTGTTGTCGCTGGGACTCCTGCTCCCAATGTCGTTGCTCGAAACGAAGCCCTACGATTCTTTGCCATCGAGGTCCATCTTTCCACATTCTGAGCCACGTCCTAAAGTACTACTCACTGTGCTGGAAGTTACACATTCCGCGTTATAGTCGATTGTCATTGCTTATGTCCCAATTGATTCGTAAGAGTTGACTCCCATGAGTCACTAACAAGGGTTAAGGATTCGATTGAAGCCAATTCACTGGTGCTCGTTGCCGGTAATCAGGGCCGTCAAGTACTGAGGTTGGTAAAGTACTACGCTCATCCTCCTGTCCATCGATGTTGCAAGTTGCTTGAGTAATACTCGGTCTGTTACGAGGGTATCGCAGAAGTGATCACACTTCGGGATCTAAGACGTCAATACATGAGTTCCATCAACCGAAGAGGAGCAAGAAAGGTATCGATCGATCATTCGACACTGCGACATCCAACTCAGGGTCGTTCGTGTACGCACCTAACATTCTACACGGGTCGCAAGGGGTTCAGATGGGTATTCAGGTAATATTCGATAGCATCGAGATTCGAGGGACCTAGAGATGAACGAAAAGTTCATGTTCGAGTAGGGGACAATCACTGCTATGACCCCTATAGGTTCGTTATGTTTCACATCGATCAAATAACGGAACGGAACCCATTTTCCACTGGTTAGGGCTCACTGGGACTCGCATGCACCCCACATTATTATTATGTGTGCACCCACAATAATATTGCGATTTGCATGCTCATCTCAGTTCCTCCTAACTCATGTCAAATGCTTCCTCAAACTCGAGTAGCAAACGAAGAGCATCACGAAGCGTAAGTCATGAAGGTTTAGGGAAATACCACCCTATCAGTCACATAACACATGCAAGTAATACATGAACCCATATTGTTATGCTAGATGTGCAATCACATGCAATATCATATGTAAGTGTTCACTAGTTATGCAGTGTAATGAGTATACGAGAGACGAACCTTGCAATCTGGAGCTGAGTGTCATGGTCGTATTCACGTTTTCAGAACTGTTCGGTTATAGTCTGGTTTTACAAAAACGTTTTTCCCCTTTTTAAAACCAAGTTCACTATAACCAATGGCTCTGATACCAATCTGTCACACCCTCAAAACACCACCTAGGGAATGTCCCTGTTAGGCGTGTGACGTACCAGGATCCAAGCCACCAATCACATTGAACTCATAGTTATATTTAAATAAAACTTTCATATATTAACATTAAGTGTTACAACGTTACAAATAATTCACAGTATACAGCGGAAGCATAATTCATTCGTTAAGTGTTTATAAACCACATGTAAAAGCCACTAGTCTTGTGTTGAGTTTCCATGTATGACCCATGACCACTCCAGCTTCCCAGATAGCAAGTTCCAATGATATGCACCTAAAGGCCTGCAAGGCATGTAACAACGAATCAACAACAAAGTTGAGCGAGTTCACAGTTGATTGCCCATTTTAGAGTTTGTTCCCAAAAACATAGTTTAATCTTAACCAGCTATCCAGCCGTGGGGGTTACCCCATAGTTCGAAAACGTTTATTAGTTAATCCATTTTTACTTCGGCCATGTCAGCCGTGGGGGCTACCCCATGTTCTCAATCTTCGGCTATACAGCCCGGCACTCCGGCCGTGGGGGTTACCCCATGTTTAAGCTACCAGACTCGTTACCATATCGACTACTAACGTTCGTCATGTTTGTGTGCCCTAGCGTCGGTGTCTATCATCACTGACGTGCCATAGTCCATTAGTCCACGCCCGTCCTCTACGGCACGGTGTGAGGTTTGTTAAACCTAATAGCGCTATTTAACTAATGACCCGTTCTCCATTGGCCTCGGCGATTAAGTCGATATAAAAGGAGGGACTTCGTTGATAGAGTTATAGTCTAGTAAATCTAAATCCGTCTCAACAGGACGATGAATTTACATTCCTGAACACGTCCCAACAGGACGAGGAATCCCTATTCCTTAACCCATTCCCTACCACCGGGAATCCCATGCCTTGTAGAAAGTGTGAACTCACCTCGGTTTGCTCGGCAGATACACAAAGAGGTCAATCAAGCTGCTAGTGGTCAACCACGTCCTAACATGGTTACCATACAAGTCAGATCTAGGTTCAAGTAGTGCACGTAAGTTTACACAGAACTAACAAGTTAAGAACACGTAATGATCATGGCATACACTTTGAGCAAATCAGTTAAACAGACCCAAAGTTCAACTAGTGCGATCCAACTGGTTTGGGCCGAACCATTTGTGCGGTTCACTAAAGAAGCCCACTTAAACACCCCGGCCCAACATGTTGTGCGTTCAGCACAACCTTGTGCGATCCACAACATGTTGTGCGATCCAACATAAACCCGGCCCAAACTATAAATAAGCCCAACAACTTGTGCGGCCCAAATAATTAGACAGTTTAATAACCTTGTGCGATCCAGTTCAGCTTGTGCGACTGGACAAGACTTGTGCGATTGAGTTTGGGCTTTGAGGCCCAGCAGTATAATAAAGTCTAGGTAGTTTGTGTGTGGCCCAAGGCTTGTGCGATCGGCACTGTCTTGTGCGATCCACAAGTCTTGTGCGATCATGCAAATCCTAGGTTGTACAGTGTGCTTTAATGGTGGTACCCAACTTGTGCGACTGGACTTGTGCGTTTAGTTCTGGTGCGATCAGTTACATATTTTCAGTAAATCATGAAATCAGTTACACCATACCATTTCTCGATCAGACTAACCGATCAACCCTTTAATTTTCATTGGTTTGTATGAACCTCAATTTCCGTAATTATCAGTTAATCAATCAATCACATTCTAACTTGGTCAATAAGCAATGATTATGCCACACAACATTCATCATGGACCAATTCACAGAACTGTTTCATCAAAGACTAAATCAAAAACCCTAACATTCATGCAATTCTAATTATATAATCGCACAACAATCATCGGTTATAAACATCATTCAAACTTGATCAAATCCCTTGTGTGTAAAAACCTTAATTCACTATTCGATCATCATGACAATAAACAATTCAGCATCATTTAAATCAGTTTTTATTTTCATAATCATACTAATGATTCCAACATTAAATAATCCTATATCATCGACTAACAATCATCCATGCTCCTAAATCGATTCCAACAGTTGGGTGTCATAAGTTGATTACCAATAATTTTACTAACATAATACCCTAAACATCAAACATCAAGTAAGCATATTGTAAATCATACATCAAGTATCGAGAGAGGAAGATATTGTCGCCGAGTTGGGAAAGAGGGAGAGCTAGGAGGATTAGGGTTTGATGTTTATTTGTGCTAAGAAAAGAATGAGAGTTACTCCTCACCCACTTGGTGTTATGCGAGAACAATAGGGTCGGGCCTAGCCTTGGGCTGCCTTCGAGTGGGTTTGGGCCGAGTTCAAGTAAGCAAGACATTAGGGAAACGTGCGGCCGTTGAATCAGTGCGACATGAACAACTTGTGCGACTAGGTCTTAAATTTACACACACAAACATACAACATTCACATAACACATTACTAAGCTCATAATCATTCATTTAACTTTAATCACGTCAACTATTCATACAGGTTACATCCAAACACAAGACAGGTTTGAGATACGAGTTGTCACACAAATAGTCCCTGCGATCGAATAAACTTGATTTCGACACACCAAACCCTCCAAAACTTATTTCTAAGTTATGTAAAGGTTATTTAAGGTATGTTAACCCTATGTCACTGTTCCGGAGTGTTTGTTGCATTAAACTGATTACGTTTACGCATCAGTTCGCGTATAACTTTCCAGAAAGCGATTTAGAGCTCGAAATCGAACAAGAATTGATATGTGCAAATGATACACATATTTATACAAATCCCAAGTATGAAACACAATATTTCATTGATTTGGTATTTGTTTGATGGTCGTAGAGACACAGATGTCACAGTCTCCCCTACTTTAGGAAATTTCATCCCGAAATTTATTTAGAGGAAACTTGTGAGAGTAGATGTGGATGCTTTGCTTTCAGAGAAATCCTCCGTTTCCCTAAGTTGAACCTCTGGGTCACGTTTGAATTTCCAGCAAGCTTTTGATATTTGAATCAGTCTACTGTTTATAAGGAAAGGTTTAGATCCGAAGATCTAAGCTCTATTCTAATGAGTTTAGGTATTATTATACGAAACCTCAAAAGTGCCATGGGATTGTCGAAATGACGTCATTGACATAGTGAAATGTAGAGAGTGTGCGAATTCGACGAGAAGTTGAAGTTTCAAACAATGGATAGAGAGAAGATTAATGGATAGAGAGAAGATTACCATAGGAATCTTTATGTGAGCTCAAAACTTGAAGTCGAAAAGATAAACAACATTGGTTATGGTTTCCGAACTTCTAGTTACTTAAATAACATCATGCTTGCAATGTAAGAGGGACACTTATATAAATATATGAAGCGCCATTGGTGCGTCCACCATACCTCCATTACATTGTTCACGTTTCGTTATTCTTGCCACTATAGGTTCTTACGCATGATAAATCTTACTGGAGTTTCTGTGCACTGAATTTCATAATTATGTATGCATCCATAATTACGTAATTCCTTGCATAGTCCACATAGTGCATTTTATAATGTGTAGGGGAAGAAAACCAAATGAACAAACCTGTGATGATTGTGACTAGACCACCATAGGGTCCTTTGTAATTAAAATCAGTAAATGATCTCTTTAAATAGACCACCAAGGAGTCTTTTCAGCTATGTCATCACATGACATTCCTAACCAGATTTTCGAATCAATCTTTTTAACTAGACCACTCAAGGGGTCTCTTTTGAATTATGGAATAGTACTTTATAATCCAAGGGTCTAAACTATTACGTAGAAGCCCATTAAGGATTTAAGGTAGTACCTTTGGATATCCTACTATGAATCCCTCATATGAAGATATGGAAGATTCTACGAGGATTTGGATAATCGAATATTCGGATCACATAAAAACACAAAACATAAAAGAAAAACACATAATCACATAATTGTTTAACTTGATCTTCAATTTGTTATTATTTTGTTAATTGTTTGTTAATTTGAACACGAGTATTTAAAGCACGCCAGGAATCCAATCCGTGGATTTCATTTGGCACTTTAAACATTTTCAAGAATCTAACTATGAAGATAGGAAGATCTTAATAGGAATTCGGCTTTGTCCTTATTGAATCGTAATGTACGTATTAAAGCATACAAAGAATCCAAATAAGGGCTCCGATTTGAACGATAATCATCCACAAGGATCTAATTGTGAAGATAAGAAGATCCTATATGGATTTTGGAATTTGAATAGCGGGAGACGTATCGAAACCTTGCACTAGGCGTGCTTAGGTCGATACATGAGGTAGAATGTTCATGAAGTTGAGGTGCTAGATATGCCAAGGCGACATATGAAGCAGAATTTGGAGGTTGGGTACTACGTATGTTAAGTCAACATACGAGCAGAGTGTTCTTGAAAGAAATGCATGGGGTTCTTTGGAAATGTGTTTAATATTTTTAAAACCTTACGTAATACTTTTGAAATCATACAGTAGACGTATTAGGTAGATATGTTTATAAATTGTTTTAAAATCACGTGAGATGAATTTTTTGAAATTATGTATAAGGTTTTTGAAAATATGGATAATGTTTTTGAAATTATGCACTTGGTATAAGAAAATATACTAAGTTAAAAATGTTTTTAAATCATAAGAATTGTCTTTGAAATCATGGAGGATGTTTTGAAAACCTATACTATGTATGTTGTTATAAAAACCAGGATATAATGGCATGTACATAGACATATGAGATTATTGAAGGATTTATGAAAAATACCCTTAGTTATCTAACCAAGGATTTAAAGTGACATTTTGAGTAATCGTCTAAAATTGTCACTTATATTCTGTACTTTGTTTCTTAGAATGAAACGAGTACCTTAGACTTTTCGAGGAAATCGTGAGCGATCACGTGAATGGGAGAACTACAAAAATAGTTTGTTTTGTAAAGAACATAGTTCTTTGGTGTAGGTATCGTAGGGGTATGCCATACACACATGTAACTACACTTGTACATCAGAATTGTGAACAACAATTTATTTATAAACCAAACAGATTGTTTCAGAGTTCAAGAAAAACAAAAGAAACAAAGGCATAAGATTCAAATTATTCAAAGCAACAGCATCTTCTAATCAGCCAAATGCTCATCCGTGGGTCAGATTTGCATTGACAATCTCTGGTCATTTGTTCCTGAAATAACTCGTCTCGCCATAGATGTAGCAAGTACCAGGAGGAAAACGAGCTTGTGCTGGATCTGCTTGGAGTTGATCAGGGTTCTGAATAGCTTGGTTTAACATAGTGACTGAACGACAGACTCTTGCCGTATGGCCAACAAGTCCACAGTTGAAACATTTTTGGCATTTGACACTAGCATGGTGATGGAGGTTACACTGATTGCACAAAGGGGCTGTTCCTTCGTATGGTGCTCGAGCAGCAGTAGGATCTGCAATTGTTTTGTTCTAGATAGCAAAACAACATGTGTTAACCAAATGCCCCCATCGTCCACAGTGGGTACATTTGAGACATGGTATTCGATTTGGATGATGACGGCTGCATTGATTGCACCAAGGAGCAGTTCCCTTGTACGGCTTCTTGGCTAGTGGTGTTGCCACTTGGCTAGGTCTCGCTTGATTTGGAACATTTGCTGGAAGATTCTTTGAAGCTTTACGCTTCTTTGACCTTTTCGAAGGCTTGGCTTCTGTTTCCTTTGGTGATTCTTGGGTGGCTTCATCCTTGAGACGAGACATGGCGACAGCTAATTCAGCAGTCTTCTGGATTACTACGCCTATTCGTTGGGCAATTTTGGTAGCCTGCTCGTACATTTGAGTGTCGTTGCGATGAAGAGACATCCTAAAGGAAATGGAAGACATAGGAGGAAACAAGTGAAATGTTATCGGATAATTAAAACAGAATGACAACGCATAAAAATTGTGATCATTTGTTTGTTACCGAAGGCAAACAAATGAGACGGTGACTAATCAAAGTAAGTGGGTCATATTAATGTATCGCGAAGACATGCTTTAGCCTATAAATGGACACTCACCCCAAGAGTTCCTAGGTAAGAGTGACTGGTCCGATTATTTGGATTTGTACGAACACTCTAGCCTTAGACAGAAAACTCGGGATACAGGCATCCACTCTTCCAGATTGCACGTGTTCACACTATAAGACCCAAACTTTAACGAGATTTTGAAAATTCGGAAGGCATTAAGCCTAAAACGAATCATCCGAAAGGGTGGGTGATTATTTTCAAAATCGTTTTGGAAACTTTAAAGGTTCAAAACCTTATAATAAATCATCCTAGAACAGATAATTGGTTTTCAAAGCGGATTTGAAATTTATGTTCTTGTTGTGGTTGTCGCCTAAAGATAGGTGACGGTATTGTTTTAAGATCTAAATACATGAATCTTGTGTTAGGGTCCTAGGAAGGTTATAGACTAGGTCAAAGCATTACTAATAACCTAATTCTCTCTCTCCTTGGCGATTTCTTGTTCTTCATGAAACCCTAGTTTTTCTTTGTGATCTTTGTATAACAGTCTGTGATTAGAGTTTTGATTTATCAAAATTCTATAACGAACTCGTTAGCAATAGTGATCAATCTAAAATAGGGTTTGTGTTTGTTCTTTTCAATCGCCGCCCTAGAAGTTGATTCGAAATTCTGACCTATTAAATCGGTTGTTATTGATCGCGGTTAACTGAGTTTAATTTAGCTAGATTGGTACACTGGTTTAATCAGTTAAGGATTGAAGATCGGTGCTAGGGTATAAGGATTAGGGTTTTATTATTCCGTTTGTGGCTCTTCGTTTTTCTGTGCTTGGAGGTCGTTTTCTTTAGTGCATGGTGTCTTGATTATTGTCGATAAAGGGAGAGTTGTGTAATCTTTAATGAATGAACGTAAAGAACCAGGGAGTAACATCCCGAATAGTCAGTTAAAGCCGCCATTATTTGATCTGGATGGGTACCCGTTAACGCCTGATGCAGCTGATAACATGAATGAACATGTGCTTGACGAGACGGAGACGGAGACTACACCTGGAACAGTACCAGTTCGTGGTATTGGATTACGTGTAACCAATATTGAAGGTAACCCAATGATGCCGAGGAGAGGTATGTTTTCTACAAACAATGTTTCGGTTATAGATGGTTTGGCTGCCATATCCAAACCTGTCAACCTGGATAACTTGGAGAAAGTCAGCCTGGAGAATCAGGGTTCGAAGAAACATCAAGAACAGGTAGCTGGTAGTCAACCCAGTACTCGTAATTTAACAAAACCTTTGTCTTATGCTGAATCAGTTAGGGGAGACAACTCGAGGAAGGTAAACTTTCGTACTTTTGCTACTGATGAGAAACATGAGGGTTGTGATGTCGTGTTGCCTAGGGAATCCGTCAGAGTAGATCAAGATAAACTGGCCAACATGTTGTATGGATACTTTTTGGGGGATCGGGTAGCATACCCAGTTGTGGAATACTTCGTTAGGAACAATTGGAAAAGTTTTGGGTTGCAGAAATCGATGATGAACGCTAATGGTTTTTTCTTTTTCAAGTTTGGTGATCAAGCGGGTATGATGAAGGCTCTTACTGAGGGTCCATGGATTATTCGGTCACAACCGATGTTTTTGGAAGTTTGGTCGCCGTCGGTTAAACTTGAGAAGAAGGAAGTGAAAAAGGTCCAGGTTTGGGTTAAGATTCATGAGGTTCCTATTGCTGCGTACACGGAGGATGGATTAAGTTTGATTGCAACAACAATTGGGGAGCCGAAAGAATTAGATTCTTTCACAACATCAATCAATGTGTGTTGATATGTGGGGTTGAAGCAGTTTTGCTCGTGCGCTCATAGAAATCTCCGCTGATAATGATTTCAAGGATGAGCTGGTTGTTGCGGTCCCTTATCTTGATGGAGATGGATTTGTTAAGGAGAAGATGTATGTGGAATACGAATGGTGTCCCCATAGGTGTGGTCGTTGCTGTGTATTTGGCCATAATGAGGACTGTTGTCCAAAGCAGGTCACTCGAGTGTCTAATGGTGGGTATAAAGGACAAAAGCAGAAGGAGGTAAAGCAAGATATGGGTCCGAAAAAGGTGAGGGTGACTGATGCAGATGGTTTTACGGGGGTGGATAACAGGAAAGTGGCTAGACGGACTGGGTTTCCAGTAAACAAACAAAAACAGAAATTCGAATATAGACCTGTGGCAACCAAATCGCAGGGTAGCATGAATTCGCATCCGAAGCCGACTAGTAATGTGGTTTTGAACAATCCTTTTGATGTCCTAAGGAAAGAGGAAGGGGAGTCTAGTAAAACTGGAGGCGATGCAGATAGGGATCAGGAGGATTCGGATGATGAGGAGGTAGTGGAAGTATACAATGAAACGAATGAGTTTATTAGAGAAGATAACCGTGGAACCACAATTAAAAAAGGGGCAAGCACTCCTAATGCAGTGGTTTTAAATGGTTAGTTTTGCCACATGGAATATTAGGGGTTTGAACCGACCCTTGAAACAAAAGGAGGTTCGTACCGTTGTTAAGGATAATGATGTCAGCTTATGTGCGATTCTTGAATCTCATGTGGATGTGAATAATCTGAGTAAAGTTTGTAGTTTTGTCTTTCGTAACTGGGATTGGACGTCTAATGGAGGATGTTGTCAAAGAGGGACTCGAATAATTCTTGGCTGGGACCCGGCTGTTGTTGATGTTATGGTTCTTTCTCAATCAAATCAAGTTATGCACATTCAGGTCATATTTAAAGTTGATAGGAGAATGCTCTTTTGTTCTATTGTTTATGCAGCAAACTATTATGTTACTCGTAGGGAACTATGGCAACAAGTAAGAATGCATAAAGTGCTGGTAAATAATGATCCATGGATAATAATGGGGGATTTTAATTCAGCTCTTAATCTAGAAGATAAGTCGACTGGTGTCTCTACTATCTCTCTAGGTATGCGGGACTTTAAAGAGTGTGTGGAAAACATTGAAATGTTTGATGTTAATCGAGTGGGTATGCACTTTACATGGAATCAAAAGCCGAAGAATGGTGTGGGTTTATTGAAGAAAATAGATCGTGTGTTGGGTAATACCCCTTTTGTGTCTGAATATCCGGACTCGGTTGCTATTTTTCAGCCGTACGGAGTTTCAGATCATTGCCCATGTATATTAAAGTTTCCAAAAGCTGCGAAGTCCATGCCGAGACCGTTTAAATTCGCTAATTTCTTAATCCACAAGCCGAAGTTTTTGGAAATAGTTAAAGCAGAATGGGATACTTCTATCAGTGGCGTGTACCAGTTCAAGGTTATGAAGAAGTTGCGCTTATTGAAATCTCCTCTAAGGTCCCTTTTGTTTGAGCAAGGTAACTTGCACAAAAAAGTTAAGGACCTCCGTGGTAAACTTGAAGCTCTACAGAACGGTATTGATCAGGATCCGACAAATGAGGAGCTAAGGATTCAAGAAACTAAAGTTTTGTGTGAGTTCCAGGAGGCGTGTCTTGATGAAGAAAGGTTCTTGAAGCAAAAATCTAAAGTGGATTGGTTGCGGGCAGGTGATTCGAATTCTGCTTACTTCCACATGTCGCTGAAGAGTAGGAATCATCGTGGCCGTATAGATATTATTACTGATGCAAATGGTGTATCTCATGAGGGTGATAATGTTCCTGATGCCTTAGTCAATCATTATGAGAATTTTTTGGGATGTCTTGGTCAGGTTTCGTTAGCCCCATCCCCTGAGCTGTTTACTAAAAAGCTAGATACGGAAGTGGCTAATAACATGGTGCGGCCTGTTACAATTGAAGAAATAAAGGCAGCTATGTTTGCTATTGGCAATGATAAAGCTCCGGGGCCTGATGGATTTACGGCTGCCTTTTTTAAGAATGCATGGGATATTGTGGGTAGTGATATTTCGAATGCGCTTCTTGATTTTTTCAACAAGGGGAAGCTTTTGAAACAATTAAATCATACTCTTCTTGCTCTGGTTCCGAAGATCACGACTCCTGCGAGAGTAACTGACTACCGGCCGATCTCTTGTTGTAATGTCATATATAAATGCATTAGTAAGGTGTTGGTGGATCGAATAAAAGTTGCTCTAAGTGGGATTGTTAGTATTAATCAATCTGCTTTTGTCCCGGGCCGGAAGATTTCGGATAATATTTTGCTTACTCAGGAGCTAATGCACAACTATCATAGGAATTTTGGTCCTCCTAGATGTGCGTTTAAGGTTGATATTCAGAAAGCGCATGACACAGTTGACTGGGGTTTCCTTAAACAAGTTCTGGTGGGATTCGGCTTTCATTGTGTTATGGTGGACTGGATCATGGTATGTGTCTACTACTTCATACTCGTTATGTATCAATGGTAATGTCTATGGGTTTTTTAATGGTAAACGGGGCTTAAGGCAGGGTGATCCTCTATCCCCGTATCTGTTTACTCTTGTTATGGAAGTTCTATCCTGTATTCTTCAGCAAATGATTAGGATTGACTCCTCATTCAGGTTCCATAATAAGTGTGAAAAGCAAAAGATTGTTAATTTGTGTTTTGCGGATGACCTATTTCTTTTTGCTAGAGGAGATGTGGATTCGGCTCAATGTGTTATGAATTCTCTTAAGGATTTCTCTAATATGTCGGGTTTGGTTCCTAGCCCTCAAAAGAGTACAGGGTTCTTTTGTAATGTTCCGGATCATGTTAAAATGGCTATTCTGAGTACTATTCCCTTTGTGGAGGGGAAACTTCCTGTGCGTTACTTGGGTGTACCACTTGTGTCTTCTCGGCTCCTTTATAAGGATTGTAGTATCCTGGTTGAACGGTTGGATCAGCGGATTCATAACTGGAAGAATAAGCTTCTGTCCTTTGCGGGTAGATTACAGCTTATTATTTCGGTATTGTCTGCTATGCATGTTTATTGGTCATCGGTTTTCATCTTACCTGCTCGGATTATTCATGATCTAGAAGCTAAAATGCGGAATTTCCTTTGGTCTCAAGGTTCTTTTCAGCGTGGGAAGGCAAAGGTTTCTTGGAAATCCGTTTGTGTTCCTAAGCTTGAAGGAGGGTTGGGTATTCGACGGATTGGTGATGTCAATAAGGCTCTAATGGTTTCGCATGTATGGAGCATTCTAACACGCCGTGAGTCGCTATGGGTAGCTTGGACTCATTCGTATAGGTTAAAGGGTCGCAACTTCTGGGATTGTAGAGCTATTCCGAACTGCTGTTGGAGCTGGAGGAAACTCTTACAACTTCGGCCCCTGGTTAGAGGTCATTTTTGGTCAAAAATTGGTGACGGTAAAGGCACATCAGCTTGGCATGACAATTGGAGTGCCATTAGTCCTTTGAGTTCTTTCCTTTCGACTAGGGTTATCACGAGAGAGGGATTTTCTCTTCAAGCAACCGTAGCCGATATGTCATTTAATGGTTCGTGGATTTGTCCTGATGCATGGCGTGACACTTATCCAGTTCTTATTCAACTTGATCAGATACAAAGGGATGTTAATGTCCAAGATCGACTGTTTTGGAAAGATGGAGATGATTGCAGTGATTACTCTTCTTCAGGAGTCTGGAATTCTATCAGAGCCAGTGATCCGGAGGTGGATTGGGCTAGTATTGTGGGGTTTGCGCAGTGTATTCCTCGTCATGCTTTCTTTATGTGGCTGATTATGCGTCGCAAATTGATGACTCAAGATAAAATTCTTCAATGGAATGCCACTAGAAGAAATTCCATGAATATGATGTGCTGTCTCTTGTGCTATGAAAATATTGACTCGCATGATCATTTATTTTTTGAGTGCAAGTTTTCGACTCAGGTTTGGGAGACGGTTCGAACCAAAGCAGGTATAGGTAATGTGGAAGCAAAATGGAGTGTTATTGTGGAATGGCTTCGGCTTCGAGCTAGATCCAAATTCGCTGCCAACCTTGTTTGTCGATTGATTGTTGCCTCTTCAGCTTATGTTATTTGGCAGGAGAGAAACCATCGTTTATTCAAGAATCATGCACGGCCCCCGGAGAACATCTGTGCTTCGATTTTTGACATTGTCCGATATAAATTGATGGGTTTAAAGTTTAAAAATACGAATAAAGTGAGGATTCTTCTCGAGAAGTGGGAGATTCATGGAGATTCGGTCGTTGATGATGGAGGCTGATTGATTTTCTTTGTTTCTTTTCCTAGATCTTAGTCTAGTGGTTGTATTTTGATTGAGGTTTGTGTTTTGTTTTGTTCCACGTTCTTGAGGCATGTCTCATGAATGAACTAGTAAGGGTATGTCCTTACTACTTGTTTTATTTGGTTGTGAATATATAAAATCACCGGGGTATCCCTTTACCCAAAAAAAAAACCTAATTCCCTATAACCGTGGGCTCTGATACCAACTCTTCTGTCACACCCCGACCGCGTAAAACAACAAACCGCGGCGGAATCGTCGGGGAGTGTCATAACAGAATCATTGTTTCATAATACATGGAAATTGAAGTTTTGTTTTATTGAATTAAAAGAGGTTATAATGTCTTAAAAACAAAGAGACATAAGATAATTAACTAGTCTTGTGTCTTTTATTGTCACTAAGCCCAAGTCCGCCTAAGTGTATCTAGATCAATCCTATGCATCAACTCCTGAAAGCACATGTGAAAATAGGCACGTCAGCATAAAAATGCCTGTGAGATACATAGGTTTTATTAAAATAGGATTCATGACTTGTAAGTTTAAAGAAAATGTTTAACAAAAGTTAGTCATGAACCTTAAAAGTATTTTCTTTTAGAAATCAAACGAAAATTGATAAGAAATCAGATGATTTAAAAGCATAATGCATAGTTAAGTGAATAACCAAGTAAAAATGAGTTTGTATAAAATATGTTGTTTGTAAAACAATGTTTCTGTGAAGATATTTTATTTGTGAAAGATGTAATATGTCTAAATTGAAATGGTTTAAATAACGCTACAATATGTAATATCATAAAAGCACTTATATATAGGAAGTACCAGCGGCGTATCCACCATGCTTTTATCATATTACACACGCCTCGTTATTTAAATCACTTACCCAAACAAACCACCAATGTAAAAAATGTTCATGTATAACCAAATGTTATGTATGGCAAAAATAAATAAAAATATCTATTCTAACCATAGCACAAAACAATGTATTTGAATAAATCAAAAGTTATGTTTTGTAAAATTAATGCTTTATTGATACAAACATCTATGCGGTAATGTTAAATGTCTACATCCAAGCCTTGCGACTGAGGAGACAAACCCTTAACAAGTTAAAGGTTTATCAAACTTATGAATATCGAATTCGGTCATTCTTTCCACCCAAACAAACCTAGGATTTCAGGAATGGGAGTTGTCAATTCCTATGGTACCACTACCTACTAACGAGCGGCATGATCGGTGTTAATGAATGTATTTATGACCCGTTTAACAAACCAAATGTCATACCAAATGTAAGCATGTTATATGAAAATAATGTACTTAAATATGCTAAATGAACATACAAAGTAGAAATGTTTAATGTAAATCAATGTGTCCATATGCTACGTGAACATATGCAACAAAATGTCATATATGAAATCAATGTGCTATCATGTTAATATAACATACATAGCAAATACATGGAAGAAATCATGTACTATATGTGTACTAATGAACATAGCATGTATATGTTATAAAAGCATGAAAATAAAAAGTAGGCACATGTGTTTCACCCCAAAACATTTGAAAACGGTAAAAGAGGGGTCTATGTACTCACTTGAGAATGCTTTTTTTTTGGTAAAGGGTTACCCCGGTGATTCTATATATTCACACAAGTAAAAACAAGTAGCATGGAAAGCCCATACTAGTTCTTTCATGGGACAAACCCCCACAAAAGCAAGAACAACCGAAAACGGTACACCAGAAATGAAAGCCACTAGACTAAAATCTAGGAAAACAAAGCAATAAAAAGAAACTCAACCGCACTCAGCCTCCATCATTCTCTAAGAATCCAGCATGAATATCCCATTCACTTAGAAGACGCCTCACATTCGCCGTGTTCTTCAATTTCACACCCATTAACTTGTATCGAACTGTTCGAAGAATTATAGCACAAATCGTATCCGGAGGTCTAGTCTGGTTTTTAAATAATCAAGCATTCCTTTCCTGCCAAATTATATAAGCAGCAGCCGCAACTAGGATTCTTCCAATGAAGTTATAGGCCGACTTAGAGCGAGCACGGACCTGAAGCCAGTCAACAATGCTACTCCACTTTGGATCAACATTCGACATTCCCACCTTATCTCTAATTGTACACCAAACTTCAGCTGAAAACTTACATTCAAAGAAGAGATGCTCATGAGAATCAGTGTCCGCATAGCAGAGGAGGCAACACATCATATTCATATTTTCCTTCTCGAAATATCCCATTGTAAAATCTTATCCTGAGTCAATAGTTTTTTACGCATAATGAGCCACATATGAAACGCATGTCTCGGAATACATTGAGAGAACCATACAAAATCCACCCATTCAACCTCCTGATCTCTAGGCCGAATACTATCCCACACAGTCAAAGAAGTGTGATCATGATACTCATCTCCAACCTTCCAAACAAGCCGATCCATACGGTTGGGAACCAGATGGACTTGATCCAGTTGAACGAGAACTGGAAATGAGGTTCTCCAAGCTGAAGGCCATCCCCAAGAATTATCCAGCGAGATATCATAAACAGAAGCATCCAGAGAAAAACCTGCATTACTTATAACCCTTGGCGAGATAAAGTTAGCTAACGGCCCAATATTACACCACAAATCATACCACGCAGATGTATTTTGACCGTTGCCAAGCATGGACCAAACATGATTTCTGATCAACGGCCGAAGTTGGAGAATATTCCTCCAGCTCCAGCATGAGTTCGAAACCACTTTGCATTCCCAGAAGTTTGTCCTCCTTAGCTTGTATGAATAAATCCAATCAACCCAAAGCGAACTCCGTTTAGAAAGGATACTCCAAATGTGCGACACCATAAGAGCAACATTAACATCCCTAATACGTCTCAAACCGAGCCCTCCTTCATATTTCGGGACACAAACAGACTTCCAAGACACCTTTGCTTTCCCTTTTTGATAAGAAACACCTTGAGACCATAAGAAGTTTCGCATTCTAGCTTCCAAATCCTTGATAACTCGTGCCGGTAACATCAACACTGAGGACCAAAAAATATGAAGAGAAGATAAAACAGATCCAACGAGTTGCAATCTACCTACGAATGACAACAACCTGTTCTTCCAATTCATGATACGTTGCTCCAATCTTTCCACAAGAATACTACAGTCTTTATACAGTAGTCTCGAAGAAATCAATGGAACTCCCAGATATCTAACAGGCAACGATCCCTCCACAAACGGAATGATACTCAGAATAGCCATCCTAACATGATTCGAAACATTACAAAAATACGCGGTGCTTTTTTGAACGCTAGGATTCAATCCATACATAGCCGAAAATTTAGTGATAGAAGCCATAATGAACTTAGCCGAATTCACATCTCCTCTAGCAAATAAGAAAAGATCATCAGCAAAGCAAAGATTGATAATTCGCTGACGTTCACATCGATTATGAAACCTGAAAGACGAGTCAATCATAGATGCATGCTGTAAAATACACGTTAGAATTTCCATAACCAAGGTAAAAAGATAAGGAGATAGAGGATCTCCTTGTCTTAAACCCCGTTTACCCTTAAAATATCCATGCACATTCCCATTAATGCAAATCGAATAAGAGGTAGTTGAGACACATAGCATAATCCATTCGACCATCCTCTGATTGAATCCAAACCCCAGTAAAACGGCCTTGAGAAACTTCCAGTCGAGTGTATCATAGGCTTTTTGAATATCTACTTTAAACGCGCATCTGGGAGGGCCAAAATCCCTATGGTAATTGTGCATTAACTCTTGCGTCAAAAGAATATTATCTGAAATCTTTCTGCCCGGAATGAAAGCCGATTGATTGATCGAAATAATATCATTAAGGGCCCCTTTAATACGATCAGCCACTATTTTACTTATACACTTGTAAACAACGTTACAGCAAGCAATGGGCCGAAAATCCGTAACACCCGAAGGGGTTGAAACCTTTGGAATAAGAACAATAAGCGATACGGTTAAGCTCCTGAAGAAGTCTCCCTGCGTTAAAGAAATCCGTAATAGCCGCTGTGACATCATTCCCCACAATGGGCCATGCATGTTTAAAAAACGCTGCCGAAAACCCATCAGGCCCAGGAGCTTTATCATTACCAATCGCAAACATAGCCATCCTAACCTCATCAGCCGTAACACTTCGAACCATATACTCGACAACACCAGGATCAAGAACTTTAGAGAAAAGCTCAGGCGATGGAACTTGGGACGTAACACCCTCACAACCTAAAAAGTTTTCATAGAACTTGACAAAAGCATTATGCACATCCTTACCTTCATATAATTCACCATTAGAATCCTTCACCACATCAATTCGACTCATATGATTCCTGCTCTTTAATGAGTTATGAAAGAATGCAGTATTAGCATCCCCAGCTCGTAGCCAATCAACCTTAGACTTCTGTTTTAAAAAACGTTCCTCATCTAGACTGGCTTCCTGAAAATCACGAGTTATACTAGCTTCCTGACTCCTCAACTCTTCATTGTACGGATCGCGATCAATATCCTGCTGAATATAATCAAGTTTACCCCGAAGCTCCTCAACTTTCTTATGAAGATTTCCCTGCCGATGTAATAAGGCCCTCAACGGAGCTTTCAGCAACCTCAACTTTTTTACTAATCTAAACTGATGAACCCCAGCAATAGTAGTGTCCCAGTTCTGAGTAACAATGTTAATGAAACCCGGCTTATAGACCAAAAAATTTGCAAACTTGAACGATCTAGGCTTCTTTACTTCCTTCTTGGGGATCTTCAGAATACACGGGCAGTGATCAGAGACTCGATATGGCTTGAAAATAGCAACCACATCTGGAAACTCACTCACAAACGAAATATTTCCCATAATTCTGTCAATTTTCTTTAGAAGACCAATTCCCTCTCTCGGTTTTTGATTCCAGGTAAATTGGAACCCTGTCCGATTAATATCTACCACTTCCATATCCTTAACACACTGTTGGAAGTCTCTCATACTAGGAGAAATCGAAGACACACCCATAGAATAATCTTCCAGGTTAAGAGCTGAATTGAAATCACCTAGAATCACCCACGGGTTATTATTCATGTCACACCCCCAAAATCCACATGCGGAATACTACCGCTTGGAGGCGTGACTGACCAGGATCCAGCCACCAATTATACTGAGCAATGATTAATAGTAAGAATATTCACCTACCACAATGGTAAGTAAATATCATAGTTTAAAGTTCGATAGTTAGGTTCAAGTAACAGTTTAGGTAAATAGCGGAAGCATAGGCAAAACAGTTTAAACAAAGTTCATAGTTCAGGTTATTTAGAACCCAACACGCGGGTTTTGACGACCACTACACTTCCCAAGCTGCAAGCTCCTGAGTCACTGGGTACCTGCAAAGCATGCAGTAGGGTATCAACAAAAATGTTGGCGAGTTCACGTGTTGTCCAGTTTTAATTACCAAAAACTTGTTTCACTAGTTAATTTATCCGTTTATACATGCGATGGGGAGCTACCCCATAGGTAAGCGACTAAACTGTTTAACAATACCGAATACTTACTTAACCGTACGTTTCCGCAGTGCCCCGTTTGTCAATGTTCTATCATCATTGACGGTTTGCCAGAGTACATTAGTTCACTCCCGTTCCCAATAACAAGGGTCGGTGTGAGGCTGGTTACACCTAAATAGCGCTATCAACTAATAACCCGTTCGCCAGGCCCCGGCGATTAATCGGTATCATGTAGTGAGGACTTAAGTGATAGAGTTTCGTTTAGTGTTGCTTATTGCATTACCGTATAAACAATAATTAACTAAGAGTTCCCGTTTAAGGGAGAAAAGTAGGTTTGTATCCCTTACGAGGGGATAGCGTTGTTTAAGTTTCTGTTTCCCAAACCACCGGGAAGCATGCTTTGATAGTTGTGAACTCACCTTGGGTTGCTCGGTAGATTATTTTACCCGGTCAAGTGTGTTGGTCACCACGCCCTAGCATGGTTACCAAGTATGGGTCAAGTTGGGTACAAATAAACACACAGCGAACATGTACGGCAAACACGTATAGCAAACACGTATAATCATGCGGAACAACAAACAGTGGGGTTATTGGGCCAGCCCTAAACATACAATCAGCAGTAACAACATGTAGCCCAGTCAACAGAAAGCCCCAACAGTCAAAGCCCAATAACAACAAAGTAGCCCAGTCGAGACAAGGGTGGTTGCGACTCGCAACCGAGGTTACGACTCGCAACCGAGGTCTCGGTTCATCACGTTTTGGTTACGACTCGCAACCAGAGGTTCCGACTTAGCAGCAGTGGTTACGACTCGCAACCGGATTCGATACGCGTTGATTGCGATACGCGTTCATTCAAGCAATATCCAACAACAACTAACAAGAGACTTTAACCGAGAATCCTTATAATCAAACGGACAATCAGATTATTCAACCATCAAGTAGTCACTTTCGTCATACATGTTCATCAACATACAACCTATAATAACAACCTAAAATCATGCAAGATTCTCTAACCAACCCTTTATACCAACCGGATAACAATCAAGCATTTAACTCGGCTGATTTATACTCTATTTCTTAACAAAAACAACAACAACAACAATAATCAAGCATCATTTAGTAACAAGACAAACAAGCAAAACAACTATAGGGATATTCATGCTAACCGGTTAGAAGTAGTGGTCCAAGAATTCGATAAACTAAGCTCCGAAAGATGATCTTGAGCTTGAATCCGCGAGCCTTGATGCTATGGTTGGACCCGAGAGAGATGAGATGGTGAGGAAGTGATCTTGGTTGCTAGGATTCTTAGGGTTTTAGGGTTTTTAGTGAGAGAAAGTAGATGAGGTGAGAGGGATGAGAGAATGATAAGGGTGTGGGTGAAAATGAGGGTCAAGTGTGTGTATAACCGGTTTACATATGTGGGTTGTAGGTTTCGGGTGGGCTTTGGCCCTAACCGGCCCAAGCCGTGTACTATTCACTCGAGACCAAGAGTGGTCTCGAGGTTTCGACTCATATATGTATATAACACACACATATATATATATATATCTATATGTACATACATACACACAACATGTAATAACAAGCACTTCATAATTTTTCACTTTATAGTTTACGTACACGCAAGTTACATCACAAAGGTTTCCCGGGAAAACCCGAGGTGTCACAATTCACAACAACTTTGTGCATCGACAAATGGTGCCACAATTCCCTTCGAGTAGTATAAGAGTTTGCTGCGTATACAACTGAACAAAAGAGCACTTTTCTATCAGCTTTAAAAATAAGTTGGACATGAATGACTTGAGTAGATTGTGCAAGCACCATAAGATCAAAGACATCCGGGTTCCAGCCTAAAATGATACGCGTCCCTCTATCACAAATACCTCCATTCGAAGTCCAATCCCAATTACGAAAAACCGACTGACAAATTTTACCAAGTTTATTAACATCAACATGAGACTCAAGGACCGCACAAAGACTTAAATTATTATCCTTAACCACTTGACGAACCTCCGTTTGTTTCAGGGGCCGGTTCAATCCCCTAATATTCCAGGCAGCAAGGCTAACCATTGGACACTACCGGAGAAGGAGTGCTTGCCCCTTTAACGTCACTAGTCTTCCGAGTACCCTCCATTAGAAATTCATCAGTTTCATTGTAAACCTCCACAACTTCCTCATCATCCGACTCCTCTTGATTAACACCCGACCCCCTACTACTTTGGCCTGTCTCCCCTCCTTCCTCACGTAACACATCAAACGGGTTTTTAGAAACGACATTATTTTGTTTTGGAATAGGCCCTCCTGTCGGCTTGGACTTCACAGGTCTATATTCAAATTTCTGTTTTGGCTTGTTTACCTGGAAACCATTTTTTCTCGCAACTTTTCTCGGTTGAACACCCATGTATCCATCCTCATCCACAACTGACCCCTTATTTGTTCGACCTTGGTTTCCTTGCTTACGAGTCGATTGCTCCATAGGCGGTATATGTCACACCCCCAAAATCCACACGCGTATCACCGCCTGGAGGCGTGACTGACCAGGATCCAGCCACCAATCATATTGAACAAGCATGTAAGTAATTAGAAAATCCAACCAATACAATTGGTGTCCAAACAAAACATAGTTTAAGTTGCAAGCGGAAGCATAATGATTAAATCCAAAACCAAATATAAGTTCAAATGTTTAAATGTTTAACATGGCACACAGTTGTCCATGTCCCACAACGACCACGCCTCCTCGTGCAAGCTCCATAAGTACCTAACGACCTGCAAGGCATGTAACAACGAATCAACAACAAAGTTGAGCGAGTTCACAGTTGGTGTTCATTGTTAAGTTGTTTCAAAAACCAGGAATTCATTTGTAAGTTGTAAGTTAATCAGTTTACCCTGTTTCCCAAACATATCCATAGTTGGTGGGGGCTTCCCCATGTTAACCACTAGACCTGTTTACCATATCGACCACTGACTAAAGTAAGTTGGTGCCCTGACGTCAATGTCTATCATCATTGACTAGTGCCCAGATCCATTAGTTCACGCCCGTCCTCTGCGGCACGGTGTGAGGCTTGTCAAACCTAAATAGCGCTATCTAACTAATGACCCGCTCGCCATTGGCCCGGCGATTAAGTCGATATAAAAGGAGGGACTTCATGATAGAGATTTTGGTCTAGTATCCGTGTTGTCACCCTTCAATAAAGAGGGTGTGTACGTAATTCCCAAACCAGGAGATTACGTAGGTTTCGATTATATTCTTATCACATGTTGTCACCCTTCAATAAAGAGGGTGTGTACGTGTTCCAAACCAGGAGATCACGCAGTTTCAGTTCAAATCCTTTACCCATTCCCAACCCCTGGGAATCCCATGCCTTGTAGAAAGTGTGAACTCACCTTTGGTTGCTCGGTCGAACCCTTAAATAGCTAACGGTCATGGTTGGTCAATCACGTCCTATTATAATTACCACATCCTAATTAAATTAATTTCGCATTTAAATATTTCACGTATTAGTACATGTCACAAGTCAAGTAGCATACAATATCATGTTCCACATGTATACCTATTTACACACATACGGTTTCATAAACAGTTTCGTAGTCACACTTAGCGTTATTGTATGGCACACCATAAGTTAATGATAATCACATAATAAGATGGCACAACATTCAGTTAATCCCACATTAGGTTTGCACTCATGGTTTTAATGTTCAATATGCATTACCATTAATATCCTACTGTTATAATAGTTTTCATAACAAGTCCAGCCCACTCAGGTTCGGCCCACTATCACACATGGAGTTCAACTCATGAATTCAATTCACAGACAGTTTCTAAAGAATCATTAATCATGCGTTCCTATTTTATAACTAACATTAGATTATTCAACACTACACCCTAGCACTTCTAACACCAAACCTACATGTGTCGTATGCCGGGACAGGTTCGTTTAACGTTTAACGGGAGTCGTTATCATCGCTTATAATCGGACACATAATCATATCTTCATCAACTCATTCACAATAAATCTTATTTCACAAACATTCTAAAGCATAATCTATCCACACACGACATACTTTCAGTTTCAAAGCAACCATTCAGGTTTTCATGTAACTTTTCTATCTTATAAACATGTCAAGATCAAGATTCATATACAAACACATCATATATAACTCGCAGTTCCCGTAACGAATATCGCGTTGCATGCTCATACAAACAATAGTTCCAGTTCACCAACATATACATACCATCGAACAAATATATATATATATATATATATATATATATATATATATATTCATACAGTTTCATGTAATCGCTAATCATAGGCACCAAACATATACATATCATCAAACGAATATATATATATTTTCATACAGTTTCATGTATAACATATTTCCTTGCAAGGTGTTAAGTTGAGATCGAACCGAAACCACGACGAGTCTAATAACTAGAACTACGGACGAGAGAGAGCGAGATCTTACTGGTGCTCGGCGGAGGCTGAATTCGCCGGAGAAGAAGGTGATGGTGGCCGGTTCGTCGTAGGATTTCGAGTGAGAGGGGAAAGGTTGCGACGGTGAGAAGAACTTGCCGTAGGGTTCGTTTTTGGGGTGAAGATAAAACAATACATGCACCTTATACGTACATTGTGTATGGCAGTTGAGGGGGGTGGGTCTGGGCCGAAAGTAATAAGGAATGGGACATGAGGTTTGGGCCGTAACTATTGTAACAAATTGGGGGGTGGGCTGTGGGTGTCGCACACAAGGGAACAAGATGGGTGATTTACATATAACTATTTTAATTTAAATCTTTTTTTTAACCATAATCTAATTAATAATAATTAAAATTCAACAATTAGTAACAATTACAATCAATTAGATTAATGCATGACAATATATATGTACAGTACATATTTGTGCAGACGTGGTACGATGTGTTGCACAGAACGTAAAGGAAAGAAATGTAAATAAAATGCTCGAACGAATTGACTGGTTTATACCTCAAAAATACGGTTTGTCACATCATCCCCAAGTTAAAAGAAATTTCGTCCCGAAATTTAGCGCGTGATTACTGAGGGGGAGCTAGTTAAGTTGCATGGTTTCCTGGTTTTCCTGGGGTGTCACAGTATAACAGGCTTCTTTTTCTGTTTTGGACACATATCATCGGAATGGCCAAAAACACGACAACAAGAACATCTGTGAGGGTACCATTCATATTCAACAAACATCTTTTCTTTCCTGAAGCCATCTCCTTCCAGCTCTGGAATAGCCATTGTTAATTCCTCCTTCAGATCCTTCTCCGCAGAGACTTCAATTAGAGCCCTTGCATAGCTACTACGCCCCCACGCATCCATACACATTGACGTTGTAAACGAATCCAGCATCTTAGGTTCCCCTATAGCCATAGCAATGAGACTAAGGCCATCCTCCGTATAAGCTGCTATAGGTACATCATGTATTTTCACCCAAACTTGCACTTTATTAACCTCCTTCTTCTCCAATTTGGTGTTCGGAAACCATTCACTAAGAAAAATAGGTTGCGATCTAATTATCCAAGGACCTTCCTGAAGAACATTCAACATACCTTCATGAGTTGCAAACTTGAAGAAAAAGAATCCATGAGCATTCATCATAGTTTTTTGTATCCCGTGTTTTTTCCAGTTGTTTCTCACAAAATATTCGACTACCGGATAAGCAATACGATCACCCAAGAAATACCCAAACAAAGTATTAGCCAGCTTTTCTTGAATCACCCTGACCGACTCCTTAGGCAACACTATATCACAATCCTGATGACTCTCAATACTAGCTAGATTTCGAAAGTTTACCTTCCTCTCCTTCCGATTGACGACCGACTCAGCATACGACAGCGGCTGCTTAACATTATCACCTGAATCGATATCTTGAACCGATTTCACACTTTGCTCAACCCCATCAATACCCCTGTCAATACCCACATCAGCTCCTCGGTTATTGTTACCTTCCCCATGCACATCAGACTCTTTAGCATGGCGACTCTTGTGCATCCTGTAGCCTTCGATTCTGCTTCTTGATCGTTGTATAACAGTCTGATTATTAGAGTGTTGATTTTCAATACTTTAATTCGAACTAGTTAGCAATTGTGATTGAGTGGATTCTAGGGTTTCTGTTTTCCTTTCTTTTCGTCGCCTACCTACATCCTGTGGTTCGTTCCTGTTGATATAGGGTTAGGGTTTATCGGTCCTACTATTTTGCAGTTACCTAGATTTACCTGTTTCCCTATTTTGATTCGTGAACAGCCATTTGATATAGTGCTAGATTAGGGTTTGCATGCGTTTGTAGTTTTTTCTGGTTCTTTCGGATAACTTGTGTTTTCGTTTGCATGGAGAGTGGTTCTGATGGTGTACCGGTTGATCTTAATCAACAGTCTTTGAAATCTGATGGGGGAGCAACAGGATCTCGTGGTATTGCTTTGAGAATTACGAGTATAGATGGGAATCCTATGATGCCTAGGAGAGGGTTATACTCGACGTCTGGGTCCTCAATTCTGGACGGCTTGTCTAAGATCTCTATACCTGTTAGTGAGCAGCAGGTGAAGTTTCCAACCTTTGCTGATTACTTGAGAATGCTTAGAAGTCTTGAATAACAACCAAGCAAAGCTAGAGGGATCACGGAATCAAACGGCACCTAATATAGGTAGCTATGTTAATAAACCGGACCTAAATCGGAAGATCGGATAAAATGAGGTTTCGTAAACCAAATGAGTATAGGAACTCATGTAATATGGTTTAACAAAGCCTACATTCTAAAACGGAACATATCCTAAGTGCTTACGACCCATTACAACCCGTTTAGGTAGCTTACGCTACTTTAACGCGTCGCTCGCGTAAAACGCGTTTGGACCACCTAACTCGTCCTATGACAAGTATTATATGCCTTAACATGTCTAATAATGTTGCCTAATCAGTTTAGATGTCAAAATTTATGTTACATATGATTAAAATGAATTTATACGTAAAAAGGGCATTTTGGTCATTTTCCTAAGGCATATAAACTACCTATCATACAACTAACTAAACGAAGTGACCATAAGGTATAACCTCGGAAGGTTATTCTCTATACAACTATGGTCACAAAATGTGTTTGGTCGGATCCTAATGATCGACCAAACGGGTCGGGTTCGAAAGTCTAAGCGGTTGTTTAGACCGCTTATCTTACGACCCTATATAAGTACTAAACTAAAAGTGACGAGTTAAACATGTTAAAACATGTTTAACTAAGTTAGAAAACAAGTTTGATATCAAAACAAAGGGTTTTGATACCCAAGAATAGTTTGGTTGCAAAATACGCATAGGTACGCATTTTGACCGAAACTATGACTCGTCACTATGCCTAAATAACGTGGTAATCAATAGGTGTAGTCACAAAGGACTATAACCATCGTGATTACGCTCACGTTGCAATGTTCAAATGAACTTCGTGTTGACCATTGACTGGTCAAAGCAGAAAGTCAAACACTGTTTGACTTTCATGCTTGAAATACATGAACAAGCATTAAGGAAACTTACAAAAGGTCCAAGCCTTGAAGATTTGAACTCAAAATTATTCAGGTATGAAGCTTCACAAGGAGAGCTTCAACTTAGAGAAGGAAATTAAGATCAAATGAGTGAAGAATGAAGTGAATCAAGGTGGGTTTATATAGATTTTGGACAACCGTTAGGATCGTTCCTCGATAATTGAGCTTCAATCTGGACCCTCCATGTGTTACCCATTGTTTCACAATGCTATGGGTGTCCAAAACCATCACACGGTATTGCAAATGTTACATAAAAGACCCTAAACTTTAAGTTGGTTGTTGAAAATAGGCTTGTTCTTGCTGAAACTTGATTTTTCTGCCCAGAATAGGTGGTGGCATGCCGTCACAGCAACACCACTTTGTGGTGGCGCGACGCCACAGGTAGCCAGGTTCAGAAACTTTTGAAAATTGATAGTTTTAGTCCCCGCAACACTTTTAAGCCATTTTTGATGCGTTTAAACCCCGTTAACCCATTTTTCAAGGCTCAAAAATGAAGTTAAAGTATAGGAAACTTAAAATATGCTCAAAAACATCTCGGATGTCGGTTCGTTTGGTCGTACGATCGCGTTGTTCGGTTAATTACGACGGAAGTCGTAACGAACGCGAAATCGATCCAAATTACGCGACGAGTGAAATTCTAACATGCCATTCACTAAAATAAAATATTTTAATAATTACAAAAAATTTTGGATGTCCGGATATATTCAGAACGTAAGATATGCCCGAAAATGCCAACTTATGCACTTTTTGACGCTATTAGTCCGTGTTTGATCAAGAAGTTTATTTTAGCATACCGAACTCCTCAAAGCCTATTTATAAGCTATGTAAAGGATATTTATGGTATGTTTAACTTATGATCATATTTTGGAAGGTACGTTACTATACGAATCGGTAGACTTTTGTAGTTTGACGCAAATACTCCTTGCGATCGAATAAACTTGATTTCAACACACCAAACCCTCCAAAACTTATTTCTAAGTTATGTAAAGGTTATTTAAGGTATGTTAAGCCTATGTCACTGTTCCGGAGTGTTTGTTGCATTAAACTGATTACGTTTATGCATCAGTTCGCGTATAACTTTCCAGAAAGCGATTTAGAGCTCGAAATCGAACAAGAATTGATATATGCAAATGATACACATATTTATACAAATCCCAAGTATGAAACACAATATTTCATTGATTTGGTATTTGTTTGATGGTCGTAGAGACACAGATGTCACAGATAGCGTAAGTAGGGAATCGTATCCACAGGGAATTTGTGGTCAATGTAGAAGCTGTTAACTAAAACTAAAATTACCTAGATTAGGAGTTTGATTAATTGATTTTAAAAATAAGAAATTGATTAAGAAAGTTGTGATCAAAATGAGAAAAAACAACCCCCACCCGGAATCATGATTGTTCGTTTCAACACAAAAACCCGTTTATAGATTCAGAACACCACATAGACAAACAAATGTTTGGAGCGATAATTGGTGCAATGTAAGTCCGCTGAGCTCATTTATTACTCCTCGTGCTATAGCAAATGCAGGGTTTAACTTGAAGTCGTCGGTTGCGGATGTCATTGATGCGAATGGGAATTGGAGATGGCCCCAAGCTTGGTTAGATTTGTTTCTGGTTCTAATAACTATTCAAACGCCTCAACTGGTTGAAAATGCCCTTGATCGTTTGGTTTGGAAAGGTTTGGATGGTAATGTTGGTGACTTTGAATCGGCCCAAGTATGGCACACCATTCGGAACAGGGATAACATTGCGAACTGGGCTCATATGGTTTGGTTCTCTCAATGTGTTCCACGGCACTCTTTTCATTTGTGGCTGGTGATTAAGAATAAACTGAAGACTCAGGATCGGTTAGCGGTTTGGGAAGCTGGGAGTGCAACAAATCTGAATCTTATGTGTTGCCCGTTGTGTAAAAATGGTAGAGATAGTCGAGATCACTTGTTTTTTCAATGTGCCTATGCGAATAAAGTTTGGACAAATGTGAAGAGCATGGTGAATTTAGATAGCGTTGATCATACATGGCAGTCCTTAATGGTTTGGATTGATCAATATTCCAAGTCTAAGAAAGTGGATGATATAGTATGTAAATTGGTCATTGCTGCGGCTTCCTATTATATTTGGCAAGAGCGGAATAGTCGGCTTTTTAGCTCATCTCATTTGACGGAGACACAAGTTGCGGAGAAGATTAAAAATTCGGTTCGATTAAGACTTATGGGCTTCAAGTTTCGGCTGGAATCGGCTAGGAGGAAGATATTCAGCATCTGGAAGATTAATGATAGCAAGGAAGATCAACTTGATCCGGGCTAGAACTTTTGAATTAGATTAGAGTTCGGCCGAGTTTTTTTAGCCGTGGTTGTGTCTAGTTCTTGATACTTTGTTTGGTTGTTTTGTTTTGTTGGTTGTTTGTTTTGTATTCCTAGGCTTGGTATGCCAAGCCTAGTTGGTGTGTCGCTTTGACACACCCTTGTTCTTATTGGTTCATTTATAAAATTCATCGGGGTAACCCTTTACCCAAAAAAACACCACATAGACATGGCTTTGGGATTAATGAATTTGATTAATTATTAGAGATAGTTTTTAATATTCACCATACAATCTAATAACCCGTTTAACTATATCAGTTACCTACCAATTTACCAACTCGCTAACAACGTAAGGAAGTTGCCAATACGCTTGATAAACAACAAATAATTCAAATATAAGAAACGTTGCACAAACTCAACATAAGTAGTCAAGATTTACCGGTTAAAAAGAATCCATAAATGAAATTCAATGCAAAACGAAACAATCATTCATCTGGGCGGGAGCTACAAGCGTTTTAGCTGCTCATGGTTGTCGTCGAAGCTTCAAACTTGATCGAGGATGATTTAAACATGAAAAACTGCTTTTAGGAAGGAAGAATGATGGTATAATCGTATGGTAGTTCGTAGTCGACGGTTGTGGATGATTGAATGAGAATTGGTGCCCTAAAAATCAGATCCTGGTCGTTTAAAAAGGTTTTCCCCTCGCTGACTCGTGCCGCGCGTCGCGACAAAATCCCAAGACACCCCCGCGTGTCGCGGGGGTCATTTGCTTCACTGATACGTCTTTAATTGACCTACATGACTTGTATGGCTCAAGCGGTTCGCGGACGATTCCCAAAACACCCCCGCGTGTCGCGGGAGTCATCACATTGACTTTTTTCTGCTTCCCATTCCTGCATTGACCTGCCAAGCTTGCATTTTCGACTCGTTTCCCTCATTTTACTCACGTTAGCACCTGTTAAACAAACAAACCAATACTTATTAAATATATATAACTTAATATCTTTAACACACTAAAACTAACACGAATTACTTATAAAATACTATGTATTTTGACCTGACATCACATCCCCACACTTATCTTTTTTCATCCCGAAAAAATTCTCTGTAATGGAATCACAATCAGAAACATTGGCATTCAATATACTCAATTAATTTATTAATAAGTCAAACCACACTTTAACCAAGATTGCATGTATATTATCCACCTAAACCCAACTGCCAGCTTCAGAGCCCTTATTCACGATTCATTAAGTTCAAGTAATTATAATTATCTATGTATCTCACACTCAAAAGACTACAACGCCACCTAATCCCATTTCAAGCTTATAAGGTTAATAGATTTACTCTACCGTCTTATATAAAAAACTCTTATGCTATTCCAATTAAACTTATGATGGATAGATGGATGATATTGCGAGCTTTACATGTTTTGCTTATGATCAGTTTAGCGGACATACCTACCCGAGTCACCATCCCAGTGGTTAATACCATAAACTTCACATATTTTTCTAACTCCACCTAGAGGCTATACCCCACCCGAGTCACCATCCCAGTGGTTAATACCATAGGCTTCGTTTTTTCTCTTTTTTTTTTTTCAAACATGAAGCTCAAATGAATGAATGGATGGAATGTTTTTTTTCGGGCGCCACACTGTTTCGGATTATTTTTATAAAAAGAAACAGGTGTGCCAATTTAATCGGAAAAACTTATAAGCTTTTTACTTATGACGTACATCTTATACTTTCCACAGTTTCAATTTTTCCATAGCTCCTAAGGTGAGAACCCACAAGACTCCTAATTTAAGATATTTTTTATCGTTTCTAAGGAATTCCATCAACTGACTGGCCTACCCACATATCCTAAATTAGACGCGTGACTGGCCGTTTATTATCTCATATATATAGTAATCAAATACCAACGATCCAATTATACCTATCATCTTCCATTTTGTTTCAAAAACTTTCTTAAAACATTTTCTATTTTTCAATTTTTTTTTCAAAAACGACACTACTAATGTGACATTTGTGCTCTTGTAAACATTATACGATTCAGAACAACTTTATTATCAATGAAACATTGTGTTTTGATCCCAAGATTTGTTTATTTATGTTTGACATTTGCACGTTTTAATTCTTGTTCGATTTCGAGCTCTTAAACATTTTCTAGAAAGTTATACGTAAACTGTTACGTAAACGTAATCAGTTTAATGCAACGTACACTCTGGAATGATGACATAAGCTAAACATACCCTAAATACCCTTAACATAACTTAGGAATAAGTTTTGGAGGGTTCGGTATGTGAAAATATACTTATTTGATCACAGGGACTAAAAGTGTCAAAACTGTGAAAGTATGCCAATTCGCGTATATTCTGTATTCAGACCATATACGCACATCCAAAAATTTTTGTTATCTTTAAAATATTATATTTTAGTGATTAGAATGCAAAAATATCCATCGTTATGCAATTTGGATCGTTTTCGCGTCCGTGTTAGCTTTCGTCGTAATTAAGCGAAAAACGCGACCGTACGGTCGAACGAACCGACATCCATGATATTTTCAAACATATTTCAAGTCCCTTATGCTTTAACATCCTTGTAAAGCCTTAAAATTGGGTTAACGGGGGTTAAACGTGTCAAAAACAAGCTTAAGGGGCTGCAGGGACTAAAATTTCCAAAAATCAATTCTGCCCTTTATCTGGCTAGTGGGGCGTGAGAGAGGACCCCTCTTGGGTCGCGAGGCGCGAGGCATAGTGCTGGCAGAATGTTTAAATCAGCTTGCAGCCTTGGTTTTCATTCCTTGTTTATTCAAACTTGTGGGCAATTTGTGTGATGAACAAGTATGAAATCTGATCTTGGACACTTGTTATGATCTTATTATTACTTGGGGAATACACAAAACACATGGCATGATCTTATGGATTCAAGAAATCTTTAAATAACATGCTTCATTTCCTCAAATCCTTGCTCATTTCTATCTTTCTTCTCTCTAAGCTCTAAGTGGAGTTGCTACCTTCTTAGGAGGCCTCCTATCTGAGTTTTTCTAGTCTTCTTTTCATCCTAGAACACAAGTGAGTGTTCTATTCAGTTTTGTAATTTATTCAACAATTACAAGCTGAAAGTCAAACAGTTTGACTACCGTTTGACTTTCGGTTTTGACCATGAATTGGTCAAGACAAAGTTCAATTGAACTTTGCAACGTGATCGTAATCATGATGGTTATAATCCCTTGCGATTATGCCTACTGATTACCACGTTGACTAGTCGAAGTGACGAGTCAAAGTTTCGATCAAAATGCACAATTATGTGCATTTTACGACGGAACTATTTTCGGGTATCAAAGCATGGTGGATACGCCGCTGGTACTTCCTATATATAAGTGCTTTTGTCATATTACATGCTGTGGCGTTATCTAGATCACTTGGATGAATGTTTTCAAACGATGTCACGCAACGATGTTTACGTAATGATATAAACCATACAAGTTTTCTTTCAAGACGATTTACTACTTGGTTTACAAAAGCAAATGTTTTAGTCAAGATTCATGGCAACGAGGTTTTTCATAAACTTTAACCAACATGTTTTAGTTGGTTAATTATATTGCAATACCAAACACTTTTCGGTACAAGGTTTTCACTTATCGACTCTAGTAGTCGTACGAGGTATTGCAATATGAATACAAGCCATGAATTTGACACACTCACAAAACCTATGTACTCGCCAGCTTTTTATGCTGACTCTCTTTTCACATATGTTTCAGGTGCTGTTGTTTGATGATTATGATGCTTCACATAGGATTGGACGCGGGCCTTAGTGACATAAAATATGTAAGACAATATGTTTAAACTCGTTTATTTTACTTCAAGACAATGTTAAACACTTATTAATTCAATAAAACATAACTTCAATTACCATGTGTTGTGAAACAATTTATCCTGTGACGTAACTCCCCAACGTTTCCGCCGCGGTTTGTTGTTTTACGCGGTCGGGGTGTTACAACTAATACTAAGACTGGCACGACTAAGACTAAAACACAACTACAGAGACGCTAGTCTCCCCTCCCCACACTTATTTTCTTCATTGTCCTCAATGGAGCGAGAAACTATTTAAGACACAACTACCGACTCAAACCGAAACAAAAATACAAACAAAAGAAATAAAAGAGAAGTAAAATGGAACAGACTCCCCTGATTTTCCTTTTTATCTACATTCATCTAGTTCCAAGCCTTCCAAAACGTCACGGATCCTTCAGTCACAACTCCAAGCCAATAACCCGAACCGTTTAAACACATTCTAGCAACATCATCAAACATAATCATATCATATATATATCAATCAACCCAACCGGATTACCCTTACATTTTTTCCACAAATGTCAAATATCAGATTTAAGTACAGACTATCATTATCAAAATAAAAACAAAACAAAGGAAAAAAGACACATTAACCCAAAATTTCCGGCGGCTAACACCTCTAACTCCTACCCCTCATCTGACCCCCCATCCTGCGGGTCCTCCATGTGCTCATCACCACCACCCGGCTGAACAGGCTGAAGCGGCGGAAACCAATCCGGTATAGCGATATGCTGCTGCTCCATCATGTATCGAATCATGTTCACCTGCATCGCGAACATGTTTGCCCGTGCAGCAAAACCGTCAACCATAGTGTCATATACCGTCTCCAAACTCAATGGATCGGGTCGTGGCGGCCTCAATGGGTGCTGTGGTCGCGGCCCTCAATTTGGGGAACAATATATTGTCTTCTAATACGATGCCCTGCCTGCATAGTGTCACACCCCAAAAACGTCGCAGCGGAAATACAAACGTGGTGGTGATGGAGGGTGGTACCCATATAAGTCTTTGTGGTCGATGCTATAGTTATTTTGGACATTTTATTGTTTTGAAACATTGTTTTTAAGATTACCACGTCTATCATGATCAAGTCATAGTTAGTTTGACCCTTAGAGGTCTTATTACACGCATGGTTCCATAGTTAAAAAGTGTCCAACATTATTTTAATACATAAGCATCACACAACCACATGACAACGCAAGCCAAAATTCTCCGAAGCCGAACTCATGTACCTGAAGAACACGTAAAAATCAAGTGTCAACACAAAGGAAGGTAAGTTCACATATAATTTCCGTACCTATTTGTTTAAGGAAAACTTCCTTATTTGACGCTTAACGGTCTGAAAACATTTACATATGTTTAAAAATAAGACATTCATTTTCTTAAAAATAACGTCATAGTAATATAATTGGAGTCGGCACTGTACCGTATTCCGCATAGTAAGGAAAATCTTTCTTGATAAAAACATCTTTATGTTTTTAAAACGTTCATGTATAATTAATAAAGATCATTTTATTTCCTTTATAAAATGTCATGGAAGAATTCATTCGAAACGGTCCCGCAGGCATGTTTCAGATGAAAACTTATACTCATGGTTTTGATATTAAATTCCGTCATTCTTTTAGTTTTGTAAGTTTGCAAGACGTTGCGAGCTATACAATAACAGCGAGGTTCTAATCAATACCAGACAATATTCAGAATAAAATTCGTCGCTATATGGACACGGAGCTACCGGTCACGACGAGGTTGTCAACCCGATAGATCTATCAACAATTCCACGTGTTCGATACTTAATGATTAAAAATGGCTATAACACTCCACTTATGGTGCCCCGCAATTAGGCACCCAGTTGCCTTCCTCAATTGAACAAAATATATAACCTACTAGAAAGATAAATTTAATAAGGTGCTCTCAGACACCAACATTCTTGCGTTCCGTGTAGAAACGTCTTTATATCAATTAAAATCTCGTTTCTCCCCGAAACATGTTTATATAAATTAAATCTTGTTTCTCCCCGAAACATATTTATGTCAATTAAATCCCATTTCTCCCCGAAACCCATATGATACTTTTTAAACTCGTTTTACTTGAAAATAGTTTAAGTTATACATCTTCTTGAGTTCATAAAACATATTATGATACTCTAAAAATCGTACTTTCAATGAAAATACATTTTTATATAATTTGAAAGCATATTTTATATGAAAACATATGCTTTGCTTTTAATGACATGTTTTCTCTGAAAACAGTATATAAGATGGTAAAATGACATTTTAGTGAATTCTCACTAAAATACATTTAATTGAAATTATGTTTTATATGAAAACATATATTCATTCTTTTTAAAGACGTGTTCTTTACCCCGAAAACAGTTAATAAAACAGTAAAAAGTGGGGTTCTGTGACACTCACCTTTGGGTGCGTTTTATATTATCGCAATCCCTTAAATTGGTTTATTCATCCTAAATTAAGTAAGAACGATTCAATAACCAATTATTCTACAAATAACTAAGTTTCTCTCATACTTAGAATTTTCACAAAACTTTGAGATTTTCTCGAAAAGTCTTTGTTTTAGGGGATGGACCATGAGAAAACTAGTTTAAATGAGAAAACAAAAAAAAAAACTAACGAAAAAAGCCTAAAAATCATACCAATTTTTTTTTTACAAATTTTTATAAAAAATCGCTAGTTTTTATGCATGGAAAAAAAATTTTGAATTTTTTTGTTGTTGTATTGCACATGTGCACTATTACGGATATAGAGCACATGTGCAGTACAACAAAAAAATTATTTTTTTTATTTTTATTTTATTGAAAAAAATTTTATATATAAAAATAGCGATTTTTTTATAAAAAATTGTAAAAAAAAATTGATATGTTTTTTTTTTTTTTGCTTTTTTTTAGGTTTTTTTTAGTTAGTTTTCTAGTTTTCTCATTTAGATGTAGTTTTCTCATGATCCTCTCCCTATATATATATATATATAGGGTAAGGTTCATTTGAGAACCACCCTTATTGCGAGAACCGCGAGAAGTAATGTGAACACAAAATAAAATCTAAAAAAATCAAAAAGCACTCAATTTTTTTTTTATTTTTTTTAATATTTTCTTAAAAAAATTCGCTATTTTTAGTTAGCAAAAAAAAAAAAATTCAAGTAACAGTTATCCATGCACATGTGCATATGTATCATTAATTCGACAAATTCCGTAATACGTTATTAGTAATAGACAATTGCACTTTAATTTACAATACCATCCGTAATACACTACTTTTTACATTACCAATATTCAAAATGCACATGTGCATCATTATGTATAACTATGATATAACGTGTTTTGGTACAAAAAGTTTGTGATTTTGAATGGAGAAGTAGGCCTATATACATGTTTTTTTTTGTTAGTTATACCTAGTTGTTGATGGTTTGGTTATAGTTGTCAATTTATGATGTAATATGTTGATTGAATGGTACAAATGGTGTTGATATACATGTAATAAAGTGAAAATATTGGTAATGGTATTGTATTATGGATGGTAGGAGGTAATGGTATTGTATTATGGATGGTAGAAGGTAATGGTAGTGTATTATGGATGGTAGAAGGTAATGGTAGTGTATTATGGATGGTATGATAGATGAAAGGGAAAGTGTATTCAAAGTAGTGTACCAAAACACCTTATTTCATGTTGATACATATAGATGCACATGTGCATTTCTAATATTGGTAATGTAAAAAGTAGTGTATTACATATGGTAGTGTAAATGAAAGTGCAATTGTCTAATATTTGTAATGAATTACGAAATTTATCAAAGAAATGACAAAAATGCACACGTGCATGTTTGTGTATTATGGATGGAATAATAGATTAAAGAGAAAGCAGTATACCAATACACCTTATTTCATGTTGATACGTATAGATGCACATGTGCATTTCTAATATTGTTAACGTAAAAAATAATGTATTACAAGTGGTAGTGTAAATGAAAGTGCAATTGTCTAATATTTGTAATGAATTACGAAATTTGTCAAAGAAATTATACAAATGCACATGTGCATGGATAACTGTTACTCGAATTTTTTTTTTTGAAATTTTTTTATTATAAACGAAATATAGCGATTTTTCCAAAAAAAAAATAGTAAAAAAAAAAATTTGGGTGTTTTTTTTATTTTTTAGGTATTACTGTTTGTGTTCACACTGGTTCTCGCGGTTCTCGCAATAAAGGGTGGTTCCTAACGGATCCTTCTCCTATATATATATATATATATATATATATGTGTGTGTGTGTGTGTGTGTGTGTGTATAGGGTAAGGTTCATTTGAGAACCACCTTTATTGTGAGAACTATGAGAACCAATGTAAACACACCAAAACAACCTAAAAAAACCTAACCCCCAAGCCCCGCCCCCCCCACACCCCCACCCAAGCTAAAATGCTAAAAACTAAACCCCCAAAAAATCTAAAAAGTACACAATTTTTTTTTAAATTTTTTTATATTAAAATCGCTACTTTTAGTAGCAAAAAAAATGTTTTTTTTTGGTAAGAATTATAGTGATTTTTTTTATAAAAAATATTAAAAAAAATTGTGTGTTTTTAGCTATTTTTAGGTGTTTTTGATTGTGTTCACATTGGTTCTCGCGGTTCTCACAATAAAGGGTGGTTCATAAGGGATCCTTCTCCTATATATATATATATATATGTGTGTGTGTGTGTGTGTGTGTGTATATATATACGAGTCCCGACTAAACCAACCGGCCTAACGTTCCGTTCAAACTCACTCGCCCCAACACTAGTCCTCTTCCTATCCACTTGCACACAATAGAGCATCGACTTCAATGACCCTTTGACACACTTTACCTTCCCAAACTAGTGCATATGCACCAACTATCCGCTCATAATCCCTTTCTATAATTCTAAGCATCATCGCACACTTGCTATCTGCAACTTATTTGCTAACTACGCTCGCCTCATTAAACCAAACATAACTTTTTCGACCCTTGTCCAAATTTTACTTCAACATAATGCAACTACATGGTTTATCTCACTAAGTACCAACCAAGCTCAACTTATCTTTCTACCTCTCGATTAACCCGAACACTACACACATCAAACAACCGAAGCGAGAATCATACCACACATGTCAATTAACCCAAAAATCACTACTTCATAACTCGCCTGGTCAACTCAACACAGCACAACATATGCACTTCAACTTTATTACACATACTACCTCAAACTATTGTGCGAATCAACATACTCGCACCTAAATCCCTGTTTTTGAAATATCTCTCAACTCAAAACCCAATCTTTCATAACTACATTCAGTACCCACTTGAACCCATATGATAATCTTCAAAATTTTAAGAATAAATCATGAAAAATTTGCATAAAACATATAAAAATCCAAGCTTGCATACCTGATTCGCGACTTGAACTAAAAGTTAGAGGAAAAACAATGAGAAGTTGATGTTAATCGGGGGTGGGGGGTCGGTGTAATGGTGGTCGACTGCCGGCCGACGATGGGTATGGTGGTGGTAAGAGAGATGAAGTTGGGATGATGAATGTTTAAGGTTATATGTGAAGTCAAAGTAGACGAGGAATGAACTAAATATGAAAGTATGGAAATTCGTGGCTAGGTATTTGTTGTCGGCGCAGAGAAGAAGAGAGAAAAGGGTTTGCAAGATTATGTCTGATCTGATTGCACAAAAGAATATTTGTTCTGACTGTTCTGCATCGCGCATCGCGGAAGTATTTAGAGAACCCCCCGCCTGTCACGAGGGTGTTAATGTTGCCTAGGGGACAATTTTCCAGTGATACGCCGCAATGGAAGAGGAACCACTCGCGAGTCGCCTAGGGGACCATTTTCCAGCAGTTTTGCTCCATTTAGGGGGTTCATGCCTTAGAAACATTTGTGATTTTTTTATGTTTTCACCTCCCAAACCACCCAAACGAGTTTTTTTGATAAGTTTTCAATAAGAACGTACCTAGGGCTCCTTTTTTCATGATTTTCCTTCTCCGAACCATCTCACATCCCTGAAACACTCCGAAAATATACCAAAAACAACCGAAAATTGTCCAAAACCACTCCAAAAATCAATTTTTCGGGCCAATTTTTTTATTTAAACTTATAATCACGTTGCACTACCCCCAAACAACTATGCATTGCCCTCAATTGCACTAGAGCTTAAACAAACCTCCTCAGACTTCCCCACACTTGAACAATGGCACAATTAGAATCGACGACTCATATAAAACAAACTAACTAAATACGAAAAACAAAAACAAACAAACGAACCTTAGGCTGCCTCCTAAGAGCACTAAGTTTAAGATCTTCAGCTAGATCTTACCTGTGTGATTACTCAGCCTTTGCACGCATGGTGCTCACGTACAGGACCGTTAATTTCTCTTGCATTCAAATATGGTTTCAGTCTATGACCATTTACCATCTGTCGGATATGATCATCAAAGTCTTCAATCTCGACAAAAATGGTTCTCTGGGCGATTTTGGCGACATAGGTGATCTTGTGAAACCCTAGCAGTTTCTTGCTAATCCTGGGCTCGATTGATCTTGCTTATCAGCTTAGGGTTTGTCTGATCGATCCTTAGGCGATAATCAATTGTAATCGGATTAGGGTTTGTAGTTAGGGTTTTGTAAGCGGCGCTGATTTTCTGTTTGCAAACGGGGTGTGTAGTTGTTTCATTCGCATTAGTGCTTCTGATCTTCGGCAATACATCTTCAGAATATTGAGATTAGGGTTCTGATTTCGTTGTTCTAATTTTTGGAAATACATCTGATTCAACGGCGCTGTTCTTAGGCACTAATAAGCTGATTTCAGATTGAGATTAGGGTTCTGATTTCATTGTTTCCCGTTTAGCGAAAGGGGTGCGGCTGGTTCCTTATTGAATTAGGGTTTCGGCAGGTTTCTTCATCATCGCTATTCTTTGTGTTGGCTGGTTTTGTTGATCAGAATCTGTCCGTATTCAGATCAGGGTTACACATGGATGAAGGTAAAACTGATGGTGTATCTCCTCAAGATGATCGTGCCAAACCATCACTTTCTTTTGAGACATTAGCTAGCCGTGTTATTGATGTTGACGGAAATACATGGCTGCCACGTCGGGGTGTTGTTCAGTCGTCTCAAACGGAACTTAGGAAAATCAACATCATTGATGAATTATTAAAGTCTACGGTTCAGGTTCCTGTGGAGAATGAGCAGCCAAACACGAGGGCTTCGGAAAATAGGGAAGATAAGGCTAGTTTTCAGGTCCAAACTGATATGGGTAGTGCTTCGAAGCCCATGTCTTATGCTGATTCGGTTGTGGCAGCCAAGACCAAGCAGGTAAACTTCAGAACTCTTACGAGTCCGGTGTTGCAAGATGGTTGTGATGTGGTGCTCCCCCGGGAATCTGTTAAACTAGATCAAGACAGGTTAGCAAATACATTGTTTGGGTATTTCTTGGGGGATCGTGTGGCTTATCCGGTTGTTGAGTACTTTGTGAGAAACAACTGGAAGAAGTTTGGTTTGCAAAAGTCTATGATGAATGCAAACTGGTTTTTCTTTTTCAAATTTGCAGACAAAGACGGTATGATGAATGTTCTTAAAGAAGGTCCTTGGATTATTCGGTCACAACCTCTCTTCCTTAGTGTATGGTCGCCTACTTCGAGACTAGAGAAGAAGGATGTCAAAAAGATACAAATTTGGGTTAAAATCCATGATGTTCCTATAGCTGCCTATACGGAAGATGGGTTGAGTATGATTGCTACGGCCATTGGTGAGCCGAAATTGTTGGATTCGTATACCGCCACTATGTGTACGGATGCTTGGGGAAGGAGTAGTTATGCAAGAGCTTTGGTAGAAGTTTCAGCTGAGAATGACTTTAAAGAGGAGATAGTTATAGCGGTGCCTGAGCTAGAAGGTGAAGGTTTTATTAAAGTAAAGATGGTTGTGGAATATGAATGGAGTCCCTATAGATGTGCCCACTGTAAGGTCTTCGGACATGCTGATGAGTCTTGCCCGAGACAACCTAGGAAGTGTCCTAAGGAAGTGCCTAAACCTCAGAAACAAAATGGTGGGAAGCAACCGCGTGGTCCGGTGAAGACTCCGGTAGTGGATGAAGATGGCTTTATGGATGTGGATGGTAAAAAAGCGGCTAGGAAATCTGGTTTTCATGTCAATAAAGCTAAGCCGAAATTCGAGTACAGGCCGATTGGGGTCAAAACGAATGGAGGGGTTAAAAAGTCGGATCCTTCGGCTAGTGTAGTGTCTCGGAACCCTTTTGATGCTCTAAGGGATGAGCAGGGCACGGTCCGTCTAAAGAGCAAGGGGACGAGGAATGATATAGCTGATTATGAAGATGAGGAGGTTGTTGAAGTCTATAATGAAACAAATGAATTTATGACTTCGGGCTCATATCCTCTGTATTCAAAAGCAGGGGCAAGCACCTCTTCCACAAAATTCTCTAATGGATAGTCTGTTGTTGGTTCGTGCTAAGGGGATGCTGTTTCGAGGCAACTTTATTTTTGATGATGGAGGATAATGTCTTTTGTTGGTTATGTTTGTTTGTCTACTGGACATTTTGTTCATGATGTAAAGTAGACTAGGTTACTTGATGTCATAGGTTATTTGTTTTTGGATCACATATATGGGGCATGTCCTGTATATGAACTAGTGTGGAATTCATCCTCACTACTTGTACTTATTTGCGGTTGTTTTTAATAGAATCACCGGGGTAACCCTTTACCCAAAAAAAAAAAGTCTTCAATCTCGACATCACCATGTTTTCCAACCTTTGTAACATGGTATGGTCCTATCCTTTTACTCTTCAGCTTTCTAGGGAACAATTCCAGTCGGGAATTGTATAACCAAACAAACAGGCGAACTTCAAACACTTTTGGCTTAAGCTTCGTGTCGTGCACCTTCTTCATTTTATCTTTGTAAGCCGCGGCACATTCGTAAGCCTCATTTCTTATTTCTTCAAGCTCTCCTAACGCCAACTATCTCTCCTTACCTATAGTATCATAATCAATGTTAACCTATTTAACCGCCCAAAGTGCACGGTGTGCAATTTCCACCGGTAAGTGACAACCTTTCCCATAGACCAACCTGTATGGTATAGTTCCAATCAGCTTTTTATAAGCCATACGATACGCCCACAAAACATCATCCAGTTTAGTGGACTAATCTTTGCGGTCGGCTCACATGGTTTTTTTGTAAAATTTCTTTTATCTGTTGATTAGAAACTTTGACGTGCCCACTCGTTTGAGGATGATACAGAGTGGCAATTCGATGATCTACACCATACTTCTTAAGGAGTTTGCCAAAGTTAAAAGTTTTGAAGTGAGATCCCCCATCACCAATGATCACAAGAGGAACCCCAAATCTAGTAAAAATGTTTGATTGGACAAACTTGCAAACAACCTTGTGGCCATTGGTTTTGGTGGCAATGGCTTCAACCCATTTAGACACGTAGTCCACTACCACCAAAATGTAAAGATTACCAAACGAATTCGGGAATGGGTCCATAAAGTCAATTCCCCACACGTCGAAGATATCGACAACGAGGATTGGCTGCATGGGCATCTCATCCCGCTTCATAATGCTACCCATTTGTTGACACCACAAGCAATTTTTAGCATATTCGAACGCATCCTTGAACACCATAGGCCAATACAATCCACATGACAGCACTTTACGTGCCATCTTTTGCCCACTAAAGTGCCCTCCACATGCAGACTCATGCACCATAGAGAGGACAGATGGAATCTCTTCATCTTCAAGACAATTCCTTATGATCTGATCAGCTATAACTTTATACAAGTCCGGTTCATCCCAAGTGTAGTGCTTTGCTTGTGCAAGGAAGTGTGTTTTCCTGCTTCTCGATCAATGCTCCGGTATTATACTTGAATGGGCAAAATTAGCAAAGTTAGCAAACCATGGTTGGGTATTAACATTTAATAATTGCTCATCTGGAAAGGTTTCCAGAATATCATGTTCAGGCCCTTCGATCTCATGCACCACCCATGACAAGTGGTCTGCCACCCCATTCTCACTTCCCTTCTTATCACGTATTTCCATATCAAATTCCTGCAGTAAAAGGATCCATCTGATCAACCTTGGCTTTACGTCTTTTTTCTCCATAAGATACCTGATTGCAGAATGGTCAGAAAACACAATCACTTTACTACCACAATAAGACCTAAACTTGTCTAAAGCATAGACCACCACCAGCAACTCTTTCTCAGTAGTGGTGTAATTCAACTAAGCTTCCGAAAGAGTGTTGCTAGCATAATAAATTGCCACCGGCTTCTTGTCCACTCTCTGTCCCAGAACTGCACCTACTGTGTCACACCCTGACTTTTGCGGAAGCGTGATTATATGTGACTTGCTTAATATCATTGCATTCAACCATTACAAACAACTATATGATAAAACTAAAGATGTCCATCCATTACTTTAAGTTTAAAAACATAACAACATTGTTTTAAACATAGACTTCAAATTCGAGTACAAACCATGCAACTTGTTTAAGAGTTCACAAGGACTCAACAAAAGACATTAAATAAAACCAGACTTTGAAAGGTGCACACTATCCAAATCCTCAGACTTCGGATGACATCTTTTATTCTCAACAGTACTTGAAACATGCAAACGCTCGCCAGATCCACATTTAATTCCATAAATTACATGTAGTTTGAAAACATTAACAAAAGTTGAGCGAGTTCATGTGTTTGTTTGTGTGCACGAATAAACCTTTGTAATCATTGAAAGTATGTATGTTTGTTTGTAAATCCTGGTATGAAAGCAAACAAGGAAAACAAAGAACAGATCGATTAATGGTTTGCAAGGCCATTAATATGTGTGACGTGATGCAGGAAGGCTCAAACCTAGCAGACTTTGCACCGGGCTTCCGGCTGTAAGACATAGTCCTCCCATGGGCCAAACCCTGGTCCACATGGGCGGGGCTCGCTACACCCAAATAGATCTATCACTCATGTCCCTCGGTCCTACAACGAGGATTAATGGTCTTAAGCGTTATACCCACCACTCACATGATCTAGCAGTACATTTCCTTAGCTAACCATACCACATATAAACGTTTGTAAACAGTTTGTAACATGTACTTCACCCCGAAGTTATAAAACTGAAAACAGTTAAAAGAAAAGGGGGACATGAACTCACAGTCTTGCATTCTTCGTAATCTCAGTAACTCAAAGCTCCTTCGGATGTACACGACTACCTACAACGTACTAAGGTTTATTAGACGAGCGGGTCGTGCCTTGGCTTAGTATAAATTAGTGTCTTTGAGTTACATTCTTTGTGTCATCAATATTATTCCAAGTTATATAATTATTTGTTAAAATAATAAATATTTTAACTTAAATTATATTTATTAAATTTTGGAATAATAGTTAAAATAATATATTTTAACTTGTTACTTTTTATGTATTTATACATGTATATCCTTCCCAAGGATGGGTGTACTTGTATTCGTGTTCTTATACTTGTATATTTTTGCCATGTATTGGTGTCGTATTCCGGTGTGTATTTATACGTATGAGAATACGTATCCTTATTGTGATTATTAAGTATTTTATACTTAATTTTGTATTAACTTTTCCGGAATAATATCTTTAATAAAAATTTATCAATATATATTTCCAAAATATATATTTTAAGAAATATTACTTAGAAAAATTATTTATAATTTTCCTTTGGAAAAAATATTTGTATTTCCATATAAGTCCCAATAATATATTTTCAAGTCTAACTTGGAAAATATATATAAACTTATTTTTCTCCCAAAAATAATGTATTTGATGTTTGTTTAAGAAAAATATATAGTTCTTCCAAAAATAATATATCTTCTATTAATTCCAAGAAAATGTATTTTTATTCACCAAAAATAATATATTTTCTTCTTGTCAACAATATGATATAAATTTGTAATAATTGTGAAAATCACATTTTCATTCACTTGGTGTCCAAAATATTATTTACCAAAATATACTTATGAATAATATTTCCGGTATATTTTGTAAGTTATATTCCTTAGTTCGGTTTCCCCAATATTTTGGGTATTCTTTGTATATTTATTCCTTGGAATTTTGGTAACATTTTGGATTGTAATTTATTGGTATTTTGATGAGTTATATTATTTCAAGTCCTAAAATAATATAACTAATACACATAATGTACAAATAATCACACACATGGTGCCTTCTAAATATATATTTCCTAAATACATATTTAGCCACTTTTATTTATAAAAATCAACCTCCAATATTTGTAATTTTTGTAACAAAAATTATGGCAAACTTTATGTAAAAACTCATGGTTTGAAATACACTTGTAAATACTTGTTTAAAAATATTTTTCTAAGTGTTTAATTTTTATAAAATTTTTGCCATAGTTTCCCCTAAAAAATGGAGGTTTCCATGCCTTCAAGGCATATCATTTTCTTTTGTAAATCAACACAATCAATCAACAATCAACAATAAACAATCTATACTTACCAATTTTTGCCAAAAACAAGCATAAACTACCACTTCATGAACTTGAATATTTATAAAAATGTGTAGTAACTTACAAGTGTGCTTAGTAAGCTTAGTTACCCTTTAAAGTGTGGTTGATTCCTTAAAAACATCATTTTTAAAAAAGTTAGTTCTTTACAACTTACAATCACATTTTATAAAAAGAGTTAATTACATAGCTAGTCCCTGTGGTTTGCACAAAGTAACATACTTAGGTACTAATAGTTTAAAATAACATTATAGGGTATTAACTTTTCATTTTGTAACGTTTGGGGGTATTAAGCTTATTTGTAGGCTTAAAATCACATTCTGTTAGTACCTAAGTATGTTATTTTGTGCAAACCACAGGGACTACCTATGTTACTACCTTAGAAGTTAATACCTCCAAACGTTACAAAATGAAAAGTTAATACCCTAGAAGGTGATTTTAAACTATTAGTACCTAAGTATGTTATTTTGTGCAAACCACAGGGACTAACTATGTAATTAACTCCTTAAAATGCTTCTCCTTGGATTTTTCTTGTTACATAAGTGTTTCTACACTTGTTTAACCTTTAAAATGTGGTTTATTTATTTAAGAACCAAGATTAAGTAAATTTTGTGTTTTTTTAACTTGGTTTCTTGAAAAATCATTCTTGAAATATTAGATTTACAAGACTTACATCTTACTTTCATCATCATTTTACAAGAAAACCAATTATTCTTTCAAGTTCATGTCTTTCATGAGGATGATTTATGAATCTTTAACACTTTCATCCTCTCATCTTGCTAGATTATGTTTTTAATCATGATCTAGCAAGATCATATGATGATCTACATCATTTACATAAGTAAACAATCATCAAGTATCACAACAACACTAAACAACATGATTTCTTTAAGATTTCTTATAATTTTAAGCTTATGTTCATGTTTCATCTTCTTGTTTCTTAGTGTTCTTCAAGATAATCAACATGTATCTTTCTTTAACCACTTAAATAAGATGTAAAATGAAGAGTTTAGTGTTCTTACTACTAGCTCAAGGCTAGGGATGATCAAGAGAAGAAATGAAGTGGATAAAAGCAAATGGAGAAGGTTCTTCATCTTCCGAAAGCTCCTAGCTTCCTTGTGCACCTTCTGACACCTTTGTGTATGCTTGGAATTAGATGAAGATGAATGAATGATGGTGATGATGTTGTTGTTGCTTTCGGCCGAACCCAAGAAGAAGAGAAGAGAGAAGAGAGAAGAGTGTGTTGAAGTGTGATGTTGAGTTATGAGAGTTATGAACTCTAAGGTCCTTTTTAAAAAAATCTCATAAGTTTTTCCAATGGTTTTAGTGTTCAACAAAGTGAGACATGATCCAATATTTAATCAAAAGAAAATCAAGAGTGGGGTTCCTTGGTTGGGCCGTCCACTAGGTTGGGGGGGGGGGTATAGGCTAGGTTTAAACTATAAGTTAGTTACTTATTTAGAAATCAAGTATATAGTTAGGGATTTAGTTATTAGATATTTATATAGAGTGTTATGATGTTCGAGGACCATAACTAGCTTGGTAATGTCAAAACAGTGCTTCTAGTGTAAATTTGGTGTTTCGGGTAGTGTCCGGTTGTTCGGTTGGTTACCGGTTCGTTAAGGTGCTAAACTATGCAGTTTAGTGTGCTTTATGTACCCTTTTGTGACAGTTTTGATTCCCGACACTTAGGAAAGTATTCAGGACTATTTAACCATATTTCTGCATAATATTAGAGTGTTAAAATGCTAAATTTGCTGATTTTCTGCGGAATTCTGCAGTTTGTGTGAGTTTTAGGCACTTTCCGGCACTTAAACTATCTCTAGGAAGGCAGTTTTGTGATCCTTACTTTCCTACACACTATACTAGTGTAATACTGGGTATCTAGCTCATTTTATGTCTCAACACATTGTCTGTCTATGTACTGAACTCCGTCAGCATTTTTCTGATTTGTCTGATAACTGTGCTAACTGTGTTTCATGCATCATTTGAGTCAATAAAGTTCTCATGCAATAATGATATGACATTACGCAATATGTGATGCACATGTATGTATAAAGCAATAATCAGAAAGCAGTTCAAGGCATTAATTGTAATTCAGCACAGTCATTAAGCACTAATCATGGTTTAATAGTTGTACGGATACCTGGAATTTTGACAGTTGTCACATTCTCCCCCTGTTAAGAAAATTTCGTCCCGAAATCTTAAGCCTTACTAGCAGCAGGGGAGTTGGGGAACAAATGCGGGTATTTTGCTTTCACACGATCTTCATGTTCCCAAGTAAACTCTGGGCCGTGACGCGCGTTCCATCAAACCTTGACGAGTTTAACACTACTTCTCCGAGTCTTGTTAACTTTCCAGTTAGTAACCTCAACGGGTTCTTCGGTAAAGTGGAGTGTGTCATCAATGTGAACTTCGTCAGCAGGGATAACCACAGTTTCTTGTGTTGGACTTTTCTTCAGGTTAGATACATGGAATGTATTTTTTTTTTTTGGGTAAAGGGTTACCCCGGTGATTCTATTATAGACAACCGCCAAATAAGTACAAGTAGTGAGGATTAGTTCCCCACTAGTTCATATACAGGACATGCCCCATATATGTAAGCAAAAAAACAAACAAACCAAGTTACCACCTCAATCTAGCCTACTACAATCATAATAATGACTAACTAGTAGACAAACGAAAAAATCAAACAAACGACTTCAACCGCCATCATCAAAAATGAAGTTGCTACCAACCGGCAGCCCCTTAGCATGAAACAGAAGCCACCTATCCATTGGACAACTTTATGTGAGAGGTGCTTGCCCCTGTACTGGAAGACGTAGGATGTGTACCCGATGTCATAAACTCATTCGTTTCATCATATACAACCTCTACCTCGTCATCATCAGACTCCTCATGTGGCTCACGTCCCCCTTTATATCTCCCCTGGAAGGAACCCCCGTTCCCCCTAACAAACCCAAGAGCACTAAACGAATTATGTGTTTGAACCTTGGACAACTAGTGCTCCGCGCACTCACATAGGAAGAACTCACTGCCTTTTTCTTTTTATCCACAGGTCTATATTCAAACTTGGGCTTTTGATTGTTAACTTGAAAACCGCTCTTCTTTACATTCTTCTTTGTCTTGACTTCCGTATAACCATCCTCATCTACTTTCGGACTGTTTGTAGGAGGTTTCACTGTCGATCGAATGCATTTTGGACACTCCTCAGAATCATGCCCAAATACACAGCAGTGGGCACATCTCGGAGGTTCCCATTCATACTCCACCCGAATAGTCTCAGTAACATATTTGTTCCCATCCAATTCAGGAATAGCCATGGTTAGAGCCTCTTTCAACTCATGATCAGCTGATATTTCAATGAGAGCCCTAGCATAGCTGCTCCTTCCCCAAGCCTCATTACACATATCAATAGTATACGAATCCAGGCGCACAGGGGACCCAATTCTTGATGCCAACATGCTTAAACCATCATCAGAATATGCCACTAGAGGAACATCATGCAATTTAACCCAAACAACAACCTTTTTAAACTCTTCTTTTTTAAGGGTGTTTGTAGGAGACCAAATGTTGAGAAACATAGGTTTGTTACGGATCATCCAAGGGCCCCCTTCAAGAACAGTATCCATACCCTTTCTGTCTTCAAACTTGAAGAAAAAGAAACCATTTGAATTCATCATAGTTTTCTAAAGACCATGTTTCTTCCAATTTGTTCTGACAAAATATTCAAGTACTGGATATGCAATCCTATCCCCCAGGAAATAACCATAAAGAGTGTTAGCTAACCTGTTTTTAACCTGGCGAACCGAATCAATCGGAAGCACTACATCCACTCCATCCAATGAGACATCTGAATTTAGAGGTCGAAAAGTGACTTTAGGAACTTGATCAGCCGCATCATTGGCCTTCCTAGTGTTTTCATCTTCATTCTGATTCTGAATTGAATCACCACCCCGCTTAATATCACCCTGCTCAACCTGTTCATTTAGGACCACATCCGCATAAGATTGGACATGAGCATTATCATCCTGATTCTGATTTTGAACTCGAGTAGGACTAACATCATTCACCGGTAGCACAAATGCTACCTTTCTCTTGTCAACGACCTTCGCATAATTCTGATTGGGAGAATCAGAACAGCCAATAACATGTTCAGTATCGTTAAGCGGCAGCATAAAACATACCTTCTTACTCGGCATTTCAGAAACCCTAGCCGCCATAAGTGATGTTTGTCTTGGCTCAAATGTTTTACCCTCAATGTTCTTAATCTTTTTCGCAAACACATTTGAGTTTTCTGCATTTAGGCCATCCATAACAGCAGTCACAAACAGTCCTCAAACAGCCACCAGCCGAAACCCCTAGCAGCCGTCAAACAGAAAATCGTTCAAGAAAGGATGAAACACACGAAAAAACTATGCAGCAACCCTTGTAAATGCAGCAAACACACGTAACCCTAATCTGAATTCGCCCAGAATCAGAATTACAAACCAGCCGACACAAAGCAGATATGAAGATAACCCCAATACTGGACACAATTAATCAACGACACAGGAGAATGGCCGGCCGCTCACCCCGTCATCAATTAGAAAAAAAACGAAAAAAGACTGAACCCTAGAAAACGAAAACCTTAGACAGATTTCAATTGTCTAGCGTGTAAGGGACGATTGGAAACCCTTAGATGCTAGTCAATATCGATCGATACCAGGTAGAGATTGAATCTTCTAGGGTTTCACGAGGTCACCAAAAATCGCCCAGAGCACCCCCATTCGCCCAGAGGTTGATACATGGAATGTATCATGAACACCATTTAGTTCTGCTGGTAGCTCCAACTTGTATGCTACAGAACCAACTCTTTCCAGGATTTTAAATGATCTGATAAATCATGGGTTTAACTTACCACGCTTCCCAAAGTGTGCCACACCTTTCCAAGGTGAGACTTTTAATAAAACCATATCACCTACTTCAAATTCCAAAGGTTTTTGTCTCTGGTCCGCATAACTCTTCTGTCGATTACGAGCCGCCTTGATGCGCTCTCGGATCTGCATGATCTTATCTGTCGTCTCTTGGACCAGTTCGGGGCCAACCAGCTGTCTATCACCTGCATCTGCCTAGCACAACGGTGATCTACACTTGCGTCCGTAGAGAGCCTCGAACGGTGCAGCTTGGATGCTTGTATGGTGGCTGTTGTTGTTGGAAAACTCTACCAAGGGTAGATGAGTGTCCCAACTGCCACCCAAGTCCATTACGCAGCACGTAGCATATCTTCTAGCGTTTGAATCGTTCTTTCGCTCTGACCGTCCGTCTGTGGATGAAAGGCAGTACTCAGATTCAACTGAGAACCAAACGCTTCCTGAAAGGATTGCCAAATACTGGACACAAATCTTCCATCTCTGTCAGATATAATCGAGATAGGCACTCCATGACGTGCTACTATCTCCCTTAGGTACAGCTCAGCTAGCTTACCTATGTTATCCTTTTCTCTGATTGGCAAGAAGTGCGCAGACTTTGTCAAACGGTCCACGATTACCCAAATCGTATTATGACCTCTGGGTGTCTTGGGCAACTTTGTTATGAAATCCATTGATATTTGCTCCCATTTCCATATGGGTATCTCTGGCTGTTGTAGAAGACCTGAAGGCTTATGATACTCGACCTTCACTTTGGCGCAAGTCAAACACTTTCCAACATAAGTAGCCACATCGCCCTTTAGTCTTGGCCACCAGTAATAATCCTTCAAATCTTGGTACATCTTGTCCGATCCTGGGTGGATCGAGTACCTCGATTTATGAGCTTCATCAAAAACATCTCTAAGACCACCAAAGAGAGGAACCCAAATTCGTCCCATAAAATACAAGGTTCCTTCCTCATTGGGTACCAACTTTTTCTCCATCCCACGGAGATATTCAGCCTTAATGTTCTCTTTCTTAAGAGCTTCTCTCTGTGCAGCACGAATACGCAACGAGAGGTCTGTCTGAATAATCATCTCCAAAGCCCTAACCCTTATGGGCTTGATCCTTTCTTTTCGACTCAAGGCGTCTGCCACCACATTCGCCTTTCCTGGATGGTATTTGATTTCGCAATCATAATCATTTAACAACTCTACCCATCGCCACTGCCTCATATTAAGCTCTTTCTGATCGAATATATGCTGTAGGCTCTTGTGATTTGTAAAGATCGTACATCGGTTACCATAAAGGTAATGCCGCCAAATCTTCAAAGCAAACACCACTGCGCCTAATTCCAAATCATGCGTGGTGTAGTTCTTCTCTTGAACCTTCAATTGGCGTGAAGCATAAGCGATAACCTTTTATCGCTGCATTAGCACACAACCCAATCCCTGACGCGAGGCGTCACAGTATACCACGAAGTCATCGGTGCCTTCGGGTAGGGATAAAATAGGTGCATCGCAAAGCTTATTCTTGAGCAGCTGAAAAGCTTCTTCTTGTGTATCTCCCCATTCATACTTCTTATCCTTTTGAGTAAGGGAGGTCAGCGGTTGAGCGATTTTTGAAAAATCCTCAATGAATCTGCGATAATACCCTGCTAAGCCCAAAAACTGTCGGATCTCGGTTGGCGTCTTCGGAGTTTCCCAATTCTTAATCGCCTCGATCTTGGTGGGATCCACATGAATTCCATCCTCGTTTACCCCGTGACCGAGGAATTGTACCTCACTCAACCAGAACTCGCACTTCGAAAATTTAGCGTAAAGTTTCTCCTTCTTTAGCAGCTCTAAAATGGTTCTAAGGTGTTGTTCGTGCTCTTCCTTCGTCCATGAATAGATCAAAATATCATCGATAAATACAATCACGAATTTATCGAGATATGGCTAGCAAACTCAGTTCATCAAGTCCATAAATACTGCCGGCGCATTTGTCAAACCAAATGGCATTACTAGAAACTCGTAATGTCCATAACGAGTTCTAAATGCAGTCTTCGGTATACTCTCCTCTTGAATCCGCAGCTGGTGATAACCTGATCGAAGATCGATATTTGAGTAGTAACTCGAACCCTGAAGTTGATCGAATAAATCATCAATCCCCGGCAAGGGATACCGATTCTTGATGGTTAACTTGTTCAGCTCTCGGTAGTCAATGCACATACGAAAACTACCGTCCTTCTTCTTGACAAATAGTACCGGAGCTCCCCAAGGCGAGAAGCTTGGTCTAATGAATCCCTTGTCTAACAACTCCTGAAGCTGGATCGACAACTCTTGCATTTCTGAAGGCGCAAGTCGATAAGGTGCCTTGGCTACAGGCGCGGCGCCTGGAACCAAGTCGATGTGGAATTCGACTTGTCGTTGGGGCGGTAATCCTGGCAAGTTTTCAGGAAGACTTCAGGATATTCCCTTACCACCGGGATATCTTCAAGCTTCGGCTCTTCGGCTTCTTTATCAACAACGTGAGCCAAGAAGGCAACACATCCTTTCCGCATAAACTTCCGTGCCTTCAAACAATTGATAATCCGTAGAGGCGTATCATGCTTTTCTTCGTGCACCACAATCGTCTCTTCATTCGCCATCGGGATGCGGATAATCTTCTCATGGCATACGATCTCAGCTCGATTTCTTGATAACCAATCCATACCAACTACCACGTCGAAACTTCCCAATTCTACTGGCAGCAGATCAAGCGTAAACTCACGCTCTCCAAGCTCTATCACACAGCCTCTAATCACTTCACTAGCTTCCACTAGCTTCCCATTAGCTAGTTCTATCGAGTACGGAATATCTAACTTACTGGCAACTAACCCAAGTATATTCTTAAATTCTAGGGATACGAAGCTATAGTCGGCACCAGTATCAAATAGCACAGAAGCAAGATGTTGATTGATAGGGAACGTACCAGTGACTACGTTCGGATCCTGACGAGCTTCCCTAGCTCAAATGTTGAAGACTCTTCCCTAGGCTTGGTTGCTCTTTGGGCAATCTCGCTTGAAATGCCCTACATCACCACAGTCAAAACAACCTTGGCCGCGACCATTTCCATTCCCATTTCCGCCCTGGTTGTTGTTTCCTCCGCGGTTTTCGTTACCAGCTTGATTTCCAGAACCACCACGATTTCCATTACCTCCCTGATTATTGTTTCCACCTTGGTTTCTATTCCCATAACCGTTTCCACTACGGTTTCCATTGCCATTACCATTTGCGTTTCCTCTTTGACCACCATTCCCACGACCAGTACCAGCCCAGCACGTTTCCTTCGAATGACCATTCTTTCCACAGGTTTCACATTTCCTAAACCTACACTGGCCGGCATGATGAAACTGACATACATCACATTTAGGCAGCGTGCCCATGTATCCCTTCCCCTTGTTTTCTGGACCTGCAGCACCAATCCTGACCTCGGCTGGTGGGTTCGCATCTCTTCACTTACTAGGACTGTTGTTGTTTCCTTGGGTACCCTTCTTGAAATTCGAGAACTTCCTTTTGTTCTCTCCAGACGACTCCACATGAGTCTCTTTCTTCTTTCCCTCAGAAATTGAAAACTTGTTCAATCTAATCGCTTCTTCGGTTAAGGCCACGCTCAAGTCAATGGATTCAGTGATTGTTGGAGGCTTAGAAGTAGTCACCATGCTCAGTATTTGGGGTGCCAATCCCTAAATGAAACGTTCGACTCGCTTGAACTCCAGTTCTACCATGTAAGGGACAACATGAGACAAATCATGGAATCTTTGCACGTACTCAGCTATCTTAGGACCATCCATTTTCAGATTCCAAAACTTGGTTTCCAACTTCTGAATTTTAGCCCTTGAACAGTACTTTTTGCGCATTAGCTCTTTCATCTCATCCCACGTCATAGCATACGGTGCAGCCTCGCCTAGAGTCTGAACCTGAAGGTTCCACCACGACAGGGCCCCATCGAGAAATAATCCAGAAATGTAAGTGACCTGGTGCTCTGGCGTACACTTTCTCATCCGTAGCACAGAATCCGTCTTCTCGGCACATCTTACAAAAGCTACATCACCTCCAGTGTCGTCAAAGTTCAGAGGCTTGCAGTTAAGGAACTGCTTGTAAGTACAACCTGTACAAGCAACATCATTCACAGAGAGCATTAACGCACATGGAATGTCCAAACATGTTGTAATGTGTCTTAGGTGACTTAAACATTACCGTGAGGTGGGTTATTTCCTGAGGTACCTTCGCTGTGTTCAGAGCGTAGGGCCTCATGTTGTGCGATTGCCTGTGAAATCCGTTCGTGCAGTTCTGCCTCTGTTGTGGGCAACTGAGTGTTCCTTCGAGGAGGCATCTTCTAAAAAGAAGATTGGATAGGTCAGGTCTTATTTGTATAATAAGTAGTACGTATATATCATAGCGTTCATCATAGCAAGCATGTCATTTAGCATCACAATCAAATTACAAACATGTAAATTAACAACGTATTTAATGAGAACATGACGATTGAGCTTTCATTAATCATCGACCACAAATATTGTTACATTTTTTACAAAGTGTATTGTATCAAAAGGGAACACAGGGTCACACTACCCTTGTCCAATAAAGCTACCAATCTACAAACGTCATACAATCAAAAGGTGGTCTCCAAAAGGCTTCACAGCTAGGCTCAATAGTGGTGCTCTCATCAAAAGCAATGCAACCTACATAAAACTAAAAACCAACTATGCTGATGGTGGCGGTGGAGGAGGAGGTGGTGGAGGAAAGAAAAGCAAGTTGCGCACAAGCGCAAGCTCCTCCTCAAGCTCATAAACATGACGTGGCAGATAACTGATCTGCTGCTCGACAGTGAGAAATCGAGCATCAAACTCTGGAAATGGAGTGAGGGGGAATGAAAGCAGGCTGACAAGGACATGGTAAAGGACGCGGTGTCATCTCAAGCTCCAAAATCCAGCGACTCATAATCTCGTACTGGAGCTGAAGGGATAAAAGCAACTCATCCCGTGTATAACCAACAAACTGTGAGTGATAGTAGGGATCCGAAATCGGCATGGTATACAGTGGGAACCATCTGAGTGGCTCATCAAGTGGTTAAGAAGTAAAAGGAGCAAAAGGTGCAGACTGAGGGATATGTGGAAAAGCTGCTGAAACATGAGGGTCATGACTAGGCTGCTGGCCTGAAGTGCCTTCCCCTGGGCGGGGTGCGGGTATGTCCTGCAAGAAAATGATAAGTAGATTAATACAATGAACATCAGACTCCACAGGGTGAAAAGGAGCAACATCAGCGGGTGTGGGTGCAGGTGAAGAAATGAATGGCTCAATAACAGGAGGGTCAACGGGTGCAGGAACTGGATCAGGTATGAGGGGTGTAATGTCTGGTATACCAAAAGGAATAGGGTCATGATCAGGTATGGGCTCAGGATCAGCAGGTGCAACATCAGGCTGATCAACGTGAACACAATCTAAATCAAGATCAAGCTCGGGATCGTGTGGAGGGGATGGTGCAGCTGACATGGCTGTATCATCGTCAGAATCAGTGGCATAACGTCGTAATCCAACTAGCTGCAAGGCTGAGGACGTCACAGACTCAAAGGAATCTGAGACAGAGTGCAAACTAGAGTCAGAGGAAATCTCAATAATAGGGATCTCAGGAAGTGGACTAGCAACAGCGTCCTCATCTAGCTCTCCATCGCCATGGGCGTCTTTGGGAGGACCATCAACAAACAGATCAAAGTCATCGTCAAACAAATCATCAAAAGGCCAATCCTCAGGAGGGGTGACCACTAAAGGAACAGGACGAGGATCGGTGCCACAATATGCTCACCATCGGGATGCCCAATGATAAGATGATCGTGGACTGGAATGGGAATAACAAAAGGATCCTCGCCTGGGATACCATCAGCAAGCAGTAAGTCAACTCCAAAATCAGGCAACGCAAACGGCTGAAAGTCGTCGTCGTCATCCTAAAGCATATCTGGGTCACTCTCAGTATCGGATGTAAAGATCTCAGGCTCTGGTGTGAACTCGTCATCAGAAACAATAGCCATGGGGTCATCGGTGTCGGACAATCCGCTCTCGGATGAAGACATAGTGTCTGTAACAGAACAATCACAACATATGCACATATATTAACCACTAACATTTAGTATGCAATCAAGGACAATGTATCATGAAATCATGTATCCTCGTGATTCCTCACGAACCCTTTCTATCCTTCCTAGTCTCCCATACTAAACCACCTAGTCTCCCAGACTAAACCACCTAGTCTCCCAGAATAAATCACCTAGTCTCCTACACTAAACCACAAATGTAAACCTTGCAATCGTGTTTCTTGTCTTTTCATTTGTAAAAATGTTTGTTTCCCTGGATCTGGGCATTTTGTGTATGCAATGAAAACATGTTGTGAAAATATTTTCATGAGAGCCCTAATGATTGTAGTCTAGACTCGAGAAGGAATCCTAGTTCGCTATAATCGAAGCTCTGATACCAAACTGTCACACCCTGACTTTTGCGGAAGCGTGATTATGTGTGACTTGCTTAATATCATTGCATTCAACCATAACAAACAACTATATGTTAAAACTAAAGATGTCCATCCCTTAATTTATGTTTAAAAACATAACAACATTGTTTTAAACATAGACTTCAAATTCGAGTACAAACCATGCAACTTGTTTAAGAGTTCACAAGGACTCGACAAAATACATTAAATAAAACTTTGAAAGGTGTGTCTTATCTAGGATAAGACACACTAACCAAATCCTCAGACTTCGGATGACATCTTTTATTCTCAACATTACTTGAAACATCCAAACGCTCGCCAGATCCACATTTAATTCCCTGAAATACATGTAGTTTGAAAACATCAACAAAAGTTGAGCGAGTTCATGTGTTTGTTTGAGTGCACGAATAAACCTTTGTAATCATTGAAAGTATGTATCTATGTTTGTAAACCCTGGTATGAAAGCAAACAAGGAAAACAAAGAACATATCGATTAATAGTTTGCAAGGCCATTAATATGTGTGACGTGATGCAGGAAGGCTCAAACCTAGCAGACTTTGCACCGGGCTTCCGGCTGTAAGACACATTCATCCCATGGGCCAAACCCTGGTCCACATGGGCGGGGCTCGCTACACCCAAATAGATCTATCACTCATGTCCCTCGGTCCTACAACGAGGATTAATGGTGTCACACCCCGACCACGTAAAACAACAAATCATGGCGGAATCGTCGGGGAGTGTTGTAACAGAATTTTTGATTCAAAACATGGATACAAAGAGTTTCGTTTTATTGAATATTAAACATTGTCTTAAAGTTAAACAAGCAACTCAAACATGGTCTATCATCGTTATTAAATCACTAAGGCCTCGTCCAGTCCTAAGTGAACATGCATCCTATTCGCAATCAACATTAAACAACACCACCTGAAACATATGTAAAAACAAAGTCAGCAAAGAAATACTGGCGAGCACATAGTTTTTGTGTGAGTGTCAGATTCATGGCTCGTTGAAATATCTCGTACAACTTTGTTATTTGATATTTGAAACCTTGTTTTGTAAAATGTTGGTATTGTAAAATGAATAACCAAGTCAAAACAGATTGGTCATAATTTATAAATCTCGATGCCATGAATCTTAACCCAAAACATTTATTGATGTAAACCAAATCATAACTCGTTCTTGTAATAAAACTCGTATGGTTTATATAGTTTCGTAAACATCGTTGTGTGACATCGTTTAACTCGTTCGCATTGTAGATCATCATTCATTTGTTTAAATCGTTCATAATCGTTCAATCGTCAATAATCGTTCTCGTACAAATCGTTCTCGTACAAATCGTTCTCGTTTTAATTGTGAAAACTACTTTTGGTCGTCTCGCTAATAACATTCAAACCTTTGTGACTCGTCCATCGTTCAACTCGTACAACTCGTATTAACAAACCACCAAAGGGTAGGTTAACAATCATCAGATTCAGTCGTTATCCACCTAACCCACACATAACCATCGGTGCGGTCTGATAACGGGATTTGTCGGAATACTAGTCGGCTTGATCAATGCTAATGAATGTCATTCGTTATGTAACTACCACCAATAAGTTTGTTCACATTATCGAAATCGTTATTAGTTTTGTATAAACCATCTCAATCGTTTTGAAACCATCGTTAGAATATTGAAATCGTTTTGATACATATGAATCACCCAAAAACAATCGAAAACAGTAAAAAGAGGGGATCTATGTACTCACCTTTGGGTGCGTTTTTATTTGTTAACACAATCCCTCAAATTGTTTATTCGTCCTAAATTAAATAAGAATGATTTAATAATAAAAAACCCACAAAATACATAAGTTTCTCCGATACTTAGAATTTTCACATAACCTTGAGATTTTTCTCAAAAAGTTATTATTTTTTTATTATATTAGTGTATTTGTATATATGTACTCGAGCGTAATACACATAACCTTGTCAACACCAACACATTATCATACACATATTGTAAAACACATAGCACATTGTAACACATAAAATTTACCCATGAACAACCCATTCTAGTGTATGTCGAAAAACACTTATTTTAGCGATTCGGTAACATTTTTGGGCGTCGGAAGTAACGTATGACTAACCAAACACCAAGTAAACTTAATATAAGTTAAAATACTTATTTTTATATCAAAAATATCAGTTTGGTTACTGATCTAAAACAGTTTTGTAAAAATCCTCCGAAAAGGCGATTTTTAACCGTTTTACCGCTTAGTTTTGCATCAAACATTACCCGAACCATCCCAAATCGAAACGACTTGAAATTTTAACATAACCCATGTTATTTACTGAATAAAATAATGGTTATACTCATGATAGTGCAGGTCTTAAATAAAGCACATAAATCATGCAAATTTCACATAATTTACCACTTTTAAGCTATATGTACAGCATGCAAAGCTATCAAACCTATGTCAAAGTTTCATGCCATTATAATACACCAAACAATATTATTTTTTGTGTTTATAACCTGTTCAAAAACATTTTTGTCATACAACCCTTTTTCACCATTTCTTGAGCTTTAAATCAACATGTATCTTCATGTACAAGTGCCTAAAGCATACTATCACAACATCAACTTTTCATATGAGTTCAGATGCATCAAATATGTGATTTATTCATGTTATTTGCTGATGTACTTGAACATTTAACATATCATACATAGATCATCAATCACTTGCATTTTAACTAGTATTCAAGAACAAGCAACAACTTAAACAAGTACTTAACAACAACCAAACTCAAACTCAAAAACTCATATACACACATATATATGTACGGTTATATACATATATATATACACCACCATTTTTATTAGTATCAAGACCCATCTCACTTTAGATTTCAAGTTTGTGAAAATTCCAAGATTTAAGAGAAACTTCAAATCATCAAGAACAACCAAGAATCAAAAATATGATTTATACATAAATGTTATACCTTCAAGATTCAAGTAGGTTGTGGGATGAGATTTTGATGATAGGAAGCTTGAATCACTTGAAAACACCTTGGAAACACCTTTGATTCTTCACAACCACTTGAAATATGCTTGGAAAGGGACTTGATTCTTAAGAACAAAGTTGCAAGGATTGAATATGGTGAAGATGATGGTGTGGACGGTTGGGAGAGAGAGGAGAGAAGGAGGAGATTTGATATGTGATCTTGAAGGAGATATGGAAGATATAAGTAGAGATTTGGAGTGAAGCATGTTACAACACTTGTCCAAGGAAAGATCTAATAAGATATTGAAATATCTAGCAAAAATTTGGTGGGGCCACCTATATTGTGACCGTAAACACATATGGGGAGGGGCTCCATGTGTAATTTTTTATATAAATATGTTATATGTAGGCTAAAACGGGTGTTTAACTGGGTACCGGGTATTTTATCTAGCGTTTAAATTTCGGTTTATGGCGTTCTAAATTATTTTTATTTTTCTATAAAAATAAACTCGCCAAAATATTACTGAAACAAATTTCAATTGCCAAGACTGGCTGCGTTGTCTGCGTTTTGCCGTAGAAGCACGGTGTTGCGCAGAAACACGCGGTACGTGCTTAAACTTGAAAAATAACGTTTTTAGGCGTTTTTAATTTATTTTTCAACACGAACCTGATTAAAATAAAAATTTTAATCATAACAGAATATTTTTGGGATTTAAATATTATCCGGGCGGTCGGCAACGTTCGTTTCGCAGTTTTGTCGTAATTAGTTCTTTAGTTCAAATAAACATGTTCTTGCCATACCGAATCCTTCGAAACTTATTTCTAAGTTATGTAAAGGATATTTAGGGTATGTTTGGCTTACGTCACAGTTCCGGAGTGTACGTCGCGTTAAACTGATTGCATTTACACACCAGTTTGCGTATAACCTTTCAGAAAGTGATTTAAAGCTCGAAATCGGAATCGAATCAAATCGTAAAATCATTAAACACAGATACACACATAATAACACCAAAACACATATAATAACACCAAAACACATATAATAACACCAAAGCACATTGTTTTATTGATAACCAACATTGTTTTATATTATACGATGATTACAGAACACAGTTGTCACAGTCTCCCCTACTTTAGGAAATTTCTTCCCAAAATTTTATTTAGAGGAAACTTGTGAAAACAAATGCGGATATTTCGTCTTCATCTGGTCCTCACGTTCTTTATGGTAAGGATCCTGATTACCCTTCGTTTCTAATCACTTGAAGTCGGATTTGGGTTCTCGTTTTTAGGGTATCTTTTTTCGTTTCAATCGATAGGTTGAAGATTTGAACACAGGGTTTAATCGGCTAATTCTTAATACTTATTCGGCTGTCCGTTTCATGTTAGTGTCCGGCAGTTTAAATTCCTTTCATTTGCTGATCGATTGCTGTTCAGTCACAACGTAAACTGTTCCAATCAGTTCTGGTTAATCAGTCGCTAGTGCGTTCTACTTTAGGGTTTCGGCTGGTTGCTGTTTGAGGCCTGTTTGTGACTGCTGTTATGGATGGCCAAAATGCAGAAAACTCAAATGTGTTTGCGAAAAAGATTAAGAACATTGACGGTAAAACATTTGCGCCAAGACAAACATCACTTATGGCGGCTTGGGTTTCTGAAATGCCGAGTAAGAAGGTATGTTTTATGCTGCCGCTTAACGATACTGAACATGTTATTGGCTGTTCTGATTCTCCCAATCAGAATTATGCGAAGGTCTTTGACAAGAGAAAGGCAGCATTTGTGCTACCGGTAAATGATGTTAGTCCTACTCGAGTTCAAAATCAGAATCAGGATGATAATGCTCATGTCCAATCTTATGCGGATGTGGTCCTAAATGAACAGGTCGAGCAGGGTGATATTAAGCGGGGTGGTGATTCAATTCAGAATCAGAATGAAGATGAAAACACTAGGAAGGCCCATGATGCGGCTGATCAAGTTCCTAAAGTCAATTTTTGACCTCTAAATTCAGATGTCTCATTGGATGGAGTGGATGTAGTGCTTCCGATTGATTCGGTTCGCCATGTTAACAACAGGTTAGCTAACACTCTTTATGGTTATTTCCTGGGGGATAGGATTGCATATCCAGTAGTTGAATATTTTGTCAGAAAAAATTGGAAGAAACATGGTCTTCAGAAAACTATGATGAATTCAAATGGTTTCTTTTTCTTCAAGTTTGAAGACAGAAAGGGTATGGATACTGTTCTTGAAGGGGGACCTTGGATGATCTGTAACAAACCTATGTTTCTCAACATTTGGTCTCCTACAAACACCCTTAAAAAAGAAGAGTTTAAAAAGGTTGCAGTTTGGGTTAAATTGCATGATGTTCCTCTAGTGGCATATTCTGATGATGGTTTAAGTATGTTGGCTTCAAAAATTGGGTCCCCTGTGCGCCTGGACTCGTATACTAGTGATATGTGTAATGAGGCTTGGGGAAGGAGCAGCTATGCTAGGGCTCTCATTGAAATATCAGCTGATCATGAGTTGAAAGAGGCTCTAACCATGGCTATTCCTGAATTAGATGGGAACAAATATGTTACTGAGACTATTCGGGTGGAGTATGAATGGGAACCTCCGAGATGTGCCCACTGCTGTGTTTTTGGGCATGATTCTGAGGAGTGTCCAAAATGCATTCGATCGACAGTGAAACCTCCTACAAACAGTCCGAAAGTAGATGAGGATGGTTATACGGAAGTCAAGACAAAGAAGAATGTAAAGAAGAACGGTTTTCAAGTTAACAATCAAAAGCCTAAGTTTGAATATAGACATGTGGATAAAAAGAAAAAGGCAGTGAGTTATTCCTACGTGAGTGCGCGGTGCACTAGTTCGTCCAAGGTTCAAACACATAATTCGTTTAGTGCTCTTGGATTTGTTGGGGGGGGAACGGGGGTTCCTTCCAGGGGAGATATAAAGGGGACGTGAGCTAAATGAGGAGTCTGACGATGACGAGGTAGAGGTTGTATATGATGAAACGAATGGGTTTATGACATCGGGTACACATCCTACGTCTTCCAGTACAGGGGCAAGCACCTCTCACATAAAGTTGTCCAATGGATAGGTGGCTTCTGTTTCATGCCAAGGGGCTGCCGGTTGGTAGCAATTTCATTTTTGATGATGGCGGTTGACGTCGTTTGTTTGATTTTTTCGTTTGTCTACTCATTAGTCATTATCATGATTGTAGTAGGCTAGATTGAGGTGGTAACTTGGTTTGTTTTGCTTTTTTGCTTACATATATGGGGCATGTCCTGTATATGAACTAGTGGGGAACTCATCCTCACTACTTGTACTTATTTGGCGGTTGTCTATAATAGAATCACCGGGGTAACCCTTTACCCAAAAAAAAAGTAAACTCGGGGCAACGTTTGGATTCCCAGCGAACTTTGACCAATCGAATATGTTTGTTCTTCAACTATTTGAATGTACAGTCCACTATCTCCACAGGTTTCTCGACAAAGTGCATTGTTTCATCGATTTGAATCTCGTCGAGAGGAATGTGAAGATCAGCATCAGCTAAACACTTTCGCAGATTGGACACGTGAAAAGTCGGATGAATATTTCCAAGCTCTGGAAGTAGCTCTAGTCGATAGGCAACCTTTCCAATTCTTTCAACAATCTTAAATGGTCCAACATATCGTGGTGCAAGTTTTCCTTTCTTCCCAAATCTAACCGCTCCTTTCCAAGGTGACACCTTGAGTAGGACACGGTCTCTGATTTGAAATTCTAAGGGCTTGCGTCGCAAATCTGCATAACTCTTTTGACGGCTTCTAGCTGTCACAAGATTATCGCGAATTTTCTTGATTTTGTCTGTTGTTTCCAGAATGAGCTCAGGTCCAGTAAGCTGAGCTTCACCGATCTCATTCCAACATACAGGTGAACGCCATTTTCGACCGTAGAGAGCTTCGAATGGTGCCATATTAATACTAGCATGATAACTGTTGTTGTAAGAGAACTCGATCAGTGGAAGATGAGAATCCCAATTACCACCAAAGTCTATCACGCATGCTCTAAGCATATCCTCCAAAGTTTGAATCATTCTCTCAGATTGTCCATCTGTTTGGGGATGATAAGCAGTGCTCAGATTTAGTTGGGTTCCCAAAGCAGATTGCAGGGTCTTCAAAAAATGAGATGAAAACCGAGCATCACGATCAGAAATGATATCCAAAGGAAACCCATGTCGAGATACTATCTCATCAACATAAATCTTTGCAAGTTTATCAGCAGATAGATCCTCACGAATCGGTATAAAATGAGCTGATTTCGTTAATCGATCGATAACAACCCAAATAGCATCGTGACCTTTAGATGTACGCGGTAACTTAGTGATGAGATCCATTGCAATGTTCTCCCACTTCCAAACCGGTCTCTCTGGCTGTACAAGCAAACCAGAAGGTCGTTGATGCTCAGCCTTGACTTTGAGAGAAGTTAGGCATTTCGATACATACAAGGCAACATCCTTCTTCATACCACCAGAACTGAGTACGAAGATCCTTGTACATTTTATCAGCACCAGGATGGATAGAATATCGAGACTTGTGAGATTCGTCCATTACCAAGGTGCGAAGATCGTCTTGTTTCGGAATCCACAAACGATCCTTGAAATATAGCAACCCATCGTCCTTCGTTTCAAGTTTAAGTTCGAGTTGAAGCGGTAGCTCATATTTCAATAAGCCTTTGATCACACAAGATCGTTGAGCTTGAAGGACACGAGATTGAATATCAGATAGGGTTCGAACAGAATGAAGCTTGACTCGTTCCTTTCGACTAAGCGCATCGGCTACGACATTCGCCTTACCAGGATGGTAGCAGATCTCGTAATCATAATCGTTTAAGAGTTCAACCCAACGTCGTTGCCTCATGTTCAGCTCCTTCTGATTGAGAATATGCTGGAGACTTTTGTGGTCTGTAAAAACCACACACTTCGTTCCATAGAGGTAGTGTCTCTAGATTTTAAGTGCGAAAACCACAGCTCCTAATTCAAGATCATGAGTCGTATAGTTCTTCTCGTGAATTTTCAGCTATCTAGACGCATAAGCTATGACTTTACCTCGTTGCATAAGAACGCAACCAAGTCCTAGATTTGACGCGTCACAATAGACAACAAAATCATCGTTTCCCTCAGGTAGAGTTAAAACAGGAGCATCACAGAGTTTCCGTTTCAGCGTTTGGAACGCTTCTTCTTGCTTAGGTCCCCACTCAAAAGGCTTATTTTTCTGAGTCTAAGCAGTGAGTGGAACCGCGATCTTTGAGAAATTAGAAATGAATCGACGATAATAACCAGCAAGACCAAGAAATGATCGAATCTCTGTAGGTGTCGTCGGTGTATTCCAATCCTTAATAGCAACAATCTTGGATGTATCTACATGAATACCTTGCTTATTGACAATATGACCCAAGAACTGAACTTCTTTAAGCCATAATTCACACTTGGAGAATTTAGCAAAAGGTTGTTCCTTCTTTAGGAGTTCCAATGTCAAACGAAGGTGTTGCTCGTGCTCTGCTTGAGACTTTGAATAAATGAGAATATCGTCGATAAACACAATGATGAACTTATCTAAATAAGGTTTACAGACCCTATTCATTAAGTCCATGAAGATAGCTGGGGCATTCGTCAAACCAAAAGGCATGACAGTGAACTCGTAATGCCCATATCTTGTACGGAAAGCAGTTTTGGGAATATCTTCTTCGAGGACACGAAGTTGATGATACCCAGAACGCAGATCGATCTTGGAAAAACATGAAGCACCTTGCAGCTGGTCGAAGAGATCATCAATTCTAGGTAGGGGATATCGATTCTTGATGGTAAGCTTATTAAGCTCACGATAATCGATACACATTCGAAAAGATCCATCTTTCTTTTTCACAAAGAGGACAGGAGCTCCCCAAGGCGAAAAGCTTGGACGGATGAATCCTTTATCAGACAACTCTTGAAGCTGTTTTGATAACTCTTGCATCTCCGACAGTGCAAGACGATAAGGTGCCTTCGCAATCGGGTTGGCATTGGGTACAAGGTCAATATGAAATTCGACTTGACGAACTGGAGGCAAACCAGGCAGTTCATCGGGAAACACCTCAGGATAATCCCGAACAATCGGAATATCCTGAATACTCTTGCTCTTGCCTTTCTCCTCGGTGACATGTGCCAGGAAAGCAACATATCCTTTTCGCAAATAACTTTGGGTCTTCATACACGACATAAGCTTCAAATCACCAGATGGCTTCTCGCCACGAACTTCCAGAATATCGCCAGTCGGTAGAGGAATACGAACAATCTTATCGAAACAAACCACCTCAGCATGATGTTTGGTTAACCAATCCATCCCCACAATAATATCGAAACTCCCAAGTTGCATCGGCGTGAGGTCAATGGGAAAAAGATGGTTATCAAGGTTTAACTGACAATCACGAATAACAGAATCGAGAACAAGAGGTTTACCAGTAGCAACTTCGACAGATAAGGGTTTCCTCAGTTTAGTTCTAGGTATCGCAAGCAAAGGCTCAAAAGATAATGAAACAAAACTTCTATCGGCGCCAGAATAAAAAAGAATAGATGCAGGTCGATTGTTAACAAGAAACGTACCATTAACCACCTCGTTGTCAGCCCTCGCTTCGTTAGCATTCAGATTGTACGCTCGCCCACAGGCGGGATTCACATTTGCGTTGACATTCGCATTCGAGTTCGCATTAGCATTCGCGTTTGCATTCACTAGCCTCGGACAATTGTTGCGAAAGTGACCAAACTCTCCACAATTGAAACATGAACCCGGTGGGAATCTAGCAGCATTCCCCTGAACTGGAGCTTGATTCTGAACAATCTGATTCTGACCCAAACGACAGTTGTTGGCCAGATGCCCAAACTTACCACACGTTGTGCATTGCCTACAAGCTTGTTGTGCAACATGATGACCGTTGCAGCGAGCACAATGAGGTGCGGTACCAGCATATGCTTTCTTCACAGGCGGTTGGGCTGGTGGGTTCTGAGCAGTAACTGCAAAGTTCTGAGCACCCTTTCGCTTTCTCGACTTCTTCGACGACTCACCTTTCTTACCCTTACCCTTTTCCTTGACAGATTCGGTCGACTTCTTCTTATCACCCTTGCAGGTAAGTTTACCCTTCCTGACTTGCGACTCAGTCAGGGTAGCAGATAACTCGATCGCTTGACGAACAGTAGTAGGATTAACGCCAGTCACTATATCCTGTATGGAATCGGGTAAACCATCGATATACCTCTCTATCGCTTTATCCAACGGGGTAACCATAGTAGGACACAAAAGACTGAGTTCCTCAAATCGATCCATATACGCACGGTGTTCTCCCCCATCTTGTTTTAGATCATCAAACTCTCGTTCCAAGGCTCGAATTTCGTGACGGGGACAGAACTCTCTCATCATGAGAGCTCGAAGCTCTTCCCATGTTTGTGCCAACGCCACTTCGGCACCCCTGTCGTGCATCACTCCGTTCCACCACGTAAGAGGACGCTTCTCAAACACACTTGATGCAAATTCAACCTTACGCCCATCCGGACATTGCACATGTCTGAATGTGCTCTCGATACTTTCGAACCATTGAAGGAGTGCAGTTGCTCCTTGTGACCCAGAAAACTTTAGCGGCTTAGCAGAATTGAAATTCTTGAAATTACATTGTGCATTGTTGTTAATATTGTTGTTGTACAGCTCGTGGATTTGGGTCACAACGCCTAGAAGCACAGCAGCCATTTGCTGAGAGACAAGGGCTGCGACTTCTTCAGCAGTGAAAGATTGTGCATCACGTCGAGGAGGCATTGTCTAACAAGGAAATATGAGAAACGAGTGAGGTCGATAATTAGGAAAAACAAAAGAGGTATTGAAAATATCGACGAAACATAAGGAAGGCGATCATTTGTTCGTTACCTCGAACAAACAAACGACACGCAGTGACTAATCAAAGTAATGAATCAAAATAATGTATTGCGAAGACATGCTCGCCTATAAGTGAACACTCACCCCAAGAGTTCCCAGGTAAGAGTGACTGGTCCGATTATGTGGATTTGTACGAACACTCTAGCCTTAGACAGAAAACTCAGGGTACAGGCATTCACTCTTCCAGTTTGCACGTGTTCACATTATTTAGACCCAAACTTTGACGAGATTTTGAAACTCAAAAGGCACTAAGCCAAAAATGAGTCAAACTGGAAGGGTTCAAAACCTTACAACAGAGGGTTCAAAACCTAGTAATCAATCATCCTAGAACGGATGATTAATTTTCGAAGCAGATTCGGATTTTGTTTTTAAAATCTAAACGCAAATCAACTTGCGTTGGGGTCCTAGAAAGTTATAGTCTAGGTCAAAATATTACTAATAACCTAATTCCCTATAACCATTGGCTCTGATACCAACTTCTTCTGTCACACCCCCGACCACGTAAAACAACAAATCGTGGCGGAATCGTCGGGGAGTGTTGTAACAGAATTTTTGTTTCAAACCATGGATACAAAGAGTTTCGTTTTATTGAATATTAAACATTGTCTTAAAGTTAAACAAGCAAGTCAAACATGGTCTATCATCGTTACTAAATCACTAAGGCCTCGTCCAGTCCTAAGTGAGCATGCATCCTATTCGCAATCAACATTAAACAACACCACCTGAAACATATGTAAAAACAAAGTCAGCAAAGAAATGCTGGCGAGCACATAGTTTTTGTGTGAGTGTCAGATTCATGGCTCGTTGAAATATCTCGTACAACTTTGTTATTTGATATTTGAAACCTTGTTTTGTAAAATGTTGGTATTTGGTCATAATTTATAAATCTCGATGCCATGAATCTTAACCCAAAACATTTATTGATGTAAACCAAATCATAACTCGTTCTTGTAACAAAACTCGTATGGTTTATATAGTTTCGTAAACATCGTTGTGTGACATCGTTTAACTCGTTCGCGTTGTAGATCATCGTTCATTTGTTTAAATCGTTCATAATCGTTCAATCATCAAAAATCGTTCTCGTACAAATCGTTCTCGTTTTAATTGTGAAAACTACTTTTGGTCGTCTCGCTAATAACATTCAAACCTTTGTGACTCGTCCATCGTTCAACTCGTACAACTCGTATTAACAAACCACCAAAGGGTAAGTTAACAATCATCAGATTCAGTCGTTATCCACCTAACCCACACATAACCATCGGTGCGGTCTGATAACGGGATTTGTCGGATCCTATGGTACCATAACCTAATACTGGTCGGCTTGATCAATGCTAATGAATGTCATTCGTTATGTAACTACCACCAACAAGTTCGTTCACATTATCGAAATCGTTATTAGTTTTGTATAAACCATCTCAATCGTTTTGAAACCATCGTTAGAATATTGAAATCGTTTTGATACATATGAATCACCCCAAAACAATCGAAAACAGTAAAAAGAGGGGATCTATGTACTCACCTTTGGGTGCGTTTTTATTTGTTAACACAATCCCTCAAATTGTTTATTCGTCCTAAATTAAATAAGAATGATTTAATAATAAAAAACCCACAAAATACATAAGTTTCTCCGATACTTAGAATTTTCACATAACCTTGAGATTTTTCTCAAAAAGTTATTATTTTTTATTATATTGGTGTATTTGTATATATGTACTCGAGCGTAATACACATAACCTTGTCAACACCAACACATTATCATACACATATTGTAAAACACATAGCACATTGTAACACATAAAATTTACCCATGAACAACCCATTCTAGTGTATGTCGAAAAACACTTATTTTAGCGATTCGGTAACATTTTTGGGCGTCGGAAGTCACGTATGACTAACCAAACACCAAGTAAACTTAATATAAGTTAAAATACTTATTTTTATATCAAAAATATCAGTTTGGTTACTGATCTAAAACAGTTTTGTAAAAATCCTCCGAAAAGGCGATTTTTAACCGTTTTACCGCATAGTTTTGCATCAAACATTACCCGAACCATCCCAAATCGAAACAACTTGAAATTTTAACATAACCCATGTTATTTACTGAATAAAATAATGGTTATACTCATGATAGTGCAGGTCTTAAATAAAGCACATAAATCATGCAAATTTCACATAATTTACCACTTTTAAGCTATATGTACAGCATGCAAAGCTATCAAACCTATGTCAAAGTTTCATGCCATTATAATACACCAAACAATATTATTTTTTGTGTTTATAACCTGTTCAAAAACATTTTTGTCATACAACCCTTTTTCACCATTTCTTGAGCTTTAAATCAACATGTATCTTCATGTACAAGTGCCTAAAGCATACTATCACAACATCAACTTTTCATATGAGTTTAGATGCATCAAATATGTGATTTATTCATGTTATTTGCTGATGTACTTGAACATTTAACATATCATACATAGATCATCAATCACTTGCATTTTAACTAGTATTCAAGAACAAGCAACAATTTAAACAAGTACTTAACAACAACCAAACTCAAACTCAAAAACTCATATACACACATATATATGTACGGTTATATACATATATATATACACCACCATTTTTATTAGTATCAAGACCCATCTCACTTTAGATTTCAAGTTTGTGAAAATTCTAAGATTTAAGAGAAACTTCAAATCATCAAGAACAACCAAGAATCAAAAATATGATTTATTTAAGAGAAACACGCGGTACGTGCTTAAACTTGAAAAATAACGTTTTTAGGCGTTTTTAATTTATTTTTCAACACGAACCTGATTAAAATAAAAATTTTAATCATAACAGAATATTTTTGGGATTTAAATATTATCCGGGCGGTCGCCAACATTCGTTTCGCAGTTTTGTCGTAATTAGTTCTTTAGTTCAAATAAACATGTTCTTGCCATACCGAATCCTTCGAAACTTATTTCTAAGTTATGTAAAGGATATTTAGGGTATGTTTGGCTTACGTCACAGTTCCGGAGTGTACTTCGCGTTAAACTGATTGCGTTTACACACCAGTTTGCGTATAAGCTTCCAGAAAGTGATTTAAAGCTCGAAATCGGAATCGAATCGAATCGTAAAATCATTAAACACAGATACACACATAATAACACCAAAAAACATATAATAACACCAAAGCACATTGTTTTATTGATAACCAACATTGTTTTACATTATACGATGATTACAGAACACAGTTGTCACAAATGGTCTTAAGCGTTATACCCACCACTCACATGATCTAGCAGTACCTTTCCTTAGCTAACCATACCACATATAAACGTTTGTAAACAGTTTGTAACATGTACTTTACCCCCCAAGTTATAAAACTGAAAACAGTTAAAAGAAAAGGGGGACATGAACTCACAGTCTTGCGTTCTTCGTAATCTCAGTAACTCAAAGCTCCTTCGGATGTACACGACTACCTACAACGTACTAAGGTCTATTAGACGAGTGGGTCGTGCCTTGGCTTAGTATAAATTAGTTTCTTTGAGTTACGTTCTTTGTGTCTTCAATATTATTCCAATACGAAAGAAAAGGTTGACGATGGGGGCTGATTAGTTTTGTTTCTGGTTGTTATGTCTAGAGTTCTTGTCTAGTTGTTTTCCTTAGTTGGTTGTTTTGTGTTTTTGTGTTTTTTTTCTGGTTTACTTTCATGGGGCATGTCTCATGATTGAACTAGTGTAGACTCCCTACACTACTTATGTTTCTTTGGTTGTGAATATATAGAATCACCGGGGTAACCCTTTACCCAAAAACAAAATATTATTCCAAGTTATATAATTATTTGTTAAAATAATAAATATTTTAACTTAAATTATATTTATTAAATTTTGGAATAATAGTTAAAATAATATATTTTAACTTGTTACTTTTTATGTATTTATACATGTATATCCTTCCCAAGATAGGTGTACTTGTATTCGTGTTCTTATACTTGTATATTTTTGCCATGTATTGGTGTCGTATTCCGGTGTGTATTTATACGTACGAGAATACGTATCCTTATTGTGATTATTAAGTATTTTATACTTAATTTTGTATTAACTTTTCCGGAATAATATCTTTAATAAAAATTTATCAATATATATTTCCAAAATATATATTTTAAGAAATATTACTTAGAAAAATTATTTATAATTTTCCTTTGACAAAAATATTTGTATTTCCATATAAGTCCCAATAATATATTTTCAAGTCTAACTTGGAAAATATATATAAACTTATTTTTCTCCCAAAAATATTGTATTTGATGATTGTTTAAGAAAATATATATTTCTTCCAAAAATAATATATCTTCTATTAATTCCAAGAAAATATATTTTTGTTCACCAAAAATAATATATTTTCTTCTTGTCAACAATATGATATAAATTTGTAATAATTGTGAAAATCACATTTTCATTAACTTGGTGTCCAAAATATTATTTACCAAAATATACTTATGAATATTATTTCTGGTATATTTTGTAAGTTATATTCCTTAGTTCGGTTTCCCCAATATTTTGGGTATTCTTTGTATATTCTTTGTACATCTTGGTATTTTGATGAGTTATATTATTTCAAGTCCTAAAATAATATAACTAATACACATAATGTACAAATAATCACACACATGGTGCCTTCTAAATATATACTTCCTAAATACATATTTAGTCACTTTTATTTATAAAAATCAACCTCCAATATTTGTAATTTTTGTAACAAAAATTATGGCAAACTTTATGTAAAAACTCATGGTTTGAAATACACTTGTAAATACTTGTTTAAAAATATGTTTATAAGTGTTTAATTTTTAGAAAATTTTTGCCATAGTTTCCCCTAAAAATGGAGGTTTCCATGCCTTCAAGGCATATTATTTTCTTTTGTAAATCAACACATTCAATCAACAATAAACAATATATACTTACCTATTTTGCCAAAAACAAGCATAAACTACCACTATGAACTTGAATATTTATAAAAATGTGTAGTAACTTACTAGTGTGCTTAGTAAGCTTAGTTACCCTTTAAAGTGTGGTTGATTCCTTAAAAACATCATTTTTAAAAAAGTTAGTTCTTTACAACTTACAATCACATTTTCTAAAAATGCTTCTTCGTGGATTTTTCTTGTTACATAAGTGTTTCTACACTTGTTTTTTTGGGTAAAGGGTTACCCCGGTGATTCTATATATTCACAACCAAATAAAACAAGTAGCGTAGAGAATCTACACTAGTTCAATCATGAGACATGCCCCATGACTGTACACCAAGAAAAACCAGAAAAAACCAATCCGACTAACAACACCACTAGACTACAATCTAGCAACAAACAAACAAATAAAAACTAATCAACCGCCATCACCATCATTTTCAGCATCAGCAATCTCCCATTCACCTAAAAGCTTTCGAACTCTATCCGTCCGCTTCATCTTGACTCCCATAAGCTTATAACGTACGGTCTTGATGATAAGTTGATATACTTGCTCAGGAGGTCTCAGCTGATTTTTAAACAGTCTATAATTACGCTCCTGCCATATAAAATAAGCACTTGCCGCCACCAAAAGTCTGCTAACATAATCAGCTGCTAACTTAGAAGAAGACCTGGTCATTAAGCATGTAATAATATCCTCCCACTTCGGATTAACACTATCCATACTTGCTCTAACTCGAACCAAAGCCCAAACCTCCGATGAGAATTTGCATTCAAAAAACAAATGATTATGAGAATCATGGTTCTCATAACAAAGCAAGCAACACATCATATTCATGTTTTTTCTCCTCGTAATATCCCAGCTGAGAATAACATCTTGAGTGAGTAACTTCTTCCTCATAATCAGCCATAATAAAAAAGAATGCCTCGGGACACAATGTGCGAACCAAACAACTTTAGTCCACTCGATCTCCTGATCCCTATACCGAATAGAATCCCATATTTGTGTAGCCGAAACCTCATAAACATTATCACCTACTCGCCATTGAATCATATCTCGCTTGCCTGCCACTAGGTGGACATGATCGATCTGAATAAGGACAGGAAATAAATCCCTCCAAGCCATGGGCCATTGCCAAACGCCTCCTGAATAAATATCCGCAACAGAATTATCCAAACTGAATCCTGCTCTCGTAATGGTTCTAGGAGTCAAAAAATTGCCTAGCGGCCCTAACACACACCAGTTATCATACCAAGCCGAAGTCGACACCCCATCCCCAAGCTTCGTCCACAAATGGTTTCTTATAATTGGCCGCAGTTGAAGAAGTTTTCTCCAGCTCCACGAACAATTAGTAGGAACCTTTACAACCCAGAAACTCTTCCCTTTTAGCTTATAATCATGTACCCAATCAACCCAAAGAGACTTCCATTTTGTGATAATACTCCAAACATGATTAGTCATGAGGGCTTTATTAACATCACCAATCCGACGAATTCCCAATCCTCCTTCATACTTTGGAACACAAATAGACTTCCATGAAACTTTGGCCCTCCCTTTTTGATATGAGCTATCTTGATTCCATAAAAAATTACGCATTCTAGCTTCAAGATCATGCGTGACCCGAGATGGTAAAATAAATACTGAAGACCAGTAGATGTGCATTGAAGAGAGAACAGCCAAGATAAGTTGTAACCGACCCGCAAATGAGAGCATCTTATTTTTCCAGTTCGAAATACGCTTCTCTAAGCCTTCAACGAGGACACTACAATCCTTATATAGAAGCCTTGTGGAAATAAGTGGAACTCCCAAATATCTAACCGGGAGGGAGCCTTCCACAAACGGCATAACATTTAGAATAGCATTCTTCACCTGTTGGGGAACATTACAAAAAAAGATGGTACTCTTTTGGACACTAGGGACCAAACCTGACATATTAGCGAAATTAGTAAGGGCCGCCATAATACACTTCGCCGAGCCAATATCTCCTCTAGCAAATAAAAAAAGATCATCTGCAAAGCAAAGGTTTATAATCTGCTGCTTCTCACATCTGTTATGAAACCTGAACGAAGAATCCATCTTTGTTTCATGTTGGAGAATACCAGTTAGAATCTCCATAACCAGTGTAAACAGATACGGAGATATTGGATCCCCTTGTCGTAACCCGCGTCTACCTCTGAAATATCCATGGACATTACCATTAACACAAACAGAGTATGATGGGGTAGACACACAGATCATAATCCAATCCACCATCTTAATATTGAACCCAAAACCCAGTAACACATTCCTTAAGAATCTCCAATCAACGGTATCGTAGGCTTTCTGAATATCTACTTTAAAAGCACACCTGGGAGGTCCCACATTTCTATGATAGTTGTGCATGAGCTCCTGAGTAAGCAAGATATTATCCGAAATTTTCCGACCCGGGACAAAAGCCGACTGATTAACATTAACAATCAAATTTAACGCCACTTTAAGACGATTCACCAGAATTTTACTAATGCACTTATACAAAACATTGCAACACGCTATAGGACGGTAATCTGTAACACTAGAAGGAGTAGCAACTTTCGGCACAAGGACAATTAAAGTATGGTTTAATTCTCGCAAAAGCTTACCCGTTGCAAAGAAATCAATAATAGCGTTAGACACATCTTCCCCAATAATTGACCAAGCACCCTTAAAAAAAGCTGAAGAGAAACCATCTGGCCCTGGAGCCTTGTCCGCACCAATCGAAAACATAGCCTTTCTAACCTCATCAGCCGTAACTTGACGAACCATATTGGTAGCAATAATCGGATCCAACTGATTACCAAATAACTCAGCCAAAGGACTGATAGAAACATCACCCTGACAACCCAAAAAATTTTCATAATGTTGCACTAGCGCCAGTTGAACATTCTCTCCTTCATACATAACACCATTCGAATCCTTAATAACATCAATCCTCTTACGATGATTCCTAGTTTTAAGAGATGAATGGAAAAACGCCGTGTTCATATCACCAGTTTGTAACCAATCCACCTTAGATTTTTGCTTAAGAAAACGTTCCTCATCCAAAGAAGTTTCCAGAAATGCAGTCGTAATAGAGGCCTCCTCAGCCCGTAAGTCAACATTGGACGGGTCCGCATCAATACAACTTTGAACACCATCCAATTTAGATCGAAGCTCAACAACCTTCCGGTGCAAATTACCCTGTTTAAATAAAAGAGCTCTAAGCGGACCTTTAAGCGACCTGAGTTTCTTTACAACTCGGAACTGGTGCACACCATCCACACTTAACATCCAAGACCTCTTGACAATATCTAAAAATTCAGGCTTATGAATCAGAAAATTAGCGAATTTAAAAGCTTTATGTTTACCGACCTCCGCTTTAGGGATTTTGAGAATGCAAGGGCAATGATCAACCACAAATTGAGTATTCCCCAACACTCTATCAATTTTCTTTAGCAAACCAGCCCCCTCCTTTGGTTTTTGACTCCATGTGAAGTGAAGACCTGATCGATTGATATCAAAAACCTCTATATTATCAAGGCAACTTTGGAACTCCCTCATACCAGCCGATATAGACGAATTTCCCAAAGACTTATCTTCAATATTAAGCGCTGAATTAAAGTCCCCCATGATAGCCCACGGATGATTACCAACTAGCACCTTGTGCATCGACAGTTGTTGCCATAAATCTCGTCTAGAGACATAATAGTTAGCCGCATAAACTATCGAACAAAACATCAACTTTTTGTCACTCTTAAACCTGATCTGAACATGTATGACCTGAGAAGATTGGTTCATAACCATAACATCAAAGACATCAGGATTCCAACCAATAATAATCCTAGTACCCTTATCACAAAGGCCTCCAATCGACGTCCAATCCCAATTACGGAAAACAGATTTACAAACTTTATTCAGATTACCCACATCAACATGAGACTCTAAAATAGCACAGAAGCTCAGATTACTCTCTTTAACAATGTTCCGAACCTCCTTTTGTTTCAGAGGGCGGTTCAACCCCCTTATATTCCATGCAGCAAGACTAATCATGAGTAACTACTTGGTTAGGAGTGCTTGCCCCTGTATTTGTGATCGGCTTCTGATAACCTTTGAGAATAAAATCATTCGTTTCATTATAGACCTTAGTAACTTCATCATCATTTGAATCATAATCACCACCATCATCGCCTACCTTTTTACTCCCATCCTTTTCTTCCGTATCCACCTCATTCAGCACATCAAACGGGTTACTAGATTCAAATCCACTCACGGATTTTCCTGATTTGATATCCCCTTTCGGCTTAGCCACAACCGGCTTAGCCACAACCGGCCTATACTCAAACTTCGATTTCTGTTTGTTAAGTTGGATTCCATTCTTCTTAGCAGCCTTTTTACCTTGCACAGTAATGTACCCATCTTCGTCCACCATAGGTTGTCTCTTTGAAGGACCACCCTCCTGAATCGGCTGCTTCATCTTTTTATCATAACCAGGAAAATTACTCTTTTGAGATCTGTCTTTAGACACTTTAGAAGACTGCAAAGGGCAACTATCCTCATTGTGGCCAAAAACACAGCATTGTCCACATCTATGTGGACACCATTCATATTCAACATATACCTTCTCCTTTATAAAGCCATCCCCATCAAGACAAGGCACCGCAATTGTTAACTCCTCCTTTAGATCCGTATCAGCTGAGATTTCTACTAGAGCCCGAGCAAAACTACTTCTTCCCCACACATCAACGCACATTGAGGTGGTAAATGAATCCAAAGCTTTTGGCACACCAATAGTTGTTGCAATTAAACTTAACCCATCCTCCGTATAAGCAGCTAGAGGAACCTCATGAAACTTAACCCAAACCTGAACCTTTTTCACTTCTTTCTTCTCAAGCTTTATCGATGGTGTCCAAACTTCTAAAAACAACGGCTGTGATCGAATCATCCACGGCCCCCCATTAAGCACCTTTTGCATACCTGCTTGATCCGCGAACTTGAAAAAGAAGAATCCATTTGCATTCATCATTGATTTCTGCAACCCAAACCTCTTCCAATTATTCCTAACATAATATTCCACGACAGGATACGCAACCCGATCCCCCAAAAAATACCCATACAACGTGTTAGCAAGCTTATCATGCACTACTCTAACCGAGTCCCTAGATAAGACAACATCACACCCATCCTGTTTCTCATTCATCGCTAAAGAACGAAAATTCACCTTCATCGCATTAGCTCCTCTAACCGAATCAGCATATGATGGGGGCTTTACTACATTTACAGGATCTTGCTGACTACTAGCACCCTGACTACTGGTACCCTGATCAGGAATATTCACCTTCTCCACACTTTCAAAGTTGACAGGTTTGGATATAGCCGCAAGCCCATCAATGACCGAAATATTATCAGAGAAAAACATACCTCTCCTCGGCAACAAGGGTTTTCCTTCAATGTTAGTCACACGTAGGCCAATTCCTCGGACAGGAACTGATCCCGGAGTAGAACCTAACTCTTTAGACGCTGAATCTTGCAAACCATCCGTAGCCGCCGAAGGTAAAGGATACCCATACTGATCAACCAATCCTCGATTCTCCTGATCTATTGGGATGTTACTCCCATTCAGATCACGATCAATCATTTGTATAAACACAACTCTCTCTAAAACAACGTAACAGACACCAGCATGCACACCCAGCAACGTCCACGAAACCAAGAAACCGAAGAACAAAAGACAGAAAAGTAAAAACCCTAATCCTGAATCCCTAAATGTGGTTTATTTATTTAAGAACATTAAGTAAACTTTGTATTTTTTTTACTTGGTTTCTTGAAAAATCATTCTTGAAATATTAGATTTACAAGACTTACTTCTTACTTTAATCATCAATTTACAAGAAAACCAATTATTCTTTCAAGTTCATGTCTTTCATGAGGATGATCTATGAATCTTTAACACTTTCATCCTCTCATCTTGCTAGATTATGTTTTTAATCATGATCTAGCAAGATCATATGATGATCTACATCATTTACATAAGTAAACAATCATCAAGTATCACAACATCACTAAACAACATGATTTCTTTAAGATTTCTTATAATTTTAAGCTTATGTTCATGTTTCATCTTCTTGTTTCTTAGTGTTCTTCAAGATAATCAACATGTATCTTTCTTTAACCACTTAAATAAGATGTAAAATGAAGAGTTTAGTGTTCTTACTACTAGCTCAAGGCTAGGGATGATCAAGAGAAGAAATGAAGTGGATAAAAGCAAATGGAGAAGGTTCTTCAACTACCGAAAGCTCCTAGCTTCCTTGTGCACCTTCTAACACCTTTGTGTATGCTTGGAATTAGATGAAGATGAATGAATGATTGTGATGATGTTGTTGTTGCTTTCGGCCGAACCCAAGAAGAAGAGAAGAGAGAAGAGTGTGTTGAAGTGTGATGTTGAGTTATGAGAGTTATGAACTCTAAGGTCCATTTTATAAACCATCTCATAAGTTTTTCCAATGGTTTTAGTGTTCAACAAAGTGAGACATGATCCAATATTTAATCAAAAGAAAATCAAGAGTGGGATCCCTTGGTTGGGCCGTCCACTAGGTGGGGGGTATAGGCTAGGTTTAAACTATAAGTTAGTTACTTTCCGGCACTTAAACTATCTCTAGGAAGGAAGTTTTGTGATCCTTACTTTCCTACACACTATACTAGTGTAATACTGGGTATCTGGCTAATTCTGTGTCTCAAGACATTGTCTGTCTATGTACTGAACTCCGTCAGCATTTTTCTTATTTGTCTGATAACTGTGCTAACTGTGTTTCGTGCATCATTTGAGTCAATGAAGTTCTCATGCAATAATGATATGACATTAAGCAATATGTGATGCACATGTATGTATAAAGCAATAATCAGAAAGCAGTTCAAGGCATTAATTGTAATTCAGCACAGTCATTAAGCACTAATCATGGTTTAATAGTTGTACGGATACCTTGAATTTTGACAGTTGTCACATACTGCATAGTCGCTAGCATCACACATTATTTCAAAAGGAAGTGACCAGTTAGGTGATTGTAAAATAGGTGCTTCCACTAACTTTTGTTTTAATGTTTTAAAAGATTTTAAACAGTGTTTATCAAAGGATTACATAACGGTTTAGTAATAATTGAAAAGTTCTTTATGAACCGTCTGTAAAAACCGGCGTGTCCAAGGAAGGAACGAATGCCTTTCACACTTGTGGGTGGTGGGAAAGTTGAGATTACTTCAATTTTAGCGTGATCTACTTCTATCTCCTTACTTGAAACAACGTGCCCCATCACTATACCCTCTTGAACCATGAAATGGCTCTTTTCCCAACTTAAAACCAGGTTTGTTTCGACACATCTTTTTAGCACTCGTGCTAAGTTCTAAACAGCCTCAAAAGATGTGCCAAAGATTGAAAAATCATCCATGAAGAATTCCATAGACTCCCCGACCATATCTGAAAAGATACTCATCATACACCTTTGAAAGGTGGCCGGGACATTACATAATCCAAAGGGTATTCACCCAAATGCGAAAGTACCATAAGGACAGGTAAATGTGGTCTTTTGTTGATCATCAGGATGAATAACAATCTGATTATAACTTGAATAACCATCTAAAAAGCAATAAAACTTCTGACATGTAAGCTTTTCCATTATTTGATCAATAAAGGGAAGTGGGAAGTGATCTTTTGATGTTGCATTTAGTTTCCTGTAGTCTATGCAAATTCTCCACCCGGTTACCGGCCGGGTGGCTACTTCCTTACCATCTTCACCTGTAACTATCCGGATGCCCGCTTTCTTGGGTACTGTTTGTGTTGGACTTACCCACGTACTATCTAATATAGGATAGATGATCCCCCATCCAACAACTTTAGAACTTCCTTCTTCACAATTTCCTGCATGTTCGGGTTCAATCTTCATTGTGCATCTCGAGCCGGTTTTGTACTTTCCTCGGTGATGATCTTATGCATGACGATGGATGGACTGATCCCTTTGAGATCAGCAATAGTCCACACAATTACAGCTCGATTGGCTACCATACCTCCATCAATGCTTTTTCCTGTTCAAGTGACAAATTGGATGCAATAATTACTGGTAATGTGCTGTTGTCCCCAACGAAAGCATACTTTAGGTGCTTAGGTAATGTCTTCAGCTCAACTTGCGGAGGTGATTCGAGTGACGGTTTCAAGTGAGTATCAATGTGATCTGGTAAATTCTCCACTTGGTGTGTCCAAGAAGGCTTCAAGTCCCTAAACGCCATCACCTCCAATTCCTTTTCCGCATGTTCCAATTCCGCATCCAACTTTGCTAAATCCCTATCACAAACAAAACACGTCTCTATAGTGTCATCCCCACTTTCTTGGGGGTGGCACCCATCAATAATGTCTACCATAAAGCACTCATCATTGACTAGAGAATCAGATGCACGGGAAAAGCATTTAATCTAACTTTGCGATTCCCAGACGTGATGTCGACTGTACCGTTTCTACAATCAATTAGTGCATTCGCAGTTGCTAAAAACGGTCTACCGAGTATGACATCAGGTTGTTTAGTTTTTTTCAATTTGAACGGAATCTAAAACCTAGAAAATCAACCGGATAATAAAACTCTTCTTCTACCTTGACAATGACATCACGTAAGATCTCTCGAGGTAGTTTTATCGTCAAATCGGCCAACACCACGGTGGTGTCGGCTTGTTTTAGTGGTCCGAAGTTGTATTGATCGTATAAACTCCCCGGTAAAATACTAACACTTGCTCCTAAATCCAGCAAGGCATGACTCATCTTTAAGTCACCCACTTGAATGGGGATTAAAGGAGCACCTGGATCTCTGAACTTTGGTGGGAGAACACCCGATAAAATGGCACTGACATTTTCACTTAAAGCAATTTTCTTAGGAAATTTATTATGCCATTTTTGGGTGCAAAGTTCTTTCAAATATTTTGTATAAGCCGGAACCTGTTTGATTGCATCGAGTAACGGGAGATTTATTTTGACCTGTTTAAAAACTTCCCACAACTCATCTTGTTGTGGGCCCCATTTGTTAACAACTTTGGTTGCCGGATTAATTAAAGCTTTAGGAAACGGGACGGTATTACCCTCCGTACCCTTTTCCTTTGTTTCAACTGGTTCAATTTCTATTACCCTATTATTTTCTTCTTGAAAAGTCACTTTCTTATTCTTTTTAGGGCTAATAGGTTCCGGTTCAGCATCCGACTCATTTTCCTCATCTACCTCCTCCACGATACCCTCAACAAATTGTGGAGGAGACCCAACCTTTTTATCATAAACCTTACCAGAGCGAAGAATACTTACTTGATTAACTCTGGCATTGAAGGAGCTTCCCTGATGTTGTGGGTTTTTCGTAGTATCACTCGGTAATCGTCCCGACTCCTTCCTCACTTGTGCCACATCAACCGCCAACTGAGCAACTTGCTTTTCCAATGCTTGATGAGACTTTGATTGCGACTCTTGATCTTTCCTAATTTGTTTTAGTATCTCCATCATCTCGCTATTGGAACCTTCATTTTAATTTTTGGATTTACCTTGATCTTGGTTTTGGTGATAGTTCTTTTGATTTCCCCAGTTGTAACCTCCTTGGTTGTAGTTCTGATTATAACTCGGCTGCCGGTTCTAATATTACTGGCTCCCTTGATTTTGTACCTGAAGGTGAGATTTAACTGATTAGTAGTATTACGATACCTAAAATTGGGATGATTACGCAAACCTGGGTGATATGTTTTTAAATTCATGTCATAATTCTTTTGCTCTCCATAGACCATGTTCACATCTCCCTCAGCAGCAACAAATTGACCTGGACATGCATCCAAGGTATGACCCAACTCACCACATGAATCGCAAACCGGACAAGTTTTTTTTTGGGTAAAGGGTTACCCCGGTTAAATTCATTCATCAACCAAAATAAGTTTGCCAATTCATTCATTCATCCACCAAGACCTTTGAACTTTGCCAATTGTTGCTCCAATGCCTCTTTCTCTCTTTCTAACTGAGCCACCCTAGCTGTAGAGGCTCCCATACCAGCTGATATTGGAGTTGGATATTTCTTGGTCCGGTCTGATTGTGCTTGTCTTTTCGAATCTGCCACTACAATATCAAAATAGTCCCAGTCCACATCTACGTGATTTCTCAGAAAGTACCACTCGTTGTGGCCTTGATGTCTCGCCTATCTTCAATAGACATGGAAAGCAGTAATTAACTCCCATCGTGGAATACTATAATAAGGACAATTACGGATCAACTGATTGAACCGCTTCCATAACTCATACAACAACTCACCCGAAAGTTGTTGAAACTCTCTAAGCGCGGCTCTCCCCATTTTAGTTCTTTGTGTAGTGTAATACTCTTCTAGAGACTACTGCTGCATCTCTTCCCATGTGTGAATGCTTGCATAAGGCAAAGAGATAAACCACTCACGTGCCGAGTCTTTTAAGGAGAACTAAAATAGAACCAATGTGACCTGATCAGGTGTGAACCCGTGTCCACCTATCATACTACAAACCGCTTCAAATTCTGCAATGTGAGCATATGGTTCTTCAATACCCTTCCCGTGAAAGGTAGGTAACATGTTCAGAATATGAGGTTTTGCCTCAAACGACCGATCCACATTCCCCTGTGCAACTCGCATAACGATTAGGGACGAATGTTTCGCAATTTGTTGACGGAAGTGACTCTTTACTCCTCTGATGTTAGGATCCGGAAATCTAGGATCCCTTTGCCGATGACGTGGAGCAGCTGGTGCTCGATGAACCTGCGATGGAGATTGATACTCGTCTCTACTTTGCGGTTGTCTTTGCTGAAAAACTGGCTGATTCTGGTTCATTGCCGGATTTTGCAAACCACCTCTATAACACGTGAAACTTTTATAACCCTAACATAACAAATGCTATAAGTTTTGTGATAACTAATTATGTCAGATAATTAATGTTCCGAACCCGGTCAATTTTGTTATCAAATCTAAAACCCATTAATTAGATTAAAACATAGTAATAATTAATAATAACATTGATTTTGTTTAACTATAGGGATAATAGTTTAAAGTTGTATTTAGTTTAAGTCAAAGGGTCTTTTGTGTCGCAAGTTGGAAGTTGTTTAACATATGAAGGGGATTTGGCGCATCAGTTCATATGTAGGGTTTTTTTGTATAGCCGTCAAAGTATATAACACCACATACAGATATAATTACCGCCATCGTTCGACACCACCACAACCCCTAACATCACTCACACAAAAAGCCTAAGAAGCTCTAGCCGCCACAACTCTCATCGCCTCTAAACGCACCACTGCACCCGCGTTGCCGCAATCCATCGCCAGCCCAGTTTCGAAACCATCCTACCTCCCCTGCCGCCTGACTCGTTTCCGATTTCTCGCCTATGGCTTCGCTCTATTATGTTTTGTTCAATTTTTTATCGAGGTAATCCTCTACTTCTTGGTTTTGGTCTGTTGTAGTTAACATGTTTGAATATGATGTCATACTCTCGATCTTTGTCTGACAAACTTGGGACTTTGGGTTGGATTCGACGAAACTATATAGAGTGGGGAGAGAAGTTGATTGTATATGTATGTGTTGCAATGAATGTGTGTGTGTGTGTGTGTATATATATATATATATGTGAATATTTGTTTGTGTAATCTTGTGTGTGCTAGTGTGTGTGTCATGGACTGTCTTTGAGTGTGATGCATGAGTGTGTGTTTGATATGTGTTTGTCTATGTGTATTGCATGGGAATGAGGGTTACATGTGTGTCATGTGAGTGTGCATAATATATTTCGATATACATATATATATTATGTGTTATCATGTGAGTGTGTTTTAGAAATGTGTGAGTTGTACGTGTGTGTTAAAACATCATAAACTTGATTTTTATTAAATACTAAGAATTATAATATTACGAAATAGATTTTATAAACAAAAAATATGCACTTTATCATTTATCTTTTCACAAGATATTAACATGTGTTGTTTGATAAAGATGAACTTACACTCTAATTATATTTTTATAAATATTGTATGGACTTTAGTTATATTTTTATAAATATTGTATGGACTTATATTTTTATAAATAAAGATTGTATGGACTTATAGTAATATACGAAATATGATAATTTGAATTTTAGACTTCTGTTCCTAAAATATATATACCTGTTTCGTAAAAAAAACAAATAAATAAATAAAGAAATACAAATTGTTTTATATCTTTGAAATCCAAGCATTTAAAAAAAACTAGTATGTATTTCAACTAAACACAAATAGATTTTTTTTATTTCGTTAGTTATTTTAAATAAAAGATTAAGAATGGTATTTTTGTTTTCGGGATCTTTTAATGAACAAATCACCTAATGTAAATAAATTTTTCATAAAGTTGATTTGGGCAACACTGGGATTTTAGGTTCTTGACTGTTGAGCACGACTTGATTTTGTGTTGCTTTGCTTGCTGAGTTAAGGTACAGATTCTTTGGTCTTCTCATCAGAGTATTTTTTTATGATATCCGTTACTTTGTAGTACGGATTTTGTCTGTTTTCGATAGTTGTTTCAGTTCACATTTATTATTTGATAAGTTCGTAGTAACATGCAATGGACTTTAGCAGTTGTAATAATTGTTGCATGTTCCCATGAGAATCAGTTTATGTTGCCTGTATATTAATACATGACCTAGTTTTTTGTACTCTGTCACCCGAGCATCTCTGGCTTGCCATTTGGGCGTTAATGGCATGACACTTATCATGACAGTGCGTAATAAAAGTTCATGTGACAACTGTGTTCTGTAATCAATGTACAATGTAAAACAATGATGATTATTAATAAAACAATGTGATTTGGTGTTATTATATGTTTTTTGGTGTTTTTATGTGTGTATTTGTGTTTGGTGATTTTTCAATTCGATTCGATTCCAATTTCAAGCTTTAAATCGCTTTCTGGAAGGTTATACGTGCACTGATGCGTAAATATAACCAGTTTAATGCAACGAACACTCCGGAATAGTGAAATAGGCTTAACATACCTTAAATAACCTCCACATAACTTAGAAATTAGTTATGGATGGTTTGGTGTGTTGAAATCAAGTTTGTTCGATCGCAGGGACTATTTGTGTCAAACTGCGAAACTATACCGATTTGTATAGTAACGAATATTCCGGAACTTGATCATAAGTTAAACATACCCTAAATATCCTTTACATAGCTTAGAAATAGGCTTTGAGGGGTTCGGTATGCTAAAATAAACTTTATTGATCAATAGGGACTAAAAGCGTCAAAAAGTGCATAAGTTTGCATTTTCGCGCATATCTTACGTTCTGAATATATCCGGACATCCAAAAATTTATGTAAGCATTAAAATATTTCATTTTAGTGTTTGGCATAATAAAAATCCATTTGTCGCTTAATTTGGATCGTTTTTGCGTTCGTTACGACTTCCGTCGTAATTTACCGAACAACGCAACAGTACGACCAAACGAGCCAACCTCCGAGATATTTTTTAGCACATTTTAAGTTCCCTATACTTTAACTTCATTTTAGAGCTTTGAAATGGGGTTAACGGTGCTTAAACGTGTCAAAAATGCATCGAAAACCTAGTTTTGGGGCTGCAGGGGCCTGTTCTGCCAAATTTCAAACTTAGCTGACCTGCATGGTCCTTACGGACGCGCGTTAGACGTCTCGAATGCGCGTTTGCGCGAACGATGTGTTAAAGTAGCATAAGCTACCTTAATGGGTCGTAATGGGTCGAAAGCACTTAGGTTAGGTTCCGATTTAGAATGTAGGCTTTGTAAAACTATATCACATGAGTTCCAACACTCATTTGGTTTACAAGACCTCATTCTGTCCGATCTTCCGATTTAGGCGTCTATTTTTGACTAGTGATTCGATTACTAGGTGCTGCTTGATTTCTCTAGTTTACTTGAGTTTGTTGAAGTTCTATTAATTGAGGATACTTTGCACTTCAAGTGAGTACATAGTTCCCCTATTTTACTGTTTTCAATTGTTTTGGGGTGATTCATATGTACAAAAAAATGATTTCAAGGTTTAAACGATGATTTCAAAAACGATTAAAACGATTTATACTAAACTAATAACGATTTCAATAATGTGAACAAACTTGTTGGTTGTAGTTACATAACGAATGACATTCATTAATTTTGACCGAACCGACCAGTATTAGGTTATGGTACCATAGGATCTGACAAATCCCGTTATCGACTACACCCATGGTTATGTTTAGGGGTTGTGGGTAACGACTGAATCTGTGATTGTTAACTTACCCTTTGGAGGTTTGTTAATGCGAGAAGCGAGAAACGAGGTAGTCGAGTCATGAAGGTTTGAATGTTATTAGCGAGACGACCATAAATAGTTTTCACAATTAAAACGAGGATGATTTAAACGATTTAAACGAGTTAACGATTTGGAAACGATTTGAACAAGTTAAACGAATTGGATAAACGATTGGTTTTTGGTTAAGTGTTTAGATAACGGGACGGGTGTAATGTGGTGAAAGCATGGTAGATACGCCGCTGGTACTTCTTATTTATAAGTGTTTTCAACATATTACATACCGTGGCGTTTTTTAGTTCACTTGGGTAAACGATCCAGAATGAGACACGTGGTATTTTTCCCAAGTTTGGGAATACTCTGGATGCCAGATCACTTAAAATCGATGGAAAGCCGCTGCTGCCGAAACGAGGTGTAGTCCAGAATGAGCCGAGAATGATAAACATCATAGATGAGTTGGAAAAGGTTTCAGTACCGATCCAGGAGACTGTCTTGCCTGAACGTAATAAGGAAGATGAAACTAACAAGTTGTCTTATGCTCAAAAGGTTATGAAGAACTCCACTCCTAAATGTGAAGTTAACTTCAGGAAGTTGGACCTGATGGAGACTCACCAAGAAGCTGATATTGTCATACCGAGGGAGGTAGTTAAAACGGTTCAAGACAGGTTTGACAATGTCTTATTTGGTTACTTTCTGGGAAATAGATTGCCTTTTCCGGTTGTGGAATATTATGTTAAAAATGTTTGGTCGAAATTTGGGTTTGCTAAAATAATGATGAATGCTGAAGGCTTTTTCTTTTTCAAAATTGACACAAAGGAAGGAATGAATAAAGTGCTTGAGGGTGGGCCGTGGCTAATACGTAAAATCCCTTTATTTCTAAATGTATGGTCGCCTTCGATCAGCCTGAAAAAGGAGGGAATAAAGTGAAAAAGGAGGGAATAAAAAAAAAAGTCGGTTCCTATATGGATTAAGCTTCATAATGTTCCTATATCTATCTATACGGATGATGGTTTGAGTTTATTGGCGTCAAAGATTGGGATTCCTAAACGATTGGATAGCTACATAGCGGATATGTGTGCTGATAGTTGGGGCAGGAGCAGCTTTGCTAGGGCCTTGATAGAAGTTAGTGCGGATGATGTTCTTAAGGATCAAATAGTTGTGGCCATTCCGAAACTTGATGATGATGGCTTTATCATGGAGAAAGTAACGGTTGAGTATGAATGGAAGCCGCACCGATGTGCAGCATGTTGCATCTTTGGTCATAATGACCAAAACTGTCCAAAAAATGTTCCTGCCAATCCGAAACAAGTTACGGTGGATGAGGAAGGGTTTATCACAGATAAAAGAAAGGTTGCTAAGTTTGGAGCTGGGAATAAGAAATAGAAATCGAAGTTTGTTTACAAGCCAAAGACCATAAAGTTGGGTGCGAGCACATCAGGAACGAAGAGAGATAACAGCGCGGGTCCTAGTCATATTAAAACAGCTAATTCGTTTGATGTCCTAGCGTCTGAGGATGGAAATGGAGAGGATAACAGAGCTGTGAAGGAAGATGAGACGTATGATAAGTCTAAACGATCTCCAAAGGATGATGATGAGGTGAAGGAGGTTACTCCAACGGAAATGGCAGACTTCATGAAAAATGATCAGCAAATTAAGGATTCTGAGGGGGCAAGCACTCCCGGTTTGACGAGTTTAAATGGGTAGCATTATGACATGGAATATTAGGGGCTTGAACCGGCCCCTGAAACAAAGTGAGGTTCGTTCTATTGTTGCTGAAAATAGACTAGACATGTGTGCGATACTTGAATCTCATGTGGATGTTTATAAGCTGGCTAAAATTTGTAAGTATGTTTTCCGTGATTGGTGTTGGACTTCTAATGGTGGTCAATGTAACCGGGGCACGAGAATTATTCTGGGATGGAATCCTAATATGTTTGATGTTATGGTGCTATATCAGTCGGATCAACTTATTCATACTCAGGTCTTTTTTAAGGATAGTAGAAAAGTTATGTTTTGCTCGTTTGTGTATGCTGAAAATAAGTATCTACATCGTAGAACTCTATGGGATGATTTATGCAAGCATAAGGTGATCTGTCATGACAAGCCGTGGGTGGTTATGGGAGATTTCAATTCAGCTCTTAAGGTTGAAGATTCTTTGTTTGGAGCGTCCAGTCATTCTATTGGCATGCGTGAATTTAATGAATGTGTCCAAAATGCTGAATTGTTCGATATTCATGCTCATGGTTTGCAATACACTTGGAGCCAAAAGCCTAAGCGTGGAGTGGGTCTTCTTAAAAAGATAGATAGAATTATGGGTAATGTTTCTTTTATTGATCAGTCTCCTGGTGCTTTTGCTATGTTTCACCCGTTTAGGGTTTCTGACCATACTCCTTGTATTCTAAAAATGAAATGCTCTTATGGTAATCGGCCACGTCCTTTTAAATTCCCGAATTTCATTGTTAGAAAACCAGAATTTAAAGAATCGGTGAAACATGAGTGGATGAAAACAGTGGATGGTGTTGCTATGCTTTCCGTTGTGAAGAAAATGAGGAACTTGAAACCGAGGTTGAGAAAGATTCTTTTCAACCAAGGTAATTTACACAATAGGGTGATTGAGTTGAGGAAAAAGTTGGATGATATTCAGGTTCAGGTGGATCAAAACCCATTGGACGCAAGGCTTCGACAATTGGAGATGCAATGCCTTCAAGATTTTCAATCAGCTGCTTATGATGAAGAATGTTTTTTGAAACAGAAATCTAAGGCAGAGTGGCTTCGGGCGGGAGACTCAAATACTAAGTTTTTTCATAATTCTGTGAAAGCCAAAAATGCTAGAACAAAATTTTTTAGCATTACGGATACTATGGGAAATCGCCATGAAGGTGATGAGGTCGCGGATGCAATAGTCGCGCATTACACTCAGTTTTTGGGGATAGATTTTCGGTTGATAGGGTTAACTTGGATAATCTCTTCATTGATGTGTTAAGTATGGAGGTTGCGGATCAAATGGTGTCTCAAGTTACTCGGGAGGAAGTCAAAACTGCTATGTTCAGTATTGGAGATGACAAGGCCCCGGGGCCTGATGGGTACACGTCGGCATTTTTTAAGCATGCTTGGGATGTTGTTGGTAATGAAGTTACGGATGCGGTGTTACAATTTTTCGAGAATGGTCAGCTTCTAACTCAGGTCAACCATACTATTCTTGCTTTGATTCCAAAAAAAGATGTCCCGGATTCAGTGTTAGACTACAGGCCTATTTCTTGTTGCAATGTGATCTATAAATGCATAAGTAAGATAATAACGGATCGTTTAAAAGGCAGCTTGGGAACTCTTGTTAGTATTAACCAATCGGCTTTTGTGCCGGGTCGGAGGATCTCAGATAATATTCTTCTTACACATGAATTAATGCATAATTATCACCTTAATAAGGGTCCGGCTAGATGTGCCTTCAAGATTGACATCCAAAAAGCCTATGATACGGTGAATTGGTCATTCTTGCAAGATATTTTGGTTCGTTTTGGGTTTCATCAGAAAATGATTGGGTGGATTATGACATGTGTTTCTACAGTCTCTTATTCCTTGAGCATCAATGGCAATCTTCGTGGCTATTTTAGAGGCAAACGTTCAGGGTGATCCAATGTTCCCATATTTGTTCACGTTAATTATGGAGATTCTATCGCTTCTGCTTCAAAAAGCTGCTAGTGCTCCATACAAGTATCATGCTCATTGTGCCAAGCAAAAAATAATTAATGTGTCGTTTGCTGATGATTTATTCATTTTTGTGCATGGTGATGTTGTCTCGGTTAGGAAGGTCAAGGAGGCTCTTCAGACGTTTACCAACATTTCTGGGTTGGCTCCTAGTCCGGCGAAAAGTACAGTTTTCTTTTGTAATGTTCCTCAGTCGATTAGACAGGAAATTATGGATATTATGCCGTTTCAGGAGGGTGTATTCCCGGTTCGCTATTTGGGGGTACCGCTCATTTCTTCAAGGCTTTTGTTTAAAGATTGCCAAATCCTTATTGATCGAATGGACAAGAAGATTGATAATTGGATGACAAAGTCGTTATCGTTTGTTGGCCGGTTGCAGCTTATAAACTCGGTTCTCTCTTCTATGCATATTTATTGGGCCTCAGTCTTTGTTATACCCACTCGGGTTATCAAGGAACTTGAGAAAAGAATTCGTAGATTCTTGTGGAATGCGGGATCGGAGGGTAGAATTCGGGCGAAAGTGGCTTGGAAAGATGTGTGTTTACCTAAAGATGAAGGTGGTTTGGGCATTCGGAGTATAACTGATGTCAATAAATCGCTAATGGCTAAGCATGTTTGGAGTATTCTTACTAAACGTGAGTCTATTTGGGTGAAATGGATCCATGAGTACAAGCTAAAAGGGCGAAGTTTCTGGGAAATTCCATGTCGAGGGAGCATGAGTTGGGGTTGGCGGAAAATATTGTCTATTCGTGGTATTATGCGGCCTCACATATGGTCCTTGATTAAAAGTGGTTTGCAAACTAATGTTTGGAGTGATAATTGGTGCCATATGAGTCCTCTTAGCTCCTTTATCAGGCCTCGATCTATAGCTAATGCGGGTTTCAATTTAAAGTCATCGGTTGCTGATGTTATTGATGAGAATGGGCATTGGAGATGGCCCCAAGCTTGGCTAGATTTGTTTCCGGTTCTAATAAGCATTCAGATGCCTCAGCTAGTTGGTGATGTTCCTGATCGCCTGACTTGGAAGGATTTGGATGGAAAGATTGATGATTTTCATTCGGCTCATGTATGGCATACGATTCGGAATAGGGATAATCATGTGGCATGGGCAAACATGGTTTGGTTCTCTCAATGTGTTCCTCGCCACTCGTTTCATATGTGGTTGGTGTTCCGCAACAAACTAAAGACTCAGGATAGGTTGGCGGTGTGGGAAGCTGGAAGTGCTACAAATCTTAACCTTATGTGTTGCCCCTTGTGCAAACATGATCGAGATAGCCGAGATCAGTTGTTTTTTCAGTGTGTGTTTGCAAATCAAGTTTGGACCAACGTGAAGTGCATGGTGAATTTGGAGAGAGTAGATAACACATGGCAGTCTTTAATGGTATGGGTTGATCAACACTCTAAGTCTAACAAAATTGATGACATTATGTGTAAATTGGTGGTGGCTGCTACTACTTACTATGTGTGGCAAGAGCGAAATAGTCGGCTGTTTAGTTCTAACCAATTGACAGTGTTACAAGTTGCTGAAAAGATCAAAAATTCGGTTCGTCTTCGGCTCATGGGTTTCAAGTTTCGAGTGGATTCTGCAAGGAGGAGGATATCCAGAATCTGGAAGATAGATGATAGTAAGGACGAGGTAGTGGATTCGGGCTAGCAGTCTTTGTGTTTTGTGTAATTTCGGCTTAGGTTTTTTGGCCGTGGTTGTTTAGTTTGCTAGTTAACGTTTGTTTTGTGGTGTTTTGGTTGGTTGTTTTTTGGTTGTTGTCCTAGTCTTGGTATGCCAAGTCTAGTTGGTGTGTCGCTTTGACACATCCTTGTTCTTATTTGGTTCATATATAAATTTCATCGGGGTAACCCTTTACCCAAAAAAGATTTTGAAACGATGTCACACAACGATGTTTTCTAAAAGATATGAACCATACGAGTTTTATTAACGAGTTTTTACGAGATGTTTTACAAATTGGTTTTCTAAAACAAATGTTTTTGGGTTAAGATCATGGCTACGAAATTTTATGAACCATAACCAACTTGATTTGAGTTGGTTAGCTATGTTGCAATACACTTTTCAAAACGAGGTTTGTATTTTGACTCTTTTAGTCTAATAAAGTACTGCAACATGTAAACAAAGCCATGATTCCGATACTCTTATAAAACCTATGTACTCGCGAGCATTTCTTTACTGACTTTGTTTTTACATATGTTTCAGGTGTTGTTGCTTGATTGATTTCTAGGATGCATGCGTCACATAGGATCTGGACGAGGCCTTAGTGACATAATAATAATGATAGACGCTATGTACTTGGTTGTTGTGTGTTAAGACAATGTAAATGCTTAATATTATCAATAAAACGAAACTCTTTTTGTATCCATGGTTATGAAAAGATAATTCTGTTACAACACTCCCCGACGTTTCCCCCATGATTTGTTGTTTTACGTGGTCGGGGTGTGACAGAAGAGTTGGTATCAGAGCCAATGGTTATAGGGAATTAGGTTATTAGTAATGCTTTGACCTAGACTATAACTTTTAGGACCCTAACGCAAGGAAATTTGCGTTTAGATTTTAAAACAAAACCGTCACCTATCCTTAGGTGATAACCACAATGAGAACACAAAATTTGAATCCGCCTTGAAAACCAATCATCTGTTCTAGGATGATTGATTACTAGGTTTTGAAACCTCTGTTATAAGGTTTTGAACCCTTTAAGTTTTCAAAATCTCATCAAAGTTTGGGTCTAAATAGTGTGAACACGTGCAAACTGGAAGAGTGAGTGCCTGTACTCTGAGTTTTCTGTCTAAGGCTAGAGTGTTTGTACAAATCCACATAATCGGACCAGTCACTCTTACCTGGGAACTCTTGGGGTGACTGTTCACTTATAGGCGAGCATGTCTTCGCGATACATTATTTTTGACCCATTTACTTTGATTAGTCACTGCGTGTCGTTTGTTTGTTCGAGGTAATGAACAAATGATTGCCTTCCTTGTGTTTTGTCGATGTTTTCAATACCTCTTTTGTTTCTCCAATTTTCAACCTCACTCGTTTCTCCTGTTTCCTTGTTAGACAATGCCTCCTCGACGCGATGCTCGAACTTTTACTGCTGAAGAAGTCGCAGCCCTTGTCTCTCAACAAATGGCTGCTGTACTTCCAGGCTTTGTGACCCAAATCCACGAGTTATACAACAACAACAATAATAATAACAATAACGCACCGTGTAATTTCAAGAATTTCAATTCTGCGAAGCCGCTTAAGTTTTCTGGGTCACAAGGAGCAACTGCGCTCCTGCAGTGGTTCGAGAGTATCGAGAGCACATTCAGACATGTGCAGTGTCCGAATGCGCGTAAGGTTGAATTCGCATCAAGCGTGTTTGAGAAGCGAGCTCTTACTTGGTGGAACGGTGTTATGCGCGATAGGGGTGCCGAAGTGGCAATGGCACAAACATGGGAAGAGCTTCGAGCTCTCATGATGAAAGAGTTTTGTCCCCGTCACAAAATTCGAGCTTTGGAATGAGAGTTTGACGATTTAAAGCAAGAGTAAGAGTATCCAGGATATTCCGATTGTTCGGGATTATCCAGAGGTGTTTCCTGATGAACTGCCTGGTTTGCCTCCAGTTCGTCAAGTCGAATTTGATATTAACCTTGTACCCAATGCCAACCCGATTGCGAAAGCACCTTATCGTCTTGCACCATCTGAGATGCAAGAGTTATCGAAACAGCTTCAAGAGTTATCTGATAAAGGATTCATCCGTCCAAGCTTTTCGCCTTGGGGAGCTCCTGTCCTCTTCGTGAAAAAGAAAGATGGATCTTTTCGAATGTGTATCGATTATCGTGAGCCGTTTTCTCTCTAACCCTAGGCGATCTTGCTTCTTCTCGAAATCCTTGATTCTTCTTTGTGATCTTTTGTATAACAGTCTGTGATTGGAGTTTTGAATCTTTCAAATCTCTATAACGAACTAGTTAGCAATTGTGACCAATTTCGAATTTAGGGTTTTTGTTCTTTCTTTTCAATCGCCTCCTTAGTGTTTAATTTGATATTCTGATTTATTAGTCTGATTGTTTTTGATTGCGGTTAACTGAGTTTAATTTAGCTAGATCGAAAACATTGGATTAATCGGTTAAGGGTGGAAGATTAACACTAGGGTTTTCGGATTAGGGTTTCTTGGTGCCATATGTGATTGAGGTTTACGTTGTTGTCGTGCATGGAGAGAAATAAAGATTCAGATTTGGAGGATTTAGGGTTTCATTCGTTCACAGAAAAGCTGCATGGAGATATTTTTTTATCTAAGACAAGTGCTTTGCCGTCGAATCTTCAGGAGGGGCGACCTAATCTTGATTCGTTTATTAACAGTCTTGATGCTAAGTCTTTGAAAATTGATGGTAAACCGTTTGCTCCTATTCGAACTTTGAATATTGATGGTAACCCGTTAGCTCCTAGACGTGGCATTGTGTCAAGTAATCAGGTTGAACCTAGCAAGATGAACGTTATTGATGAGTTGGAAAAAGTAACAGTTCCTGTGGAAAATGTTTATGCGAATAAGCATCAGGAGGGAGGTGGGTATACGGCTGCTAAGATAGATGCTCATGTAAACCCTAGTTCGAGTAACGTGGTGAATGACATACCCATCTTATCTTATGCGGACAAGGTTAAAATGCAGAATTCGCTGAAAAGAGAGGTTAATTTCCGAAAGCTGGATGCTACAGAGACGGTTCAGGATGCTGATGTGCTTATTCCTCGTGAGGTAATTAAAAAGGTCCAGGACAAATTTGAGAATGTTTTGTATGGCTATTTTTTGGGCAATCGGCTTCCATTTCCTGTTGTGGAATACTATGCAAAAAATGTTTGGTCTAAACATGGGTTTGCCAAGATTATGATGAACTCTGAAGGGTTCTTCTTTTTTAAATTTGATTCTAAGGAGGGGATGATGAAAGTTCTTGAAGGAGGGCCATGGCTAATTAGAAAGGTGCCTCTTTTCTTGAATGTTTGGTCGCCTTCGGTCAACCTCAGGAAGGAGTGTATCAAATCGGTTCCGATTTGGGTAAAATTCCATAATGTCCCTATTGCAGTTTATACGGATGATGGGCTGAGCTTGTTAGCGACTAAGCTGGGTACTCCTAAAAGGTTAGATGGCTATACGGCAGATATGTGTGTGGATAACTGGGGGAGAAGTAGCTTTGCCCGTGCCTTGATTGAGATTAATGCGGAGAATGATTTAAAGGATTATATTACGGTTGCCATTCCGAAGCTTGATGAGGATGGCTATATTACTGAGAAGGTGAAGGTTGAGTATGAATGGAAGCCTCAGCGGTGCTCGGTGTGCTGTGTCTTTGGTCATAATGACCAAACATGTCCTAAGAATATCGAAACTAAAGGTAAAAAAGTTGTCATTGATGACGAGGGTTTCATAACGGATAAGAGGAAAACGGCTAGAATAGGGGTTATAAAAAAGAAACAGAAGGCCAAGTTCGTGTATAAGCCTAAAGTGGGAAACTCGGGTACAAGCTCGTCGGGTATGAAGAATGATAAGCCGGAATCTAGTGTTAATGGCAATGTGGCGACCAAAAACTCCTTTGAAGCTTTATCGAAGTCAGATGGGGATGCGGATAACCCTCTTGCTAATGTGAAAACAATGGGGCCAAAGCTGGATGTAAGTAATAGACCGAATGATAATTATGAGGAAGAGGTTTTAGAGGTAGTGCCTACGGAAATGTCTAAATTTATGAGTGATAATTCTAGTGGAAATAATGCTGAGGGGGCAAGCACTCACGGGTTTACGGGTTTAAATGGATAGTTTAGCCGCATGGAATATTAGGGGCTTGAACCGGCCCCTTAAACAAGCTGAGGTTCGGGTTCTTATAGCTGAAAATAAGTTAAGTATTTGCGCAGTGTTAGAATCTCATATCCATGTTAATAAGTTATCCGATATTTGTAACAAAGTCTTTAGGAATTGGAGTTGGACGTCTAATGGCGGGTTATGTTCTAGAGGCACTAGAATTATTCTTGGGTGGAATGCAGATGTGGTGGATATCATGGTTATCTCTCAATCGGACCAGGTGATGCATACCCAAATCCTCATTAAAGCTGATAATCGAGTTTTTTTCTGCTCATTTGTTTATGCAGAAAACAAGTACCATGATCGTCGATCTCTTTGGGAAGATTTATGCAATTTTAATGCCTTGGCTCGTGACAAACCGTGGATAGTCCTTGGTGATTTTAATGTGGCTCTTAATATGGAAGATTGTTTATCTGGCCCTTCTAACCATTCTATTGGCATGAGGGATTTCTACGATTGTGTAAAGGAGACTGAATTAATTGACATTCCGTGCCATGGCATCCACTTTACGTGGAACCAAAAGCCTAGGGAGGGTGTGGGAGTCATGAAGAAGTTAGACCGAGTTATGGGTAATCTTAAATTCCTGGAACTCTTTCCGGATGGTTATGCGTTTTTTAAGCCGGCTCGTATATCGGATCATTCTCCTTGTATTTTGAAGATATCGTCGGCGGCCCGTATTAAACCAAAACCGTTCAAATTTCCAAATTTTATTGTTAATAAAGAGGAGTTTAGGCAGGCTGTTGCATGTGACTGGGCTAAGAATGTTCAAGGTCACTCTATGTTCGCTGTAGTGAAGAAAATGAGAAACTTGAAGCCTATCTTTCGCAAAATCCTCTTTCGGCAAGGTAACTTGCATGAGAGGGTTGCTGATTTACGGCTTAAACTAGACCATATTCAGCGACAAGTGGATGCTAACCCATTGGATGTGTTGCTTCGTGATGATCATGCCAAATGTCTTCGGGAATTTCAAACGGCTGCGTATGATGAGGAATGCTTCCTTAAACAAAAAGCCAAGGTTGAGTGGTTGTGTGCGGGGGATGCAAACACTGCTTTCTTTCATAAGTGTGTGCAAAGTAGGAATGCTAGAAGTAAAATTTCGAGTATTATGGATGTGCATGGGAACCGGTATGATGGTGATCAAGTTCCAACAGCCCTTCTTAATCATTATACTAATTTTTTGGGCATGGATGACCAGGTTGAGAACTTTGATTTTGGGGACTTATTTGCTAACACCCTGACCGATTTTTCAGCTAATCATATGGTTCGTTCGGTGACTCGTGATGAGGTCAAAAAAGCTATGTTTGGAATTGGTGAAAATAAAGCTCCAGGTCCGGATGGGTACACTTCGGCTTTCTTTAAACATTCTTGGGATGTGGTGGGTGATCAAGTTACGAACGCAGTTCTAGATTTTTTCGAGAATGGCCAATTGTTAAAGAAAATCAATCACACTATTATAGCATTAGTGCCTAAAAAGGAATCCCCTAACACGGTGCTGGATTACAGGCCGATTTCCTGTTGTAACGTCCTCTTTAAATGCATAAGCAAGATTATTACTGATAGAATTAAAGGAAGCTTGGATGGTTTAGTCAGCATAAATCAATCAGCTTTTGTTCCTGGTCGTAAAATAACTGATAATATTCTTCTGACGCAGGAGCTTATGCATAATTACCATATTGATAGAGGCCCGTCTAGATGTGCCTTGAAGATTGATATCCAAAAGGCTTATGACACTGTCAACTGGTCTTTTCTTGAAGCTGTCTTGTTGGGTTTTGGATTTCATCGAAAAATGGTCATGTGGATTATGAAATGTGTGTCTACAGTGTCATATTCTTTGAGTATTAATGGGGAGCTTCATGGGTATTTTAGTGGAAAGAGGGGTCTTAGGCAGGGTGACCCTTTGTCTCCGTACTTATTCACCTTAGTCATGGAAGTCCTCTCTCTTCTTCTTCAGCGTGCGGCGACGGTTGACTCAGGTTTTAAATTTCATGCGCATTGTGCTAAACAAAAGATTATTAATGTGTCTTTTGCTGATGATCTGTTCATATTTGCTCATGCTGATAGTGTCTCGGTTAAGTTGATAAGGGACGCTCTTCAAAGGTTTACGAGGATATCGGGTTTGGTCCCAAGTGCTCCAAAAAGTACTATATTTTTTTGCAATGTTACGGGCCATACAAAGAACCAGATGTTGAGCTTAATGCCGTTTCAGGAGGGTTCCCTTCCTGTTCGCTATCTTGGAGTGCCACTTATATCTTCAAGACTTGCATATAGCGATTGTAAAATTCTGGTTGAAAGGGTGCAACGGAGGATTGACAATTGGTTGTCTAAGTCGTTATCCTTTGCGGGGAGGCTCCAGTTGATTAATTCAGTCATTTCAGCTATGTATACTTATTGGGCTTCAGTTTTTATGCTTCCGATCAGAATTGTCAAGGAGCTTGAAAAGTGTATGCGTCGGTTTCTATGGAATGGTGGGGTTCAAGGTCCTATTCGTTCTAAAGTGGCATGGAACGTTATTTGCTTGCCTAAGATGGAAGGTGGTTTGGGTATTCGGAGTGTCATGGATGTTAATAAAGCGTTGATTTCTAGCCATATATGGAGTATCATCAATAATCGGCGCTCTCTGTGGGTTTCTTGGATTCATTCATACAAGCTTAAAGGTACTAGTTTTTGGGAGGTTAAATGCTCAGCTAATCCGAGCTGGGGTTGGAGAAAGATTCTTGCGCTGCGCAATCAGATTCGGCCTTATGTTTGGAAGTCTATTCAGAGCGGTCGTCAAACTAATGCATGGAGTGATAACTGGTGTTCTTGCAGCCCGATCCGTTACTTTATTTCCCCTAGGCGTATTGCCAATGCAGGTTTCAACCTGGACACGACGGTTGCGGAGTTGCTTGATGATAATGGTCAATGGAAATGGCCAATGGCTTGGTATGATCTTTTTCCGGTACTAATAAATATTTCAGCTCCCACTTTAGTAGAGAATATGGCTGATCGTTCTTGCTGGAAGGATTATGAAGGTAATTTACGACATTTTCACTCTTTTGAAGCTTGGAACTCTCTTCGGATGAGAAATGATAAAGTTGCTTGGGTTGATGCGGTTTGGTTTAGCCAGTGTATTCCTAGACACTCGTTTCATGTATGGCTAGTAATTAACAACAAGCTAAAGACTCAGGATAGGATGACTATATGGGAAGCGGGCAGTGCCACTAATCTCATCCTCATGTGTTGTCCGCTGTGTTCTTATGATCGTGATACTAGGGATCATCTTTTTTTTCAGTGTCCGTATGCCTCTCAGGTGTGGGAGACAGTTAGAGAATGGGTTGATATGGGGAAAGTCAATAACACATGGAGGTCGGTTATGGATTGGATGGAGAACAGTGCTAGTTCGAGGAAACTTGACAGGATTGTATGTAAGATTCTCTTAGGGGCTGCTTCTTATTTCATCTGGCAAGAAAGAAATAATCGGCTATTCTCGAACATTCAGCGGTCCCCGGCTGTTCTTTCGCAAGTTATTATTAACACAGTTCGACTGAAGATAATGGGATTCAGGATTGCGAGTCACCCGGACCACATGAAGATCCTTGATCGATGGCAGATCTCGAAGAATGATATGATTTCGGATCCAGGCTAAGGAGGCATTGGATTGTTTTTGTTGTTATGTTTAGTTTGGGGTAGTGTTCGTTCGAGTTGTTTGTCTTGGTTGTGTTTTGTTTTCTCTTGTCTAGTTTGTTTGGTTCCCTAGTCGGGGTATGCCTTGGCTAGTAGTGTGTGTCGAGTCCATGACACACCCTGTTCTTTTATTGGTTATTTATAAAATTCACCGGGGTAATCCCTTTACCCAAAAAAAAAAAAAAAAGATTATCGTGAGCTTAACAAACTTACCATCAAGAATCGATATCCCCTACCTCGAATTGATGATCTCTTTGATTAGCTGCATGGTGCTACCTGTTTTTCCAAGATCAATCTGCGTTCTGGGTATCATCAACTTCGTGTTCTCGAAGAAGATATTCCCAAAACTGCTTTCCGCACAAGATATGGGCATTACGAGTTTACAGTCATGCCTTTTGGTTTGACAAATGCCCCAGCTATCTTTATGGACTTAATGAATAGGGTCTGCAAACCTTATTTAGACAAGTTCATTATTGTGTTCATCGACGATATTCTCATTTATTCGAAGTCTCGAGCTGAGCACGAGCAACACCTTAGCTTAACATTGGAACTCCTTAAGAAGGAACAACTTTTTGCTAAATTCTCCAAGTGTGAATTTTGGCTTAAAGAAGTTCAGTTCTTGGGTCATATAGTCAACGAGCAGGGTATTCATGTGGATCCATCCAAGATTGTTGCTATTAAGGACTGGAATACACCGACGATACCTATAGAAATTCGATCTTTTCTTGGTCTTGCTGGTTATTATCGACGTTTCATTTCAAATTTCTCGAAGATTGCGGTTCCACTCACTGCTTTGACACAGAAGAATAAGCCTTTTGAGTGGGGACCTAAGCAAGAAGAAGCGTTTCAAACGCTGAAGCAGAAGATGTGTGATGCTCCCGTTCTATCTCTTCCCGATGGAAACGACGATTTCGTTGTTTATTGTGATGCGTCCAACTTAGGCCTTGGTTGCGTTCTCATGCAACGAGGTAAAGTTATAGCATATGCATCTAGACAATTGAAAGTTCACGAAAAGAACTACACAACTCATGATCTTGAGTTGGGAGCTGTGGTTTTCGCGCTTAAAATCTGGAGACACTACCTCTATGGCACGAAGTGTGTGGTTTTCACAGACCACAAGAGTCTCCAGCGTATTCTTAATCAGAAGGAGCTGAACATGAGGCAACGACGTTGGGTTGAGCTCTTAAGTGATTACGATTGCGAGATTCGCTACCATCCTGGTAAGGCGAATGTCTTAGCTGATGCGCTTAGTCGAAAGGAGCGAGTCAAGCTTCATTCTGTTCGAACACTATCTGATGTTCAAACTCGTGTCCTTCAAGCTCAACAATTTTGTGTTTAACAAAATTTGATAAGTAAGGAATTACCACGTCAACTTGAGCTTAAACTCGAAAGGAAAGACGATGGTTTGCTCTATTTCAAGGATCGATTGTGGATTCCGAAACAAGACGATCTTCGCACCTTGGTAATGGACGAATCTCATAAGTCTCAATATTCTATCCATCCTGGTGCTGATAAAATGTACAAGGATCTTCGTACTCAGTATTGGTGGCCTGGTATGAAAAAGGATGTTGCCTTGTATGTATCGAAATGCCTAACTTGTCTCAAAGTCAAGGCTGAACATCAACGACCTTCTGGCTTGCTTGTACAACCAGAGATACCGGTTTGGAAGTGGGAGAACATTGCGATGGATCTCATCACTAAATTACCGCGTACATCTAAAGGTCACGATGCGATTTGGGTTGTTATCGATCGATTAATGAAATCAGCTCATTTCATTCCGATTCGCGAGGATCTATCTGCTGATAAACTTGCAAAGATTTATGTTGATGAGATTGTATCACGACATGGTGTTCCCTTGGATATCATTTCTGATCGTGATGCTCGATTTTCATCTCATTTTTGGAAGACCATGCAATCTGCTATGGGAACCCAACTAAATCTAAGCACTGCTTATCATTCCCAAACAGATGGTCAATCTGAAAGAACGATTCAAACTTTGGAGGATATGCTTAGAGAATGCGTGATAGACTTTGGTGGTAATTGGGATTCTCATCTGCCACTGGTCGAGTTTTCTTACAACAATAGTTATCATGCTAGTATTAATATGGCACCATTCGAAGCTCTCTACGGTCGAAAATGTCGTTCACCTGTCTGTTGGAATGAGATCGGTGAAGCTCTGCTTGCTGGACCTGAGCTCATTCTGGAAACAACAGACAAAATCAAGAAAATCCGCGATAATCTTGTGACAGCTCGGAGCCGTCAAAAGAGTTATGCGGATATGCGACGCAAGCCCTTAGAATTTCAAGTCGGAGACCGTGTCCTACTCAAGGTTTCACCTTGGAAGGGAGTCGTGAGATTTGGAAAGAAAGGAAAACTTTCACCTCGATATGTGGGACCATTTAAGATTGTGGAAAGAATTGGGAAGGTTGCCTATCGACTAGAGCTACCTCCAGAGCTTGGGAATATTCATCCGACTTTTCACGTGTCCAATTTGCGGAAGTGTTTAGCTGACGCTGATCTTCAAATTCCTCTCGACGAGATCCGAATCAACGAAACGATGCACTTTGTCAAGAAACCCATGGAGATAGTGGACCGTGCTTTCAAACAGTTGAAGAACAAACGGATTCGATTGATCAAAGTTCCCTGGGAATCCAAACGTGGCCCAGAGTTTACTTGGGAACGTGACGACCAGATGAAGACGAAATATCCGCATTTGTTTTCACAAGTTTCCTCTAAATAAAATTTCGGGACGAAATTTCCAAAAGTAGGGGAGACTGACAACTGTGTTCTGTAATCAATGTACAATGTAAAACAATGATGATTATTAATAAAACAATGTGCTTTGGAGTTATTATATGTGTTTTGGTGTTTTTATGTGTGTATTTGTGTTTGGTGATTTTTCAATTCGATTCGATTATGATTTCAAGCTTTAAATCGCTTTCTGGAAGGTTATACGCGCACTGATGCGTAAATATAACCAGTTTAATGCAACGAACACTCCGGAATAGTGAAATAGGCTTAACATACCTTAAATAACCTCCATATAACTTAGAAACAAGTTTTGGATGGTTTGGTGTGTTAAAATCAAGTTTGTTCGATCGCAGGGACTATTTGTGTCAAACTGTGAAACTATACCGATTTGCATAGTAACGAACATTTCGGAACTTGATCATAAGTTAAAAATACCCTAAATATCATTTACATAGCTTAGAAATAGGCTTTGAGGGGTTCGGTATGCTAAAATAAACTTTATTGATCAATAGGGACTAAAAGCATCAAAAAGTGCATAAGTTTGCATTTTCGCGCATATCTTACGTTCTGAATATATCCGGACATCCAAAAATTTATGTAAGCATTAAAATATTTCATTTTAGTGTTTGGCATAATAAATATCCATTCGTCGCTTAATTTGGATCGTTTTTGCGTTCGTTACGACTTCCGTCGTAATTTACCGAACAACGCAACCATACAACCAAACGAGCCGACCTCCGAGATATTTTTGAGCACATTTTAAGTTCCCTATACTTTAACTTCATATTAGAGCTTTGAAATGGGGTTAACGGGGCTTAAACGTGTCAAAAATGCATCGAAAACCTAGTTTTGGGGCTGCAGGGGCCTGTTCTGCCAAATTTCAAACTTAGCTGACCTGCATGGTCCTTACGGACCGTATGCACTTCTTCTTGCGGTCCGTAAGCAGGTGCCAGATATTAGAACCATGTTTCTAGCTTGTTCCAGCTGTTACACACATTTGCACATGGTTTTGGGCAATCTATGGGCTGGTTTGGAGGCTCCCATGGTATTCAAATCAGTGGGCATGAGGTGTACGGCTGAGATTAAAGCTCGGGAATCAAGAAACGGTCCTAACGGTTCTAGTTTTCCTATAAATAGCCCACCCCATTCACTTGCAAAACCCACATTGATCTGATTTTGGCCCTCTAAGTTGGAGTTTACACTTCATACCTGAGGGTAAATCGGATCAAAGCTTGCGGGGACCCTTTGTAAGTATTCCTTCGTTCTTTTCATTCGTTTTTATCGTAAAAGTCAAACTGCGTTTGACTTTTTGCATTAACCAGTTTATGGTCAATGCGAAGTTCGTTTGAACTTCATAACGTAAGCGTAATCACGATGGTTATAGTCCCTAGTGACTATACCTACTGATTACCACGTTATCTAGGCTCAATGACGAGTCGTAGTTTCGTCCAAAATGCGTTTTCTCGCGTATTTTGTAACCAAACTACTTTTAGGTATCAAAACCGTTTGTTTTGATACCAAACCTGTTTTCTAACTTAACTAAACATGTTTTTGTTGGGTTTTTCACATGTTTATCAAAGTATTTTATTCATATAAAATAAAAACGCAGCGGAAAATATTATTTAAAACATGTTATTTACTAGATATAAAATTTCATTTTATATGTAAAACCCAATCCCCGGATCCATATACGAATATGCATGCTATCAAAATTCAAAACACAACCATAGAGTGTTTAGAATACTACCTTCCAAGGAGTAAAGGATATGAAGATGATGATGCTTCTTGAACGGTTGCCTTCAAGTGTAGAAGACCTCAAGCTTGTATACCCCAAGCCTTCCAACAAACACCTTATGTTTAGCTAGGATTTCTACACTTATGAACTCACTAAAATTCCATCTTGATCAACCACCATGGCCGAAAATATGAGGGGAGTTTATGGAGTTCTTGCACTTGATTTTTCTACTTGAAAAACCCCTCTTGATCAACCATACATGACCCGATTTTTAGAGAGTAAATTCAAGTCTTACACTTGAATTTCATCATCTAAAACTTGCTCTATGTTGGCCGATTTTTGAGAGCATCTCTACAAGTATTCTCTAGTTTTTCAAGTTCTTCCATACACTAATTTTGTCATACAAAATTATATAAAAACATGGAGAGAGAAAGAGCCACCCATTTGACCAATAGGAGTGCATCTAACCATGCACCTTGCATGTAATTTTATTGGACCATTCTCTTGCCCAACCAAGTTGCCACTAACACATGCAAATGCATGGTTTGTGATTGGCCAAAACTTTTAGGGAAGAACACCAGGGGGGCGGCCCACCCTTTATTTAAAAAAAAAATTAATTTCTTTTATAAAATAAATTTAAGTCTTGACTAATTTTATAACTTTTATAAAATTATAACATCACATGTTATAAGACTTTATACAACTTTTATTAAGTTATTTAACCCATTAAATAACAAAATAAAATACTCTCTCAAAATAAATTATCCATATAATTTATTAGTTTGTCAAGTGCAATTATTTAGAAAACCAATTTCTAAATATTCTAAGTGTTAATATTTATTCGTTTGATCATATCACAAATAAATATTATAAGTGTTTGTCTAGCTTGTATTTGGGTATGACTCGACTTGAATCATAACGTACTAGCCACATCAATTTAATATGTGTCTTGGGCATACAGAGTCCAACAATCTCCCACTTGCGCAAGATACATAGAAGATTGATGCAAACAGTAAATGACGCCTAACTACGGTTTACTACCCCTAATACGTATGACTATATGTGCCATTCAATAACATCATCCCCTTCAAGTCCCTTACTTGAACATGATTTAGGTGAATCTATCATTTATCCCTTTGTTGCAGATGTCATGTTAAATCCAGAGACATAGAGTGATCATTCTCAGTTGATTTAACTTTAGCAGGCCTTAGACATCTTACTCTCAACGAATAAGAGAAACAAATCCCATCTTGACTACATACGTCTCTCACAATCACCTTGTACCACACCTGAGCTTAGCCTTATGTACTGTCATATTACTAACAGCGAAGAAATAAGTCAAGGTACAATATTTGGTGAATATCAAGACCCAATATGTATCTCAGGTCTGAGGATACTATGATATTCTCCTTTACTCAAATTTACTTATGATCAATCACAGAGGATTCCATGCAGTAATATTTGAGAGCGAGAAAGTCCAATATTTGTATCCCACAAATATCTATGAACTTTGGCAGCAACACTTTGCTCTATATTCATTCCTAATGAATATCCACCAATCCAAGTTCATAATAGTCTTACGTTCATATTTGTTCCCACAAATATGATCGACTACGGACATTTAGAATAAGTAACTTATTCATGGATTTAAACATGCTAAAATGGAACATAACTCAACATACCATGTAGAGTCATAATAACAATTGTTCCAATATCCAAATACAAAATAGATCAAATCCAATCACTAGAATATCGAAGTCCCAAGGCACAAGTATGACCCTTCATTCTTTGCCTGTTTAAGGAGCTTCGTGAGTGGATCCGCGGTATTTTGATCAGTGTGAACTTTGCGAATACATATCTTTCCCTTTTCAACTTCATCCCTTATGTAGTTGAAACTCCGCTCAATGTGCCTAGTCTTTCGATGTACACGAGGTTCCGTGATTTAAGCAATCACACCATCGTTATCACAAAGATCACTAGGGGTCCTGAATGGTAGGGACTACCCCTAGATCGGCAATAATTCAAGTGGCAAATCCATATGAATCATCTCGATCAATAAAGCGGTGATGTATTCTGATTCCGTAGTGGACAACGCTTCCCTGATTGTGATCGAGAATCATTTCGATCAGTTTGGAAACTCGTATCCATGTAACCTTTTACAACGAATTCCGAAACTCGCATCCCTGTAACCCTTTACAACGAGTTCTTTTTCACCAGATCCATATATTAGAAATATATCCTTAGTCCTCCTAAGGTATTTCAATATTCGTTTAACAGTCATCCAATGAGCGTTACTTGGATTTCTCTGGTATCTTCTTGCCATGCTTAAAGTGCATGACGCGTCCAGTTTAGTGCATATCATTACATACATAATGGATCCTATAGCTGACGCATATGGGATTCCTTTCATTCTTTCTTGCTCATCCTTTGAGCTTGGACATTGAGATACACTCAATATTGTCCCCTCTTGAATAGGTACCTAAACCTTTCATAGAGTTCTCTATCTTGAACTTTTCAAGACTTTGTCAATGTATGCACTTTGGTTTAAACCTATCAATCGCCTTGATCTATCCCTATAGATCTTTATTCCCAAAATATAGGCGACTTCACCAAGATCCTTAATGGAAAAACAACTTCCAAGCCAGGCATTTACACCTTCCAAGGTTTGGAATGTTATTTCCAAATAGTAGAATGTCATCGACATATAATACTAAGAAAGTAATAATGCTCCCACTAGCCTTCTTATACACACAAGCTTTATCGACGTTCTTGATGAATCAAAATTCCCTAATCACTTCATCAAAACGGTGATTTCATCTTCTAGATGCTTGTTTCAATCCTTAGATTGATTTCTTTAACTTGCATACTTTTCCAGGATGTTTTGGATTGACAAAACCTTCAGGCTGAACTATATAGAAATCTTCCTCAAGATATCCATCAAGGAAAAGCCGTTTTGACATCCATTTGCCAAATCTCATATTGTGTAAATATGGCAAATGATATCCTAGTTGACTTTAGCATCGCCACGGGCGAGAAAGTCTCATCATAATCAACCCTTTGAGTTTGAGTGAAACCTTTTGCTACAAGTCTCCCTTTATAAGTATCTAAGTTACCATGCATATCTGTTTTCATCCTGAAAACCCACTTACTTCCAACTACTTTGGAGTTAAGAGGTGGCACAACCAATTCCCAAACTTGGTTGTCATACATGGATTGCATCTCTACGTTCATAGCCTCAAGCCATTTGTCGCAATCAGATTTTGACATTGCATCATGGTATGTGGTAGGTTCACCCGAATCTACCATGTAGCATCCATCCATGAAAAATCCATATCTTTCAGGTGGACTACTTATTCTACCAGATCTGCGAACGTTTTGTGTGTAATGATCAACCACTTGATCGTTTTCAACAACCTCTTGTTGAGCGCTAGTATCAACCAAACGTGTATCGGCTTGTGGTTCTTGATCCTCATCAAGTTCCACTGTTCTACTAGCTCCTTCCATAAGGAACTTAGCTTCCAAGAACTTAGCCTTTCGAGCAACAAATACCTTTTGCTCTGTTGGATCGTAGAATTAATATCCTATACCATCTTTAGGATATCCTACGAAGATACACTTAGTGGATCGGACTTTCAATTTATTTGAGGTGTATAGCTTAACATAAGCTTTACAACCCCTTACCTTTAAATATGATAATGATGGAACCCTTCCATGCCATATTTCAAAAGGTATCTTATCCACTTTCTTGGTTTGGGCCATATTTAATATACGAGCCACGGAGAGCTAAGCGTAACCCCAAAATGATAGAGATAATGCGCTCCTAGCCATCATAGATCGAACCATATCCAAATAGAGTTCGATTCCTCATCTATCGGAACGAAGAACTTTAATTGAGTTGATATTGTACTTCACCTTTTGAAGGTTTTGAACGTTTCAAAACTTCATCTTTGTGTCAAGTACACATAACCATAACTACTATAGTCGTTGGTTAAAGGTAATGAAGTATCTTTCACCATTCCTAGTCATTGGCTTTAAAAGGACCACATACATCCGAATGTATGATACCTAATAAATCTTTTGCTCTTTCTCACTAAAGGGTTTCTTAGTCATTTTACCTTGTAAATTAGACTCACATGTATCAAATGAACCAACTTCACTTGTGTCCAAAAGACCATTCTTTTGAAGTGTTTGCATGTGACTTCTGTTCATATGACTAAGGCGACAGTGCCAAAGATTAGTCTCACTCAAAACCATTTTGAGTTTCTTGGTGATTGCTTGGTACATTGAACTATCAAATGATTTATTATGAACCAATTCATAAATACCATTTGAAAGCATAACTTTAAAGTAAAACATGTCATTCATCGAAACATGAATTTCATTGTTTACAAACTTTAAATCAAAACCATATTGTCTTATTTCTTTTGAACCTTTTGCAACAAATTGCAAACATGAGTTCCATATCCGGTATCTAATACCCATGTGTTAGAAGAAATAACATTAAGGTCAATATGTTTCATAAAGATTGTACCTGAGGTTTGCCCCGCATCCCTCTTGATTTTCAGCTCCTTGGACAATTCCTATTTAAATGCCCTATCTCTCCACACTCAAAGCATGGATCGTTCATGGCAACCTTTGCCTTCTTCTCTTTTGGTTTCGGGGTTTTCGCTTTAGTCTTTCTAATCTTTTCCCTTTGAATTACCCGTTTCCATTTTTAACATTTGCTTTGGTGTCGGGGTGATGCCCTTTCTAGTTGCCACCCTCATTGATCGTTAGAATGGATAAAACCCTTTTATCCATATTGAGCCTTTCTAGGTGATCAATGTGGCTTTTCATCTTAAAGACATAAGATGAGACTGATTGGTTTTCCTCCATTCGACATGCATGAAGCGCCCAAAGCGTTCTACCCTTGCATATTGTAGGAACATTTCCTTCAATTGGGTAATCATGTCGTATGCCCATGATGTTCAAAACCCTTTTGAATTTCGGGAATCATAATTCCTAACATGAGACAACTTGCATAGTATCCTCAATATACTTAATCCAATCGTTATAGGCATCCTTATCTTCCATAAGATGTTCATTGGGATTAGGATCGTTCAACACATAAGATATCTTTTCTTACTTGAGAACGATTCTTAAGTTTCGATATTAATCCATAAAGTGTTTTGATTGAAACGATCCTTTTTAAGGATTGTTTTTAGTGATAGGTTACGGACGGTTTGGGTAATATTGTTAGCGGCCATCTACAAAATTTAACAAGGTTCAATTTTAGTATTTTCGATATTATTATATTTTAATCATTAATACCCTTTTTGTGTCTCATAGACAATTAATAATTAAAATCTAGAATCCAACGTTACATTTAAATATTGGTTAGGTGACCTTTATCCCTCTATTTAAATTAACAAGGTAGTCAACGTTTGACAATTGCAACTCTTTGCAACTTCTAGCCATATGGGATCGGTTAAACATCTTTATGTTTAGTTGGCATGTTTAATCCCATCAACACCTTTTGTTCCCCATGCTTCGGTGACCCTAAGTTCATGGTTTCCAAATCAAGTCGTCCAACTTACACACACGTGTGAGTTTATTCACATAAGTGGTTAGGTGACCTTTATCCCACAAACATGGTAAACCCACCTCGAATATACAAGTTCCCTCAAATGTGGTTAGGTGACCTTTATCCCACAATAAGAGTTCCCGAGTGATTCGAGTGTTGTATAAAAGGATGGTGTTTGACTTGTTTTATAAAAGGGATTTTGAGTTTTCAAAAATTCTAGTTTAGAAAACATTATGTACCATACATTTGCATGCATTCAAATCCTTGGTACTTTTGTGAAAACAAATTTTCAAGGTTCTTTTTAATAAAACCCATTTTATTATAAAAATCATTAATTTTTAATAACCTTTTATTAACCAATTTTAATGATCTTTAAAGAACCAATTTTAAGCTTGTTGTTGATTATTAGTTTGTTAAGCATGCATATCCAAATATCATCAAACAACAAAATAAACAACCACACAAGCACAATACACATATCATTAGGTGCATAACCATAGCCAACTATTTTGACCACACTTGTTAGCCGAAACAAGTGTGCCAAAAGGTCCTTCCTAAAGGGTGAATATTGACACAAATAATGTGTCGTTGAACTCCCACTTGATCCCGCATCCGAATGCTTCAAGTCTTCTTCTTGTGTTGTGATTTCTTCACATTCTTTGGTCTTCCAAAATGTACTTTAATTCAGCTCCAAACTCCTTTGGACTTCAAAAATGTGTTTTGGTTATCGGGCTAAAATCCCGTTAAGAACTATGAAGTCCTTTAGGCCCGAAATTAGCCAAAACCAAAACCACATTTTTGTGTGCATCTTCTTTTACAAAAAAATATCCTAATACATTTTTCTAGTAAAATAAAATGCACCTAACCTATTTATTTTACATACCAAATGAAAATAAATAAATTACATATTTTAACACATGGAAGAACAAAAATAATTATCATTACAACCCTTTGAAATAATTAAATACAAATCACAAACACAATCATTCAACATATTCACACAAGGTCATGGCTAGGTTATGAACACCAAAAATATATATATCCACACATATAAAATTCAAGAAGCAAAATGGTTTCCTTTTTACAACCTACTTTTCGGTCAAGAATGAAAAAACCGAAAAAGTGGGTTTTTGTCCAAACAAACAAATCATCCAAATGACATAATTTTTCAAGATACTTTTATGCATGTATTAAAATAATCTTGAAAAACAAAAGGATAACCATATATAAAATTTCGGCCATAGGGTTTTAACCAAACCCGAAACCCGAAAATTTCATATCCTATGAAGCATGCACTCATATAAGCGGCTCTGATACCACTGTTGGGTTTTTTCACATGTTTATCAATGTATTTTATCCATATAAAATAAAAACGCAGCGGAAAATATTATTTAAAACATGTTATTTACTAGATATAAAATTTCATTTTATTTGTAAAACCCAATCCCCGGATCCATATACGAATATGCATGCTATCAAAATTCAAAACACAACCATAGAGTGTTTAGAATACTACCTTCCAAGGAGTAAAGGATATGAAGATGATGATGCTTCTTGAACGGTTGCCTTCAAGTGTAGAAGACCTCAAGCTTGTATACCCCAAGCCTTCCAACAAACACCTTATGTTTAGCTAGGATTTCTACACTTATGAACTCACTAAAATTCCATCTTGATCAACCACCATGGCCGAAAATATGAGGGGAGTTTATGGAGTTCTTGCACTTGATTTTTCTACTTGAAAAACCCCTCTTGATCAACCATACATGACCCGATTTTTAGAGAGTAAATTCAAGTCTTACACTTGAATTTCATCATCTAAAACTTGCTCTATGTTGGCCGATTTTTGAGAGCATCTCTACAAGTATTCTCTAGTTTTTCAAGTTCTTCCATACACTAATTTTGTCATACAAAATTATATAAAAACATGGAGAGAGAAAGAGCCACCCATTTGACCAATAGGAGTGCATCTAACCATGCACCTTGCATGTAATTTTATTGGACCATTCTCTTGCCCAACCAAGTTGCCACTAACACATGCAAATGCATGGTTTGTGATTGGCCAAAACTTTTAGGGAAGAACACCAGGGGGGGCGGCCCACCCTTTATTTAAAAAAAAATCAATTTCTTTTATAAAATAAATTTAAGTCTTGACTAATTTTATAACTTTTATAAAATTATAACATCACATGTTATAAGACTTTATACAACTTTTATTAAGTTATTTAACCCATTAAATAACAAAATAAAATACTCTCTCAAAATAAATTATCCATATAATTTATTAGTTTGTCAAGTGCAATTATTTAGAAAACCAATTTCTAAATATTCTAAGTGTTAATATTTATTCGTTTGATCATATCACAAATAAATATTATAAGTGTTTGTCTAGCTTGTATTTGGGTATGACTCGACTTGGATCATAACGTACTAGCCACATCAATTTAATATGTGTCTTGGGCATACAGAGTCCAACAGTTTTAGCATGTTTAGCTCGTCACTTTTTAGTTTAGTGCTTGTGTAGAGTCGTAAGTCAAGCGGACTAAACACCCGCTTAGACTTTCGAACACGACCCGTTTGGTCGATCATTAGGATCCGACCAAACATGTTTAGTGACCATAGTTGCATAGGGTATAACCTTCCGAGGTTATACCTTATGGTCACCTAGTTTAAATAGTTGTATGATAGGTAGTTTATATGCCTTAGGTAAATTACCAAAATGCCCTTTTTATGCGTAATTGGTAATTAAGCATATGTAACCTAAACTTTTGTCATGTAACTGATTATGCAACATATTTAAACATATTTAGGCATATAATACTTGTCATAGGACTAGTTATACGTCTCGAACGCGTGTTTGCGCGAACGATGCGTTAAAGTAGCATAAGCTACCTTAATGGGTCGTAATGGGTCGAAAGCACTTAGGTTAGGTTCCGATTTAGAATGTAGGCTTTGTTAAACCATATCACATGAGTTCCAACACTCATTTGGTTTACAAGACCTCATTCTGTCCGATCTTCCGATTTAGGCGTCTATTGTTTGACTAGTGATTCGATTACTAGGTGCTGCTTGATTTCTCTGGTTTACTTGAGTTTGTTGAAGTTCTATTGATTGAGGATACTTTGCACTTCAAGTGAGTACATAGTTCCCCTATTTTACTATTTTCAATTGTTTTGGGGTGATTCATATGTACAAAAAAAATGATTTCAAGGTTTAAACGATGATTTCAAAAACGATTAAAACGATTTATACTAAACTAATAACGATTTCAATAATGTGAACAAACTTGTTGGTACCATAGGATCTGACAAATCCCGTTATCGACTACACCCATGGTTATGTGTGGGGGTTGTGGGCAACGACTGAATCTGTGATTGTTAACTTACCCTTTGGAGGTTTGTTAATGCGAGAAGCGAGAAACGAGGTAGTCGGGTCACGAAGGTTTGAATGTTATTAGCGAGACGACCATAAATAGTTTTCACAATTAAAACGAGGATGATTTAAATGATTTAAACGAGTTAACGATTTGGAAACGATTTGAACAAGTTAAACTAATTGGATAAACGATTGGTTTTTGGTTAAGTGTTTAGATAACGGGACGGGTGTAATGTGGTGAAAGCATGGTAGATATACGCCGCTGGTACTTCTTATATATAAGTGCTTTCAACATATTACATACCGTGGCGTTATTTAGTTCACTTGGGTAAACGATTTTGAAACGATGTCACACAACGATGTTTTCTAAAAGATATGAACAATACAAGTTTTATTAACGAGTTTTTACGAGATGTTTTACAAATTAATTTTCTAAAACAAATGTTTTTGGGTTAAGAATCATGGCTACGAGATTTTATGAACCATAACCAACTTGATTTGAGTTGGTTAGCTATGTTTGTCACACCCCCAAAATACCACCCATGGAAACCCTGCTAGGCGTGTGACAAACCAATAACAAGCCACTAATCATGTTGAACTCATAATAAATTTGCAAATGAAAATACCAATTATTAATGAATTGTATCAATAATAAGTTTAATAAATCCCAACAAGTTCAGCGGAAGCAAAATAGAAAACCATAGTTAAACTATTTCAAAACCAATATATAGAATCAATAATTCCATCACATGTATCCATCCAGATCGACCCATGACCACTCTAGCTTCACCAGACAGCAAGTTCCAATTCAAGACATCTAACGACCTGCGAGCATGCAACAAGTGTATCAGACAACGCTGGCGAGTTCATAGTTTTACAAAAACGTTAGTTACCAAGTGTTTAGTTTAACCGATTGAATTTAAATCCGAAACTAATGTTGATAATACCCCGAATACAAGACGGCTCCTGATTATTTTGCCCTTTCTCCAATGCTCTTATCAAAGCATTGGTCATGACTAGGTCATTAGTTCAACACCCGTCCTCCCAGGTACGGGGTGAGATTGCCAAACCTAAGTAGCACTACTAACTAATACCATGTTACCTCCCCGGTAACCACACAACACGGAGGGACTTTAATGGTGATAGGAAGAGTATATTATCCAACATTCCCGTTTTTACCCGAAAGACTTATCCCTCCCCGGGATACCCACTGACTGTCCCAACCACCGGGACGCATGCTCAAGAGATGAACTCACCTTAGGTTTGCTCGGTAGAGTTAGTTAACTGCTTAATAGTCGGTCAACACGTCCTATCATTGTTTACCAACAACAATCAGTTTATATTCACATTGCATCACGTAGATTGTCACGTATTACACAGGTAATAAACAAGTACGGCACATGTCCCTACCGCTTATCATAACAAGTGTACGAATCACAAACACTCTCATGTTACAAGTTCGTATTCTCCAATATCATGCAATCAAACAGTTAGGTTCACAAGCTAGACCACATATTACCTAATAACCATTCGGGTCACAAGTTACTTCGTTTCACAAGCACCACCGACTAACAACACATAACAGTTTATTACGTCAATCCACTTAAAGTGCGGCCCACTGGGCCTTACCGATGTAAGTGCGTGTGTGGCCCGGGTTAATTTGTCCACAATTCATAGCCTAAAACCCAAACCTGCCCGACCCAATTGTATGGTAAGCTCATGGACTGTTCGGCCCAAATCAGTTGTGTAACATGTCAACAATTATAGTGTACAATCAAACACAGTCTATTTATTTCTTGTGCATCATAAGTGTGTGTGTGTCCTCAGAGCCCAGCCCACCTCTAATGTGCTACTGCCCCAATACATTACACAGCCCAAGTTATTCAGCACATGTGAGGTCCACCCAATTGACTTGTAATTTCCGATCGCATATACCGTCCAACAATCAGCATGTACATTCGAATGTTTATGAACTACTTCTTTGATTAATGCCTACTGAACTATTATCTTACACAATCACCACATCAATTTTCTTTTAAACATGGCACATTAGATCAGTTAACATATCATCAATATCACCAAGTGAATTAATCTACATGTATTTCCTCTAGCATATCAATCCTAACAATTACTCGTCAACAGGAAGCCTCTAGTCCAAGAGCTAAGCGATACCAGCAATCACTAATCCCTCCATACAATCCCCAAATCACACATGTCAATCGAATTAATTTGCTATCCTCTAAAAAGTTACCAGATTATAAAAAAAACTAATAAATTATAATAAAAGTTATAATAATCTTCAAATAATAAAGTGGAAGTAAACTTCAAATATTGGAGTGCAGCTGGACCGAGAAATTAATCATTGACTTCACACTAATCACATGATCACATCACAATCTTCACACTACTCATGCAACCTAACATAAAATCACATGATCTTCAAATAATAAAGTGGAAGTAAACTTCAAATATTGGAGTGCAGCTGTACCAATTATTAGAATGATGGGAATAAGTGATTTCGTAATGGAGAATCTTCTCCAAGCATAAGTCGCCGCCGACCAAGAGAAGGAAAGGAAAATATGAGGCCTTGTGATTAGTGTGGTTGTTAATTAAAGATAAACCACACATATAAAATATGTATGCCACCTCTAAAGAAGTTCACATGTATTCGGGCTTACCCTTGGGCCGATGAGAGTCCATATGGATCAAGAGGTGTATTGTTTGAAGGAGGAGGTGTATGGCTAGGCCCAACGGGTCAACAAATATAGTACAACAACTTATAACAACAAAATACGTATAGTCCCAAAGGGCCATCCATTGTTTAATGTAACATACACTCAATCATACCGATTCACGTTTACGTTCAACAATTATCAAAGCAAGGATGTTTGACACATTTATCATAGCAAGAATGCGAAAGAGAAACAATGAGAAATAGAATCACGAGACTAACCTTGAAAGTTCGGGTTCTCACATCATCCCCAACTTGAAAGAAATTTCGTCCCGAACTTTGATAAGTAAGCACAGAAATAAACACAGAGAAGTGAAGTGATAAATCAAGATTGCTGCAGATTTTCCCCAGGTACCACATCATCCCCAACTTGAAAAGGAATTTCGTCCCGAAATTCACCAGTTCTACCAGAATTAGAATGGTCATCAGGAAAACGTTGAGGATACTTAAGCTTCATCTGATCCTCACGCTCCCACGTGAACTCCGGTCCACGTCTTGAGTTCCAACGAACTCTCACAATCGGGATACGACTATGTTTACGCACCTTGACCTCTCGGTCCCTGATCTCCATAGGTTTTTCGACAAACTGTAACTTGTCGTCAATCTTGAGCTCTTGAAACGGCACAATCTTGTGTTTTTGCTATGTATGTCCATTTGTTGCATACTTAGTACATCGTTATACATTACATTTTATGCTATGTATGTCCATTTAGTGCATACTTAGTACATCGTTTTACATTACATTTTATGCTATGTATGTCCATTTAGTGCATACTTAGTACATCGTTTTACATTACGTTTCACGCTATGTATGTCCATTTAGTGCATACTTAGTGCATTGTTTTACATTACTTCACATGCTATGTATGTTCATTTGTTTTTTTTTTGGGTAAAGGGTTACCCCGATGAATTTTATAAATGAACCAAATAAGTACAAGGATGTGTCAAAGCGACACACCAACTAGACTTGGCATTCCAAGACTAGGACAACAACCAACAAGACCAACCAAACAACCCAAACAAAAGTTAAGTAGCAAACTAAGCAACCACGGCCGAAAACAAACAACCTAGGCCGAAATTAAAACAAGACAAATAAACTTCTAGCCCGGATCAGCTTCATCATCCTTGCTATCATCAAACTTCCAGATTCTGAAGATCCTCCTCCTAGCAGAATCCACTTGAAACTTGAAACCCATAAGCCGAAGCCGAACCGAATTTTTGATCTTCTCAGCAACTTGTAACACGGTCAATTGATTAGAACTAAAAAGTCGACTGTTCCGCTCTTGCCAAACATAATAAGTAGCCGCAGCTACCACCAAGTTACACACAATGTCATCAATTTTCTTAGAATTAGAATGTTGATCAACCCATACCATTAAAGACTGCCATGTGTTATCTACGCTCTCCAAGTTCACCATACTCTTCACGTTTGTCCAAACTTGATTTGCAAACACACATTGAAAAAACAAATGGTCTCGGCTATCTCGATCATGTTTGCACAACGGGCAACACATAAGATTAAGATTCGTTGCACTTCCAGCTTCCCAAACCGCCAACCTATCCTGAGACTTTAGTTTATTCCGGAACACCAACCACATATGAAAAGAGTGGCGAGGAACACATTGAGAGAACCAAACCATGTTTGCCCAGGTCACATGATTCTCCCTATTCTGAATCGTATTCCATACTTGAGCCGATTCAAAATCGGCAAACTTCCCATCCAAATCTTTCCAAGTCAGCCGATCAGGAGCATTACCAACTAGCTGAGGCGTTTGAATGCTTATTAAGACCGAAAACAAATCTAACCAAGCTTGGGGCCATCTCCAATGCCCATTCGCATCAATAACATCATCAACCGAGGACTTTAAATTGAAACCCGCATTAGCTATAGATCGAGGAGTGATAAAGGAGCTAAGAGGACTCATAGGGCACCAATTATCACTCCAAGCATTAGTTTGCAAACCACTTTTAAGCAAAGACCATATGTGAGGCCGCATAATACAACGAATAGACAATATTTTCCACCATCCCCAGCTCATGCTCCCTCGACATGGAACCTCCCAAAAACTTCTCCCTTTTAGCTTGTACTCGTGAATCCATTTCACCCAAATAGACTCCCGTTTAGTTATAATACTCCAAACATGCTTAGCCATTAGCGATTTATTGACATCAGTTATACTCCGAATGCCCAAACCACCTTCTTCTTTAGGCAAACACACATCTTTCCAAGCAACTTTAGCACGGATTCTACCCTCCGATCCCGCATTCCACAAGAATCTACGAATTCTTTTCTCAAGCTCATTGATAACCCGAGTGGGAATAATGAAAACTGAGGCTCAATAAATATGCATAGATGAGAGTACCGAGTTTATAAGTTGCAAAAAATTGGACACGTGGTGGAAATAACCCTAGTTTTCTCTCAAGCAAATGGAGGAAAACGGCGCCCCACAAATCCTATGACCAAAATTTGTGATTTCTTCTTGCTAATGAGGATTGATTGTGTGATTAGGGTCTCTTGATTCCTGATTTCCAATTCCAATTCAGGTTAATCATTAAGAATCCGTTTTTATACATTAGGGTTACGTTTTTATCCATCCTTTTTGCAAGTTTCGTTGGCTGCTATTGTGTTTGGGTTCATTGGTTGCTTGTGTTTCGTAATTGTTTGGGTTTTATCAAGAGAGAGTGATTGATTTGCAGTAAACATTCATTTGATTTCAAGATTGGCTGAGCTTTCTTGGTCGTTTTTTGGGTTTGACGAATTAGGGTTTCAAGTTAGAGGTGACGGCTGATTGTATTGACGAATTAAGGTTTCTTAATAACCTGATTTGGATTCAATCTTTGGCCGCAATTCAGATTCAAGCAAGTTAACGTTCTGAAGGGTTGTGGCTGCTGAAATGGATGAAAAAATGCAGACAACGTAAACGTCTTTGCGAGGAAGATAAAGAATATTGACGGTAAACCTTTTGAGCCAAAACTAACGTCAAATATAGCTGCGAGGGTTTACGAATTGAGCAAGAAGGTAACCTTTATGCTGCCACTAGATGATGATGAACAGGTTGGTCGGTCTGATTCTCCTAATCAGCAGTATGCTAAGGTTCTTGATAAAAGAAAGGTAGCTTTTGTGCTCCCGTTGAATGATGTTAGTCCTATCCCTCGAGCTACTTCTCAATCGTACGCTAATGTTGTGTCAAACAAACAAGATGACCAGGGTGGTGTTAACATGGATTCTGGCTCGAATGCTCAAAATTCAGCTAGGAATGCTAATGAGTCGGCTAATCAAACTCCTAAAATTAATTTTAGGTCGCTAAAGTCGGATGTCTCCTTGGAAGGAGTGGATGTAGTTTTACCAATTGATTCTGTTCGTCAGGTTAACAGCAGGTTAGCAAATACTCTTTATGGTTACTTCCTCGGGCTCGGTCGAGATCTATTACTACTGTTATTGGTAAACTCTTGGTTGCTGCATCAGCTTATTTTATCTGGCAAGAAAGGAACTCCAGGTTCTTCAATAACCAGTTGCGTCCCCCGGAGAAGTTGGCTGAACTCATTATCAATAATGTTCGACTAAAGCTTAAATCACTAAAGTTCAAAGACACAAGACATGTGCGGAGGGTCTTACAAAAGTGGGAGATTAGTTTGGTAGACTGTTAGTGTCAATTCATGTAATCTTCCATTTTTTGTCTTTTGGTTTCCCTTGTTAGGGTGGTTGTTTTGTCTTTGTCTTGGTTTACACATTAGCGGTATGTCGCTTTTGTGAACTAGGTGGTGCTTTTGCCACCTACTTGTTCTTTTTGTTTGTGATTAATAGATTCACCGGGGTAACCCTTTACCCAAAAAATTGGAAAAAAAATGGTTTTCAGAAAATTATGATGAATTCGAATGGGTTTTTCTTCTTCAAGTTTGAAGATAGTCAGGGTATGAATAATGTTCTTGAAGGGGGTCCTTGGCTGATTCGGAACAAACCTCTTTTTCTCAACACTTGGTCCCCTACAAACACTCTTAAAAAAGAAGATATTAAAAAGGTTGCGGTTTGGGTGAAATTGCATGAGGTTCCTCTAGCGGCGTATACTGATGATGGGTTAAGTATGTTGGCGTCTAAAATTGGTTCTCCTTTGCGGTTGGATTCGTATACTATTGATATGTGCAACGAGGCTTGGGGACGAAGCAGCTATGCTAGGGCCCTCATTGATATCTCTGCTGAACATGATTTTAAAGAGGTTCTAACCATGGCTATTCCTGAGTTGGATGAGAACAAGTATGTCAATGAGACTATTCGTGTGGAATATGAATGGAAACCCCCGAGATGTGCCCACTGTTGTGTATTTGGGCATGATTCTGAGGAGTGTCCAAAATGCATTCGATCGACAGTGAAACCTCCTACAAACAGTCCGAAAGTAGATGAGGATGGTTATACGGAAGTCAAGACAAAGAAGAATGTAAAGAAGAGCGGTTTTCAAGTTAACAATCAAAAGCCCAAGTTTGAATATAGACCTGTGGATAAAAAGAAAAAGGCAGTGAGTTCTTCCTACGTGAATGCGCGGTGCACTAGTTCGTCCAAGGTTCAAACACACAATTCGTTTAGTGCTCTTGGGTTTGTTGGGGGGAACGGGGGTTCCTTCCAGGGGAGATATAAAGGGGGACGTGAGCTAAATGAGGAGTCTGACGATGACGAGGTAGAGGTTGTATATGATGAAACGAATGAGTTTATGACATCGGGTACACATCCTACGTCTTCCAGTACAGGGGCAAGCACCTCTCACATAAAGTTGTCCAATGGATAGGTGGCTTCTGTTTCATGCTAAGGGGCTACCGGTTGGTAGCAATTTCATTTTTGATGATGGCGGTTGATGTCGTTTGTTTGATTTTGTTCGTTTGTCTACTAGTTAGTCATTATCATGATTGTAGTAGGCTAGATTGAGGTGGTAACTTGGTTTTGTTTGATTTTTTGCTTACATATATGGGGCATGTCCGGTATATGAACTAGTGGGGAACTCATCCTCACTACTTGTACTTATTTGGCGGTTGTCTATAATAGAATCACCGGGGTAACCCTTTACCCAAAAAAAAAAAGAGTTTATAAGTTGCAACCGGCCAGCAAACGATAACGACTTTGTCATCCAATTAGCAATCTTCTTATCCATTCGATCAATAAGGACTTTACAATCTTTAAAAAGAAGCCTAGAAGAAATTAGCGGAACCCCCAGATAACGAACCGGAAATACACCCTCCTGAAACGGCATAATATCCAGAATTTCCTGTCTAATCGACTGAGGAACATTGCAGAAAAAAACTGTGCTTTTCACCGGACTAGGAGCCAAACCAGAAATGTTAGTAAACGTCTCAAGAGCCTCCTTGACCTTCTTAACCGAAACAACATCACCATGCACAAAAATAAATAAGTCAGAAAGTGGAGTTGGACATAGCAACGAGTAACCCTAATGTTCTCTCTCCTTTTGGCGATTTCTGGTTCCTCATGATTCCCTTGTTTTTCATTGTGATCTTATGCATAACAGTCTGTGATTAGAGTTTTGATCCTTCAAAATTATATAACGAACTAGTTAGCATTAGGGATCGATCCAAAACTAGGGTTTTTGTTTCTGTTTTTTTGCTTTTCAATTGCCGCCTTAGTGTTCAATTCGAAACCCTGATTTATTAAACTGGTTGTTATTGATTGCGGTTAACTGAGTTTAATTTAGCTAGATTGATACTCTGGTTTAATCGGTTAAGGGTTAAAGATTGATACTAGGGTTTAAAGGATTAGGGTTTATGTGACAACTGTGCTCTGTAATCGATGAACAATATAAAACAATGTTATTTATTAATAAAACAATGTGATTTGGTGTTATTATGTGTGTAAATGTGTTTGGTGATTTTTCAATTTGATTCTATTCCAATTTCAAACACTAAATCGCTTTCTGGAAGGTTATACGCGCACCAATGCGTAAATATAACCAGTTTAACGCGACAAACACTCCGGAATAGTGACATAGGCTTAACATACCTTAAATAACCTTCACATAACTTAGAAATAAGTTTTGGATGGTTTGTTGTGTTGAAAACAAGTCTATTCGATCGCAGGGACTATTTGTGTCAAACTGCGAAACTATACCAATTCGTATGGTATCGAAGAGTCCGGAACTTGATTCATAAGCTACACATACCATAAATAACCTAAACATAGCTTAGAAATAAGCTTTGAGGGGTTCGGTGTGCGAAAACATGCTTATTTGATCTTACAGGGACTAAAAGTGTCAAAAACGACGTAAGTTTGCATTTTCGCGCATATCTTACGTTCTGACCACATCTGGACATCCAAAATTTTTGTACACACTAAAATATTTTTATTTTAGTGATCGGCATGCAAAAAAAATACCGTTCGTCGCTTAATTTGGTTCGTTTTCGCGTCCGTTTGAGTTTCGTCGTAATTTAACGAACAACGCAACCGTACGACCAAACGAGCCGACATCCGAGAGTGTTCCAAGCATATTTTGAGTCCTCTAAACTTTATTGACCTTGTAGAGCCTTGAAAATGGCTTAACGGGGGTCAAAAGGGCCTGAAATGAGCTTAAACCAAGTGCAGGGACCTGAACTGTCAATTTTGAAACTTTTGCTGATCTGGGGAGCCCAGGCGGGGCGCGTAAGTGTACCCCCATAGCTTACGCGGGCCGTGTGAGCATGCCAGCGACCAGAAACTTGTTTTCAGCAACTGTTTGATACTTCAGGGGCTGTTATGGCAATTCTTTTATGTGATGGGCAAGTTTAAGTGTTCTCCAAGGTCTCTAATCAGTTCCTAACAATTGTATGCCCATGATTTAATCCTTGGTGGCCACACAAACATGTGTAATGATCACATGAAGTTGCAACAACGATAAATAGCCAAGCAATTTCACTTGTTCATTGCTCATTTCTCTCTTCTCTTCTCAATATCTGATTTGGGAGCTCTCTCATCTGATTAGGAACTTGTTCTTTGTAGAAAAGATAGCAAGGACCTTTTGTGAGCATTCTTTCATTCTTTTTATTTATGTTAGTGCAGAAAGTCAAACGGTTTGGCCAACAGTTTGACTTTCGGTTTTGACCATCGATTGGTCAAGTCAAAGTTCAATTGAACTTTGCAACGTGATTGTAATCATGATGGTTATAATCCTTAGCGATTATACCTACTGATTACCACGTTAACTAGGCGTAGTGACGAGTCAAAGTTTCGGTCAAAATGTGTTTTAGCACGCATTTTGCAACGGAACTATTTTCGGGTATCAAAACCCATTGTTTTGATACCAAATCAGTTTTGTAAGCTAGTTAAACATGTTTTGACATGTTTAACTCGTCACTATTAGTTTAGTGCTTGTTTAGGGTCGAAAGTTAAGCGGTCTAAACAACCGCTTAGACTTTCGAACCCGACCCGTTTGGTCGATCATTAGGATCCGACCAAGCTTGATTAGTGATCATATTTGCATAGGGAATAACCACTGAGGTTATACCTTATGATCACATAGGATTGGTTAGTTAATTGTTAAGTAGCTTGTATGCCCATAGGAAATGACCAAAACGCCCTTTTGAAACATAAATCCGTATTTTACATATGTGAACATGTTTTTGACATATAATCTGATTTAGTAACATGTTTAGGTATTATTGGGCATGTAAGACTTGACATAGCACATAGTTAACCATCCAAACATAATTTCGTGCGAACGACGCGTTAAAGTAGCATAAGCTACCTTAATGGGTCGTAACGGGTCGAAAGCACTCAGGCTAGGTTCCGATTTAGAATGAAGGCTTTGTTAAACCATATCACATGAGTTCCAACACTCATTTGGTTTACAAGACCTCATTCTATCCGATCTTCCGATTTAGGTGTTGAATTATTTACTAGTGATCCGATTACTAGGTACTACTTGAATTTCCTTGGTTTGTTTGAGCTTCGCTAAGTTCTTTAGATCAAGGATACCCTTCCATCAAAGTTGATATTCAGAAGGCTTACGACACTGTTGATTGGAGCTTTCTAAGGAACATTTTGGTGGGTTTCGGTTTTCATACTAGCATGGTACACTGGATCATGGTTTGTGTTTCTACGAATACATATTCAGTGTGTATTAATGGTGACGTTCATGGTTTTTTCAAGGGTAACAGGGGGCTTCGACAGGGTGATCCTATATCTCCGTATCTGTTCACTCTTGTGATGGAGGTTCTTACGGCTATCTTACAACAGGCGGTAAGGATTGATTCGTCTTTTAAATTCCATAACAAGTGTGAACGCCAACAGATTATCAATCTCTGTTTTGCGAACGATTTGTTTATCTTTGCTAGAGGTGAGATTGACTCGGCCAGGTTCATCATGAAATCTCTCAATTCTTTTACTAAGATGTCGGGTTTGTTGCCTAATGTTCAGAAAAGTACAGTTTATTTCTCTAATGTGCCATCGTTTGTTAAAACTGCTATTTTGAACATTATGCCGTTTATGGAGGGTTCTTTGCCAGTAAGATATTTGGGTGTGCCTCTTATATCTTCTCGTTTACTTTACAAAGATTGTTATGTGTTGGTGGAGAAGCTCGAAAAACGTATCATGCATTGGAGGAATAAGTTACTATCTTTTGCAGGAAGATTGCAACTTATTATATCGGTCTTGTCCTCGCTGCATATCTACTGGTCTTCTGTGTTTATTTTGCCTTCTCGGGTGATTCTTAATTTGGAGGCGCTAATGCGAAATTTCTTATGGTCTCATGAAAGTGCGTTTCAAAAAGGTCGGGCTAAGGTTTCTTGGAAAGCAGTTTGTGTTCCTAAGTATGAGGGTGGGTTAGGGATTCGTCGTATTGGTGATGTTAACAAAGCCCTTATGTCAGCGCATATCTGGAGTATTATTTCAAGGCGTGACTCTTTGTGGGTTAAGTGGGTTCATTCTTACAGGTTAAAAGGTAAAAGTTTCTGGGCTAGTAAAATTCCGTCTTCTTGTTGCTGGTCGTGGAGGAAGATTCTTCAGGTTCGGCCGTTCATGAGGAATTTTGTTTGGTCCGAAATTGGGAATGGTATGAATACTTCAGCTTGGTTCGATACGTGGAATGATTTAGGCCTGATGATTCAAATTCTATCGCCGAGAGTTATTGCAAATGCAGGTTACAATATGGAGTCTAAAGTTTCTGATGTTTACTCGGAGTCTTCGTGGAGTTGGCCAACTGCTTGGAGGGATTTGTTGCCTGTTCTTATACAACTCGATCATATGTCTTTTGATCCGAATAAAGATGATAAACTGTTATGGCGCCAAGGGGATCAGCTACATGATTTTTCTACGGCTCGAGCATGGGAATCTTTCAGACATCGAGAATTGGAGGTAGAGTGGTGTAGTATTGTTTGGTTCACCCAATGCATCCCTCGGCATGCTTTTTTAATGTGGCTTATTATGAGGCGCAAATTACTTACTCAGGATAAGATTTTGAGTTGGGATATCTCGCGTAGAAAGAATATGAACATGATGTGCTGTTTGTTATGTTATGCTAACCATGATTCTCATAGTCATCTGTTTTTCGAATGTAACTTCTCGGATCAAGTTTGGCATAAGGTTAGGCATAAAGTGGGCATGGAGTCGGTTCAATCGAAGTGGGAGGATATTGTTAATTGGCTTCTCGTTCGTTCCAGGTCAAAATCAGCGGCTAACTATGTGGCAAGGTTATTGGTAGCGGCTACTGCTTATTTCATATGGCAGGAGCGTAATGCTAGATTATTCAAGAATGAGTTGCGTCCTCCGGAAACTATTGTTGACACTATTATCCAACAGGTGCGTTACAAATTGATGGGAGCGAAGCTGAAGAATTGTGACAATGTGCAAAGGCTTCTAGGGGACTGGGGGATTAATGGAGCTGATCTTCATGACGACGGTGGCTGATTGAGTAGTTTTGCTTTTATGTTCTAGAGGCTAGTCTAGTTGTTTCTCCGTTTGGTGGTGTTTCTTTGTTTTTCTAGTTGTTTTACTTTCATGGGGCATGTCCTGTGATTGAACTAGTGTAGACTATCTGCACTACTTATGTTTATTGGTTGTGAATATATAGAATCACCGGGGTAACCCTTTACCCAAAAAAAAAAAAAGGATACCCTTCCATTCAATGTGAGTACATAGTTCCCCTATTTTACTGTTTCAATTGTTTTGGGGTGATTCATATGTATTAAAACGATTTCGATATTTTAACGATGTTTTCAAAAACGATTTAAATGGTTTATATTAAACTAATAATGATTTCGATAATGTGAACGAACTTGTTGGTTGTAGTTACATAACGAATGACATTCATTAATTTTGGCCGAACCGACCAGTATTAAGTTATGGTACCATAGGATCTGACAAATCCCGTTATCAGACTACACCCATGGTTATGTGTGGGGGTTATGTAGGTAACGACCGAATCTGATGATTGTTAACTTACCCTTTGGTGGTTTGTTAATACAAGGAACGAGGTAGTCGAGTCACGAAGGTTTGAATGTTATTAACAAGGCAACCATAAGTAGTTTCACAATTAAAACGAATACGATTTTGGGGCAAACTAAACGATTTGGAACGACCTAAACGAAATAAACGATTTGAACGAACGATTGGTTTTGGGTAGTGATTAGATAATGGGACGGGTGTAGCATGATAGAATCATGGTAGATACGCCGTTGGTACATCTTATATATAAATGCTTCTACCATATTACATTGCTTGTCATTATTTAGTTCACTTGGGAAAACAATTTGAAACGATGTCACACAACGAGGTTTTCGAAATGATATAAACCATACGAGTTTTATTAACGAGTTTTAACGAGATGTTTTACGAATTGGTTTACTAAAACAAATGTTTTGGGGTTAAGAATCATGGCTACGAGATTTTATAAATTATAACCATCTTGATTTGAGTTGGTTAATCATGTTGCAATATTATATACTTTTCAAAACAAGGTTTTCGAGGTATTGCAATATATATATATATATATATATATAAACGAGCCATGATTCTGATACTCTTATAAAACCTATGTGCTCGCCAGCATTTCTTTGCTGACTTTGTTTTTACATATGTTTCAGGTGATGTTGCGTGATGATTGCTAGGGAGCATGTTCACTTAGGATTTGGACGTGGCCTTAGTGACATAAAAGCGATAGTAGATGATATTTAATTTGTTTGTTTGGTTTAAGACAATGTAATTTACTAATGAATCAATAAAACGAAACTTTTAATTACCATGGTTGTTGAAACGATGATTCTGTTACAACACTCCCCGACGTTTCCGCCACGGTTTGTTGTTTTAACGTGGTCGGGGTGTGACAGAAGAGTTGGTATCAGAGCCAATGGTTATAGGGAATTAGGTTATTAGTACTGCTTTGACCTAGACTATAACTTTCTAGGACCCTAACGCGGGTTATCTTGCGTTTAGATTTTAAAACAATACCGTCACATATCCTTAGGTGATGACCACAACAAGAATACAATAATAAGTCCGCTTCAACAATTAATCATCTATCCTTGGATGATTTATTGTAAGGTTTTGAACCCTTCCAGTTTGATTCATTCTCGGCTTTATGCCCTCTGAATTTTCAAAATCTAGTCAAAGTTTGGGTCTAAATAATGTGAACACGTGCAAATTGGAAGAGTGAATGCCTGTACCCTGAGTTTTGTGTCTAAGGCTAGAGTGTTCGTACAAATCCGCAGTACCAGTCACTCTTACCTGGGAACTCTTGGGGTGAGTGTTCACTTATAGGCGAGCATGTCTTCAGTGATACATTATTATGACCCATTTACTTTGATTAGTCACTGCGTATCGTTTATTTGTTCGAGGTAACGAACAAATGATCGCACTCCTTGTGTTTTGTCGATGTTTTTCAATACCTCTTTAGTTTCTCCAATTGTCGACCTCACTCGTTTCTCATGTTTTTCAATACCTCTTTAGTTTCTCATGCCTCCTCGACGCGATGCTCAAACTTTTACTGCTGAGGAAATCGCAGCCCTTGTCTCTCAGCAAATGGTTGCTGTACTTCCAGGCGTTGTGACCCAAATCCATGAGTTATACAACAACAATAATGCACAGTGTAATTTCAAGAATTTCAATTCTGCGAAGCCGCTTAAGTTTTCTGGGTCGTAAGGAGCAACTGCGCTCCTGCAGTGGTTTGAGAGTATCGAGAGCACATTCAGACATGTGCAGTGTCCGAATGCGCGTAAGGTTGAATTTGCTTCAAGCGTGTTTGAGAAGCGAGCTCTTACATGGTGGAACGGAGTGATGCGTGATAGGGGTGCCGAAGTGGCATTAGCGCAAACTTGGGAAGAGCTCCGAGCTCTCATGATGAGAGAGTTCTGTCCCCGTCACGAGATTCGAGCTTTGGAACGAGAATTCGATGATTTGAAACAAGACGGGGGAGAACACCGTGCGTATACGGATCGATTTGAGGATCTCAGTTTGTTGTGTCCCACTATGGTTACCCCACTGGAAAAAGCTATCGAGAGGTATATCGATGGTTTACCCGATTCCATTCAGGATATTGTGACCGGTGTTAATCCTACTACCGTTCGTCATGCAATCGAGTTATCGGCTACCTTGACTGAGTCCCAAGTCAGGAAGGGTAAACTCACCCGCAAGGGTGATAAAAAGAAGTCGACCGATTCTGACAAGGGTAAGAGTAAGGGTAAGAAGCAGGGTGAGTCTTCTAAAAAGTCGAGGAAGCGTAAGGCTTCCCAGAACTTTGCAGTTACTGCTCAGAACCCTGAGAACCCACCGACTCAACCTCCTGCAAAGAAAGCATATGCTGGTACCACACCTCACTGTGCTCGATGTAATGGTCACCATGTTGCCCAACAGGCCTGTAAACAGTGTGCTACGTGTGGTAGACTTGGGCATTTGGCCAACATTTGTCGTTTTGGTCAAAATCAGGATGCCCAGGTTCCAGCACAAGCTCAAGGGAATGCTGCGAGATTCCCACCTAGTTCGTGTTTTAATTGCGGAGAAATGGGTCATTTCCGCAACAACTGCCCGAGATTGGTCAATGCGAATCCGAATGGTAACGCAATCGCGAATGTGAATCTCGCTCGTGGACGAGCATTCAATCTGAACGCGAACGAGGCGAGGGCAGACAACGAGGTTGTTAACTGTACGTTCCTTGTTAACAATCAACTTGCATCTGTTCTTTTCGATTCTGGTGCCGATAGGAGTTTTGTTTCGTTATCCTTTGAGCCTTTACTTGCAATACCTAGAACTAAACTGAGGAAACCCTTATCTGTTGAAGTTGCTACTGGTAAACCTCTTGTTCTCAATTCTGTTATTCATGGTTGTCAATTGAACCTCGATAACCATCTTTTCTCCATTGACCTCGTACCGATGCAACATGGGAGTTTCGACATTATCGTAGGGATGGATTGGTTAACCAAACACCATGCTGAGGTGGTTTGTTTCGATAAGATCATTCGTATTCCTCTTTCATCTGGCGATGTCCTAGAGGTTCGTGGCGAGAAACCATCTGGTTGATTGAAACTCATGTCGTGTACGAAAGCCCAGAGTTATTTACGAAAAGGATATGTTGCTTTTCTGGCACATGTCACCGAGGAGAAAGGCAAGAACAAGAGTATTCAGGATATTCCGATTGTTCGGGATTATCCAGAGGTGTTTCCTGATGAACTGCCTGGTTTGCCTCCAGTTCGTCAAGTCGAGTTTCATATTGACCTTGTACCCAATGCTAACCCGATTGTGAAAGCACCTTATCGTCTTGCACCGTCTGAGATGCAAGAGTTATCAAAACAGCTTCAAGAGTTATCTGATAAAGCATTCATCCGACCGAGTTATTCACCTTGGGGCGCTCCTGTCCTCTTTGTGAAAAAGAAAGATGGATCTTTTCGAATGTGTATCGATTATCGTGAGCTTAATAAGCTTACCATCAAGAATCGATATCCCCTACCCCGAATCGATGATCTCTTTGATCAGCTGCAAGGTGCTACCTGTTTTTCCAAGATCGATCTGCGTTCTGGGTATCATCAGCTTCGTGTATTCGAAGAAGATATTCCTAAAACTGCATTCCGCACGAGATATGGGCATTATGAGTTCACTGTCATGCCTTTTGGTTTGACAAATGCTCTAGCTATCTTTATGGACTTAATGAATAGGGTTTGTAAACCTTATTTAGACAAGTTCATCATTGTGTCATCGACGATATTCTCATTTATTCGAAGTCTCGAACCAATCACGAGCAACACCTTCGTTTGACCTTGGAACTCCTGAAGAAGGAACAACTTTTTGCTAAATTCTCCAAGTGTGAATTTTGGCTTAAAGAAGTTCAGTTTTTGGGACATATTGTTAACGAGCAAGGTATTCATGTGGATCCATCCAAGATTGTTGCAATCAAGGATTGGAATACACCGACGACGCCTACCTAGATTCGATCTTTTCTTGGTCTTGCGGGATATTATCGTCGTTTCATTTCGAACTTTTCGAAGATTGCGGTTCCACTCACTGCTTTGACTCAGAAGAATAAGCCTTTTGAGTGGGGACCCAAGCAAGAAGAAGCGTTTCAAATGCTGAAACAGAAGCTATGTGATGCTCCTGTTCTATCTTTGCCCGAGGGAAATGATGATTTCGTTGTCTACTGCGATACATCCAACTTAGGCCTTGGTTGTGTTCTCATGCAACGAGGCAGAGTTATAGCATATGGGTCTAGACAATTGAAAGTTCACGAGAAGAACTACACGACTCATGATCTTGAGTTAGGTGCTGTAGTTTTTGCTCTAAAAATCTGGAGACACTACCTCTATGGTACGAAGTGTGTGGTTTTCACAGACCACAAAAGTCTCCAACATATTCTTAATCAGAAGGAGTTGAACATGAGGCAACGACGTTGGGTTGAACTCTTGAACGACTATGATTGCGAAATTCGCTACCATCCTGGTAAGGCGAATGTCGTAGCTGATGCGCTTAGTCGAAAGGAGCGAGTCAAGCTTCATTCTGTTCGAACTCTATCTGATCTTCAAACTCGTGTTCTTCAAGCTCAGCAATCTTGTGTTTCACAAGATTTGATAGGTAAGGAATTACCACATCAGCTTGAGCTTAGACTCGAAGCGAAGGACGATGGTTTGTCTATTTCAAGGATCGTTTGTGGATTCCGAAACAAGACGATCTTCGCACTTTAGTGATGGACGAATCTCACAAGTCTCGATATTCTATCCATCCTGGTGCTGATAAAATGTACAAGGATCTTCGTACTCAGTATTGGTGGCCTCGTATGAAGAAAGATGTTGCCTTGTATGTATCAAAATGCCTAACTTGTCTCAAAGTCAAGGCAGAACATCAACAACCTTCTGGTTTGCTTGTACAACTAGAGATACCGGTTTGGAAGTGGGAGAACATTGCTATGGATCTCATCACTAAGTTACCGCGTACATCCAAAGGTCATGATGCTATTTGGGTTGTCATCGATCGATTAACGAAGTCAGCTCATTTTATTGCGATTCACGAGGATCTATCTGCTGATAAACTTGCAAAGATTTATGTTGATGAGATTGTATCTCGACATGGTGTTCCTTTGGACATCATATCCCATCGTGATGCTCGATTTTCATCTCATTTTTGGAAAGCCATGCAATCTGCTATGGGAACCCAACTAAATCTAATCACTGCTTATCATCCCCAAACAGATGGACAATCTGAGAGGATGATTCAAACTTTGGAGGATATGCTTAGAGCATGCATGATTGACTTTGGTGGTAATTGGGATTCTCATCTTCCATTGATCGAGTTCTCTTACAACAATAGTTATCATGCTAGCATTAATATGGCACCATTCGAAGCTCTCTACGGTCGAAAATGTCGTTCACCGGTTTGTTGGAACGAGACCGGTGAAGCTCAGCTTACTGGGCCGCAACTTGTTCTGGAAACAACAGACAAAATCAAGAAAATTCGTGATAATCTTGTGACAGCTAGATGCCGTCAAAAGAGTTATGCGGATTTACGACGCAAGCCCTTAGAATTTCAAGTCGGAGACCATGTCCTACTCAAGGTGTCACCTTGGAAGGGAGTGGTGAGATTTGGAAAGAAAGGAAAACTTGCACCACGATATGTTGGACCATTTAAGATTGTTGAAAGGGTTGGAAAGGTTGCCTATCGACTAGAGCTACCTCCAGAGCTCGGAAATATTCATCCGACTTTTCACGTGTCCAATTTGCGAAAGTGTTTAGCTGACGCTGATCTTCATATTCCTCTCGACGAGATTCAAATCGATGAAACGATGCACTTTGTCGAGAAACCTGTGGAGATAGTGGACCGTACATACAAACAGTTGAAGAACAAACGGATTCATTTGGTCAAGATTCGCTGGGAATCCAAACGTGGCCCAGAGTTTACTTGGGAACGTGAGGACCAAATGAAGGCGAAATATCCGCAATTGTTCTCACAAGTTTCCTCTAGTTAAAATTTCGGGACGAAATTTCCTAAAGTAGGGGAGACTGTGACAACTGTGCTCTGTAATCGATGAACAATATAAAACAATGTTATTTATTAATAAAACAATGTGATTTGGTGTTATTATGTGTGTAAATGTGTTTGGTTATTTTTCAATTTGATTCGATTCCAATTTCAAACTCTAAATCGCTTTCTGGAAGGTTATACGCGCACCGATGCGTAAATATAACCAGTTTAACGCGACAAACACTCCGGAATAGTGACATAGGCTTAACATACCTTAAATAACCTTCACATAACTTAGAAATAAGTTTTGGATGGTTTGTTGTGTTGAAAACAAGTCTATTCGATCGCAGGGACTATTTGTGTCAAACTGCGAAACTATACCGATTCGTATGGTATCGAAGAGTCCGGAACTTGATCATAAGCTAAACATACCATAAATAACCTAAACATAGCTTAGAAATAAGCTTTGAGGGGTTCGGTGTGCGAAAACATGCTTATTTGATCTTACAGGGACTAAAAGTGTCAAAAACGACGTAAGTTTGCATTTTCGCGCATATCTTACGTTCTGACCACATCTGGACATCCAAAATTTTTGTACACACTAAAATATTTTTATTTTAGTGATCGGCATGCAAAAAAAATACCGTTCGTCGCTTAATTTGGTTCGTTTTCGCGTCCGTTTGAGTTTCGTCGTAATTTAACGAACAACGCGACCGTACGACCAAACGAGCCGACATCCGAGAGTGTTCCAAGCATATTTTGAGTCCTCTAAACTTTATTGACCTTGTAGAGTCTTGAAAATGGCTTAACGGGGGTCAAAAGGGCCTGAAATGAGCTTAAACCAAGTGCAGGGACCTGAACTGTCAATTTTGAAACTTTTGCTGATCTGGGGAGGCCAGGCGGGACGCGTAAGTGTACCCCCATAGCTTACGCGGGCCGTGTGAGCATGCCAGCGACCAGAAACTTGTTTTCAGCAACTGTTTGATACTTCATGGGCTGTTATGGCAATTCTTTTGTGTGATGGGCAAGTTTAAGTGTTCTCCAAGGTCTCTAATCAGTTCCTAACAATTGTATGGCCATGATTTAATTCTTGATGGCCACACAAACATGTGTAATGATCTCATGAAGTTGCAACAACTATAAATAGCCAAGCAATTTCACTTGTTCATTGCTCATTTCTCTCTTCTCTTCTCAATATCTGATCTGGGAGCTCTCTCATCTGATTAGGAACTTGTTCTTTGTAGAAAAGATAGCAAGGACCTTTTGTGAGCATTCTTTCATTCTTTTTATTTATGTTAGTGCAGAAAGTCAAATGGTTTGGCCAACAGTTTGACTTTCGGTTTTGACCATCGATTGGTCAAGTCAAAGTTCAATTGAACTTTGCAACGTGATTGTAATCACGATGGTTATAATCCTTAGCGATTATACCTACTGATTACCACGTTAACTAGGCGTAGTGACGAGTCAAAGTTTCGGTCAAAATGCGTTTTAGCACGCATTTTGCAACGGAACTATTTTCGGGTATCAAAACCCATTGTTTTGATACCAAGTCAGTTTTGTAAGCTAGTTAAACATGTTTTGACATGTTTAACTCGTCACTATTAGTTTGGTGCTTGTTTAGGGTCGAAAGTTAAGCGGTCTAAACAACCGCTGAGAATTTCGAACCCGACCCGTTTGGTCGATCATTAGGATCCGACCAAGCTTGATTAGTGATCATAGTTGCATAGGGAATAACCACTGAGGTTATACCTTATGATCACATCAGTTAGTTAATTGTTAAGTAGCTTGTATGCCCATAGGAAATGACCAAAACGCCCTTTTGAAACATAAATCCGTATTTTACATATGTGAACATGTTTTTGACATATAATCTGATTTAGTAACATGTTTAGGTATTATTGGGCATGTAAGACTTGACATAGCACATAGTTAACCATCCAAACATAATTTCGTAAGAAACGACGCGTTTAGTAGCATAAGCTACCTTAATGGGTCGTAACGGGTCGAAAGCACTCAGGCTAGGTTCCAATTTAGAATGAAGGCTTTGTTAAACCATATCACATGAGTTCCAACACTCATTTGGTTTACAAGACCTCATTCTATCCGATCTTCCGATTTAGGTGTTGAATTATTTACTAGTGATCCGATTACTAGGTACTACTTGAATTTCCTTGGTTTGTTTGAGCTTCGCTAAGTTCTTTAGATCAAGGATACCCTTCCATTCAATGTGAGTACATAGTTCCCCTATTTTACTGTTTCAATTGTTTTGGGGTGATTCATATGTATTAAAACGATTTCGATATTTTAACGATGTTTTCAAAACGATTTAAATGGTTTATATTAAACTAATAACGATTTCGATAATGTGAACGAACTTGTTGGTTGTAGTTACATAACGAATGACATTCGTTAATTTTGGCCGAACCGACCAGTATTAGGTTATGGTACCATAGGATCTGACAAATCCCGTTATCAGACTATACCCATGGTTATGTGTGGGGGTTATGTTGGTAACGACCGAATCTAATGATTGTTAACTTACCCTTTGGTGGTTTGTTAATACAAGGAACGAGGTAGTCGAGTCACGAAGGTTTGAATGTTATTAACAAGGCAACCATAAGTAGTTTCACAATTAAAACGAATACGATTTTGGGGCAAACTAAACGATTTGGAACGACCTAAACGAAATAAACGATTTGAACGAACGATTGGTTTTGGGTAGTGATTAGATAATGGGACGGGTGTAGCATGATAGAATCATGGTAGATATGCCACTGGTACATCTTATATATAAATGCTTCTACCATATAATTTATAAAATCTCGTAGCCAACGAGGTTTTCGAAATGATATACCATACGAGTTTTATTAACGAGTTTTAACGAGATGTTTTACGAATTGGTTTACTAAAACAAATGTTTTGGGGTTAAGAATCATGGCTACGAAATTTTATAAATTATAACCATCTTGATTTGAGTTGGTTAATCATGTTGCAATATTATATACTTTTCAAAACAAGGTTTTCGTGGTATTGCAATATATATATATATAAACGAGCCATGATTCTGATACTCTTATAAAACCTATGTGCTCGCCAGCATTTATTTGCTGACTTTGTTTTTACATATGTTTCAGGTGATGTTGCGTGATGATTGCTAGGGAGCATGTTCACTTAGGATTTGGACGTGGCCTTAGTGACATAAAAGCGATAGTAGACGATATTTAATTTGTTTGTTTGGTTTAAGACAATGTAATTTACTAATGAATCAATAAAACGAAACTTTTAATTACCATGGTTGTTGAAACGATGATTCTGTTACAACACTCCCCGACGTTTCCGCCACGGTTTGTTGTTTTAACGTGGTCGGGGTGTGACAGTTTACGTATTCTTTCTTTGGTTGCATGTTTCTGTCGATTGGGTAAGGAGTGGATTCGAATACGTTTTTCATTGCATGGAGAGAAATAGGGATCGGGGTTTGGAGGATCTAGGGTACCAGTCGTTTTCTGATAAGATGCATGGGGATATTTTTATTAGTTCGAAGGGATCAAAGCCGATGAATGCGCAGGAGATACCAGACAAACCTTCACTATTTAGCAAACCACTGAATATTGATGGTTACCCTTTGATGCCTCATCGTGGAGTTATTCAGCAAGAGCAGAAAGTGATCAACGTTATTGATGAATTGGAGAAAGTGACCGTTCCGGTTCCTCTGGTGAACACTACTAACGATGGCAAGGATGAGCAGAATCAGGTAAAATCGATGCCTATCTCTTACGCTGAAAAACTTAAGTCTACTGTACTAAACAAAAGAGAGATTAACTTTAGGTTTATGGAGTCATTGGAGACCCGAGAAGGTGCTGATGTTGTTATACCTAGGGAGGTTGTTAAAAAAGTTCAGGAGAGATTTGATAATTTCTTGTACGGTTATTTCTTAGGTAATCGGCTACCTTATCCTGTGGTAGAGTACTATGCAAAAAATGTATGGTCGAAGTTTGGGTTTGAAAAGATTATGATGAACTCCAACGGCTTCTTTTTCTTTAAGTTTGATTCTCAGGATGGTATGCAGAAAGTGCTGGAAGGGGGCCCCTGGTTAATTAGAAAAATTCCGTTGTTTCTAAATGTTTGGACTCCATCGGCCACTCTAAGAAAGGACGGTATTAAAGTAGTCCCTGTATGGGTGAAATTCCATAACGTTCCTATTACGGTGTATACGGATGATGGATTGAGCTTACTGGCATCTAAGATTGGTGTGCCAAAATGTCTGGATAGTTTCACTGCTGACATGTGTGCTGAAAACTGGGGCCGAAGTAGTTTTGCTAGAGCCATGATTGAAATTAACGCTGATAATGATCTCAAGGAGCATATATCGCTTGCTATACCGAAACTTGATGAGGAGGGCTATATTATGGAACAAGTTGATGTCGAGTATGAATGGAAGCCACAACGATGTTCGTTATGCAGTATTTTTGGTCATGATGACCATAACTGTGCAAAAAATATCTTGGGTGTAGTTGAGTCTAGATAGTTGTCTAGTGGGTGTTTTTTAATTGTTTTGCCTTTGGTGGTTGTTTTCTTTTTTTGTTCTACTTACATGAGGGTATGTCTCATGTTTGAACTAGTAAGGGTTTTCCTTACTACTTGTTTTGAGTGTTTGTGAATATATAGAATCACCGGGGTAACCCTTTACCCAAAAAAAAAAAAAAAAACTGTGCAAAAAATACTAATGCTAAGCCTAAGCAGGTAGTGGTTGACGAGGAGGGCTTTGTTATGGACAAAACGAGACTTGCTAAGCTGGGTAAGAAACAAAAACCAAAATTTATTTATAAACCCAAGAATAAAAGTCAGCAGCCAAATACGTCGGGAACGAAAACTGACACCGGATCATATTAGTATCAGGTAACGTGCAAGTTACTTCAGCGTGGTTTGATTGGTCTAAGTTATTGCAGCTTAGACCTATTATTAGGAAGTTTATTTGGTCTAAGTTGGGTAATGGAAGCAATACTTCAGCGTGGTTTGATTGGTGGAGCCATCTAGGTCCGCTTGGTAATATTTTGACGCCCAGAACAATCTCTAATGCGGGTTTTTCTCTTAAGTCTACGGTGCAGGAAATTTATGACAATGGGGTTTGGAGATGGCCTGAGGCGTGGAGAGATACTTATCCCGTTTTAATTCAACTTGATAATGTTCGTCCGGATTCCAATCGATCTGATCAATTTATGTGGAAGGATGGTAATGATCTTGCTGAATTTTCTTCATCTCGGGTTTGGCATTCTATTAGATATCGAGCTGAGGAGGTAGATTGGACAAAACTAGTATGGTTTTCTCAATGTATTCCTAAGCATGCATTCCTCATGTGGTTGGTGATTCGTCGTAAGCTCCTTACTCAAGATAAAATTTTGCAATGGGATTTGTCAAGAAGGAAAAACATGAATATGATGTGCTGTCTTCTATGCTATGCGGATACTGATTCTCATAAGCATTTATTTTTTGACTGTAACTATTCTACTCAAGTTTGGATCAAGGTTCGTGGTAAGGGGGGTATGGATACTGTTCATCCAGATTGGGAAGCTATTGTTGACTGGTTAGCGGCTCGTGCAAAGTCTAAATCAGCGATTAATTTCATTAGTCGCCTTATAGTTTCAGCTGCGATCTATTTTATATGGCAAGAGCGTAACGCCAGAATTTTCAAGAACCAGACTAGACCTCCTGATGTTCTGAGTGATTTAATCCTGCAGACGGTTCGTTATAAGCTAATGGGGGTGAAGTTTAAGGAGAGCACTAATGTTAGAAGATTGTTGGAATCCTGGGAGATTTTCTCAAGCAGGTTAGAGGATGAAGGCGGCTGAGTAGTTTGTTTTTTGTTTTTCTAGATTATAGTCTAGTAGGTTTGTTTTGATGTCTTGGTTGTTTGTGTTAGTTTTTTCGGGTGTACTCTCATGGGGGATGTCCCATGTTTGAACTAGTGTGGGCTCTCCACATTACTTGTGTTTTTTGTTTGTTGATATATAGAATCACCGGGGTAACCCTTTTACCCAAAAAAAAAAACGTGCAAGTTACGAATAATTTTGATGTTTTAGCTAAAACGGATGAAGAGGGGGTGGGAGAAATTAAAGATCATAAGGTAATTCCGAATGAAGACAAGAGAAAATCTAATCGGGTTGATGATGAAGCGGCGGAGGTGATTCCAACGGAAATGTCAAACTTTATGAGGAATGAGAATCATGAAACACAATCTGAGGGGGCAAGCACTCCCGGTCACATCGGTATTAATGGATAGCATTATGGCCTGGAATATTAGGGGTTTGAACCGACCCCTGAAACAAAGTGAGGTTCGTTTACTTGTAGCTGAAAATAATTTAAAAATTTGTGCTATCCTAGAGTCACATGTGGAAGTTACGAAACTGGTTAAAGTATGTAAAAATGTGTTCAGAAAATGGGATTGGACTTCTAATGGTGGTCAGTGTAGTCGTGGCACTAGAATTATTTTGGGTTGGGATACGGATTCGGTAGATCTCATGGTTTTGGCTCAATCGGACCAAGTTATAGATGTTGAACTGATTTTCAAAGCTGATAAGAAAGTTCTTTTTGGCTCGTTTGTGTAAGCTGAAAATAAGTATTAGGACCGGAGGGCTCTATGGGATGATTTATGTAAGCATAATAGCCTGTGTCATGATAAGCCCTGGTTTGTTATGGGGGATTTCAACACGACTCTTCATCTTGAGGACTCGCTATATGGGCCTTCGAAACAAACAATCAGCATGCGGGAGTTCAATGAATGTATTCAGAATTTGGAGCTTATTGATATCAAAGGGCACGGCCTTCATTATACTTGGACTCAAAAACCAAAAAATGGCGTGGGTCTCCTTAAGAAGATTGATCGGGTTATGGGTAATATTAAATTCCTTGAATTATTTCCAGATGCATATGCCATGTTCCAACCGTATAGAGTGTCAGATCATTCTCCATGCATTTTAAAGACGGCTACCAACTTGGCGAACCGTTCAAAGCCTTTCAAATTTCCTAACTTTATCACCTCCAAACCTGAATTCAGAAAGTATGTTGTCCAGGAATGGACGAAGAGTATTGATGGAGTTCACATGTTTTCGGTTATGAAGAAACTCAGGAACTTAAAGCCGCATATGAGAAGAATCTTATTTGATCAGGGTAATCTCCATGCTAAGGTGGTTGAGATGAGGAAAAAGCTGGATGAAATCCAGAATCTGATTGATAAGAACCCCCTGGACACTAGTTTACGGCAAACAGAGGTTAAATGTCTTCATGATTTTCGATCAGCTGCTTACCATGAGGAGTGTTTTTTAAAACAGAAGTCTAAGGTGGAATGGTTATGTACCGGTGATTCGAATACCAGTTTCTTTCATAACACGGTGAAAAGTAGGAATGCGAGGTGCAAAATTCATAGTATTTTGGATGCTTCGGGTACCCGTCATGAAGGAGATGGTGTTGTGGATGCGTTAGTGTCTCATTACGCAAATTTCTTGGGGGTAGAACACCCGGTAGATACGGTTAACTTGGAGGATGTCTTTGTCAATGCTCTTACTTCAAATGCTGCGGATTTCATGGTTCGTCAGGTTACTCGTGAGGAGATTAAGCAGGCCATGTTTAGTATCGGTGAGAATAAAGCCCCGGGCTTTGATGGTTACACGTCAGCTTTCTTTAAACATGCTTGGGATATAGTGGGTGAGGAGGTTACTAATGCGGTGTTGGATTTCTTTGATAACGGTCAAATCTTGAAACAAATAAACCACACGATTCTGGCTTTGATTCCAAAGAAAGAAACTGCGGACTCAGTATTGGACTATTGTCATATTTCCTGTTGCAATGTTTTGTACAAGTGCATAAGTAAGATTATTACGGATAGAATAAAGGGTATCCTGGGTACGCTTGTGGGTATAAATAAGTCTGCTTTTGTGCCGGGTAGGAAAATATCTGATAATATTCTTCTCACTCAGGAGCTCATGCACAACTATCATCTCAATAGAGGTCCCCCGAGATGTGCATTTAAGATTGATATCCAGAAAGCCTATGATACGGTGAATTGGGGTTTTCTGGAGGATGTTCTTCATCGTTTTGGGTTTCATCATAAGATGGTTAGGTGGATCATGACCTGTGTAACCACTGCTTCTTATTCGGTAAGTATTAATGGTGATATCCATGGCTATTTTCGAGGAAAGCGTGGCCTGCGTCAAGGGGATCCTTTGTCGCCTTACTTATTCACGCTAATCATGGAGGTGCTCTCTTTACTGCTTCAATGGGCGGCCATCGCGTCTTTTAAATATCATGCACATTGTGCTAAGCAGAAAATCATTAACGTTTCATTCGCTGATGATTTATTTATTTTTGTTAATGGTGACATCAGGTCGGTTAAGAAGGTTAAGGATGCCCTTGAAGTGTTCACTCGTATTTCCGGTTTGGTTCCGAGCCCTTCGAAAAGCACGGTTTTCTTTTGTAACATCTCTCAATCGGTTCGTCAAGAGATCCTTAGTGTGATGCCTTTCCAACAAGGTGCTCTCCCAGTTTGGTATCTTGGGGTTCCTCTTATTACCACTAAACTGAATTTTAAGGATTGCAAGATCCTTGTTGACCGTATGGAGCATAAAATAGCAAGCTGGATGAATAAATCTTTGTCTTTTGCAGGTCGGCTTCAACTTATAAATTCGGTTCTTTCCTTTTTTGGGTAAAGGGTTACCCCGGTGATTCTATATATTCACAACCAAAACAAAACAAGTAGTGTAGAGGATCTACAATAGTTCATTCACGAGACATGCCCCATGAATGGGAAACTAAGATAATTCAAAACAAACACAAAACCAAACTACAGACCACTAGACAAAAATCTAGAAACAATGACTCCAACGAAAATAATTAATCAGCCACCCTTGTCTTCAATTTCTTTCGTATGGATCTCCCATTCTCCAAGAATCTTGCGCACCCTAACGGTATCCTTTAACTTTGCTCCTATCAACTTGTATCTCACTGTTTTCATGATTACATCACTTACCATTTCAGGAGGTCTCAACTGATATTTAAAAATCCTTGCATTCCTTTCTTGCCAAATAGAATACGTGGCAGCCGCAACTAGAATTTTAGCAACATAAATATCAGCTTTCCTAGAATGAGCTCGAGCACTAAGCCAACCAACTATATCCACCCATTTCAGACAGACAGAGTTCATCCCCACCCTATCTCGTATCGTAAGCCACACTTGTGATGAATACTTACATTCAAAAAACAAATGAGGGTGGGAATCAAAATTCTCATAGCATAATAGGCAGCACATCATATTCATGTTTTTTCTTCTTGACAAATCCCATTGCAAAATTTTGTCTTGTGTAAGGAGCTTACCTTTCATAATCAACCACATCATAAAGGCGTGCCTAGGAATACATTGAGCAAACCAAACGATATTGCACCAGTCGACTTCCGGCTCACTATGCCGAACCGAATGCCAAACGCTAGACGCAGAAAACTCGTTAAGAACACCTCCATCTTTCCATCGTAATCTATCAGACTTTAACGGGTCTAGATGAACTTGATCAAGCTGAATGAGAACTGGGAAAGGATCCCTCCAAGCCAACGGCCATAACCACGCACCGTTAGAGTAAACATTCGCCACTGAGTGATCCAACATAAAGTCAGCATCCGAAATAGTTCTTGGCGACAGAAAGTCGCCAAGAGGCCCCAGTTCACTCCAGTAATCGAACCAGGCAGAAGTATTAGCACCATTCCCTAATTCGGACCATATATGCTTTCTGATAAGCGGTCTCATTTGAGTGAGCTTTCGCCAGGACCAAGAGCTATTGGAAGGCGTTTTGCAAACCCAGAAACTCTTGCCTTTTAACCGATACGAATGCACCCAATCTGCACATATACTGCGCGTCTGTCTTTATAATTCCAGCTCGTATTATTAATGATCTTGAGAAAAGAATCCGCAGATTCCTGTGGAATTCAGGATCTGAAGGTAGAGTGCGAGCGAAAGTGGTTTGGAAAGACGTTTGTTTACCAAAAAATGAAGGTGGGTTAGGCATTCGGAGTATTGCTGATGTTAACAAAGATCTGATCACCAACCATATATGGAGTATTATTACCAAACGGAAATCTTTATGGGTCGATTGGATTCACTCATATAAGCTGAAAGGAAAGTCTTTTTGGGATATCCCGAGTCGTGGCAGCATGAGCTGGGGATGGAGGAAAATTCTCTCTATTCGCGATCTGGTGCGTCCTCATATTTGGTTTTCTATTCGAAGTGGGTCTCAAACAAACGTGTGGAGTGATAATTGGTGTGACTTGTGCCCGCTCAGATCTTTTATTACTCCGAGACATATTGCCAACGCGGGATTTAATCTCCATTCTTGTGTTTCGGATCTGATTGATGAACATTCTCAATGGAAATGGCCTCAAGCATGGAATGACTTATATCCGGTTTTAATTAACCCACCTGTTCCGATTCTAGATCATAATATGGAGGATAGGCTGATTTGGAAGGACCTGGAAGGTAACACATGTAGCTTCGGATCCGGAGTAGTGTGGGATACAATCCGTAACCGGGATAGTATGGTTTTGTGGGCGAACATGGTGTGGTTTGCTCAATGTATTCCGAGGCATTCGTTTCACATGTGGCTTGTGTTAAAAAATAAGCTAAAGACTCAAGATAGATTGGTGGCTTGGGAAGCAGGAAGCGAAACTAATTTAAGGTTAATGTGTTGTCCTCTTTGTAGGTACAATCGGGACTCGCACGATCACCTTTTCTTTCAATGTTCGTTTGCGTCTAAAATTTGGAACACTGTGAAGACAATGGCGGATCTGGATAGTGTTAATGATGCTTGGAGTTCGATCATGACATGGATGGAGCAATATTCTAATTCAAAGAAGCTGGTTCATGTTACAAGCTTCTTATTGAGGCGTCTTCGTACTTTGTTTGGCAAGAGAGAAACAATCGTTTATTCTCCCAAAATTACCGAAATCCTGTACAGGTGGCTCAAGTGATTATTCATACGGTTCGGCTAAAATTAATGGGGTTTAAAGATGATAACAATCCGGTGAACAGAAGATTATTAGAGAAATGGAAGATATCCACAGAGAATCAAGTTAATGATCCAGGCTAAAAGTTGTTAATCTGTTTCTTGGGTGTCTAGTTTAGTTGTGGCTGTGTTTTTTTACTTTCAGTTGTAGTTCTGGGCTGTTTTGCCTTTGGTTGTTTTTGTCTTGGATTGCCTAGGCTTGGTATGCCAAGTCTAGTAGTGTGTTCCAGTTTCTTGTCACACCCTGTTTTTTTTGTTGATATATAAAATTCACCGGGGTAACCCTTTACCCAAAAAAAAATAAGTCATCAGCAAACGACACATTAATTATTTTTTGCTTGGCACAATGAGCATGATATTTGTAGGGAGTACTAGCAGCCTGTTGAAGCAAAAGTGAGAGAACCTCCATAATTAACGTGAATAAATAGGGGGACATTGGATCACCCTGACGTAACCCGCGTTTGCCTCTAAAATAGCCATAAAGATTGCCATTAATGCTCAACGAGTAAGAGACTGTTGAAACGCATGTCATAATCCACCCAATCATTTTCTGATGAAACCCAAATCGAACCAAAATATCTTGCAAGAAAGACCAATTAACCGTATCATAGGGTTTCTGGATATCAATTTTGAACGCACATCTAGCCGGACCCCTATTAAGGTGATAATTATGCATTAATTCTTGTGTAAGAAGAATATTATCAGAAATCTTCCGACCCGGCACAAAAGCTGATTGGTTGATACTAACAAGAGTTCCCAAACTTCCTTTTAGGCGATCCGTGATTATCTTACTTATGCATTTATAGAGCACATTGCAATAAGAAATCGGCTTGTAATCTAGAACTGAATCCGGGACATCTTTTTTCGGAATCAAAGCAAGAATAGTGTGGTTAACCTGAGTTAGAAGCTTACCGTTCTTGAAAAATTGTAACACCGCATCCGTGACTTCATTACCAACAGGCCCCGGGGCCTTGTCTTCTCCAATACTGAACATAGCAGTTTTGACTTCCTCCCGAGTTACCTGAGACACCATTTGATCCGCAACCTCCCTACTTAGCACATTAATGAAGAGGTTGTCCAATTTAACCTTATCAACCGAGACATCCACCCCCAAAAACTGAGTATAATGCGAGACCATAACATCCGCGACCTCATCACCTTCATGCCGAGCTCCCACAATATCCGTGATGCTATAAATTTTGGTTCTAGCATTTCTAGCTTTCACAACATTGTGAAAAAACTTAGTATTTGAGTCTCCCGCCCGAAGCCACTCAACCTTAGATTTCTGTTTTAAAAAACATTCTTCATCATAAACAGCTGATTGAAAGTCTTGAAGACATTGAGTCTCCATTTGTCGAAGCCAAACATCCAACGGGTTTTGATCCACCTGAACCTGAAGATCATCCAAAGTTTTCCTCAACTCGATCACCCTAACATGTAAGTTACCTTGGCTGAAGAGAATCTTTCTCAACCTAGGTTTCAAGTTCCTCATTTTCTTCACAACGGAAAGCATAGTGACACCCTCCACTGTTTTCATCCACTCATGTTTCACGGACTCTTTAAAATCTGGTTTTCTAACAATGAAGTTCGGGAATTTAAAAGGTCTCGGCCGATTTCCATAAGAGCACATCATTCTTAGAATATAAGGCGTATGGTCAGACACCCGAAACGGGTGGAACATAGCAAAATCATCAGGAAAATGATCAATAAAAGAAGAGTAAACTGCCATTTTGGTCCCTGTGGTTTGGCCAGTTTTGCCACTTTAGTCCAAATCTCAAACTTATTACATCCAGGGCCCTGTGGTTTGCATTTTGTTGCCATTTTAGTCCAAAATCCAAAAAACCCCCTTTTTGACTGTTGAGAGCTGCCTATTTTGTCCTTTAGTGCAGGGGCATTTTGGTCATTTATGTTTTATTATAAACTGATCATCATCATCCCCAAAAATAATCAGCTCTCTCTCTCTCTCTTCTCTCTCTCTATATATAGCACCACCACCACCGCCACCGCCACCTCCTCCCTCTCTCTCTCTTCTCTCTCTCTAGCACCACCACCACCACCACCATAACCTCCTTCCACAACCACCTGTTTCCACCATCACCACCCATTCAACAATTAGTACAACCGCTTTCACAAACACGAAACCTTCGTTTTTATGTAACCCTAGTTCTCCAAATCCCCCCCCAAAAACCACAGTTTTTTCAATTCTCCAATTCCAAACCCTAAATTCTCACCAGATTCTGAATATTCCAGTTTAATATCAATCATACAACCACAATTGTTTCTCTCTCTCACTAACTAATAATCACAAAAATGATTACATGTACATCAAAACCAGCGTTTAGATTCAAATAATTCAATCAAAACCAGTGAAGGTAATTTCCACCATCCTCTAAATTCCCCACCTCAAAACCCCTGAAAAATCAAGATTTAAACAAAACCCAAAAACAAAAAAGCCACATAATCTGCAGATGAGAGAGAGAGAGATGAAAGAGAGAGAGAGAGAGGCGGTGGCATCAATCAACGCTGCAGCATCAATCAACGTTGCTGTTCATCAGCATCAATCAACGGCGATGATGAAGATGATGACGCCGGTGGTTGGGTGATGATTTATTTGGGGAAACTCGAACCTCCTTCATCAGCATCAATCAACGCTGCCGTTCATCAGCATCAATCATCACGGTTGTCTGTTCATCTTCAAGTTCCAGATCCACACATCTTTCTTCCCCCAAATCTCAGATCCGTCATTGGAGTTCCTTCCCCAAATCAGTGTTCTGCTGAGTTTCTTTCTAGAGAGAGAGAGGGAGGAGGTGGCGGTGGTGGTGGTGGTGGTGCTATAGAGAGAGAGAAGGATGGAGGAGAGATCTGTGTAGAGAGAGAGAGAGAGAACTGAGAGAGAGAGAGAGAGTGTGTATGGCGGTGGTGAACGGTGGTGATCTGTGGTGATGACGGTGGTGAACGGTGTAGAGAGAGAGAGAGAACTGAGAGAGAGAGAGTGTGTGTTTCTGTGTTGTTTTAGTGAGGGAGAGATCGAGAAGGATGACCAAATATACAATCCATCATCATAATCAGTCATCATGTATTATTAATTAAATTATATAATATATAATTAATTTTGTTTTAATTTATTAGAAGAGTAAAACCAAAATGACCAAAATGCCCCTGCACTAAAGGACCAAATAGGCAGCTCTCAACAGTCAAAAAGGGGGTTTTTTGGATTTTGGACTAAAATGGCAACAAAATGCAAACCACAGGGCCCTGGATGTAATAAGTTTGAGATTTGGACTAAAGTGGCAAAACTGGCCAAACCACAGGGACCAAAATGGCAGTTTACTCATAAAAGAAACATTACCCATAATTCTATCAATCTTTTTGAGAAGACCCACTCCACTTTTAGGCTTTTGGCTCCAAGTGTATTGCAAACCATGAGCATGAATATCTAACAATTCAGCTTGTTGGTAAACAATCATCAAATTCACGCATGCCAATAGAATGGTTGGAAGCCCCAAACAATGAATCTTCAACCTTGAGAGCCGAGTTGAAATCTCCCATGACCACCCACGGCTTGTCATGACAGAAAACCTTATGCTTGCATAAATCATCCCAGAGAGATCTACGATCTTGATACTTATTTTCAGCATACACAAAAGAGCAAAAAAGAACCTTTTTGCTATCTTTAAAAATGACCTGAGTATGAATAAGTTGATCTGATTGATAGAGGACCATAACATCAAACATATCAGGATTCCATCCTAGAATAATTCTCGTGCCACGAGTGCATAAACCACCATTAGAAGTCCAACACTAATTACGGAAAACATACTTACAAATTTTTGCCAGCTTAGAAACATCCACATGAGATTCAAGGATCGCACACATATCTATTCTATTAGCAGCAACAATAGAACGAACCTCACTTTGTTTCAGGGGCCGGTTCAAGCCCCTAATATTCCAAGTCATAATGCTACCCATTTAAACCAGTCGAACCGGGAGTGCTTGCCCCCTCAGAATCATTAATATGCTGGTCATTCGTCATAAAATCTGCCATTTCCGTCGGAGTAACCTCCATCATCTCATCGTCAACCTGTGGAGATCGTTTAGTCTTATCATACGGCCCATCCTTCTTCACAGCTATGTTTTCCTCTCCATTTCCATCCTCAGACGCTAAGACATAAAACGAATTCGCTGTTTTAATATGAATAGAACCCGAGCTGTTATCTCTCTTCGTTCCAGATATGCTCGCACCCGACTTATTAGTCTTTGGCTTGTAAACAAACTTCGGTTTCTGTTTCTTGTGCCCAGCTCCAAACTTAGCAACCTTTCTCTTATCCGTGATAAACCCTTCCTGATCCTCCATTACTTGTTTTGGATTGGCATTAACATTCTTAGGACAATTTTGATCATTATGACCAAAAATGCAACACGCAGCACAACGGTGCGGCTTCCATTCATACTCGACCGTTACTTTTTCCATGATAAACCCATCATCATCCAGTTTCAGAATGGCCACAACTATTTGATCTTTAAGAACATCATTCGCACTAACTTCGATCAAGGCTCTAGCAAAGCTGCTCCTACCCCAGCTATCAGCACACATATCCGCTGTGTAGCTATCCAATCTTTTTGGAACTCCAATCTTCGACGCCAACAGACTCAAACCATCATGTATAGATGGAAATAGGAACATTATGAAGCTTAACCCATATAGGAACCGACTTTATTCCCTCCTTTTTCAAGCTGACCGAAGGCTACCAAATATTGAGAAATAAAGGGACTTTACGTATTAGCCAAGGCCCACCCTCCAGAACTTTATTCATTCCTTCCTTTGTATCAAACTTGAAAAAGAAAAAACCTTCAGCATTCATCATAATTTTAGCAAATCCAAATCTCGACCATACATTTTTAACATAATACTCAACAACCGCAAACGGCAATCTATTCCCCAGAAAATAGCCAAATAAAACATTGTCAAACCTGTCTTGAACCGTTTTAACTACCTCCCTCGGAATCACGATATCGGCTTCTTGGTGAGTCTCCATCGGGTCCAACTTCCTGAAATTAACTTCACGTTTAGGATTAGAATTCTTCATCACCTTTTGAGCATAAGACACCTGGTCATCCTGTTGTTTATGCGCATAGACATTCTCAACTGGAACAGTTATTTTCTCCAACTCATCAATAACATTCACCACCCGAGGCTCCTTTTGATTATTCGACACAACTGCACGTCTAGGCGCCAAAGGTTTGCCATCTATATTCAGTGTTCTATTTCCAAAACCCTTAATAACGATTGGAGGTTTTCCATACAATTCTTGCATGATAGCTGGTTCATCATTCATGGTTGGCTCAACACCCTAACATGCAGACGTAAACCAAACAAACTTCGAACAATCAACCGAGAAGACAAGGATCAGCAGCAAACCCTAATCAGCTCAGAAAAAACCGATTCTCTCTTTGAAACTGAAAACCTGAAGAAGCAAGCAACCACCAAGATCACAGCGAAACCAGAAGACAACAACCAAAAACCCTAGACTAGCAATCCGTAACTTGTGAATCCAGCAAACTATATAATGTAATCGGTTGTTAAACCAACAACACTATACAGAATTTTCGAAACAGCAAATTATGGCGGCGACTGAAAAGAAAACAGAAAACCCTAGTTTTAATCGATCACTATTTTGCTAGCAAGTTCGATATAGATCATTTGAGTAATCAAATCACTAATCTCAGACTGTTATGCAAAGAGATCACGAATCAATCCTAGGGTTGCAAGAAGAAGAAAATCGCCTGGCTAGAGAGAGAAACTAGGGCTAATGGAAAGCTAGTATAAGCTCGATACTGTTGCATACTTAGTACATTTGTTTTACATCACATGCTTACATTTTGGTATGACATTTGGTTTGTTTAAATGGGATAAAAATACATTCATTAACATTATTCACGCCGATCGTTAGTAGGTAGTGGTACCATTGGAATTGACAACTCTCGTTCCTGACATCCTAGGTATGTTTGGATGGAAGGAATGACCGAATTCGATACACATAACTCAGATAAACCTTTAATTTGTTTAAGGGTTATCGCCACAGTCTCAAGGCTTGAATGTATGCATTTTCACAATACCGCATAGATGTTTGTATCAGTATAACATGCATTTCCACAAAACATAACTTTGATTTAAACTATGTTTTACTTCAATACCTTGTTTTGTGCATTTTTACCTATGGTTTAGTTGATATATTTCACTTGCCATACATGACATTTTGGTTACACATCACATGATTTACATTTGACACATGAACATTTTGACATTGGTTATACATTACATGATTTACATTTTAACATAAACATTTTGACATGGTTTACACAATAACATTTGACAATTGGTTTAAACACGAACAATTTACATTGGTGGTTTGTTTGGGTAAGTGATTTAAGTAACAAGGCATGTGTAATATGATACAAGCATGGTGGATACGCCGCTGGTACTTCCTATATATAAGTGCTTGTATGATATTACATATTGTAGCGTTATTTAAATCATTTCAATTTAGACATATAACATTTTACACAAATAACATATTTTTCACAAGACATTGTTTTACAAAACAGTTTATTTTATACAACTCAATTTACTTGTTTATTTAATTAACCATACACCTTTCTTTTATATAATCTGATTTTCTTATCACATTTTCATATGATTTATAAAAGTAAACACTTAACAAGATTCATGACCAATATGTTGGATTTAACTCTCTCTCCTTTGGGCGATTCTTGTTCTTCACCATGAATCCTTCTGTTTTTCTTCGTAATCTGATGCATAACAGTCTGTGATTAGAGTTTTGTCTTTTAAAACACTATAACGAACTTGTTAGCATTAGTGATCGATCCAAAACTAGGGTTTGTATTGTTTTTTTCAATCGCTGCCTTAGTAATCCTTTTCGATTCTCTGATTTATTAATCTGGGTGTTATTGATTGCGGTTAGCTGAGACTAATTTAGCTAGATTGATAACTCTGGGTTAATCGATTAAGGGGTGAGATAGGATTCTAGGGTTTAAAGGATTAGGGTTTTCTTTATTTTGGTTTTCTGGTTTTCGTTTGGTTCTTTGCATGGTTATTTGATTTTCTTGCTGATGGAGGGAGTTGCCAATAACAATCTGAATGTTCGTATAAAACCTGGGGATAACATGTTTTTTGATCGTGGAAAGCCGCCTACAAGAATCCAGGGTTTAGCATCTCGGGTAGTTGATATTGAAGGTAAACCGTTGATGCCGAGGAGGGGTGTTGTTTCGTCGGCTGCAAGTGAACCTGGTAAATTCAATGTAGTTGATGAGTTGTCTAAAATTACGGTTCCGGTTGAACCCGTTCTAAAAGAGGATGTTAATGTTCCGGTTACTGTACAAGGTCAGTCATATGCAGAAAAGCTTTCTACATCGAAACCTACTCAGAAGGTAAACTTTCGGTTCATGGAAAATTCTAAAGCTGTGGAGGGTGTTGATGCTGATGTTACCATCCCAATTGCTTCAGTTAAACAAGTTCAGGATAGATTTCAAAATGTCTTATTCGGGTATTTTCTGGGAAAAAGGTTAGCCTTTCCGGTAGTTGATTATTTTGTGAGCCATAGGTGGGATAAATATGGGTTACAAAAGTGTATGATGAATGGTAAAGGGTTTTTCTTTTTCAAGTTTACTTCTAAAGATGGTATGGAACAAGTATTGCAAGATGGTCCGTGGCTGATTAGGAATATACCATTATTCCTAAAACAATGGTCGCCGAACACTGAACTGAAAAAGGAAGAATTAAAAAACATACCTGTTTGGGTTAAGATGCATGATGTTCCTTTGGCTGCATATACGGAGGAAGGGTTAAGCTTGATTGCGTCTAAAATAGGAGCACCTAAGGTGCTTGATAATGAAACAACAAAGATGTGTTTAGACTCATGGGGAAGGAGTAGTTATGCAAGAGCTATCGTAGAACTAGATGCTGAGAAGGAGTTAAAAGAAAATGTAACGGTGGCAATCCCAAATGTCGAAGAGGGAGGGTTCATTAAGAGTATTATTAGGGTGGAATATGAGTGGAAGCCTCCAAGGTGTGATTATTGCAATGTGTTTGGCCATGGGGCTGAGGATTGTCCAACTAATGTCCATACGAAATCGGATAAGGGAGGTAATGAAAAAGAATATGTTGATGATCAGGGATTTAAAAGTGGGAATTACAGGAGAAAGGGGGTTAAAAATCAGTTTAATGTTAAAGATAAGCAGAGATTTATTTATAGGCCAAAAAAACCAACCGAAAAGGATGACAAGCAACCTGATAAGGTGGATGGTGGTAAACCAAGTTCAGCTAATGGTCCGAAAATTCATACTAGCAATACTTTTGATGCATTGAATGATGTGGATGATAATTGGGCATCGTAACCTGAGGAGGTCAGGATTAATGATGAGATAGGGGGGTATAACTTCCTAGACGGCTCGCAACAACCAGGTGATTCGACTAAAACAGGTGCAAGCACACCTGCACAAGGGGTTATCAATGGATAGTATAGCTGCATGGAACATTAGGGGTTTGAACCATCCCCTAAAACAAAAGGAGGTTCGGAATTTTGTTACTGATAATGGGCTGCAGGTTTTAGCTATTTTGGAATCTCATGTTAAGGTAGTGAATCTGGACTCGGTTTGCAAGAATGTGTTTAGGAGTTGGAATTGGACTTCGAATGGGAACTTGTGTAATAAAGGTACTCGAATTGTGATAGGCTGGAATGGAGATAATGTTGATTTAATGGTGTTTCACGCTACTGATCAAGTTATGCATGTTCAAGTTATTTTTAAAAAAGATAAAGCTATGATCAATGTTTCGTTCGTCTATGCGAGCAATAGCGACCAAGATAGAAGGAAGCTTTGGGAGTCTCTAAAGATGCATAAGGGAGTGGTTCGTTCAAACCCGTGGATAATCATGGGGGACTTCAATGTGGTGCTGAATTTAGAAGATAAATGTTTCGGTTCTTCTACTCTTACGGCTGCAATGAAAGAGTTCAATGATTGTGTTAATGTTCTTGAAGTTTTTGATATTAGAGCTCATGGTATGCATTTTACTTGGAATCAACGTCCAAAGAATGGTGTCGGGATCCGAAAGAAATTAGACAGAATAATGGTAAATGTTCCTTTTGTGGATTCTTTTGTGGATGCTTATGGAGTGTTTCTTCCGAATGGGATATCCGATCATTGTCCGGGTGTGGTAAAAATCCGTATGGCCTTTCCAAATAAACCAAAACCATTTAAGTTCCCTAATTTCTTGACACATAAGAAAGATTTTATGGAGGTGGTGAATAGTGGGTGGGCCGTGGAAGTGAGGGGGGTTCCGATGTTTCGTGTAGTCAAGAAACTGAAGGGTTTAAAACATCCTTTGAGACTGTTATTGTGAAAACAAGGTAATCTACATAAGAACGTGAAAGACTTGAAAGCTGAGCTGGAGAGTCTTTAGAGCTCGTTGGATGATGATCCGTTCAATATAGAAATTAAAGAAGCCGAGGGTGTTTGTCTTAAGAAATATATGGAAGCAACATTAGATGAAGAGAGGTTCTTGAAACAGAAAGCAAAGCAAAAATGGCTAGAGGCTGGTGACTCGAATACTGCGTTTTTCCACAATATGGTGAAGTGTAGGAATCATGTGAATAAAATAAATGTGATTAAAGACATCTCGGGAAAAATGTATGAAGGAGAGGAGGTTTCTACGGCATTGGTTAATCACTTTCGTGGGTTTCTTGGAACGAATGGTAGTACGGTGAGTAGGGTCAACCGTGAGGTTTTCGCTACGAAACTAAATCCCCTTGTGGCTAGTTCTATGTGTCGGACAGTAACTCCAGATGATGTCAAGAATGCTATCTTCTCAATTAGTGAAAACAAGGCGCCAGGGCCGGATGGTTTTACTTCTGATTTTTTTAAAAAAGCTTGGTCAACGGTTGGTAGTGAAGTTTCAGCGGCGGTAATCGATTTTTTTGTCACAGGTAGAATGCTTCAAGAGGTGAACCACACGTTCCTCGCTCTTATCCCAAAAATTACTACTCCAGAAATGGTTACGGATTACAGGCCTATATCGTGTTGCAATGTAGTCTATAAGACTATAAGTAAGATAATTACAAGCCGGATTCTTGAAGGGTTAAAAGATATTATAAGCATCAATCAATCGGCTTTTGTTCCGGGTAGAAGAATCTCTGATAATATTCTCCTAACTCAGGAGCTTATGCATAATTATCATCGTTCAACTGGCCCTCCTAGATGTGCGATGAAAGTGGATATTCAAAAAGCTTACGATACAGTGGATTGGAGGTTTCTTCGGGATATTCTTCATGGATTTGGTTTTCGGCCTACTTTTATCTCATGGATTATGGAATGCGTCACAACTTCTTCGTTTTCCTTAAGCATAAATGGGAATATTCATGGTTATTTTAAAGGAAAACGTGGATTACGTCAAGGAGATCCAATGTCTCCGTATCTTTTTACTATGGTGATGGAGGTATTATCGTTGATTCTTTCAAAATCGGCTGAGATGGATGCATCCTTTAGATTTCATAACAAATGTGAGAAGCAAATGATCATTAACTTATGTTTTGCTGATGACCTCTTCCTTTTCTCTAGGGGTGATGTTGGGTCGGTAAAGGTTATTGTGCGATCCTTAAAGGAGTTTCAGGAAGTTTCAGGTCTGATTCCTAGTAATGCAAAGAGTACAATTTTTTATTGTAATGTTTCTAGCTCGGTTAAGGTCAGAATTGCTCAGCTGGTTCCTTTTGAGGAGGGGAAACTCCCAATCAAGTATCTAGGAGTTCCTTTGCTGGCATCGAGGCTGTTAGTCAAAGATTGCAAGGTTTTGGTGGAGCGTATGAGTAAACGGATCGCTGATTGGAAAAATAGGTTTCTCTCGTTCGCTGGTAGGCTTCAACTTGTGATATCGGTGCTTTCGTCTATTCATGTTTATTGGGCGTCAGTGTTCATACTTCCGGTTAGTATAATAAAGGAGCTTGAATGCAAAATGAAATGGTTTCTTTGGGGGCATGGTAACCTATCAAAAGGAAGAGAAAAAGTAGCGTGGAAAGAAGTTTGCCTCCCAAAACTCGAGGGTGGGTTGGGGATACGCCGCATTTCAGATGTCAACAAGTCGTTAATGGCGTATCACATTTATAGTCTTCTAGCGGGTAGAGAGTCTTTATGGACTAACTGGGTTCGAAACTATAGGCTGCGTGGCCGCAGTTTATGGGATGTTCCGGTGCAAGCTAATTCTCCTTGGGGTTGGAAGAGACTAATGAAATGCAGACATATTTTTCGGGATTTTTTGTGGTATCAAATTGAAAATGGTCAGAATGCTTTTCTTTGGTTTGACAAATGGAGTGCTGAATGTCCGCTTGCAAATGTTGTTACACATCGTCAAATGGCCAGATACGGATATTCTATTAAATCAAAAGTTGTTGATGCGATTCACAATGGTGAGTGGGCTTGGCCAGACGAATGGAGGACGGTTTACCCGTCCTTGTTTCAGCTCCGGCCGTTGACCCTGTCGGATACCAAAGATAAAATATTGTGGATGAGCTCGGAGGGTAAATTACTTCCTTTCTCGACTAGGGAGGTGTGGGAATCTATTCGGAATCGAAGAGAGCCGGTGGAATGGTCAAACGTGGTTTGGTCGTCTTTTAATATTCCAAAACATGCTTTTTTATGTTGGCTTATCTTCAGGAGGAAACTCTGGACTCAAAACCGTATGATTCAATGGCAACATAGAGTTACGGGTTCTATGAACCAAATGTGTTGCTTATTGTGTTATGCGGATATAGAGACACATGACCATCTATTTTTTCAATGTAATTATTCGAGATCAGTATGGCATAGTGTGCGGAACAAAGTTGACATGAACTCGGTTCAAGAATCGTGGGACGAGATTACGAGTGGGCTAGTTCAGAGAGCAAGGTCCAAAGCTATTTATGCGGTGGGTAGTAGATTGCTGGTTGCAGCGGCGGCTTATACCATTTGGAATGAAAGGAACACCAGATTTTTTAGTAACAAGTTGAGGCCTCCGGAGAAGATTGTTGAGATTATTCTAAACATGGTGAGAACGAAATTAATTACATTCAAGTATAAGCCAACAGCTAATGTTAAGCGTTTCTTGGAAGAGTGGAAGCTGAACAAGGAAGACCTTCTTGAAGATTGAAGACCTTTTATCTAGTTGTTTTGTTCTAGATTAGGTTGTTTGTATGGTTGTTTTCTCGTTGACTCTTTAGCGGTATGCCGCAAAGAGAACTAGGAGGCATTTGCTAGCCTTCTACTTGTTTTTATTGGTTGTTATAAAAATCACCGGGGTAACCCTTTACCCAAAAAAAAAAAAAAAAAAAAAAAGATTCATGACCAATTTTTATTAAACACTTCTTTAAACCTAAGTCATGAATCCTATTTTCATAAAACCTATGTATCTCGCCGGCATTTTTATGCTGACGTACCTATTTTCACATATGTTCTTAGGAGCTGTTGCATAGGATGATCGTGACACACTTAGGCAGACTTGTGCCTTAGTGACTTAAAATGAAGATAGACTAGTTTAATCATGTTATGTTCTCTTTGTTTCTTGTTTTAAGACAATGTACTCCACCTTTGTTTATAAATAAATCATAACTTTAAATACAATGGTTGTGAAACAATAATTCTGTTACAACATTCCCCGACGTTTCCGCCGCGGTTGCATGCTATACGCGGTTGGGGTGTGACAGGGGGGGGGGGGGCTTAGAATCCTTTTGCCACCGCAAGGCTGGCTAATCGTACGCAGCAGGCTCGAAGACCCCTGAGTCTGGAAGGCGCTTGAAGTCTGAACGCTATGTTGAATGTGTGACCGACACTAGGTAGGTACCTGTGCAGGTGAGGCGTCGGTCGGTCCTAGAAACGGTGACAGCGGCGCGAGGAGTTAACGACGGAACGTGCTGCAACCTAGGGATCACCAGGCAGCTCTTTCGCTCTATAGGGATCGGGGGCATAGCACAATTCTTCTTGGAGGAGGGTTGGTTTGCCCGGGTGACGGATCCTGCCATAATGTACTCCTACCTATACTATAGCACCGACACCCGAAGTCGAGCATACATACGACGATCTTCATGCGTGAATAGCGGGGAGGAAAGAAAGGGCGGTAGATGATAATGAGAAAAGGCGCCTCGTGTGGGCGGGCAGGCGGAATGGATGAGCGAAAGGTGTCATGCCATGGAGTGGGTAATATCTCGAGTCTCATGTAAGACAACAAAATGCACCTCGAGGTGCTGCTGAGGAACTGAGGGACCTTCTCGAACACAGGATAGGTAATTGAGAGATAGAGCTAGCCTATTCGTTATGGGAAATCAATGCTCTGGGCCGAATAGAGCTTACCTACAGCACTTGGCTTTCTCCGGCGCATATTAGCATAGCTGCGCTTAATAGGCCGGTTTGCCTTCCTCTCTGGCGGCCTCCTTAACTTACCCCCGCTACACTCTCACTCCAAGCTACGCCTGCTAAGCAAAATGCATTGTGATTTCCTCTTCTGTGGACACACCTATGACCCGGGACGGGAAGAGAAAGATGTTTTTCTACGGCGAGCTTTCTCTCGTAAAGCCAAAGACGCCCCAAGACAAGTTCCAACTGTTGGGAAGGGGACATGATCAATAGAACCTGGTTGGATCCGGGCTGGGAGAGGGGCGCCCATTCCTAACCACTTTCGAAAAGGTTCGCTCATGCTGGAGGGAGCATCCCCACTTAGTGATCGGTCCGCTAGTTCACGCAAATCCGAAGAAGTTATCACGGACGAGTCACATGCAGGGAAACTTGCACGTGTGGTTCTGGCCGGGGTTTCCTGAGGTATCTAATAACCTTGCTTCTGCTCGCCGCTGGCGCACCTCTCCTAACTATTGCCCATTTATTCTGGAATAATCTTTTTAGGAGGGACAATTTTACATATTTCTGCCAAATCCTTCTATTATTAAGTACGGCTGGTACCATTTCGATGTGTTTCGATTCTTCCGAACAAGAGAGGTTTGATGCTTCTGAATCCATTGTACTAATTCCACTTCCTACTCGTAGTATGCTCTTTATGATCTCGCTTATGATTCAATTGCCATGTATTTAGCTATTGAGCTTCAAAGTTTATGTTTTTATGTGATCGCAGCATCAAAAAGAAAGTCTGAATTTTCCACGGAAGCCGGCTCGAAATATTTGATCTTAGGTGCATTTTCCTCAGGAATCTTATTGTTTGGGTACGACCGGACAACTACCGATATCTATTATTATCTTTTCTTATAGTGTTGTTGTTAAATATATATCTATCTATATCGTAAACTATCGGATCGAGTATTACTTAGATGTGAAACTTGTGGACCTCATTGGTTGTGATATTGATCTTACGGGGGGAATGAAATCAAAGAATATATAGAATGACTTGTAGAGACCCTCTATGTAGTTGTCTATCTAGGGTGATGCTATCTTCCTTTAGCCAGACTTCCCGCATTACTGTGATCAAGAGGAAGCGCTATCGTTTCCTTAAGTTAAGAGTGAAGGACTGATATTGGCTCTTTAGGACTGATAGTAGCTGCTCTTCTGGTAGTATAGCTGGTAGCTCTGCTTATGCTAGCTCTCTTCTTTCTTATGAGAAAGATTCGCAATAGGGGCATTTCTCTGTAAGAAGAAGGCCTGTTACAGCTATCAGATATAGGGGATTTACTTCACCTTGAATCACTATCGAAAAATGGCTTTCTTTTTAGCCGCTTTCCTATTTCATTAAGGTAGTTTGCTTACTTAGTGCTTTCGCTAAGGTGACGACTTGAATGAAACTTTCATTATTGATCAGAGGAAAGGGAAGACCTCGATAAGGAAGAAGAACAAGTGCTACATCGGCAGGACTCTCTACAAGTGGAAGGTCGCGTAGGGGCTCTCGGGAAGCTCTTTCCTTTATACCAGAAGGAAGATGGTCGAGGAGATCAGTAGCTAGAAAGCTCCTTTGGGAGAGCAAAGTAGCAAAAAGTATATTACAAAGTACATCACTATTAAGTCGACTACAGTAGTCTCATGAGCATGTAACTACATCCCCAAGCTTCAAGAGGAACCAAGGAGAAGAATACTCTATAGGAGCAGCAGCAGCAGTGGCCGAGCATCAGTCATCAAGTGAATCAGTAGATGCCCGCGCACGTGAGCAACAATTGTCACACCCCGACCGCGTTAAAACAACGAAACCGCGGCAGAAACGTCGGGGAGTGTTGTAACAGAATTATTGTTTCACAACCATGGATACAAAAGTTTCGTTTTATTGATTCATTAAGAAGTTTACATTGTCTTAAAACCAAACAAACGAGTTACATATCGTCTATCATTGTTATTATGCCACTAAGGCCTCATCCAGATCCTATGTGAACATACATCCTAGCAATCAACATCATGCATCACCACCTGAAACATATGTGAAAACAAAGTCAGCAAAGAAATGCTGGCGAGCACATAGGTTTTATGAGAGTATTGGATTCATGGCTCGTTTACATATTGCAATACCTCGAAAACCTTGTTTTGAAAAGTATATAGTATTGCAACATAACTAACCAACTCAAATCAAGTTGGTTATAGTTTATAAAATCTCGTAGCCATGATTCTTAACCCCAAAACATTTGTTTTAGTAAACCAAATCGTAAAACATCTCGTAAAAACTCGTTAATAAAACTCGTATGGTTTATATCATTTAGAAAACCTCGTTGTGTGACATCGTTTCGAAATTGTTTATCCAAGTGAACTAAATAATGCCACGGGATATAATATGATAAAAGCACTTATATATAAGATGTACCATCGGCGTATCTACCATGCTTTTATCATGTTACACCCGTCCCATTATCTAATCACAACCCAAAACCAATCGTTTGTTCAAATCGTTTATCTCGTTTAAGTCGTTTCAATTCGCTTAACTCGTCCCAAAATCGATTTCGTTTTAATTGTGAAACTACTTTTGGTCGCCTCGCTAATAACATCCAAACCTTCGTGACTCGACTATCTCGAAATTCGCATTAACAAACCACCAAAGGGTAAGGTAACAATCACAGATTCAGTCGTTACCTACATAACCCCCACACATAACCATGGGTGTAGTCTGATAACGGGATTTGTCAGATCCTATGTTACCATAACCTAATACTGGTCGGTTCGGCCATAATTAATGAATGTTATTCGTTATGTAACTACAAACATCAAGTTTGTTCACATTATCGAAATCGTTATTTGTTTAATATAAACCATGTTAATCATTTTTCAAACCATCGTTTAAACCTCGAAATCATTTAGCACATATGAATCACCCTAAAACATTTGAAACCAGTAAAATAGGGGAACTATGTACTCACATCGAAGTGCAAAGTATCCTGAATCTAAAGAACTCAACAAGCTCAGGCAAATCAAGGAAACTCAAGCAGCACCTAGTAATCGAATCACTAGTAAATAAATCGACACCTAAATCGGAAGATCGGATAGAATGAGGTCTTGTAAACCAAACGAGTATTGGAACTCGTGTGATATGGTTTAACAAAGCCTACATTCTAGATCGGAACCTAACCTAAGTGCTTTCGACCCGTTACGAGCCATTAAGGTAGCTTATGCTACTTTTTTTTTGGGTAAAGGGTTACCCCGGTGATATTATATATTCACAAACACAAAGCACAAGTAGTGTAGGGAGTCTACACTAGTTCAATCATGGGACATGCCCCATGAAAGTAAAACAAGATGAAAAAACACATGAAAAACACTACCAAACGGTAAAACAACTAGACTAGGCACTAGAAACAAAAACCAACACTATTCAATCAGCCAACATCTTCAAGAAGATCAGCTCCAATAATCCCCCAATCACCTAGAAGCCTTCTGACATTTTCACAGTTCTTTAGCTTCGCTCCCATCAATTTGTATCTGACCTGTTGGAAAATAAGTTCAACAATAGCTTCTGGAGGTCTCAACTCATTCTTGAATAACCTAGCATTACGCTCCTGCCATATGAAATAAGCAGTGGCCGCTACCACTAATCTTGCAACATAGTTCCTAGCTGATTTCGACCTGGACCGCACTACGAGCCAATTAACTATATCATCCCATTTAGGTTGAACCGACAACATACCCGCTTTATGTCTGACTTTATGCCAAATCTGATCCGAAAATTTACACTCGAAGAATAGATGATTATGAGAATCATTATTTGCATAACATAGCAAACAACACATCATGTTCATGTTTTTTCTACGCGATATATCCCAGCTCAAAATCTTATCCTGAGTAAGTAACTTACGCCTCATAATCAGCCACATTAAAAACGCATGACGAGGGATGCATTGGGCAAACCAAACAATACGACACCACTCTACCTCCACCTCTCGATGTCTAAGAGAATCCCAAACTCGAGCCGTAGAAAAGTCATTCAGCAGATCTCCTTGTCGCCATAATAGTTTATCATCCTGATTCGGATTAATAGACAAAACATCGAGTTGATTAAGCGTGGGAACTCGATCTCTCCATTCATTAGGCCAGCCCCACGAAGACTCCAAGAAAATATCAGTCACTTTAGCATCCAGATTGAAACCAGCATTCGCAATAAGCCTCGGGGAAAGCAACTGAATCAGCGGGCCTAAACTACTCCATGTATCAAACCAAGCTGATGTCGATAAACCATTCCCGATTTCGGACCAAATAAAACTCCTTATATCCGGCCGAAGCTGAAGCATTTTCCTCCACGACCAGCAACAAGAAGATGGGATATTACAAGCCCAGAAACTCTTACCTCTTAATCTGTATGAATTAACCCACTCAACCCATAAAGATTCACGTTTAGAGAGAATGCTCCATATATGCGATGACATGAGGGCTTTATTAACATCTCCAATACGACGAATCCCTAACCCACCCTCATACTTGGGAACACAAACTGCTTTCCAAGATACCTTAGCCCTGCCCTTTTGAAACGAACTGTCATGAGACCATAGAAAATTACGCATCAAAGCTTCCAAATTAGAAATCACCCGAGCAGGCAAGATAAAGACAGACGACCAATAAATATGCAGGGATGACAAAACCGAAGTAATAAGTTGCAGTCTACCTGCAAACGAGAGTAATTTATTCCTCCAATGCATAATACGTTTTTCAAGCTTCTCCACTAACAGCTGACAATCTTTATATAATAACTTAGACGATATAAGAGGAGCTCCCAAATATCTCACTGGCAACGAACCCTCTATAAAAGGCATCATATTCAGAATAGCAGTTTTAACAAAGGATGGAACGTTAGAGAAAAACACTGTACTTTTCTGGATATTAGGCACCAAACCCGACATTTTCGAAAACGAATTGAGCGCTTTCATGATACATCTGGCTGACGCAATCTCACCCCTTGCAAAAATAAACAAGTCGTTCGCAAAACATAGATTGATAATCTGTTGGCGCTCACACTTGTTATGGAATTTGAACGAAGAGTCAATCCTTACCGTCTGATTTAAAATCGCTGTGAGGATCTCCATCACAAGAGTAAAAAGATACGGGGAGATAGGATCACCCTGACGAAGCCCCCTATTACCCTTGAAAAAACCATGAACATCACCATTAATACAAACTGAAAACGTGGTCGTAGACACACAAACCATAATCCAGTGAACCATGCTTCTATGAAACCCAAACCCTATCAAAATGTTCTTTAAGAAAGCCCAATCAACAGTGTCATAAGCCTTCTGAATATCCACTTTGAACGCACATTTAGGAGGACCGATATTTCTATGATAATTATGCATCAACTCTTGCGTTAAAAGGATATTATCAGAAATTTTTCTACCTGGAACAAAAGCCGACTGATTGACACTAACAATGTCATTAAGCACCCCTTTGATTCTCTCAGCAACAATTTTACTGATACACTTGTATAGCACATTACAGCAAGCAATCGGACGATAATCCGTAACCACAGACGGTGAAGGAACCTTAGGAATAAGAACAATAAGCGTATGGTTTAATTCCTTTAGAAGCTTTCCTGTGTTAAAAAAATCAATAACAGCTTTTGACACCTCATTACCCACGATTGGCCAAGCATTTTTAAAAAAACCCGCTGTAAACCCATCCGGCCCTGGAGCTTTATCCGAGCCAATAGAAAACATCGCCTTTTTAACCTCTTCCGGAGTCACCCGCCGAATCATATGAGCCGCAACATCCTCCTCTAACCTTTTAGTAAACAAATCAGGAGTAGGATTAACTGACGTATCACCCGGCATTCCTAAGAATTGCTCATAGTGATCAACAAAAGCTTTGGAAACCATATCATCCGAAAACTCATTCCCTCTAGCATCACGAATAACCTCAATACGACTAAAATGAACTCTGTTTTTAAGCGATGAGTGGAAATATGCCGTGTTCATATCCCCAGCCGCTAACCAGTCCACTTTAGACTTTTGCTTCAAAAACCGCTCTTCATCTAATAACGCAGCTTGATAATTACATCGAGTAGTGACTTCCTCATCCCGCAGTGTTTGACTAGTCGGATCATTATCAATATCACTTTGAATTCTATCAAGCTTATCTCTTAACTCTTGAACTTTTTTATGCAAATTTCCCTGCTGAAAAAGTAACACTCGCAACGGAGATTTCAATTGACGAAGTTTTTTAACAACCGCAAATTGGTAAACACCTTCAATGGTCATACCCCAAACCTTCTCCACAAGCGGTAAGAATTCAGGTTTATAGGCCAGAAAGTTTGCAAATTTGAAAGATCGGTGTTTTACTTTTTCAGTTTCCGTGAATCTAACTACACACGGACAATGATCCGATAACCGAGAAGGATGAAACACCGCAACAGCACTCGGATATTTAGCAATAAATTGAGAGTTTCCCATAACTCTATCAATCTTTTTCATCAACCCAATTCCTTTCTTCGGTTTCTGATTCCACGTGTAATGGATACCAGAACTTTTTAAGTCTACCATCTCAATGTCATCAACACAATCCTGAAATTCCTTCATGCTCAAAGAAATCGAGGAGCACCCCATAGATTTATCTTCAAGATTCAACGCCGAATTAAAATCACCTAAGATGACCCAAGGTTCATTAGACACAAAATTCTTATGCAAAGAAAGATTTTTCCACAACTCCCTTCGATTGATATAATAATTTGCTGCATAAATTATGGAACAAAAAATCATTTTTTTCGTCTGTTTAAACAATAACTGAATATGCATAACCTGATCCGACTCCGAAAGCACCATAACATCAAAAATAGACGGATTCCACCCAATAATAATACGTGTTCCTTTATCACAACAGGCTCCATTCGACGTCCAATGCCACGACCGAAAAACAGATTTACACACTTTCGGAAGATTACTCACATCCACATGTGATTCAAGAATAGCACATAAACTCAATTTCAACTCCTTTATAACATGGCGAACCTCTGTTTGCTTAATGGGGCGGTTCAAACCCCGAATGTTCCAAGAAGCGATACTAACCATTGATCACCGATGCAGAAGGAGTGCTTGCCCCTTTTGAAGATTTAATATTAAGCGTTCCTTGCCTCAGAAACCCATCCATCTCAAAGCCATCGTCCTTGTTAAATTCATCAACAAGCTCTTCCTCTTCCAAATTCACTTGATCCGCAGCTGGCCCATCTCCATCCACCTCCACATTAATACTCGGATCATTTAGAATCTCAAAGGGATTAGACGATTGAAAATTTGTCGAACCTTTAACCGGATCTTCCTTCTTTTTAGACACCACAGGCCTATATACGAACTGTTGCTTAGGCTTGTTTATCGGAAAACCATTTTTTCTAGCAATCTTTTTACTATGCACTCCTGTAAACCCATCATCATCAACAACCGGATTTTTATCAGGACGTCTAGCATGAGTTTGCTGCTTACTACCCGTCTCCATCCTTCTAGCATTAATTTGATTCAATTTTTGATGCGGACAATTATCATCTGAATGACCAAAGACACAACAATGGCCACAACGAAGAGGGTACCATTCATATTCAACAGACATAGATTCCTTGATAAATCCCTCCCCCTCCAGAGCCGGGATCGCCATTGTTATCTCTTCTCTAAGAGTTTTATCAGCCGACACCTCTATAAGGGCTCTTGCATAACTACTACGACCCCACAAATCCATGCACATTGACGTAGTATAAGAATCCAATAGTTTCGGTTCTCCTATAGTCGTGGCTAACATACTAAGCCCATCTTCCGTATACGCAGCTATCGGAACATCATGAATTTTTACCCAGATTTGTACCTTCTTTACTTCCTTTTTCTCTAATTTAGTCGTTGGGGTCCAAATATTAAGAAAAAGCGGCTGTGATCGAATAATCCACGGCCCATCCTCCAAAACCCTCATCATTCCTGCCTCCTCCGCAAATTTGAAGAAAAAATACCCGTTAGAGTTCATCATAGATTTTAAAATTCCATATTTCTTCCAGTTATTACGAACAAAATATTCAACGACCGGGTACGCCACACGATCCCCAAGGAAGTAACCAAACAAGGTATTTGCCATTTTATCTTGGACCATACGAACAGATTCCCTTGGGAGAACAACATCACAACCATCATGCACAGAATCACAAGCTAGAGAACGAAACTTCAGCTTAACAGATTTATTTGCAATTAACGAATCAGCATAAGACTTAGTTTTCGGATAGCTACCAATATCCTCATTAACTCCCGAATACGAACCCTCACATACCGTTTTTTCCACAACCGGCTTCTTCAGCATACCTGTACCCTGGTCGCTAGTTTCATTACTCTTCGGCTCCTCAAGATTCTGATCAGAATTCAGATTGTCAACCATCACCGGCTCTGTGATCTTAATTAATTCATCAATTACATTGATTTTCTTAGGTTCCGATTGCATATCCATGTCCGGTGAAGATTCCTTGGCAGCATCAACCACAGGAACCGGAACATTGATTACATTGCTTGGTCTTGATTCAGCATTCGACTTGAAAATTCCCCTACGCGCAGGTTTCAGATTGCCATCATTCAAAACATGACTACCGCCGCCTTTAGAGAACAATGGAGGCTTTCCACGATCAGGTTGAAAGTCAGATTTCTTACGACCATCCATTCTGAATAAATCTCCTCTCTCAAATACTACGTAAACCAGAAATCATGCACCACAAGAAAACCAGAAAACCGAAAACACAAAAGAAAACAGAAAACAGAAAAAACCCTAATCTAGCAAACCCTAATCCATAGTTTTTACAATATTGAATAGCGAAATTGGTAAATCTATGAATCGACTAACCAACAACTCTATGCAGATTGATCAAACACAAGAAAAGGCCGGCGACTAAGAAACAAAAAGAAAACCCTACTTCCAAACGGACACAAATGCTAACTAGTTCGTTACACAGATTTAGCAAGCCAAATCAATGATCACAGACTGTTATACATTTGATTACGAAAAGAAGGAAGGATCAGCAAGAAGAAAAAATCGCCATGCTAGGAGAGAGCATTAGGGTTTTTTTTAGCTTATGCTACTTTAACGCGTCGTTCGTGTAAAACGCGTTCGAGACGTCTAACTAGTCCTATGACAAGTATTATATGCCTAAACATGTTTAAATATGTTGCATAATCAGTTTAGTGACAAAAGTTTAGGTTACATATGCTTAAAATCCAATTATGCATGAAAAGGGCATTTTGGTCATTTACCTAAGGCATATAAACTACCTATCATACAGCTACTTAAACTATGTGACCATAAGGTATAACCTCGGAAGGTTATTCCCTATGCAACTATGGTCACTAAACATGCTTGGTCGGATCCTAATGATCGATCAAACGGGTCAAGTTCGAAAGTCCAAGCGGTGGTTTAGACCCCTTGACTTACGACTCTAAACAAGCACTAAACTAAAAGTGACGAGCTAAACATGTTGGAACATGTTTACCTAAGTTAGAAAACAGGTTTTGATATCAAAACAAAGTGTTTTGATACCAAGAGTAGTTTGGTTGCAAAATACGCTTAAATGCGCATTTTGACCGAAACTACGACTCGTCACTACGCCTAGTCAACGTGGTAATCAGTAGGTATAGTCACAAGGGACTGTAACCGTCGTGATTACGCTCACGTTGCAAAGTTCAAAAGAACTTTGTGTTGACCAAAGACTGGTCAAAGCAGAAAGTCAAACACTGTTTGACTTTCACGCTCGAAAAGCAATAAAAGAACGAAAGAAGCTTACAAAGGGTCCAAGCTAGGGAGAACTTGATCTATAACACTCAGGTATGAAGCAAAGGCTTCAACTTAGAGCATTAAAATGATCAAGGGTGTAGAAAAATGAAAGAGGGCATGGCTACCCAAGGAGGACGAACGTACGTAGTCCTACCCAAGGAGAATACGCAGGATTTATAGTGGCATCCTACCCAAGGAGGATGGCCGTACATATCCTACCCAAGGAGGATATGTAGGTTCCGTTTTAGTTTATTAACCCATTCCCAAACCACCGGGAATCCCATGCCTTGTAGAAAGTGTGAACTCACCTTGGTTTGCTCGGTTTGGTAATGTACTTCTAGTGTTCGTTAACTGTTAGACCCGTTACACGTAACCTAGGGTACAATGTCATATAAATGAGTATACGAGTAGAGTTTTACAATACCCTAGTGTCCAAACAACTCAATGTCTAATGCAATAATTTTTAAGCATACACTTTCGCACAACTCATAATGGATTAATCGTATTTCACACTTTAAGATAATAGGTCTACAACTGTTTCATGTTACATACAATAATAAATTAAGTTATTATCACTTTAGCATAACAAGTTATCCAACCAATTGTTGATATCGATTTATAAGTTGGCTGTGAATATTATTTCAACCATTTCACATGCAAGGACCAAAAAGAAAACACCAAAAACGTCTAATTAGTGAGATTCTAATACTCCACAACATTCAGGCAATTGGATTCACTTTGTTATGATCTTTGTAAAATAAAAAAGTATAGATGTTTGTACTTAATATATGATCAACCCACTATACTTTCTCAATTAATGAAACATATGCAGCCAATTAAAATTAACATATGTAGACCTCATCTCAATGAATTAAAGGGTGCTCAGAACTTTTAATATACAACTATATTCACAAAGTTGTTGGTCCATCTTTCAAACATGAAATCAATTAATTACACATGCATGTGCGGCCCATCTACAACTATACCCGTGCCCAAAGATCACCCCAAAACATCAGGTTATAGCCCATTCCCCATTGGACTCTCCCATTATAGCATCTAATTCCTTTAATGGGTTTCGGCCCACTATCCCAAAATTCATTCAATGGATTAACACCCTATCTAACTAACATGATGTCAACTAATCTTGAACACAGTCATCATCATCAAACAATCATATAGTCAATTAAATCTGATCACTTCATTTATTACCTTTTCACTAACCACATGGCCATCAATTTATAAAGTCAAAGTGATTCATGTGAAGTGTGTAACCTCTATTGGACCAATACAATAGTGTTCAGTCAAAGCACATGGGCCATCACAACAATCAATGACTACATGATCTAACATCAGCAGACATGATTACAACTAACCAGCCATATCACGTGCACTTTTAGTTCAGCATTATCAACATGCACATACATCATATTTACAAACACTTGCTGCCATCTATTATCAAACAATTCGAAGTCATGCATCAAATCATTGTTAGCACAGACATATCATATCAAAATATAGTTAACACGTGATCGCATATACCCAAACAATCAATCAAATTAAACAAACATGAGGTAGTACTAACCAGAACTCGACTGATCCAAGTACTATCTCGAACAGGGGGGGGGGTCTGCCACTGAATTCGTGCGATCAGGAGGAGGCTTTAGGGTTTTTGGCTTGTGTTTTGAGTTTTAGTCTAATCAAAACCATATTACACATTCATATAATGGTGAGGGTTTGGGCGGTTCACATTCTTAACCGAAGTGGGCTCAAACCCACTCACTTGGGCCGCCACTTTAATTGACAAACGTAGTAAAGTTTGGGCTTATGAACATGTGTGTGAGATCTCAAAGTGTCGGCCCAACCTACCCCCAAACATACAAATCAAATGAGTAATCCGTGAGGGGGTTTGGGTCCAGATTCTACGGGCTTGGCTACTTAAATGGGCCGATGTGGATTAGAAGTAAAACATATGTACAGGTGGCCCAATAATACGCTCAAGCAATCACATTTACTCTTGACAATAATAACATAATAAATATTTAACAAAAAGTTTAGTTATAGAAAGTGTCAGATATAAGTTGATGGGGCTCAGATTCAAGAACACTGCTAGAGTTCGGGATTTACTGGAGAAGTGGGATATTCATGGAGCTGATTTACTGATGGATAATGGTTGAGTCCGTATAGTTCAGGAGTCTTTTTGTTCTAGATAGTTTGTCTAGTGGTCGTTTTTGGTTTTACGTTTTGTTGTTTATTTTGGCTTTACTTTCATGGGGGTATGTCCCATGTCTGAACTAGTAAGGATGTTACCTTACTACTTGTTTTCTTTTTTGTGAATATATAGAATCACCGGGGTAACCCTTTACCCAAAATAGAATGAGAAAATTATGGAAAGTTATGATCGCGAGATTAAACAACACTAACCTCGTAAGTTCGGGTTGTCACATCATCCCCAACTTGAAAGAAATTTCGTCCCGAAATTTAGCACGTAGTTACTGAGGAAGCTAGTTAGGTTGCATGGTTTCCTGGTTTTCCTGGGGTGTCACATCGAGCTCTTGAACGATTACGAATATGCGATCAAGTATCATCCGGGCAAAGCCAATGTTGTGGCCGACGCCCTCAGTCGAAAGGATACTGTACCTAAGCGTGTACGTGCGTTACAGCTTACCATTCACTCTAACCTTCCCGCTCAGATTCGTGATGCTCAGGTCGAAGCATTGAAAGCAGAAAACATCAGGGTTGAGTCCCTGCGAGGATCAAGGAAACGGTTAGAACAAAAGGAAGACGGCGCCTACTATGTTAACGGACGCATCTGGGTTCCACTTTATGGAGGCTTACGCGAGCTTGTGATGGATGAAGCACATAAGTCTCGTTATTCGGTACATCCTGGTTCGGATAAGATGTACCACGACTTAAAGGCTACATACTGGTGGCCTAGCATGAAAGCCCACATAGCAACCTACGTCAGTAAATGCTTGACGTGTGCTAGGGTCAAGGTCGAATACCAGAAACCATCAGGCCTACTTCAACAACCAGAGATACCTAAATGGAAATGGGAGCAAATTTCCATGGATTTCGTTACTGGCCTACCTAGATCTCAAGGCGGAAATGACACTATTTGGGTGATAGTGGATCGATTGACTAAGTCTGCACACTTCTTGGCTATCAAGGAAACGGATAAGTTCTCTACTCTAGCAGACATCTACCTAAAGAAAGTAGTATCAAGGCACGGAGTGCCAACCTCCATCATTTCTGATCGTGACTCACGTTTTACATCTGAGTTGTGGCAAGCTATGCACAAGTCTTTTTTTTTTTGGGTAAAGGGTTACCCCGGTGATTCTATGTATCAACAAAACAGAAATACAAGTAGCGTGGAGAAACCCACACTAGTTCAAACATGGGACATTCCCCATGAAAGTACACCAAAGAACAAAACAAAAACAACCAAGCACTACCAAATAAAAACGACTAGACTATAATCTAGAAAAAAGAAAACCAAAAAAAATCAGCCGCCATCATCATCGAGCGTGTTGCTATAAATCTCCCATGCTTCCAATAGTTTACGCACCCTATTACACTCCTTAAATTTTACTCCAATTAGCTTATACCGAACGGTTTGCAAGATTAAATTGCTCAGAACTTCTGGAGGTCTTGTTTGGTTCCTGAATAGTCTAGCATTTCGCTCCTGCCACACAAAATAAACAGCTGCAGCAACTATAAGCCTACTAATATAATTCATCGCTGATTTAGAAGTAGCTCTAGTCCCCAACCAATCAATTATAGCATCCCAGGCTGGGCCAACCGAGTTCATCCCTCCTTTATCACGAATTTTGATCCAAACTTGAGTAGAATAATTGCAATCAAAAAACAGATGGTCGTGAGAATCAACATCCGCATAGCACAAAAGACAACACATCATATTCATATTTTTCCTTCTGGCAAACTCCCATTGAAGAATCTTGTCTTGTGTCAAAAGTTTGCGACGAATCACCAGCCACATAAAGAAAGCATGCTTAGGAATACATTGTGAAGACCAAACAAATTTAACCCAATCTACCTCCTCTGCTCGACATCTAAGCGACTGCCAAACCTGATGTGAAGAATGCTCAACTAACTCATTACCATCCTTCCACATAAGCTGATCAGGGGCGTTAGGCACCGTATGGATATTATCCAATTGTATTAATACCGGAAACATGTCCCTCCACGCAACAGGCCACCTCCAAACCCCATTAACATAAATCTCCTGAACCGAAGTGTTTAAAGAAAATCCCGCATTTGAGATTGTTCTAGGAGTTAGAAAATTACCAAGAGGACCAACTTGACTTCGTAAATCATACCAGGCTGATGTGTTACTACCATCACCCAATTTAGACCAAACAAAGTCTCGAATAAAAGGTCTCAGCTGTAACATTTTCCGCCAACTACACGAACTATTCGGCACAGCCTTACAAATCCAAAAACTATTACCTTTGAGCCTGTATGAATGTATCCAAGCCACCCAAAGAGAGTCTCGTTTAATCAGAATACTCCAAATATGAGAAGTGATGAGCGCTTTATTGACATCTCCAATCCTACGGATACCTAAACCACCTTCATACTTAGGAACACAAATAGCCTTCCAAGACACTTTGGCCTTTCCCTTATGAAATGATCCATCCCCCGACCAAAGAAAGTTTCGCATTTTAGCTTCCAACTCTAGAGTGATACGAGTAGGAAGGATAAACACAGACGACCAGTAAATATGCATGGAAGAAAGAACCGAATTAATAAGCTGTAACCTACCCGCAAAAGAGAGAAGCTTATTTTTCCAGTTGGAAATCTGCTGATCCAATCTTTCAACAAGAATACTACAATCTTTGTAAACAAGGCCAGATGATATAAGAGGGACCCCCAAATACTTAACCGGTAAAGAACCTTCAACAAAAGGCATAAAGCTCAAAATATTTTGTTTAACCTGAGATGGCACATTGCAAAAAAACCCCGTACTCTTTTGGATACTCGGCACTAACCCGGACATATTCGTAAAATTTGCGAGAGAGTTCATGATACACTGAACCGAGCTAATATCACCTCTAGCAAATAAGAATAGGTCATCAACAAAGCACAAGTTAATTATACATTGCTTCTCACATTTGTTGTGAAACTTGAAAGACTTATCAAGTCTTGTAGCCCGCTGTAAAATGCACGTCAAAACCTCCATAACAATCGTGAAAAGATAAGGAGATAAGGGATCACCCTGACGAAGACCACGCTTACCCTTAAAATAACCATAGACATTTCCATTAACACAGATCGAATAAGATGTTGTAGAAACACACATCATGATCCATTCCACCATCTTAATATTGAAGCCAAAACCAATCAAAACATTTTTCAAGAAGCACCAATCAACCGTATCATAGGCTTTCTGAATGTCCACTTTAAAAGCACAACGAGGGGGGCCTGAATTACGATGGTAGTTATGCATTAATTCTTGAGTGAGAAGAATATTATCTGAAATTTTCCTACCAGGAACAAAGGCCGACTGGTTTATACTAACCACTTGATGAAGCACATCTTTTATCCGATTGACAATTATCTTGCTGACACATTTGAACAGAACATTGCAACAGGCTATTGGCCGATAATCCGTAACTATAACCGGAGAGGGTTTCTTCGGAATAAGAGCAATAAGTGTATGATTAAGTTGGCCAAGCAATCTACCTGTATTAAAGAAATCCATAACTGCCATAGAAACATCATTTCCAACTATCGGCCAGGCGAATTTAAAAAAGGCAGCAGTGAAGCCATCCGGGCCTGGAGCCATGTCGCTACCAATAGAAAACATAGCTTTCTTTATTTCTTCAACCGTAACCGGACGAATCATATGATCAGCATCATTTGGGTTGACAAATTTCGTAAAAAGATCAGGAGTAGGATTCATAGATAAATCATCTTGACACCCCAAAAAGACCTCATAGTGTTTAACAAAAGCATCCTGAACAGATTCACCTTCATACACCACTCCATTAGTGTCTGTCACAACTTGAATTCTGCTTCGATGGTTTCTATTTTTCACTGTTGCATGAAAAAAAGCAGTGTTTGAATCACCAGCTTTCAACCATTCCATCTTAGACTTTTGCTTCAAAAATCTTTCCTCATCCAGCGAAGCAACCTGAAATTTCGAGTTTAGTGTCGTCTCTAAAGCACGAAGCTCCACATTCATCGGATCCTTATCAATCTTCGCTTGAATAGCATCTAATTGATCTCGAAGCTCAGCCACTTTTTTATGAAGATTACCCTGAGAAAATAATAAAGCACGCAAAGGACTCTTTAACAGCCTAAGCTTTTTCATAACTCGGAATTGATGCACCCCATCTACATTCATCTCCCAACCATCCTTAACAATTTTTAGGAATTCAGATTTATGAACCAAGAAGTTGGCAAACTTAAAAGGCTGACGTTTCTTTGGAGTATCTCTATGGATTGTTAGAACACATGGTGAGTGATCCGACAACCTGTAGGGATGAAATACTGCTATAGCATTTGGGAAATCAGATATAAACGAAGTATTACCCATAATACGGTCAATTTTCTTGAGAAGCCCCACACCCTTTTTCGGCTTTTGGTTCCACGTGTAATGAAAACCCGACTGATTTATATCCATAACTTCAATCTCAGACACACAATCTTGAAAATCACGCATGCCCGTAGAAATGGATGAAGCCCCCATCGATTTATCCTCTAGATATAGCGCTGAATTAAAGTCACCCATTATCAGCCAAGGCTTATCCCCAACCATCTGCTTATGCACAAGTCCTTTGGTTCTCGATTAGACATGAGCACGGCATATCATCCACAGACAGATGGGCAGTCTGAACGCACCATCCAAACCCTTGAAGACATGCTTAGGGCATGCGTGATTGATTTTGGCAATGGTTGGGAAAAGCACCTCCCTTTGGTGGAGTTTTCGTACAATAACAGCTACCATACCAGTATTCAGGCCGCTCCGTTTGAGGCATTGTACGGACGTAAATGCCGATCACCTCTTTGTTGGGCAGAAGTTGGTGACAGCCAAATCACAGGCCCAGAACTTGTAGTAGACACGACTGAGAGGATTGCTCAGATACGACAGCGAATGGCGGCAGCTCGTGACCGTCAGAAAAGCTATGCTGATAAGCGAAGGAAACCACTCGAGTTCCAGGTTGGGGATCGAGTGCTACTTAAAATCTCACCGTGGAAAGGTGTAGTTCGTTTTGGCAAACGAGGCAAACTCAATCCACGTTATGTCGGACCGTTCGAAATCATTGAGAAAATTGGCAAAGTCGCTCAAGTTGAATCTACCTGAAGAACTCAGTGGAGTTCACAACGTACTCCACGTGTCAAATCTGAAGAAGTGTCTGTCAGATGAGACCCTCATAGTTCCTCTCAAGGAGCTCACCATCGACGATCAGCTGCGATTCGTCGAGGAACCAGTAGAGATTACTGATCGAGATGTTAAGGTTCTCAAGCGTACCAGAATACCTCTTGTTCGAGTTCGTTGGAACTCCCGTCGTGGCCCAGAGTATACCTGGGAACGAGAAGACCAAATGAAACTCAAGTATCCCCAGTTGTTTAAGAAAAGTGCAACCACTACTGAGACTGAAGCTACTGCAGAATTTCGGGACGAAATTTCCAAACCAACGGGGGGATGATGTGACACCCCAGGAAAACCAAGAAACCACGCAACTTAACTAGCTTCCTTAGTAAACATGTGCTAAATTTCGGGACGAAATTCTCTTAACAGGGGGAGAATGTGACAACCCTCAAAAATTTCATGTATCCATACGATTCATTAATGTTAATTAAAGTGCTTGATGTCTGTGCTGAATTACTTAACTGCTTTCTGGTTACTGTGTCATACTTACATGTGCTTGTAAACATACTAGTCTTGTACAGAAAATTGACTAAATACTCATGTATGCCTTCCCAAGTGTTGGGAATTAAAAGTGTTACAAAAAGATATATAAAAGACACTAAACGAAATAACTTAGCACTTTAACGAACCAGTATCAAACCGAACAACCGGACATTACCCGGAACACCAAAATAATGCTAGAAGCATTGTTTTTATTTTTCTGAACTAGTTATGGTTCCCGAACATCATAACATATCCTATAAACACGTAATATACATAACACCCTAACTAGTTCACATAACATCACCCTAAAACGAACCCTAAAACTCTCTCTCTAGCTGGCGATTTTGTTCTTCCCATGAACCCTTGGTTTTCTTCGTGATCAAGATGTATAACAGTCTGTTATTAGTGTTTGATTCGTCAAGATACTGATAAGAACTCGTTAGCATCTTCTAATCGATCTAAATCTAGGGTTTTTCTTTCTTCCTGCCGTCTCTCTGATCTTTGAATTCAAGTTGGTCGTATAGGGTTGTTAGTTTATCGATCCTTTTCTGATTTACTGACTAGTCTATATGATTTTACAAGGTTCGCAGATTAGGGTTTAGCTAGGTTTTAGGGTTTGTTCTTTTTCCGTATTTTGTTTCACTGGTTTCGGGGTTTTTCTGGTGCATGGTTGTTCGTTTTTTTGGCTCAGGAGAGACTGATTATTTCAGTAATGAATGATCGTAAGAAATATGGCAATAACAATCAGGATATTCGGCTGAAGACTGCTACGTATGATCGAGGGAAACCTCCATTGTCGTTCAAGGGTGCAGATGGGAATCCGTTACAGCCTCGTCGAGGAGTGGTCAAGATTTCACAGCAATAACCTAGGCCTATTAACGTCATTGATGAGCTCACAAAGGTAACTATTCCAGTTGATATTATCCAACCGACTGCTATGGGAGAAGGTGATAATGGTGCTGATCCTAATCTTGAAGGATTAGAGGGAACTAAGGATGATAGTGTTGCTCTTGAATCTGTGCTGAAACCTATGTCGTATGCTGAATCGGTTGGGGTTTCTAACTCTAAACAGGTTAATTTTAGATCCCTAGCTAGTCAAGAAGTGCAGGATGGTTGTGATGTTGTCCTTCCTCGGGAATCTGTCAAGTCTGTTCAGGATAAACTTGCTAATACACTGTATGGATATTTTCTGGGAGATCGAGTTGCTTACCCGGTTATGGAGTACTTTGTGAGAAATAACTGGAAGAAACATGGTTTGCAAAAGTCTATGATGAATTCAAATGGCTTTTTCTTTTTTAAGTTTGCTGACAAGGAGGGTATGATGAATGTGCTTAAGGGAGGTCCTTGGATTATCCGATCTCAACCCATATTTCTCAATATTTGGTCGACCGCTTCAAAGTTAGAAAAGTCAGAAGTTAAGAAAGTTCAAGTGTGGGTTAAAATTCATGAAGTCCCACTAGCTGCATACACGGAAGATGGTTTGAGCATGATTGCGACAGCTATTGGGGAACCGAAACTATTGGATTCGTATACCACTTCAATGTGTTTGGATGCTTGGGGGAGGAGTAGTTATGCTAGAGCTTTAGTAGAAATATCTGCTGAAAATGAGTTTAAGGAGGAAATAATAATTGCGGTTCCAGATCTGGATGGGGAGGGTTTTGTGAAAGAAAAGTTGTATGTGGAATATGAATGGAATCCTCACAGGTGTGCTCATTGCAAAGTATTTGGACATTCTAATGATAATTGCCCAAAGCAACCAAGAAAACCCATGAAGGGTGAGAATAAAGTTCAAAAACAACATGTTGGTAAACAGTCGCGTGGTCCTGTGAAGACCCCAGTTGTTGATGAAGAGGGATTTACGGATGTTGATGGTAAAAAGGTAGCTAGGAGGACGGGTTTCCCAGTTTCTAAACCGAAGCCGAAGTTTGAATACAGGCCGATGGGTTCTAAATCGCATGGAGGGGCATCTACTTCGAACACGTCTACTAGTTTTGTTTCACAAAATCCGTTTGATGTTTTAACAGAGGATCAGGGTAACCGGGGGCAGCCGACTAAGGAGTCGGGCAATGACTTGGGCGAATCTGATGATGAAGAGGTGGATGAGGTGTACAATGAAACAAATGAGTTTATTCTACAGGGTATCACGCCTAATGTTAAAAAAGGGGCAAGCACTCCTTGTCAAGAGGTTATTAATGGTTAGTTTAGCTGCCTGGAACGTTAGGGGGTTGAACCATCCTCTTAAGCAAACGGAGGTTCGTCAGATTGTTAAAGATAATAATTTAAGTTTCTGTGCTATTCTTGAAACTCATGTTGATGTGGATAATTTAGATAAGGTGTGTAAACGTGTTTTTAGAACTATGGAATCATACTCAAACCATCTTCCGTATAATAGCCATGGAGGTTCTCTGGGCGAATAGGGCGAATTGGGTGTTCCTGTGAAATCAGTCCTCCTTTCAATTCAATCCTGGTTCTGATCGATCTTTCTTAGCATCTAGGGAGTACCTGATTACGCTCCTTAGTTTCTAATTGATTGAAATCAGCCTAGGGTTTTTGCGAGTATAGGATTTCTGTCTATTTCGTTCGTTCGACTAAGCTATTGATTTCTGGTTTCGAGTTTAGGGTTCCAGTTTTTCTATTTCATTAATTGATTGCTTTCAGTTGTTGAGTTTAGGTTTCCGATTGGCTTCTGGTTGGGTTTTGATCGAATTCAGCTTGACGACGGCTAGGGTTTTGATTGATTTCAATTGGTGAGTTCGGCTAGGGTTTGTCACGGCTGCCTTTGTTTCAGCCGGCATAACTTTTACCGAATTTCTCTTGACGGCTGCTAGGGTTTGTCAATATTGGAATGGATGAACTTAACAGTTCTGGTGGAAACCAACAGGATATTCGTGGGAAGCCACGATTATCGTTTGAAGAAATTGCTGCACGGTTTCTTGATGTTGATGGGAACAATTTGCAGCCAAAGCGTGGTGTAACGATTGGAACACAAAATGACCCTAAGTCTTCAAACATCAGCGATGATCTCACCAAGGTCACAGTTCCGGTTCGTTTGGAAAAACGGGATGTCGAAAAGTCAGACAACTTTTGGGATTACCCTAGCAAGTATACGCCACAATCAGACCTATTTGGTGAATCTTTTTCGGCAGACAAGAGGAAACAAACAGGTTCTGGTTCTGGTTCTGCGGAACAATTATCCTTTGCGAATGTTGTGAAGGATTCTAAAGAGAAGGTTAAGGTAAACTTTAGGGTGATGGAATCGAATGAGGCTGTTGACGGAGCTGATGTTGTCATTCCACTGTCTTCAGTTAAACAAGTCACTGACAGGTATGCGAACACTTTGTATGGTTATTTTCTGGGTAAACGGCTGGCATTTCCTGTTGTTGATTTCTTTGCAAAGAACAATTGGGCAAAATATGGTTTGTCAAGAATTATGATGAATGCACACGGGTTCTTCTTCTTTAAGTTCAAAACGAAAGAAGGGATGGATCAAATGTTAGAGGATGGTCCGTGGATGATAAGAAATGTCCCAATAATTTTGAAAGCATGGTCGGCCTCTATCAAGTTGGAAAAAGAGGATTTAAAAGCTATTCCGGTTTGGGTCAAGATGCATGATGTGCCGTTAGCGGCATTTACTGAGGATGGGCTTAGTTTACTTGCATCTAAGATTGGGGTGCCTATGATGTTAGATTCGTATACGGCCACAATTCGTATTGGAGGGTCTTACTCATTCAATGGTGGAGGTTAAAATTGAGTATGATTGGGAGCCTTTAAGATGTTCATCTTGTTGTGTTTTCGGTCATGAGGACAGCTCGTGTCCTAAGAACCCTCAGGTAAATTTGATTGGGGATACTGAGAAGAAGAAAAATGATGACTTTCAGGTCGTAGGTGCCAAAAAGAAGAAACCGAATAATCAAGGGCTTCATATAAAAAATCAGAAGCCTAAGTTAGTCTACAGGCCAGTTGTCAAACCTAAACCGAAATCGTCTATGTCGAACCCGATGATTAATCAGGTCTCAACATCGAACTCATTTGGTATTCTAAATGATGAAGACGGCAATCATGGAGGTACCACTGTGGGGCAAATAGAGAAGAAGGAGAAACAGTCGAGTGACAGGCAGGATTCGGATGAAGAGGAGGTCGTTGAAGTCTACAATGAAACTAGTGATTTTATGACATCGGGTACTCATCCTTTTTCTTCGAAAGTAGGGGCAAGCACCTCTTCCACAAAATTCTCAAATGGATAGGCTATTGTTGGTTCGTTTGAAGGGGTTGTCGGTTTGTGGCAGCTTTATATTTGATGATGGCGGTTGAGGATTTTGTTTTTGTTTTTGCATTGTTTTGTCTACTAGATCTCTCTCTTGATGTATAGTAGGCTAGGTTATGGGGTGTCATAGATACTTTGTTTTGCTTTGTTATACATATATGGGGCATGTCCTATATATGAACTAGTGTGGAACACATCCTCACTACTTGTACTTATTTGTGGTTGAATTTTAATAGAATCACCGGGGTAACCCTTTACCCAAAAAAAAAACGTGTTTTTAGAACCTGGGATTGGACGTCTAATGGTGGTCGATGTAATAAGGGCACTCGCATCATTATTGGTTGGAATCCTGGGATCGTTGATGTTATGGTTCTGGCTCAAACCGATCAGGTTATGCATGTTCAGATTATTCTCAAAAATGAAAAAAAAAAGTGTTTTTTTGTTCCGTTGTGTATGCAGCGAATTACTATGTCTCTAGGAGAGAATTGTGGCACCAACTTTCTATGCATAAATCTCTTGTTTGCAATAGTCCGTGGATAATTATGGGAGATTTCAATACAGCTCTAATGCTCGAGGATAAGTCTATGGGCACATCTTCTATTACAGCTAGTATGCGAGAATTTCAAGACTGTTTGACGAATATAGAGGTTTTTGATATCAATAAAACGGGTTTTCACTTCACATGGAATCAAAAACCTAAGAAAGGAGTTGGTCTTCTTAAAAAGATAGATAGGATCCTCGGTAATACACAGTTTGTTGATGAGTTTCCTGACGCGTTAGCCACGTTCAAACCTTATCGTTTGTCAGACCATTGTCCGTGTGTTCTCAAACTGTCGAACCCGGTGAAAGCTAAGCCGAGACCTTTTAAATTTGCCAATTTTCTGATCCACAAAACAGGTTTTCTGGATATTGTGGCAAAGAATTGGGAAACTCCTGTTAGTGGTGTTCATCAGTTCTGTGTTGCTAAGAAACTTCGATTGCTAAAGTCTCCTCTTCGTGCTCTTTTATTCAATCAGGGGAACTTGCACAAGAAGGTTGTTGATCTTCGCGGTAAATTGGAGTGTATTCAGCAGTCTATTGATGGTGATCCGTTGAATGAGACTCTTCGTTTTGACGAAACTCAAGTTCTTCGTGAGTATCAAGATGCTTGTCTAGACGAGGAAAGATTCCTGAAGCAGAAATCTAAGGTTGACTGTGTCACACCCCGACCACGTATAACATACAAGACGTGGCGGAAACATCGGGGAGTGTTGTAACAGAATTTATGTTTCATAACCATGGATACCAAAAAGTGTTTTGTTTTATTAAACATTGAATAATTACATCGTCTGGAAATCTAAATACACAATTTAAACATTTTCTATCATTGTTATTGAGTCACTAAGGCCTTGTCCAGTCCTATGTGAGCATGCATCCTATCAATCGATATCTTTCAACAATACCTGAAACATATGTGAAAACGAGGTCAGCAAAGAAATGCTGGCGAGATACATAGGTTTTGTGAAAATAAGATTCATGACTTCTGTTTTAAAAAAATGTTTAGTCATGAACCTTGTAATTTGCTTTGTCTTTGTAAATCATTTGAAAAATAATAAGTTCAGATGATATGTACAAATAAAAGAATAATGCATGATTAAATGGATAACCATGTAAAATGAGTTTGTATCAGTTAAGTTGTTTGTAAATAAATGTCTTGTGAAAAGTATGTTATTTGTATAAAATGTTCTATGTATCAAACTGAAATGATTCAAATAACGCTACGACATGTAATACCACACAAACACTTATATATAGGAAGTACCAGCGGCGTATCCACCATGCTTGTATCATATTACACACGCATTGTTACTTAATCACTTACTCAAACCAAACCAACCAATGTAAACCATGTAATGTATAACCAAAATGATATGTATGGCTAGTGAAATGCATCAACTAAACCATAGGTGAAACGCACAAAACAAAGTATTGAAGTAAAACTTGGTTTAAATCAATACTATGTTTCGTGGAAATGCATGATCAAATGTAAATCATGTCCAAATGTTTACCCAATCGTTAATCGTTCTTGTTTTAATTGTTCAAATCGTTCTTGTTGTTTTAATCGTTCAAATCGTTCTTGTTTTAATTGTGAAACTACTTTATGGTCGATTCTTTAATAACATTCAAACCTTCTTGACTCGTTCATCGTTCCAACTCGTTCTCGTTCTCGTTCTTAACAAACCCTTACCAAAGGGTAAATTAATAATTACAGATTCAGTCGTTACCCAAAATACCCACACATAACCATGGGTATAGAGAACAACGGGATTTGTCAGATCCTATGGTACCATAACCTAATACTGGTCGGCTTGATCATTGCTAATGAATGTCATTGGTTATGTAACTACAACCAACAAGTTTGTTCACTTTATTGAAATCGTTCTTGAAACCATTGTAATTGTTTTTGAAACCATTGTAATCGTTCTTGAAACCATTGTTATCGTTCTTGAAACCACATTGTAATTGTTTTTGAAACCATTGTAATCGTTCTTGAAATCATTGTTAAAACATTTAGCACATATGAGTCACCCCAAAACAGTTGAAAACAGTAAAAGAGGGGAATAATGTACTCGCCTGAGAGTGCTTAGGAGTCTTGAACAACTACCAAGTAAGCTAGAGGAGTCCCGGAAATCAAACGGTACCTAATATAGGTAACTACATAAATAACCCGGACCTAAATCGGAAGACTGGGCAGCAGGAGGGTTTGTAAACCAAATGAGTGTAGGAACTCATATGATATGGTTTAACAAAGCCTACATACTAAATGAAACTTAACCTAAGTATTATCGACCCATCGCGACCCATTAAGGTAGCTTATGCTACTTTAACGCGTCGTTTGCGTGAAACGCGTTCGGACCGCCTAACTAGTCCTATGACAAGTATTATATGCCTAAACATGTTACATAATCAGTTATGTGACAAAAGTTTAGATTACATATGCTAAATTACCAATTATACATGAAAAGGGTATTCTGGTAATTTACCTAAGGCATATAAACTACCTATCATACAACTAATTTAAACGATGTGACCATAAGGTATAACCTCGGAAGGTTATTCCCTATATACTATGGTCACCTAATGTGTTTGGTCGGATCCTAATGATCGACCAAATGGGTCGGGTTCGAAGGTATAAGCGATTTATTAGATCGCTTACCCTACGACCCTAGACAACGTGGTAATCAGTAGGCATAGTCCCAAGGGACTATAACCAACGTGATTACACTCACGTTGCGAAGTTCAAACGAACTTCGCATTGACCATAAACTGGTCAATGCAGAAAGTCAAACAAAGTTTGACTTTCAGACTCGAAAGACTCGAAAAGCAATAAAAGAACGAAAGAATACTTACGAAGGGTCCCCGAATGCTAATCTAGATCACAATAACTCAGGTATGAAACAATGGTTCCAACTTAGAGTCACTTAGATCAGATTCTAGTGGTTTTGGAGTAATGGGGGGTGGGGTATTTATAGTTTTCGGGTAACCGTTAAGATCGTTTGTCGAATATCGTGCCTTAATCGTATCCGTACAAGTGTCGGAAAGTTATGGTGCCTAAAAACAATCCTTATCAGCTGAAAATGCAAGTGGTGAGTGTGTGGTGGTGGTTAAAACAGCTGGAATACGCTGACTGTTCGATCTTATCTGATCAGAGAGGCTGACGCGGGCCGCCTAAGATTTAAGCTTGGCTCACGCGGGCCGCCTAGCTCTTCAGATCAGAAAACAAGTTTCAGAATCTACAGTTTTGGTCCCTGCACGTGTTTAAGCCCATTTCCGTCACTTCTAAGGCCCGTAAAGCCAACTTTAAGGCCCTAAAATGTTGCCTAAACATTGTGGACATGAAACATGCTCAAAAATATGCCGGGTGTTGGTTCGTTTGGTCGTACGAACGCGATGTTCGCTTAATTACGACGGAATGCGCATAAGCGCGAAAAACGATCCAAATGACGCAACGAATGGATTTTTGGCAAGCCAAACACTAAAGCATAATATAGTCATGCTTACATAAATTTTTGGATGTCCGGATGTATTCAGAACGTAAGTTATGCGGGAAAATGCAAACTTGTGCACTTTTTTTGACACTTTTAGTCCCTGAATGACCCAAAAGTTTATTTTAGCATACCGAACCCCTCAAAGCCTATTTCTAAGCTATGTAAAGGATATTTATGGTATGTTTAACTTATGGTCATGTTCCGGAATGTTCGTTACAGTTCAAATTGGCATACTTTCACAGTTTGTCAAGTTTAGTCCCTGTAAACGAATTAACTTGTTTTTGCCATACCAAACCTTTCAAAATCTTATTTCTAAGTTATGTAAAGGTTATTTAAGGTATGTTTAGCCTATTTCACTATTCCGGAGTGTTCGTTGCATTAAACTGGTTATATTTACGCATCGGTGCGCGTATAACCTTCCAGAAAGCGATTTAGAGTTTGAATTCGAACAAAATTTGATATGTGCAAATGATACACATATTTTTACAAATCCCAAGTATGAAATACAATATTTCATTGGTTTGGTATTTGTTTGATGGTCGTGGAGGCACAGGTGTTACAGTCTCCCCTACTTTAGGAAATTTCGTCCCGAAATTTATTTAGAGGAAACTTGTGAGAGTTTAAAACATGAAGTTGAAAAGATCAAACAACATTGGTTAGGGTTCTGAACTTCTAGTAACTTTAATAACATCATGTTTGCAATGTAAGAGGGATACTTATATACAAGTATATGAAGCGTCATTGGTGCGTCCACCGTACCTCCATTACATTGTTCTCATTTTGTTATTGTTGTCACTATCGGTTCTTACACATAATAAATCTTACTGGGTTTCTGTGCACTAAATTTCATAATTATGTACGCATCCATAACTAGACAATTCCTTGCATAGTTCACACAGTCTATTTTATAATGTGTAGAGTAAAACCAACTGAACAATCCTGTGATGAGTGTGACTAGACTGCCATAGAGTCCTTTTTAATTAAATCAATAAATGATCTAAATAGACTATCAATGAGTCTGTCCAGCTACATCACTAGATGTCGTTCTTCACCAAATTGTGAATCAATCTTTTTGACTAGACCACCAAAAGGGTCTCTTATGAATCATGGAGTGATACTATAAAATCCAAGGGTCTTATCTATTACATAGAAGCCCATTAAGGATTTAAGGTAGTACCTTTTGACTATCCTGCTACGAATCCCTCATATGAAGATATGAAAGATCCTGCGAGGATTTGGATAACGAATTATCCAGAGTATAAAAACACAAAAACATAGAGGAGAACACATAACACATAAACACATAATTGCATAATTGCATACTCGTTCAATCGCATAATCGTTCAATTTGACCTTTAATTTGTTATCTTTGGACACGGGTATTTAAAGCATACCAGGAACCCAATCCGTGGATTTCCTTTGGCACTTTAAATATTTTCAAGAATCTGACTATGAAGATAGGAAGATCTTAAAAGGAATTCGGTTTGTCCTAATTGAGTTGTATTGTACATTTTAAGGTGTACAAGGAATTCAATCAGGGCTCCGATGTCAATGAAGGTGTTGATCGTGATCGGCTCAGGACATGAATAGATCAAGATGTCATCAATAACAACAATGACGAACTGATCCAAATAAGACTTGCAGACTCTATTTATTAAGTCCATGCAGATGGCTGGAGCATTTGTCAATCCAAAAGGCCTGACTGTAAACTCGTAATGGCCATACTTCGTGCAGAAAGCCGTTTTGGGAATATCTTCTTCGAGCATACGAAGTTGATGATACCCAGAACGCAAATCGATCTTGGAAAAGCATGAAGCGCTTTGCAGATGATCGGAGAGATCATCGATTTAAGGTAGGGAATATCGATTCTTGATGGTAAGCTCACCAGGCTTACGTTAATCGATATACATTCGAAAAGATCCATCTTTCTTTTCACAAAGAGGATAGGAGTTTCTCCAAGGTGAAAAGTTCGGACTGATGAATCCTTTATCAGACAACTCTTGAAGCTGTTTTGATAATTCTTGCATCTCGAACGATGCAAGACAATAAGATACTTTAGATTTAAAAGAAACAAGCGTTTGAGGTTCTTAGGGAGATTACAAGTGATCATAAAAATGACAGAACCACACGAGTAGTTTTGTCTTTGTGTTGACATCATAAGGTTGAATCAAACATTCACACAATTGCATTAGTTAAAAATAAAACCACAAATTTTATTTATATAACAACCGCATTGTCTTTAAATGTTACAAGATAACAACCAGAGGAAAAACAAACTACTAATTGTTCACTCCTTCATCATTGAGTGCCTCATTGATGTTAAACACTCGACCGCGTGCTGGATTCACATTGACGTTGACGTTCGCATTCGGGTTTGCGCCAGCATTTGCATTCACCAGTCTTGGGCAGTTGTGGCGGAAGTGACCAATCTCTCCGCAGTTGAAACATGAACCCAGTGGAAATCTCGCAGCATTCCCTTGAACCGGAGCTTGAACCTGAGCAGCCTGATTTTGTCCCAAACGACAAACTTTGGCCAAATGCCCAAGTTTACCACACGTCGTGCATTGCCAGCAAACTTGTTGTACCGCGTGATGACCGTTGCAGCGTGCACAATGTGGTGCGGTACCGGCATATGCTTTCTTTGCAGGTGGCTGAGCTGGTGGGTTCCGCGGGTTCTGAGCAGTCTGTGCTGTAACAGCAAAGTTCTGAGCACCCTTGCGCTTCCTTGATTTCTTCGACGTCTCACCTTCCTTACCCTTCTTGTTTTGACCTTTCTTGCTATCCTCCTTGTCAGCTGACTGTTTCTTGCCCTTGTCACCCTTCCTGTGTAAATTGTTCTTTCGAATCTGTGACTCGGTCAATGTCGCTGATAACTCGATCGCCTGACGGAGTGTGGCAGGCTTACTACCAGTAAGGATGTCTTGTACCGAGTCAGGTAGGCCGTCGATGTACCTTTCGATAGCCTTGTCGAGTGGGGTAACCATAGTTGGGCAAAGCAGACTCAACTCTTCAAACCGATCAGTATAAGCCCTGTGCTCACCACTATCTTGCTTCAATTCATCAAATTCCTTCTCCAAAGCTCGCTGCTCATGACGAGGACAGAATTCCCTCATCATCAGGGCCCTAAGTTCAGCCCATGTCTGTGCCAGAGCAACTTCTGCACCACGATCCCTCATAACCCCGTTCCACCATGTGAGAGCCCTCTTCTGAAACACACTCGAAGAAAACTCGACCTTGCGATTGTCAGGACACTGCACGTGGCGGAAAGTATTCTCAATGCTCTCGAACCATTGAAGAAGCCCAGTCGCTCCTTCAGAACCACTAAACTTGAGTGGTTTAGCCTGGTTAAAATCCTTGTATTTGCATGGAACATGATTGTTGTTGTTGGCTTGGTTCCATTGAGCAAAGAGGTTTGGGAATTGAGCAGCCATTTGCTGTGCAATGATTTCTGCCAGTTCGGCAGTCGCTATCTGGTTTTCGCGTCGAGGAGGCATTCTAAAAGAGGAAACATGAAAGGAAACGAGTGAGAGAATTAGACGAAAAGAATGAGATGAAACAAATCTGATGAAAGCAAGGGTAGTGGTCATTTGTTTGTTACCACAAGGTAAACAAACGACACACAGTGACTAATCAAAGTAAATGGGTCAAAAATAATGTATCGCGAAGACATGCTCGCCTATAAGTGAACACTCATCCCAAGAATTCCCAGGTAAGCACAACTGGTCTCGCGTCTGATGAGATGTGTACGAAGTGCTTGCCTAGACAAAAAACCCAGAATACAGGCATTCACCCTTCCAGTTTGCACGTGTTCACATTATTTAAAACCCAAAACCTTGACGAGAATTTGAAAATTCAAAGGGGTTCAAAACCATATAACAGAGGGTTCAAAACCTTACAATAGAGGGTTCAAAACCATATAACAGAGGGTTCAAAACCTTACAATAGAGGGTTCAAAACCATATAACAGAGGGTTCAAAACCTTACAATAGAGGGTTCAAAACCTAGAAATCAATCATCCTAGAACAGATGATTAGTTTTCAAAGCGGTTTTGAAATTTATGTTCTTGTTGTGGTCGTCGCCTAAGGATAGGTGACGGTATTGTTTTATGACTAAACGCAAGTAAACTCGCGTTAGGGTCCTAAGAAGGTTATAGACTAGGTCAAAGCATTACTAATAACCTAATTCCCTATAACCATTGGCTCTGATACCATCTTTTCTGTCACACCCCGACCACGTATAACATACAAGACGTGGCGGAAACATCGGGGAGTGTTGTAACAGAATTTATGTTTCATAACCATGGATACCAAAAAGTGTTTTGTTTTATTAAACATTGAATAATTACATCGTCTGGAAATCTAAATACACAATTTAAACATTTTCTATCATTGTTATTGAGTCACTAAGGCCTTGTCCAGTCCTATGTGAGCATGCATCCTATCAATCGATATCTTTCAACAATACCTGAAACATATGTGAAAACGAGGTCAGCAAAGAAATGCTGGCGAGATACATAGGTTTTGTGAAAATAAGATTCATGACTTCTGTTTTAAAAAAATGTTTAGTCATGAACCTTGTAATTTGCTTTGTCTTTGTAAATCATTTGAAAAATAATAAGTTCAGATGATATGTACAAATAAAAGAATAATGCATGATTAAATGGATAACCATGTAAAATGAGTTTGTATCAGTTAAGTTGTTTGTAAATAAATGTCTTGTGAAAAGTATGTTATTTGTATAAAATGTTCTATGTATCAAACTGAAATGATTCAAATAACGCTACGACATGTAATACCACACAAACACTTATATATAGGAAGTACCAGCGGCGTATCCACCATGCTTGTATCATATTACACACGCATTGTTACTTAATCACTTACTCAAACCAAACCAACCAATGTAAACCATGTAATGTATAACCAAAATGATATGTATGGCTAGTGAAATGCATCAACTAAACCATAGGTGAAACGCACAAAACAAAGTATTGAAGTAAAACTTGGTTTAAATCAATACTATGTTTCGTGGAAATGCATGATCAAATGTAAATCATGTCCAAATGTTTACCCAATCGTTAATCGTTCTTGTTTTAATTGTTCAAATCGTTCTTGTTGTTTTAATCGTTCAAATCGTTCTTGTTTTAATTGTGAAACTACTTTATGGTCGATTCTTTAATAACATTCAAACCTTCTTGACTCGTTCATCGTTCCAACTCGTTCTCGTTCTCGTTCTTAACAAACCCTTACCAAAGGGTAAATTAATAATTACAGATTCAGTCGTTACCCAAAATACCCACACATAACCATGGGTATAGAGAACAACGGGATTTGTCAGATCCTATGGTACCATAACCTAATACTGGTCGGCTTGATCATTGCTAATGAATGTCATTGGTTATGTAACTACAACCAACAAGTTTGTTCACTTTATTGAAATCGTTCTTGAAACCATTGTAATTGTTTTTGAAACCATTGTAATCGTTCTTGAAACCATTGTTATCGTTCTTGAAACCACATTGTAATTGTTTTTGAAACCATTGTAATCGTTCTTGAAATCATTGTTAAAACATTTAGCACATATGAGTCACCCCAAAACAGTTGAAAACAGTAAAAGAGGGGAATAATGTACTCGCCTGAGAGTGCTTAGGAGTCTTGAACAACTACCAAGTAAGCTAGAGGAGTCCCGGAAATCAAACGGTACCTAATATAGGTAACTACATAAATAACCCGGACCTAAATCGGAAGACTGGGCAGCAGGAGGGTTTGTAAACCAAATGAGTGTAGGAACTCATATGATATGGTTTAACAAAGCCTACATACTAAATGAAACTTAACCTAAGTATTATCGACCCATCGCGACCCATTAAGGTAGCTTATGCTACTTTAACGCGTCGTTTGCGTGAAACGCGTTCGGACCGCCTAACTAGTCCTATGACAAGTATTATATGCCTAAACATGTTACATAATCAGTTATGTGACAAAAGTTTAGATTACATATGCTAAATTACCAATTATACATGAAAAGGGTATTCTGGTAATTTACCTAAGGCATATAAACTACCTATCATACAACTAATTTAAACGATGTGACCATAAGGTATAACCTCGGAAGGTTATTCCCTATATACTATGGTCACCTAATGTGTTTGGTCGGATCCTAATGATCGACCAAATGGGTCGGGTTCGAAGGTATAAGCGATTTATTAGATCGCTTACCCTACGACCCTAGACAACGTGGTAATCAGTAGGCATAGTCCCAAGGGACTATAACCAACGTGATTACACTCACGTTGCGAAGTTCAAACGAACTTCGCATTGACCATAAACTGGTCAATGCAGAAAGTCAAACAAAGTTTGACTTTCAGACTCGAAAGACTCGAAAAGCAATAAAAGAACGAAAGAATACTTACGAAGGGTCCCCGAATGCTAATCTAGATCACAATAACTCAGGTATGAAACAATGGTTCCAACTTAGAGTCACTTAGATCAGATTCTAGTGGTTTTGGAGTAATGGGGGGTGGGGTATTTATAGTTTTCAGGTAACCGTTAAGATCGTTTGTCGAATATCGTGCCTTAATCGTATCCGTACAAGTGTCGGAAAGTTATGGTGCCTAAAAACAATCCTTATCAGCTGAAAATGCAAGTGGTGAGTGTGTGGTGGTGGTTAAAACAGCTGGAATACGCTGACTGTTCGATCTTATCTGATCAGAGAGGCTGACGCGGGCCGCCTAAGATTTAAGCTTGGCTCACGCGGGCCGCCTAGCTCTTCAGATCAGAAAACAAGTTTCAGAATCTACAGTTTTGGTCCCTGCACGTGTTTAAGCCCATTTCCGTCACTTCTAAGGCCCGTAAAGCCAACTTTAAGGCCCTAAAATGTTGCCTAAACATTGTGGACATGAAACATGCTCAAAAATATGCCGGGTGTTGGTTCGTTTGGTCGTACGAACGCGATGTTCGCTTAATTACGACGGAATGCGCATAAGCGCGAAAAACGATCCAAATGACGCAACGAATGGATTTTTGGCAAGCCAAACACTAAAGCATAATATAGTCATGCTTACATAAATTTTTGGATGTCCGGATGTATTCAGAACGTAAGTTATGCGCGAAAATGCAAACTTGTGCACTTTTTTGACACTTTTAGTCCCTGAATGACCCAAAAGTTTATTTTAGCATACCGAACCCCTCAAAGCCTATTTCTAAGCTATGTAAAGGATATTTATGGTATGTTTAACTTATGGTCATGTTCCGGAATGTTCGTTACAGTTCAAATTGGCATACTTTCACAGTTTGTCAAGTTTAGTCCCTGTAAACGAATTAACTTGTTTTTGCCATACCAAACCTTTCAAAATCTTATTTCTAAGTTATGTAAAGGTTATTTAAGGTATGTTTAGCCTATTTCACTATTTCGGAGTGTTCGTTGCATTAAACTGGTTATATTTACGCATCGGTGCGCGTATAACCTTCCAGAAAGCGATTTAGAGTTTGAATTCGAACAAAATTTGATATGTGCAAATGATACACATATTTTTACAAATCCCAAGTATGAAATACAATATTTCATTGGTTTGGTATTTGTTTGATGGTCGTGGAGGCACAGGTGTTACAGTCTCCCCTACTTTAGGAAATTTCGTCCCGAAATTTATTTAGAGGAAACTTGTGAGAGTTTAAAACATGAAGTTGAAAAGATCAAACAACATTGGTTAGGGTTCTGAACTTCTAGTAACTTTAATAACATCATGTTTGCAATGTAAGAGGGATACTTATATACAAGTATATGAAGCGTCATTGGTGCGTCCACCGTACCTCCATTACATTGTTCTCATTTTGTTATTGTTGTCACTATCGGTTCTTACACATAATAAATCTTACTGGGTTTCTGTGCACTAAATTTCATAATTATGTACGCATCCATAACTAGACAATTCCTTGCATAGTTCACACAGTCTATTTTATAATGTGTAGAGTAAAACCAACTGAACAATCCTGTGATGAGTGTGACTAGACTGCCATAGAGTCCTTTTTAATTAAATCAATAAATGATCTAAATAGACTATCAATGAGTCTGTCCAGCTACATCACTAGATGTCGTTCTTCACCAAATTATGAATCAATCTTTTTGACTAGACCACCAAAAGGGTCTCTTATGAATCATGGAGTGATACTATAAAATCCAAGGGTCTTATCTATTACATAGAAGCCCATTAAGGATTTAAGGTAGTACCTTTTGACTATCCTGCTACGAATCCCTCATATGAAGATATGAAAGATCCTGCGAGGATTTGGATAACGAATTATCCAGAGTATAAAAACACAAAAACATAGAGGAGAACACATAACACATAAACACATAAACACATAATTGCATAATTGCATACTCGTTCAATCGCATAATCGTTCAATTTGACCTTTAATTTGTTATCTTTGGACACGGGTATTTAAAGCATACCAGGAACCCAATCCGTGGATTTCCTTTGGCACTTTAAATATTTTCAAGAATCTAACTATGAAGATAGGAAGATCTTAAAAGGAATTCGGTTTGTCCTAATTGAGTTGTATTGTACATTTTAAGGTGTACAAGGAATTCAATCAGGGCTCCGATGTCAATGAAGGTGTTGATCGTGATCGGCTCAGGACATGAATAGATCAAGATGTCATCAATAACAACAATGACGAACTGATCCAAATAAGACTTGTAGACTCTATTTATTAAGTCCATGCAGATGGCTGGAGCATTTGTCAATCCAAAAGGCCTGACTGTAAACTCGTAATGGCCATACTTCGTGCAGAAAGCCGTTTTGGGAATATCTTCTTCGAGCATACGAAGTTGATGATACCCAGAACGCAAATCGATCTTGGAAAAGCATGAAGCGCTCTGCAGATGATCGGAGAGATCATCGATTTAAGGTAGGGAATATCGATTCTTGATGGTAAGCTCACCAGGCTTACGTTAATCGATATACATTCGAAAAGATCCATCTTTCTTTTCACAAAGAGGATAGGAGTTTCTCCAAGGTGAAAAGTTCGGACTGATGAATCCTTTATCAGACAACTCTTGAAGCTGTTTTGATAATTCTTGCATCTCGAACGATGCAAGACAATAAGATACTTTAGATTTAAAAGAAACAAGCGTTTGAGGTTCTTAGGGAGATTACAAGTGATCATAAAAATGACAGAACCACACGAGTAGTTTTGTCTTTGTGTTGACATCATAAGGTTGAATCAAACATTCACACAATTGCATTAGTTAAAAATAAAACCACAAATTTTATTTATATAACAACCGCATTGTCTTTAAATGTTACAAGATAACAACCAGAGGAAAAACAAACTGCTAATTGTTCACTCCTTCATCATTGAGTGCCTCATTGATGTTAAACACTCGACCGCGTGCTGGATTCACATTGACGTTGACGTTCGCATTCGGGTTTACGCCAGCATTTGCATTCACCAGTCTTGGGCAGTTGTGGCGGAAGTGACCAATCTCCCCGCAGTTGAAACATGAACCCAGTGGAAATCTCGCAGCATTCCCTTGAACCGGAGCTTGAACCTGAGCAGCCTGATTTTGTCCCAAACGACAAACTTTGGCCAAATGCCCAAGTTTACCACACGTCATGCATTGCCAGCAAACTTGTTGTACCGCGTGATGACCGTTGCAGCGTGCACAATGTGGTGCGGTACCGGCATATGCTTTCTTTGCAGGTGGCTGAGCTGGTGGGTTCCGCGGGTTCTGAGCAGTCTGTGCTGTAACAGCAAAGTTCTGAGCACCCTTGCGCTTCCTTGATTTCTTCGACGTCTCACCTTCCTTACCCTTCTTGTTTTGACCTTTCTTGCTATCCTCCTTGTCAGCTGACTGTTTCTTGCCCTTGTCACCCTTCCTGTGTAAATTGTTCTTTCGAATCTGTGACTCGGTCAATGTCGCTGATAACTCGATCGCCTGACGGAGTGTGGCAGGCTTACTACCAGTAAGGATGTCTTGTACCGAGTCAGGTAGGCCGTCGATGTACCTTTCGATAGCCTTGTCGAGTGGGGTAACCATAGTTGGGCAAAGCAGACTCAACTCTTCAAACCGATCAGTATAAGCCCTGTGCTCACCACTATCTTGCTTCAATTCATCAAATTCCTTCTCCAAAGCTCGCTGCTCATGACGAGGACAAAATTCCCTCATCATCAGGGCCCTAAGTTCAGCCCATGTCTGTGCCAGAGCAACTTCTGCACCACGATCCCTCATAACCCCGTTCCACCATGTGAGAGCCCTCTTCTGAAACACACTCGAAGAAAACTCGACCTTGCGATTGTCAGGACACTGCACGTGGCGGAAAGTATTCTCAATGCTCTCGAACCATTGAAGAAGCCCAGTCGCTCCTTCAGAACCACTAAACTTGAGTGGTTTAGCCTGGTTAAAATCCTTGTATTTGCATGGAACATGATTGTTGTTGTTGGCTTGGTTCCATTGAGCAAAGAGGTTTGGGAATTGAGCAGCCATTTGCTGTGCAATGATTTCTGCCAGTTCGGCAGTCGCTATCTGGTTTTCGCGTCGAGGAGGCATTCTAAAAGAGGAAACATGAAAGGAAACGAGTGAGAGAATTAGACGAAAAGAATGAGATGAAACAAATCTGATGAAAGCAAGGGTAGTGGTCATTTGTTTGTTACCACAAGGTAAACAAACGACACACAGTGACTAATCAAAGTAAATGGGTCAAAAATAATGTATCGCGAAGACATGCTCGCCTATAAGTGAACACTCATCCCAAGAATTCCCAGGTAAGCACAACTGGTCTCGCGTCTGATGAGATGTATACGAAGTGCTTGCCTAGACAGAAAACCCAGAATACAGGCATTCACCCTTCCAGTTTGCACGTGTTCACATTATTTAAAACCCAAAACCTTGACGAGAATTTGAAAATTCAAAGGGGTTCAAAACCATATAACAGAGGGTTCAAAACCTTACAATAGAGGGTTCAAAACCATATAACAGAGGGTTCAAAACCTTACAATAGAGGGTTCAAAACCATATAACAGAGGGTTCAAAACCTTACAATAGAGGGTTCAAAACCTAGAAATCAATCATCCTAGAACAGATGATTAGTTTTCAAAGCGGTTTTGAAATTTATGTTCTTGTTGTGGTCGTCGCCTAAGGATAGGTGACGGTATTGTTTTATGACTAAACGCAAGTAAACTCGCGTTAGGGTCCTAAGAAGGTTATAGACTAGGTCAAAGCATTACTAATAACCTAATTCCCTATAACCATTGGCTCTGATACCATCTTTTCTGTCACACCCCGACCACGTATAACATACAAGACGTGGCGGAAACATCGGGGAGTGTTGTAACAGAATTTATGTTTCATAACCATGGATACCAAAAAGTGTTTTGTTTTATTAAACATTGAATAATTACATCGTCTGGAAATCTAAATACACAATTTAAACATTTTCTATCATTGTTATTGAGTCACTAAGGCCTTGTCCAGTCCTATGTGAGCATGCATCCTATCAATCGATATCTTTCAACAATACCTGAAACATATGTGAAAACGAGGTCAGCAAAGAAATGCTGGCGAGATACATAGGTTTTGTGAAAATAAGATTCATGACTTCTGTTTTAAAAAAAATGTTTAGTCATGAACCTTGTAATTTGCTTTGTCTTTGTAAATCATTTGAAAAATAATAAGTTCAGATGATATGTACAAATAAAAGAATAATGCATGATTAAATGGATAACCATGTAAAATGAGTTTGTATCAGTTAAGTTGTTTGTAAATAAATGTCTTGTGAAAAGTATGTTATTTGTATAAAATGTTCTATGTATCAAACTGAAATGATTCAAATAACGCTACGACATGTAATACCACACAAACACTTATATATAGGAAGTACCAGCGGCGTATCCACCATGCTTGTATCATATTACACACGCATTGTTACTTAATCACTTACTCAAACCAAACCAACCAATGTAAACCATGTAATGTATAACCAAAATGATATGTATGGCTAGTGAAATGCATCAACTAAACCATAGGTGAAACGCACAAAACAAAGTATTGAAGTAAAACTTGGTTTAAATCAATACTATGTTTCGTGGAAATGCATGATCAAATGTAAATCATGTCCAAATGTTTACCCAATCGTTAATCGTTCTTGTTTTAATTGTTCAAATCGTTCTTGTTGTTTTAATCGTTCAAATCGTTCTTGTTTTAATTGTGAAACTACTTTATGGTCGATTCTTTAATAACATTCAAACCTTCTTGACTCGTTCATCGTTCCAACTCGTTCTCGTTCTCGTTCTTAACAAACCCTTACCAAAGGGTAAATTAATAATTACAGATTCAGTCGTTACCCAAAATACCCACACATAACCATGGGTATAGAGAACAACGGGATTTGTCAGATCCTATGGTACCATAACCTAATACTGGTCGGCTTGATCATTGCTAATGAATGTCATTGGTTATGTAACTACAACCAACAAGTTTGTTCACTTTATTGAAATCGTTCTTGAAACCATTGTAATTGTTTTTGAAACCATTGTAATCGTTCTTGAAACCATTGTTATCGTTCTTGAAACCACATTGTAATTGTTTTTGAAACCATTGTAATCGTTCTTGAAATCATTGTTAAAACATTTAGCACATATGAGTCACCCCAAAACAGTTGAAAACAGTAAAAGAGGGGAATAATGTACTCGCCTGAGAGTGCTTAGGAGTCTTGAACAACTACCAAGTAAGCTAGAGGAGTCCCGGAAATCAAACGGTACCTAATATAGGTAACTACATAAATAACCCGGACCTAAATCGGAAGACTGGGCAGCAGGAGGGTTTGTAAACCAAATGAGTGTAGGAACTCATATGATATGGTTTAACAAAGCCTACATACTAAATGAAACTTAACCTAAGTATTATCGACCCATCGCGACCCATTAAGGTAGCTTATGCTACTTTAACGCGTCGTTTGCGTGAAACGCGTTCGGACCGCCTAACTAGTCCTATGACAAGTATTATATGCCTAAACATGTTACATAATCAGTTATGTGACAAAAGTTTAGATTACATATGCTAAATTACCAATTATACATGAAAAGGGTATTCTGGTAATTTACCTAAGGCATATAAACTACCTATCATACAACTAATTTAAACGATGTGACCATAAGGTATAACCTCGGAAGGTTATTCCCTATATACTATGGTCACCTAATGTGTTTGGTCGGATCCTAATGATCGACCAAATGGGTCGGGTTCGAAGGTATAAGCGATTTATTAGATCGCTTACCCTACGACCCTAGACAACGTGGTAATCAGTAGGCATAGTCCCAAGGGACTATAACCAACGTGATTACACTCACGTTGCGAAGTTCAAACGAACTTCGCATTGACCATAAACTGGTCAATGCAGAAAGTCAAACAAAGTTTGACTTTCAGACTCGAAAGACTCGAAAAGCAATAAAAGAACGAAAGAATACTTACGAAGGGTCCCCGAATGCTAATCTAGATCACAATAACTCAGGTATGAAACAATGGTTCCAACTTAGAGTCACTTAGATCAGATTCTAGTGGTTTTGGAGTAATGGGGGGTGGGGTATTTATAGTTTTCGGGTAACCGTTAAGATCGTTTGTCGAATATCGTGCCTTAATCGTATCCGTACAAGTGTCGGAAAGTTATGGTGCCTAAAAACAATCCTTATCAGCTGAAAATGCAAGTGGTGAGTGTGTGGTGGTGGTTAAAACAGCTGGAATACGCTGACTGTTCGATCTTATCTGATCAGAGAGGCTGACGCGGGCCGCCTAAGATTTAAGCTTGGCTCACGCGGGCCGCCTAGCTCTTCAGATCAGAAAACAAGTTTCAGAATCTACAGTTTTGGTCCCTGCACGTGTTTAAGCCCATTTCCGTCACTTCTAAGGCCCGTAAAGCCAACTTTAAGGCCCTAAAATGTTGCCTAAACATTGTGGACATGAAACATGCTCAAAAATATGCCGGGTGTTGGTTCGTTTGGTCGTACGAACGCGATGTTCGCTTAATTACGACGGAATGCGCATAAGCGCGAAAAACGATCCAAATGACGCAACGAATGGATTTTTGGCAAGCCAAACACTAAAGCATAATATAGTCATGCTTACATAAATTTTTGGATGTCCGGATGTATTCAGAACGTAAGTTATGCGGGAAAATGCAAACTTGTGCACTTTTTTGATACTTTTAGTCCCTGAATGACCCAAAAGTTTATTTTAGCATACCGAACCCCTCAAAGCCTATTTCTAAGCTATGTAAAGGATATTTATGGTATGTTTAACTTATGGTCATGTTCCGGAATGTTCGTTACAGTTCAAATTGGCATACTTTCACAGTTTGTCAAGTTTAGTCCCTGTAAACGAATTAACTTGTTTTTGCCATACCAAACCTTTCAAAATCTTATTTCTAAGTTATGTAAAGGTTATTTAAGGTATGTTTAGCCTATTTCACTATTCCGGAGTGTTCGTTGCATTAAACTGGTTATATTTACGCATCGGTGCGCGTATAACCTTCCAGAAAGCGATTTAGAGTTTGAATTCGAACAAAATTTGATATGTGCAAATGATACACATATTTTTACAAATCCCAAGTATGAAATACAATATTTCATTGGTTTGGTATTTGTTTGATGGTCGTGGAGGCACAGGTGTTACAGTCTCCCCTACTTTAGGAAATTTCGTCCCGAAATTTATTTAGAGGAAACTTGTGAGAGTTTAAAACATGAAGTTGAAAAGATCAAACAACATTGGTTAGGGTTCTGAACTTCTAGTAACTTTAATAACATCATGTTTGCAATGTAAGAGGGATACTTATATACAAGTATATGAAGCGTCATTGGTGCGTCCACCGTACCTCCATTACATTGTTCTCATTTTGTTATTGTTGTCACTATCGGTTCTTACACATAATAAATCTTACTGGGTTTCTGTGCACTAAATTTCATAATTATGTACGCATCCATAACTAGACAATTCCTTGCATAGTTCACACAGTCTATTTTATAATGTGTAGAGTAAAACCAACTGAACAATCCTGTGATGAGTGTGACTAGACTGCCATAGAGTCCTTTTAAATTAAATCAATAAATGATCTAAATAGACTATCAATGAGTCTGTCCAGCTACATCACTAGATGTCGTTCTTCACCAAATTGTGAATCAATCTTTTTGACTAGACCACCAAAAGGGTCTCTTATGAATCATGGAGTGATACTATAAAATCCAAGGGTCTTATCTATTACATAGAAGCCCATTAAGGATTTAAGGTAGTACCTTTTGACTATCCTGCTACGAATCCCTCATATGAAGATATGAAAGATCCTGCGAGGATTTGGATAACGAATTATCCAGAGTATAAAAACACAAAAACATAGAGGAGAACACATAACACATAAACACATAAACACATAATTGCATAATTGCATACTCGTTCAATCGCATAATCGTTCAATTTGACCTTTAATTTGTTATCTTTGGACACGGGTATTTAAAGCATACCAGGAACCCAATCCGTGGATTTCCTTTGGCACTTTAAATATTTTCAAGAATCTAACTATGAAGATAGGAAGATCTTAAAAGGAATTCGGTTTGTCCTAATTGAGTTGTATTGTACATTTTAAGGTGTACAAGGAATTCAATCAGGGCTCCGATGTCAATGAAGGTGTTGATCGTGATCGGCTCAGGACATGAATAGATCAAGATGTCATCAATAACAACAATGACGAACTGATCCAAATAAGACTTGCAGACTCTATTTATTAAGTCCATGCAGATGGCTGGAGCATTTGTCAATCCAAAAGGCCTGACTGTAAACTCGTAATGGCCATACTTCGTGCAGAAAGCCGTTTTGGGAATATCTTCTTCGAGCATACGAAGTTGATGATACCCAGAACGCAAATCGATCTTGGAAAAGCATGAAGCGCTCTGCAGATGATCGGAGAGATCATCGATTTAAGGTAGGGAATATCGATTCTTGATGGTAAGCTCACCAGGCTTACGTTAATCGATATACATTCGAAAAGATCCATCTTTCTTTTCACAAAGAGGATAGGAGTTTCTCCAAGGTGAAAAGTTCGGACTGATGAATCCTTTATCAGACAACTCTTGAAGCTGTTTTGATAATTCTTGCATCTCGAACGATGCAAGACAATAAGATACTTTAGATTTAAAAGAAACAAGCGTTTGAGGTTCTTAGGGAGATTACAAGTGATCATAAAAATGACAGAACCACACGAGTAGTTTTGTCTTTGTGTTGACATCATAAGGTTGAATCAAACATTCACACAATTGCATTAGTTAAAAATAAAACCACAAATTTTATTTATATAACAACCGCATTGTCTTTAAATGTTACAAGATAACAACCAGAGGAAAAACAAACTGCTAATTGTTCACTCCTTCATCATTGAGTGCCTCATTGATGTTAAACACTCGACCGCGTGCTGGATTCACATTGACGTTGACGTTCGCATTCGGGTTTGCGCCAGCATTTGCATTCACCAGTCTTGGGCAGTTGTGGCGGAAGTGACCAATCTCTCCGCAGTTGAAACATGAACCCAGTGGAAATCTCGCAGCATTCCCTTGAACCGGAGCTTGAACCTGAGCAGCCTGATTTTGTCTCAAACGACAAACTTTGGCCAAATGCCCAAGTTTACCACACGTCGTGCATTGCCAGCAAACTTGTTGTACCGCGTGATGACCGTTGCAGCGTGCACAATGTGGTGCGGTACCGGCATATGCTTTCTTTGCAGGTGGCTGAGCTGGTGGGTTCCGCGGGTTCTGAGCAGTCTGTGCTGTAACAGCAAAGTTCTGAGCACCCTTGCGCTTCCTTGATTTCTTCGACGTCTCACCTTCCTTACCCTTCTTGTTTTGACCTTTCTTGCTATCCTCCTTGTCAGCTGACTGTTTCTTGCCCTTGTCACCCTTCCTGTGTAAATTGTTCTTTCGAATCTGTGACTCGGTCAATGTCGCTGATAACTCGATCGCCTGACGGAGTGTGGCAGGCTTACTACCAGTAAGGATGTCTTGTACCGAGTCAGGTAGGCCGTCGATGTACCTTTCGATAGCCTTGTCGAGTGGGGTAACCATAGTTGGGCAAAGCAGACTCAACTCTTCAAACCGATCAGTATAAGCCCTGTGCTCACCACTATCTTGCTTCAATTCATCAAATTCCTTCTCCAAAGCTCGCTGCTCATGACGAGGACAGAATTCCCTCATCATCAGGGCCCTAAGTTCAGCCCATGTCTGTGCCAGAGCAACTTCTGCACCACGATCCCTCATAACCCCGTTCCACCATGTGAGAGCCCTCTTCTGAAACACACTCGAAGAAAACTCGACCTTGCGATTGTCAGGACACTGCACGTGGCGGAAAGTATTCTCAATGCTCTCGAACCATTGAAGAAGCCCAGTCGCTCCTTCAGAACCACTAAACTTGAGTGGTTTAGCCTGGTTAAAATCCTTGTATTTGCATGGAACATGATTGTTGTTGTTGGCTTGGTTCCATTGAGCAAAGAGGTTTGGGAATTGAGCAGCCATTTGCTGTGCAATGATTTCTGCCAGTTCGGCAGTCGCTATCTGGTTTTCGCGTCGAGGAGGCATTCTAAAAGAGGAAACATGAAAGGAAACGAGTGAGAGAATTAGACGAAAAGAATGAGATGAAACAAATCTGATGAAAGCAAGGGTAGTGGTCATTTGTTTGTTACCACAAGGTAAACAAACGACACACAGTGACTAATCAAAGTAAATGGGTCAAAAATAATGTATCGCGAAGACATGCTCGCCTATAAGTGAACACTCATCCCAAGAATTCCCAGGTAAGCACAACTGGTCTCGCGTCTGATGAGATGTATACGAAGTGCTTGCCTAGACAGAAAACCCAGAATACAGGCATTCACCCTTCCAGTTTGCACGTGTTCACATTATTTAAAACCCAAAACCTTGACGAGAATTTGAAAATTCAAAGGGGTTCAAAACCATATAACAGAGGGTTCAAAACCTTACAATAGAGGGTTCAAAACCATATAACAGAGGGTTCAAAACCTTACAATAGAGGGTTCAAAACCATATAACAGAGGGTTCAAAACCTTACAATAGAGGGTTCAAAACCTAGAAATCAATCATCCTAGAACAGATGATTAGTTTTCAAAGCGGTTTTGAAATTTATGTTCTTGTTGTGGTCGTCGCCTAAGGATAGGTGACGGTATTGTTTTATGACTAAACGCAAGTAAACTCGCGTTAGGGTCCTAAGAAGGTTATAGACTAGGTCAAAGCATTACTAATAACCTAATTCCCTATAACCATTGGCTCTGATACCATCTTTTCTGTCACACCCCGACCACGTATAACATACAAGACGTGGCGGAAACATCGGGGAGTGTTGTAACAGAATTTATGTTTCATAACCATGGATACCAAAAAGTGTTTTGTTTTATTAAACATTGAATAATTACATCGTCTGGAAATCTAAATACACAATTTAAACATTTTCTATCATTGTTATTGAGTCACTAAGGCCTTGTCCAGTCCTATGTGAGCATGCATCCTATCAATCGATATCTTTCAACAATACCTGAAACATATGTGAAAACGAGGTCAGCAAAGAAATGCTGGCGAGATACATAGGTTTTGTGAAAATAAGATTCATGACTTCTGTTTTAAAAAAATGTTTAGTCATGAACCTTGTAATTTGCTTTGTCTTTGTAAATCATTTGAAAAATAATAAGTTCAGATGATATGTACAAATAAAAGAATAATGCATGATTAAATGGATAACCATGTAAAATGAGTTTGTATCAGTTAAGTTGTTTGTAAATAAATGTCTTGTGAAAAGTATGTTATTTGTATAAAATGTTCTATGTATCAAACTGAAATGATTCAAATAACGCTACGACATGTAATACCACACAAACACTTATATATAGGAAGTACCAGCGGCGTATCCACCATGCTTGTATCATATTACACACGCATTGTTACTTAATCACTTACTCAAACCAAACCAACCAATGTAAACCATGTAATGTATAACCAAAATGATATGTATGGCTAGTGAAATGCATCAACTAAACCATAGGTGAAACGCACAAAACAAAGTATTGAAGTAAAACTTGGTTTAAATCAATACTATGTTTCGTGGAAATGCATGATCAAATGTAAATCATGTCCAAATGTTTACCCAATCGTTAATCGTTCTTGTTTTAATTGTTCAAATCGTTCTTGTTGTTTTAATCGTTCAAATCGTTCTTGTTTTAATTGTGAAACTACTTTATGGTCGATTCTTTAATAACATTCAAACCTTCTTGACTCGTTCATCGTTCCAACTCGTTCTCGTTCTCGTTCTTAACAAACCCTTACCAAAGGGTAAATTAATAATTACAGATTCAGTCGTTACCCAAAATACCCACACATAACCATGGGTATAGAGAACAACGGGATTTGTCAGATCCTATGGTACCATAACCTAATACTGGTCGGCTTGATCATTGCTAATGAATGTCATTGGTTATGTAACTACAACCAACAAGTTTGTTCACTTTATTGAAATCGTTCTTGAAACCATTGTAATTGTTTTTGAAACCATTGTAATCGTTCTTGAAACCATTGTTATCGTTCTTGAAACCACATTGTAATTGTTTTTGAAACCATTGTAATCGTTCTTGAAATCATTGTTAAAACATTTAGCACATATGAGTCACCCCAAAACAGTTGAAAACAGTAAAAGAGGGGAATAATGTACTCGCCTGAGAGTGCTTAGGAGTCTTGAACAACTACCAAGTAAGCTAGAGGAGTCCCGGAAATCAAACGGTACCTAATATAGGTAACTACATAAATAACCCGGACCTAAATCGGAAGACTGGGCAGCAGGAGGGTTTGTAAACCAAATGAGTGTAGGAACTCATATGATATGGTTTAACAAAGCCTACATACTAAATGAAACTTAACCTAAGTATTATCGACCCATCGCGACCCATTAAGGTAGCTTATGCTACTTTAACGCGTCGTTTGCGTGAAACGCGTTCGGACCGCCTAACTAGTCCTATGACAAGTATTATATGCCTAAACATGTTACATAATCAGTTATGTGACAAAAGTTTAGATTACATATGCTAAATTACCAATTATACATGAAAAGGGTATTCTGGTAATTTACCTAAGGCATATAAACTACCTATCATACAACTAATTTAAACGATGTGACCATAAGGTATAACCTCGGAAGGTTATTCCCTATATACTATGGTCACCTAATGTGTTTGGTCGGATCCTAATGATCGACCAAATGGGTCGGGTTCGAAGGTATAAGCGATTTATTAGATCGCTTACCCTACGACCCTAGACAACGTGGTAATCAGTAGGCATAGTCCCAAGGGACTATAACCAACGTGATTACACTCACGTTGCGAAGTTCAAACGAACTTCGCATTGACCATAAACTGGTCAATGCAGAAAGTCAAACAAAGTTTGACTTTCAGACTCGAAAGACTCGAAAAGCAATAAAAGAACGAAAGAATACTTACGAAGGGTCCCCGAATGCTAATCTAGATCACAATAACTCAGGTATGAAACAATGGTTCCAACTTAGAGTCACTTAGATCAGATTCTAGTGGTTTTAGAGTAATGGGGGGTGGGGTATTTATAGTTTTCGGGTAACCGTTAAGATCGTTTGTCGAATATCGTGCCTTAATCGTATCCGTACAAGTGTCGGAAAGTTATGGTGCCTAAAAACAATCCTTATCAGCTGAAAATGCAAGTGGTGAGTGTGTGGTGGTGGTTAAAACAGCTGGAATACGCTGACTGTTCGATCTTATCTGATCAGAGAGGCTGACGCGGGCCGCCTAAGATTTAAGCTTGGCTCACGCGGGCCGCCTAGCTCTTCAGATCAGAAAACAAGTTTCAGAATCTACAGTTTTGGTCCCTGCACGTGTTTAAGCCCATTTCCGTCACTTCTAAGGCCCGTAAAGCCAACTTTAAGGCCCTAAAATGTTGCCTAAACATTGTGGACATGAAACATGCTCAAAAATATGCCGGGTGTTGGTTCGTTTGGTCGTACGAACGCGATGTTCGCTTAATTACGACGGAATGCGCATAAGCGCGAAAAACGATCCAAATGACGCAACGAATGGATTTTTGGCAAGCCAAACACTAAAGCATAATATAGTCATGCTTACATAAATTTTTGGATGTCCGGATGTATTCAGAACGTAAGTTATGCGCGAAAATGCAAACTTGTGCACTTTTTTGACACTTTTAGTCCCTGAATGACCCAAAAGTTTATTTTAGCATACCGAACCCCTCAAAGCCTATTTCTAAGCTATGTAAAGGATATTTATGGTATGTTTAACTTATGGTCATGTTCCGGAATGTTCGTTACAGTTCAAATTGGCATACTTTCACAGTTTGTCAAGTTTAGTCCCTGTAAACGAATTAACTTGTTTTTGCCATACCAAACCTTTCAAAATCTTATTTCTAAGTTATGTAAAGGTTATTTAAGGTATGTTTAGCCTATTTCACTATTCCGGAGTGTTCGTTGCATTAAACTGGTTATATTTACGCATCGGTGCGCGTATAACCTTCCAGAAAGCGATTTAGAGTTTGAATTCGAACAAAATTTGATATGTGCAAATGATACACATATTTTTACAAATCCCAAGTATGAAATACAATATTTCATTGGTTTGGTATTTGTTTGATGGTCGTGGAGGCACAGGTGTTACAGACTGGTTGAAAGCAGGGGATGCTAATACAGCTTTTTTTCACATGTCTTTGAAGAGTAGGAACCATTTCAGTCGTATTGGTTCGATTACGGACTCGAATGGCATTTATTTTGAAGGTGAATCCGTTCCAAAGGCTTTTGTCAGCCATTATGAGAAATTCCTTGGTTGCAATGGTGATGTGTCTCTTGTGCCGTCTCCTGAGCTATTTTTCAAGCGGCTCGATCCTAATGTTTCGGTTAACATGATCCGCCAGGTTTCGGTTGAAGAGGTCAAATTAGCTATGTTTGATATTGGTAATGATAAGGCTCCTGGTCCTGATGGATTCACTGCGGCTTTTTTTAAAAGTGCTTGGCATATTATAGGAAGTGAGGTAACTGATGCTATTCGGGATTTCTTCCGCACATGTAGACTTCTTCAAGAACTTAATCACACCCTTATTGTTCTTCTTCCTAAAGTTTCGACGCCTTCAGTTGTTACGGATTATAGACCAATATCTTGCTGTAATGTTTTGTTTAAATGTATTAGCAAGATCATTGTGGCCCGTATGAAAGACGCCCTCAATAATATTGTTAGTATAAATCAGTCGGCCTTTGTGCCAGGTAGAAAGATTTCGGACAACATTCTCCTTACGCAAGAATTGATGCACAATTATCATCGAAATGTTGGCCCTCCTAGATGTGCTTTTAAAGTGGACATTCAAAAAGCCTATGACACGGTTGAATGGAGTTTTATGAGAGGTGTTTTATTGGGATTTGGTTTTCATCAGATGATGGTGGATTGGATCATGATGTGTGTTTCTTCCACTTCATATTCTATTTGTGTAAATGGAAATGTGCATGGGTATTTTAAAGGGAAAAGGGGTTTAAGACAAGGAGATCCGCTATCCCCATATTTATTTACTCTTGTTATGGAAATCCTGACATGTATTTTGCAACATACTACTCGTATCGACTCTTCTTTCAAATTCCATAACAGATGTGAGGAACAGAAAATTATAAACCTTTGCTTTGCTGACGATTTATTCCTGTTTGCGAGAGGGGATGTGGCTTCGGCTAGATGTATTATGTCATCGCTTAAAGATTTCACTAGTATGTCTGGTCTTGTGCCGAGCGTCCAGAAAAGCACGGCATTGTTTTGCAATGTTGCTCCTCATGTGAAATCGGCCATCCTGAGTATCATGCCGTTTGTTGAAGGTACTCTTCCAGTTAAGTATCTCGGGGTGCCGCTAATTACTTCGAGGTTGCGTTACATGGATTGTAGCATTCTTGTGGAAAGACTTGATAATCGTATTGCTAACTGGAAGAATAAACTTCTATCGTTCGCCGGGAGACTCCAACTTATCATCTCTGTTTTATCATCTATGCATGTCTATTGGTCTTCGGTGTTTATGTTACCGGCGCGGGTAATTTCTGATTTGGAAGTTAAGATGCTTAAGTTTTTGTGGGGTGATGGTCGTAAGGCCAAGGCCTCTTGGAAATCTATTTGTGTTCCTAAATATGAAGGGGGTTGGGTATTCGCCGCATTGCTGATGTTAACAGAGCGCTGATTGCTTCTCATGTTTGGAGTATTTTATCCAATCGGGTTTCTTTATGGGTTGACTGGGTCTATTCGTATCGCTTAAAAAATAATAATTTCTGGGCTTGTACGGTTCCGTCGAGTGCTTGTTGGAGCTGGAGGAAAATTCTTCAACTTCGTCCTCTGCTTAGGAATTTTATTTGGTCCAAAATTGGAGATGGTAACGGTACGTCAGCATGGTATGATCGGTGGTGTGATATTGGGCCTTTGTGCAATCTTCTTACTCCGAGAACAATTACTAATGCTGGTTTCTCGCTTCAATCGTCAGTTCGGGATGTTTCAGCTAATGGTTCTTGGTTGTGGCCAGATGCTTGGCGTGATCTCTATCCGGTTTTATTCAATCTCAACGTGCAACTAGACCCCGGTATAAATGACCGACTACTTTGGAGAGATGGTGATAAGCTAATGGAACATTCTTCATCTATGGTTTGGCATTCTATTCGGTTACGGGAGCCAGAGGTTTCATGGGTTAATATTGTTTGGTTCTCTCAATGTATCCCTAAGCATGCTTTCCTCATGTGGCTTATAATGCGCCGGAAACTATTGACTCAAGATAGGATTTTGAGATGGGAAGCTAAGAGGAGGGGAAATATGAATATGATGTGTTGCTTGCTTTGTTATTCGGATTTTGATTCTCACAACCATCTTTTCTTTGAATGCAAGTTCTCTTCTCAAGTTTGGAAGATGGTGCGAGTCAAAGCAGGTATGGCGAATGTTGACTCTAGCTGGAACTCCATTGTTGGTTGGTTAGGTGCTCGTGGTCGATCCAAAACCGCTGCCAATTATGTTAGCAGATTGGTGGTAGCGGCTTCGGCTTATGTAATTTGGCACGAGAGGAACAAGCGTCTTTTCAAGAACCACTCAAGACCGCCAGACATAATTAGTGCTTCTATTTTAAACATGGTTAGATATAAACTTATGGGAACTAAGTTGAAAAACATGGCTAATGTGAGAAAGCTGTTGGAGGATTGGGATATCCACGGCGACATGTGTATTGATGGGGATGGCTGAATGAGTTTTAGTTTGCTTTGTCTAGATGTTAGTCTAGTCGTTTTTATTTTGGATTAGTTGTTTTCGTTTGGTTTTACAGTCATGGGGCCTGTCTCATGTCTGAACTAGTGTGGGTTCTCCACACTACTTGTTTTTCTTTGGTTGTGAATATATAGAATCACCGGGGTAACCCTTTACCCAAAAAAAAAATAGTTCACATAACATCTAACCAATTAGTCTAACTACCATTGAAACACAACTAAACACCCCCCCCCCCCCATGCATACGGTTCAAGGGTGGCCCCCACCCTTGATTTTCTTTGAATTAAAAACTTGATCTTGTTCAGTACTTGGAAGACACAAAGACTAATGGATAAAGAGATGTTGGAAGTTTGTTTATAAAAACCATTAGATCTTCATAACATTCATTCATTCATCAACTCAACACAACTCTCCTTCCCTCTTCTCCCTTGGCTTCGGCCGAAATCAACCACACCACAATCACCATCATTCAATCTTCTTCATACAATTCCAAGCATACTCAAAGGTGTTAGAAGGTGCACAAAGAAGCTAGGAGCTTTTGGAAGTTCAAAGACCTTCTTCGTTTGCTATTAACCACCTCATTTCTTCTCTTGAACATCCCTAGCCTTGAGCTAGTGGTAAGAACACCCTACACTTCATATTCCATCTTATTTAAGTGGTTAAAGTAGGTTACATGATGATAAACTTAAAGAACACTAAGAAATTTGAACTTGAAACATGAACATAAGCTAAAGTTATGAAGAAATCATGTTGTTTAGTGTTGATATACTTGTTGATTGTTTGTAGAAATGATGTTGATCATCATGTAGTCTTGCTAGATCATGATTAAAAACATAATCTAGCAAGATGAGAGGATGAACATGTTGAAAGTTATGAATCATCCTCACAAAAAGTCATGAACTTGAATAAATATGATGTTTCTTGTAAAATGATGAACAAGTAAGTTTAAAGTCTTGTAAATCTAAATGTTTCAAGTATGATTTACCAAGAAACCAAGTTAAAATACAAGCCTTACTAAATCTTGGTTCTTACATAAATAAACATCATTTTTGGTGGTTAACAAAGTAAAGAAACACGTGTAACAAGAAAAATACATGAAGAAGTATTTTTAGAAAACCCTAAGCTCTCTCTCCTGGGCGATTTCCTTGATTCATCATGAAACCCTAATTTTCTTTGAGATTCATTTGTATAACAGTCTGTGATTAGAGTTTTGTTTATCAAATCTCTATAACGAACTCGTTAGCAATAGTAATCAATCTGAAATCAGGGTTTTTTTTTCGTTTCTATTTCAATCCCCACCTTAGTTGCAGTCTTGAGATCCTGACTTATTAATCTGGTTGATATTGGTCGCGGTTAACTGAGATTAATTTAGCTAGATTGATTCTCTGGGTTAATCTGTTAGGATTGATATTCGGCTCTAGGGTTTCAGGATTAAGGTTTTTACTTTTTGTCTCTGTTCTTCGGTTTTTGGTTTCGTGGTCGTATCTGGGTGTGCATGCTGGTTTCTTTTACGTTGGTTTAGAGAGAGTTGTGATACTACAAATGATTGATCGTGATCTTAATGGGAGTAACATCCCACTAGATCAGGAGAATCGAGGATTGGTTGATCAGTATGGTTACCCTTTACCTCCAGCGGCTACGGATGTTTTGGAAGATTCAGCGTCTCAAGAGATAGGTTCTACTCCGGGATCAGTACCTGTCCGAGGAATTGGTCTACGTGTGACTAACATTGAAGGAAAACCATTGTTGCCGAGGAGAGGTATGTTTTTCTCTGATAATATTTCGGTCATTGATGGGCTTACGGCTATATCCAAACCTGTCAACTTTGAAAGTGTGGAGAAGGTGAATATTCCTGATCAGGGTGCCAGTAGTCAGGGTGCTAGTTGTCACACCCCGACCACGTAAAACAACAAAACGTGGCGGAAACATCGAGGAGTGTTGTAACAGAATCATTGTTTCATAACACATGGAAATTGAAATATTGTTTTATTGATTAAAAGAGTTACAATGTCTTGACAATCAAAGAAAAATAACATAAACAACTAGTCTTGCATCTTTTATTGTCACTAAGGCCCAAGTCCGCCTAAGTGTATCTTGATCAATCCTATGCTTCATTTCCTGAAACACATGTGAAAATAGGTACGTCAGCATAAAGATGCCGGCGAGTACATAGGTTTTGTGAAAATAAGATTCATGACTTCTGTTTAAGAAAATGTTTAGTCATGAACCTTGTAATTTGCTTTGTCTTTGTAAATCATTTGAAAAACAATAAGTTCAGATGATACGTATAAATAAGAGAATAATGCATGATTAAATGAATAACCATGTAAAATGAGTTTGTATAAGTTAAGTTGTTTGTAAAACAATGTATTGTGAAAAGTATGTTATTTGTATAAAATGTTATATGTCATAAACTGAAATGATTCAAATAACGCTACGATATGTAATACCATACAAACACTTATATATAGGAAGTACCAGCGGCGTATCCACCATGCTTGTATCATATTACACACGCCTCGTTACTTAATCACTTACTCAAACCAAACCAACAATGTAAGATGTCTATGTTTAAACCAACTTCCAAATGTATTGAAATAATATATTAAAATGTTTATGTCAAGATGTAAATCATGTAATGTATAACCAATGTCAAAAGTGTTTATGTGTCAAATGTAAACCATGTAATGTGTAACCAAAATGATATGTATGGCTAGTGAAAATGCATCAACTAAACCATATGCACAAGAACATAGTATTGAAGTAAAACTTGGTTTAAATCAAAACTATGTTTTGTGGAAATGCATGATCAATGTAAATCATGTAATATGTAACCTAAATGATATGTATGGCTAGTGAAATGTATCAACTAAACCATATGCACAAGAACATAGTATTGAAGTAAAACTTGGTTTAAATCAAAGCTATGTTTTGTGGAAATGCATGATCAATGTAAATCATGTAATATGTAACCTAAATGATATGTATGGCTAGTGAAGTGTATCAACTAAACCATATGCACAAGAACATAGTATTGAAGTAAAACTTGGTTTAAATCAAAGCTATGTTTTGTGGAAATGCATGATCAATGTAAATCATGTAATATGTAACCTAAATGATATGTATGGCTAGTGAAATGTATCAACTAAATCATATGCACAAGAACATAGTATTGAAGTAAAACTTGGTTTAAATCAAAGCTATGTTTTGTGGAAATGCATGCTATACTGATACGAACATCTATGCGGTATTGTTATAATGCATACATCCAAGCCTTGAGACTGCGGCGATAAACCCTTAAACCACTTAAAGGTTTATCTAAATTATGTATATCGAATTCGGTCATTCCTTTCATCCCCTTTCCCTGGGATGTCCGGAACGGGAGTTGTCAATTCCTATGGTACCACTACCTACTAACGAACGTCGTAGCTAATGTTAATGAATGTATTGTTCCATTGTAAACAACCCAAATGTCATAACAAAATGTAAGCATGTGATGAAAACGATGTACTAAGTATGCACGAAATGGACATACATAGCATAAAATGTAAATGTAAAATGATGTACTAAGTATGAACTAAATGGACATACATAGCATAAAACACAATGAAATCATGTACTATAAGTGTACTATTGAACATAGCAAGCATATGATGTGAAAACAGGAAAGCATGAAAGTAACAAGTAGGCACATGTGTTCCACCCCAAAATGTTTGGAAAACAGTAAAAGAGGGGTCTATGTACTCACTTGAGATTGCTCAGGAGTCCTAAGATAACCACCAAGCAACGCTAGAGATCACGGAAATCAAACGGCACCTAATATAGGTAACTATGTTAATAAACCGGACCTAAATCGGAAGATCTGATAGAATGAGGGTTCGTAAACCAAACGAGTATAGAGACTCGTGTCATATGGTTTAACAAAGCCTACATACTAAATGAAACCTTAATCTAAGTGCTTTCGACCCATTACGACCCGTTTAGGTAGCTTATGCTACTTTAACGCGTCGTCCGCATGAAACGCGTTCGGACCGCCTAACTAGTCCTATGACAAGTGTTATATGCCTAAACATGTTACATAATCAGTTATGTGACAAAAGTTTAGGTTACATATGCTTAATTACCAATTATACATGAAAAGGGTATTCTGGTAATTTACCTAAGGCATATAAATTACCTATCATACAACTACTTAAACGATGTGACCATTAGGTATAACCTCGGAAGGTTATTCCCTATATACAATGGTCACCTAATGTATTTGGTCGGATCCTAATGATCGACCAAACTGGGTCGGGTTCGAAGGTATAAGCGATTTATCAGATCGCTTACCCTTACGACCCTAGACAACGTGGTAATCAGTAGGCATAGTCACAAGGGACTATAACCATCGTGATTACAATCACGTTGCGAAGTTCAAACGAACTTCGCATTGACCATAAGCTGGTCAACGCTGAAAGTCAAACAAAGTTTGACTTTCGGACTCGAAAAGCAATAAAAGACGAAAGAATACTTACGAAGGGTCCCCGAATGCTAATCCCGATCCAAGTAGCTCAGGTATGAAACAAAGGTTTCAACTTAGAGCTCCTCAAATCAGAATTCTTGTAGGTTTTGCAATGGGGTGGGTTGGGTATTTATAGGAATACCCGAACCGTTAGGATCGTTTCATGGAAAACGTTCCTTAATCTTGTGCGTACACTTGTTGCAAAGTTATGGTAGCCTAAAAATGGTCCTTATCAGCTGAATATGCAAGTTAGAATGTGTGGGTGAGGATCAAACAGCTGGAAACTGCTGACTGTTCGATATTATCTGTTCTGGGAGGCTGAGGCGGCCCGCTTCAGGATCAGACAAATCTAATGCGGGCCGCATGGCCCTTCTGATCAGCATATAACTTTCAAAAATGACAGTTTAGGTCCCTGCACGTGTTTAAGGCCATTTCCGACACTTCTAAGGCCCGTAAAGCCAACTTTAAGGCCCTAAAATGATGCCTAAACATTGTGGACATGAAACATGCTCAAAAATATGCCGGGTGTTGGTTTGTTTGGTCGTACGAACGCGATGTTCGCTTAATTACGACGGAATGCGCACAAGCGCGAAAAACGATCCAAATGACGAAACGAATGGATTTTTCTTATGCCGAACACTAAAATAAAATGTTTTAGTGCTTACATAAATTTTTGGATGTCCGGATGTATTCAGAACGTAAGTTATGCGCGAAAATGCAAACTTGTGCACTTTTTGACACTTTTAGTCCCTGAATGAGCCAAAAGTTTATTTTAGCACACCAAACCCCTCAAAGCCTATTTCTAAGTTATGTAAAGGATATTTAAGGTGTGTTTAACTTATGGTCATGTTCCGGAATGTCTGTTACAGTTCAAATTGACATACTTTCGCAGTTTGTCAAGTTTAGTCCCTGTAAGCGAATTAACTTGTTTTTGCCATACCAAAGCCTTCAAAACTTATTTCTAAGTTATGTAAAGGTTATTTAAGGTATGTTAAGCCTATGTCACTATTCCGGAGTGTTTGTTGCGTTAAACTGGTTATATTTACGCATCGGTGCGCGTATAACCTTCCAGAAAGCGATTTAGAGTTTGGAATTGAACAAAAATTGATATGTGCAAATGATACACATATTTTTACAAATCCCAAGTATGAAATATAATATTTCATTAGTTCAGTATTTGTTTGATGGCCGTGGAGGCACAGGTGTTACACTAGTAGTCAGCAAGATCCTGTAAATGTAGTAAAGCCCCCATCATATGCTGATTCGGTTAGAGGAGCTAATGCGATGAAGGTAAATTTTCGTTCTTTAGCGACTGATGAGAAACAGGATGGGTGTGATGTTGTCCTCTCTAGGGACTCGGTTAGAGTTGTGCATGATAAGCTTGCTAACACGTTGTATGGGTATTTTTTGGGGGATCGGGTTGCTTATCCTGTCGTGGAATATTATGTTAGGAATAATTGGAAGAGGTTTGGGTTGCAGAAATCAATGATGAATGCCAACGGTTTCTTCTTTTTCAAGTTCGCTGATCAAGCAAGTATGCAAAAGGTGCTTAATGAGGGGCCGTGGATTATTCGATCACAGCCGTTGTTTTTAGAAGTTTGGTCACCATCGATAAAGCTTGAGAAGAAAGAAGTGAAAAAGGTTCAGGTGTGGGTTAAATTTCATGAGGTTCCTCTAGCGGCTTATACGGAGGATGGGTTAAGTTTAATTGCAACAACTATTGGCGTGCCAAAAGCTTTGGATTCGTTTACCACCTCAATGTGCGTTGATGTGTGGGGAAGAAGTAGTTTTGCTCGTGCTCTGGTAGAAATTTCAGCTGATCCGGATCTAAAGGAGGAGTTAACTATTGCGGTCCCTTGTATTGATGGGGATGGTTTTGTAAAGGAGAAGGTCTATGTTGAATATGAATGGTGTCCACATAGATGTGGACGATGCTGTGTTTTTGGCCACAATGAGGATACTTGCCCTTTGCAGTCTTCTAAAGTGTCTAAAGACAAACCACAACAGAGAAATTTTCATGGTTATGATAAGAAGATGAAGCAGCCGATTCAGGAGGGTGGACCTTCAAAGAGGCAACCTATGGTGGATGAAGATGGGTACACAACTGTGCAAGGTAAGAAGGCGGCTAGGAAGATGGGTTTTAATGTGAATAAACCAAAACAAAAATTTGAATATAGGCCTGTTGCTCCTAAGCCGAAAGGTATAAACAAGGTAACGAAACCTGTGGACAACTTTGTCTCCTCAAACCCGTTTGATGTACTGAATGAGACGGCTCCAGATAATCACGATGGGAATTCGAAGGAGGAGGGTGGAGCTCAAGATTCTGATGAAGACAAGGTTATAGAGGTGGAAAATGAAATGGATGGGTTTATGACTAAGGGTACTCTAAAGATCAATAGTAAAGGGGCAAGCACTCCTCCTCCGATAGTTACTAATGGTTAGCATTACGGCATGGAATATTAGGGGGTTGAACCGCCCTCTTAAACAAAAGGAGGTTCGTCAAGCAGTGAAAGAATTTAATTTGAGTTTGTGTGCTATTTTGGAGTCTCATGTGGATATTGGTAATTTGGATAAAGTTTGCAAGTCAATTTTCAGATCTTGGGAATGGACGTCGAATGGAGGTTGTTGTGATAAAGGCACAAGAATTATTATTGGATGGGATCCGGCCATTTTTGATGTCATGATCTTGGCGCAATCTAATCAGGTTATGCATTTTCAGCTGATGTTCAAATTGGATAAAAGAATGATATTTTGTTCGGTAGTTTATGCTGATAATTATTATGTGGCTCGTAAAGAGTTATGGAATAATCTTTCTATGCACAAAGGCCTTGTTGATAACAAACCTTGGTGCATTATGGGAGATTTTAATACGGCGCTTAACAGTGAAGATAACTCTATGGGAACGTCATCCAGCTCTACTGGTATGAGAGATTTTCAAGAGTGTGTGAATAATATTGAAGTGGTTGACATTAATCGAATAGGGATTCATTTTACTTGGAGTCAAAAGCCAAAAAATGGGGTAGGTTTGCTGAAAAAACTTGATCGAGTGATGGGAAATATGAAGTTTATTGCTGATTTTCCGAACTCGGTGGCATTTTTCAAACCATATAGACTATCGGATCACTGTCCTTGTATTCTCTCCTTCCCAGAAGCTGGTAGACTGAAGCCGCGGTCTTTCAAGTTTGCAAATTTCCTGGTCTACAAACCGGAGTTCTTGGAGATTGTTAAAAATAAATGGGATACTAATGTCTATGGTGTTCATCAGTTTAGAGTAAAAACTTCGAGCTCTTAAACACCCGTTGCGTTCTTTATTGTTCAAACAAGGCAATCTTCACAAAAAAGTTGTTAATCTGCGATCGGACCTGGATATTATTCAGCAAAAAATTGATAATGATCCGTTTAATGATGATCTTCGGGCTGCAGAGTGTTTAGTCAGTCGTGATCTCCAGGAGGCTTCTTTAGATGAAGAACGGTTTCTCAAACAAAAGTCTAAGGTAGATTGGTTGAGTGCGGGGGATATGAATTCTGCGTTTTTTCACTCATCTTTGAAAATTAGAAATCATTGTAGCCGGATAGACGTGATAAAAGATTCAGAAGGGAAACTTTATGAGGGTGATTCAGTTTTTCAACCGTTTGTTAAGCATTATGAAAAAAATTTTGGTTCAAAAGGGGATATTTCTCTTACTCCGGCTCCGGATTTATTTTCTAAAGTCCTCTCCCCTCAGGTTGCTGCTCATATGATCCGTCAAGTATCGCCGGAAGAGGTAAAAAAAAGCGATGTTTTCTATTGGTATTGATAAAGCTCCGGGCCCTGATGGGTATACAGCGGCGTTTTTCAAAAGTGCTTGGCCTATTGTTGGTAATGATGTTACTTGTGCCATCATAGATTTTTTTGAGACAGGAAACCTCCTTCGTGAATTGAATCACACAACTATTGTGCTTATTCCGAAAATTCCTACTCCTTCGACAGTTACTGACTATCGGCCGATTGCTTGCTGTAATGTTTTATACAAATGTATCAGTAAAATCGTTGCGGATAGAATTAAAGGTGTGCTGACTGACATCGTTAGTATTAATCAATCGACTTTTGTTCCAGGGAGGAGAATTTCTGACAATATTATGTTGACTCAAGAATTAATGCATAATTATCATAGACATGCGGGGCCTCCAAGGTATGCGTTTAAAGTGGATATCCAGAAAGCTTATGACACGGTTGACTGGAGATTTCTAAAAAGTGCTTTGCGGGGATTTGGGTTTAAAGACAAGATGATTGACTGGATCATGGTGTGTGTCTCGACTGCTTCCTTTTCAAGTTGTGTCAATGGTTCTGTTCATGGGTTCTTTAAGGGCAACCGGGGTTTAAGGCAAGGGGATCCGATCTCCCCTTATCTTTTTACTTTAGTTATGGAAGTTCTGACGGCCATTCTTCATCATGCGGTTCGTATTGACTCATCGTTTAAATTTCATAACAAATGCGAAAAACAGCAGATTATCAATCTTTGTTTTGCGGATGACTTGTTTCTTTTTGCTAGAGGAGAAATAAATTCGGCCAGGTGTATTATAACATCTCTTTCAAAGTTCACAAAGATGTCGGGTTTAGTGCCGAGTAATCAGAAAAGCACTATATTCTTTTGTAATGTCAACGGCCACGTCAAAGATGCTATCTTGGATCTTATGCCATTTACGGAAGGAAGTTTGCCTGCCAGATATTTGGGGGTGCCCCTGATCTCAGCCAGACTTGGTTATAATGAGTGTCGAGTGCTCGTGGAGAAATTAGAGAAACGTATAACGCATTGGAGGAACAAGTTGCTTTCATTTGCAGGTAGATTACAGCTTATTATTTCCGTTCTCTCTTCTATGCACATCTACTGGTCTTCTGTCTTTATGTTACCGGTTCGGATTATTCATGAACTTGAAGCTTGTATGCGGAATTTCCTATGGTCCCAAGAGAGTATGTATTCTAAAGGGAAATCAAAAGTTTCTTGGAAGACTGTGTGTACTCCGAAGTATGAAGGAGGGTTGGGAATTAGACGAATTGGGGATACGAATACGGCTCTTATGTCTTATCATATTTGGAGCATTGTTTCAAAGCGGGATTCTTTATGGGTGGATTGGGTGCACAGTTATCGGTTAAAAGGCAAGAGTTTCTGGGTGTGTAAAGCTCCCTCTAATTGCTGTTGGTCCTGGAGAAAGTTAGTGCAAATGCGGCCCCTCATCAGAAATCATTACTGGTGTGATATAGGACCTCTTGGTGACTTTATTTCTCCTAGAACCATCACGAATGCAGATTTCAATCTGGATGATATTGTGGCTAACATATTCTCGCAGGGTTCTTGGTCTTGGCCTATGGCTTGGAGAGACCTCTTTCCGGTTCTCATTCAAGTAGACCAAATACAGTTAAATCCGACAAAACATGATAAAGTGGTTTGGAGGGATGGTAGTGATATAATGGACTTCTCCTCTTCGTGTGTTTGGCAATCGATTCGGTACAAGCTTCCGGAAGTGAATTGGTGTAATATTATTTGGTTTTCGCAGTGTATTCCTCGTCATGCCTTTATGATGTGGCTGGTCATCAAAGGTAAGCTCTTGACTCAAGACAAAATTCTTAAATGGGATATCGCTCGGAGGAAGAACATGAATATGATGTGTTGCCTTTTATGCTATCAGAATTTTGACTCACATCCGCATCTATTCTTTGAATGCAAATATTCGTCTCAAGTTTGGCATGTCATTCGTAACAAGGTGAACATGGATGATGTTAGTCCGAAATGGACTGATATAGTTGATTGGTTGCTGGTTCGGGTACGTTCCAAATCGGCTATGAATTATGTTGCTAAACTCCTTGTTGCGGCTGCTGTGTACTTCTTATGGCAAGAAAGAAATGCTAGACTTTTTAAAAATCAGCTGAGACCGCCGGAGAAACTTAGTGAGATTATCTTAAACACGGTCAGATACAAGTTGATGGGAGCTAAACTAAAGAACACTTCAAGTGTGAGGAGACTTCTTGTAGAGTGGGAGATTCGAGGGGATCAAGTCGAGGACGATGGAGGCTGATTAATTTTGTTTTCATGTCGTATTTGTCTAGATTGTAGTCTAGTTGTCTCATTGTCTTGTGTGGATGGTTGGTTGTTTTTTGTTTCACTTTCATGGGGCATGTCCCATGATTGAATTAGTGTAGACTCTCTACACTACTTGTTTTGTTTGGTTGTGAATATATAGAATCACCGGGGTAACCCTTTACCCAAAAAAAAAAAAAGTATTTTTAGAAAATATGAACTTAAGTTGTAAAGACCCATATTCTCTAAAAATGGAGTTTTTAAAGAAGCAATCACACTTTAAAGGGGTACAAGACTTACTAAATACACTAGTAAGTTACTACACATGTTTATAAACTTTCAAGTTCATGAAGTAGTAATTTATGCTTGCTTTTAACAAGATTGGTAAGTAAAGATTGTATATTGTTGATTGAGGATTGTTGAATGATTTTGGAAAAGAAAATGATATGCTTATTAGCATGGACACCTCCATTTACAAAGGAAACTCTGGCGAAATTTTCTAAAAAAATTCCAACACTTAGAAATTATTTTTTCCTAACAAGTGTTCGCAAATACGTTTTAACTTTGCTTTTCAAAATAAACTTCGCCATGAGTTTTGTTACAAAAATACAGAGTATCGGAGGTTGATTTTTACAAGTAAAATGGTTAAATATATATTTAGAATATATATCTTATACTAGGACACTTGTGTGGATACTTGTTTATTTTGTGAGATAGTTATATTATTTTAGGGTAAGATTATATAACTTAACAAAGTACCTTGACATTAGAATTGTGTGGTACGTGATAGAAGTAATGAGTAGATAAACCGTACGTAGGATACGTGTTATGCATGCACGAGAAATTGACTGTGATCTGTACTTTATTAGGACGTGCTTGATTTCTGATTATTAGAGTAACTAATCTAACCGAGCAAACCAAGGTGAGTTCACACCCTCTACAAGGCATGGGATTCCCGGTGGTTTGGGAATGGGTTAAAGAATTAAAACGGCACCTACATATCCTCCTTGGGTAGGATATGTACCGCCATCCTCCATGGGTAGGATGCCAATAATTAATCCTGCGTATTCTCCTTGGGTAGAATACGTACGTTCGTCCTCCTTGGGTAGGACAACAACCTTAAAACCTACTAGACAAAACTCTATCATTTAGTCCCTCATTTTATATCGACTTAATCGCCGAGGCCAATGGCGAGCGGGTCATTAGTTAATAGCGCTATTAGGTTTAACAAACCTCACACCGTGCCAGTCGGACGGGCGTGTACTAATGGACTATGGCAAACTGTCAATGATGATAGACATTGACTTAGGGCACAGCTATTGTTCGTCAGTTGTCGATATGGTAACGGTCTAGTGGTTCACATGGGGAAGCCCCCACTGATTATGGTTATGGTTTGGGTAATAAAGAAGGAACTGATTGATCATATTTTCAACTATGGGGTAACCCCCACGGCAAGTAAGCCAGCAAAAGACAAACCATGTTTTCGGAAACAACTTAAAACTAAACAACCAAACGTGAACTCACTCAACTTTGTTGTTGACTCGTTGTTACATGCCTTAAAGGTCGTTAGATGCTTATAGAGCTTGCACGAGGAGGAGGTCGTTGTGGGATATGGACTGTTTTGTCCCGTGCTTAATAATTAAACTTTATGAACTTATGGAACTTATGTTGTGGTCTTTAAACTTATGAATTATGAGCTTATGTGTTGGGTTTTACCTTTAATGCTTCCGCTGTTAACTTAAAGTTGGTTACTTCCTTTTGGTCACCAATTGTATTGTGGTTGGTCTTATTTACTCAATTATGTTGTTCAATATGATTGGTGGCTCGATCCTGGTCATGTCACGCCTCCAAGCGGTGATACTCCGCATGGTGGATTTTGGGGGTGTGACAGATTGGTATCAGAGCCATTGGTTATAGTGAACTTGGTTTTAAAAAGGGAAAAACTTTTTGACAAAACCAGACTATAACCTGTAAAGTGCTCAACGATCCACAACGACGCTTCGCTCCACGTGCAAGACTTGACACAATAGGTGGTATGATTTATGTTATATTGTCGGTTAGATAGTTCACACTGTGCATTAATTAATGTGATAATTACTATTTGAACCTTGTGTGCTTACTCTCTACTATCGTCCCACACTTACGCACTTTCGCGACACTTTTCTCACTTACGTTGCTTCGTTGTGAAGATCATGAACGGACGCGGAGGATGTATCAACCTAACTCAAGCCCAGTTGACGGCTTTGATCAATGAACGAGTTGCTGAGGCACTCGCAGCTGTCCCTGCAGGAGATATAACCTACCATACCAACCCATCTTAGGTCGTTTAGATCCTACCTTCGCAAACCAACCCTCGTGCTTAACCTTGTCTTTTATTCTCGCGCAACAGGTCAACATGCTCAGCCTCCTGTGTGCACATTCAAAACATTCATGGATTGCCGACCTAGTACTTTCAGCGGCACAGAAGGAGCTGTAGGCCTTCTTCACTGGTTCGAGAAGCTCGAGTCTGTTTTTGAGATGTGTGAATGCCCTGAAAATCGTAGGGTGAAATTTGCTACGGGAACAGTTGAAGGTGTTGCGTTAACCTGGTGGAAAGCACAGGTTCAACTGCTAGGGCTGGCGGTTGCTAATGCCACCCCATGGAACGGTTTCAAAGAACTGGTCAAAGAAGAGTACTGTAGTCGTGACGACATCCACAAGCTAGAGGTAGATGTTTTCAATCTGAAGATGACGGGGTCTGAAATCGAGGCATACACAAAGAGGTCGAACGAATTAGCTATCCTGTGTCCCACTATGGTGGATCATCCTATCAAGCGTATTGAGCTGTACCTTAAGGGTTTGGTGCCAGAAATTCAAAGCCACGTGACCTCAGCTAATCATGGCACCATTCAGCAAATCATCAAGTTGGCTCATCGTCTCACTGATCAGGCAGTTGAGCAGAATAAGCTGCCCAAGCGTATTAGTGCTACTACTGCTGATGCTCCCAGTGATAACAAGCGCAAGTGGGATGGAAATTCGGGCAAGGGTTCTACTTCAGTTCAGTCTCAGTCCCAGCAGCGAAAGACTGATGACTACCAGAGTCCTGGTCAGCAATCTTCTGGTAATCAAGGACAGGGTGAATACCGAGGGAACCACCCCAAGTGCAACCGGTGCAACAAGCATCATAGCGGGCAGTGCCACAAGGGTCGTTGTCTGAGGTGTAACAAGTTTGGCCATGAAGCAAATGATTGCAGGGGCGCACGACCAGCAAATCAGAATCGCCAACAACAACAACAAGCTCCACAGAACCAGCAGCAGCAACAGCATGGCAATAAAGGATGCTTTCAGTGTGGCGCTGAAGGCCACTTTAAGAGGAACTGTCCTCAGCTGAACCAGAATCAGAACAACAATAACCAAGGAAACGGGAACAACAATGGAGGCAACAATGGAGGCAACAATGGGGGTAACAATAATGGCAATGGAGCCAGGGGACGTGTTTTCGTGCTGGGTCAGGGTGACGCAAGGAACGATCCCAACGTTGTGATGGGTAAGTTTCGTTTGGACGACTTCTTTGTTATTGTTTTATTTGATTCGGGTGCCGATACTAGTTATGTGCCTTAAAAGTTAGTCAAATGCTTAAGCGCACTCCAACACTTTTGAACACCAAACACACGGTAGAACTAGCAAACGACAAGAGTCTTGAAGCCACACACATAGTTAAGGATTGTAATCTTGTTCTTGCTGATCAGACCTTTTCTATCGACCTCATTCCTATCGTTCTGGGTAGTTTCGACGTTGTTATTGTAATGTATTGGTTATCTCATCAGCAAGCGGAAATTCTTTGCAACGAAAATATTGTCCTCATTCCTCATTCTGGTGAAGAACCCCTCGTAATTCGTGGCGACAAGAGTGGTGCTGTTGTGGGCATCATCTCTTTCCTTAAGGCCCAGAAGTGGTTGCGAAAGGGCCACACTGCTATTCTAGCCCTCGTTTCTGATACATCCTCGGAAGAAAGGAAGATAGAAGACATACCTATTGTACGTGATTTTCCTGAGGTATTTCCTGAGGAATTACCTGGTCTTCCGCCTCATCGTCAAGTTGAATTTCAAATCGAGCTAGCTCCTGGGGCAGCGCCCATAGCTCGAGCACCTTATCGTCTAGCTCCATCAGAACTTGAAGAACTGTCCACGCAACTACAAGAACTCTTGGAAAAGGGTTTCATACGTCCTAGCTCTTCGCCTTGGGGAGCTCCAGTGTTATTCGTGAAGAAGAAAGACGGTACCTTCAGAATGTGTATTGACTACCGCGAACTCAACAAGGTGATCGTGAAGAATCGTTATCCTCTCCCACGCATTGATGACTTATTCGACCAGTTGCAAGGGTCGAGTTTCTACTCAAAGATTGACCTGAGGTCAGGCTACCATCAACTGAGAGTCCGAGACGAGGATATCTCTAAGACAGCATTCAGGACTCGGAATGGGCATTACGAGTTTCTGGTTATGCCTTTTGGATTAACAAATGCACCTGCGGTCTTCATGGATCTCATGAACAGAGTGTGCAAGCCTTACCTGGATAAGTTTGTCATTGTATTCATCGACGACATCCTGATCTATTCTAAGAGTCAGGAAGAACACGAATGACACCTGAGACTTATCTTGGAACTCCTTCGAACAGAGCAGTTGTATGCCAAATTTTCGAAATGTGACTTTTGGCTTCGCGAAGTCCACTTTCTAGGCCATGTAGTAAACAAGGATGGGATTCATGTTGATCCATCCAAGGTTGACTCGATCAAGAACTGGCCTGCACCCCGTACACCAACAGAAATCCGCCAATTCTTGGGTTTGGCAGGATACTACAGAAGGTTTATCAAGGATTTCTCTAAGATTGCGCAACCTCTCACCTCGCTGACTCAGAAGGGTGTCACCTATCGCTGGGGTGATGCACAGGAGTCCGCATTTCAGCACTTAAAGGAGAGACTTTGTAGCGCGCCTATCCTCTCATTGCCTGAAGGCACAGATGATTTTGAGGTTAATTGCAACGCTTCCATCCAAGGACTCGGTTGCGTGTTGATGCAACGTGACAAGGTCATTGCCTACTCATCACGCCAACTTAAAGTTCACGAAAGGAACTACACTACGCACGACTTGGAATTGGGAGCAGTTGTTTTCACACTTAAGATATGGAGACATTACCTGTACGGTACCAAGTGCACCATTTACACCGATCACAGGAGTCTCGAGCATATCTTCAAGCTAAAGGAGTTAAACATGCGACAACGCCGATGGGTCGAGCTCTTGAACGATTACGAATGTGCGATCAAGTATCATCCGGGCAAAGCCAATGTTGTGGCCGACGCCCTCAGTCGAAAGGATACTGTACCTAAGCGTGTACGTGCGTTACAGCTTACCATTCACTCTAACCTTCCCGCTCAAATTCGTGATGCTTAGGTCGAAGCATTGAAAGCAGAAAACATCAGGGCTGAGTCCCTGCGAGGATCAAGGAAACGGTTAGAACAAAAGGAAGATGACGCCTACTATGTTAACGGACGCATCTGGGTTCCACTTTATGGAGGCTTACGCGAGCTTGTGATGGATGAAGCACATAAGTCTCGTTATTCGGTACATCCTGGTTCGGATAAGATGTACCACGACTTAAAGGCTACATACTGGTGGCCTAGCATGAAAGCCCACATAGCAACCTACGTCAGTAAATGCTTGACTTGTGCTAGGGTCAAGGTCGAATACCAGAAACCATCAGGCCTACTTCAACAACCAGAGATACCTAAATGGAAATGGGAGCAAATTTCCATGGATTTCGTTACTGGCCTACCTAGATCTCAAGGCGGAAATGACACTATTTGGGTGATAGTGGATCGATTGACTAAGTCTGCACACTTCTTGGCTATCAAGGAAACGGATAAGTTCTCTACTCTAGCAGACATCTACCTAAAGAAAGTAGTATCAAGGCACGGAGTGCCAACCTCCATCATTTCTGATCGTGACTCACGTTTTACATCTGAGTTGTGGCAAGCTATGCACAAGTCCTTTGGTTCTCGATTAGACATGAGCACGGCATATCATCCACAGACGGATGGACAGTCTGAACGCACCATCCAAACCCTTGAAGACATGCTTAGGGCATGCGTGATTGATTTTGGCAATGGTTGGGAAAAGCACCTCCCTTTGGTGGAGTTTTCGTACAATAACAGCTACCACACCAGTATTCAGGCCGCTCCGTTTGAGGCATTGTACGGACGTAAATGCTGATCACCTCTTTGTTGGGCAGAAGTTGGTGACAGCCAAATCACAGGCCCAGAACTTAGTAGACACGACTGAGAGGATTGCTCAGATACGACAGCGAATGGCGGCAGCTCGTGACCGTCAGAAAAGCTATGCTGATAAGCGAAGGAATCAAGGAAACCACTCGAGTTCCAGGTTGGGGATCGAGTGCTACTTAAAATCTCACCGTGGAAAGGTGTAGTTCGTTTTGGCAAACGAGGCAAACTCAATCCACGTAATGTCGGACCGTTCGAAATCATTGAGAAAATTGGCAAAGTCTCTCAAGTTGAATCTACCTGAAGAACTCAGTGGAGTTCACAACGTATTCCACGTGTCAAATCTGAAGAAGTGTCTGTCAGTTGAGACCCTCATAGTTCCTCTCAAGGAGCTCACCATCGACGATCAGCTGCGATTCGTCGAGGAACCAGTAGAGATTACTGATCGAGATGTTAAGGTTCTCAAGCGTACCAGAATACCTCTTGTTCGAGTTCGTTGGAACTCCCGTCGTGGCCCAGAGTATACCTGGGAACGAGAAGACCAAATGAAACTCAAGTATCCCCAGTTGTTTAAGAAAAGTGCAACCACTACTGAGACTGAAGCTACTGCAGAATTTCGGGACGAAATTTCCAAACCAACGAGGGGATGATGTGACACCCCAGGAAAACCAAGAAACCACGCAACTTAACTAGCTTCCTCAGTAAACATGTGCTAAATTTCGGGACGAAATTCTCTTAACAGGGGGAGAATGTGACAACCCTAAAAAATTTCATGTATCCGTACGATTCATTAATGTTAATTAAAGTGCTTGATGTCTGTGCTGAATTACTTAACTGCTTTCTGGTTACTGTGTCATACTTACATGTGCTTGTAAATATACTAGTCTTGTGCAGAAAATTGACTAAATAATCCTATATGCCTTCCCAAGTGTTGGGAATTAAAAGTGTTACAAAAAGATATATAAAAGACACTAAACGAAATAACTTAGCACTTTAACGAACCAGTATCAAACCGAACAACCGGACTGTGACAACCCTTACTCTCGTTGTCGAGAGAAGGGCATTTTAGTAATATGCGCATTCATTATTATTATTATTGTTCTTATTATTATTATTAGTATTATTAAGTATTGCTAAATAATAACACACGACGAGAGAAACAAAATATTCCACTAATAACTGGAAACAAACAATGTATTCGTTCGTCCGATTTAAACGAACTGGCCTTTATAAATAAAATACGCGAACACTCAAGGGGCTAGTGCACTCGGGTCAAGCCCAATCCAACTCATCTAAACCCCTAAAACTCTACCCTTTAAATACACCCTTAACCCCCCACCTCTTCTCCTTAAAACCCTAAATAGAATGCAAGCAGCCGCAAACTCCCTCCCCTTATCCTTTCTAATCTCCGGTCACCGCAGACTCCCTCCGACCGGCGGCCAACTCTGGCCAAAAACCACACCTCTCTCCTCACCATTGTTTCTCTCCCACACCCAAAACCCCGTCTCTACTCCCTCACACCTGCATTCCCCCTAATCCCGTCACACCTATACACCGGATGCGCTGAGAAGAAGAGCAGGAACAAGAAATGGTGGGTAGTGTGGTGACCTTCGGCAAGGCAGCAACGCAGTAGCAGCGGCAGAGGCGGTGGTGGCGGAGCCGCCAGAGCCCCGACGTATCACGTCTGTAGAGGGGACAACAGAGACGAGAGGGTATCGGTGGTGGTTATTTTCGGGGAAGCTCGACGGCAGATTCCGGTGACCTGAAGGGATTATCCGGTTACTCGGTAAGTCACGTACCTATTGACCAGTTTATACCTCACTGTGATTGTTTTAATTGTCTGTGAGTTAAAACTATAAAATAAAAAGTGTATATTGTATGTTAATAATGGTAGTGATGAATACTAAGTAACTGTATAGGGTGATTGTTATAATGACCAAAATGAAATTGGTAAGTTGCTTTTGTTGACTGTTTGATTTGTTTGAATGTGTATACTGGTTGAGAGCCGTAAGAATAGGTCTTGTGTTATTATGTGATTTCTTGATTGAAGATGTGTTTTAGGATAAGCACATGTAAGTTTGGATATGTATTTGGTGTATATATGTGTTTGTGATAGGTCTCGGCTAAACGTTTATGTGTGCTAACTGTTTTGAGTGAATTATTTGATTTCAGAAATTAAGTATGAATGATATAAATATAACCTGTTTTGATAGGATATGGATTGACAAAGACAAACAGATTTAATGAAAACTCTATGTTAATCTCTTGTGGTTGAATGTTTAATTGTTAAACCGTTTTGAACAATTTTTTTTTGGGTAAAGGGTTACCCCGGTGATTCTATTATAGACAACCGCCAATGAAGTACAAGTAGTGAGGATGAGTTCCCCACTAGTTCATATACAGGACATGCCCCATATATGTAAACAAAAAAACAAACAAACCAAGTTACCACCTCAATCTAGCCTACTACAATCATGATAATGACTAACTAGTAGACAAACGAAAAAAATCAAAACAAACGACGTCAACCGCCATCATCAAAAATGAAATTGCTACCAACCGGCAGCCCCATAGCATGAAACAGAAGCCACCTATCCATTAGAAAACTTTATGTGAGAGGTGCTTGCCCCTGTACTGGAAGACGTATGATGTGTACCCGAAATCATAAACTCATTCGTTTCATCATATACAACCTCTACCTCGTCATCGTCAGACTCCTCATTTGGGTCACGTCCCCCTTTATATCTCCCCTGGAAGGAACCCCCGTTCCCCCCAACAAACCCAAGAGCACTAAACGAATTATGTGTTTTAACCTTGGACGAACTATTGCTCCGTGCACTCACGTAGGAAGAACTCACTGCCTTTTTCTTTTTATCCACAGGTCTATATTCAAACTTGGGCTTTTGATTATCAACCTGAAACCCGCTCTTCTTTCCATTCTTCTTTGTCTTGACTTCAGTATAACCATCCTCATCTACTTTTGAATTGTTTGTAGGAGGTTTCACTGACGATCGAATGCATTTTGGACACTCCCCAGAAGCATGCCCAAATACACAGCAGTGGGCACATCTCGGAGGTTCCCATTCATACTCCACCCGAATAGTCTCAGTAACATATTTGTTCCCAACCAATTCAGGAATAGCCATGGTTAGAGCCTCTTTCAACTCATGATCAGCTGATATTTCAATGAGAGCCCTAGCATAGCTGCTCCTTCCCCAAGCCTCATTACACATATCACTAGTATACGAATCCAGGCGCACAGGGGATCCAATTTTTGATGCCAACATGCTTAAACCATCATCAGAATAAGCCACTAGCGGAACATCATGCAATTTAACCCAAACTGCAACCTTTTTAAACTCTTCTTTTTTAAGGATGTTTGTAGGAGACCAAATGTTGAGAAACATAGGTTTGTTACGGATCATCCAAGGTCCCCCTTCAAGAACAGTATCCATACCCTTTCTATCTTCAAACTTGAAGAAAAAGAAACCATTTGAATTCATCATAGTTTTCTGAAGACCATGTTTCTTCCAATTTGTTCTGACAAAATATTCAACTACTAGATATGCAATCCTATCCCCCAGGAAATAACCATAAAGACTGTTATTAACCTGGCGAACCGAATCAATCGGGAGCACTACATCCACTCCATCCAATGATACATCTGAATTTAGAGATCGAAAATTGACTTTAGGAACTTGATCAGCCGCATCATTGGCCTTTCTAGTGTTTTCATCTTCATTCTGAATCTGAATTGAAACACCACCCCGCTTAATATCACCCTGCTCGACCTGTTCATTTAGGACCACATCCGCATAAGATTGGACATGAGCATTATCATCCTTATTCTGATTTTGAACTCGAGTAGGACTAACATCATTCACCGGTAAGACAAATGCTACCTTTCTCTTGTCAAAGACCTTCGCATAATTCTGATTGGGAGAATCAGAACAGCCAATAACATGTTCAGTATCGTTAAGCGGCAGCATAAAACATACCTTCTTACTCGGTATTTCAGAAACCCTAGCCGCCATAAGTGAAGTTTGTCTTGGCTCAAATGTTTTGCCGTCAATGTTCTTAATTTTTTTCGCAAACACATTTGAGTTTTCTGCATTTTGGCCATCCATAACAGCACCAGGGACTGATTGGCAAATGAACGGCAATCGATCAACAAATGATTCGCCGAAAGAATTAACGGTCAGCCGCACAAACTTGTGTACTGATCTTCAGTCGAAACGCAAACAAGACAAGAACCTTAATACGAAACCCTTGCTCAAACAGACCAAGTTCTAACCCTAATCGAAGCCTTAGATCAAAAGCGGACAGGAGATGTATCACAATCCAGCCGATCAATCAGACCAAAACTTCAGGCAGGACGTATAATCAGATAAAACAAACATACGAAAAAGAAACCCTACTCACAAAAGAAAAAGATTCAATCTTATGGTAACGAAAAACGGTTACCCTAATATCTAACCAGATCCAATGTAGAGAAGGAATGAAGATCGACGTAGGGTTTCAAGTTGTTCTCCCAAATCGCCCAGATCGCCCAGAGAGAGTCGCCATTCTAAGGCTTAAGGAACATTTGGATAACCGTTTTGAACAATTTATATACACTAAAGAAATATATGCTCTGATTGATTTTATAAACTGTTTACATAATGACGAACTATTTGAAGATGCCATGAATATTTGAATTATGCTGTTTTGATCCAATTTGGTAGCGTACGGTAGAATAAAACATGTTAACGAAATTTGATTGGACAGTACATGTTAATGAAAATGTATTGGATAGTACTGATCTGGATAAGGGTTCTAGAAACATCTGTATAAGTTTACGAGTCGAGACCCTATGGTTGCGACACGAGACCATCGATTGACAACTCGAAACCAGACATCATGCTCCAGGAGTCGAGACCTGACTCGAGACCTCTACGGCTGCGACTCAAATGTTCACAACTCGAGACCAGCTGATTTCGACTTAGAATCCAGTGGTTGTGACTCGAGACCTCATAGTCTCGAGTCGAGACTATCCGGTTTCGACTGGACTGCTTGACTCCGTTATTGGGCCGCACTATGTGATAAACCTGTTTCGGACTGTGTGTTATTTTTCCACTGCTTAACTGGACTTTGTGCGACTGCTATTTAATCATTCATGCTGGTATGATACGTGTTACTGTTACAATTACTGTACATTATGCAAAGTGTGTGTATTATATGAAATGTGGATTTACGTGCTACATGTTAGATACGTGTAAATTATACGTGACATTTCTTGCATGCGAACCTAATAAATATTTAACAACCATAATAGGGTATGGTTGACCAACGTAACACGAGTAAATTGTCAACCGAGCAAAGCAAAGGTGAGTTCACTACTTTTTACTTAAAGCATGCGTTCCCGGTGGTTGGGAAACGGAACGAAACACTTTTCCTGGTTTGGGATTGCTTACTATCTCCTTGTGCGGGATACGGTATTTCTATCTCCTTGTGTGGGATACGGGTAACAACGCTATCCCCTTGTGAGGGATACAAACTACTTTTCTCCCCTTATGCGGGACTCTTAGTTAATTACTGTTTGTACGGAAATGCAACGAGCAACACTAAACGAAACTCTATCACTCAAGTCCCTACCATTTAATACCGATTAGTCGCCGTGGCCTGGCGAACGGGTTATTAGTTGATAGCGCTATTTAGGTGTAACCAACCTCACACCGACCCTTGTTACTGGGAACGGGAGTGAACTAATGTACTCTGGCAAACCGTCAATGATGATAGAACATTGACAAACGGGGCACTGCGGAAACGTACGGTTAAGTAAGTATTCGGTATTGGAAAAACAGTTTAGTCGCTCACTTATGGGGTAGCTCCCCATGGCATGTATAAACGGATAAATTAACTGGTCAAAACAAGTTTTTGGAATTAAAACTGAAAAACTACAAACATGTGAACTCCCCAACGTTATGTTGACACTCTACTGCATGCTTTGCAGGTTGCTCGATACAGTTTAGGACGGACGTTGCAATCGGATGGAGTGCGTGGTTTGTAAGTTTCATGATGACAAACTTGTGGTTTTAAATTACGATATGTTCTACTTTCCCTTCCGCTGCAAACTAGAACCATGTTTTATGAAATTTTAAATTAGGTCACTAATTACACCATTATTTGTAATAATAACTAAACGGTTCAAAATAATTAGTGGCCAAGATCCTGGTCGTCACACGCCTCGCGGTAATACTCCGCGTGTGGATTTTGAGGGTGTGACAGATTGGTATCAGAGCCATTGGTTATAGTGAACTAGGTTTAAAATATAAAATGTTTTGGACTTAAAATATTTTTATATGAAAACCAGACTATAACCGTTCTTTAACGAAAACCACAACGACACCACACTCCGGATTGCAAGGTTCGTCAATCTCAGATACTCACCTGGTAATGGTAGGTTAACGGCGTTTACTTGTGCATAACTTATGTTTGTGAACACGCATGTGTGTATGTGTATAATTAGCATATATGTGTTAGTATGTATGCGTATATTTAGTATTTAACACAGTGGATCATACGAAGGCTAGGCAAGCGTGTTACGTGCTAAACAGGAGCGAGTCCTCCTAAACCTGGTTTGAAACCACGATACACTAAGGGCAAGGAACCAGTTATTCCAAGCCCTCGTCCACGTATTTCCTGATATCATCCCTGGATTGCAAATCGACGCAAGGGACGTCCACTCGATAGACCTGCCCAGGAAAGGCCTGCTACGAAGCACATAGAGAAGTTACGAGAACGAATCGACGAAGGGGAGCCACCCCTATATCATGGGATATTAGAAGAAATGACGACGCCATTCGCATCCTTTTTACCTGCATATTTCCTTTTCCCGACGTTAGTGGTGAGACTTGTTCCCTCACCCGACTGATCACCTGGATTCTTGAAGCATTCTAGTAAGTCTACACTTTTCGGGTTTCTGTTTGCACGTCTCGAACACGAAAAGCATGCATGGTGTATGCTTCTCATTGCGGTGCCAGCAATTGTGTCACCTTTCCATCAACCGCGAAGTTATTTCCCCTAATTCCTCGTTACATGGTTATTCCTTATTCAAGTTGAACCTTATACCTTAACACGCTCCAAAACCCAGCAAGGTGATATCTTTCTTACAAACCAGCGGATTGGAAGGCGTGGCAAGACGACGATACGAGCCAGTCAACCCACCGACGATTTCGGTGACCTAGATATGTACCTTATCCTCCATTTTCCAGAACCGTATTCTTTGACGACTTTTCTGATTCAGTGAATCCTTTCACTAGCTTTCGTACGAACCCGCATTTATTGCTTAAGACGGTATCCTTACTTCTATTGAGACATCCCCGTTTCTTCGTATAGAAACCTGGACCAGATTTTTTCTCCGATTTAGTGGATTCAGCAAGCGCGACCTTTAGCCGACAAACTTCACAAACCCCTGAAATGTGGCAACGTGTTACCTCAATCGTGCTTTTTCGAAAACTTGTTTTCCCAGTATCACATCGAAGCCCCTCGACGACTTAAGCGCTACTTCGAACTCATTCACACGACGTAGAACCATCCACTCGAACTTGATTTCCTACCGGTTTGAGAAATCACATCCGACCAGACGTCTCAGTAGACCCTAAAACCTACAGACCCGCATGACGACCATCCTTCTCTAGCTACTTCATTTTGGGCTAACCACATCGACGTAACACCCCTTATCGGCAAGCAACGTTCTTGATTCTAAACATCCATAGCTTGTGTACGACCAGCTACCTCATTGACGACTGATAAATCCCTATTGTTGATCCCAAAGCCCTCATGTTTTGCCTCAAGATTAAACGCATCTATTGCGACTATCCTTCTTACAAATTCTCGCTACTTGCGTTGTGTTTCACGAATTCCATGATTCTGACCCTACTCTATTCTACACAAATCTCCGTTTGGACGAATTTCTTTCTACGAACGTTACTCGTTGGAGCAACGAGCCAAGGGTATCCCGGAGGTAAAGATACCACAAGCATTGTTCTTCGAACTTGATACGATCAACACCTAGTCACGACACCCGAATTTACCCCATCCTGTGAAATTCGACACAAGCATTGTTTCTTTTGACGGCATCCGAACCTACTTTGAAAATCAGTGGGGAATCCAAACGACTCATACGTTTTACCTTGGAACTTCTATGACACAAACCGCTCTACGCCAAGTTTTCAACGCATGACTTTTAACATCGCAAGGTCTGCATTTCTCGACCGTATACGCAACCCCTCACGATTTGAACTCAAAAGGGGCACTACCTAGCATTCGAGAGATGCTCAAATGATCCGCAAGTCCAGCAACTGGAATATCTCCGAGGTGCTTCTATCTTATGCTATCATGTTCGGAGCATCGATAAAATGTCTGCTGGTAACGGCACGCGACCAAAGGAACCGACAAGTTTCCAAACTTGCAACCATCTACTTGATAGGAGTAGATACTAGGCACGGGATGCCAACTTCTCTTATATCTGATCGTAACCCGCGTTTTGCATCCGATTCGTCGCAGGCTGTGCACAAAATCCTTTGGCTCACAATTAGGTATGAGCACCGTTTATCGCCCGCAAACTGATGGTCAGGTCAAACGCACCATCCAAACACCCGAAGGCATGCTAAGAACACATGTTATCAACCTTGGATACGAGTGACACTTCCCTTTTGTAGAATTCTCTTCCAAACAACTGCTACCGCACTAGCATTCAGGCAGCACCATTTGAGGCATTGCACGGACGCAAATGCCGGTCACCTCTGTGTTGGGCGGATGTCAAAATACCGACCCATATCTTGCACTACGCATGGCGGCAGCTCCAGACCGTCAGAAAGGCTACGCGGTAAGCGTAGGAACCCTCTAGAATTCCTAGTCGGAGACTAGGTTCTACTTAAAGTTTCACCCTGAAAGGGTGTGGTACATTTTGGCTAACAGGACGAACTTGATCCGCGATATGTTAGACCATTCAGGATCAGTAGGGTAGCCTTGCAGACTAAACATGCCTGAAGAGCTGAGTGTGGTACACGTCTTTCACGTGCCTAAATCTGAATAAGTGTCTGTCAGATGAAACATTCGTTGTTCCTTTTTAGGAACTCGTGATCAGCAACAAACTACGCTTCGTTTAGGAACCGGTTGAGATCAAGGATCAAGAAATCGAAACCCTCAAGCGTGGTATAATAGGCCAACAGACCGAGTTCGTTGGATCTCGTGCTGTAGCCCCGAGTTTACCTGGAAACGGGAAAACCAGATGATGCACATGTATCCCTAGTTGTTTACAAACATTACTTCCAGCACTGAGGCTACCGCTAAATTTCGGGATGAAATTTCAAACCAACAGGGGGTGATGTGACGCCCTACGAAAACGTTTAAACACACTAGTTTGTCAGTGGCTGCGTGCTAAATTTCGGGACGAAATTTCTTGAACTTGGGGATAATGTGACACTTCGGGTCTTCCTGTACGTTACTTGGATGTTATAATTAGATTTGTGAAATTCTCTACTATGTGAAACCACATTGTAATTGTCATTGTAATCGTTCTTGAAACCACATTGTAATTGTTATTGTAGTCGTTCTTGAAACCACATTGTAATTGTTATTGTAATCGTTCTTGAAACCACATTGTAATTGTTAAAATATTTAGCACATATGAGTCACCCCAAAACAGTTGAAAACAGTAAAAGAGGGGAATAATGTACTCGCCTGAGAGTGCTTAGGAGTCTTGAACAACTACCAAGTAAGCTAGAGGAGTCCCGGAAATCAAACGGTACCTAATATAGGTAACTACATAAATAACCCGGACCTAAATCGGAAGACTGGGTAGCAGGAGGGTTTGTAAACCAAATGAGTGTAGGAACTCATATGATATGGTTTAACAAAGCCTACATACTAAATGAAACTTAACCTAAGTATTATCGACCCATCGCGACCTATTAAGGTAGCTTATGCTACTTTAACGCGTCGTTTGCGTGAAACGCGTTCGGACCGCCTAACTAGTCCTATGACAAGTATTATATGCCTAAACATGTTACATAATCAGTTATGTGACAAAAGTTTAGATTACATATGCTAAATTACCAATTATACATGAAAAGGGTATTCTGGTAATTTACCTAAGGCATATAAACTACCTATCATACAACTAATTTAAACGATGTGACCATAAGGTATAACCTCGGAAGGTTATTCCCTATATACTATGGTCACCTAATGTGTTTGGTCGGATCCTAATGATCGACCAAATGGGTCGGGTTCGAAGGTATAAGCGATTTATTAGATCGCTTACCCTACGATCCTAGACAACGTGGTAATCAGTAGGCATAGTCCCAAGGGACTATAACCAACGTGATTACACTCACGTTGCGAAGTTCAAACGAACTTCGCATTGACCATAAACTGGTCAATGCAGAAAGTCAAACAAAGTTTGACTTTCAGACTCGAAAGACTCGAAAAGCAATAAAAGAACGAAAGAATACTTACGAAGGGTCCCCGAATGCTAATCTAGATCACAATAACTCAGGTATGAAACAATGGTTCCAACTTAGAGTCACTTAGATCAGATTCTAGTGGTTTTGGAGTAATGGGGGGTGGGGTATTTATAGTTTTCGGGTAACCGTTAAGATCGTTTGTCGAATATCGTGCCTTAATCGTATCCGTACAAGTGTCGGAAAGTTATGGTGCCTAAAAACAATCCTTATCAGCTGAAAATGCAAGTGGTGAGTGTGTGGTGGTGGTTAAAACAGCTGGAATACGCTGACTGTTCGATCTTATCTGATCAGAGAGGCTGACGCGGGCCGCCTAAGATTTAAGCTTGGCTCACGCGGGCCGCCTAGCTCTTCAGATCAGAAAACAAGTTTCAGAATCTACAGTTTTGGTCCCTGCACGTGTTTAAGCCCATTTCCGTCACTTCTAAGGCCCGTAAAGCCAACTTTAAGGCCCTAAAATGTTGCCTAAACATTGTGGACATGAAACATGCTCAAAAATATGCCGGGTGTTGGTTCGTTTGGTCGTACGAACGCGATGTTCGCTTAATTACGACGGAATGCGCATAAGCGCGAAAAACGATCCAAATGACGCAACGAATGGATTTTTGGCAAGCCAAACACTAAAGCATAATATAGTCATGCTTACATAAATTTTTGGATGTCCGGATGTATTCAGAACGTAAGTTATGCACGAAAATGCAAACTTGTGCACTTTTTTGACACTTTTAGTCCCTGAATGACCCAAAAGTTTATTTTAGCATACCGAACCCCTCAAAGCCTATTTCTAAGCTATGTAAAGGATATTTATGGTATGTTTAACTTATGGTCATGTTCCGGAATGTTCGTTACAGTTCAAATTGTCATACTTTCACAGTTTGTCAAGTTTAGTCCCTGTAAACGAATTAACTTGTTTTTGCCATACCAAACCTTTCAAAATCTTATTTCTAAGTTATGTAAAGGTTATTTAAGGTATGTTTAGCCTATTTCACTATTCCGGAGTGTTCGTTGCATTAAACTGGTTATATTTACGCATCGGTGCGCGTATAACCTTCCAGAAAGCGATTTAGAGTTTGAATTCGAACAAAATTTGATATGTGCAAATGATACACATATTTTTACAAATCCCAAGTATGAAATACAATATTTCATTGGTTTGGTATTTGTTTGATGGTCGTGGAGGCACAGGTGTTACAGTCTCCCCTACTTTAGGAAATTTCATCCCGAAATTTATTTAGAGGAAACTTGTGAGAGTTTAAAACATGAAGTTGAAAAGATCAAACAACATTGGTTAGGGTTCTGAACTTCTAGTAACTTTAATAACATCATGTTTGCAATGTAAGAGGGATACTTATATACAAGTATATGAAGCGTCATTGGTGCGTCCACCGTACCTCCATTACATTGTTCTCATTTTGTTATTGTTGTCACTATCGGTTCTTACACATAATAAATCGTACTGGGTTTCTGTGCACTAAATTTCATAATTATGTACGCATCAATAACTAGACAATTCCTTGCATAGTTCACACAGTCTATTTTATAATGTGTAGAGTAAAACCAACTGAACAATCCTGTGATGAGTGTGACTAGACTGCCATAGAGTCCTTTTTAATTAAATCAATAAATGATCTAAATAGACTCAACCAAAAATGCCTAAAAATAGCTAAAAATCACACAAATTTTTTATTTTTGAATTTTTTAATATTTTTTATAAAAAAATCGCTACTTTTCGAAGCCAAAAAAAAAAAAAAAAAATTTAAATTTTTTTTTGGCTTCGAAAAGTAGCGATTTTAACATAAAAAATATTAAAAAATTCAAAAAAAAAATTTTAGATTTTTTTTGATTTTTTTAGATTTTTTTAGGTTTTTTGGGGGTTTAGTTTTTAGCATTTTAGCTTAGGGGGTGGGGGGAGGGGGGGTTTAGGTTTTTGGGGGTGGGGGAGGGGGGTTTAGGTTTTGGGGGGGGGGGGGTTAGGTTTTTTTTAGGTTTTAGTTTTTAGCATTTAGCTTGGGGGGGGGGGGTTAGGTTTTTTTTTTTTTGGGGGGGGGGGGGGGGTGGGGGGGTTTAGGTTTTTGGGGGGGGGGGTTAGGTTTTTTAGGTTTTTGTAGCTATTTTAGGTTGTGTTCACATTGGTTCTCGCGGTTCTCACAATAAAGGTGGTTCTCGCATGAGCTCCTCCCTATATATATATATATATTTATGATTTTGCGACTTGAACGATTTTATTGGTGACCATTATAGTGTAAATCCGTTAACTCTCCCGTTTATACGCAATATATATACGATTTGCGTGTCGTAATATATATACATAAACGTTCACATAATTTAACACCGTAACACGCGAAATCTTGTGAACTTATCTATTTTGTCATTTTTAAAGCAAATATACATAAAACATCTCATATGTACCAAATTTCATGCTCGACAAACAAGTTACACATTTAACGCAATTTTACCGTTTCTACCACACAAAACGCACAATTATACATGCATAGTTTAAATTTCCCACTATCAAGTTAACACTTAACATATTATCACATTCTCATACATAACACATTTTAACACATAAGGTTCACCCAAAATTTTACCTATATTAGTGTATATTGAAAAATGCGTATTTTAGCGATTCGGTAACGGTTTTGGGTGTCGGAAGTCATGTATGACCAACCAAACACCAAATAAACTTAAAATTAGTTAAAATACTCATTTTTAAACTAAAAATATCAGTTTACTTACTGATCTAAATCAGTTTTATAAAAATCACTCGAAAAGCCGATTTTTGACCGTTTTAACGCATAGTTTTGCGTTAAACGTTACTATAACCATCCCAACTCGAAAAGACTTGATATTTTAACAAAATACATGTTATTTACTGATTAATATAGTGATCATAATCAGATTAGTGCAGTTTTTATGTAAGTCACATAAATCATGCGATTTCACGTATTTTACAACTTTTAATGTACCAAGTACAACATGCAAAGCTAGCAAACATTATGACAAAATCATATATCACTAAACACTTTAAAATAAGTTTTTTTAGTGTTTATAATCTGATTAAATCTGATTTCTACTAAATCATACTCAAATCATCTTTTTATAATCATAAATCATCATGCATGTCCAAGTAAATGCATCTAATGCATTCATGCAACAACATCATCATCTTTTATGTTCTAATCATGTTCAAGAACACATACGCATACATATACATGAAATATTTACACCTACATACACCTCCAAAAGTTCACTTTCTCATCAAATCCCTTTTTAAATCATGAAACACTTGTAGATCATTATTCTATGACATTTTTGATTCATGCATGCATTCTATCATTGAAGAATCATATTATTCAAGAATCACTCAACCAAAAATCAAAACACAATTACATATACACACACATATACCTACGGCGACTCATTCATACACATACGCACCCACTTTCATTTTGTACAAAAACCCATTTGTTATTGTTTTCAAGTTTGTGTTTTACTCCAAGAACAAGAGAAACTTTTCAAGATTATCAACATCATTATGAACCAAGAACAAATTTTGAGAATGATTTTTATACCTTCAAGGTTCTTAGTGGGTTTTTGACAAAAATGATGATATGGAGCTTGGTTGATGCTTAAAACACCTTAAAATCACCTCTAGATTACCATATGGACTCATAAACACCTTGTAATGAGTTTGAATCCTTAAGAACAATGTTAGAATTTTCGAAATGTAGGTGATATGGGGTGTTTTCGGCTGATTAGAATAGAGAGAGTGAGTTAATGTGTCTTTGAAATGAGTTTCCTTGGACATTGAAGTTTATTGATAGATTTAAGACAAGTTGTCATCATCCACCTCCTATTTTAGCCAATTGAAACATGAGAGAGGAGAGAGAGAAGGTTGCATGGCTGCCACCATTCTCAATACTCATACACCCCCATATATATATATATACGCATACATATATATATAGAGTGGGGATCCTACGGAAAATGTGTTTTTCCTAAAAAGTGTTAAAAGTCATAAAACACAATAATTTCAGGCATAAAACACACCTAAAACTCACAAATAATAGAATGAATATTACTAAAACACCATATTCAAACTCTAATAGTCCATAAAAACTTAAAACGCACCATCGTAGAACTATGAATATAAAACACAAAATGCTAAACAACATAAAACACAATAATATTTTTCATTCCATAATCAGAGCCTTAACATCTAAAACACAACACAAAACCCACATACATGATGTTTTAGTAATCTTCATCATATTATTTGTGGGTTTTTGGTGTGTTTTATGGTTGACATTATGGTGTTTTATGACTTTTTACACTTTTTAGGATATTTGGACTTTCTGGCCAACTCCTAACCTATATATATATATATATAGATTAAAACAGGTATTTACTGGATACCTGGTATTTTATCTAGCGTTTTAATCCCGTTTTAGTGCGTTTTAAATTATTTTTAACACTCTATAAAAATAATCTCACCAAAATATTATTGAACAATATTTTGTTTGCCTGGACTGGCTACGTTGTCGGTATTTGGCAGTATACGCGCTGTGCTGCGCGGTACGCGCTTAAAATCGCAAAAATAGGGATTTATGCGTTTTTATTTATTTTTATCATTCTAAAGTGATAAACTCATCAAATTATTACTAAAATAATATCAGTTGCCTTGACAGGCCGTGTTGACAGTATTTTGTCGGTATACGCACTGCATTGCGCGGTACGCGCTTATACTCGAAAAATAGAGTTTCCTAGCGTTTTAATTTATTTTTCCTCACGAATAGGATTAAAATTATTTTTCTAATCATAACAGACTATTTTTAGGATTTCAACACTGATCGGGTGGTCACCGACGTTCATTTCGCATTTTAACCGTTACGCGATAAGCGTTAATTTTATCGTTGCCAACATAATTTTTACCAAAGTTTAAATTTACCAACTCATTAAATTTCACATATAAACATCATAATCAGTCAAATACAGCCCTGTTACCTATTCACAACACGTGTTACAATTGTACGGTATGGCCTGAAAAACCGGGTGTCACAGTCTCCCCCTGTTTAGGAAATTTCGTCCCCGAAATTTTTACTCTACAGGTTTTGTTTTCGCACTAGATGAAAACAGTGAAAACAGGTTTAATGAATATAGTCTTATAGTTTCTCCGAGAAACTTTGATTCTTTTTTTGGGTAAAGGGTTACCCCGGTGATTCTATATATTCACAAAACAATAAACACAAGTAGTGTAGTTAATCTACACTAGTTCAATCATGGGACATGCCCCATGAAAGTAAAACAACGAGAAAAAAATAAACACCACCAAACGGAAAACAACTAGACTAGACTCTAGAACAACCAAATCTACTTAATCAGCCAGCGTCTTCATGAAGATCAGCTCCATTAATCCCCCAATCACCTAGAAGCCTTCTCACATTGTCACAATTCTTTAGCTTCGCTCCCATCAATTTGTAACGCACCTGTTGTATAATAAGGTCAATAATAGTTTCCGGAGGCCTCAACTCATTCTTGAATAATCTAGCATTGCGCTCCTGCCAGATGAAATAAGCACTGGCCGCTACCAACAACCTTGGAACATAGTTAGCCGCTGACTTCGAAGTGGACCGAATAAGCAGCCAATTAACAATATCCTCCCACTTCGAAGGAACCGACTCCATACCCACTTTATGCCTGACCTTATGCCAAATTTGATCCGAGAATTTACACTCGAAAAATAGATGATTGTGAGAATCATGGTTAGCATAACATAACAAACAGCACATCATGTTCATATTCTTTCTACGCGAGATATCCCAGCTCAAAATCTTATCCTGAGTAAGTAATTTTCACCTCATAATAAGCCACATTAAAAAAGCATGACGAGGGATGCATTGGGCAAACCAAACAATACTACACCACTCTACCTCCACATCTCGATGTCTGAAAGAATCCCACGCTCGAGCCGTAGAGAAATCATGAAGATGATCCCCTTGGCGCCATAAGAGTTTATCAGCCTTATTCGGATTAATAGTCATGTTATCAAGTTGTATAAGGACCGAAAACAGATCTCTCCAAGCACTAGGCCAACTCCACGAAGATTCCGAGTAAATATCCGAAACTTTAGATTCCAAATTGAAACCTGCATTAGCAATCATTCTCGGCGATAGGAGCTGAATCAACGGCCCTAAGTCATTCCACGTATCAAACCAAGCTAAAGTGTTCAAACCATTCCCAATTTCGGACCAAACAAAACTCCTCATGACCGGCCGAACCTGAAGAATCTTCCTCCAAGACCAGCAACAAGAAGAAGGAACTTTACACGCCCAGAAACTTTTACCTCTTAATCTGTAAGAATGAATCCACTCAACCCATAAAGAGTCACGCTTTGAAAGAATGCTCCATATATGCGATGACATAAGGGCTTTGTTGACATCACCAATACGACGGATCCCTAACCCACCCTCATACTTAGGAACACAAACTGCTTTCCAAGAAACCTTAGCCCGGCCTTTTTGAAACGCCTTGTCATGAGACCATAAAAAATTTCGCATCAGCGCCTCCAAATTCAGAATCACCCGAGCAGGCAAGATAAACACCGAAGACCAGAAAATATGCAGAGAGGACAGAACCGAAATAATAAGTTGCAACCTTCCTGCAAAAGAGAGGAGCTTATTCCTCCAATGCATGATACGTTTTTCGAGCTTCTCCACCAACATCTGACAATCTTTGTACAGTAACCACGACGATATAAGAGGAACACCCAAATATCTCACAGGCAACGTACCCTCCATAAACGGCATAATATTCAAAATAGCAGTTTTAAAAAACGATGGGACATTAGAGAAAAAAACTGTACTTTTCTGAATATTAGGCATCAAACCCGACATCTTTGTAAAAGAATTGAGCGATTCCATGATGCACCTGGCCGATGCAATCTCAGCCCTAGCAAAAATAAACAAGTCGTCCGCAAAACAGAGATTGATAATCTGTTGGCGATCACACTTGTTATGGAATTTAAACGACGAATCAATCCTTACCGTTTTTTGTAAGATAGCCGTGAGAATCTCCATCACAAGAGTGAAAAGATACGGAGAGATAGGATCACCCTGACGAAGCCCCCTATTACCCTTGAAGAAACCATGAACGTTACCATTAATACACACTGAATACGTGGTCGTAGAAACACAAACCATGATCCAGTGAACCATGCTTCTATGAAAACCGAAACCCAGCAAAATATTCTTTAGAAAGTCCCAATCAACAGTGTCGTAAGCCTTCTGAATATCAACTTTGAATGCACATTTAGGAGGACCGATATTTCTATGATAATTGTGCATCAATTCTTGCGTTAACAGAATGTTATCAGAGATTTTTCTACCTGGCACGAACGCCGACTGGTTGACACTAACAATATCATTAAGCACCACCTTTAATCTTTCAGCAACAATTTTACTAATTCACTTGTATAAAACATTGCAACAAGCAATCGGACGGTAGTCCGTAACCACAGACGGGGAGGGAATCTTAGGAATAAGAACAATAAGAGTATGGTTTAATTCCCTAAGAAGGTTCCCTGTATCAAAAAAATCAATAACCGCCTTCGACACATCATTACCGACAATAGGCCAGGCACTTTTAAAAAATCCTGCTGTAAAACCATCTGGACCTGGAGCCTTATCCGACCCAATAGAAAACATCGCCTTTCTAACTTCTTCAGGAGTAACCGGCCGAACCATATAGGCAGCAACATCCCTATTTAACGTTTTAGTAAACAAATCAGGAGTCGGATTAAGAGACGTATCACACGGGCTGCCTAAAAAGCGCTCATAATGATCAACAAAGGCTTTCGGAACCATATCATCCGAAAAAACATTCCCTCTAACATCTCGAATTACCTCAATACGGCTATAATGAATTTTATTCTTAGCTAATGATGATGCTGATGACCAATCAGCGGCGGGTAATACTCTGGGTAATAGTAATAGTTCAGCTGAGGTGGATGGTGGAATAAATAACGTAACTGCAGTGCATGATGAGGTTATAGAGACTGTTCCGACTGAAATGTCGGCATACATGAGTAGCAATCCTAATGCCAGCAAATCTGAGGGAGCAAGCACTCCCGGTTCCATGGGTTTCAATGGGTAGTGTCGCAGCATGGAACATAAGGGGTTTGAATCGTCCCCTGAAACAAAACGAAGTCCGTGTACTTATAGCTGAAAATCAATTGAGTGTTTGTGCTATTTTAGAGACGCATGTTAATGTCAATAATCTTCATAAAGTTTGCAATAGTGTGTTTCGTAGGTGGAGCTGGTCTTCTAATGGGAATTTATGTCAACGAGGCACAAGAATTATTATGGGGTGGAATACGGATGATGTTGATCTTATGGTCCTCTCCCAATCTGATCAGGTTGTGCACACGCAAATCCGGTTTAAAGCGGAGTCCAAGGTTTTCTTTTGCTCTTTTGTTTACGCTGAAAATAAGTATCAAGATCGTCGGAGGCTATGGGAGGATTTGTGTAGGCATAGCATTATTGCTAAAAATTGTCCTTGGGTGGTGCTTGGGGATTTTAACACAGCCCTTAACATGGAAGATTGCCTTTATGGGCCGTCTAGCCATACTATAGGAATGAGAGAGTTCTTTGAATGTATTCAAATGGCGGAGATTATAGATATTAAACAATATGGTTGCCATTACACCTGGAACCAGAAGCCTAAAGAGGGTATTGGAGTTTTAAAGAAAATTGATCGTGTCATGGGTAACCTTAAGTTCTTGGATTTTTTTCCGAATGCGTATGCGATATTCCAGCCGGCTCGTATCTCGGACCACTCTCCGTGTGTTATAAAGCTGACATCTATTAATCATGCTAAACCAAAGCCTTTTAAGTTTGCAAACTTCCTAACCTCTAAACCAGAATTCAAGCAGTTTGTTTCTACTGAATGGGCTAAGGATGTGCAGGGATATGCTATGTTTTCGGTGGTCAAGAAAATGAGAAACCTGAAACCTTGCTTTCGTAAACTTTTACATCAGCAAGGTAATCTTCATGATAAGGTTTCTAGGCTTCGTAGTGACCTAGATGAGCTTCAGAAACAGGTGGATGCTAACCCCCTTGATACTGTGTCTCGTGATTTAGCTGCCACTTGTCTCCATGAGTTCCAAGTGGCAGCTTATGACGAAGAATGTTTTCTTAAGCAAAAATCTAAGGTTGAGTGGCTTTGTGCGGGAGACTCGAATACCTCTTACTTTCACAACTCTGTGAAGAGTAGGAATGCTAGAAACAAGATTCAATGTATTAAAGATGTGCATGGTAATTGTTTTGAGGGTAATGATGCTCCAGCCGCTATTTTGGATCATTACTCGAATTTTTTGGGTACTGACCAGCCGGTTCAAAACCTTAATGAGGATTATTTGTTTATTAACGCCCTGAGCCAAGATATGGCGTCCCATATGGTTAGAGAAGTGACTAGAGAAGAAGTTAAAAAAGCCATGTTCAGCATTGGTGAGAATAAGGCCCCCGCCCCGGATGGGTTCTCATCTGCATTCTTTAAGTCTGCCTGGGATATAGTGGGTGAAGAGGTGACAAATGCGGTTCTTGATTTCTTTGATAATGGTAAGCTTTTAAAACAAGTTAATCATACCATTCTTGCTCTGGTGCCTAAAAAGGATACGCCTAACACTGTGTTAGACTACCGGCCAATCTCTTGCTGTAACGTTTTGTTTAAGTGTATCAGTAAGATTATAACGGATAGGATTAAGGGAAGTTTGAATCACTTGGTCAGTATTAATCAGTCGGCTTTCATTCCGGGTAGGAAAATTTCTGACAATATTCTCCTTACCCAGGAGTTAATGCATAATTATCATCTTAATAGAGGGCCTCCTAGATGTGCGTTCAAGATTGATATTCAAAAGGCTTATGATACAGTCAGTTGGCAGTTCCTTGAATCTATCCTGCATAGTTTTGGGTTTCATCATAAAATGGTTAATTGGATAATGACATGTGTTTCTACGGTATCATATTCGGTAAGCATTAACGGAGAGCTTCATGGTTATTTTGCGGGGAAGCGTGGGCTTAGGCAAGGGGATCCTATGTCCCCTTATTTATTTACCCTAGTCATGGAAGTCTTAACTCTTTTATTACATCAAACCTCGGCCAATTCGGCGTTTAAGTTTCATGCTCGGTGCTCGAAGCAGAAGATCATTAGTATTTCGTTTGCTGATGACTTGTTTCTCTTTGCTAATGGCGACAGTGGCTCGGTTAAACATCTTCGTGAGGCCCTTGGCAAGTTTTCTCTGGCCTCGGGCTTGTATCCTAATCTGGATAAGAGTACGGTATTCTTAAGTAATGTTCCTCGTCCCATCAAAGATCAAATTATGAACATTATGCCATTTCAGGAGGGTTCGTTTCCAGTTCGGTATCTTGGGGTCCCGTTGATCTCTACTAGACTTACGGCCAAAGATTGCAAAACTCTTTTGGAGTGCATGGATAGGCGTATTGATAACTGGATGACAAAATCTCTCTCTTTTGCAGGGAGACTCCAGCTTATCAATTCTGTCCTAACGGCTTTATACTCATATTGGGCGTCGGTTATGATGCTCCCGTCTAGTATCTTAAAGGATTTGGAAAAACGTTTACGTAGATTTCTTTGGAACGGTGGAAAGTCAGGCCCGATTCGTGCTAAAGTTGCCTGGAAGGATGTCTGCATGCCTAAAGATGAGGGTGGCCTAGGTATTCGAAGCATAATAGATGTTAATAAAGCCCTTTTAACTTCTCATATCTGGAGTTTAGTCACCAATCGGCCTTCACTTTGGGTTCATTGGATACACTCGTACAAGCTGAAAGGTCAAAGTTTTTGGGAGGTTCAATGTCGAGCTAATGTTAGCTGGGGTTGGAGAAAACTCTTATCTATCCGTTCGAGTGTTCGCTCGTTTTTTTGGATGTCTATTCGAAGTGGCCATCAAACAAACGCATGGAGTGATAACTGGTGCTCTTGTAGTCCGATTCGATCATTCATATCCCCGAGAGCTATTGCTAATGCTGGTTTTTCTTTAAATTCTAACGTGGCTGACATTGTGACGGATGATGGCCAATGGCTATGGCCTCAGGCATGGTATACTCTCTTTCCTGTCCTTATAAATATCGACTCGATTCAGATTACACCTAATACGAATGACCGGTTTTGCTGGAACGATTTGGAAGGTAATCTTCAAGATTTTAGTTCTTGGGAGGTTTGGAACTGTTTGCGGAATAGGTGTCATAAGGTATTATGGGCAAGTGCGGTTTGGTTCAGCCAATGTATTCCCCGACATTCTTTCCACTTTTGGTTGGTTATCAAGAACAAGTTGAAAACGCAAGACAGGATGGCCATTTGGGAAGCGGGTAGTGCTACTAATTTGCGTCTTATGTGTTGCCCTCTTTGCAAGTCTGACCGTGATTCAAGAGACCATCTGTTCTTTCAATGTGTATATGCTTCTGACGTTTGGAGATTGGTCAGGCATTTGGTCGACATGGAGAATGTTACGGATACCTGGGATTCTATCATGCAATGGATGGAGCTTAATGCTAATTCTAGAACCATGGATAACGTCATTAGTAAGATCCTGGTAGCGGTTGCAACATACTTTGTTTGGCAGGAAAGAAATAACAGGTTATTTTCTCATCATCAGCGGAGTGCGAGTGTGCTTGCAAAGGTTGTCATTGAGACGGTTCGTTTCAGAATTATGGGGTTCCGGTTTGGTAGAGACTCGAAACAAAAGAAGATTTTGGATAGGTGGCAGATCTCGAAGAACAACATAGAGGTTGATCCCGGCTAGAGAGGCTATTCGGGGTTTTTGGCGTGTTTGGTTTGGGCAGTGTTTTTTCTTGTATTTCCGTTTGTTTTGGTTGTGTCGCTTGTCGGGTTTGTTGTTTTGTTTTCCTAGTCTTGGTATGCCAAGTCTAGTAGTGTGTATCGGTGTCTTGATGCACCCTGTTTTTATTTGGTTGATATAAAATTTCACCGGGGTAACCCTTTACCCAAAAAAAGAAGTAAGCCGTGTTCATATCTCCAGCCGCTAACCAATCCACTTTAGAGTTCTGCTTCAAAAAACGCTCTTCGTCTAATAAAGCAAGCTGATAATCACATCGAATAGTAGCTTCCTCACCCCGAAGCGTCTGACTAGACGGGTCTTTATCAATATCACACTGGATCCTATCAAGCTTATCTCTCAATTTTTGAACTTTTTTGTGCAAGTTACCTTGCTGAAAAAGTAATACGCGTAAAGGAGATTTCAAATGGCGAAGTTTCTTAACAATCGAAAATTGATACACACCAGCAATGGTCATACCCCAAACCTTCTCCACAATCGGCAAGAATTCAGGTTTATGCACCAGAAAATTAGCAAATTTGAAAGACCGATGCTTTAATTTTTCAGCTTCTGGGAACTTGATAACACACGGGCAATGGTCCGATAAACGAGCTGGATAAAAGACCGCTACAGTACTCGGAAACTTAGTAATGAACTGAGAATTACCCATAACTCTATCTATTTTTTTCATCAACCCGATCCCCTTCTTGGGCTTCTGATTCCACGTGAAATGGATACCAGAGCGATTTAAGTCTACCATCTCAATGTCATCTACACATTCTTGAAATTCCTTCATACTCAGCGAAACCGAAGAGCACCCCATAGACTTATCTTCAAGGTTCAAAGCAGAGTTAAAGTCACCTAAGATGACCCAAGGTTCATTACGAACGAAATTCTTATGCAAAGAAAGATGATTCCACAACTCCCTCCGAGTAACATAATAGTTTGCTGCATAAATAATCGAACAAAAAATCATTTTTTCTCCTGTTTAAATATCAGTTGAAGGTGTATAACCTGATCAGACTCCGAAAGCACCATAACATCAAATATAGACGGATTCCAGCCAACAATAATACGCGTTCCTTTGTCACATCGGGCTCCATTAGACGTCCATTGCCAAGACCGAAAAACTGACTTGCACACTTTAGGAAGATTACTCACCTCCACATGAGATTCAAGAATAGCACATAAACTTAAATTAAATTCCTTAAGAACATGGCGAACCTCCGTTTGTTTAATGGGGCGGTTCAAACCCCTAATGTTCCATGAAGCAACACTAACCATTGAGAACCGTTGAAGAAGGAGTGCTTGCCCCTTTTTTAGTATCAATTTTAATAGTTCCTTGTCTCAAAAAGCCATCCATCTCGTAACCATCCGTCTCATTAAAATCGTCAACAACCTCTTCATCCTCCAAATCCACTTGGGCCGAAGCTGGCCTATTACCATCCCCTTCCTCATTAGTGCTAGGATCGTTTAGAACATCAAATGGATTAGAAGACTGAAAATTAGGCAAAACTCTAACCGGCTCTTCCTTCTTATTAGAAACCACTGGCCTATATTCGAACTTTGGCTTAGGCTTATTAACCGGGAAGCCAGTTCTTCTAGCAATCTTTTTACTATGCACCCCTGTATACCCCTCGTCATCAACCACTTGATTGTTAATAGGACGTCTAGTTTGATTTTGCTGCTTACTTCCCTTCTCCATAATCCGAGCATTACTCTGTTTCGTAACCTGGTGAGGACAAGTATCATCAGAGTGACCAAAAACACAACAATGGGCACAACGAAGAGGGTACCATTCATATTCAACAGACATATATTCCTTAATAAATCCATCCCCCTCCAGAACAGGAATCGTCATTGTTATCTCTTCTCTAAGCGCCTTATCAGCCGAAACCTCTATAAGGGCTCTTGCATAACTACTACGACCCCACATATCCATGCACATCGACGTGGTATACGAGTCTAAAACTTTCGGTTCCCCAATAGTAGTCGCTAACATACTAAGACCATCCTCCGTATACGCAGCAATCGGAACATCATGAATTTTAACCCAAATTTGTACCTTCTTGACTTCCTTTTTTCTCTAGTTTGGTCGACGGGCTCCAAATATTAAGAAAAAGAGGTTGAGACCGAATAATCCACGGACCATCCTCCAAAACACTCTTCATTCCTGCCTCATCCGCAAACTTGAAGAAAAAATACCCGTTAGCGTTCATCATGGACTTCTGAATTCCATATTTTTTCCAATTATTACGCACATAATAATCCACAACCGGGTACGCCACACGATCCCCTAGGAAGTAACCAAACAAGGTATTAGCCATTTTATCTTGAACCATACGCACCGATTCCCTCGGAAGAACAACATCACAACCATCCTGCACTGAAACACTAGCTAGAGAGCGAAACTTCAACTTTACGGATTTATTTGCAAGGAGCGAATCAGCATAAGACATGGGTTTCGAAGTGTTACCAATATCCACGTTGACCCCCAGAACCCCTTCCAGATCGACCTTGTTGTTAATCGAAGTCTCACAATCTGATCGGCCCACATCAAGATTAACCGGTGTAGTAACCTTAGTAAGTTCATCAATGATATTAAACTTTTTGGAATCCGAAACAGTACCACGACGAGGCAACAAAGGGTTGCCGTCAATATTAACCACACGGCTAGCTAAACCCTTAACTGATAATGGAGGTTTACCACGATCACCAGGAACAAATTCAGCCGACTTCTTACGATCATCCATTGCAGAAAATACGACTCTCTCCAACAGAACAATTATAAAACAAGCATGCACAAGAAAACCTAGAACACCAGCAACACAAAGACGAATGAAAACTGAAAAATAAAACCCTAAACTAGCAAACCCTATCCCATGAATAATCGAAAACGAAAATCACAGAAATCAGGCGGCGATAAACACAAAAGAAGAAAACCCTAGATTAAAACGATCGAGAATGCTAACTAGTTCGTTATAGATGCTTGAAACAAGCCTCTAATCACAGACTGTTATACATACTTTTACGAAAAAATCATAGGATCCATGCAGAACAAAATCGCCATTGCTAGAGAGAGAGAATTAGGGTTTTACTTTATGTATGTACATTGTTGAAAACTTTGATTCTTACAAAGAATCTTCGTAGACCTATATTACATACGCTCTCAATTCCTAATCTCACATCTCAACGCTCTCCACCTGTAAGGATCTTCAAAAACAAAGTCCCTAAACGACTCGTAAGTAGAAGCACGGACCCCTGAAACCCTACTGTACATGAAAAATCAAGAAATCAAAGTTCTTGGGTTTCAGGCGGGCCGCGTAAGCCATAAGAGAAGCTTAGGCGGGCCGCGTCAAACTTAAGTTGACCAGATAAGCGTTACAGTCCACGTGGCATCCACCTGGCAACCCTACTCGTGACCCAGCAAACCTACACTTAGACTACGTGGCCACGCGGGCCGTGTAAGGATCGGCTTAAGGTTCACACGGGCCGCGATAGACCCATTTTTCACCTATAAATAGAATTGGCCATGAGCAGTTCATCTATGTCGAAACCAATTCCCAAAAACAAATTCTCACTGCTCAATTTCGAAAATTAATATACCGAGGCGCTGCTACGATACAGGGTATTAACTCGATCGCTGCTACGATTCAATGTACGATCGATTGAAACTATCCAATGGATGTTTAAGTGCTGCCCACATTAGGGCCATGCTTTGTTATTCGTCATAAATTCGATAGATGTTTAAGTATTGCACTTTGTCATTCGTTGTGAGGGTTTTATCTCGTGAGTTATCGTAAATGCTGTATTAGTTACTGACCTAGTTCGTGTGCATTGTTATTTAAATTAGGTTACAAGGCTAATCAGTAGGCTAAACTCTGCCCGTTTAAATCTGCAATGTGAGTCATTCTCTTTTATCAAAAGTATTTTACAATACTCCATTTATTTTCAAAGGTTATAATTACAGGGATTAAGTCATGGTTATCTTAATCACTGTCTAGTGGGGTATTGTGCACATTACTAATTTCTCACAGTTAGGCTAATAAATCCTAACCGTGATAATCATCACTACTTGGGGAAGGACCCAATAGTGGTATGACCATCGTCACCAGGAGGTGACACGGCGCCAGATAAAAATAAGATAAAAGCCATTGTAATCGCTCTTATGCTGTAATTTATAACTATGTGTCGTTTTATGAAATTTGAGTGACTCGCCAGTATTTCCCCGCTGATAAAATATTTTTAAAACATGTTTCAGGCGACCTGCTGTAAATCAAGGAAAACGTGCTACGGAGCACTAACAAGCTTGAAGAGGTGGCTCAATAAAATGAATAAACATGTTTTGTAAATCAGGGAATTTCCTCGTGAAATTCCTCTATTGTAAATCACGGGGTTTATCCCGATTTATGAAATAAAATAATCGGGCATTTCAAGTTTTAAAAGATCCTGTTAAATCTTCCACTGACGCATCACTTAATAAATACCACGAGTTCCTGTCCCGCAGCTCCTGACCGAATAAAACCGGGGCTGGGGCCGTGACAGGAAAAGGTGGTATCTGAGCCACTGATTTAAGCCCATTAAGTATTTAGAAATACTTAATTTTTCCTGATTATCATCTTGTGAATATGTGTTTTATTAACTAACTACTTGTTAGTTACAGTATGGGTAAGCAAAAGCTTTCGGATATCTATCGTCAATTAGATAGTTCACCAAAAGATACGGGAACTTCATTTCAAACAAATTCCTCAAGATACTCAGCAGATACTGAGGAGGGAATATTTGTCCGTAAGGCACAGTTTGAGAAACCACTTACCCCTAATAAAAGAAGTTGGATTATTAGAAAAAGTCAAGAGAAAATAAAGAAGTCACAACCAAAAGGAGTGATGCGTAATAAGGAAATTCAGGAAATTGGCAATAAACCACCATGGGAAGATGAATTAGATGAAAAATGGGCAAACCTCTATATGTTAGCCACTACAGCAGTAAATGTTAACTTATAATTGAATCGCCAAACTAATACCAACCCTTATATCATCTATAAGCCAGAAACTTTACCCATTAAATAAACAACTTAGTAAGAAAAGATAGATTAAAATAAATTATCCCTAGTAAATTTTAAATTTTAGTTGTAATTTGTAATATATATATATAAATCGAAATATTTCATATTTTATTTTTCTAATTGCCATTCTGTGATTATGGAAAATTCAAGTTACAAATTTTTAACCTAGAATTTTGTGTGTTTCTTCATATCTGCTAAACAGCATGAATGAGTTATCTGAAGCTCTTCAGAATCTCAACCTCTATTCTGTTAATGTGGAAGTTTCCAAAGACTTTACCGATTATTGTGCCGACATGGAAGAACCTATGGAATTTCAAGCCCAGCCACCAGAGAAACCCAAGCCAAAGAAGAGAAGAAGAATTGTGGGCTGGAGGCATGTGCGCAGGAGGAAACCAGCGACACGGAAAGTTGTAAAGACGGAGGATCCCAAAGGTAAAGGCAAGGAAATAGAAATTGGGGAAAGTTCCAGGCAAGACCAGGAAATGCCACCCTGGGAGGAGTTGGATAATAAACTGGCACTTAGTGACCTCATCGGACCTGCCGGTGAAAACCTTTTTAATTACCCAGCGGAAGCACAACTTCCAGTTGACCTAGAGCCTGAAATCCCAGATCCTATTATCCATTCCCAACCTCTACCAGCAGAGTTAGAAGAGTGGTGGACCACCGACTGGCAGTTTCAAAATCTCCTAAACAACCCTAATACCTTTTTCCCTCAATTTGACCCTGAACCTCCACTACATCCACCGATGAGCTCCGAAAACTTGGCGGAACTCCGTCATTATGGTGAGGAGCTAATTGATGCAGGGAATCGAATTAGGGAAGTAGGGGAAAGAATATCTTGGAAATACGACAAAAGAGAACGTCGTTTCTGAAAAGCCAGTTGACGGGATACTATGTGGTTGTAGGAATATGTGTTTAATAATAATAATAATATAATCCTAAAAATATAAGTATGTGTAATAACTTAAAAATAAAACTTTTGTAAGATAACCAGTTTGTACGGATGCCTATTATATATAAAATATCGAATGTCGAAAAATCGACAATTTTGGCTATACTTGTTAACGTGATTATGTGCAATTATTTTGTTATGTTTGGTTATTAATTATTTTATGCTAATCACTTATATAAATTAATTACCAGATGGAACACGCTGGTAATGAACAAGTTAACGAGGGTAACCAATCTGAACAAAATCATGAATATCAATTTCTGAATAGGCAAGATATCGAGAATATCGTTGCTCAGGGGATAGCCAATGCTATTCCAGCAATACTTGCTGCTGCCCGAAATCCAGTTGAACCTCAACAAATTATTCCTAGTAAACGTACACACGGTGACAATTTCAGTAATAGTGTAAACGAAGGCGGCAACCATACTAATAATAACAACGATGGAATGCAAGCCCCACTCCTTAAGAAAATGAAAGCTGTAACGCCTGGTTGCACTTATAAGGAATTTCTTGCCTGTAAACCGGTTGAATTTGCAGGCAACGAAGGGGCGACTGTTGCACTGTGTTGGTTAGAGAAAACCGAGGCGGTGATTAAAATAAGTAAATGTGCAGAGGAAGATAAGGTCATGTACGCGTCGCATCTTTTTAAAGAAGGAGCGCTAGAATGGTGGAATACAGTAATACAAGCCAAGGGAAGCGATGTGGCCTATGCCATGAGCTGGGAATAATTTAAGCGGCTGGTGGAAAGAAAACTCTGCCTAGAATATGAGAAAGAACAAATGGCGAATAAATTTCTGAACCACCGGATGGTGGATGTAGACTGTCGAGTGTATACTTCGACATTCTTTGAATATGCTAGAGTAGTACCAACTCTGGCTTCGCCAGAGCCGGTGCTTATTTCCCGCTATATTTGGGATTGATTGGCGAAATCCGTGACATCGTTAAAGCTGCGAGACCACGCACTATTGACGATGCGGTGGAATTAGCTAACACTTTAACTGACGGGCTGATACGCACAAGAGAAGAAAACCGGAAGAAGGAAGTGGCCCAAAAGATTACCCAGGGATTCCGTATGGGTAACCGTAATAAATTCAAGAGAAAGGGAAGTGGGCAATCTTCCACTATTCCATTTTGCAATGCCTGTAAAAGAAAGCATTTTGGAAGATGCAAGGGGTATTGCAATTTCTGCAAAATCCCGGGACACCAAGAAGAAGATTGCAGGAAGAAGAAAGCAACAATCTGCTACAACTGCGGAGAAGCTGGACATTTTAGGCCAGACTGCCTGAAATTGGCCAAACCAGCTGACAACAAAACCAAACCTGCAGAAGGAGCTACCAAGAAAAATGCAAGAGCCTTCCAGTTAACTACTCAGGAAGCAGAACTAATTCCTGATGTGATAGCTGGTACGTTCCTAGTTCACAACATTTATGCAAAAGTATTATTTGACTCTGGTGCAAACCAAAGTTTTATAAATACTTCATTCTGCCAAGCTCTTAAGCTACCTTTAACCAACCTTACGCAGATTTTTACAGTCGAAACGGCAGATGGGAATTCTGTTAACATAGATAAGGTTTTGCGAGAAGGAAAGATAGAACTCTTAGGCCATAAATTTTCTGCAAACCTGATACCTATGAATTTAGCAGAATTCGATGTGGTATTGGGAATGGATTGGTTAGTAGCTAACCATGCTCGAATTCTCTGTGATAAAAATTCCATAGAAATACATACACCCACAGGAGAATTAGTGGTAATTACAGGAGATAAGCCACGAAAGCCATTGAAATTCATTTCAGTAATGAAGTTGGCTAGTTATTCAAGAAAACAAGAAATAGTGTATATGATTTCGGTAATCGTTAACACTAAGGGTAAGGAACTCAAAGAGATTCCAGTAGTATCAGAATACCCAGAGGTATTCCCAGAAGAACTACCTGGATTACCACCTGATAGGGAAGTAGAATTTAGAATCCATCTAATTCCTGGAATTACACCGATAGCTAAGGCACCTTATCGGTTAGCACCCACTGAAATGCTAGAATTGAAAAAGCAATTAGATCATTTATTAAGTAAAGGATTCATACAACCTAGTTCGTCCCCTTGGGGAGCACCAGTGTTGTTTGTGAAAAAGAAAGATGGGTCGATGCGAATGTGTATCGATTACAGGGAATTGAATAAAGTTACAATTAAGAATCGATACCCATTACCTAGTTTGACAATAAACAAGGCATGAATAAAGTGCTTGAAGGTGGTCCGTGGCTAATCCGAAAAGTTCCGTTGTTCCTTAACAAATGGTCTCCGTCTACTAGTCTAAAGAAGGAGGGCATTAAATCAGTTCCCGTGTGGGTTAAGCTTCACAATGTTCCTATTGCAATTTACACTGATGATGGCCTAAGTCTGCTGGCGTCGAAAATTGGGGTTCCTAAAAGCTTGGATAGTTACACGGCGGACATGTGTGCTAAGAGTTGGGGTAGAAGTAGTTTTGCTAGAGCATTAATTGAAATTAATGCGGAAAAAGAGCTGAAAGACCATATAGTTGTTGCAATTCCAAAGCTGGATGATGAGGGTTTTATTATGGAAAAAATTTCAATTGAGTATGAATGGAAACCAAAGCGATGTTCTACGTGTTGCATATTTGGTCATAACGATCAAACCTGTCCGAAAAAAGCTGCTGAACCAATTACAAAGCAAGTTACAATTGATGATGAAGGGTTTATCACGGATAGAAGGAAGGTAGCAAAATTTGGTGCCATGCATAAAAAACAAAAAACAAAGTTTGTATACAGGCCAAAGACGAACAAGAATGGAGCGAGTTCCTCGGGTACAAAAAATGATGAAGGTTCGGTTGTAAATAATAATAATCAGGTTAAAGTTTCCAATGCCTTTGAGGTGCTAGACTCGGATGGTAGAGAGGAGAGTGATATTTTAGCTGGTAAAAAAGATGGGGATGGAGGAAACGAATTAGATGAGGTGATGGAAGGAATTCCTACGGAGATGGCTCACTTTATGTCTAATGATAAACGTGTGGATGCGTCTGAGGGGGCAAGCACTCCCGGTAATCACGGTTTAAATGGGTAGCTTAATGTCTTGGAACGTAAGGGGATTGAACCGTCCTCTGAAACAAAGTGAGGTTCGTAATCTTGTTTCTGAAAATAATTTAGAGTTGTGTGCCATTCTTGAATCGCATGTGGATGTTAGTAAATTGGCTAAAGTGTGTAAATTTGTTTTTCACAATTGGAATTGGACTTCTAATGGTGGTTTGTGTAGTCGTGGAACGAGAATTATTCTGGGATGGAATGCGGAGAATCTGGATGTTATGGTTATTGCCCAAACCGATCAGGTCATTCACACTCAGGTGATATTTAAAGGTAGTAAAAAAGTTATGTTCTGTTCGTTTGTTTATGCTGAAAATAAATATAAAGATCGTAGAGTGCTTTGGGATGATTTATGTAAACACAAGGTGTTGTGTCATGATAAGCCATGGGTTGTAATGGGAGATTTTAATGCTGCGTTAAATATTGAAGACGCCTTATATGGTACTTCGAATCAATCTATTGGCATGCGGGAGTTCAATGAATGTATCCAACAAGCCGAATTGATGGATATTAATGCTCATGGATTGCAATATACTTGGAACCAAAAACCTAAGAGTGGAGTGGGTCTTTTGAAAAAGATTGATCGAATAATGGGAAACGTGGTTTTTTTGGATCACTTCCCTTCTGCATATGCGATGTTTCACCCGTTTAGAGTTTCGGATCACACACCTTGTATCCTTAAGGGGCTGGGCACCAATGGTTTTCGGCCTAAACCTTTCAAATTTCCGAATTTTATAGCCTCTAAACCGGAATTTAAGGAAACAGTTAAGCTTGAATGGATGAAAAGAATTGAGGGAGTCACTATGTTTTCGGTTGTAAAGAAATTGAGAAACTTAAAGCCCAAGATGAGGAAAATCCTTTTCAATCAAGGAAACTTGCATGTGAAGGTAAATGAGTTGCGTAAAAAGTTAGATGAATTGCAGGTTCAGGTGGATAGTAATCCGTTGGATGGTCAGTTGCGCCAGTTAGAAGCCCAATGTTTGAAAGATTTTCAAGTAGCCGCTTATGACGAAGAATGCTTTTTAAAGCAGAAGTCTAAGGTTGAATGGCTGTGTGCTGGTGATTCGAACACAAAATTTTTCCATAACACTGTTAAGTCCAAGAATGCTAGAGCCAAAATTTATAGTGTTGTGGATTCTATGGGGACGAGACATGAAGGTGAGGCGGTTGCGGATGCCATGGTGTTGCACTATTCGAACTTTTTGGGTTTGGAGGCTCAGGTGGAAACGACTAATCTGGATAACTTATTCTCAAATGTTCTATGTACTGATGTTGCTGAACATATGGTACGCCCGATTACTCGTGAGGAGGTTAAAAGCGCCATGTTTAGCATTGGAGATGACAAAGCTCCAGGGCCTGATGGGTATACTTCGGTTTTTTTCAAGAAAGCTTGGGATATAGTGGGAAATGAAGTTACGGATGCGGTTCTTCAGTTTTTTGAAAATGGTAAACTTCTCAACCAGATTAATCACACTATCATTGCTTTACTTCCAAAAAAGAAACGCCGGACTCGGTTTTGGATTATAGGCCGATTTCTTGTTGCAATGTTTTGTACAAATGTATAAGCAAGGTTATTACTGATCGTTTGAAAGGCAGTTTGGGGTATTTAGACAGCATTAACCAATCAGCGTTTGTGCCGGGGCGGAGGATTTCGGATAACATTCTTCTTACACAGGAGCTGATGCACAATTATCATCTTAATAGGGGGCCGGCTAGATGTGCGTTCAAGATCGATATTCAGAAAGCTTATGATACAGTCAGTTGGAAGTTTTTGGAGAATATTCTGATGCGGTTTGGGTTTCATAGCCGAATGGTGAAGTGGATCATGACTTGCGTATCCACGGTTTCGTACTCTTTGTGTATTAATGGCAATTTGCATGGGTTTTTCAAGGGTAAACGTGGATTAAGGCAAGGGGATCCTATGTCCCCATACTTATTTACTTTGGTTATGGAGGTTTTATCATTGCTTCTTCGTCGAGCAGCCACTATACCATTTAAGTATCATGCTCACTGTGCTAAGGAGAAACTAATTAATGTTTCATTTGCGGATGATCTGTTTATTTTTGTTCATGGTGATATGGTCTCTGTTAAGAAGATTAAAGAGGCGCTGGAAATGTTTACCAAGATTTCTGGTCTCGTTCCAAGTCCGGCTAAGAGTACGGTGTTTTTTTGCAACGTTCCTCATTTGATAAAGCAGGAAATTCTTGATATTATGCCTTTTCAAGAGGGTGTCCTTCCGGTTCGGTATTTGGGGGTTCCGCTTATCTCTTCGAGACTTCTATATAATGATTGCAGGATCCTTATTGAGCGAATGGAGAAAAAGATTGTTAATTGGGCTACTAAGTCTTTGTCGTTTGCTGCTCGCTTACAGCTTATTAATTCGGTTCTTTCATCCATGCACATCTATTGGGCTTCGGTTTTCATTATTCCTGCTCGTGTTATTAGTGACCTTGAAAAGAAGATTCGGCGGTTTCTATGGAATGCAGGTTCGGATGGTAGGATTCGTGCTAAAGTAGCATGGAAACATGTTTGCTTGCCAAAAAAGGAAGGGGGTTTGGGTATTAGAAGTATTTCTGAAGTTAACAAATCGCTTATGGCTAATCATATTTGGAGTATTATTACCAAACGAGATTCTATTTGGGTGCGTTGGATTCACGATTACAAGCTTAGAGGTCGAAATTTCTGGGAAATTCCGTGCCGTGGGAATATGAGTTGGGGGTGGCGTAAGATTTTGTCAATCCGTCACATCATTCGTCCTCACATATGGTCTTCTATTAAAAGCGGTGCTCAAACTAATATATGGAGTGACATGTGGTGCTCGCTTAGTCCGCTTAGCTCGTTTATCACTCCAAGAACTGTTGCTAATGCTGGGTTTTCTCTTCGGTCAACGGTGGCGGATATGGTTGATCAGAACGGTAATTGGCGATGGCCTCAAGCATGGTTAGATCTTTTTCCAGTGCTAATCACTATAGCGGTTCCTCTTATTGTTCCTAATGGCGTGGATAGGCTGGTGTGGAAAGACTTGGAGGGAAAAACATGTGATTTTAAATCAGCTCTTGTGTGGAATACTATTCGGAATCGGGAACAGCAGGTGTTATGGGCTGATATGGTTTGGTATTCTCAATGCATTCCGAGGCATTCGTTTCATCTATGGCTGGCATTTAGAAACAAACTTAAAACGCAGGATAGATTGGCTGTGTGGGAAGCAGGTAGTCAAACCAACTGGAACCTGATGTGTTGTCCGCTGTGTAATTTTGACCGGGACAGTCGGGATCATTTATTTTTCAGATGTGCTTTTGCGACTCAAGTTTGGAATGAAGTCAAGAAGTTGGTTACTTTGGGTAATGTTGATGATTCATGGTCTTCGGTTTTATCTTGGGTGGAGCAGCATGCTAAATCCAAGAATGCGGATCATATTGTGTGCAAGTTATTGATTGCTGCTTCGTCTTATTATATATGGCAAGAAAGGAACAACAGGCTTTTGAAGAATCATAAGAGAACGGTTAATCAAGTGGCTGAGGTGATTAAATGCTCGGTGCGATTGCGGCTCATGGGTTTCAGATTTCGGGCCGATTCGACTAAGTTAAAGATTTTCAAGTGCTGGAAGATTGAAGATACTGGAGCGGATCCGGGCTAGAGGCTAAAGTCCGATTTGTGTTTTTTGGTGTCTTGGTTGTTTGAGTTTTTGTGTCGTTTAGACTGGTTGTGTTTGTTTTGGCAGTTGTGCGTGTTTCCTAGGCTTGGTAGGTCAAGTCTAGTTGGTGTGTCACACTGACACACCCTTGTATTATTTGATTCATTTATAAAATTCATCGGGGTAACCCTTTACCCAAAAAAAAGGATTGATGATCTTTTTGATCAATTGCAAGGAGCTAGATACTTTTCTAAAATAGATTTACGCTCCGGATATCATCAATTGAAGGTACAAGAAGAAGACATACCTAAAACTGCTTTCAGAACCAGGTATGGTCATTACGAGTTTACAGTCATGCCCTTTGGGTTAACAAATGCTCCTGCAGCATTTATGGACATGATGAATAGAATCTGTAAACCGTATTTGGATAAATTTGTAATTGTCTTCATCGACGATATACTTATTTATTCCAAAAGCCAGGATGAACACTGTCAGCACCTGCATCCACTCTTAACTTTGTTAAGAAAAGAAAAGCTTTACGCCAAAATTCTCGAAGTGTGAATTTTGGCTGCAAGAAGTGCAATTTTTAGGACACATGGTGAATCACGAAGGTGAATACGTAGATCCTGCTAAGATAGAAGCGATCACCAATTGGAAGGTCCCGCAATCAGCCATGGAAGTTAGAAGTTTTATAGGATTAGCCGGATACTATAGACGATTCATTAAGGATTTTTCCAAGATAGTTGTACCCTTAACTAAGCTAACCTGTAAGGCAGTTAAGTTTGAATGGGGACCCAGGCAAGAAGAGGCTTTTAGTATTTTAAAACAAAAGTTAACAAACGCTCCAATTCTAGCTTTACCAGAAGGAACAGAGGATTTTGAAGTTTACTGCAATGCTTCAAAACTAGGATTAGGATGTGTGTTAATGCAACGCAAGAAGGTAATTGCGTATGCATCAAGGCAATTGAAAAAGCACGAAGAAAACTATACGACTCATGACTTAGAGTTAGGAGCCATAATTTTTGTCCTTAAGATTTGGAGACATTATTTGTATGGAAGTAAATTTACTGTCTATACAGATCATAAGAGCTTAAGATACATATTTGGGCAAAAAGAATTGAATATGAGACAAAGGAGATGGATGGAAATCCTAAGTGACTACAATTGTGATATTCAATATCACGAAGGAAAAGCAAATGTAGTTGCTGATGCTTTAAGTCGTAAGTATCATGAGAAACAACGACGAGTTCGTGCTCTTAGGTTAAATCTACAGCTAGATTTAATGGAACAACTGAAAAGCATTCAAGAAACAGCAATCAAGGATGATGCTGAAGGAATGAAAGGAAGAATAAAGGAACTAGAGCAAGGAAGTGATGGAATTTGGAGATTCCACAAGAAAAGGGTTTGGGTACCTAAGCAAGAAAACTTAAGAAATAAAATTTTAGAGGAAGCCCATGCATCCTGGTAACAATAAGATGTACCAAGATTTAAGGAATAATTTCTGGTGGATAGGAATGAAAAAGGACATAGCTAGATATGTTTCTAAATATCTTACTTGTTCACAAGTTAAAGCAGAACACCAGAAACCCTCAGGTCTACTACAACAATTAGAAATGCCTGTATGGAAATGGGAACTCAAAACAATGGACTTTGTTACTAAATTGCCCAAAACCAGAAAAGGTAATGACGCGATTTAGGTAGTTGTGGATCGATTAACCAAATCAGCTCATTTTCTACCCATGAAAGAAACCTTTAGCATGGAAAGATTGGCAAAGTTGTATGTAGACGAGGTAGTATCCTTACATGGAGTTCCACTCTCCATTATATCAGATAGGGATAGTCGTTTCACTTCCCATTTCTGGACAAGTTTCCAAGAAGCAATGGGAACTCGGTTAAACTTAAGCACTGCATACCATCCTCAAACAGACGGACAAAGTGAAAGGACGATCCAAACCCTAGAAGACATGCTTAGAGCATGTGTGATAGATTTTGGTGGAAACTGGGATGACCACCTACCCTTAATTGAATTCTCCTATAACAATAGTTACCATTCAAGCATCGAAGCTGCCCCATTCGAAGCATTGTATGGACATAAGTGTAGACCTCCAGTATGTTGGGCAGAAATAGGAGAAAGTCAATTATCAGGTCCTGAAATAGTACAAGAAACTACCGACAAGATCACTCAAATCAAGGAAAGATTGAAAACGGCTCGAGATCGCCAGAAGAGTTATGCCGATAATCGACGCAAGCCGCTAGAATTTCAAGTTGGAGACAAAGTACTCTTGAAAGTTTCTCCTTGGAAAGGAGTAGTTCGGTTCAGTAAGAAAGGAAAGCTGAGTCCAAGGTACGTAGGACCTTTCCCAGTAATACAACGAATAGGACCAGTTGCCTATCGCTTACAACTACCAGAAGAGTTAGCTGGAGTACATGACGTGTTTCATGTATCCAACCTCAAGAAATGTCTATCTGATGAATCCTTGGTAGTACCTCTTCAAGATATAGAGGTAAATGAAAAATTGAAGTTCGTAGAGAAACCGCTTCAAATAGAAGACAGAAAGATTAAGTTTCTCAAACACAAAAGACTGGTACTAGTCAAAGTCAAGTGGGAGTCAAAGAAAGGACCTGAGTACACTTGGGAGCTGGAATCAGAGATGAAGCGAAAGTATCCTCACTTATTTTAATAAATCTCGAGGACGAGATTTTAAATAAGGTGGGGAGAATGTAAGGATCTTCAAAAAAAAAGTCCCTAAACGACTCGTAAGTAGAAGCACGGACCCCTGAAACCCTACTGTACATGAAAAATCAAGAAATCAAAGTTTTTGGGTTTCAGGCGGGCCGCGTAAGCCATAAGAGAAGCTTACGCGGGCCGCGTCAAACTTAAGTTGACCAGATAAGCATTACAGTCCACGTGGCATCCACCTGGAAACCCTACTCGTGACCCAGCAAACCTACACGTAGACTAGGTGGCCACGCGGGCCGCGTAAGGATCGGCTTAAGGTTCATGCGGGCCGCGACAGACCCATTTTTCACCTATAAATAGAATTGGCCATGAGCAAGTTCATCTGTGTCGAAACCAATTCTCAAAAACGAATTCTCACTGCTCAATTTCGAAAATTAATATACCGAGGCGCTGCTATGATACAGGGTATTAACTCGATCGCTTGCTACGATTCAATGTCCGATCAATTGAAACTATCCAATGGATGTTTAAGTGCTGCCCACATTAGGGCCATACTTTGTCATTCGTCATAAATTCGATGGATGTTTAAGTATTGCACTTTGTCATTCGTTGTGAGGGTTTTATCTCGTGAGTTATCGTAAATGCTGTATTAGTTACTGACCTAGTTCATGTGCATTGTTATTTAAATTAGGTTACAAGGCTAATCAGTAGGCTAAACTCTGTCCGTTTAAATCTGCAATGTGAGTCATTCTCTTTTATCAAAAGTATTTTACAATACTCCATTTATTTTCAAAGGTTATAATTACAGGGATTAAGTCATGGTTATCTTAATCACTGGCTAGTGGGGTATTGTGCACATTACTAATTTCTCACAGTTAGGCTAATAAATCCTAACCGTGATAATCATCACTACTTGAGGAAGGACCCAATAGTGGTATGACCATCGTCACCAGGAGGTGACACGGCGCCAGATAAAAATAAGATAAAAGCCATTGTAATCGCTCTTATGCTGTAATTTATAACTATGTGTCGTTTTATGAAATTTGAGTGACTCACCAGTATTTCCCCGCTGATAAAATATTTTTAAAACATGTTTCAGGTGACCTGCTGTAAATCAAGGAAAACGTGCTACGGAGCACTAACAAGCTTGAAGAGGTGGCTCAATAAAATGAATAAACATGTTTTGTAAATCAGGGAATTTCCTCGTGAAATTCCTCTATTGTAAATCACGGGGTTTATCCCGATTTATGAAATAAAATAATCGGGCATTTCAAGTTTTAAAAGATCCTGTTAAATCTTCCGCTGACGCATCACTTAATAAATACCACGGGTTCCTGTCCCGCGGCTCCTGACCGGATAAAACCGGGGCTGGGGCCGTGACACCACCCTTTCCAAGGTTCGACATTTACAAGCACTTAATCAAGAAGATTAAGTCAAAAGTCCACCAATTCGGGTTCTAAATATGTATATTTACATATACATTACCCCATACCTAAGATAGTCTGAGTTTACACCTGATTGATCCAACTCGAGATGGGCTCTCGAAAGAATAAAATCTCATAACTCTTCTTCCTTCCTTCTTGCATTCATTTCAAATATCCACAAATCGCCAAATCAATAAATCGCATACACGACTAGAATGTTGTAATCATCTGTCCGGTTATTAGCATAACTCTTCTAGCTATACGTACTACTTCTACGGTGCTTGGATAAACTTCCGTTTATCTTCCAAACAAATCTCTATAAAGAACATAATCAGTGTATTATCCATTATACACTTTCTCAACTGAACCCAAACATTACATCTTGTACACTACTCCGTCCTTCTGGTAGCTTGAGCCTATAAGCGACTGATCCAACTCAAGATGGGCTCTTGAAAGGACCAAGTCAATGTGGCTCAGCTTTTCTTCTCTCTGCTAAACCTAATAGCACCTCAGCAAGATAACTCCTTTATCAAAACCAAATCCTCAAATCTAGAATCGCAATAGTTCCTTCAATTGCCCATGTAATCCTTCTGTTGATCAATTGGCGACTTTTAACCTTCCCTCTATCCAGGCAACTCCTGTCGCTGGTTTCCTAGATAAACTAAGGTCTGGTTAATTGTCCTTTGTCATGTTAGCTCAACAAAGTGGCGATCAACACTCCCATCCATACAAGGCTTCAAACTGAGCAACCTAGATACTAGCGTGCTAACTATTATTGTAGGATAACTCTGCCAAGGGCATGTGAGTATCCTAACTTTCTTCGAAATCCATCGTACACGCTTTCAATATTTCCTCCAAAGGTTTGAAAAGCTTCCTTTTACTTTTCTGCCCAATCAATTCCCCTTTCCTTTTGGGGTTATTAGTGTCGAAGGCTGCACTAATTTAGGGAAATTCTTAATAAATCTCCAGTAGCACCCAGCTAGTCTTGTGAATCGTCATACTCCTGACGGGGTCTTCGGCGCTCCTCATCATTTGATTGCTCCAATCTTAGACTGCTCTACATGTATGCCTTCCCCATCCTTTACCAACTCCATAGTTATCTTCAAACGTTACTCATGATTCTCTTTGATTCGTGAATAGACAGGTATGTCGTCGATGAGTATTATCACGAATTTATCCGATTAGGGTTCCATACCCTGTTCATGAGATCCATGAATATAAATGGCGTATTAATTTAGTCAAAAGGCATGACTAATAACTCGTAATGGCCATATCGCGTTCGAAAAGCAGTCCTCAGCATATCTTTGTCAGCAACCTTCAACTGATAATATCCCAATCGTAGATCGATCTTCGTGTTGCAGTTGGATCCCGGTAGCTTGATCGAACAAATCGTCAATCCTCGGTAAAAGGGTACCGATTCTTGATAGTCAACTTGTACGGCTCTCTGAAATCATCACATATCCTGAAGGATCCATCCTTCTTTCTCTCAACAAAACAGATGTGCCTTAAAACGTAAAGCTTGATCGAATGAAACCCTTGTCCAGTAGCTCTTGAAACTGACTCGACATTTCTATCATTTTCAAACGGTGCTTAATCTATAAGGAGATTGTGCAATTGGGTGCAGCACCAGGTACCAGATCGATTCAGAATTCGATCTGTCTCGCAGGGGGCAATCCAGGTAAGTCTTTTTAGGAAAACTTCTGATAACTGCGAATAATAGGAATCTCTCCGATATTCCTACATTTGGCCTTCATATCCACCACGTTAACAAAGAACGTAGGATAGCCTTTTCGCAACAACTTGAGCATCCTCAAAACACTGACGACTCTCAACCATAACACTCGACACTCGAAACTCGACACTCGACACTCGACTCGGTCGATCTCCGCGAACAACTATCACCTCTCTATCGTCATCAGGACGAGATATCCTAGCTAGCTTCTTCAAGCAATAGTCCCCACTTCATCCTCGGAAAATCAATCCATTCTCACATCCTCGTCAAGGCTCCCCAGCTCCACTGGAAACAAACCAACACTAGAACTACGATCACCTAACTAAATACTACAACTGCAAATGACTTTACTAGTTTCTATCAACTTACCAATTGCTAGTTCTATCGGGCACTTTATACCCAGCTTACTTGTTAGTGAACACAAAATGGTTCAAAGTTTCTCGAACAAAACTCAAGTCAGCTTTGGTATTAAGAGTATGAACAAAGATTGGTTTTTGATTCGAAACATACCGGTAACAACAGCAAGATCGTCTCGTGCCTTCCCAGTGTTTAGCTCAAACGCTCTACCCCTGGCATCCTGACCCTTCATTTTCAGACAATCTCTCTCAAAATGTCCTTGCTCACCACACTCGAAATCATCCCTTGAGTGTTTCTCCCTCCGATGTACTCTTAGCATAGCACTCGCGAGTCATATGTCTAGTCCGACCACATCTGTCGCACTTTCTCCGCTCATCCCCGTGAGTCTTCTTCTCAAAACTACTCCTGCTATCCCTGGCATTATCCTTTCTAGAACGGCTAGAACTGGCTACATACGCCTTCCTCGAACTGCGTTTCCCGACACGTTTCTCATCGGTTTCCTTCCTCGAACTCTAAGACTTTCGCTTTCGCGAACCCCCCAGATCTAGGCTCAGAATGCGGAATCATTTGAATGGTCGATCCGCTGTGACGGCCCGACATCACGCATACTGCTGCCACGTCATTGCATAGGGTACCAGTAAATGATCTTGGGTTACAGCCCTGGATTGTTTTATGTGTACATCTATGTACTGTTCACAAGGTTAATGAAAATCAGGAATACACTCCGATTATATCATAACATATGAATTACTAAAACTTTCCGATCATTACATCACCTGAAGGGTTTCCGATTCTGTGTCCCACCAAAACCATGCCCATGAGCATCACGTCCACGTTCCTGGCCATTATTTTGGTTAGCATCGCGCTGTTCCATGGCAGTATTAACGTGTTAGACTATGAGTTGTGCCAACTCCTCTGGGGTAATAGGTAGTCCAGAATTCTGTCTCGCTTTTGGCGGCATTTCGTCGTTTCTATTATTACACAATAATATCAACATATTATGTTGACCATACATAATATCAACATAAGACGATACCCAAAATAGTTCAATCATTAAATGCTAGTGGACCATACATTGCGCATGTATAATATCCACACATTAATGAGAAAAATTTTTTAAACCAAAAGGAACCCATTCGATATTTATATCAGAAATTTACAAAACTTGTTTTTAGTACAAAGACTAATCAGAATTCGGCGTGTCTACATCAACACCCGCAACAAGTCTATATGAAATTTCCTCCTAAATATCTGAAAATTCGGCATGCAAGCCATAAATAGGGTTCATCAAATAAGACATACAAAACAAACAACAGAAACAACCAACAACTAACGCTTCAATCCCTGGAAGTCCAACATCTTCCTAACAAGCCCTTCTAGCTCATCATACTAGTCCATCTGTCCTTCTAAGTCCTTCATCGTCTCCATGCCTTCGCGTAACGTGGCGAACTGACGATCACAGTGAGAGCGATTGACCCAAACCACTTCTGCTTCTTCAAAGTGGACGCTGTCTCAACTCTCGAAGTCGATGCGATCTCTGTAACGGGTCAAGTCCTCTTCCTACGATGAGTGTAGGCTAAAAGAGGTGTAGCAAAACACGTGACTCGAGTAGCAGAATAAACGATTCTGTTTTGACGAGCGAAAGAATCTCAAGTGTAGGCTCGACAGTATCAGTGAGCAGGACTACTAATGGCGCTATAGGCCGAGACGTGACATATCGTAACCGTACGAAGTAAGTGTGTGATCAATATGAATAGTAACACATAAGGCCTAAATAAATAGAAAATCACATATGCACACAAACACATAAGGGTTTTCATACATGATAAAATTTCCACATTTATTTAAAAATCTTGGCTTCGAGAATTTTGGACTTTAAATCTCAAAATTCTTCGGTTGAAGTATAGTGTTTTCCTCCAAAAACATCTAGTTCGCTAACAACCATTGGCTCTGATACCAACTTCTGTCACACCCCAAAAACGTCGCAGCGGAATATATAACGTAGTGGAGACGGAAGTTGGTGCCCATTTATATCTTGATGATCGATGCATTAAATTGTTAGACATATTATCTTATTTAAAACCTAAGTTTTAAACATTTCGTTTTTAAACATGACACAACCATGACATAGTTAAGTTGTTTTGATCCTCACGGATCTTATTACATTTGTCCCAGAAAGTTTTTAAAGTTAGTCCAGCATTTTAAGTAACAAAACATGCATCAACAACCCCAAGATACGCCATAATTCCCGAAGCCGAACTCAAGTACCTGTAGAACACGTTAAAAATCAAGTGTCAACACAAAGGAAGGTGAGTTCACATATTCACTTACAAACAATTTTATTCCAAGGAAAACTTTCTGTTTAGGTGTTTATTTGAAAACATCCATATAATTTTGAAAGTACGTTTTACTTCTTAATAAAATCCATGGGCCTTCTGTCGCAGTTTCCTGAACCCGACAATATTGTTACTACCCATGTTTTGTATATTAAATCATTGCGTCAATTTTCAGACTCGTATGTTAGCTAGACGATACGAACTATATATTAACCATGCATGGATAATCAATGCTAGACAATAAACAGAATCAAAATTCGTCGCTTGACTTGACACGGGGCGACCGGTCATGACGGGGTTGTCAACCCGATAGATCTACCAACAATTCCTCGCGTACATTACTTAAATGATTAAACGACATCATGGGCGCAGGGTCCTATCTCAATGAACCACATGATGTCTGCCTCACGTACAATATATATATCCTACTAATATGATAATTTAATACATGATGTTGTACGAATTCCCCTATCACTCAATTGTTAAGACCCAGTCCGGAATTCATCCCCAATCGTACGGTCGTGTTTCGCTTAGGAAAATACCGTACTTTCAATATTCATTTATCAAAAACGTTTTACTTCGAAACGTATGACTTATCAAATTTCATATATTTTCAACGAAAATATATATTTTATATTAAAAGGTACGTTTTATTTCAAAAACATTAATAAACCATTTTATTGACGTGTTCTACCCCCAAAATATATACAACGCAGTAAAAAGAGGGGTTTAGTGACACTCACCTTTGGGTACGTATTTTAAATAGCGCAATCCCAGAGATTGGTTTCTACACGTCCTATTATATATATAGGAACGATTTTAAATCAATATACATAACACAAAAATCCTAAGTTTCTCCGTTTCTTAGAATTAATCACATAACTTTGAGATTTTCTCGAAAAGTTGTCATTTTTTATTATGTTGGCACGTTAATATATTAATGAGTCCATATATATATATATATATTTATAATTTTGCGACATGAACGATTTTATTGGTGACCATTATAGTGTAAATCCGTTAACTCTCCCGTTTATACGCAATATATCTACGATTTACGCGTCGTAATATATATACATAAACGTTCACATAATTTAACACCGTAACAAGTGAAATCTTGTTAACTTATCTATTTTGTCATTTTTAAAGCAAATATACATAAAACATCTCTCATATGTACCAAATTTCATGCTCGACAAACAAGTTACACATTTAACGCAATTTTACCGTTTCTACCGCACAAAACGCACAAGTATACATGCATAGTTTAAATTTCCCACTATCATGTTAACACTTAACATATTATCACATTCTCATACATAACACATTTTAACACATAAGGTTCACCCAAAATTTTACCTATATTAGTGTATATTGAAAAATGCGTATTTTAGCGATTTGGTAACGGTTTTGGGCGTCGGAAGTCACGTATGACCAACCAAACACCAAGTAAACTTAAAATTAGTTAAAATACTCATTTTTAAACTAAAAATATCAGTTTACTTACTGATCTAAATCAGTTTTATAAAAATCACTCGAATAGCCGATTTTTGACCGTTTTAACGCATAGTTTTGCGTTAAACGTTACTATAACCATCCCAACTCGAAAAGACTTGATATTTAACACAATACATGTTATTGACTGATTAAAATAGTGATCATAATCAAATTAGTGCAGTTTTTATGTAAGTCACATAAATCATGCGATTTCACGTATTTTACAACTTTTAATGTACCAAGTACAACATGCAAAGCTAGCAAACATTATGACAAAATCATATATCACTAAACACTTTAAAATAACTTTATTTTAGTGTTTATAAATCTTATTAAATCTGATTTCTACTAAATCATACTCAAATCATCTTTTTATAATCATAAATCATCATGCATGTCCAAGTAAATGTATCTAATGCATTCATGCAACAACATCATCATCTTTTATGTTCTAATCATGTTCAAGAACACATACACATGCATATACACGAAATATTTACACCTACATATACCTCCAAAAGTTCACTTTCTCATCAAATCCCTTTTTAAATCATGAAACACTTGTAGATCATTATTCTATGACATTTTTTATTCATGCATGAATTCTATCATTCAAGAATCATATTATTCAAGAATCACTCAACCAAAAATCAAAACACAATTACATATACACACACATATACCTACGGATACTCATTCATACACATACACACCCACTTTCATTTTGTACAAAAACCCGTTTGTTATTGTTTTCAAGTTTGTGTTTTATTCCAAGAACAAGAGAAACTTTTCAAGATCATCAACATCATTATGAACCAAGAACAAATTTAGAGAATGATTTTTATACCTTCAAGGTTCTTAGTGGGGTTTTGACAAAAATGATGATATGGAGCTTGGTTGACTTTATTTCTCCTAGAACCATCACGGATGCAGATTTCAATCTGGATGATACTGTGGCTAACATATTCTCGCAGGGTTCTTGGTCTTGGCCTATGGCTTGGAGAGACCTCTTTCCGGTTCTCATTCAAGTAGACCAAATACAGTTAAATCCGACAAAACATGATAAAGTGGTTTGGAGGGATGGTAGTGATATAATGGACTTCTCCTCTTCGTGTGTTTGGCAATCGATTCGGTACAAGCTTCCGGAAGTGAATTGGTGTAATATTATTTGGTTTTCGCAGTGTATTCCTCGTCATGCCTTTATGATGTGGCTGGTCATCAAAGGTAAGCTCTTGACTCAAGACAAAATTCTTAAATGGGATATCGCTCGGAGGAAGAACATGAATATGATGTGTTGCCTTTTATGCTATCAGAATTTTGACTCACATCCGCATCTATTCTTTGAATGCAAATATTCGTCTCAAGTTTGGCATGTCATTCGTAACAAGGTGAACATGGATGATGTTAGTCCGAAATGGACTGATATAGTTGATTGGTTGCTGGTTCGGGTACGTTCCAAATCGGCTATGAATTATGTTGCTAAACTCCTTGTTGCGGCTGCTGTGTACTTCTTATGGCAAGAAAGAAATGCTAGACTTTTTAAAAATCAGCTGAGACCGCCGGAGAAACTTAGTGAGATTATCTTAAACACGGTCAGATACAAGTTGATGGGAGCTAAACTAAAGAACACTTCAAGTGTGAGGAGACTTCTTGTAGAGTGGGAGATTCGAGGGGATCAAGTCGAGGACGATGGAGGCTGATTAATTTTGTTTTCATGTCGTATTTGTCTAGATTGTAGTCTAGTTGTCTCATTGTCTTGTGTGGATGGTTGGTTGTTTTTTGTTTCACTTTCATGGGGCATGTCCCATGATTGAATTAGTGTAGACTCTCTACACTACTTGTTTTGTTTGGTTGTGAATATATAGAATCACCGGGGTAACCCTTTACCCAAAAAAAAAGAGCTTGGTTGATGCTTAAAACACCTTAAAATCACCTCTAGATTACTATATGGACTCATAAACACCTTGTAATGAGTTTGAATCCTTAAGAACAATGTTAGAATTTTCGAAATGTAGGTGATATGGGGTGTTTTCGGCTGATTAGAATAGAGAGAGTGAGTTAATGTGTCTTTGAAATGAGTTTCCTTGGACATTGAAGTTTATTAATAGATTTAAGACAAGTTGTCATCATCCACCTCCTATTTTAGCCAATTGAAACATGAGAGAGGAGAGAGAGAAGGTTGCATGGCTGCCACCATTCTCAATACTCACACACCCCCATATATATATGCATACATATATATATATATATAGATTAAAACTGGTATTTTACTGGATACCGGGTATTTTATCTAGCGTTTTAATCCCGTTTTAGTGCGTTTTAAATTATTTTTAACACTCTATAAAAATAATCTCACCAAAATATTATTGAACAATATTTTGTTTGCCTGGACTGGCTAAGTTGTCGGTATTTGGCAGTATACGCGCTGTGCTGCGCGGTACGCGCTTAAAATCGCAAAAATAGGGATTTATGCGTTTTTATTTATTTTTATCATTCTAAAGTGATAAACTCATCAAATTATTACTAAAATGATTATCAGTTGCCTTGACAGGCTGTGTTGACAATATTTTGTCAGTATACGCACTGCATTGCGCGGTACGCGCTTAAACTCGAAAAATAGAGTTTCTTAGCGTTTTAATTTATTTTTCCTCACGAATAGAATTAAAATTATTATTCTAATCATAATAGACTATTTTTAGGATTTCAACACTGATCGGGTGGTCACCGACGTTCGTTTCGTATTTTAACCGTTACGCGATAAGCGTTAATGTTATCGTTGCCAACATAATTTTTACCAAAGTTTAAATTTACCAACTCATTAAATTTCACATATAAACATCATAATCAGTCAAATACAGCCCTGTTACATATTCACAACACGTGTTACAATTGTACGGTACGGCCTGAAAAGCCGGGTGTCACATAAATTACCTGCCAAGCAAACCAAGGTGAGTTCACACGCTTTATTAAAAGCAAACGTTCCCGGTGGTTGGGAAACGGAACAAACGACGCTTTCCCAGGTTTGGGATTGCTTACTATTCCTGGTTTGGAATACGGTTAATTACAATTTATATTTCATTAACAAGTGTACTAAACGAAACTCTATCACGAAGTCCCCACTTTCTATACCGATTAGTCGTTGGTGCCTTGGGAACGGGATATTAGTCGATAGCGCTATTTAGGTTACACCAACCTCACACGGTGCCTGGAGGGGATCGGTCGTGAACTAATAGGTCGTGGCAAACCGTCAATGATGATAGACATTGACAAACGGGGCAACAACGATGTAACAGGTCGCTAAAGTATTCGGTATACGTAGTTTAGTAGCTTACATATGCGGTAGCTCCCCATGGCATGATATAAATGAGTAACATAACAAACACAAGTTTTATGGAATTAAAACTAGACAAAACCGTGAACTCGCCAACTTTATGTTGATACCCTACTGCATGCTCTGCAGGTACTCAGTAATTGCTCAGGAGCTTGCAGCGGGGAGTGTAGTGGTCGCGTTAAACCGTGTTAGGTTATCCTTTTAATAATTATGAACTTTAAACTACTGTTTTAGACTGTTAAACTTATGCTTCAGCTGTTTACTTTAATTACTACTTTTGAACTGTGAACCTTAGACTTTAGTCATTAATCGTATTGGTTGTAATGAAGAATGTTTATTATTGTATTGTTCAATAAGATTGGTGGCTTGATCCTGGACAGTCGCACGTCTCGCGGTAGTACTCCGCTTATGGAAATTGAGGGTGTGACACCTACTATTTCACTAGTTATGGTCTCTTTTTTCTGGTGACACCTACTATTCCGTTGTGTGACTTAGGGTGTGGTTTGACATGTTTTACTAGCGATCGAACCAGATGCCGGAACTCGTCGGTGGTGAATATAGTTAGAGGCAGATGGTTATCGACGACGAAATAGCCAGCCACGGAATAGTGGTGATGCGAAGTGGCCGGACCATACTTTGGGATGTCGGTACTATTCAGATGAAGATTACACGAACTGAATGGGGGAGAAATGTGATCTTTGCCTTCTTTTGAATCGAACAAAAAAACCCACTTGGAGTTCTTGTTGTTCATGTAGTGGCTCAGATCGGTGGTTGTTGTGGTGATATTACTGTAGAGAGTCAAGCCTACTTATGTTGTTAATAACAAAAAGAATTATTCATCTAATGTTAGAATGAGAAATGACCATTCTACCCATTGTGTGGATGACATGTGAATTGGATCTAACAAGGAATATGGATGATGTTTGTAACATGGATTGAAATTGCAAAGATTTAAAACCACAGAGTTTTGGCCAAACCTTTTAAAATTGCAAAAAAATACAGCTTGAACTAAACCTTAAGGACGGAAAATGCAATTTACTTTTTCTTTTTATAAAAGAAATTTGCAAGTTACAAATAAAATATACATTTTGTTATGCTTTTTTTATTAGAGTTAATTACATAGTTAGTCCCTGTGGTTTGCACAAAATAACAACATTAGGTACTAATAGTTTAAAATCACATTCTAGGGTATTAACTTTTCATTTTGTAACGTTTGAGGGTATTAACTTTTTATTTTGTAACGTTTGAGGGTATTAATTTTTCATTTTGTAACGTTTGAGGGTACTAATAAAATGTGATTTTAAGCCTTTAAACAGTGCTAATACCCTCAAACGTTACAAAATGAAAAGTTAATACCCTAGAATGTGATTCTAAACTATTAGTACCTAAGGTTGTTATTTTTTGCAAACCACAGGGACTAACTATGTAATTAACTCTTTTTATTATTATGAAGATGGTTAAAGCTTAAACGTGGTGTGTTGTGAGACCCATCCACTTTTCTTTTTTCAAAGTTCATCAACTTACTTTATTAAGTTTTATAAACACAACTTCAGTTTTACTTAAGTAAATATATGAAAAACAAAAAAAAATTAATAATAGGTAAATTGAATGTGCCACCTTTCATGTTTTTTGAAGTTCGTTTCCAAAAGCTTGTCAGGAATAGAGCTGCGCAATAAAACATTTTTGGGTCTCCTCACCTCGGTTGTTATATAGGCGCTGTTGGGTCTCCAAAAACTCTATCACCGATGGTCTAAGACTGGTCATGTGCACCATGATTATGTTAGGGAATTAAAACAAAAAGAACCGAATTGATCCGAGATTCATGATGCACCTTCACGTTGAAACTTTCAATTTTTGAACCCTAGCCAGGGGCTCTCCCCTGGACCTCGCCATGGCTTACAGCCTCTTGAACCCTCCTCTCAGGGTTATTGCCCCCGGACCCTACCTTCCTTGGAACCCCATTGCTTAGGGGCTTTGCCCCTAAAAACTAGTGAGTTTCCTGCATAATTAACCTATTTGATGTATATTATGGTGCACATTTCACACTGGTCAAACAAGTCAATCCAATTACATTAAAGAAAAATAAACACATTAAAACATAAGGGTGGACGGTGTGGGAGTTGGGGAAGGGTTGATGAAGCCCGACCCCGTACGGGAACATCGGCCCCTGACCCGGTGTGAAAAAAACCCCGGAACATGGGGACCTAGCACCAATCGATGGAGAAGTGGGTTTTTTTTCCTGTTTTGTGTGTGTGTGTTCTGGAGCTTTTTTATCTTCATTTGAAGGAAGAAGGAGATTTAAAGTGTTGTTTGAATTTGCAAACAAGCCCTTGATGTTTGTTTTAATATTAAATAGTAGACCTCAAAATTTGGTTTTAATCTTTAAATAACCTTAGTTTCGTTTAGTTTTAAAAAGGACCTAAAACTAAAAAAAAATTTAATTATTTACATTTTTTTTAGTTAAAATATTGTATTTTAAAAATTAAATTAAATTAAAATAGTTTATTTAGGGGAAATCTGGGAAAACTAAAAAAAGACGACACGGGAAATGGGAAAATCTGGACGACACTCTCCGCCTTAAAGAATCAAACTCATAAATTATCTATCTTAAGTTTTAATTATAATCTTTAAATCCCCTATGAACTTTTTTCATCCCGAAAAAAGTAGATCCAGAATATTATAAAATAAATGAAAATATGTATACATTTCAAGAACAAATAGTAAATACAAATTATTTATTAGAGGGTGTTTGGGGTTGAGTTTTGAAAATAGATTATACGTTTTGAATAATCAGAATCAGATAATTTTAACTGTAACAAAACGTGATGTTAAAAGTTAGTGTTTGGATTTGATTATGTTGCTTTTTTTTTTTTGGGTAAAGGGTTACCCCGGTGATTCTATATATTCACAACCACAAAAAACAAGTAGTGTAGAAAGCCTATACTAGTTCACTCATGAGACATGCCCCATGAATGTAAACAAAAAACAACCAATCATGCCAACGAAAGAGAAAACTACTAGACTCTAATCTAGAAAAACACAAAAACAATTAACGACTACTCAACCCCCTTCAATCTCATTAGAAAGACTTTGAATCTCCCAATCTTCCATAAGCTTCTGAACTCTAGTAGTATTCTTCAGCTTCACTCCCATCAACTTATACCGAACCATTTGAACAATAGAAGCACTTATAGTTTCTGAAGGTCTTAACTGGTTCTTAAACAACCTAGCATTCCTCTCCTGCCAAATCATGTAACTCGAAGCCGCAACTAAAATTCTAGCCACCAGATTTGACGCAGACTTCGACTGGGCACGAACTAGAAGCCACTCCACAATATCCCCCCAAATCGGCTGAACCAAATCCATACCGACCTTTTTTCTAACCATGTGCCAGACTTGAGACGAGAATTTGCACTCAAAAAATAAGTGATTATGTGAGTCAAAATTCTCATAACAAAGTAAGCAGCACATCATGTTCATATTTTTCCTTCGAGACAGATCCCATCCCAATATTTTATCCTGAGTAAGTAACTTACCCCTCATAATTAACCACATTAGGAAGGCATGCTTTGGAATACATTGAGAAAACCACACAATAGAGCACCACTGAAGTTCAGGTTCTGTATAGCGAATCGAATTCCAAACACCTGAAGCCGAAAACTCGCTGATATGATTACCATCAAGCCAAACCATCCTGTCTCTTTTATTCGGGTCAAAATTCACATTATCAAGCTGAATAAGAACCGGATAAAGATCCCTCCAAGCTGTAGGCCACCTCCAAACTCCATTATTTCTAATATCAGCAACTGTATCCTCCAAAGTAAAACCCGCATTCGAGATAACTCTAGGTGACAGAACATCACCCAGCGGCCTTAAGGAGCACCATAAATCATACCATGCTGAAGTTGTGGTACCATTACCAACCTCGGTCCAAACATGATTTCGCATTAACGGTCTCAGTTGTAATAATTTCCGCCAAGACCAGCAACAATTGCTAGGCACAGTGCATCTCCAGAAACTTTTACCTTTAAGCCTGTACGAATGAACCCAATCGACCCACAAAGACTTGCATTTAGTGATAATACTCCAAATATGAGAAGTCATAAGAGCTTTGTTGATATCACCAATACGTCTAATGCCTAACCCACCTTCATATTTCGGAATACAAATAGCCTTCCAAGAAACTTTCGCTTTCCCTTTATGAAAATTGCAATCTTGAGACCAAAGAAAATTTCGCATTCTCGCTTCCAAATCATTAACCACTCGGGTCGGCAATATGAAAACAGAAGACCAATAAATATGCATAGAGGACAAAACTGATATTATAAGTTGCAACCTGCCAGCAAAAGAAAGCATCCTGTTCCTCCAATGCATAATACGCTTTTCAAGCTTTTCCACAAGAACGTTACAATCTTTATACAAAAGCCTAGAAGAAATGAGTGGCACCCCCAAGTACCTGACTGGAAGCGTACCCTCCACAAAAGGCATAATTCTCAAAATAGCACTTTTAATGTAGCTAGGCACATTGCAAAAGAAAACCGTACTTTTTTGAACACTAGGAACCAACCCTGACATTTTGGTAAAAGAATCCAACGACCTCATAATAAACTTTGCCGAAGCAATCTCACCTCTAGCAAAAAGAAACAAATCATCTGCAAAGCATAGATTTATAATTTGCTGCCTTTCACACCGATTATGAAACTTAAACGAGGAATCAATTCTTATCGAGTGATGCAGAATGGCTGTCAAAATTTCCATAACAAGAGTGAAAAGATATGGGGATAATGGATCCCCTTGCCTTAGCCCACGATTTCCCTTGAAATAGCCATGAACATTACCATTAACACAAACAGAATATGAAGTAGTTGAAACACATACCATGATCCAATTCACCATCTTGATATTGAAACCAAACCCAATTAGAATACTCCTTAGAAAATTCCAGTCAACCGTATCATAGGCTTTTTGAATATCAACTTTAAAAGCGCACCGTGGCGGGCCAGCATTCCTATGATAATTATGCATAAGCTCTTGAGTCAACAGAATATTATCCGAGATTTTCCTTCTTGGGACAAATGCAGATTGGTTTATACTAACTATCTCGTTTAGAGCCCCCTTCACTCTATCCGCAATAATTTTGCTAATGCACTTGTATAAAACATTGCAACATGCAATAGGGCGATAATCAGTAATAACCGAAGGTGTAGGAACTTTCGGCACAAGCACAATAAGAGTATGGTTTAACTCGCGTAACAAATTCCCTGTATCAAAGAAATCAATAATAGCTTTAGAGACATCCACCCCAACAATATTCCATGCACTCTTGAAAAACGCAGCAGTGTAACCGTCCGGACCCGGGGCCTTATCAATACCAATAGAAAACATAGCCGCTTTCACTTCCTCCACAGAAACCTGACGAATCATATGGTGAGCCGTAGCCGAATTCAAAGTATTAGAAAATAAATCTGGCGATGGAAGCATAGAAACGTCCCCTGTACACCCCAAGAAATTCTCATAATGACTAACAAAAGCATCATGAACCATATCACCTTCGAACACATTTCCACTCAAATCCCGAATAATATCAATCCTGCTACGATGATTCCTATTTTTCAGAGCAGAATGGAAAAAAGCAGTGTTCATGTCTCCAGCACACAACCAATCTACTTTAGATTTCTGCTTCAGAAAGCGTTCCTCATCAAGTAACGCTTCTTGATAACAGTTTGTAACTGTAGTTTCTTCAACTCTAAGGTCAGCATTCAAGGGATCCTTATCTATAGACTGCTGAATACTCTCAAGCCTTGTACGAAGCTCATTGGTTTTGTTGTGAAGATTACCTTGTTTAAACAGAAGAGCGCGAAGAGGCCGTTTAAGTAGCCGAAGCCTTTTAACAATAGAAAACTGATGCACACCATTAACTCTAGTATCCCAAGTCCGATTGACAATATCTAAAAATTCCGGTTTATGAACCAAAAAATTAGCAAATTTAAATGGTCTCGGTTTCAACTTGCCAGCTTCAGGAATTTTTAGGACACAAGGAGAGTGATCCGAAAGACGATAAGGCTGAAAAACTGCTACCGCACATGGAAAGTTAGAAACAAATTGAGTATTTCCCAAAACACGATCAATTTTCTTTAGTAATCCGACACCTTTCTTTGGTTTTTGATTCCACGTAAAATGGATTCCCGAACTATTAATGTCAAACATCTCAATATCATCCACACACGATTGAAAATCCCTCATGCCAATAGAAAACAAAGACGTTCCCAAAGATTTATCTTCCATATTTAGAGCCGAGTTAAAATCACCCATAACGAACCAAGGATTATCACCAACTAAAATTTCAAACATTTCAAAGTTTTTTGATTATGTTGCTTGATATCAACATAATCAAATCTACACCAATAATCAGATAATCAACTATTTGAGTGTTTGCCAAATATATATTTAAAAAATAAACAGGTGAAAATCCTTTTCTAAACGCAAATAATCAATTTTTGGAAAACTACATTATGTTGCAGTAGGGGGGAGCTGCTTTTGGAAAACTGCGTTTTGTAACTTTCTAAATGCGAATAATCAATTTTTTAATTTTTTTACCCAAACAATCAAAACTGTTTTTTTACGATTTCAAAACTCAATAATCAAAAATCTCCTTCAAAACTCAACCCCAAACACCCTCTTAGTGTTTAAAGTTAAAATTTAGAATAAAAAATGTTTTTTATTATCATTTTTAAGAGAGAAAAGGTAAAGAGGAAGTATGAGTTGTCCGCCATGCTGAGTAGTTTTCGGCTTCTGTTACAAAGTGTCTCCCTTTTAGAGGGATAAAAACATGAACTCCCTTTTTGGGTAAAGGGTTACCCCGGTGATTCTATATATTCACGATCAAATAAAACAAGTAGTGTAGAGAGTCTACACTAGTTCAATCATGAGACATGCCTCACGAAAGAAAACAACGTACAACCACAAAATTAACCAAAAACCAAACCCACATGACTACTAGACTAGAATCTAGAAATAATGTAAATAAAGAACACTAATCAGCCTCCATCATCCTCAATGTCTATCCTATGGATCTCCCATTCTCCAAGCTGCTTTCGCACTCTAGCATTATTCTTTAGCATCGCTCCCATCAGCTTGTATCTTACCGTCTTTAGAATAATTTCGCTAAGCTTTTCCAGTGGTCTCAACTGATTTCTGAATAACCTAGCATTCCTTTCTTGCCATATGAAATAGGAAGAGGCCGCTACAAGAAGTCTAGCAACATAATTCGCAGCCGATTTTGATCTCGCTCGAACAAGTAACCAATCCACAATCTCCCCCCACCTCGACCGAACAGAAGACATACCCACCTTTTTTCGGACTATATGCCAAACTTGAGATGAGTATTTGCATTCAAAGAATAAGTGGGAATGAGAGTCAAAATTCTCATAGCATAAAAGACAACACATCATGTTCATGTTCTTTCTTCGCGAAAAATCCCATTGCAGAATCTTGTCTTGAGTAAGTAATTTACCTTTAATGACCAACCACATCAAGAACGCATGCCTTGGAATACATTGAGCAAACCAAACAATACTACACCAATTAACTTCAGGCTCCCTGTGCCGAACCGAATGCCACACGGTCGACGAAGAGAACTCGCTAAGATCATCGCCATCTCTCCATAATAATCTATCAGGTTTAGTTGGATTTAAATGCACTTGGTCTAGCTGATTTAGAACCGGAAATAGATCTCTCCATGCTACGGGCCAGTTCCAGTTGCCATGTGAGTAAACGTTAGCCACCGAATCATTCAGTCTAAAATCCGCGTCCGTAATAGTTCTGGGTGACAGAAAATTACCGAGAGGCCCTAGATCACACCAATGATCGAACCAGACTGAAGTATTAGTGCCATTGCCTATGTCTGACCAAATATGATTCCTGATAAGTGGCCGCATTTGAATCAATTTTCTCCAAGACCAACAACAATTAGAGGGCGTTCTACAAACCCAGAAATTGTTACCTTTTAATCTGTAGCTGTGCACCCAATCCACCCACAAAGATGTCACGCCTAGAAATAATACTCCAAATGTGATTCGTCATAAGAGCCTTGTTCATATCCCCAATTCTTCTAACACCCAATCCCCCTTCATATTTCGGAGTGCAAACAGAATTCCAAGAAACTTTAGATTTGCCCTTTGTAAACGAACTTTCTTGAGACCATAAAAAATTTCGCACTCTGGTTTCAAGGTCATGAATTACACGAGCTGGTAATATAAAAACCGACGACCAATAAATATACATGGATGAGAGAACAGAAATAATAAGTTGAAGCCTTCCTGCAAAAAGATAGTAACTTATTCCTCCAGTTCGTAATACGTTTCTCAAGGCGGTCCACAAGCACACGACACTCGTTATAACCGAGTCTAGAAGAAATTAGAGGCACACCCAAATAGGCAACTTTCCTTCAGCAAACGGCATAATATCCAGAATAGCATCTTTGACATGGCCATTAACATTACAAAAGAAAACCGTACTCTTTTGATTACTAGGCACTAACCCTGACATCTTTGTGAAATTTGAAATAGACGTCATAATACATCTCGCCGAGTTGACTTCTCCTCTAGGTTGATGATTCGCTGCTTTTCACATTTATTATGAAATTTAAAAGATGAAGCAATACGAACCGTATGTTGAAGGATGGCCGTCAGAACCTCCATGACTAGGGTAAATAAATAAGGGGATAGTGGATCCCCTTGCCTTAAACCACGCTTACCCTTGAAAAAACCAAGCACCGACCCATTAACACAAATCGAAAACGAAGCAGTAGAGACACAAACCATAATCCAATCCACCATCTTAGCATGAAAGCCGAACCCAATTAAAACACTTTTGATAAATTCCAGTCAACAGTGTCATAGGCTTTCTGGATATCAACTTTAAAAGCACATCTCGGGGGACCCGAATTTCTGTGGTAATTGTGCATTAGTTCTTGAGTTAGGAGAATATTATCAGAAATTTTCCTCCCCGGAACAAAAGCAGATTGATTAACACTGACAATATCATTCAACGTGCCTTTAACTCTATCCGCAATAATCTTACTGATACACTTATAGAACACATTGCAACAAGCAATCGGACGATAATCAATGACATTCGAAGGAGTGGGTACCTTTGGAATCAGCACAATAGTCGTATGATTCAATTCCCGAAGCAGATTACCTGTCTCAAAAAAATCGATGATAGCACATGTAATATCATCACCAATAATAGGCCATGCACTTTTGAAAAAAGCCGCTGTATATCCATCAGGGCCAGGAGCTTTGTCACTCCCAATAGAAAACATCGCCTTCTTCACCTCCTCCGCAGTTACCTGGCGAACCATATGAGAAGCAACCTGGGTAGATAGAACTTTAGAGAATAAATCCGGGGCCGGAGTAAGAGAGATATTTCCTTGAGAACCAAAAAATTTCTCATAATGCTCAACGAAAGCTTGATAGACCGTATCACCTTCATAGAGGTTTCCTCCCGAATCCTTAATAACATCTATTCGGCTATAATGATTCCTGATTTTCAAGGATGAATGAAAAAACGCAGAATTCATATCCCCCGCCCTCAGCCAATCAACCTTAGACTTTTGTTTCAGAAAACGTTCCTCATCCAAAGAGGCCTCCTGCAACTTACGACTAGTGGTGGTCTCGGCTTCCCTGAGATCGATGTTTAACGGATCCTGATCAATTTTTTGTTGGATCTCATCCAATTTCAGCCGAAGGGTCTCAACTTTTTTGTGGAGGTTTCCTTGTTTAAATAACAGAGATCTCAAAGGATTTTTCAGCAAACGTAACTTCTTGACAACCCTGAACTGATGTACGCCATTGACGCTAGAATCCCAATTCTTTTTTACAATCTCTAAAAATTCTGGTTTAAAAACCAGGAAGTTAGCAAATTTAAAAGATCGCGGCTTCAACTTACCAGCATCAGGAAACGAAAGAATACAAGGACAGTGATCCGATAGCCTATACGGCTTGAATATGGCCACCGAGTTGGGATATTCGGAAACAAACGGAGTATTCCCCAACACTCGATCGATTTTCTTTAGCAACCCAATCCCCTGCTTAGGCTTTTGGTTCCAAGTAAATTGAATCCCTACTCGGTTTATATCAAAGACCTCCATATCATCGACACACTCTTGGAAGTCCCTCATACCAATAGAAATCGAAGAAGATCCCATAGAATTATCCTCCAGGTTAAGAGCGGAGTTAAAATCACCCATAATACACCAAGGTTTATTACCAACAAGGACTTTGTGCATGGAAAGATTATGCCATAACTCTCTACGGGAGACATAGTAATTCGCAGCGTAAACAATAGAACAGAAAACCATCCTTTTATCCAATTTAAAAACAAGCTGAAGATGCATAACCTGAGGAGACTGAGCCAATACCATCACATCAAAAATGGCAGGATCCCATCCAATAATAATTCTCGTACCTTTGTCACAGCAACCTCCATTAGAAGTCCAATCCCAAGAACGAAACACTAACTTGCACACTTTGCCCAATTTACCGACATCCACATGAGATTCTAGAATGGCACACAAGCTCAAATTAAAATCCTTAACTGCCTGCCGAACCTCCATTTGTTTGAGAGGGCGGTTCAACCCCCTTATATTCCATGTAGCGATACTAACCATCGTTAACTCTCAATGAAGGAGTGCTTACCCCTTTTTTATTATTTATGTTCCGAGTACCATCCGTCATAAAACCATCCATTTCATCATAAACCTCCTCAACATCGTCTTCATCAGAATCCCCATTATTCATGCCCGACTGCTTTTTACTAGGACCCGAATCGTCCTCCACCTCATTAAGAACATCAAACGGATTCGTTGATCTAAAAGAATTAGAGGTAGAGGCCTTGCCGTTGTCACCCTTAGGTTTTTGCCCCACCGGTCGATATTCGAACTTAGCTTTTTGCTTATTCACAGGAATCCCAACCTTCTTAGCAGTTTTTTTTTACCATAAACTCCTATATAACCATCCTGATCCACACCAGACATCTTTTTTGGCTGTTTGTTTTTTTGTCTAGTATGATCGTCATACATAACCTTACTTTGTTTGATTGGTTGCTTAGGACATGACTCAGTAGAATGACCAAACACACAACATGTGGCACAACGATACGGACTCCATTCATACTCCACATACATAGTCTCTTTAATAAAACCCTCCCCTTCAGCTTCAGGAATTGCCATAGTAATTTGTTCACGAAAAGCTTTGTCAGCAGAGATTTCAACCAACGCTCGAGCATAGCTGCTACGACCCCACGAGTCCATGCACATAGACGTGGTAAAAGAATCCAACATCTTTGGTTCCCCAATAGTTGTTGCAATCATGCTTAGACCATCCTCCGTATAAGCCGCAATAGGAATTTCATGTATCTTAACCCACACTTGAACCTTCTTTACCTCTTTCTTCTCGAGTTTAGTTGTTGGGGTCCAGCCATTAAGAAACAGCGGTTGTGATCTAATTATCCATGGCCCATCCTTTAGAACATTCAACATACCAACTTCACCATTAAACTTGAAAAAGAAAAAACCATTCGCGTTCATCATAGTTTTCTGCAACCCATATTTCTTCCAATTAGATCGCACAAAATAATCAACAACTGGAAACGCTACTCGATCTCCTAAGAAATACCCGTACAAAGTGTTAGCCAACTTATCTTTCACAGCACGCACTGATTCCTTTGGCAGAACAACATCACAGCCCTCATGTACCATTGAGCTAGCAAGAGGTCTAAAATTAACTTTCTTTGAATTATTGCCTACAACCGAATCTGCATATGACATAGGTTTAGAAGTGATTTCCTGAATCGGCTGGGGTCCTTTTGAAACACCAGTACCAGCCAAATTGCCTCCGGAGCCTTCACTATCAATGTTAACAGGTTTGGAAATGGCAGCGAGTCCATCGATAACCGAAACATTATCAGAGCAAAACATACCCCTCCTCGGCAACACTGGTTTACCTTCGATATTAGTCACACGAAGACTAATGCCGCAAACAGGAACTGTATCCGGAGATAAAGGAGTAGACCCTACCCCTTGAGTCGCAGTATCATTCAGAACATCAGCAGCCGCTGGAGATAAAGGATAACCATCCCGATCAAACAATCCTCGGTTCACCTGATCTAAAGGGATGTTACTCCCAGATAAATCACGATCATTCATTAGAAGAAACACAACTCTCCCTTAAACAACGTAAATGAAAACACCATGCAATCCAGACACGTCCACGAAACCAAGAAAACGAAGAACCCGAAGACAGAAAAAAGAAAACCCTAATCCTGAAACCCTAGCGCCGAATTTCAATCCTTAACAGATTAACCCAGAGTATCAATCTAGCTAAATTAAACTCAGTTAACCGCGACCAATAACACCCGGATTAATAGGATCTCGAAACAGCAACTATGGCGACGATTGAAGAAAAACGAAAATAAAACCCTGATTTCGGATTGATTACTATTGTTAACGAGTTCGTTATAGAGATTTGATAAACAAACCTCTAATCACAGACTGTTATACAAACGAATCTCAAAGAAATTAGGTTTCATGATGAAACAAGAAAATCGCCCAGGAGAGAGAGCAAAGGGTTTCTTTGTTTACTGAAAAAGTACACTAACATGAACTCCCTTTTACAATATATATGAATCACGTCAAAAAATGTATAATTCTTGGATAGTACAACCTGCTACATATTATGCCGCTAAGAGAATTAGGAGGCATTTGCTAGCCTTCCTACTTGGTTTTATTATTTGTTATAAAATCACCGGGGTAACCCTTTACCAAAAAAAAAAAAAAAAAAAAAAAAAACATGCTACATATTATGTTGTAGATTAAAGCTCGGTATGTAAAATGTTTAATGATATAATTTTGTAAGAATGCACTTATTTTTTTTATAGTTTCTGTTACTACTATAAATGTAATTGGATAAATAATTAATTATAATAATAATAATAATAATAAGTAATATATAACTAATCACTAAATAAAAGATTAAAAAAAGACAACTAAAAGACAAAAAAGCTAAAAACTTAACAAAAGTTGTTAACTAAAAGATAAAATAGACTAAAAACAAAATAAATTTTTTTATTAATTGATGTGATGTTTTTATAGGGGGTGTAATTAGTAATTAGGGGGGGTGTATTTAGAATGAACCATTTTTTTTTCCAAGCCACATGCTAACTAGACCCACACACGATATCACATCACATCATGCCAAGACATATCTAATCATAACCTAATTAACAGGCGGACAACAAACCTACACCAATATTTTTAGTCCGCGATCTTAGGATTCCGATATGGAGGAGAGATTGCTGAGAAGGAAGAGGGAGGCATGCGGGCGACATGTAGGAGAGATGTGGCTGAAGAGAGAATCATAGCACACAATTTTGTTAGACGGGAAGGAGAGAGAACTCACATAAACCAAGCTAAAAAGGGGATTGTAAACCTATTGTAGATGCTCTAACCATTTTATGGTATCTAGGGATGCATGGTAATTGTCTTTGTCTACATATATTTTCTTTTTAAGGTTTCTTTACTTGAGTTTCGTTAAACAGCCCATTTGGCAGTGGAAACTCCAAAAAGAATAACAGCTTTTTCACTTTAACATTCAGATGCTAAGCAGAAAATTCACACAAAGCCAAGATGACATAATTCTGAGTTATACCTTCATATTCATTAAACAAGAAACTTAAAAGTCAACCAAATTTCCTCAAACGCCTTCACTATGATACCATGATACTCATTTGAATTCAACGAGAGGTAAAAAGCAAGAAGCTTTTCCAAATCCTTGGGCTCCCGTATGTTATAGTCCACAATCATCTCCATCATTGATTCCTTCAAGTCCTTACATGGGTCAAAAGTTGACTTCACAATGCAACAACTACTTGAAAACTTCTTTTCATCATCTCCTACAACCTTCTTGCATACTTTGGAAGAATTCGATCTCGAAATTAATTTCTTCTTCTTCGTCTTCATATTATTGTTATCGTGGATGTTCTCTTCTATAGTTTTGATGGACACTGCACTTTCTTGATCATTCTCCTTGGGCTTAGTTGATGTATCCATCTTTGGTTTTGTTCTGATTTGAGGAGGCTTTTGAATCAACTCATACCCATTTGAATCTTGAACACTTTTGGTGTATGAGATCTCGTTAAACTCGAGTTCAAGATCCGTGATTGAAGAACTGGTCACTCCACAACCACAAGTGGTTGAGAATGGTCTATCTAAGAGCGGAATTGAGTCGAACAAAGGAGAATCAAAGCAACTGCTACTAGGGGAAAGAAACAAATCTTGATTAGTATTAGTTGACTCAGTGGGTCGAATATATATGGAACCGAGTACATGTTTTGGAACAGGCGGCCTGTTGATAGTAGTTCTGTTTGAGGGTGATGAGTAAAGTTTAGGGGTGTAGCACAAAGAGTTTCTTGGGTGGTTATTTGAAGTTGAAAGCCTTGTTATGGGGAATGCTGGCTGTGGTGGTGGCGGTCACGGCAGTGTTCATGTCTCTAAGCCTGTAAAACCAAGCATTTGGTATCATATGTGATAATCTAAACTTCTGCTTTCCCATAAAGACGTCTCTTGTATTCGTGCTTACAAGGTTTGCTATATAAAGTAGGAATGTTGTTATAAACTTTAATATGCTATTCGTGTGTATATAATGCATAAACATATTACATATATGAGTTGTATAGAAAGTTTAGTTGCTGTCCTTTGCAACTTTAATAAAAAAAAAAACCGTAGGAATGAAGTTTAGAGAGGAGGGGTCCGTAGGGATAATATTGAAAAAGTTGCGCATGTTCGTTCATGATCAACACCCCCACTCCACATGCATTATTGCTTTGTTTTCATCCTTTCTGCTTTTTCTTTTTGCTGTAAATCATATTATTGACACGTGAATAAGTATAAACTTTTAGACGATAAATTACCAATATTCCATAACTTCTTTCAATATTCAAACTTCTTAAGCCCATCCAGATTGTCTTTTCTAACGCTATGATAAAGGAATTAGAGTCGGTTAATTTAAAAAATAAAGTTACAATCAATGGCGCTATCTACAAGTTCAAGTCATTATTTTGAAAAGGTGGCAAGTATTGAAAGGATAATTGAATGTCAAAAAGGGTAAAAACCTTTTGGACCTGATACACAAGTCATTACTTTAACTTTTATGGAAAAAATGTTTAATTAATATAACTTAATATAATTTTTTTCTTATGATGTTTAGATTTTATATCTCCAAGAAAATTAAAACATTTCAAAAAAAGGAATAGTACCTTTCGTTAACCTTTTCTTATAAGTTAAAAGAATTTAAATTTACAAGCTTTATAGCATAGTGGCATTTTGAAGGTGGGATAAGACTTTGGGACCAATAGGTACTGGGTTCGATTCCCACAACAGGGTTTTTCCCATATTTATTGGGTTTCCTCCTGAATTGGTGTATAGGCATTATGCCTAGTAGAGATGGATATGATCGGGTGGTTCCGCTGCTGGCACGATGATACTCCAGTGGTCCGTCAGTGATCCAAATTTGCCGTTCAAAAAAAAAAGAATTTAAATTATACATGTAACTTTTAATAAAGCCAAGATGTTTTGTAATATACTTTTTAAGGGTGGGATCAAATAGAAAGTTTATTTTGGCTAGGAAAGATAGGAAGCAATAGGATTATCACATGCAGCAAATTTTAAAATAAAGAGAAAGGGTATTTTAGTCAATCCCATCCTTTCTTCTTCCTTCTTCTCCCCAGTTACTTCAAAACCCACCATTTTCAAAACTCACCATCTCCAACCTTTTCTTCACTTACTATCTCAATAAGCACAACATTATAGTGCGATTTTCGTCATCAATCAATGATTCAAACACCCGATCAACGTGTTCTTCAGCTTTTTTTTTTTTTTTTAAGAAAACCCAGTTTAATTTCATTCAAAATCTTGTTTTTTCCCGTGATTTTGAAGATAATCACTCGATCCATTCGATTCAATCGCTGATAAGTGTTTCTATCATTCAAAATTCGTCAATCGATGAAGAAATCGGCTTCGATCCATGTAAGAAATTCTTTAATTTCATTTTCACGATCTGGGTTTTTGATTTAGTCATTGTGTTTTACGATCTTGGCGGGGGTCCGGGGGCGGCAGCCCCTGGCGGGGTCAAAGGGGCAGAGCCCCTGGCTGGGGTTGAGCTGCCAGGTCAGCTCGAAATTTTTTTTTCGATTAAATTGCTTTAATAAAAATGCATGAGAAAAAATAATTTTCTATAAATTTGCCTCTGGAAAACTGCATTCGTAGACAGTTTTATGCCATTGCGTTTTAGAACTGCATTCCTGGTTCAGACAATTCACAGACAACTATTGTCCTGGTTCAATGCGTTTTAGAGAGAACACTTTCTTTGGTGTTTTTATGCCATTGTGTTTTAAAACTAAGACATTTTTATGCGTTTTCTGGTCATTGCGTTTTAGAAAAACATATTTTTTGAAGTGTTTTTAGTCATTGCGTTTTAGGTAAAACACATTTTTAGGTGTTTTCAGTCCATTGCGTTTTACAGAGAACACTTTCTTTTGTTTTTTTAGGTCATTGCGTTTTAGAAATGAGACATTTTTAAGTGTTTTCTGGCCATTGGGTTTTATAAATAAGACATTTTTTTGTGTTTTTGATGCATTGCGTTTTAGGTAAAACACATTTTTATGTGTTTTCAATCCATTGCGTTTTAGAAAACGGACATTTTAAGTGTTTTCTGGCCATTGCGTTTTAGAAATAAGACTTGTGTTTGTGTTTTTGGTGCATTGCGTTTTAGGTAAAACACATTTTTATGTGTTTTCAGTCCATTGCGTTTTAGAAACTAAAATTTCTTTTGAGTTTTTAGGCTATTGCGTTTTAGAAATAACACATTTCTTTGTGTTTTCTGACCATTGCGTTTTACAAATAAGACATTTCTTTGTGTTTTTTGTGCATTGCGTTTTAGAAAAATGTCATTTTAGGGGTTTTTTTTCCATTGCGTTTTACGCAACTGGGTTTTTTCATTGCGTTTTACGCAACTGGGTTTTCAAAAAAAATTTCGAAAATATAGCAATAGTATACTCGTTTTAAAGATAAAAAAACGCTCGTTTTTTTGGTGCAATTTTTATAAAAAAATAATGTCGTATGAAATAGTTATTAACGTTTAAAAAATGGGGGGCGAATTGGAGGAGAGAGAAACTATTGTCTTAGATTGACTAGATTGCCCCTAAACAAACTCACGCGCCTCTTTTCTTCCCTTTAATTTCCATCATTTAATCTTATCACTTGATTAACTAAATGGATGGTCAAGATCACTTCCTAGCATTCTTAGCCAAATAAACTTCCTATTGTATCTCCACCCTACTTTTTAAAACTTTGAAATGGTAACATATTTATTTATATCTTTTTAAAATGAAAGGTCGGTGGCTAATGAATGTCGTAAGAGTCAATAAAAAACCTAATTAAACTACATAGATAGTGTCACACCCCGACCGCGTAAAACAACAAACCGCGGCAGAATCGTCGGGGAGTGTCGTAACAGAATCATTGTTTCATAATACATGGAAATTGAAGTTTTGTTTTATTGAATTAAAAGAGGTTATAATGTCTTAAAAACAAAGAGACATAACATAATTAACTAGTCTTGTGTCTTTTATTGTCACTAAGGCCCAAGTCCGCCTAAGTGTATCTTGATCAATCCTATGCATCAACTCCTGAAAACACATGTGAACATAGGTACGTCAGCATAAAAATGCATGTGAGATACATAGGTTTTAATAAAATAGGATTCATGACTTGTAAGTTTAAAGAAAATGTTTAACAAAAGTTAGTCATGAACCTTAAAAGTATTTTCTTTTAGAAATCAAACTAAAATTGATAAGAAATCAGATGATTTAAAAGCATAATGCATAGTTAAGTGAATAACCAAGTAAAAATGAGTTTGTATAAAATATGTTGTTTGTAAAACAATGTTTCTGTGAAGATATGTTATTTGTGAAAGATGTAATATGTCTAAATTGAAATGGTTTAAATAACGCTACAATATGTAATATCATGAAGTACCAGCGGCGTATCCACCATGCTTTTATCATATTACACACGCCTCGTTATTTAAATCACTTACCCAAACAAACCACCAATGTAAAAAATGTTCATGTATAACCAAATGTTATGTATGGCAAAAATAAATAAAAATATCTATTCTAACCATATGCACAAAACAATGTATTTGAATAAATCAAAAGTTATGTTTTGTAAAATTAATGCTTTATTGATACAAACATCTATGCGGTAATGTTAAACGTCTACATCCAAGCCTTGCGACTGAGGACACAAACCCTTAACAAGTTAAAGGTTTATCAAACTTATGAATATCGAATTCGGTCATTCCTTCCACCCAAACAAACCTAGGATTTCAGGAATGGGAGTTGTCAATTCCTATGGTACCACTACCTACTAACGAGCGGCATGATCGGTGTTAATGAATGTATTTATGACCCGTTAAACAAACCAAATATCATACCAAATGTAAGCATGTTATATGAAAATAATTTACTTAAATATACTAAATGAACATACAAAGTAGAAATTTTTAATGTAAATCAATGTGTCCATATGCTACGCGAACATATGCAACAAGATGTCATATATGAAATCAATGTGCTATCATGTTAATAAAACATACATAGCAAAAACATGGAAGAAATCATGTACTATATGTGTACTAATGAACATAGCATGTATATGTTATAAAAGCATGAAAATAACAAGTAGGCACATGTGTTTCACCCCAAAACATTTGAAAACGGTAAAAGAGGGGTCTATGTACTCACTTGAGAATGCTTAGAAGTCTTGAATAACAACCAAGCAAAGCTAGAGGGGTCACGGAATCAAACGGCACCTAATATAGGTAGCTATGTTAATAAACCGGACCTAAATCGGAAGATCGGATAAAATGAGGTTTCGTAAACCAAATGAGTATAGGAACTCATGTAATATGGTTTAACAAAGCCTACATTCTAAAACGGAACCTATCCTAAGTGCTGACGACCCATTACAACCCGTTTAGGTAGCTTACGCTACTTTAACGCGTCGCTCGCGTAAAACGCGTTTGGACCGCCTAACTAGTCCTATGACAAGTATTATATGCCTTAACATGTCTAATAATGTTGCCTAATCAGTTTAGATGTCAAAATTTAGGTTACATATGATTAAAATGAATTTATACGTAAAAAGGGCATTTTGGTCATTTTCCTAAGGCATATAAACTATCTATCATACAACTAACTAAACGAAGTGACCATAAGGTATAACCTCGGAAGGTTATTCCCTATACAACTATGGTCACAAAATGTATTTGGTCATCGGATCCTAATGATCGACCAAACGGGTCAGGTTCGAAAGTCTAAGCGGTTGTTTAGACCGCTTATCTTACGACCCTATATAAGCACTAAACTAAAAGTGACGAGTTAAACATGTTAAAACATGTTTAACTAAGTTAGAAAAGAAGTTTGATATCAAAACAAAGGGTTTTGATACCCAAGAATAGTTTGGTAGCAAAATACGCATAGGTACACATTTTGACCAAAACTATGACTCGTCACTATGCCTAAATAACGTGGTAATCAGTAGGTATAGTCACAAACGACTATGACCATCGTGATTACGCTCACGTTGCGAAGTTCAAACGAACTTCGTGTTGACCATTGACTGGTCAAAGCAGAAAGTCAAACACTGTTTGACTTTCATGCTTGAAATACATGAACAAGCATGAAGGAAACTTACAAAAGGTCCAAGCCTTGAAGATTTGAACTCAAAATTTCTCAGGTATGAAGCTTCACAAGGAGAGCTTCAACTTAGAGAAGGAAATTGAGATCAAATGAGTGAAGAATGAAGTGAATCAAGGTGGGTTTATATAGATTTTGGACAACCGTTAGGATCGTTCCTCGATAATTGAGCTTCAATCTGGACCCTCCATGTGTTACCCATTGTTTCACAATGTTATGGGTGTCCAAAACCATCACACGGTATTGCAAATGTTACATAAAAGACCCTAAACTTTAAGTTGGTTGCTGAAAATAGGCTTGTTCTTGCTGAAACTTGATTTTTCTGCCCAGAATAGGTGGTGGCGTGCCGCCACAGCAACACCACTTTGTGGTGGCGGGACGCCACAGGTAGCCAGGTTCAGAAACTTTTGAAAATTGACAGTTTTAGTCCCTGCAACACTTTTAAGCCATTTTTGATGCGTTTAAACCTCGTTAACCCATTTTCAAGGCTCAAAAATGAAGTTAAAGTATAGGGAACTTAAAATATGCTCAAACGCATCTTGGATGTCAGTTCGTTTGGTCGTACGATCGCGTTGTTCGGTTAATTACGACGGAAGTCGTAACGAACGCGAAATCGATCCAAATTACGCGACGAGTGAAATTTTAACATGCCAATCACTAAAATAAAATATTTTAATGATTACAAAAAATTTTGGATGTCCGGATATATTCAGAACGTAAGATATGCGCGAAAATGCAAACTTATGCACTTTTTGACGCTTTTAGTCCCTGTTTGATCAAGAAGTTTATTTTAGCATACTGAACCCCTCAAAGCCTATTTATAAGCTACGTAAAGGATATTTATGGTATGTGTCACACCCCCAAAATCCACCATGCGGAGTATCACCGCTTGGAGGCCTGACATGACCAGGATCAAGCCACCAATCATATTGAACAATATAGTAAAGTAAATAAAGTTCAACCACACAATATAATAGGTGTTCACAAACAAGTTAACCAAGTTCAATTTAAACAGCGGAAGCATAAAACGTGAAACCCAAACATAAGTAATAAGTTCATAAAGTTCAAATGTTAAGCACGGAACATAACAGTCCATATCCCACAACGACCTCCTCCTCGTGCAAGCTCCATAAGCATCTAACGACCTGTAAGGCATGTAACAACGAGTCAACAACAAATTTGAGCGAGTTCACAGTTGGTTGTTTAGTTTTGTAAGTTTGTTTTGAAAACCGTAAGTTGTTTCGTAAACTACGAGTTAACCAGTATCTTTGTTTTTCCCAAACCATATTCATAATTAGTGGGGGCTTCCCCATGTGAACCACTAGACCGTTACCATATCGACTACTAACGAAAGTAAGCTGTGCCCTACGTCAATGTCTATCATCATTGACAATTTGCCATAGTCCATTAGTACACGCCCGTCCGAGTGGCACGGTGTGAGGTTTGTTAAATCTAATAGCGCTATTAACTAATGACCCGCTCGCCATTGGCCCGGCGATTAAGTCGATATAAAAATGAGGGACTTAATGATAGAGTTTTTTCTAGTAAGTTTAAGGTTGTTGTCCTACCCAAGGAGGAAGAACGTACGTATTCTACCCAAGGAGAATACGCAGGATTAATATTGGCATCCTACCCATGGAGGATGGCGGTACATATCCTACCTAAAGAGGATATGCAGGTTCCGTTTTAGTTCTTTAACCCATTCCCAACCACCGGGAATCCCATGCCTTAGAAAGAGTGTGAACTCACCTTTGGTTGCTCGGTTTAACTCTAAAAAATAGCTAACAATAGGTGTTGGTCAATCACGTCCTAGTATGATTACCACTTAGTTTATTAGTGACTTCAAATAAGCAAGAAGTTCCTACACGCATCTACCACATAACATATACTCACTTTAAAAGTTCACGCCCATATAAACTTCCCTATCTATTACCATTCAAAAGCAAGCATACGATATTGTACATAACACTTTCATTGACATATAACATGTTAGGTCATCCTCAGATAACATACCCAACATTTTAGACACGCAAATTACTACTTATGTCATTTCAGCTTTAACATCCAAAACTGGGTTGTGTTCAGGCATTTTAATAAAATAGTTAACCTATTCCAAAAATTCCTAACTTTTTACAGAAGGTCTTAAACGATCCAAATATTATTCTGTAAAAATCTCGAGATCCAATTCATTACCCATATTTTATAAAAAATCATTTACCGGACTGAAATCCGATTCGTCACTTTCTAACTGCAGTCCACAGAAAAATTCATTTAAAATTCATCGTAAGTCCGATTGATGAAACTCCAGTTGGAGAATTACAAAGACATTAGTGGCCATCTACAGTACAAATTTCATGACCTAATTCTACACCGATTTCAAGTTATGATGAAAAACATAACACAAATTTTCTGCAGTAAAAACGCAGCTTCTGCTGCTGTACAAAACGAACCATTAAAAATAGCAAATTACCTCAAAAAATATGATTCCAGCGCCATTTGAAGCGTTTTTCAAAATAACCCGTTATAGACTCAAGAAAATCAGTTTTTCGATAATTATCGACCTGTTTACAGCCAACTGAAGTTGGCTGTAAATGTTTGGGCAGAAGCTGTTTTCACAGGTCTCCTAATAAAACGAGTTTCCGAGTTTCGTTATCATGTTTCTGCAATTACACGAACATATTCCATCATTCACAGCAGGTTATAAGTTGTTTTATATCAGAAAGCATGCATGAACTTATAGTAATATCGCAAGCAACTCATATAAACACCATCATACGTAATTCAAGCGACTCATAAAATCATCATATCATAATACGAATCAATAACTACAGAAACCGCATCCATGTAGTGCATGAATAATAACCAAAATAAACCAAGTCGAACTAACCGGTAGTGAGATGCGAGTGAAAGAGAGCTAGTGTGAAAGGGAGGGTAGAGACGTGGGGGGGGGGGTACGTGCTGCCGTAGATCGCCAAGAGGGAAGGAACAAGAACACAGTTTCTTTAATGTGAGTTGGGATTTGTGGAGTTATCGATATTTATAACCAATCAATGCTAGAATATGTATATTATCATAATAGAGTTTTGTCTAGTGGGGCAGTTAGGAAACACATATGGAGTAGTTAGAAAATAATATAGAATGATGTAGACTTATGGCTAAGATATCAATATTGCAGTAAGTTACGTATGAGATAATGATTATGATGTGTGAATGGAGAATCACAACATAAATTATATAAATTATATATGACCATGAAAGTATGATGCGAAGAATAAAAAAAAACATAGCTAAAAAAAACATATACGAAACAAGAAAGTGAACGGTTAAAACATTAGAAGTACGGGTTGTCACAGTATGTTTAACTTATGATCATATTCCGGAAGGTACGTTACTATACGAATCGGTAGAGTTTTACAGTTTGACTCAAATTGTCACACCCTCAAAACACCACCTAGGGAATGTCCCTGTTAGGCGTGTGACGTACCAGGATCCAAGTCACCAATCACATTGAACTCATAGTTATATTTAAATAAAACTTTCATATATTAACATTAAGTGTTACAACGTTACAAATAATTCACAGTATACAGCGGAAGCATAATTCATTCGTTAAGTGTTTATAAACCACATGTAAAAGCCATTAGTCTTGTGTTGAGTTTCCATGTATCTTGACCCATGACCACTCCAGCTTCCCAGACAGCAAGTTCCAATGATATGCACCTAAAGGCCTGCAAGGCATGTAACAACGAATCAACAACAAAGTTGAGCGAGTTCACAGTTGATTGCCCATTTTAGAGTTTGTTCCCAAAAACATAGTTTAATCTTAACCAGCTATCCAGCCGTGGGGGTTACCCCATAGTTCGAAAACATTTATTAGTTAATCCATTTTTACTTCGGCCATCTCAGCCGTGAGGGCTACCCCATGTTCTCAATCTTCGGCTATACAACCCGGCACTCCGGTCGTGGGGGTTACCCCATGTTTAAGCTACCAGACTCGTTACCATATCGACTACTAACGTTCGTCATGTTTATGTGCCCTAGCGTCGGTGTCTATCATCACTGACGTGCCATAGTCCATTAGTCCACGCCCGTCCTCTGCGGCACGGTGTGAGGTTTGTTAAACCTAATAGCGCTATTTAACTAATGACCCGTTCGCCATTGGCCTCGGCGATTAAGTCGATATAAAAGGAGGGACTTCGTTGATAGAGTTCTAGTCTAGTAAATCTAAATCCGTCTCAACAGGACGAGGAATTTACATTCCTGAACACGTCCCAACAGGACGAGGAATCCCTATTCCTTAACTCATTCCCTAGCACCGGGAATCCCATGCCTTAGTGTGAACTCACCTCGGTTTGCTCGGCAGATACACAAAGAGGTCAATCAAGCTGCTAGTGGTCAACCACGTCCTAACATGGTTACCATACAAGTCAGATCTAGGTTCAAGTAGTGCACGTAAGTTTACACAGAACTAACAAGTCAAGAACACGTAATGATCATGGCATACACTTTGAGCGAATCAGTTAAACAGACCCAAAGTTCAACTAGTGCGATCCAACTGGTTTGGGCCGAACCGTTTGTGCGGTTCACTAAAGAAGCCCACTTAAACACCCCGGCCCAACATGTTGTGCGTTCAGCACAACCTTGTGCGATCCACAACATGTTGTGCGATCCAACATAAACCCGGCCCAAACTATAAATAAGCCCAACAACTTGTGCGGCCCAAATAATTAGACAGTTTAATAACCTTGTGTGATCCAGTTCAGCTTGTGCGACTGGACAAGACTTGTGCGATTGAGTTTGGGCTTTAAGGCCCAGCAGTATAATAAAGTCCAGGTAGTTTGTGTGTGGCCCAAGGCTTGTGCGATCGGCACTGTCTTGTGCGATCCACAAGTCTTGTGCGATCATGCAAATCCTAGGTTGTACAGTGTGCTTTAATGGTGGTACCCAACTTGTGCGACTGGACTTGTGCGTTTAGTTCTGGTGCGATCAGTTACATATTTTTCATAAATCATGAAATCAGTTACACCATACCATTTCTCGATCAGACTAACCGATCAACCCTTTAATTTGCATTGGTTTGTATGAACCTCAATTACCGTAAGAGTTAATTACATAGTTAGTCCATGTGATTTGCACAAAGTAACATATTTAGGTACTAATAGTTTAAAATCACATTCTAGGGTATTAACTTTTCATTTTGTAACGTTTGGAGGTATTAGCGTTATTTGTAGGTTTAAAATCACATTCTATTAGTACCTAAGTATGTTATTTTGTGCAAACCACAGGGACTAACTATGTTAATACCCTAGAAGTTAATACCTCCAAACGTTACAAAATAAAAAGTTAATACCCTAGAAGGTGATTTTAAACTATTAGTACCTAAGTATGTTATTTTGTGCAAACCACAGGGACTAACTATGTAATTAACTCTTACCGTAATTATCAGTTAATCAATCAATCACATTCTAACTTGGTCAATAAGCAATGATTATGCCACACAACATTCATCCTGGACCAATTCACAGAACTGTTTCATCAAAGACTAAATCAAAAACCCTAACATTCATGCAATTCTAATTATATAATCGCACAACAATCATCGGTTATAAACATCATTCAAACTTGATCAAATCCCTTGTGTGTAAAAACCTTAATTCACTATTCGATCATCATGACAATAAACAATTCAGCATCATTTAAATCAGTTTTTATTTTCATAATCATACTAATGATTCCAACATTAAATAATCCTATATCATCGACTAACAATCATCCATGCTCCTAAATCGATTCCAACAGTTGGGTGTCATAAGTTGATTACCAATAATTTTACTAACATAATAGCCTAAACATCAAACATCAAGTAAGCATATTGTAAATCATACATCAAGTATCGATCATTTAGAAATCGAGCAATAATATAACACTAACCGGATCGAGTAATGGAACCAGAAAGTCTTCGAGAGAGGAAGATATTGCCGCCGAGTTGGGAAAGTGGGAGAGCTAGGAGGATTAGGGTTTGATGTTTATTTGTGCTAAGAAAAGAATGAGAGTTACTCCTCACCCACTTGGTGTTATGCGAGAACAATAAGGTCGGGCCTAGCTTTGGGCTGCCTTCGAGTGGGTTTGGGCCGAGTACAAGTAAGCAAGACATTAGGGAAACGTGCGGCCGTTGAATCAGTGCGACATGAACAACTTGTGCGACTAGGTCTTAAATTTACACACACAAACATACAACATTCACATAACACATTACTAAGCTCATAATCATTCATTTAACTTTAATCACGTCAACTATTCATACAGGTTACATCAAAACACAAGACAGGTTTGAGATACGAGTTGTCACATTATCCCGAAGTTGAAAAAAATTCCGTCCCGAAATTTAGCACGTACTCACTGAGGAAGCTAGTTAAGTTGCATGGTTTCCTGGTTTTTCCTGGGGTATCACATCCTTCCCCCGTTGGTTTGGAATTTCGTCCCGAAATTCCGCAGTAGCTTCAGCCTCGGTAGTGGTTTCACTGTTCTCGAACAATTGAGGATACATGTGTTTCATCTGGTCCTCTCGTTCCCAGGTAAACTCCGGGCCACGAAGGGAGTTCCAACTAACTCGAACAAGAGGTATTTTGGTACGCTTGGGAACCTTAACGTCTCGGTCTGTGATTTCTACAGGTTCTTCGACGAATCGCAACTACTCGTCGATAGTGAGCTCCTTGAGAGGAACTATGAGGGTCTCATCTGACATACACTTCTTCAGATTCGACACGTGGAAAACGTTGTGAACTCCACTGAGTTCTGTGGGTAGGTTTAGTTTGTAGGCCACTCTGCCTATTTTCTTTATGATTTCGAATGGTCCGACATATTGCGGGTTGAGTTTGCCTCGCTTGCCAAAACGAACAACACCTTTCCAAGGTGAGACTTTGAGTAGCACTCGATCCCCAACCTGGAACTCGAGTGGTTTCCTGCGCTTATCAGCGTAGCTTTTCTGACGGTCACGAGCCACCGCCATTCGTTTTCGTAACTGAGCAACCTTCTCTGTTGTGTCTATGATGAGTTCTGGGCCAGTGATTTGGCTGTCGCCAACTTTTGCCCAACAAAGAGGTGATCGGTATTTACGTCCTTACAATGCCTCAAACGGAGCAGCCTGGATGCTGGTGTGGTAGCTGTTGTTATACGAAAACTCCACTAAAGGGAAGATGTCTTTCCCAATCGTTGCCAAAGTCGATTACACATGCCCGAAGCATGTCTTCAAGGGTTTGGATGGCGCGTTCAGTCTGCCCATTCATCTGTGGAGGATATGCTGTGCTCATGTCTAGATGTGAGCCAAAGGATTTGTGCATCGCTTGCCACAAATCAGGTGCAACTCATGGGTCGCGATCAGAGATAATGGAGGTTGGCACCCCGTGCCTAGCAACCGCTTCTTTCTGGTAGATGACTGCAAGTGTAGAAGACTTATCCGCCTCCTTGATGGCTAGAAAGTGTGCTGGTTACGTGAGACAATCAACGATCATCCAGGTGATATTGTTTCCGTTTCGAGTTGTAAGTAGACTAGCGACCAAAACCATGGCTGTCTGTTTTCGCTTTCCATATAAGTGCTTCTGGTTGCTAACATTACACCTTGACCTTCCCACAAGCCAAACATCATTCCCATTTCTAGCTAGGTGGGCCTTCATGCCCGATTACCAGTACAAGGTTTATAGTTCCTAGTATCTCTCATCAAAACCCAGATGACTAGAGTATCAATGCTGATGTGCTTTGTTCAACATAAGTTCCCTACAGTAGTCGTATAGTGGGACCCACATTTATTCCATAAGGTAGCGTACATCGTCCGACCTGTTGAAGGTTGCTTCACCATGCCCTATATGTGTTTAACTTGAAGATCCTCTTCCTTCAGTTCTCCAGTTTGAACAGAGCGAGTCTAATCAGGTAAGTTAGAGTCGATAGTGAGCTACAAAGCTCGTGCACATTCAAGTTTCATAGTTGCAATTCCCTCCAGCGATGCCATTAACTGATTTAGTTCTATCGAAGCCAAAGTACACGGGAGGCCCTTGTGATCGGTCTAAATAACGCATCTGGTACCATCCAAGTAATGCCTCCACCTAAAATCCCAAGGCCACGATTTTTACCGTCAGTCGTGTGTCGTGCCGTTCCTCCTTGTAACTCCATCACGTAATTCATCATTCTCTCGTGTTGCGTCTGTGTGTAACCGGGACTCTGATTCGGGCCATCGTGGTATACCACTAAATCATCCGCACCCTCGGGTAAAGACGATACTCGGTGCATTGCAGAGTTGGAACTCGAAAGCTGAAAAGACGTCCTCTTGTTTCGTCTTTCACGAACACAGTACCCTACTGTGCTAAAGAGATTTAAGCTGTGTGACCTTCGAAAATCCTGTGGGTAAGCTGCGATAGTATTTAGTGAAACCAAGGAATTACTGCATCCCCGAAGGAATCTTTGGTGTCGATTAGTTTCTAACAAGATGCATCTCAGCGAGATCCACGAGTATTCCCACTCCGTTGGTTACCTGTTCAAAATGCATCTCTCAAATCTAGGGGTGGCATTTAGCATGGCTCCTCCCACAGACGCGCTGAGATAGGATACATATGTCACCCATGGTGTTCCTTTCTCCTGGTCAGGATTCAGAATGTCGTCAATAAATACGGTCGATTTCATGTGATCCCTGAAGCTGCTGGTTTGTTGTTCAATCCCATGATCATGGTATACTAAGTTGAAGTGGCTGCATTGCGTCCGACATGCTGTTGTAGGACCATGCTCCCCCTTGAACTTCCATCTGGTGATAGCTCACTCGTTAGTCAATCCTCGGATGGGGCTTGATCTTCGCAGCTGGTCAACAGGTTGCCAATACATGGTCGAGGCAAGTGGTTCTTAACCGCCACCTTACTAAGTTCTCGATAATCAATACACATACGAAAATTCATGGATCTAACTGGGGCTCCCCAAAGCGAAAAGCTAGGTTCAACAAAACTCATGTTCAATAATCCCTGTCGTTGATTAGCACAGCTCTTGCAACCCTCCTGGTGCAGGATGGTAAGAGTACGAGTAGTCAGGGCTGCCCCTGACCTGATACTGATCTGATACTCCTCCGGACGATGTGAGGGTACACCTGATAGTTCTTCTGGTAGCACATAGGTAGAAATCGCGAACAAAGGGTGGATCCTTGATCCTCTTTTCCTCATCTTAAACATCAATAATAAGTGCTAACATAGCGAGATAATCCTTCCGTGGACACTTTCAAGCTTTCATAGCAGAGTTGACGCCAACCTTTGCACAATTCCGATACTTTGAAACAGATGACGATTCTCCGAAGTTTTATCCTCACAGGGCATATTTGCGCGATGTATGGATTACCAATCCGTTCTAGCTACTGCTTCAAACCATTAAGGATAGCAGAAGGAAGATCAATGTCGATCGCTTGTCCCACAAGGTCGAATTTTGCATCCCAACTAACATATGAAATGCCAATTGTCTTGTCGTCAGCCGATTCCACCACAGGTTCAAATTCAAGGAGCATCAGGGTCAAACGGAGCAAGGACGAAGCAATTAGCTGCTCATACTAGCTACCATGTTACTAAAGTCCTGGCGTCGCCCATGCCAATTCTAAATGCCCTCCCATGAGCATCATTTCTAGCGTTGCTGTTTTCATTACAAGTATTTCAAGTACTGTCGTTGTTCCTCTGGTCATTGTCTTCTTAACTTAACCACGGCCAATCCATGTTGTAGTCACTTTTATTTCCTTACCGTAGGCTAGGGTTACGAATACTTTGTTGTCGCTGGGACTCCTGCTCCCAATGTCGTTGCTCGAAACGAAGCCCTACGATTCTTTGCCATCGAGGTCCATCTTTCCACATTCTGAGCCACGTCCTAAAGTACTACTCACTGTGCTGGAAGTTACACATTCCGCGTTATAGTCGATTGTCATTGCTTATGTCCCAATTGATTCGTAAGAGTTGACTCCCATGAGTCACTAACAAGGGTTAAGGATTCGATTGAAGCCAATTCACTGGTGCTCGTTGCCGGTAATCAGGGCCGTCAAGTACTGAGGTTGGTAAAGTACTACGCTCATCCTCCTGTCCATCGATGTTGCAAGTTGCTTGAGTAATACTCGGTCTGTTACGAGGGTATCGCAGAAGTGATCACACTTCGGGATCTAAGACGTCAATACATGAGTTCCATCAACCGAAGAGGAGCAAGAAAGGTATCGATCGATCATTCGACACTGCGACATCCAACTCAGGGTCGTTCGTGTACGTACCTAACATTCTACACGGGTCGCTAGGGGTTCAGATGGGTATTCAGGTAATATTCGATAGCATCGAGATTCGAGGGACCTAGAGATGAACGAAAAGTTCATGTTCGAGTAGGGGACAATCACTGCTATGACCCCTATAGGTTCGTTATGTTTCACATCGATCAAATAACGGAACGGAACCCATTTTCCACTGGTTAGGGCTCACTGGGACTCGCATGCACCCCACATTATTATTATGTGTGCACCCACAATAATATTGCGATTTGCATGCTCATCTCAGTTCCTCCTAACTCATGTCAAATGCTTCCTCAAACTCGAGTAGCAAACGAAGAGCATCACGAAGCGTAAGTCATGAAGGTTTAGGGAAATACCACCCTATCAGTCACATAACACATGCAAGTAATACATGAACCTATATTGTTATGCTAGATGTGCAATCACATGCAATATCATATGTAAGTGTTCACTAGTTATGCAGTGTAATGAGTATACGAGAGACGAACCTTGCAATCTGGAGCTGAGTGTCATGGTCGTATTCACGTTTTCAGAACTGTTCGGTTATAGTCTGGTTTTACAAAAACGTTTTTCCCCTTTTTAAAACCAAGTTCACTATAACCAATGGCTCTGATACCAATCTGTCACACCCTCAAAACACCACCTAGGGAATGTCCCTGTTAGGCGTGTGACGTACCAGGATCCAAGCCACCAATCACATTGAACTCATAGTTATATTTAAATAAAACTTTCATATATTAACATTAAGTGTTACAACGTTACAAATAATTCACAGTATACAGCGGAAGCATAATTCATTCGTTAAGTGTTTATAAACCACATGTAAAAGCCACTAGTCTTGTGTTGAGTTTCCATGTATGACCCATGACCACTCCAGCTTCCCAGACAGCAAGTTCCAATGATATGCACCTAAAGGCCTGCAAGGCATGTAACAACGAATCAACAACAAAGTTGAGCGAGTTCACAGTTGATTGCCCATTTTAGAGTTTGTTCCCAAAAACATAGTTTAATCTTAACCAGCTATCCAGCCGTGGGGGTTACCCCATAGTTCGAAAACGTTTATTAGTTAATCCATTTTTACTTCGGCCATGTCAGCCGTGGGGGCTACCCCATGTTCTCAATCTTCGGCTATACAGCCCGGCACTCCGGCCGTGGGGGTTACCCCATGTTTAAGCTACCAGACTCGTTACCATATCGACTACTAACGTTCGTCATGTTTGTGTGCCCTAGCGTCGGTGTCTATCATCACTGACGTGCCATAGTCCATTAGTCCACGCCCGTCCTCTGCGGCACGGTGTGAGGTTTGTTAAACCTAATAGCGCTATTTAACTAATGACCCGTTCTCCATTGGCCTCGGCGATTAAGTCGATATAAAAGGAGGGACTTCGTTGATAGAGTTATAGTCTAGTAAATCTAAATCCGTCTCAACAGGACGATGAATTTACATTCCTGAACACGTCCCAACAGGACGAGGAATCCCTATTCCTTAACCCATTCCCTACCACCGGGAATCCCATGCCTTGTAGAAAGTGTGAACTCACCTCGGTTTGCTCGGCAGATACACAAAGAGGTCAATCAAGCTGCTAGTGGTCAACCACGTCCTAACATGGTTACCATACAAGTCAGATCTAGGTTCAAGTAGTGCACGTAAGTTTACACAGAACTAACAAGTTAAGAACACGTAATGATCATGGCATACACTTTGAGCAAATCAGTTAAACAGACCCAAAGTTCAACTAGTGCGATCCAACTGGTTTGGGCCGAACCATTTGTGCGGTTCACTAAAGAAGCCCACTTAAACACCCCGGCCCAACATGTTGTGCGTTCAGCACAACCTTGTGCGATCCACAACATGTTGTGCGATCCAACATAAACCCGGCCCAAACTATAAATAAGCCCAACAACTTGTGCGGCCCAAATAATTAGACAGTTTAATAACCTTGTGCGATCCAGTTCAGCTTGTGCGACTGGACAAGACTTGTGCGATTGAGTTTGGGCTTTGAGGCCCAGCAGTATAATAAAGTCTAGGTAGTTTGTGTGTGGCCCAAGGCTTGTGCGATCGGCACTGTCTTGTGCGATCCACAAGTCTTGTGCGATCATGCAAATCCTAGGTTGTACAGTGTGCTTTAATGGTGGTACCCAACTTGTGCGACTGGACTTGTGCGTTTAGTTCTGGTGCGATCAGTTACATATTTTCAGTAAATCATGAAATCAGTTACACCATACCATTTCTCGATCAGACTAACCGATCAACCCTTTAATTTGCATTGGTTTGTATGAACCTCAATTACCGTAATTATCAGTTAATCAATCAATCACATTCTAAGTTGGTCAATAAGCAATGATTATGCCACACAACATTCATCATGGACCAATTCACAGAACTGTTTCATCAAAGACTAAATCAAAAACCCTAACATTCATGCAATTCTAATTATATAATCGCACAACAATCATCGGTTATAAACATCATTCAAACTTGATCAAATCCCTTGTGTGTAAAAACCTTAATTCACTATTCGATCATCATGACAATAAACAATTCAGCATCATTTAAATCAGTTTTTATTTTCATAATCATACTAATGATTCCAACATTAAATAATCCTATATCATCGACTAACAATCATCCATGCTCCTAAATCGATTCCAACAGTTGGGTGTCATAAGTTGATTACCAATAATTTTACTAACATAATACCCTAAACATCAAACATCAAGTAAGCATATTGTAAATCATACATCAAGTATCGAGAGAGGAAGATATTGTCGCCGAGTTGGGAAAGAGGGAGAGCTAGGAGGATTAGGGTTTGATGTTTATTTGTGCTAAGAAAAGAATGAGAGTTACTCCTCACCCACTTGGTGTTATGCGAGAACAATAGGGTCGGGCCTAGCCTTGGGCTGCCTTCGAGTGGGTTTGGGCCGAGTTCAAGTAAGCAAGACATTAGGGAAACGTGCGGCCGTTGAATCAGTGCGACATGAACAACTTGTGCGACTAGGTCTTAAATTTACACACACAAACATACAACATTCACATAACACATTACTAAGCTCATAATCATTCATTTAACTTTAATCACGTCAACTATTCATACAGGTTACATCCAAACACAAGACAGGTTTGAGATACGAGTTGTCACACAAATAGTCCCTGCGATCGAATAAACTTGATTTCGACACACCAAACCCTCCAAAACTTATTTCTAAGTTATGTAAAGGTTATTTAAGGTATGTTAACCCTATGTCACTGTTCCGGAGTGTTTGTTGCATTAAACTGATTACGTTTACGCATCAGTTCGCGTATAACTTTCCAGAAAGCGATTTAGAGCTCGAAATCGAACAAGAATTGATATGTGCAAATGATACACATATTTATACAAATCCCAAGTATGAAACACAATATTTCATTGATTTGGTATTTGTTTGATGGTCGTAGAGACACAGATGTCACAGTCTCCCCTACTTTAGGAAATTTCGTCCCGAAATTTATTTAGAGGAAACTTGTGAGAGTAGATGTGGATGCTTTGCTTTCAGAGAAATCCTCCGTTTCCCTAAGTTGAACCTCTGGGTCACGTTTGAATTTCCAGCAAGCTTTTGATATTTGAATCAGTCTACTGTTTATAAGGAAAGGTTTAGATCCGAAGATCTAAGCTCTATTCTAATGAGTTTAGGTATTATTATACCAAACCTCAAAAGTGCCATGGGATTGTCGAAATGACGTCATTGACATAGTGAAATGTAGAGAGCGTGCGAATTCGACGAGAAGTTGAAGTTTCAAACAATGGATAGAGAGAATATTAATGGATAGAGAGAAGATTACCATAGGAATCTTTATGTGAGCTCAAAACTTGAAGTCGAAAAGATAAACAACATTGGTTAGGGTTTCCGAACTTCTAGTTACTTAAATAACATCATGCTTGCAATGTAAGAGGGACACTTATATAAATATATGAAGCGCCATTGGTGCGTCCACCATACCTCCATTACATTGTTCACGTTTCGTTATTCTTGCCACTATAGGTTCTTACACATGATAAATCTTACTGGAGTTTCTGTGCACTGAATTTCATAATTATGTATGCATCCATAATTACGTAATTCCTTGCATAGTCCACATAGTGCATTTTATAATGTGTAGGGGAAGAAAACCAAATGAACAAACCTGTGATGATTGTGACTAGACCACCATAGGGTCCTTTGTAATTAAAATCAGTAAATGATCTCTTTAAATAGACCACCAAGGAGTCTTTTCAGCTATGTCATCACATGACATTCCTAACCAGATTTTTGAATCAATCTTTTTAACTAGACCACTCAAGGGGTCTCTTTTGAATTATGGAATAGTACTTTATAATCCAAGGGTCTAAACTATTACGTAGAAGCCCATTAAGGATTTAAGGTAGTACCTTTGGATATCCTACTATGAATCCCTCATATGAAGATATGGAAGATTCTACGAGGATTTGGATAATCGAATATTCGGATCACATAAAAACACAAAACATAAAAGAAAAACACATAAACACATAATCACATAATTGTTTAACTTGATCTTCAATTTGTTATTATTTTGTTAATTGTTTGTTAATTTGAACACGAGTATTTAAAGCACGCCAGGAATCCAATCCGTGGATTTCATTTGGCACTTTAAACATTTTCAAGAATCTAACTATGAAGATAGGAAGATCTTAATAGGAATTCGGCTTTGTCCTTATTGAATCGTAATGTACGTATTAAAGCATACAAAGAATCCAAATAAGGGCTCCGATTTGAACGATAATCATCCACAAGGATCTAATTGTGAAGATAAGAAGATCCTATATGGATTTTGGAATTTGAATAGCGGGAGACGTATCGAAACCTTGCACTAGGCGTGCTTAGGTCGATACATGAGGTAGAATGTTCATGAAGTTGAGGTGCTAGATATGCCAAGGCGACATATGAAGCAGAATTTGGAGGTTGGGTACTACGTATGTTAAGTCAACATACGAGCAGAGTGTTCTTGAAAGAAATGCATGGGGTTCTTTGGAAATGTGTTTAATATTTTTAAAACCTTACGTAATACTTTTGAAATCATACAGTAGACGTATTAGGTAGATATGTTTATAAATTGTTTTAAAATCACGTGAGATGAATTTTTTGAAATTATGTATAAGGTTTTTGAAAATATGGATAATGTTTTTGAAATTATGCACTTGGTATAAGAAAATATACTAAGTTAAAAATGTTTTTAAATCATAAGAATTGTCTTTGAAATCATGGAGGATGTTTTGAAAACCTATACTATGTATGTTGTTATAAAAACCAGGATATAATGGCATGTACATAGACATATGAGATTATTGAAGGATTTATGAAAAATACCCTTAGTTATCTAACCAAGGATTTAAAGTGACATTTTGAGTAATCGTCTAAAATTGTCACTTATATTCTGTACTTTGTTTCTTAGAATGAAACGAGTACCTTAGACTTTTCGAGGAAATCGTGAGCGATCACGTGAATGGGAGAACTACAAGAGTAGTTTGTTTTGTAAAGAACATAGTTCTTTGGTGTAGGTATCGTAGGGGTATGCCATACACACATGTAACTACACTTGTACATCAGAATTGTGAACAACAATTTATTTATAAACCAAACAGATTGTTTCAGAGTTCAAGAAAAACAAAAGAAACAAAGGCATAAGATTCAAATTATTCAAAGCAACAACATCTTCTAATCAGCCAAATGCTCATCCGTGGGTCAGATTTGCATTGACAATCTCTGGTCATTTGTTCCTGAAATAACCCGTCTCGCCATAGATGTAGCAAGTACCAGGAGGAAAACGAGCTTGTGCTGGATCTGCTTGGAGTTGATCAGGGTTCTGAATAGCTTGGTTTAACACAGTGACTGAACGACAGACTCTTGGAGTTGTGGATGCTTTGCTTTCAGAGAAATCCTCCGTTTCCCTAAGTTGAACCTCTGGGTCACGTTTGAATTTCCAGCAAGCTTTTGATATTTGAATCAGTCTACTGTTTATAAGGAAAGGTTTAGATCCGAAGATCTAAGCTCTATTCTAATGAGTTTAGGTATTATTATACCAAACCTCAAAAGTGCCATGGGATTGTCGAAATGACGTCATTGACATAGTGAAATGTAGAGAGCGTGCGAATTCGACGAGAAGTTGAAGTTTCAAACAATGGATAGAGAGAATATTAATGGATAGAGAGAAGATTACCATAGGAATCTTTATGTGAGCTCAAAACTTGAAGTCGAAAAGATAAACAACATTGGTTAGGGTTTCCGAACTTCTAGTTACTTAAATAACATCATGCTTGCAATGTAAGAGGGACACTTATATAAATATATGAAGCGCCATTGGTGCGTCCACCATACCTCCATTACATTGTTCACGTTTCGTTATTCTTGCCACTATAGGTTCTTACACATGATAAATCTTACTGGAGTTTCTGTGCACTGAATTTCATAATTATGTATGCATCCATAATTACGTAATTCCTTGCATAGTCCACATAGTGCATTTTATAATGTGTAGGGGAAGAAAACCAAATGAACAAACCTGTGATGATTGTGACTAGACCACCATAGGGTCCTTTGTAATTAAAATCAGTAAATGATCTCTTTAAATAGACCACCAAGGAGTCTTTTCAGCTATGTCATCACATGACATTCCTAACCAGATTTTCGAATCAATCTTTTTAACTAGACCACTCAAGGGGTCTCTTTTGAATTATGGAATAGTACTTTATAATCCAAGGGTCTAAACTATTACGTAGAAGCCCATTAAGGATTTAAGGTAGTACCTTTGGATATCCTACTATGAATCCCTCATATGAAGATATGGAAGATTCTACGAGGATTTGGATAATCGAATATTCGGATCACATAAAAACACAAAACATAAAAGAAAAACACATAAACACATAATCACATAATTGTTTAACTTGATCTTCAATTTGTTATTATTTTGTTAATTGTTTGTTAATTTGAACACGAGTATTTAAAGCACGCCAGGAATCCAATCCGTGGATTTCATTTGGCACTTTAAACATTTTCAAGAATCTAACTATGAAGATAGGAAGATCTTAATAGGAATTCGGCTTTGTCCTTATTGAATCGTAATGTACGTATTAAAGCATACAAAGAATCCAAATAAGGGCTCCGATTTGAACGATAATCATCCACAAGGATCTAATTGTGAAGATAAGAAGATCCTATATGGATTTTGGAATTTGAATAGCGGGTGACGTATCGAAACCTTGCACTAGGCGTGCTTAGGTCGATACATGAGGTAGAATGTTCATGAAGTTGAGGTGCTAGATATGCCAAGGCGACATATGAAGCAGAATTTGGAGGTTGGGTACTACGTATGTTAAGTCAACATACGAGCAGAGTGTTCTTGAAAGAAATGCATGGGGTTCTTTGGAAATGTGTTTAATATTTTTAAAACCTTACGTAATACTTTTGAAATCATACAGTAGACGTATTAGGTAGATATGTTTATAAATTGTTTTAAAACCACGTGAGATGAATTTTTTGAAATTATGTATAAGGTTTTTGAAAATATGGATAATGTTTTTGAAATTATGCACTTGGTATAAGAAAATATACTAAGTTAAAAATGTTTTTAAATCATAAGAATTGTCTTTGAAATCATGGAGGATGTTTTGAAAACCTATACTATGTATGTTGTTATAAAAACCAGGATATAATGGCATGTACATAGACATATGAGATTATTGAAGGATTTATGAAAAATACCCTTAGTTATCTAACCAAGGATTTAAAGTGACATTTTGAGTAATCGTCTAAAATTGTCACTTATATTCTGTACTTTGTTTCTTAGAATGAAACGAGTACCTTAGACTTTTCGAGGAAATCGTGAGCGATCACGTGAATGGGAGAACTACAAGAGTAGTTTGTTTTGTAAAGAACATAGTTCTTTGGTGTAGGTATCGTAGGGGTATGCCATACACACATGTAACTACACTTGTACATCAGAATTGTGAACAACAATTTATTTATAAACCAAACAGATTGTTTCAGAGTTCAAGAAAAACAAAAGAAACAAAGGCATAAGATTCAAATTATTCAAAGCAACAGCATCTTCTAATCAGCCAAATGCTCATCCGTGGGTCAGATTTGCATTGACAATCTCTGGTCATTTGTTCCTGAAATAACTCGTCTCGCCATAGATGTAGCAAGTACCAGGAGGAAAACGAGCTTGTGCTGGATCTGCTTGGAGTTGATCAGGGTTCTGAATAGCTTGGTTTAACACAGTGACTGAACGACAGACTCTTGCCGTATGGCCAACAAGTCCACAGTTGAAACATTTTTGGCATTTGACACTAGCATGGTGATGGAGGTTACACTGATTGCACAAAGGGGCTGTTCCTTCGTATGGTGCTCGAGCAGCAGTAGGATCTGCAATTGTTTTGTTCTAGATAGCAAAACGACATGTGTTAACCAAATGCCCCCATCGTCCACAGTGGGTACATTTGAGACATGGTATTCGATTTGGATGATGACGGCTGCATTGATTGCACCAAGGAGCAGTTCCCTTGTACGGCTTCTTGGCTAGTGGTGTTGCCACTTGGCTAGGTCTCGATTGATTTGGAACATTTGCTGGAAGATTCTTTGAAGCTTTACGCTTCTTTGACCTTTTCGAAGGCTTGGCTTCTGTTTCCTTTGGTGATTCTTGGGTGGCTTCATCCTTGAGACGAGACATGGCGACAGCTAATTCAGCAGTCTTCTGGATTACTACGCCTATTCGTTGGGCAATTTTGGTAGCCTGCTCGTACATTTGAGTGTCGTTGCGATGAAGAGACATCCTAAAGGAAATGGAAGACATAGGAGGAAACAAGTGAAATGTTATCGGATAATTAAAACAGAATGACAACGCATAAAAATTGTGATCATTTGTTTGTTACCGAAGGCAAACAAATGAGACGGTGACTAATCAAAGTAAGTGGGTCATATTAATGTATCGCGAAGACATGCTTTAGCCTATAAATGGACACTCACCCCAAGAGTTCCTAGGTAAGAGTGACTGGTCGGATTATTTGGATTTGTACGAACACTCTAGCCTTAGACAGAAAACTCGGGATACAGGCATCCACTCTTCCAGATTGCACGTGTTCACACTATAAGACCCAAACTTTAACGAGATTTTGAAAATTCGGAAGGCATTAAGCCTAAAACGAATCATCCGAAAGGGTGGGTGATTATTTTCAAAATCGTTTTGGAAACTTTGAAGGTTCAAAACCTTATAATAAATCATCCTAGAACAGATAATTGGTTTTCAAAGCGGATTTGAAATTTATGTTCTTGTTGTGGTTGTCGCCTAAAGATAGGTGACGGTATTGTTTTAAGATCTAAATACATGAATCTTGTGTTAGGGTCCTAGGAAGGTTATAGACTAGGTCAAAGCATTACTAATAACCTAATTCTCTCTCTCCTTGGCGATTTCTTGTTCTTCATGAAACCCTAGTTTTTCTTTGTGATCTTTGTATAACAGTCTGTGATTAGAGTTTTGATTTATCAAAATTCTATAACGAACTCGTTAGCAATAGTGATCAATCTAAAATAGGGTTTGTGTTTGTTCTTTTCAATCGCCGCCCTAGAAGTTGATTCGAAATTCTGACCTATTAAATCGGTTGTTATTGATCGCGGTTAACTGAGTTTAATTTAGCTAGATTGGTACACTGGTTTAATCAGTTAAGGATTGAAGATCGGTGCTAGGGTATAAGGATTAGGGTTTTATTATTCCGTTTGTGGCTCTTCGTTTTTCTGTGCTTGGAGGTCGTTTTCTTTAGTGCATGGTGTCTTGATTATTGTCGATAAAGGGAGAGTTGTGTAATCTTTAATGAATGAACGTAAAGAACCAGGGAGTAACATCCCGAATAGTCAGTTAAAGCCGCCATTATTTGATCTGGATGGGTACCCGTTAACGCCTGATGCAGCTGATAACATGAATGAACATGTGCTTGACGAGACGGAGACGGAGACTACACCTGGAACAGTACCAGTTCGTGGTATTGGATTACGTGTAACCAATATTGAAGGTAACCCAATGATGCCGAGGAGAGGTATGTTTTCTACAAACAATGTTTCGGTTATAGATGGTTTGGCTGCCATATCCAAACCTGTCAACCTGGATAACTTGGAGAAAGTCAGCCTGGAGAATCAGGGTTCGAAGAAACATCAAGAACAGGTAGCTGGTAGTCAACCGAGTACTCGTAATTTAACAAAACCTTTGTCTTATGCTGAATCAGTTAGGGGAGACAACTCGAGGAAGGTAAACTTTCGTACTTTTGCTACTGATGAGAAACATGAGGGTTGTGATGTCGTGTTGCCTAGGGAATCCGTCAGAGTAGATCAAGATAAACTGGCCAACATGTTGTATGGATACTTTTTGGGGGATCGGGTAGCATACCCAGTTGTGGAATACTTCGTTAGGAACAATTGGAAAAGTTTTGGGTTGCAGAAATCGATGATGAACGCTAATGGTTTTTTCTTTTTCAAGTTTGGTGATCAAGCGGGTATGATGAAGGCTCTTACTGAGGGTCCATGGATTATTCGGTCACAGCCGATGTTTTTGGAAGTTTGGTCGCCGTCGGTTAAACTTGAGAAGAAGGAAGTGAAAAAGGTCCAGGTTTGGGTTAAGATTCATGAGGTTCCTATTGCTGCGTACACGGAGGATGGATTAAGTTTGATTGCAACAGCAATTGGGGAGCCGAAAGAATTAGATTCTTTCACAACATCAATCAATGTGTGTTGATATGTGGGGTTGAAGCAGTTTTGCTCGTGCGCTCATAGAAATATCCGCTGATAATGATTTCAAGGATGAGCTGGTTGTTGCGGTCCCTTATCTTGATGGAGATGGATTTGTTAAGGAGAAGATGTATGTGGAATACGAATGGTGTCCCCATAGGTGTGGTCGTTGCTGTGTATTTGGCCATAATGAGGACTGTTGTCCAAAGCAGGTCACTCGAGTGTCTAATGGTGGGTATAAAGGACAAAAGCAGAAGGAGGTAAAGCAAGATATGGGTCCGAAAAAGGTGAGGGTGACTGATGCAGATGGTTTTACGGGGGTGGATAACAGGAAAGTGGCTAGACGGACTGGGTTTCCAGTAAACAAACAAAAACAGAAATTCGAATATAGACCTGTGGCAACCAAATCGCAGGGTAGCATGAATTCGCATCCGAAGCCGACTAGTAATGTGGTTTTGAACAATCCTTTTGATGTCCTAAGGAAAGAGGAAGGGGAGTCTAGTAAAACTGGAGGCGATGCAGATAGGGATCAGGAGGATTCGGATGATGAGGAGGTAGTGGAAGTATACAATGAAACGAATGAGTTTATTAGAGAAGATAACCGTGGAACCACAATTAAAAAAGGGGCAAGCACTCCTAATGCAGTGGTTTTAAATGGTTAGTTTTGCCACATGGAATATTAGGGGTTTGAACCGACCCTTGAAACAAAAGGAGGTTCGTACCGTTGTTAAGGATAATGATGTCAGCTTATGTGCGATTCTTGAATCTCATGTGGATGTGAATAATCTGAGTAAAGTTTGTAGTTTTGTCTTTCGTAACTGGGATTGGACGTCTAATGGAGGATGTTGTCAAAGAGGGACTCGAATAATTCTTGGCTGGGACCCGGCTGTTGTTGATGTTATGGTTCTTTCTCAATCAAATCAAGTTATGCACATTCAGGTAATATTTAAAGTTGATAGGAGAATGCTCTTTTGTTCTATTGTTTATGCAGCAAACTATTATGTTACTCGTAGGGAACTATGGCAACAACTAAGAATGCATAAAGTGCTGGTAAATAATGATCCATGGATAATAATGGGGGATTTTAATTCAGCTCTTAATCTAGAAGATAAGTCGACTGGTGTCTCTACTATCTCTCTAGGTATGCGGGACTTTAAAGAGTGTGTGGAAAACATTGAAATGTTTGATGTTAATCGAGTGGGTATGCACTTTACATGGAATCAAAAGCCGAAGAATGGTGTGGGTTTATTGAAGAAAATAGATCGTGTGTTGGGTAATACCCCTTTTGTGTCTGAATATCCGGACTCGGTTGCTATTTTTCAGCCGTACGGAGTTTCAGATCATTGCCCATGTATATTAAAGTTTCCAAAAGCTGCGAAGTCCATGCCGAGACCGTTTAAATTCGCTAATTTCTTAATCCACAAGCCGAAGTTTTTGGAAATAGTTAAAGCATAATGGGATACTTCTATCAGTGGCGTGTACCAGTTCAAGGTTATGAAGAAGTTGCGCTTATTGAAATCTCCTCTAAGGTCCCTTTTGTTTGAGCAAGGTAACTTGCACAAAAAAGTTAAGGACCTCCGTGGTAAACTTGAAGCTCTACAGAACGGTATTGATCAGGATCCGACAAATGAGGAGCTAAGGATTCAAGAAACTAAAGTTTTGTGTGAGTTCCAGGAGGCGTGTCTTGATGAAGAAAGGTTCTTGAAGCAAAAATCTAAAGTGGATTGGTTGCGGGCAGGTGATTCGAATTCTGCTTACTTCCACATGTCGCTGAAGAGTAGGAATCATCGTGGCCGTATAGATATTATTACTGATGCAAATGGTGTATCTCATGAGGGTGATAATGTTCCTGATGCCTTAGTCAATCATTATGAGAATTTTTTGGGATGTCTTGGTCAGGTTTCGTTAGCCCCATCCCCTGAGCTGTTTACTAAAAAGCTAGATACGGAAGTGGCTAATAACATGGTGCGGCCTGTTACAATTGAAGAAATAAAGGCAGCTATGTTTGCTATTGGCAATGATAAAGCTCCGGGGCCTGATGGATTTACGGCTGCCTTTTTTAAGAATGCATGGGATATTGTGGGTAGTGATATTTCGAATGCGCTTCTTGATTTTTTCAACAAGGGGAAGCTTTTGAAACAATTAAATCATACTCTTCTTGCTCTGGTTCCGAAGATCACGACTCCTGCGAGAGTCACTGACTACCGGCCGATCTCTTGTTGTAATGTCATATATAAATGCATTAGTAAGGTGTTGGTGGATCGAATAAAAGTTGCTCTAAGTGGGATTGTTAGTATTAATCAATCTGCTTTTGTCCCGGGCCGGAAGATTTCGGATAATATTTTGCTTACTCAGGAGCTAATGCACAACTATCATAGGAATTTTGGTCCTCCTAGATGTGCGTTTAAGGTTGATATTCAGAAAGCGCATGACACAGTTGACTGGGGTTTCCTTAAACAAGTTCTGGTGGGATTCGGCTTTCATTGTGTTATGGTGGACTGGATCATGGTATGTGTCTACTACTTCATACTCGTTATGTATCAATGGTAATGTCTATGGGTTTTTTAATGGTAAACGGGTTTTTTAATGGTAATGTCCCTTCGAGTAGTATAAGAGTTTGCTGCGTATACAACTGAACAAAAGAGCACTTTTCTATCAGCTTTAAAAATAAGTTGGACATGAATGACTTGAGTAGATTGTGCAAGCACCATAAGATCAAAGACATCCGGGTTCCAGCCTAAAATGATACGCGTCCCTCTATCACAAATACCTCCATTCGAAGTCCAATCCCAATTACGAAAAACCGACTGACAAATTTTACCAAGTTTATTAACATCAACATGAGACTCAAGGACCGCACAAAGACTTAAATTATTATCCTTAACCACTTGACGAACCTCCGTTTGTTTCAGGGGCCGGTTCAATCCCCTAATATTCCAGGCAGCAAGGCTAACCATTGGACACTACCGGAGAAGGAGTGCTTGCCCCTTTAACGTCACTAGTCTTCCGAGTACCCTCCATTAGAAATTCATCAGTTTCATTGTAATACAACTTCCTCATCATCCGACTCCTCTTGATTAACACCCGACCCCCTACTACTTTGGCCTGTCTCCCCTCCTTCCTCACGTAACACATCAAACGGGTTTTTAGAAACGACATTATTTTGTTTTGGAATAGGCCCTCCTGTCGGCTTGGACTTCACAGGTCTATATTCAAATTTCTGTTTTGGCTTGTTTACCTGGAAACCATTTTTTCTCGCAACTTTTCTCGGTTGAACACCCATGTATCCATCCTCATCCACAACCGACCCCTTATTTGTTCGACCTTGGTTTCCTTGCTTACGAGTCGATTGCTCCATAGGCGGTATATGTCACACCCACAAAATCCACACGCGGAGTATCACCGCCTGGAGGCGTGACTGACCAGGATCCAGCCACCAATCATATTGAACAAGCATGTAAGTAATTAGAAAATCCAACCAATACAATTGGTGTCCAAACAAATCATAGTTTAAGTTGCAAGCGGAAGCATAATGATTAAATCCAAAACCAAATATAAGTTCAAATGTTTAAATGTTTAACATGGCACACAGTTGTCCATGTCCCACAACGACCACGCCTCCTCGTGCAAGCTCCATAAGTACCTAACGACCTGCAAGGCATGTAACAACGAATCAACAACAAAGTTGAGCGAGTTCACAGTTGGTGTTCATTGTTAAGTTGTTTCAAAAACCAGGAATTCATTTGTAAGTTGTAAGTTAATCAGTTTACCCTGTTTCCCAAACATATCCATAGTTGGTGGGGGCTTCCCCATGTTAACCACTAGACCTGTTTACCATATCGACCACTGACTAAAGTAAGTTGGTGCCCTGACGTCAATGTCTATCATCATTGACTAGTGCCCAGATCCATTAGTTCACGCCCGTCCTCTGCGGCACGGTGTGAGGCTTGTCAAACCTAAATAGCGCTATCTAACTAATGACCCGCTCGCCATTGGCCCGGCGATTAAGTCGATATAAAAGGAGGGACTTCATGATAGAGATTTTGGTCTAGTATCCGTGTTGTCACCCTTCAATAAAGAGGGTGTGTACGTAATTCCCAAACCAGGAGATTACGTAGGTTTCGATTATATTCTTATCACATGTTGTCACCCTTCAATAAAGAGGGTGTGTACGTGTTCCAAACCAGGAGATCACGCAGTTTCAGTTCAAATCCTTTACCCATTCCCAACCCCTGGGAATCCCATGCCTTGTAGAAAGTGTGAACTCACCTTTGGTTGCTCGGTCGAACCCTTAAATAGCTAACGGTCATGGTTGGTTAATCACGTCCTATTATAATTACCACATCCTAATTAAATTAATTTCGCATTTAAATATTTCACGTATTAGTACATGTCACAAGTCAAGTAGCATACAATATCATGTTCCACATGTATACCTATTTACACACATACGGTTTCATAAACAGTTTCGTAGTCACACTTAGCGTTATTGTATGGCACACCATAAGTTAATGATAATCACATAATAAGATGGCACAACATTCAGTTAATCCCACATTAGGTTTGCACTCATGGTTTTAATGTTCAATATGCATTACCATTAATATCCTACTGTTATAATAGTTTTCATAACAAGTCCAGCCCACTCAGGTTCGGCCCACTATCACACATGGAGTTCAACTCATGAATTCAATTCACAGACAGTTTCTAAAGAATCATTAATCATGCATTCCTATTTTATAACTAACATTAGATTATTCAACACTACACCCTAGCACTTCTAACACCAAACCTACATGTGTCGTATGCCGGGACAGGTTCGTTTAACGTTTAACGGGAGTCGTTATCATCGCTTATAATCGGACACATAATCATATCTTCATCAACTCATTCACAATAAATCTTATTTCACAAACATTCTAAAGCATAATCTATCCACACACGACATACTTTCAGTTTCAAAGCAACCATTCAGGTTTTCATGTAACTTGTCTATCTTATAAACATGTCAAGATCAAGATTCATATACAAACACATCATATATAACTCGCAGTTCCCGTAACGAATATCGCGTTGCATGCTCATACAAACAATAGTTCCAGTTCACCAACATATACATACCATCGAACAATATATATATATATATATATATATATATATATATATATATATATATATATATATATATATATATATATATTCATACAGTTTCATGTAATCGCTAATCATAGGCACCAAACATATACATATCATCAAACGAATATATATATATTTTCATACAGTTTCATGTATAACATATTTCCTTGCAAGGTGTTAAGTTGAGATCGAACCGAAACCACGACGAGTCTAATAACTAGAACTACGGACGAGAGAGAGCGAGATCTTACCGGTGCTCGGCGGAGGCTGAATTCGCCGGAGAAGAAGGTGATGGTGGCCGGTTCGTCGTAGGATTTCGAGTGAGAGGGGAAAGGTTGCGACGGTGAGAAGAACTTGCCGTAGGGTTCGTTTTTGGGGTGAAGATAAAACAATACATGCACCTTATACGTACATTGTGTATGGCGGTTGAGGGGGGTGGGTCTGGGCCGAAAGTAATAAGGAATGGGACATGAGGTTTGGGCCGTAACTATTGTAACAAATTGGGGGGTGGGCTGTGGGTGTCGCACACAAGGGAACAAGATGGGTGATTTACATATAACTATTTTAATTTAAATCTTTTTTTTAACCATAATCTAATTAATAATAATTAAAATTCAACAATTAGTAACAATTACAATCAATTAGATTAATGCATGACAATATATATGTACAGTACATATTTGTGCAGACGTGGTACGATGTGTTGCACAGAACGTAAAGGAAAGAAATGTAAATAAAATGCTCGAACGAATTAACTGGTTTATACCTCAAAAATACGGTTTGTCACATCATCCCCAAGTTAAAAGAAATTTCGTCCCGAAATTTAGCACGTGATTACTGAGGGGGAGCTAGTTAAGTTGCATGGTTTCCTGGTTTTCCTGGGGTGTCACATCATTCCCCCGTTGGGTTGGAATTTCGTCCCGAAATTCCGCAGTAGCTTCAGCCTTAGTAGTGGTTTCACGTTTCTCGAACAACTAGGGATACTTGTGCTTCATTTGATCTTCTCGTTCCCAGGTGAACTCTGGGCCATGACGGGAGTTCCAACAAACTCGAACAAGAGGTATTCTGGTACGCTTGAGAACCTTAACATCTCGATCAGTAATCTCTACTGGTTCCTCGACGAATCGCAGCTGATCATCAATAGTGAGTTCCTTGAGAGGAACTATGAGGGTCTCATCTGACAGACACTTCTTCAGATTTGACACGGGGAATACGTTGTGAACTCCGCTGAGTTCTTCAGGTAGGTTCAGTTTAAAGTTGTTTTCAAAAACCATAAGTTCATTCGAAAACCAGTAGTTAGTTAGTTCCTTAGGTCGTGCGAATGAATCCAACTTACGTCTGTGTAGTTGTGAGGTTCCAAAGGAAAAATGCGAAAACGTGTTCAAGGGAGTATGATCGTATCAACAATACATCGCCACCCTCAAGGTTTTGAGGAGTGATCACCAATGATCGAAAGTCGAGCCTTCCACTTTCTTTAAGCTAGAGCGTGTTCGTTTCAGTATCTCAGCATGGAGTAGTGAGAACGTAAGGTCACTGTGGTAAGAGGGCGATGGTTTGGTCTAAGCCAATGGTAGAAATTGGACATATCATTAATCAATATTCACGTGTTGGTGCAAGACCTAGTGCAAAGATTCCGCATATGAAGGAAAAACTATCATGACATTAGAGTACGTCTCTTGTAGTGTAAGGTGGGTCAGGTAAACGTATAAATTATCGTGTTTTCCGGTAGGTTGAGTGATCCAAAACTCTGTCCCCAAATGTCCAGAAGACTATTTCACCAGTAATGGCTTCCATTCGCTAAGTTGGGTATACGTGAGGGCTAATCAAGTAGAATAAGAATAAACCATCCAACAGGGTAATAAGGTAGTCTTATGATCGTTGAAAATCATGGTATGGTTGTTGGCGTTTCGTTAAATCAGTTGCCAATCAAAGAAACGGGGAATTAATGAGTTTCATACGAATAATCGAGCGAAAACAGGGGTCCATCAATAACCGAAGGACTCGACCAGCTAATCTGTTGTCTAGAAGTAATTTCCAGTAGTGGTGCATGGCACAAAAAGGGAAGTTCGTTGCATCGCGGTCGCGTGAGTGTATCATTTGTCCAAAACAGAGTTTGGTGGGTAAGGTTGTGAGTTGCAAAACGACGAAGGCGTGTAACTGTGGCTGCTTCGTTTCTGGTGACGATGACAGGCGAAGGTGATAAGGTTCGTCAACAGGGATGCGTAGGTATAGTTCTCCTAAATCCAAGTACGTTTGAGCCAGGTCTGGTCTTCGTGAGTGTTGACGTACAATCCGAATGTACGGAGGGTCAGATGGCGACGTCATGTCTAGATAAGCGTATGACTAGCTAGAACACCTAAACAAGTAGAATAAGAATAAACCATCCAACAGGGTAATAAGGTAGTCTTATGATCGTTGAAAATCATGGTATGGTTGTTGGCGTTTCGTTAAATCAGTTGCCAATCAAAGAAACGGGGAATTAATGAGTTTCATACGAATAATCGAGCGAAAACAGGGGTCCATCAATAACCGAAGGACTCGACCAGCTAATCTGTTGTCTAGAAGTAATTTCCAGTAGTGGTGCATGGCACAAAAAGGGAAGTTCGTTGCATCGCGGTCGCGTGAGTGTATCATTTGTCCAAAACAGAGTTTGGTGGGTAAGGTTGTGAGTTGCAAAACGACGAAGGCGTGTAACTGTGGCTGCTTCGTTTCTGGTGACGATGACAGGCGAAGGTGATAAGGTTCGTCAACAGGGATGCGTAGGTATAGTTCTCCTAAATCCAAGTACGTTTGAGCCAGGTCTGGTCTTCGTGAGTGTTGACGTACAATCCGAATGTACGGAGGGTCAGATGGCGACGTCATGTCTAGATAAGCGTATGACTAGCTAGAACACCTAAACAATGGTCGTAGTGCGGTGACGAGGGAACAGAAAGGAATTTGACCACCACTTGTCAAATTTCAAGTAAACATTCGGGTGTCATATATATCGCATCAGGGTTAATAGATAACATGCTACTACTCTAACTGGGCATACCGTATGCAACACACAATGTAAATGTAAACTAGCAAGTAGGCAATACAAAAATAAATCATACCACCTAGAGTGTTGAGTCTTGCACGTGGAGCGAAGCGTCGTTGTGGATCGTCGAGCACTAAACAGGTTATAGTCTGGTTTTTGTCAAAAAGACTTTTCCCTTTTTAAAACCAAGTTCACTATAACCAATGGCTCTGATACCAATCTGTCACACCCCCAAAATCCACACGCGGAGTATCACCGCCTGGAGGCGTGACTGACCAGGATCCAGCCACCAATCATATTGAACAAGCATGTAAGTAATTAGAAAATCCAACCAATACAATTGGTGTCCAAACAAAACATAGTTTAAGTTGCAAGTGGAAGCATAATGATTAAATCCAAAACCAAATATAAGTTCAAATGTTTAAATGTTTAACATGGCACACAGTTGTCCATGTCCCACAACGACCACGCCTCCTCGTGCAAGCTCCATAAGTAATAAGGAATACATGCACCTTATACGTACAATAAGGTACATTGTGTATGGCAGTTGAGGGGTGAAGATAAAACAATACATGCACCTTATACGTACATTGTGTATGGCAGTTGAGGGGGTGGGTCTGGGCCGAAAGTAATAAGGAATGGGACATGAGGTTTGGGCCGTAACTATTGTAACAAATTGGGGGGTGGGCTGTGGGTGTCGCACACAAGGGAACAAGATGGGTGATTTACATATAACTATTTTAATTTAAATCTTTTTTTTTAACCATAATCTAATTAATAATAATTAAAATTCAACAATTAGTAACAATTACAATCAATTAGATTAATGCATGACAATATATATGTACAGTACATATTTGTGCAGACGTGGTACGATGTGTTGCACAGAACGTAAAGGAAAGAAATGTAAATAAAATGCTCGAACGAATTGACTGGTTTATACCTCAAAAATACGGTTTGTCACATCATCCCCAAGTTAAAAGAAATTTCGTCCCGAAATTTAGCACGTGATTACTGAGGGGGAGCTAGTTAAGTTGCATGGTTTCCTGGTTTTCCTAGGGTGTCACAGTATAACAGGCTTCTTTTTCTGTTTAGGACACATATCATCGGAATGGCCAAAAACACGACAACAAGAACATCTGTGAGGGTACCATTCATATTCAACAAACATCTTTTCTTTCCTGAAGCCATCTCCATCCAGCTCTGGAATAGCCATTGTTAATTCCTCCTTCAGATCCTTCTCCGCAGAGACTTCAATTAGAGCCCTTGCATAGCTACTACGCCCCCACGCATCCATACACATTGACGTTGTAAACGAATCCAGCATCTTAGGTTCCCCTATAGCCGTAGCAATGAGACTAAGGCCATCCTCCGTATAAGCTGCTATAGGTACATCATGTATTTTCACCCAAACTTGCACTTTATTAACCTCCTTCTTCTCCAATTTGGTGTTCGGAAACCATTCACTAAGAAAAATAGGTTGCGATCTAATTATCCAAGGACCTTCCTGAAGAACATTCAACATACCTTCATGAGTTGCAAACTTGAAGAAAAAGAATCCATGAGCATTCATCATAGTTTTTTGTATCCCGTGTTTTTTCCAGTTGTTTCTCACAAAATATTCGACTACCGGATAAGCAATACGATCACCCAAGAAATACCCAAACAAAGTATTAGCCAGCTTTTCTTGAATCACCCTGACCGACTCCTTAGGCAACACTATATCACAATCCTGATGACTCTCAATACTAGCTAGATTTCGAAAGTTTACCTTCCTCTCCTTCCGATTGACGACCGACTCAGCATACGACAGCGGCTGCTTAACATTATCACCTGAATCGATATCTTGAACCGATTTCACACTTTGCTCAACCCCATCAATACCCCTGTCAATACCCACATCAGCTCCTCGGTTATTGTTACCTTCCCCATGCACATCAGACTATTTAGCATGGCGACTCTTGTGCATCCTGTAGCCTTCGATTCTGCTTCTTGATCGTTGTATAACAGTCTGATTATTAGAGTGTTGATTTTCAATACTTTAATTCGAACTAGTTAGCAATTGTGATTGAGTGGATTCTAGGGTTTCTGTTTTCCTTTCTTTTCGTCGCCTACCTACATCCTGTGGTTCGTTCCTGTTGATATAGGGTTAGGGTTTATCGGTCCTACTATTTTGCAGTTACCTAGATTTACCTGTTTCCCTATTTTGATTCGTGAACAGCCATTTGATATAGTGCTAGATTAGGGTTTGCATGCGTTTGTAGTTTTTTCTGGTTCTTTCGGATAACTTGTGTTTTCGTTTGCATGGAGAGTGGTTCTGATGGTGTACCGGTTGATCTTAATCAACAGTCTTTGAAATCTGATGGGGGAGCAACAGGATCTCGTGGTATTGCTTTGAGAATTACGAGTATAGATGGGAATCCTATGATGCCTAGGAGAGGGTTATACTCGACGTCTGGGTCCTCAATTCTGGACGGCTTGTCTAAGATCTCTATACCTGTTAGTGAGCAGCAGGTGAAGTTTCCAACCTTTGCTGATTACTTGAGAATGCTTAGAAGTCTTTAATAACAACCAAGCAAAGCTAGAGGGATCACGGAATCAAACGGCACCTAATATAGGTAGCTATGTTAATAAACCGGACCTAAATCGGAAGATCGGATAAAATGAGGTTTCGTAAACCAAATGAGTATAGGAACTCATGTAATATGGTTTAACAAAGCCTACATTCTAAAACAGAACATATCCTAAGTGCTTACGACCCATTACAACCCGTTTAGGTAGCTTACGCTACTTTAACGTGTCGCTCGCGTAAAACGCGTTTGGACCACCTAACTCGTCCTATGACAAGTATTATATGCCTTAACATGTCTAATAATGTTGCCTAATCAGTTTAGATGTCAAAATTTATGTTACATATGATTAAAATGAATTTATACGTAAAAAGGGCATTTTGGTCATTTTCCTAAGGCATATAAACTACCTATCATACAACTAACTAAACGAAGTGACCATAAGGTATAACCTCGAAAGGTTATTCTCTATACAACTATGGTCACAAAATGTGTTTGGTCGGATCCTAATGATCGACCAAACGGGTCGGGTTCGAAAGTCTAAGCGGTTGTTTAGACCGCTTATCTTACGACCCTATATAAGCACTAAACTAAAAGTGACGAGTTAAACATGTTAAAACATGTTTAACTAAGTTAGAAAACAAGTTTGATATCAAAACAAAGGGTTTTGATACCCAAGAATAGTTTGGTTGCAAAATACGCATAGGTACGCATTTTGACCGAAACTATGACTCGTCACTATGCCTAAATAACGTGGTAATCAATAGGTGTAGTCACAAAGGACTATGACCATCGTGATTACGCTCACGTTGCAATGTTCAAATGAACTTCGTGTTGACCATTGACTGGTCAAAGCAGAAAGTCAAACACTGTTTGACTTTCATGCTTGAAATACATGAACAAGCATTAAGGAAACTTACAAAAGGTCCAAGCCTTGAAGATTTGAACTCAAAATTATTCAGGTATGAAGCTTCACAAGGAGAGCTTCAACTTAGAGAAGGAAATTAAGATCAAATGAGTGAAGAATGAAGTGAATCAAGGTGGGTTTATATAGATTTTGGACAACCGTTAGGATCGTTCCTCGATAATTGAGCTTCAATCTGGACCCTCCATGTGTTACCCATTGTTTCACAATGCTATGGGTGTCCAAAACCATCACACGGTATTGCAAATGTTACATAAAAGACCCTAAACTTTAAGTTGGTTGTTGAAAATAGGGCTTGTTCTTGCTGAAACTTGATTTTTCTGCCCAGAATAGGTGGTGGCATGCCGTCACAGCAACACCACTTTGTGGTGGCGCGACGCCACAGGTAGCCAGGTTCAGAAACTTTTGAAAATTGATAGTTTTAGTCCCCGCAACACTTTTAAGCCATTTTTGATGCGTTTAAACCCCGTTAACCCATTTTTCAAGGCTCAAAAATGAAGTTAAAGTATAGGAAACTTAAAATATGCTCAAAAACATCTCGGATGTCGGTTCGTTTGGTCGTACGATCGCGTTGTTCAGTTAAATACGACGGAAGTCGTAACGAACGCGAAATCGATCCAAATTACGCGACGAGTGAAATTCTAACATGCCATTCACTAAAATAAAATATTTTAATAATTACAAAAAATTTTGGATGTCCGGATATATTCAGAACGTAAGATATGCCCGAAAATGCCAACTTATGCACTTTTTGACGCTATTAGTCCGTGTTTGATCAAGAAGTTTATTTTAGCATACCGAACTCCTCAAAGCCTATTTATAAGCTATGTAAAGGATATTTATGGTATGTTTAACTTATGATCATATTTTGGAAGGTACGTTACTATACGAATCGGTAGACTTTTGTAGTTTGACGCAAATACTCCTTGCGATCGAATAAACTTGATTTCAACACACCAAACCCTCCAAAACTTATTTCTAAGTTATGTAAAGGTTATTTAAGGTATGTTAAGCCTATGTCACTGTTCCGGAGTGTTTGTTGCATTAAACTGATTACGTTTATGCATCAGTTCGCGTATAACTTTCCAGAAAGCGATTTAGAGCTCGAAATCGAACAAGAATTGATATATGCAAATGATACACATATTTATACAAATCCCAAGTATGAAACACAATATTTCATTGATTTGGTATTTGTTTGATGGTCGTAGAGACACATATGTCACAGATAGCGTAAGTAGGGAATCGTATCAACAGGGAATTTGTGGTCAATGTAGAAGCTGTTAACTAAAACTAAAATTACCTAGATTAGGAGTTTGATTAATTGATTTTAAAAATAAGAAATTGATTAAGAAAGTTGTGATCAAAATGAGAAAAAACAACCCCCACCCGGAATCATGATTGTTCGTTTCAACACAAAAACCCGTTTATAGATTCAGAACACCACATAGACAAACAAATGTTTGGAGCGATAATTGGTGCAATGTAAGTCCGCTGAGCTCATTTATTACTCCTCGTGCTATAGCAAATGCAGGGTTTAACTTGAAGTCGTCGGTTGCGGATGTCATTGATGCGAATGGGAATTGGAGATGGCCCCAAGCTTGGTTAGATTTGTTTCTGGTTCTAATAACTATTCAAACGCCTCAACTGGTTAAAAATGCCCTTGATCGTTTGGTTTGGAAAGGTTTGGATGGTAATGTTGGTGACTTTGAATCGGCCCAAGTATGGCACACCATTCGGAACAGGGATAACATTGCGAACTGGGCTCATATGGTTTGGTTCTCTCAATGTGTTCCACGGCACTCTTTTCATTTGTGGCTGGTGATTAAGAATAAACTGAAGACTCAGGATCGGTTAGCGGTTTGGGAAGCTGGGAGTGCAACAAATCTGAATCTTATGTGTTGCCCGTTGTGTAAAAATGGTAGAGATAGTCGAGATCACTTGTTTTTTCAATGTGCCTATGCGAATAAAGTTTGGACAAATGTGAAGAGCATGGTGAATTTAGATAGCGTTGATCATACATGGCAGTCCTTAATGGTTTGGATTGATCAATATTCCAAGTCTAAGAAAGTGGATGATATAGTATGTAAATTGGTCATTGCTGCGGCTTCCTATTTTATTTGGCAAGAGCGGAATAGTCGGCTTTTTAGCTCATCTCATTTGACGGAGACACAAGTTGCGGAGAAGATTAAAAATTCGGTTCGATTAAGACTTATGGGCTTCAAGTTTCGGCTGGAATCGGCTAGGAGGAAGATATTCAGCATCTGGAAGATTAATGATAGCAAGGAAGATCAACTTGATCCGGGCTAGAACTTTTGAATTAGATTAGAGTTCGGCCGAGTTTTTTTAGCCGTGGTTGTGTCTAGTTCTTGATACTTTGTTTGGTTGTTTTGTTTTGTTGGTTGTTTGTTTTGTATTCCTAGGCTTGGTATGCCAAGCCTAGTTGGTGTGTCGCTTTGACACACCCTTGTTCTTATTGGTTCATTTATAAAATTCATCGGGGTAACCCTTTACCCAAAAAAACACCACATAGACATGGCTTTGGGATTAATGAATTTGATTAATTATTAGAGATAGTTTTTAATATTCACCATACAATCTAATAACCCGTTTAACTATATCAGTTACCTACCAATTTACCAACTCGCTAACAACGTAAGGAAGTTGCCAATACGCTTGATAAACAACAAATAATTCAAATATAAGAAACGTTGCACAAACTCAACATAAGTAGTCAAGATTTACCGGTTAAAAAGAATCCATAAATGAAATTCAATGCAAAACGAAACAATCATTCATCTGGGCGGGAGCTACAAGCGTTTTAGCTGCTCATGGTTGTCGTCGAAGCTTCAAACTTGATCGAGGATGATTTAAACATGAAAAACTGCTTTTAGGAAGGAAGAATGATGGTATAATCGTATGGTAGTTCGTAGTCGACGGTTGTGGATGATTGAATGAGAATTGGTGCCCTAAAAATCAGATCCTGGTTGTTTAAAAAGGTTTTCCCCTCGCTGACTCGTGCCGCGCGTCGCGACAAAATCCCAAGACACCCCCGCGTGTCGCGGGGGTCATTTGCTTCACTGATACGTCTTTAATTGACCTACATGACTTGTATGGCTCAAGCGGTTCGCGGACGATTCCCAAAACACCCTCGCGTGTCGCGGGAGTCATCACATTGACTTTTTTCTGCTTCCCATTCCTGCATTGACCTGCCAAGCTTGCATTTTCGACTCGTTTCCCTCATTTTACTCACGTTAGCACCTGTTAAACAAACAAACCAATACTTATTAAATATATATAACTTAATATCTTTAACACACTAAAACTAACACGAATTACTTATAAAATACTATGTATTTTGACCTGACATCACATCCCCACACTTATCTTTTTTCATCCCGAAAAAATTCTCTGTAATGGAATCACAATCAGAAACATTGGCATTCAATATATTCAATTAATTTATTAATAAGTCAAACCACACTTTAACCAAGATTGCATGTATATTATCCACCTAAACCCAACTGCCAGCTTCAGAGCCCTTATTCACGATTCATTAAGTTCAAGTAATTATAATTATCTATGTATCTCACACTCAAAAGACTACAACGCCACCTAATCCCATTTCAAGCTTATAAGGTTAATAGATTTACTCTACCGTCTTATATAAAAAACTCTTATGCTATTCCAATTAAACTTATGATGGATAGATGGATGATATTGCGAGCTTTACATGTTTTGCTTATGATCAGTTTAGCGGACATACCTACCCGAGTCACCATCCCAGTGGTTAATACCATAAACTTCACATATTTTTCTAACTCCGCCTAGAGGCTATACCCCACCCGAGTCACCATCCCAGTGGTTAATACCATAGGCTTCGTTTTTTCTCTTTTTCTTTTTTTTTTTCAAACATGAAGCTCAAATGAATGAATGGATGGAATGTTTTTTTTCGGGCGCCACACTGTTTCGGATTATTTTTATAAAAAGAAACAGGTGTGCCAATTTAATCGGAAAAACTTATAAGCTTTTTACTTATGACGTACATCTTATACTTTCCACAGTTTCAATTTTTCCATAGCTCCTAAGGTGAGAACCCACAAGACTCCTAATTTAAGATATTTTTTTATCGTTTCTAAGGAATTCCATCAACTGACTGGCCTACCCACATATCCTAAATTAGACGCGTGACTGGCCGTTTATTATCTCATATATATAGTAATCAAATACCAACGATCCAATTATACCTATCATCTTCCATTTTGTTTCAAAAACTTTCTTAAAACATTTTCTATTTTTCAATTTTTTTTTCAAAAACGACACTACTAATGTGACATTTGTGCTCTTGTAAACATTATACGATTCAGAACAACTTTATTATCAATGAAACATTGTGTTTTGATCCCAAGATTTGTTTATTTATGTTTGACATTTGCACGTTTTAATTCTTGTTCGATTTCGAGCTCTTAAACATTTTCTAGAAAGTTATACGTAAACTGTTACGTAAACGTAATCAGTTTAATGCAACGTACACTCTGGAATGATGACATAAGCTAAACATACCCTAAATACCCTTAACATAACTTAGGAATAAGTTTTGGAGGGTTCGGTATGTGAAAATATACTTATTTGATCACAGGGACTAAAAGTGTCAAAACTGTGAAAGTATGCCAATTCGCGTATATTCTGTATTCAGACCATATACGCACATCCAAAAATTTTTGTTATCTTTAAAATATTATATTTTAGTGATTAGAATGCAAAAATATCCATCGTTATGCAATTTGGATCGTTTTCGCGTCCGTGTTAGCTTTCGTCGTAATTAAGCGAAAAACGCGACCGTACGATCGAACGAACCGACATCCATGATATTTTCAAACATATTTCAAGTCCCTTATGCTTTAACATCCTTGTAAAGCCTTAAAATTGGGTTAACGGGGGTTAAACGTGTCAAAAACAAGCTTAAGGGGCTGCATGGACTAAAATTTCCAAAAATCAATTCTGCCCTTTATCTGGCTAGTGGGGCGTGAGAGAGGACCCCTCTTGGGTCGCGAGGCGCGAGGCATAGTGCTGGCAGAATGTTTAAATCAGCTTGCAGCCTTGGTTTTCATTCCTTGTTTATTCAAACTTGTGGGCAATTTGTGTGATGAACAAGTATGAAATCTGATCTTGGACACTTGTTATGATCTTATTATTACTTGGGGAATACACAAAACACATGGCATGATCTTATGGATTCAAGAAATCTTTAAATAACATGCTTCATTTCCTCAAATCCTTGCTCATTTCTATCTTTCTTCTCTCTAAGCTCTAAGTGGAGTTGCTACCTTCTTAGGAGGCCTCCTATCTGAGTTTTTCTAGTCTTCTTTTCATCCTAGAACACAAGTGAGTGTTCTATTCAGTTTTGTAATTTATTCAACAATTACAAGCTGAAAGTCAAACAGTTTGACTACCGTTTGACTTTCGGTTTTGACCATGAATTGGTCAAGACAAAGTTCAATTGAACTTTGCAACGTGATCGTAATCATGATGGTTATAATCCCTTGCGATTATGCCTACTGATTACCACGTTGACTAGTCGAAGTGACGAGTCAAAGTTTCGATCAAAATGCACAATTATGTGCATTTTACGACGGAACTATTTTCGGGTATCAAAGCATGGTGGATACGCCGCTGGTACTTCCTATATATAAGTGCTTTTGTCATATTACATGTTGTGGCGTTATCTAGATCACTTGGATGAATGTTTTCAAACGATGTCACGCAACGATGTTTACGTAATGATATAAACCATACAACTTTTCTTTCAAGACGATTTACTACTTGGTTTACAAAAGCAAATGTTTTAGTCAAGATTCATGGCAACGAGGTTTTTCATAAACTTTAACCAACATGTTTTAGTTGGTTAATTATATTGCAATACCAAACACTTTTCGGTACAAGGTTCACATATGTTTCAGGTGCTGTTGTTTGATGATTATGATGCTTCACATAGGATTGGACGCGGGCCTTAGTGACATAAAATATGTAAGACAATATGTTTAAACTCGTTTATTTTACTTCAAGACAATGTTAAACACTTATTAATTCAATAAAACATAACTTCAATTACCATGTGTTGTGAAACAATTTATCCTGTGACGTAACTCCCCAACGTTTCCGCCGCGGTTTGTTGTTTTACGCGGTCGGGGTGTTACAACTAATACTAAGACTGGCACGACTAAGACTAAAACACAACTACAGAGACGCTAGTCTCCCCTCCCCACACTTATTTTCTTCATTGTCCTCAATGGAGCGAGAAAATATTTAAGACACAACTACCGACTCAAACCGAAACAAAAATACAAACAAAAGAAATAAAAGAGAAGTAAAATGGAACAGACTCCCCTGATTTTCCTTTTTATCTACATTCATCTAGTTCCAAGCCTTCCAAAACGTCACGGATCCTTCAGTCACAACTCCAAGCCAATAACCCGAACCGTTTAAACACATTCTAGCAACATCATCAAACATAATCATATCATATATATATCAATCAACCCAACCGGATTACCCTTACATTTTTTCCACAAATGTCAAATATCAGATTTAAGTACAGACTATCATTATCAAAATAAAAACAAAACAAAGGAAAAAAGACACATTAACCCAAAATTTCCGGCGGCTAACACCTCTAACTCCTACCCCTCATCTGACCCCCCATCCTGCGGGTCCTCCATGTGCTCATCACCACCACCCGGCTGAACAGGCTGAAGCGGCGGAAACCAATCCGGTATAGCGATATGCTGCTGCTCCATCATGTATCGAATCATGTTCACCTGCATCGCGAACATGTTTGCCCGTGCAGCAAAACCGTCAACCATAGTGTCATATACCGTCTCCAAACTCAATGGATCGGGTCGTGGCGGCCTCAATGGGTGCTGTGGTCGCGGCCCTCAATTTGGGGAACAATATATTGTCTTCTAATACGATGCCCTGCCTGCATAGTGTCACACCCCAAAAACGTCGCAGCGGAAATACAAACGTGGTGGTGATGGAGGTTGGTACCCATATAAGTCTTTGTGGTCGATGCTATAGTTATTTTGGACATTTTATTGTTTTGAAACATTGTTTTTAAGATTACCACGTCTATCATGATCAAGTCATAGTTAGTTTGACCCTTAGAGGTCTTATTACACGCATGGTTCCATAGTTAAAAAGTGTCCAACATTATTTTAATACATAAGCATCACACAACCACATGACAACGCAAGCCAAAATTCTCCGAAGCCGAACTCATGTACCTGAAGAACACGTAAAAATCAAGTGTCAACACAAAGGAAGGTAAGTTCACATATAATTTCCGTACCTATTTGTTTAAGGAAAACTTCCTTATTTGACACTTAACGGTCTGAAAACATTTACATATGTTTAAAAATAAGACATTCATTTTCTTAAAAATAACGTCATAGTAATATAATTGGAGTCGGCACTGTACCGTATTCCGCATAGTAAGGAAAATCTTTCTTGATAAAAACATCTTTATGTTTTTAAAACGTTCATGTATAATTAATAAAGATCATTTTATTTCCTTTATAAAATGTCATGGAAGAATTCATTCGAAACGGTCCCGCAGGCATGTTTCAGATGAAAACTTATACTCATGGTTTTGATATTAAATTCCGTCATTCTTTTAGTTTTGTAAGTTTGCAAGACGTTGCGAGCTATACAATAACAGCGAGGTTCTAATCAATACCAGACAATATTCAGAATAAAATTCGTCGCTATATGGACACGGAGCTACCGGTCACGACGAGGTTGTCAACCCGATAGATCTATCAACAATTCCACGTGTTCGATACTTAATGATTAAAAATGGCTATAACACTCCACTTATGGTGCCCCGCAATTAGGCACCCAGTTGCCTTCCTCAATTGAACAAAATATATAACCTACTAGAAAGATAAATTTAATAAGGTGCTCTCAGACACCAACATTCTTGCGTTCCGTGTAGAAACGTCTTTATATCAATTAAAATCTCGTTTCTCCCCGAAACATGTTTATATAAATTAAATCTTGTTTCTCCCCGAAACATATTTATGTCAATTAAATCCCATTTCTCCCCGAAACCCATATGATACTTTTTAAACTCGTTTTACTTGAAAATAGTTTAAGTTATACATCTTCTTGAGTTCATAAAACATATTATGATACTCTAAAAATCGTACTTTCAATGAAAATACATTTTTATATAATTTGAAAGCATATTTTATATGAAAACATATGCTTTGCTTTTAATGACATGTTTTCTCTGAAAACAGTATATAAGATGGTAAAATGACATTTTAGTGAATTCTCACTAAAATACATTTAATTGAAATTATGTTTTATATGAAAACATATATTCATTCTTTTTAAAGACGTGTTCTTTACCCCGAAAACAGTTAATAAAACAGTAAAAAGTGGGGTTCTGTGACACTCACCTTTGGGTGCGTTTTATATTATCGCAATCCCTTAAATTGGTTTATTCATCCTAAATTAAGTAAGAACGATTCAATAACCAATTATTCTACAAATAACTAAGTTTCTCTCATACTTAGAATTTTCACAAAACTTTGAGATTTTCTCGAAAAGTCTTTGTTTTAGGGGATGGACCATGAGAAAACTAGTTTAAATGAGAAAACAAAAAAAAACTAACGAAAAAAGCCTAAAAATCATACCAATTTTTTTTTTACAAATTTTTATAAAAAATCGCTAGTTTTTATGCATGGAAAAAAATTTTTGAATTTTTTTGTTGTTGTATTGCACATGTGCACTATTACGGATATAGAGCACAAGTGCAGTACAACAAAAAAATTATTTTTTTTTATTTTATTGAAAAAAATTTTATATATAAAAATGGCGATTTTTTTATAAAAAATTGTAAAAAAAAATTGATATGTTTTTTTTTTTGTTTTTTTTTTAGGTTTTTTTAGTTAGTTTTCTAGTTTTCTCATTTAGATGTAGTTTTCTCATGATCCTCTCCCTATATATATATATATATAGGGTAAGGTTCATTTGAGAACCACCCTTATTGCGAGAACCGCGAGAAGTAATGTGAACACAAAATAAAATCTAAAAAAATCAAAAAGCACTCAATTTTTTTTTTATTTTTTTTAATATTTTCTTAAAAAAATTCGCTATTTTTAGTTAGCAAAAAAAAAAAAATTCAATTTTTTTTAATATTTTCTTAAAAAAATACCTAGTTGTTGATGGTTTGGTTATAGTTGTCAATTTATGATGTAATATGTTGATTGAATGGTACAAATGGTGTTGATATACATGTAATAAAGTGAAAATATTGGTAATGGTATTGTATTATGGATGGTAGGAGGTAATGGTATTGTATTATGGATGGTAGAAGGTAATGGTAGTGTATTATGGATGGTAGAAGGTAATGGTAGTGTATTATGGATGGTATGATAGATGAAAGGGAAAGTGTATTCAAAGTAGTGTACCAAAACACCTTATTTCATGTTGATACATATAGATGCACATGTGCATTTCTAATATTGGTAATGTAAAAAGTAGTGTATTACATATGGTAGTGTAAATGAAAGTGCAATTGTCTAATATTTGTAATGAATTACGACATTTATCAAAGAAATGACAAAAATGCACACTTGCATGTTTGTGTATTATGGATGGAATGATAGATTAAAGAGAAAGCAGTATACCAATACACCTTATTTCATGTTGATACGTATAGATGCACATGTGCATTTCTAATATTGTTAACGTAAAAAATAATGTATTACAAGTGGTAGTGTAAATGAAAGTGCAATTGTCTAATATTTGTAATGAATTACGAAATTTGTCAAAGAAATTATACAAATGCACATGTGCATGGATAACTGTTACTCGAATTTTTTTTTTTTTGAAATTTTTTTATTATAAACGAAATATAGCGATTTTTCCAAAAAAAAAATAGTAAAAAAAAAATTTGGGTGTTTTTTTTATTTTTTAGGTATTACTGTTTGTGTTCACACTGGTTCTCGCGGTTCTCGCAATAAAGGGTGGTTCCTAACGGATCCTTCTCCTATATATATATATATATATATGTGTGTGTGTGTGTGTGTATATATATAGGGTAAGGTTCATTTGAGAACCACCTTTATTGTGAGAACTATGAGAACCAATGTAAACACACCAAAACAACCTAAAAAAACCTAACCCCCAAGCCCCCCCCCCCCCCCCAAAAAAAACCTAACCCCCCCAAGCTAAATGTTAAAAACTAACCCCCCCCCCCCACACCCCCACCCAAGCTAAAATGCTAAAAACTAAACCCCCAAAAAATCTAAAAAGTACACAATTTTTTTTAAATTTTTTTATATTAAAATCGCTACTTTTAGTAGCAAAAAAAATGTTTTTTTTTGGTAAGAATTATAGTGATTTTTTTTATAAAAAATATTAAAAAAAATTGTGTGTTTTTAGCTATTTTTAGGTGTTTTTGATTGTGTTCACATTGGTTCTCGCGGTTCTCACAATAAAGGGTGGTTCATAAGGGATCCTTCTCCTATATATATATATATGTGTGTGTGTGTGTGTGTGTGTGTGTATATATACGAGTCCCGACTAAACCAACCGGCCTAACGTTCCGTTCAAACTCACTCGCCCCAACACTAGTCCTCTTCCTATCCACTTGCACACAATAGAGCATCGACTTCAATGACCCTTTGACACACTTTACCTTCCCAAACTAGTGCATATGCACCAACTATCCGCTCATAATCCCTTTCTATAATTCTAAGCATCATCGCACACTTGCTATCTGCAACTTATTTGCTAACTACGCTCGCCTCATTAAACCAAACATAACTTTTTCGACCCTTGTCCAAATTTTACTTCAACATAATGCAACTACATGGTTTATCTCACTAAGTACCAACCAAGCTCAACTTATCTTTCTACCTCTCGATTAACCCGAACACTACACACATCAAACAACCGAAGCGAGAATCATACCACACATGTCAATTAACCCAAAAATCACTACTTCATAACTCGCCTGATCAACTCAACACAGCACAACATATGCACTTCAACTTTATTACACATACTACCTCAAACTATTGTGCGAATCAACATACTCGCACCTAAATCCCTGTTTTTGAAATATCTCTCAACTCAAAACCCAATCTTTCATAACTACATTCAGTACCCACTTGAACCCATATGATAATCTTCAAAATTTTAAGAATAAATCATGAAAAATTTGCATAAAACATATAAAAATCCAAGCTTGCATACCTGATTCGCGACTTGAACTAAAAGTTAGAGGAAAAACAATGAGAAGTTGATGTTAATCGGGGGTGGGGGGTCGGTGTAATGGTGGTCGACCGCCGGCCGACGATGGGTATGGTGGTGGTAAGAGAGATGAAGTTGGGATGATGAATGTTTAAGGTTATATGTGAAGTCAAAGTAGACGAGGAATGAACTAAATATGAAAGTATGGAAATTCGTGGCTAGGTATTTGTTGTCGGCGCAGAGAAGAAGAGAGAAAAGGGTTTGCAAGATTATGTCTGATCTGATTGCACAAAAGAATATTTGTTCTGACTGTTCTGCATCGCGCATCGCGGAAGTATTTAGAGAACCCCCCCGCCTGTCACGAGGGTGTTAATGTTGCCTAGGGGACAATTTTCCAGTGATACGCCGCAATGGAAGAGGAACCACTCGCGAGTCGCCTAGGGGACCATTTTCCAGCAGTTTTGCTCCATTTAGGGGGTTCATGCCTTAGAAACATTTGTGATTTTTTTATGTTTTCACCTCCCAAACCACCCAAACGAGTTTTTTTGATAAGTTTTCAATAAGAACGTACCTAGGGCTCCTTTTTTCATGATTTTCCTTCTCCGAACCATCTCACATCCCTGAAACACTCCGAAAATATACCAAAAACAACCGAAAATTGTCCAAAACCACTCCAAAAATCAATTTTTCGGGCCAATTTTTTTATTTAAACTTATAATCACGTTGCACTACCCCCAAACAACTATGCATTGCCCTCAATTGCACTAGAGCTTAAACAAACCTCCTCAGACTTCCCCACACTTGAACAATGGCACAATTAGAATCGACGACTCATATAAAACAAACTAACTAAATACGAAAAACAAAAACAAACAAACGAACCTTAGGCTGCCTCCTAAGAGCACTAAGTTTAAGATCTTCAGCTAGATCTTACCTGTGTGATTACTCAGCCTTTGCACGCATGGTGCTCACGTACAGGACCGTTAATTTCTCTTGCATTCAAATATGGTTTCAGTCTATGACCATTTACCATCTGTCGGATATGATCATCAAAGTCTTCAATCTCGACAAAAATGGTTCTCTGGGCGATTTTGGCGACATAGGTGATCTTGTGAAACCCTAGCAGTTTCTTGCTAATCCTGGGCTCGATTGATCTTGCTTATCAGCTTAGGGTTTGTCTGATCGATCCTTAGGCGATAATCAATTGTAATCGGATTAGGGTTTGTAGTTAGGGTTTTGTAAGCGGCGCTGATTTTCTGTTTGCAAACGGGGTGTGTAGTTGTTTCATTCGCATTAGTGCTTCTGATCTTCGGCAATACATCTTCAGAATATTGAGATTAGGGTTCTGATTTCGTTGTTCTAATTTTTGGAAATACATCTGATTCAACGGCGCTGTTCTTAGGCACTAATAAGCTGATTTCAGATTGAGATTAGGGTTCTGATTTCATTGTTTCCCGTTTAGCGAAAGGGGTGCGGCTGGTTCCTTATTGAATTAGGGTTTCGGCAGGTTTCTTCATCATCGCTATTCTTTGTGTTGGCTGGTTTTGTTGATCAGAATCTGTCCGTATTCAGATTAGGGTTACACATGGATGAAGGTAAAACTGATGGTGTATCTCCTCAAGATGATCGTGCCAAACCATCACTTTCTTTTGAGACATTAGCTAGCCGTGTTATTGATGTTGACGGAAATACATGGCTGCCACGTCGGGGTGTTGTTCAGTCGTCTCAAACGGAACTTAGGAAAATCAACATCATTGATGAATTATTAAAGTCTACGGTTCAGGTTCCTGTGGAGAATGAGCAGCCAAACACGAGGGCTTCGGAAAATAGGGAAGATAAGGCTAGTTTTCAGGTCCAAACTGATATGGGTAGTGCTTCGAAGCCCATGTCTTATGCTGATTCGGTTGTGGCAGCCAAGACCAAGCAGGTAAACTTCAGAACTCTTACGAGTCCGGTGTTGCAAGATGGTTGTGATGTGGTGCTCCCCCGGGAATCTGTTAAACTAGATCAAGACAGGTTAGCAAATACATTATTTGGGTATTTCTTGGGGGATCGTGTGGCTTATCCGGTTGTTGAGTACTTTGTGAGAAACAACTGGAAGAAGTTTGGTTTGCAAAAGTCTATGATGAATGCAAACTGGTTTTTCTTTTTCAAATTTGCAGACAAAGACGGTATGATGAATGTTCTTAAAGAAGGTCCTTGGATTATTCGGTCACAACCTCTCTTCCTTAGTGTATGGTCGCCTACTTCGAGACTAGAGAAGAAGGATGTCAAAAAGATACAAATTTGGGTTAAAATCCATGATGTTCCTATAGCTGCCTATACGGAAGATGGGTTGAGTATGATTGCTACGGCCATTGGTGAGCCGAAATTGTTGGATTCGTATACCGCCACTATGTGTACGGATGCTTGGGGAAGGAGTAGTTATGCAAGAGCTTTGGTAGAAGTTTCAGCTGAGAATGACTTTAAAGAGGAGATAGTTATAGCGGTGCCTGAGCTAGAAGGTGAAGGTTTTATTAAAGTAAAGATGGTTGTGGAATATGAATGGAGTCCCTATAGATGTGCCCACTGTAAGGTCTTCGGACATGCTGATGAGTCTTGCCCGAGACAACCTAGGAAGTGTCCTAAGGAAGTGCCTAAACCTCAGAAACAAAATGGTGGGAAGCAACCGCGTGGTCCGGTGAAGACTCCGGTAGTGGATGAAGATGGCTTTATGGATGTGGATGGTAAAAAAGCGGCTAGGAAATCTGGTTTTCATGTCAATAAAGCTAAGCCGAAATTCGAGTACAGGCCGATTGGGGTCAAAACGAATGGAGGGGTTAAAAAGTCGGATCCTTCGGCTAGTGTAGTGTCTCGGAACCCTTTTGATGCTCTAAGGGATGAGCAGGGCACGGTCCGTCTAAAGAGCAAGGGGACGAGGAATGATATAGCTGATTATGAAGATGAGGAGGTTGTTGAAGTCTATAATGAAACAAATGAATTTATGACTTCGGGCTCATATCCTCTGTATTCAAAAGCAGGGGCAAGCACCTCTTCCACAAAATTCTCTAATGGATAGTCTGTTGTTGGTTCGTGCTAAGGGGATGCTGTTTCGAGGCAACTTTATTTTTGATGATGGAGGATAATGTCTTTTGTTGGTTATGTTTGTTTGTCTACTGGACATTTTGTTCATGATGTAAAGTAGACTAGGTTACTTGATGTCATAGGTTATTTGTTTTTGGATCACATATATGGGGCATGTCCTGTATATGAACTAGTGTGGAATTCATCCTCACTACTTGTACTTATTTGCGGTTGTTTTTAATAGAATCACCGGGGTAACCCTTTACCCAAAAAAAAAAGTCTTCAATCTCGACATCACCATGTTTTCCAACCTTTGTAACATGGTATGGTCCTATCCTTTTACTCTTCAGCTTTCTAGGGAACAATTCCAGTCGGGAATTGTATAACCAAACAAACAGGCGAACTTCAAACACTTTTGGCTTAAGCTTCGTGTCGTGCACCTTCTTCATTTTATCTTTGTAAGCCGCGGCACATTCGTAAGCCTCATTTCTTATTTCTTCAAGCTCTCCTAACGCCAACTATCTCTCCTTACCTATAGTATCATAATCAATGTTAACCTATTTAACCGCCCAAAGTGCACGGTGTGCAATTTCCACCGGTAAGTGACAACCTTTCCCATAGACCAACCTGTATGGTATAGTTCCAATCAGCTTTTTATAAGCCATACGATACGCCCACAAAACATCATCCAGTTTAGTGGACTAATCTTTGCGGTCGGCTCACATGGTTTTTTTGTAAAATTTCTTTTATCTGTTGATTAGAAACTTTGACGTGCCCACTCGTTTGAGGATGATACAGAGTGGCAATTCGATGATCTACACCATACTTCTTAAGGAGTTTGCCAAAGTTAAAAGTTTTGAAGTGAGATCCCCCATCACCAATGATCACAAGAGGAACCCCAAATCTAGTAAAAATGTTTGATTGGACAAACTTGCAAACAACCTTGTGGCCATTGGTTTTGGTGGCAATGGCTTCAACCCATTTAGACACGTAGTCCACTACCACCAAAATGTAAAGATTACCAAACGAATTCGGGAATGGGTCCATAAAGTCAATTCCCCACACGTCGAAGATATCGACAACGAGGATTGGCTGCATGGGCATCTCATCCCGCTTCATAATGCTACCCATTTGTTGACACCACAAGCAATTTTTAGCATATTCGAACGCATCCTTGAACACCATAGGCCAATACAATCCACATGACAGCACTTTACGTGCCATCTTTTGCCCACTAAAGTGCCCTCCACATGCAGACTCATGCACCATAGAGAGGACAGATGGAATCTCTTCATCTTCAAGACAATTCCTTATGATCTGATCAGCTATAACTTTATACAAGTCCGGTTCATCCCAAGTGTAGTGCTTTGCTTGTGCAAGGAAGTGTGTTTTCCTGCTTCTCGATCAATGCTCCGGTATTATACTTGAATGGGCAAAATTAGCAAGTTAGCAAACCATGGTTGGGTATTAACATTTAATAATTGCTCATATGGAAAGGTTTCCAGAATATCATGTTCAGGCCCTTCGATCTCATGCACCACCCATGACAAGTGGTCTGCCACCCCATTCTCACTTCCCTTCTTATCACGTATTTCCATATCAAATTCCTGCAGTAAAAGGATCCATCTGATCAACCTTGGCCTTACGTCTTTTTTCTCCATAAGATACCTGATTGCAGAATGGTCAGAAAACACAATCACTTTACTACCACAATAAGACCTAAACTTGTCTAAAGCATAGACCACCACCAGCAACTCTTTCTCAGTAGTGGTGTAATTCAACTAAGCTTCCGAAAGAGTGTTGCTAGCATAATAAATTGCCACCGGCTTCTTGTCCACTCTCTGTCCCAGAACTGCACCTACTGTGTCACACCCTGACTTTTGCGGAAGCGTGATTATGTGTGACTTGCTTAATATCATTGCATTCAACCATTACAAACAACTATATGATAAAACTAAAGATGTCCATCCATTACTTTAAGTTTAAAAACATAACAACATTGTTTTAAACATAGACTTCAAATTCGAGTACAAACCATGCAACTTGTTTAAGAGTTCACAAGGACTCAACAAAAGACATTAAATAAAACCAGACTTTGAAAGGTGCACACTATCCAAATCCTCAGACTTCGGATGACATCTTTTATTCTCAACAGTACTTGAAACATGCAAACGCTCGCCAGATCCACATTTAATTCCATAAATTACATGTAGTTTGAAAACATTAACAAAAGTTGAGCGAGTTCATGTGTTTGTTTGTGTGCACGAATAAACCTTTGTAATCATTGAAAGTATGTATGTTTGTTTGTAAATCCTGGTATGAAAGCAAACAAGGAAAACAAAGAACAGATCGATTAATGGTTTGCAAGGCCATTAATATGTGTGACGTGATGCAGGAAGGCTCAAACCTAGCAGACTTTGCACCGGGCTTCCGGCTGTAAGACATAGTCCTCCCATGGGCCAAACCCTGGTCCACATGGGCGGGGCTCGCTACACCCAAATAGATCTATCACTCATGTCCCTCGGTCCTACAACGAGGATTAATGGTCTTAAGCGTTATACCCACCACTCACATGATCTAGCAGTACATTTCCTTAGCTAACCATACCACATATAAACGTTTGTAAACAGTTTGTAACATGTACTTCACCCCGAAGTTATAAAACTGAAAACAGTTAAAAGAAAAGGGGGACATGAACTCACAGTCTTGCATTCTTCGTAATCTCAGTAACTCAAAGCTCCTTCGGATGTACACGACTACCTACAACGTACTAAGGTTTATTAGACGAGCGGGTCGTGCCTTGGCTTAGTATAAATTAGTGTCTTTGAGTTACGTTCTTTGTGTCATCAATATTATTCCAAGTTATATAATTATTTGTTAAAATAATAAATATTTTAACTTAAATTATATTTATTAAATTTTGGAATAATAGTTAAAATAATATATTTTAACTTGTTACTTTTTATGTATTTATACATGTATATCCTTCCCAAGGATGGGTGTACTTGTATTCGTGTTCTTATACTTGTATATTTTTGCCATGTATTGGTGTCGTATTCCGGTGTGTATTTATACGTATGAGAATACGTATCCTTATTGTGATTATTAAGTATTTTATACTTAATTTTGTATTAACTTTTCCGGAATAATATCTTTAATAAAAATTTATCAATATATATTTCCAAAATATATATTTTAAGAAATATTACTTAGAAAAATTATTTATAATTTTCCTTTGGAAAAAATATTTGTATTTCCATATAAGTCCCAATAATATATTTTCAAGTCTAACTTGGAAAATATATATAAACTTATTTTTCTCCCAAAAATAATGTATTTGATGTTTGTTTAAGAAAAATATATAGTTCTTCCAAAAATAATATATCTTCTATTAATTCCAAGAAAATGTATTTTTATTCACCAAAAATAATATATTTTCTTCTTGTCAACAATATGATATAAATTTGTAATAATTGTGAAAATCACATTTTCATTCACTTGGTGTCCAAAATATTATTTACCAAAATATACTTATGAATAATATTTCCGGTATATTTTGTAAGTTATATTCCTTAGTTCGGTTTCCCCAATATTTTGGGTATTCTTTGTATATTTATTCCTTGGAATTTTGGTAACATTTTGGATTGTAATTTATTGGTATTTTGATGAGTTATATTATTTCAAGTCCTAAAATAATATAACTAATACACATAATGTACAAATAATCACACACATGGTGCCTTCTAAATATATATTTCCTAAATACATATTTAGCCACTTTTATTTATAAAAATCAACCTCCAATATTTGTAATTTTTGTAACAAAAATTATGGCAAACTTTATGTAAAAACTCATGGTTTGAAATACATGTCACACCCTGGCTTTGCGGAAGCGTGGTAAATTTGGTGTGACTTCTTAATACCATAGCTTAACCATAACAAAGCTATATGAAAATAAAACCATGCCAGATCATCCATTTAATTAAGTTTTGAAAACCAAATACAACAACATTGTCTTAACAATCACAAACATCAACATGACATAGACACAGTTTAAGGATTGTGACTTGTCCAGGAAAGAGTCACATTCCCCAAACCCGGATGACCTCGTAACTAGTGCAGCGGGAAAACGTGTCATACCGCGCCAGATCCTTTAATTCCCTGAAATACATGTAAGTTGAAAAATCAACAATAATGTTGAGCGAGTTCATGTGTTTAGTGTGTGCGCGCGAATAAACCTTTATAATCATTGTAAGTATGAATGTTTTGTAAGCTCTGGTATGAAAGCAAATAAGGAAACATATCAGTTAATGTGTAACCACATGGTCCAACCTGCGGGCGCATGGGAGGGGATAGGACAAGGTCACCACATGGTCCAACCTGCGGGCGCATGGGTGGTGTTACGACAAGGTCACCACATGGTCCAACCTGCGGGCGCATGGGTGATGTTAAGACAAGGTCACCACATGGTCCAACCTGCGGGCGCATGGGTGGTGTTAAGATAAGGTCACCACATGGTCCAACCTGCGGGCGCATGGGTGGGGTTTGTTATGCTCAAATAGGCCTATCACTCGTATCCCTCGATCGTACTACGAGGACTAATGTTCTTAAGGTTTCACCTACCCAATCACATAACCTAACAGTTCCTTCCTTAGCTGACCATACCATGTAAGAAACATTCGTAATCATAGTAACATGTATTTCACCCCCGAAGTTATAAAAACTGAAAACAGTTAAGAGAAAAGGGGGACATGAACTCACAGTGGTGCGTCTCTACCAAGTATGTCTCCTGATCAAGCAGCTGTATGACGACCTACACATACTAATTCTATTAGACGGACGGCCGTGCTTTAGCTTTATGGTTTAAGTTTTTGGGGAAATAGTTAGACAACTATTTCGTGTTTACATTTAGTAAATACTTGGTAATCATTTTCCTTCCCAAGGATGGGGGATTTAATACATGTGTGTTCGAAATATATTATTAAGTCTCACTTAAAATATATTTTATTTCTAACTCCAAAATATAAATATTCTTCTCAAAAATATTATATTTCCTATTACATAAATTTTCCCAAAATAATACCTTGACAAAAATACGCGTTAAGTCATATTTTCTTAAAATGCGTAAGTTACGTTTTAATGATCGAGTGGTAATAATAATTACCGGTGTAACTTATATATTTATCGTAGAGGCGATCGTATTATTTTGGATCCATTAACATTCGATAGTATTATTTTTTACCCTAAAAATAATACTAGTATTTTCACAAAATAAGCATAAACACACATCAAGTGACTTTATGAAAAATATATACTAAATATATATTTACCGAGTTTTATTTTGTGAAATCCCACCTCCGATGTTTTGTAAATAAAGTCGTGGCGAAATCTATTATTTGAAAACAAGTCGAAAAGTATTTCTAACACTTATAGTGAAAATAATTCTAAGTGTTAGGTTTTTTTTAGAAAAATTTCGCCAGAGTTTCCTCTGTAACTGGAGATGGCCACGCTTACAAGCGTATCATTTTCTTTTAAAATTTCAAATCACAATTTCTCATTCAACAACAAACCATATTCCAATATCATACTAGTTCAAAATATCGCAAACGCATGAACTTGTGGGTTGTGTAAAAGTGTGTAGTAACTTCCCATTATTTTTAATAGATCTTTCTACTTTTATAAATGAAATCGGTTTCTCGAAATTCTTATTTTTTTACAGAAAATGCATTTGTACATCTTCTAGTCAAAATTTCAAAAATAATTCTTTTGTTAAAACTTTTTGTCACACAAGTGTCTACACACTTGTGTGTTTACAAAAATCACCTTTGTTTAGGAAAGATCCGGCCTTAAAATTATGATTTCTTTTGATACTTGGTCCTTTGAAAATACCACTTGTAGATCCGTAGATCTACTAGTTTAGAACTCCATTTTATAAGAAAAATTGTTTTTACACGAGTTCATGGTTATAATTAGTAGTGTTCTTCATCTAACCACTTTTCACACTTTAACATACACTAGGTCATGTTCCATGAATATGACTTAGTCGGGTTAGATGACGATCCGAACTATTACTAGCATAATACAACACTAAATAATCATAACAAAACAAGTCCTATAAGTTTTACACCAATATTCATTTATTAACCACCTTGTTTATATTATTTAGTAGACTTTTAATTTTGTTCTTACATGATCATGAATTTTAACCGACAAAACTCTTATTAACCACTTCAGATATGAACAAAAAGGCGTTTAGAGTCACTTACTACTAGCTCGAGGCTAGGGAAGAAACTAGTCGAAAAACGATTGGATAAAAGCAATGAGAAGAGGTCCTTCGCGTTCCGAATGCACCAAGCTTCCTCGTACGAGATCCTTAACCCTTGTATATGCTTGGAATTATTAAATGAAATCGAAAATGGTTGGATGGTGGTTGTGTGGGTTCGGCCGTAAGTTCCCAAGGAGAAAGAAAGAGTGGAAGTTATTTAAGTGTTTGAGATAATGAAAAGATTATCCTTCATGCCTCCTTATAAATCCCCAACTTTTATTATCCCTTGTGTATAGTGTCTTGGTGATACTAGACATTCCTAAATAAAATAATCAAGTTGTAAGGAATGTGTCCCATGTGGGGGGGGCCAATCGGTTCATGGGGTTGGGTAATTTAGTTGGTTTTTGATGAACTAGTTACAAACTAGTTAATTTAGTTAAGTAATTAATTTAGTATAATAGTGTGTTATGTATAATAACGGGTATTAGGGTATTCGGGGACCCTAACTGGCTCAGAAAAGAAAAACAATGTCCATGACAATATATTTTTTTTTTTTAGGTCCCGGGTTAAGTCCGGTTGTTCGGTTGGATATTACTCCGTTAAAGCGCTAAATAATTATTTAAAGTGTCGTAAATTTTATCTTTAGTGACACCATTTATTCCCGACATTTTGGAAAGTGTCTAGTAATATTTTTCCAACTTTTTGCACTTTACTAGTTTAGATAAATGCTGAATTTTTATTTAAAGTGCAGGATTTTGTACTCAAAGTACGTTTTAGGCACATCCGGTCACTATAATTATCACCTAGTGACGTAGTTCTACAACCCTTATATCCCTACACTCACCACTAGTGTAGCAACTATCTCAGGCTCTTACAGGCCTTAGAGGCAGTACCTGCCTGGTGCTAGTTATAACAGCACGTTTAATAGGTTATCCGTTCATTGTGCTACTGTGCGTTTGGTGCATCGCGGTTGTCACTACAGTTCTGTATGTAAATAGTAGAGTGACAGCAATTAAAGTATGATGCAAGTAAGTACATGTATCAGTATTCAAGTAGCAGTTTATCCCCAATTTCAAGTAAGCACAGTAAGTAAGCAGTAATTATATATTAATTAAGTCGTACGGATACCTGGTTTGGTGAGGGTTGTCACATTCTCCCCCCGTTAAATAAATTTCGTCCCGAAATTTAAGTTATGCTACAAGATGCAGGGTTCTTGGGAAAAAAGTGGGGGTATTTCTCTTTCATCCGGTCCTCACCCTCCCAGGTGTATTCAGGACCATGTCTGGCATTCCAACGAACCTTGACGAGCTTGACACTGCTCCGGCGGGTCTTGTTTACCTTCCAATCCGTAACCTCAACAGGTTCTTCAACAAAATGGAGCGTGTCGTCAACATGAATCTCGTCGGTGGGAATGACAACGGTATCTTGAGTTGGACTTTTCTTCAGGTTGGATACATGAAATGTATCGTGAACTCCGTTTAGTTCAGCAGGTAAGTCCAGCTTGTATGCTACTAGCCCTATTCTTTCCAAGATTCTGAAAGGGCCAATGTAGCGCGGATTTAACTTCCCACGCTTTCCGAAGCGTGCCACCCCCTTCCAGGGTGAAACTTTCAATAACACCATTTCTCCAACTTGGAATTCCAAGTGTTTTCGGTTTGGATCCGCATAGGTCTTCTGTCTGTGGCGAGCTGCTTCGATGCGTCTTAGAATCTGCGCAATCTTGTCTGTCGTCTCTTGGACGATCTCGGGACCAGCAAGCTGCCTATCACCTGCGTTAGCCCAACATAGAGGTGATCGGCACTTGCGTCCGTAAAGGGCTTCAAATGGCGCGACACCAATACCGGTGTGGTAGCTGTTGTTGTATGAAAATTCGACCAAAGGCAAATGTTTGTCCCAGCTACCGCCCAAATCCATAACACACGCTCTCAGCATGTCTTCCAAAGTCTGTATCGTTCGCTCGCTCTGACCGTCAGTTTGCGGATGAAACGCAGTGCTCAGATTCAATTGTGAGCCAAAGGCTTCTTGGAAGGATTGCCATATCCTTGACACAAACCTTCCGTCTCTATCAGAAATGATTGAGAGAGGTACTCCATGGCGCGCGACGATCTCTCTCATGTAAATTTCAGCCAATTTGCTCGTATTATCCTTCTCTCTGATAGGTAAGAAGTGTGCTGACTTTGTTAATCGATCCACTATTACCCAAATAGTGTCATGACCTCTCGGCGTTCTTGGAAGTTTCGTAATAATATCCATGGAGATTTGTTCCCATTTCCACTTGGGAATCTCGGGTTGTTGCAGAAGTCCTGAAGGCTTCTGGTATTTCGCTTTAACCTTAGCGCACGTTAAACATTTGCTCACATAAACAGCAACATCGCCTTTCATCCTAGGCCACCAATAATAATCTTTGAGATCCTGGTACATCTTTTCCGCTCCTGGATGGATAGAGTACCGCGACTTGTGAGCTTCATCGAAAATAACTTTCCTTAAATCACCAAACAGAGGAACCCAAATCCTTTTCTCAAAACATAATGTTCCTTCTTCGTTTGGTACCAAAAGCTTCTCCACCCCACGGAGATATTCTTCTTCAAGGTTTCCTTCCTTGAGAGCTTCTTTCTGCGCGGCACGAATGCGCAAGGAAAGATCGGTTCGTATAATCATTTCTAAAGCTCTAACCCTTATGGGCTTGATTCTCTCTTTACGACTTAGGGCATCGGCGACTACATTCGCCTTCCCTGGATGATACTTTATCTCGCAGTCGTAGTCGTTCAACAATTCAACCCATCGTCTTTGCCTCATATTCAACTCCTTCTGGTTGAATATATGCTGTAGGCTCTTGTGATCTGTAAAGATTGTACACTTTGTACCATAAAGGTAGTGTCTCCAGATCTTTAATACAAAAACCACTGCGCCAAGTTCCAAATCATGTGTGGTATAGTTCTTTTCGTGCACTTTCAATTGACGCGATGCGTAAGCAATAACCTTTTGGCGTTGCATCAACACACAACCCAATCCTTGACGCGAAGCGTCGCAGTATACCACAAAATCATTTGTACCTTCTGGTAGTGCTAAGATTGGCGCATTGCAGAGCTCATCCTTCAATATCTGGAACGCTTCTTCCTGTTTGATTCCCCAATCAAACTTCTTATCTTTCTGCGTGAGGAGTGTCAAAGGTTGAGCGATTTTTGAAAAATCCTCAATGAACCTTCGATAGTAGCCAGCCAAACCCAAAAATTGTCAAATCTCGGTTGGCGTCTTTGGCGTTTCCCAATTCTTGATTGCTTCGATCTTTGTGGGCTCAACATGGATTCCATTTCCATTAACCACGTGTCCAAGAAACTGGACTTCGCGTAGCCAAAACTCGCACTTAGAGAATTTGGCATACAGCTTTTCTTCCTTCAGCAACTCCAAAATAGCTCTTAGATGTTGTTTGTGCTCAGCCTTTGTTCTTGAGTAAATCAAGATGTCGTCGATAAACACAATCACGAACTTGTCCAAGTGCGGCTTTCAAACTCTATTCATCAAGTCTATAAAGACTGTAGGTGCGTTTGTCAAACCAAACGGCATAACAAGGAACTCGTAGTGTCCATAACGAGTTCTGAAGGTTGTCTTTGGGATACTCTCCTCTTGTATCCTTAACTGATGGTATCCAGATCGAAGGTCGATCTTTGAATAAAAGCTTGAACCTTGCAGTTGGTCGAATAGATCATCAATCCTTGACAGAGGGTATCTATTCTTGATCGTCAGCTTGTTCAGCTCCCGGTAGTTGATGTTTATTTGAAAATCATCATCCTTCTTTTTGACGAGTAGAAATGGGGTTACCCCAAAAAGGGAATTTTGGTCTGTTATCTTCCTTCTCTATCCATTGCTAACACTTCTCTGTCAATCCTTGCATCTCCGAAAATGTAAGTCGCTATGATGCATCGACTACGGGTGCAGTGCCTGGAATTTAGTCGACGTGGGATTCGACTAATCGTCGAGGAGATGATTCCGGCAAGTCTTCTTTGCCTGATAATCCGTAGGAGCGTATCCTGCTCCATGAATCACAATCATTTCTTCGTTCGTCGTCGGGGCGCGGATGACAATCTCCGCCGGGTTGTTCGACAACCAGTCCATCCCAATTATCACATTCGAAGCTTTCGTTGGGCTTGTTCTATCGAGAACTGGGTATCTAGGTTACTTACTACTAAAACAACTATATTTTCTGAAGCTAAAATTTGACAATACTGTCAAATAGAGCATAACATTGACTATTATGAGACGTACCGATATCCACGCTTGGATTCTATCCCCGCTGTTGAGCTTTCATCCACGTGCCTGAGTGTTCTTAGGGCAACACTTCCTGAAATGCCCCACATCACCGCAATTAAAACATGCTTGGCCACAGTCTTGATCGTCAGCTTCCCTGCCTTGATAGTTGTTGTCGTCGTTATTTCCTCCGCGATTTCCGTTACCATCTTGACCTCTATTTCCATGTTTAGTACCTTGCCGACACGTTTCCTTGACATGTCCCACCTTGCCACAGTTACCACATTTTCCATATCTACATCGCCCGTTATGAGGTCGTCGACAGTTGTCGCACTTTGGTAGGATACCCGTGTACTCTTTTCTCTTTTTGGCCTTGTTGTCGCTACTCGACTGGGTACCCTGTTTGAAATTTGCCAACTTCCTCTTGTTGTCCCCAGATGACTCTACATGAGTCTCCTTCTTCTCCTCAGAGGTTGAAAATTTGTTCAACCTGATTGCCTCTTCCGTCAGGGCTACACTTAGATTGATGGCCTCAGTGATTGTTGCAGGCTTTGATGACGTTACCATGCTCATGATTTGGGGTGCCAATCCCCAAATGAAACGCTCAATCCTCTTAAACTCCGGATCTACCATGTAAGGAACGATACGCGATAGAACTTGGAACTTCTCCACATACTCAGCTATTTTTGGACCTTCCATCTTCAAGTTCCAGAACTCAGTTTCTACCCTCTGGCTTTCTGTTCTCGAACAGTACTTTTTATGCATTAGCTCTTTCAGCTCGTCCCATGATAGAGCATACGCAGCAGCCTCGCCCATTGTCTGAACCTGAAGTTTCCACCATGACAGAGCCCCATCTCGGAACAGTCCGGAAATGTACGTGACCTGATCTCTTGGGGCGCATTTGCTCGCCCGCAAAACAGTGTCCGTCTTCTCAATCCAGCGTACGAAGGTTACGGCACCCCCAGTGCCACTGAAATGCAGGGGCTGGCAGCCTAAGAACTGCTTGTAGGTGCAGCCGTTGGGTGGGTTACTTCCTGAGGTACCTCCGTTGTGCTCGGAGCGATGGGCCTCGTATTGTGCGATGACTGCAGCAATGATTCCCTGAAGTTCCGCCTCGTTGGTGGGTATGCTTACATCCCGTCTTGGAGGCATTTTCTAAAAGATGTTTCACGTAGGTTAGGTCATCGCAAATAAAATGTACGTATGCATTCAACGATATCAACACATGACATCTCATGCTATCAATAAATCAACCACATAACATCTCATGTTATAAACAAATTAGCCTCTGCAATGGTTGAGGGCTTCGAGGTAGTAACCATACCCCTGATCTGGGGTGCAAGTGTCCAAATGAATCGTTCAGTCCTTTTGAACTCCGGTTTGACTAAGTAGGGGGGGCGACCCTAGTCGTGCGATCGCTGGACAAGTTCAGGAATTTCTGGTTCGTCCATTTTCAAATTCCTGAACTCCACCTCAAGCTTCTAAATTCCAGTCCTAAAACAACATTTCTTCTCAATCGTTTCCTTGAGCTCGTCCCAGCTCAGTGCATAAGTAGCGTCTGTGCCAAGGGTCTGAACCTGGAGGTTCCATTAAGAGAGTGTGCCATCTAGAAATATCCCCGAGATATAGGTAACACTCTGTTGGGGCGAACAGTTACTCATTCTTAGAATGGAGTCGGTCTTTTCGGACCAACGAACAAATGCAACGGCGCCTCCTGTTCCGTCAAAGTTCAAAGGCTTGCAGTTCAGGAACTGTTTATAGGTGCAGCCAGTTGAGGGTTATTTCCAGTAATACCATCGTTGTACTTAGAGCGGAGGGCTTCATGTCGTGCATTTATCTGTGAGATGCGTTCTTGCAGCTCGGCTTCTGTCCTTGGCAACGTACTGGTGTTTGTGTCACGCCTGGGTGACATTCCCTTTTGTCGAAGTGGTGTGAAGCGGGTTAGACAACGTTTCAATTGTCTATGAGGTGTATATAGCAACATAAGCCATCATGTAATCACCCAATTTCACACGCAAATATACTCACTGTATGAGTGGGGAAGTAAATTTCTGAGCCTTCACATAGGCTTGCTAATTTGGCTTGTTGCTCGTAATAGAATGAACTCGAGGCTACATCGCCTTGGTCATTCGTGTTTAAGTTATTTCCTGCTGCATTGGTTATCATTAGCTTGACCCGCAGAGTCCACCAGGATTCCTGTGCACTACAAATCGTTATTACGTGGGCCCCCGTAATAATAAATTGTCTTGCACAGTTACCCCAAATTTTCTCTCGTCCAAGCAGGTGATCAATCAAGGAGCAACAGTAGGTGCATTGGCATGAACAGGGTCATGCTCCAATGCGGGGTCAGGAGTAGCGCCTGGCTCAGGGGCCACGGCCGGCTCCGGATCAAAAACTCCATCTCAAGATCAGCTGGATCAACAAACACAGGGGGTTACAGGATCCTCCAAGGGCTGGTCTAGGTGTATGAACTCAAGGTCATGGTCTGGATCAAAACCAGGTGGAAGAACAAGATCACCCTCAATACTGTGATCAAACTCAAAGCTGTGGGCGGGATCCGGTGCAGCTGATGATGCCATATCAGGGTCGGCGTCGTGTGAGTGGTGCTGCATTCCCTGTATGTGCGAAAATGCGGATGTCAGAAACTCAAATGAGTCTGGGATAGGGGAATGGACATGAGTTTCCCCTACAGGAGCGTCCGCATGCAGTAGTCTAATACTAGCAGCAATAGGGCCCTGCCCTCGAATGGGTCCTCCTCCAGTAGATCGTTATCGTCGTCAGAGGCCACGTCGGGGGGCATATCATCAACAGGATAAGCGGCAAGGGCACAGGAGCAGGGATCACCGCGAGTGGCAATTTCCCAACAAGATGGCCATCAGTAGGCTCTGCTACGACTTCAGGCAGCGCACAAAGGGCTGAAAGTCGTCATTGTCTGTGCCGGTAGTATCGGAAATGTACACCTCGTGCTTCGATGAAACTATGTCGTCTGATACTATGGCCATGGGATTCGTAGTGTCCATCTTTCTAGTACATGATGAAAGCATGACGTTTGTAACACAAACACACATACGTATAATAATCAATCATATAAACATGTTAGCCAATCAAATAATTCTCCTAGTCTCACTAGCCAATTTCTCCCAGTCTCTAAGACTGCTCTATCCTCCACCTCGACCTCTTAGGTCGAGCCTCGGTCCCCTTGACCGAGCCTCAGCCTTCATGACTGAGCCTACTCTTCCTAGCCTCACTAGCCAACTACCTCGGTCACCTAGACCGAGCCTCGATCCTCCAGACCGAGCCTCAGCCCTCCAGGCTGAGCCTATAAATAATAAAATGTGCTCAACATTTGTTTGTAAAAAGTTTTGGATCTGGACTTAAGTGGTATGCAGCAAAATGTTTTCGTGAGAGCCCTAGTGATCATAGTCTAGACTCGAGAAAGAATCCTAGTTCGCTATGATCAGAGCTCTGATACCAAGCTGTCACACCCTGGCTTTGCGGAAGCGTGGTAAATTTGGTGTGACTTCTTAATACCATAGCTTAACCATAACAAAGCTATATGAAAATAAAACCATGCCAGATCATCCATTTAATTAAGTTTTGAAAACCAAATACAACAACATTGTCTTAACAATCACAAACATCAACATGACATAGACACAGTTTAAGGATTGTGACTTGTCCAGGAAAGAGTCACATTCCCCAAACCCGGATGACCTCGTAACTAGTGCAGCGGGAAAACGTGTCATACCGCGCCAGATCCTTTAATTCCCTGAAATACATGTAAGTTGAAAAATCAACAATAATGTTGAGCGAGTTCATGTGTTTAGTGTGTGCGCGCGAATAAACCTTTATAATCATTGTAAGTATGAATGTTTTGTAAGCTCTGGTATGAAAGCAAATAAGGAAACATATCAGTTAATGTGTAACCACATGGTCCAACCTGCGGGCGCATGGGAGGGGATAGGACAAGGTCACCACATGGTCCAACCTGCGGGCGCATGGGTGGTGTTACGACAAGGTCACCACATGGTCCAACCTGCGGGCGCATGGGTGATGTTAAGACAAGGTCACCACATGGTCCAACCTGCGGGCGCATGGGTGGTGTTAAGATAAGGTCACCACATGGTCCAACCTGCGGGCGCATGGGTGGGGTTTGTTATGCTCAAATAGGCCTATCACTCGTATCCCTCGATCGTACTACGAGGACTAATGTTCTTAAGGTTTCACCTACCCAATCACATAACCTAACAGTTCCTTCCTTAGCTGACCATACCATGTAAGAAACATTCGTAATCATAGTAACATGTATTTCACCCCCGAAGTTATAAAAACTGAAAACAGTTAAGAGAAAAGGGGGACATGAACTCACAGTGGTGCGTCTCTACCAAGTATGTCTCCTGATCAAGCAGCTGTATGACGACCTACACGTACTAATTCTATTAGACGGACGGCCGTGCTTTAGCTTTATGGTTTAAGTTTTTGGGGAAATAGTTAGACAACTATTTCGTGTTTACATTTAGTAAATACTTGGTAATCATTTTCCTTCCCAAGGATGGGGGATTTAATACATGTGTGTTCGAAATATTTAAGTCTCACTTAAAATATATTTTATTTCTAACTCCAAAATATAAACATTCTTCTCAAAAATATTATATTTCCTATTACATAAATTTTCCCAAAATAATACCTTGACAAAAATACGCGTTAAGTCATATTTTCTTAAAATGCGTAAGTTACGTTTTAATGATCGAGTGGTAATAATAATTACCGGTGTAACTTATATATTTATCGTAGAGGCGATCGTATTATTTTGGATCCATTAACATTCGATAGTATTATTTTTTACCCTAAAAATAATACTAGTATTTTCACAAAATAAGCATAAACACACATCAAGTGACTTTATGAAAAATATATACTAAATATATATTTACCGAGTTTTATTTTGTGAAATCCCACCTCCGATGTTTTGTAAATAAAGTCGTGGCGAAATCTATTATTTGAAAACAAGTCGAAAAGTATTTCTAACACTTATAGTGAAAATAATTCTAAGTGTTAGGTTTTTTTTAGAAAAATTTCGCCAGAGTTTCCTCTGTAACTGGAGATGGCCACGCTTACAAGCGTATCATTTTCTTTTAAAATTTCAAATCACAATTTCTCATTCAACAACAAACCATATTCCAATATCATACTAGTTCAAAATATCGCAAACGCATGAACTTGTGGGTTGTGTAAAAGTGTGTAGTAACTTCCCATTATTTTTAATAGATCTTTCTACTTTTATAAATGAAATCGGTTTCTCGAAATTCTTATTTTTTTACAGAAAATGCATTTGTACATCTTCTAGTCAAAATTTCAAAAATAATTCTTTTGTTAAAACTTTTTGTCACACAAGTGTCTACACACTTGTGTGTTTACAAAAATCACCTTTGTTTAGGAAAGATCCGGCCTTAAAATTATGATTTCTTTTGATACTTGGTCCTTTGAAAATACCACTTGTAGATCCGTAGATCTACTAGTTTAGAACTCCATTTTATAAGAAAAATTGTTTTTACACGAGTTCATGGTTATAATTAGTAGTGTGCTTCATCTAACCACTTTTCACACTTTAACATACACTAGGTCATGTTCCATGAATATGACTTAGTCGGGTTAGATGACGATCCGAACTATTACTAGCATAATACAACACTAAATAATCATAACAAAACAAGTCCTATAAGTTTTACACCAATATTCATTTATTAACCACCTTGTTTATATTATTTAGTAGACTTTTAATTTTGTTCTTACATGATCATGAATTTTAACCGACAAAACTCTTATTAACCACTTCAGATATGAACAAAAAGGCGTTTAGAGTCACTTACTACTAGCTCGAGGCTAGGGAAGAAACTAGTCGAAAAACGATTGGATAAAAGCAATGAGAAGAGGTCCTTCGCGTTCCGAATGCACCAAGCTTCCTCGTACGAGATCCTTAACCCTTGTATATGCTTGGAATTATTAAATGAAATCGAAAATGGTTGGATGGTGGTTGTGTGGGTTCGGCCGTAAGTTCCCAAGGAGAAAGAAAGAGTGGAAGTTATTTAAGTGTTTGAGATAATGAAAAGATTATCCTTCATGCCTCCTTATAAATCCCCAACTTTTATTATCCCTTGTGTATAGTGTCTTGGTGATACTAGACATTCCTAAATAAAATAATCAAGTTGTAAGGAATGTGTCCCATGTGGGGGGGCCAATCGGTTCATGGGGTTGGGTAATTTAGTTGGTTTTTGATGAACTAGTTACAAACTAGTTAATTTAGTTAAGTAATTAATTTAGTATAATAGTGTGTTATGTATAATAACGGGTATTAGGGTATTCGGGGACCCTAACTGGCTCAGAAAAGAAAAACAATGTCCATGACAATATATTTTTTTTTTTTAGGTCCCGGGTTAAGTCCGGTTGTTCGGTTGGATATTACTCCGTTAAAGCGCTAAATAATTATTTAAAGTGTCGTAAATTTTATCTTTAGTGACACCATTTATTCCCGACATTTTGGAAAGTGTCTAGTAATATTTTTCCAACTTTTTGCACTTTACTAGTTTAGATAAATGCTGAATTTTTATTTAAAGTGCAGGATTTTGTACTCAAAGTACGTTTTAGGCACATCCGGTCACTATAATTATCACCTAGTGACGTAGTTCTACAACCCTTATATCCCTACACTCACCACTAGTGTAGCAACTATCTCAGGCTCTTACAGGCCTTAGAGGCAGTACCTGCCTGGTGCTAGTTATAACAGCACGTTTAATAGGTTATCCGTTCATTGTGCTACTGTGCGTTTGGTGCATCGCGGTTGTCACTACAGTTCTGTATGTAAATAGTAGAGTGACAGCAATTAAAGTATGATGCAAGTAAGTACATGTATCAGTATTCAAGTAGCAGTTTATCCCCAATTTCAAGTAAGCACAGTAAGTAAGCAGTAATTATATATTAATTAAGTCGTACGGATACCTGGTTTGGTGAGGGTTGTCACAATACACTTGTAAATACTTGTTTAAAAATATTTTTCTAAGTGTTTAATTTTTATAAAATTTTTGCCATAGTTTCCCCTAAAAAATGGAGGTTTCCATGCCTTCAAGGCATATCATTTTCTTTTGTAAATCAACACAATCAATCAACAATCAACAATAAACAATCTATACTTACCAATTTTTGCCAAAAACAAGCATAAACTACCACTTCATGAACTTGAATATTTATAAAAATGTGTAGTAACTTACAAGTGTGCTTAGTAAGCTTAGTTACCCTTTAAAGTGTGGTTGATTCCTTAAAAACATCATTTTTAAAAAAGTTAGTTCTTTACAACTTACAATCACATTTTATAAAAAGAGTTAATTACATAGTTAGTCCCTGTGGTTTGCACAAAGTAACATACTTAGGTACTAATAGTTTAAAATAACATTATAGGGTATTAACTTTTCATTTTGTAACGTTTGGGGGTATTAAGCTTATTTGTAGGCTTAAAATCACATTCTGTTAGTACCTAAGTATGTTATTTTGTGCAAACCACAGGGACTACCTATGTTACTACCTTAGAAGTTAATACCTCCAAACGTTACAAAATGAAAAGTTAATACCCTAGAAGGTGATTTTAAACTATTAGTACCTAAGTATGTTATTTTGTGCAAACCACTGGGACTAACTATGTAATTAACTCCTTAAAATGCTTCTCCTTGGATTTTTCTTGTTACATAAGTGTTTCTACACTTGTTTAACCTTTAAAATGTGGTTTATTTATTTAAGAACCAAGATTAAGTAAATTTTGTGTTTTTTTAACTTGGTTTCTTGAAAAATCATTCTTGAAATATTAGATTTACAAGACTTACATCTTACTTTAATCATCATTTTACAAGAAAACCAATTATTCTTTCAAGTTCATGTCTTTCATGAGGATGATTTATGAATCTTTAACACTTTCATCCTCTCATCTTGCTAGATTATGTTTTTAATCATGATCTAGCAAGATCATATGATGATCTACATCATTTACATAAGTAAACAATCATCAAGTATCACAACAACACTAAACAACATGATTTCTTTAAGATTTCTTATAATTTTAAGCTTATGTTCATGTTTCATCTTCTTGTTTCTTAGTGTTCTTCAAGATAATCAACATGTATCTTTCTTTAACCACTTAAATAAGATGTAAAATGAAGAGTTTAGTGTTCTTACTACTAGCTCAAGGCTAGGGATGATCAAGAGAAGAAATGAAGTGGATAAAAGCAAATGGAGAAGGTTCTTCATCTTCCGAAAGCTCCTAGCTTCCTTGTGCACCTTCTGACACCTTTGTGTATGCTTGGAATTAGATGAAGATGAATGAATGATGGTGATGATGTTGTTGTTGCTTTCGGCCGAACCCAAGAAGAAGAGAAGAGAGAAGAGAGAAGAGTGTGTTGAAGTGTGATGTTGAGTTATGAGAGTTATGAACTCTAAGGTCCTTTTTAAAAAAATCTCATAAGTTTTTCCAATGGTTTTAGTGTTCAACAAAGTGAGACATGATCCAATATTTAATCAAAAGAAAATCAAGAGTGGGGTTCCTTGGTTGGGCCGTCCACTAGGTTGGGGGGGGGGGGGTATAGGCTAGGTTTAAACTATAAGTTAGTTACTTATTTAGAAATCAAGTATATAGTTAGGGATTTAGTTATTAGATATTTATATAGAGTGTTATGATGTTCGAGGACCATAACTAGCTTGGTAATGTCAAAACAGTGCTTCTAGTGTAAATTTGGTGTTTCGGGTAGTGTCCGGTTGTTCGGTTGGTTACCGGTTCGTTAAGGTGCTAAACTATGCAGTTTAGTGTGCTTTATGTACCCTTTTGTGACAGTTTTGATTCCCGACACTTAGGAAAGTATTCAGGACTATTTAACCATATTTCTGCATAATATTAGAGTGTTAAAATGCTAAATTTGCTGATTTTCTGCGGAATTCTGCAGTTTGTGTGAGTTTTAGGCACTTTCCGGCACTTAAACTATCTCTAGGAAGGCAGTTTTGTGATCCTTACTTTCCTACACACTATACTAGTGTAATACTGGGTATCTAGCTCATTTTATGTCTCAACACATTGTCTGTCTATGTACTGAACTCCGTCAGCATTTTTCTGATTTGTCTGATAACTGTGCTAACTGTGTTTCATGCATCATTTGAGTCAATAAAGTTCTCATGCAATAATGATATGACATTACGCAATATGTGATGCACATGTATGTATAAAGCAATAATCAGAAAGCAGTTCAAGGCATTAATTGTAATTCAGCACAGTCATTAAGCACTAATCATGGTTTAATAGTTGTACGGATACCTGGAATTTTGACAGTTGTCACATTCTCCCCCTGTTAAGAAAATTTCGTCCCGAAATCTTAAGCCTTACTACTAGCAGCAGGGGAGTTGGGGAACAAATGCGGGTATTTTGCTTTCACACGATCTTCATGTTCCCAAGTAAACTCTGGGCCGTGACGCGCGTTCCATCAAACCTTGACGAGTTTAACACTACTTCTCCGAGTCTTGTTAACTTTCCAGTTAGTAACCTCAACGGGTTCTTCGGTAAAGTGGAGTGTGTCATCAATGTGAACTTCGTCAGCAGGGATAACCACAGTTTCTTGTGTTGGACTTTTCTTCAGGTTAGATACATGGAATGTATTTTTTTTTTTTTTTTGGGTAAAGGGTTACCCCGGTGATTCTATTATAGACAACCGCCAAATAAGTACAAGTAGTGAGGATGAGTTCCCCACTAGTTCATATACAGGCATGCCCCATATATGTAAGCAAAAAAACAAACAAACCAAGTTACCACCTCAATCTAGCCTACTACAATCATAATAATGACTAACTAGTAGACAAACGAAAAAATCAAACAAACGACTTCAACCGCCATCATCAAAAATGAAGTTGCTACCAACCGGCAGCCCCTTAGCATGAAACAGAAGCCACATATCCATTGGACAACTTTATGTGAGAGGTGCTTGCCCCTGTACTGGAAGACGTAGGATGTGTACCCGATGTCATAAACTCATTCGTTTCATCATATACAACCTCTACCTCGTCATCATCAGACTCCTCACGTGGCTCACGTCCCCCTTTATATCTCCCCTGGAAGGAACCCCCGTTCCCCCTAACAAACCCAAGAGCACTAAACGAATTATGTGTTTGAACCTTGGACGAACTAGTGCTCCGCGCACTCACATAGGAAGAACTCACTGCCTTTTTCTTTTTATCCACAGGTCTATATTCAAACTTGGGCTTTTGATTGTTAACTTGAAAACCGCTCTTCTTTACATTCTTCTTTGTCTTGACTTCCGTATAACCATCCTCATCTACTTTCGGACTGTTTGTAGGAGGTTTCACTGTCGATCGAATGCATTTTGGACACTCCTCAGAATCATGCCCAAATACACAGCAGTGGGCACATCTCGGAGGTTCCCATTCATACTCCACCCGAATAGTCTCAGTAACATATTTGTTCCCATCCAATTCAGGAATAGCCATGGTTAGAGCCTCTTTCAACTCATGATCAGCTGATATTTCAATGAGAGCCCTAGCATAGCTGCTCCTTCCCCAAGCCTCATTACACATATCAATAGTATACGAATCCAGGCGCACAGGGGACCCAATTCTTGATGCCAACATGCTTAAACCATCATCAGAATATGCCACTAGAGGAACATCATGCAATTTAACCCAAACTACAACCTTTTTAAACTCTTCTTTTTTAAGGGTGTTTGTAGGAGACCAAATGTTGAGAAACATAGGTTTGTTACGGATCATCCAAGGGCCCCCTTCAAGAACAATATCCATACCCTTTCTGTCTTCAAACTTGAAGAAAAAGAAACCATTTGAATTCATCATAGTTTTCTGAAGACCATGTTTCTTCCAATTTGTTCTGACAAAATATTCAACTACTGGATATGCAATCCTATCCCCCAGGAAATAACCATAAAGAGTGTTACCTAACCTGTTTTTAACCTGGTGAACCGAATCAATCGGAAGCACTACATCCACTCCATCCAATGAGACATCTGAATTTAGAGGTCGAAAATTGACTTTAGGAACTTGATCAGCCGCATCATTGGCCTTCCTAGTGTTTTCATCTTCATTCTGATTCTGAATTGAATCACCACCCCGCTTAATATCACCCTGCTCAACCTGTTCATTTAGGACCACATCCGCATAAGATTGGACATGAGCATTATCATCCTGATTCTGATTTTGAACTCGAGTAGGACTAACATCATTCACCGGTAGCACAAATGCTACCTTTCTCTTGTCAACGACCTTCGCATAATTCTGATTGGGAGAATCAGAACAGCCAATAACATGTTCAGTATCGTTAAGCGGCAGCATAAAACATACCTTCTTACTCGGCATTTCAGAAACCCTAGCCGCCATAAGTGATGTTTGTCTTGGCTCAAATGTTTTACCCTCAATGTTCTTAATCTTTTTCGCAAACACATTTGAGTTTTCTGCATTTAGGCCATCCATAACAGCAGTCACAAACAGTCCTCAAACAGCCACCAGCCGAAACCCCTAGCAGCCGTCAAACAGAAAATCGTTCAAGAAAGGATGAAACACACGAAAAAACTATGCAGCAACCCTTGTAAATGCAGCAAACACACGTAACCCTAATCTGAATTCGCCCAGAATCAGAATTACAAACCAGCCGACACAAAGCAGATATGAAGATAACCCCAATACTGGACACAATTAATCAGCGACACAGGAGAATGGCCGGCCGCTCACCCCGTCATCAATTAGAAAAAAAACGAAAAAAGACTGAACCCTAGAAAACGAAAACCTTAGACAGATTTCAATTGTCTAGCGTGTAAGGGACGATTGGAAACCCTTAGATGCTAGTCAAGATCGATCGATACCAGGTAGAGATTGAATCTTCTAGGGTTTCACGAGGTCACCAAAAATCGCCCAGAGCACCCCCATTCGCCCAGAGGTTGATACATGGAATGTATCATGAACACCATTTAGTTCTGCTGGTAGCTCCAACTTCTATGCTACAGAACCAACTCTTTCCAGGATTTTAAATGATCTGATAAATCATGGGTTTAACTTACCACGCTTCCCAAAGTGTGCCACACCTTTCCAAGGTGAGACTTTTAATAAAACCATATCACCTACTTCAAATTCCAAAGGTTTTTGTCTCTGGTCCGCATAACTCTTCTGTCGATTACGAGCCGCCTTGATGCGCTCTCGGATCTGCATGATCTTATCTGTCGTCTCTTGGACCAGTTCGGGGCCAACCAGCTGTCTATCACCTGCATCTGCCTAGCACAACGGTGATCTACACTTGCATCCGTAGAGAGCCTCGAACGGTGCAGCTTGGATGCTTGTATGGTAGCTGTTGTTGTTGGAAAACTCTACCAAGGGTAGATGAGTGTCCCAACTGCCACCCAAGTCCATTACGCAGCACATAGCATATCTTCTAGCGTTTGAATCGTTCTTTCGCTCTGACCGTCCGTCTGTGGATGAAAGGCAGTACTCAGATTCAACTGAGAACCAAACGCTTCCTGAAAGGATTGCCAAATACTGGACACAAATCTTCCATCTCTGTCAGATATAATCGAGATAGGCACTCCATGACGTGCTACTATCTCCCTTAGGTACAGCTCAGCTAGCTTACCTATGTTATCCTTTTCTCTGATTGGCAAGAAGTGCGCAGACTTTGTCAAACGGTCCACGATTACCCAAATCGTATTATGACCTCTGGGTGTCTTGGGCAACTTTGTTATGAAATCCATTGATATTTGCTCCCATTTCCATATGGGTATCTCTGGCTGTTGTAGAAGACCTGAAGGCTTATGATACTCGACCTTCACTTTGGCGCAAGTCAAACACTTTCCAACATAAGTAGCCACATCGCCCTTTAGTCTTGGCCACTAGTAATAATCCTTCAAATCTTGGTACATCTTGTCCGATCCTGGGTGGATCGAGTACCTCGATTTATGAGCTTCATCAAAAACATCTCTAAGACCACCAAAGAGAGGAACCCAAATTCGTCCCATAAAATACAAGGTTCCTTCCTCATTGGGTACCAACTTTTTCTCCATCCCACGGAGATATTCAGCCTTAATGTTCTCTTTCTTAAGAGCTTCTCTCTGTGCAGCACGAATACGCAACGAGAGGTCTGTCTGAATAATCATCTCCAAAGCCCTAACCCTTATGGGCTTGATCCTTTCTTTTCGACTCAAGGCGTCTGCCACCACATTCGCCTTTCCTGGATGGTATTTGATTTCGCAATCATAATCATTTAACAACTCTACCCATCGCCACTGCCTCATATTAAGCTCTTTCTGATCGAATATATGCTGTAGGCTCTTGTGATTTGTAAAGATCGTACATCGGTTACCATAAAGGTAATGCCGCCAAATCTTCAAAGCAAACACCACTGCGCCTAATTCCAAATCATGCGTGGTGTAGTTCTTCTCTTGAACCTTCAATTGGCGTGAAGCATAAGCGATAACCTTTTATCGCTGCATTAGCACACAACCCAATCCCTGACGCGAGGCGTCACAGTATACCACGAAGTCATCGGTGCCTTCGGGTAGGGATAAAATAGGTGCATCGCAAAGCTTATTCTTGAGCAGCTGAAAAGCTTCTTCTTGTGTATCTCCCCATTCATACTTCTTATCCTTTTGAGTAAGGGAGGTCAGCAGTTGAGCGATTTTTGAAAAATCCTCAATGAATCTGCGATAATACCCTGCTAAGCCCAAAAACTGTCGGATCTCGGTTGGCGTCTTCGGAGTTTCCCAATTCTTAATCGCCTCGATCTTGGTGGGATCCACATGAATTCCATCCTCGTTTACCCCGTGACCGAGGAATTGTACCTCACTCAACCAGAACTCGCACTTCGAAAATTTAGCGTAAAGTTTCTCCTTCTTTAGCAGCTCTAAAATGGTTCTAAGGTGTTGTTCGTGCTCTTCCTTCGTCCATGAATAGATCAAAATATCATCGATAAATACAATCACGAATTTATCGAGATATGGCTAGCAAACTCAGTTCATCAAGTCCATAAATACTGCCGGCGCATTTGTCAAACCAAATGGCATTACTAGAAACTCGTAAATGCAGTCTTCGGTATACTCTCCTCTTGAATCCGCAGCTGGTGATACCCTGATCGAAGATCGATATTTGAGTAGTAACTCGAACCCTGAAGTTGATCGAATAAATCATCAATCCTCGGCAAGGGATACCGATTCTTGATGGTTAACTTGTTCAGCTCTCGGTAGTCGATGCACATACGAAAACTACCGTCCTTCTTCTTGACAAATAGTACCGGAGCTCCCCAAGGCGAGAAGCTTGGTCTAATGAATCCCTTGTCTAACAACTCCTGAAGCTGGGTCGACAACTCTTGCATTTCTGAAGGCGCAAGTCGATAAGGTGCCTTGGCTACAGGCGCGGCGCCTGGAACCAAGTCGATGTGGAATTCGACTTGTCGTTGGGGCAGTAATCCTGGCAAGTTTTCAGGAAGACTTCAGGATATTCCCTTACCACCGGGATATCTTCAAGCTTCGGCTCTTCGGCTTCTTTATCAACAACGTGAGCCAAGAAGGCAACACATCCTTTCCGCATAAACTTCCGTGCCTTCAAACAACTGATAATCCGTAGAGGCGTATCATGCTTTTCTTCGTGCACCACAATCGTCTCTTCATTCGCCATCGGGATGCGGATAATCTTCTCATGGCATACGATCTCAGCTCGATTTCTTGATAACCAATCCATACCAACTACCACGTCGAAACTTCCCAATTCTACTGGCAGCAGATCAAGCGTAAACTCACGCTCTCCAAGCTCTATCACACAGCCTCTAATCACTTCACTAGCTTCCACTAGCTTCCCATTAGCTAGTTCTATCGAGTACGGAATATCTAACTTACTGGCAACTAACCCAAGTATATTCTTAAATTATAGGGATACGAAGCTATAGTCGGCACCAGTATCAAATAGCACAGAAGCAAGATGTTGATTCATAGGGAACGTACCAGTGACTACGTTCGGATCCTGACGAGCTTCCCTAGCTCAAATGTTGAAGACTCTTCCCTAGGCTTGGTTGCTCTTTGGGCAATCTCGCTTGAAATGCCCTACATCACCACAGTCAAAACAACCTTGGCCGCGACCATTTCCATTCCCATTTCCGCCCTGGTTGTTGTTTCCTCCGCGGTTTTCGTTACCAGCTTGATTTCCAGAACCACCACGATTTCCATTACCTCCCTGATTATTGTTTCCACCTTGGTTTCTATTCCCATAACCGTTTCCACTATGGTTTCCATTGCCATTACCATTACCATTTGCGTTTCCTCTTTGACCACCATTCCCACGACCAGTACCAGCCCAGCACGTTTCCTTCGAATGACCATTCTTTCCACAGGTTTCACATTTCCTAAACCTACACTGGCCGGCATGATGAAACTGACATACATCACATTTAGGCAGCGTGCCCATGTATCCCTTCCCCTTGTTTTCTGGACCTGCAGCACCAATCCTGACCTCGGCTGGTGGGTTCGCATCTCTTCACTTACTAGCACTGTTGTTGTTTCCTTGGGTACCCTTCTTGAAATTCGAGAACTTCCTTTTGTTCTCTCCAGACGACTCCACATGAGTCTCTTTCTTCTTTCCCTCAGAAATTGAAAACTTGTTCAATCTAATCGCTTCTTCGGTTAAGGCCACGCTCAAGTCAATGGATTCAGTGATTGTTGGAGGCTTAGAAGTAGTCACCATGCTCAGTATTTGGGGTGCCAATCCCTAAATGAAACGTTCGACTCGCTTGAACTCCAGTTCTACCATGTAAGGGACAACATGAGACAAATCATGGAATCTTTGCACGTACTCAGCTATCTTAGGACCATCCATTTTCAGATTCCAAAACTTGGTTTCCAACTTCTGAATTTTAGCCCTTGAACAGTACTTTTTGCGCATTAGCTCTTTCATCTCATCCCACGTCATAGCATACGGTGCAGCCTCGCCTAGAGTCTGAACCTGAAGGTTCCACCACGACAGGGCCCCATCGAGAAATAATCCAGAAATGTAAGTGACCTGGTGCTCTGGCGTACACTTGCTCATCCGTAGCACAGAATCCGTCTTCTCGGCACATCTTACAAAGGCTACAGCACCTCCAGTGTCGTCAAAGTTCAGAGGCTTGCAGTTAAGGAACTGCTTGTAAGTACAACCTGTACAAGCAACATCATTCACAGAGAGCATTAACGCACATGGAATGTCCAAACATGTTGTAATGTGTCTTAGGTGACTTAAACATTACCGTGAGGTGGGTTATTTCCTGAGGTACCTTCGCTGTGTTCAGAGCGTAGGGCCTCATGTTGTGCGATTGCCTGTGAAATCCGTTCGTGCAGTTCTGCCTCTGTTGTGGGCAACTGAGTGTTCCTTCGAGGAGGCATCTTCTAAAAAGAAGATTGGATAGGTCAGGTCTTATTTGTATAATAAGTAGTACGTATATATCATAGCGTTCATCATAGCAAGCATGTCATTTAGCATCACAATCAAATTACAAACATGTAAATTAACAACGTATTTAATGAGAACATGACGATTGAGCTTTCATTAATCATCGACCACAAATATTGTTACATTTTTTACAAAGTGTATTGTATCAAAAGGGAACACAGGGTCACACTACCCTTGTCCAATAAAGATACCAATCTACAAACGTCATACAATCAAAAGGTGGTCTCCAAAAGGCTTCACAGCTAGGCTCAATAGTGGTGCTCTCATCAAAAGCAATGCAACCTACATAAAACTAAAAACCAACTATGCTGATGGTGGCGGTGGAGGAGGAAGTGGTGGAGGAAAGAAAAGCAAGTTGCGCACAAGCGCAAGCTCCTCCTCAAGCTCATAAACATGACGTGGCAGATAACTGATCTGCTGCTCGACAGTGAGAAATCGAGCATCAAACTCTGGAAATGGAGTGAGGGGGAATGAAAGCAGGCTGACAAGGACATGGTAAAGGACGCGGTGTCATCTCAAGCTCCAAAATCCAGCGACTCATAATCTCGTACTGGAGCTGAAGGGATAAAAGCAACTCATCCCGTGTATAACCAACAAACTGTGAGTGATAGTAGGGATCCGAAATCGGCATGGTATACAGTGGGAACCATCTAAGTGGCTCATCAAGTGGTTAAGAAGTAAAAGGAGCAAAAGGTGCAGACTGAGGGATATGTGGAAAAGCTGCTGAAACATGAGGGTCATGACTAGGCTGCTGGCCTGAAGTGCCTTCCCCTGGGCGGGGTGCGGGTATGTCCTGCAAGAAAATGATAAGTAGATTAATACAATGAACATCAGACTCCACAGGGTGAAAAGGAGCAACATCAGCGGGTGTGGGTGCAGGTGAAGAAATGAATGGCTCAATAACAGGAGGGTCAACGGGTGCAGGAACTGGATCAGGTATGAGGGGTGTAATGTCTGGTATACCAAAAGGAATAGGGTCATGATCAGGTATGGGCTCAGGATCAGCAGGTGCAACATCAGGCTGATCAACGTGAACACAATCTAAATCAAGATCAAGCTCGGGATCGTGTGGAGGGGATGGTGCAGCTGACATGGCTGTATCATCGTCAGAATCAGTGGCATAACGTCGTAATCCAACTAGCTGCAAGGCTGAGGACGTCACAGACTCAAAGGAATCTGAGACAGAGTGCAAACTAGAGTCAGAGGAAATCTCAATAATAGGGATCTCAGGAAGTGGACTAGCAACAGCGTCCTCATCTAGCTCTCCATCGCCATGGGCGTCTTTGGGAGGACCATCAACAAACAGATCAAAGTCATCGTCAAACAAATCATCAAAAGGCCAATCCTCAGGAGGGGTGACCACTAAAGGAACAGGACGAGGATCGGTGCCACAATATGCTCACCATCGGGATGCCCAATGATAAGATGATCGTGGACTGGAATGGGAATAACAAAAGGATCCTCGCCTGGGATACCATCAGCAAGCAGTAAGTCAACTCCAAAATCAGGCAACGCAAACGGCTGAAAGTCGTCGTCGTCATCCTAAAGCATATCTGGGTCACTCTCAGTATCGGATGTAAAGATCTCAGGCTCTGGTGTGAACTCGTCATCAGAAACAATAGCCATGGGGTCATCGGTGTCGGACAATCCGCTCTCGGATGAAGACATAGTGTCTGTAACAGAACAATCACAACATATGCACATATATTAACCACTAACATTTAGTATGCAATCAAGGACAATGTATCATGAAATCATGTATCCTCGTGATTCCTCACGAACCCTTTCTATCCTTCCTAGTCTCCCATACTAAACCACCTAGTCTCCCAGACTAAACCACCTAGTCTCCCAGAATAAATCACCTAGTCTCCTACACTAAACCACAAATGTAAACCTTGCAATCGTGTTTCTTGTCTTTTCATTTGTAAAAATGTTTGTTTCCCTGGATCTGGGCATTTTGTGTATGCAATGAAAACATGTTGTGAAAATATTTTCATGAGAGCCCTAATGATTGTAGTCTAGACTCGAGAAGGAATCCTAGTTCGCTATAATCGAAGCTCTGATACCAAACTGTCACACCCTGACTTTTGCGGAAGCGTGATTATGTGTGACTTGCTTAATATCATTGCATTCAACCATAACAAACAACTATATGTTAAAACTAAAGATGTCCATCCCTTAATTTATGTTTAAAAACATAACAACATTGTTTTAAACATAGACTTCAAATTCGAGTACAAACCATGCAACTTGTTTAAGAGTTCACAAGGACTCGACAAAATACATTAAATAAAACTTTGAAAGGTGTGTCTTATCTAGGATAAGACACACTAACCAAATCCTCAGACTTCGGATGACATCTTTTATTCTCAACATTACTTGAAACATCCAAACGCTCGCCAGATCCACATTTAATTCCCTGAAATACATGTAGTTTGAAAACATCAACAAAAGTTGAGCGAGTTCATGTGTTTGTTTGAGTGCACGAATAAACCTTTGTAATCTTTGAAAGTATGTATCTATGTTTGTAAACCCTGGTATGAAAGCAAACAAGGAAAACAAAGAACATATCGATTAATAGTTTGCAAGGCCATTAATATGTGTGACGTGATGCAGGAAGGCTCAAACCTAGCAGACTTTGCACCGGGCTTCCGGCTGTAAGACACATTCATCCCATGGGCCAAACCCTGGTCCACATGGGCGGGGCTCGCTACACCCAAATAGATCTATCACTCATGTCCCTCGGTCCTACAACGAGGATTAATGGTGTCACACCCCGACCACGTAAAACAACAAATCATGGCGGAATCGTCGGGGAGTGTTGTAACAGAATTTTTGATTCAAAACATGGATACAAAGAGTTTCGTTTTATTGAATATTAAACATTGTCTTAAAGTTAAACAAGCAACTCAAACATGGTCTATCATCGTTATTAAATCACTAAGGCCTCGTCCAGTCCTAAGTGAACATGCATCCTATTCGCAATCAACATTAAACAACACCACCTGAAACATATGTAAAAACAAAGTCAGCAAAGAAATACTGGCGAGCACATAGTTTTTGTGTGAGTGTCAGATTCATGGCTCGTTGAAATATCTCGTACAACTTTGTTATTTGATATTTGAAACCTTGTTTTGTAAAATGTTGGTATTGTAAAATGAATAACCAAGTCAAAACAGATTGGTCATAATTTATAAATCTCGATGCCATGAATCTTAACCCAAAACATTTATTGATGTAAACCAAATCATAACTCGTTCTTGTAATAAAACTCGTATGGTTTATATAGTTTCGTAAACATCGTTGTGTGACATCGTTTAACTCGTTCGCATTGTAGATCATCATTCATTTGTTTAAATCGTTCATAATCGTTTAATCGTCAATAATCGTTCTCGTACAAATCGTTCTCGTACAAATCGTTCTCGTTTTAATTGTGAAAACTACTTTTGGTCGTCTCGCTAATAACATTCAAACCTTTGTGACTCGTCCATCGTTCAACTCGTACAACTCGTATTAACAAACCACCAAAGGGTAGGTTAACAATCATCAGATTCAGTCGTTATCCACCTAACCCACACATAACCATCGGTGCGGTCTGATAACGGGATTTGTCGGAATACTGGTCGGCTTGATCAATGCTAATGAATGTCATTCGTTATGTAACTACCACCAATAAGTTTGTTCACATTATCGAAATCGTTATTAGTTTTGTATAAACCATCTCAATCGTTTTGAAACCATCGTTAGAATATTGAAATCGTTTTGATACATATGAATCACCCCAAAACAATCGAAAACAGTAAAAAGAGGGGATCTATGTACTCACCTTTGGGTGATTTTTTATTTGTTAACACAATCCCTCAAATTGTTTATTCGTCCTAAATTAAATAAGAATGATTTAATAATAAAAAACCCACAAAATACATAAGTTTCTCCGATACTTAGAATTTTCACATAACCTTGAGATTTTTCTCAAAAAGTTATTATTTTTTTATAATATTAGTGTATTTGTATATATGTACTCGAGCGTAATACACATAACCTTGTCAACACCAACACATTATCATACACATATTGTAAAACACATAGCACATTGTAACACATAAAATTTACCCATGAACAACCCATTCTAGTGTATGTCGAAAAACACTTATTTTAGCGATTCGGTAACATTTTTGGGCGTCGGAAGTAACGTATGACTAACCAAACACCCAGTAAACTTAATATAAGTTAAAATACTTATTTTTATATCAAAAATATCAGTTTGGTTACTGATCTAAAACAGTTTTGTAAAAATCCTCCGAAAAGGCGATTTTTAACCGTTTTACCGCTTAGTTTTGCATCAAACATTACCCGAACCATCCCAAATCGAAACGACTTGAAATTTTAACATAACCCATGTTATTTACTGAATAAAATAATGGTTATACTCATGATAGTGCAGGTCTTAAATAAAGCACATAAATCATGCAAATTTCACATAATTTACCACTTTTAAGCTATATGTACAACATGCAAAGCTATCAAACCTATGTCAAAGTTTCATGCCATTATAATACACCAAACAATATTATTTTTAGTGTTTATAACCTGTTCAAAAACATTTTTGTCATACAACCCTTTTTCACCATTTCTTGAGCTTTAAATCAACATGTATCTTCATGTACAAGTGCCTAAAGCATACTATCACAACATCAACTTTTCATATGAGTTCAGATGCATCAAATATGTGATTTATTCATGTTATTTGCTGATGTACTTGAACATTTAACATATCATACATAGATCATCAATCACTTGCATTTTAACTAGTATTCAAGAACAAGCAACAACTTAAACAAGTACTTAACAACAACCAAACTCAAACTCAAAAACTCATATACACACATATATATGTACGGTTATATACATATATATATACACCACCATTTTTATTAGTATCAAGACCCATCTCACTTTAGATTTCAAGTTTGTGAAAATTCCAAGATTTAAGAGAAACTTCAAATCATCAAGAACAACCAATAATCAAAAATATGATTTATACATAAATGTTATACCTTCAAGATTCAAGTAGGTTGTGGGATGAGATTTTGATGATAGGAAGCTTGAATCACTTGAAAACACCTTGGAAACACCTTTGATTCTTCACAACCACTTGAAATATGCTTGGAAAGGGACTTGATTCTTAAGAACAAAGTTGCAAGGATTGAATATGGTGAAGATGATGGTGTGGACGGTTGGGAGAGAGAGGAGAGAAGGAGGAGATTTGATATGTGATCTTGAAGGAGATATGGAAGATATAAGTAGAGATTTGGAGTGAAGCATGTTACAACACTTGTCCAAGGAAAGATCTAATAAGATATTGAAATATCTAGCAAAAATTTGGTGGGGCCACCTATATTGTGACCGTAAACACATATGGGGAGGGGCTCCATGTGTAATTTTTTATATAAATATGTTATATGTAGGCTAAAACGGGTGTTTAACTGGGTACCGGGTATTTTATCTAGCGTTTAAATTCCGGTTTATGGCGTTCTAAATTATTTTTATTTTTCTATAAAAATAAACTCGCCAAAATATTACTGAAACAAATTTCAATTGCCAAGACTGGCTGCGTTGTCTGCGTTTTGCCGTAGAAGCACGGTGTTGCGCAGAAACACGCGGTACGTGCTTAAACTTGAAAAATAACGTTTTTAGGCGTTTTTAATTTATTTTTCAACACGAACCTGATTAAAATAAAAATTTTAATCATAACAGAATATTTTTGGGATTTAAATATTATCCGGGCGGTCGGCAACGTTCGTTTCGCAGTTTTGTCGTAATTAGTTCTTTAGTTCAAATAAACATGTTCTTGCCATACCGAATCCTTCGAAACTTATTTCTAAGTTATGTAAAGGATATTTAGGGTATGTTTGGCTTACGTCACAGTTCCGGAGTGTACGTCGCGTTAAACTGATTGCATTTACACACCAGTTTGCGTATAACCTTCCAGAAAGTGATTTAAAGCTCGAAATCGGAATCGAATCAAATCGTAAAATCATTAAACACAGATACACACATAATAACACCAAAACACATATAATAACACCAAAACACATATAATAACACCAAAGCACATTGTTTTATTGATAACCAACATTGTTTTATATTATACGATGATTACAGAACACAGTTGTCACAGTCTCCCCTACTTTAGGAAATTTCTTCCCAAAATTTTATTTAGAGGAAACTTGTGAAAACAAATGCGGATATTTCGTCTTCATCTGGTCCTCACGTTCTTTATGGTAAGGATCCTGATTACCCTTCGTTTCTAATCACTTGAAGTCGGATTTGGGTTCTCGTTTTTAGGGTATCTTTTTTCGTTTCAATCGATCGGTTGAAGATTTGAACACAGGGTTTAATCGGCTAATTCTTAATACTTATTCGGCTGTCCGTTTCATGTTAGTGTCCGGCAGTTTAAATTCCTTTCATTTGCTGATCGATTGCTGTTCAGTCACAACGTAAACTGTTCCAATCAGTTCTGGTTAATCAGTCGCTAGTGCGTTCTGCTTTAGGGTTTCGGCTGGTTGCTGTTTGAGGCCTGTTTGTGACTGCTGTTATGGATGGCCAAAATGCAGAAAACTCAAATGTGTTTGCGAAAAAGATTAAGAACATTGACGGTAAAACATTTGAGCCAAGACAAACATCACTTATGGCGGCTTGGGTTTCTGAAATGCCGAGTAAGAAGGTATGTTTTATGCTGCCGCTTAACGATACTGAACATGTTATTGGCTGTTCTGATTCTCCCAATCAGAATTATGCGAAGGTCTTTGACAAGAGAAAGGCAGCATTTGTGCTACCGGTAAATGATGTTAGTCCTACTCGAGTTCAAAATCAGAATCAGGATGATAATGCTCATGTCCAATCTTATGCGGATGTGGTCCTAAATGAACAGGTCGAGCAGGGTGATATTAAGCGGGGTGGTGATTCAATTCAGAATCAGAATGAAGATGAAAACACTAGGAAGGCCAATGATGCGGCTGATCAAGTTCCTAAAGTCAATTTTTGACCTCTAAATTCAGATGTCTCATTGGATGGAGTGGATGTAGTGCTTCCGATTGATTCGGTTCGCCATGTTAACAACAGGTTAGCTAACACTCTTTATGGTTATTTCCTGGGGGATAGGATTGCATATCCAGTAGTTGAATATTTTGTCAGAAAAAATTGGAAGAAACATGGTCTTCAGAAAACTATGATGAATTCAAATGGTTTCTTTTTCTTCAAGTTTGAAGACAGAAAGGGTATGGATACTGTTCTTGAAGGGGGACCTTGGATGATCTGTAACAAACCTATGTTTCTCAACATTTGGTCTCCTACAAACACCCTTAAAAAAGAAGAGTTTAAAAAGGTTGCAGTTTGGGTTAAATTGCATGATGTTCCTCTAGTGGCATATTCTGATGATGGTTTAAGTATGTTGGCTTCAAAAATTGGGTCCCCTGTGCGCCTGGACTCGTATACTAGTGATATGTGTAATGAGGCTTGGGGAAGGAGCAGCTATGCTAGGGCTCTCATTGAAATATCAGCTGATCATGAGTTGAAAGAGGCTCTAACCATGGCTATTCCTGAATTAGATGGGAACAAATATGTTACTGAGACTATTCGGGTGGAGTATGAATGGGAACCTTCGAGATGTGCCCACTGCTGTGTTTTTGGGCATGATTCTGAGGAGTGTCCAAAATGCATTCGATCGACAGTGAAACCTCCTACAAACAGTCCGAAAGTAGATGAGGATGGTTATACGGAAGTCAAGACAAAGAAGAATGTAAAGAAGAGCGGTTTTCAAGTTAACAATCAAAAGCCTAAGTTTGAATATAGACCTGTGGATAAAAAGAAAAAGGCAGTGAGTTATTCCTACGTGAGTGCGCGGTGCACTAGTTCGTCCAAGGTTCAAACACATAATTCGTTTAGTGCTCTTGGATTTGTTGGGGGGGGGGGGGGGGAACGGGGGTTCCTTCCAGGGGAGATATAAAGGGGACGTGAGCTAAATGAGGAGTCTGACGATGACGAGGTAGAGGTTGTATATGATGAAACGAATGAGTTTATGACATCGGGTACACATCATACGTCTTCCAGTACAGGGGCAAGCACCTCTCACATAAAGTTGTCCAATGGATAGGTGGCTTCTGTTTCATGCTAAGGGGCTGCCGGTTGGTAGCAATTTCATTTTTGATGATGGCGGTTGACGTCGTTTGTTTGATTTTTTCGTTTGTCTACTCATTAGTCATTATCATGATTGTAGTAGGCTAGATTGAGGTGGTAACTTGGTTTGTTTTGCTTTTTTGCTTACATATATGGGGCATGTCCTGTATATGAACTAGTGGGGAACTCATCCTCACTACTTGTACTTATTTGGCGGTTGTCTATAATAGAATCACCGGGGTAACCCTTTACCCAAAAAAAAAGTAAACTCGGGGCAACGTTTGGATTCCCAGCGAACTTTGACCAATCGAATCTGTTTGTTCTTCAACTATTTGAATGTACAGTCCACTATCTCCACAGGTTTCTCGACAAAGTGCAATGTTTCATCGATTTGAATCTCGTCGAGAGGAATGTGAAGATCAGCATCAGCTAAACACTTTCGCAGATTGGACACGTGAAAAGTCGGATGAATATTTCCAAGCTCTGGAAGTAGCTCTAGTCGATAGGCAACCTTTCCAATTCTTTCAACAATCTTAAATGGTCCAACATATCGTGGTGCAAGTTTTCCTTTCTTCCCAAATCTAACCGCTCCCTTCCAAGGTGACACCTTGAGTAGGACACGGTCTCCGATTTGAAATTCTAAGGGCTTGCGTCGCAAATCTGCATAACTCTTTTGACGGCTTCTAGCTGTCACAAGATTATCGCGAATTTTCTTGATTTTGTCTGTTGTTTCCAGAATGAGCTCAGGTCCAGTAAGCTGAGCTTCACCGATCTCATTCCAACATACAGGTGAACGCCATTTTCGACCGTAGAGAGCTTCGAATGGTGCCATATTAATACTAGCATGATAACTGTTGTTGTAAGAGAACTCGATCAGTGGAAGATGAGAATCCCAATTACCACCAAAGTCTATCACGCATGCTCTAAGCATATCCTCCAAAGTTTGAATCATTCTCTCAGATTGTCCATCTGTTTGGGGATGATAAGCAGTGCTCAGATTTAGTTGGGTTCCCAAAGCAGATTGCAGGGTCTTCCAAAAATGAGATGAAAACCGAGCATCACGATCAGAAATGATATCCAAAGGAACACCATGTCGAGATACTATCTCATCAACATAAATCTTTGCAAGTTTATCAGCAGATAGATCCTCACGAATCGGTATAAAATGAGCTGATTTCGTTAATCGGTCGATAACAACCCAAATAGCATCGTGACCTTTAGATGTACGCGGTAACTTAGTGATGAGATCCATTGCAATGTTCTCCCACTTCCAAACCGGTCTCTCTGGCTGTACAAGCAAACCAGAAGGTCGTTGATGCTCAGCCTTGACTTTGAGAGAAGTTAGGCATTTCGATACAAACAAGGCAACATCCTTCTTCATACCACCAGAACTGAGTACGAAGATCCTTGTACATTTTATCAGCACCAGGATGGATAGAATATCGAGACTTGTGAGATTCGTCCATTACCAAGGTGCGAAGATCGTCTTGTTTCGGAATCCACAAACGATCCTTGAAATATAGCAACCCATCGTCCTTCGTTTCAAGTTTAAGTTCGAGTTGAAGCGGTAGCTCATATTTCAATAAGCCTTTGATCACACAAGATCGTTGAGCTTGAAGGACACGAGATTGAATATCAGATAGGGTTCGAACAGAATGAAGCTTGACTCGTTCCTTTCGACTAAGCGCATCGGCTACGACATTCGCCTTACCAGGATGGTAGCAGATCTCGTAATCATAATCGTTTAAGAGTTCAACCCAACGTCGTTGCCTCATGTTCAGCTCCTTCTGATTGAGAATATGTTGGAGACTTTTGTGGTCTGTAAAAACCACACACTTCGTTCCATAGAGGTAGTGTCTCTAGATTTTAAGTGCGAAAACCACAGCTCCTAATTCAAGATCATGAGTCGTATAGTTCTTCTCGTGAATTTTCAGCTATCTAGACGCATAAGCTATGACTTTACCTCGTTGCATAAGAACGCAACCAAGTCCTAGATTTGACGCGTCACAATAGACAACAAAATCATCGTTTCCCTCAGGTAGAGTTAAAACAGGAGCATCACAAAGTTTCCGTTTCAGCGTTTGGAACGCTTCTTCTTGCTTAGGTCCCCACTCAAAAGGCTTATTTTTCTGAGTCTAAGCAGTGAGTGGAACCGCGATCTTTGAGAAATTAGAAATGAATCGACGATAATAACCAGCAAGACCAAGAAATGATCGAATCTCTGTAGGTGTCGTCGGTGTATTCCAATCCTTAATAGCAACAATCTTGGATGTATCTACATGAATACCTTGCTTATTGACAATATGACCCAAGAACTGAACTTCTTTAAGCCATAATTCACACTTGGAGAATTTAGCAAAAGGTTGTTCCTTCTTTAGGAGTTCCAATGTCAAACGAAGGTGTTGCTCGTGCTCTGCTTGAGACTTTGAATAAATGAGAATATCGTCGATAAACACAATGATGAACTTATCTAAATAAGGTTTACAGACCCTATTCATTAAGTCCATGAAGATAGCTGGGGCATTCGTCAAACCAAAAGGCATGACAGTGAACTCGTAATGCCCATATCTTGTACGGAAAGCAGTTTTGGGAATATCTTCTTCGAGGACACGAAGTTGATGATACCCAGAACGCAGATCGATCTTGGAAAAACATGAAGCACCTTGCAGCTGGTCGAAGAGATCATCAATTCTAGGTAGGGGATATCGATTCTTGATGGTAAGCTTATTAAGCTCACGATAATCGATACACATTCGAAAAGATCCATCTTTCTTTTTCACAAAGAGGACAGGAGCTCCCCAAGGCGAAAAGCTTGGACGGATGAATCCTTTATCAGACAACTCTTGAAGCTGTTTTGATAACTCTTGCATCTCCGACAGTGCAAGACGATAAGGTGCCTTCGCAATCGGGTTGGCATTGGGTACAAGGTCAATATGAAATTCGACTTGACGAACTGGAGGCAAACCAGGCAGTTCATCGGGAAACACCTCTGGATAATCCCGAACAATCGGAATATCCTGAATACTCTTGCTCTTGCCTTTCTCCTCGGTGACATGTGCCAGGAAAGCAACATATCCTTTTCGCAAATAACTTTGGGTCTTCATACACGACATAAGCTTCAAATCACCAGATGGCTTCTCGCCACGAACTTCCAGAATATCGCCAGTCGGTAGAGGAATACGAACAATCTTATCGAAACAAACCACCTCAGCATGATGTTTGGTTAACCAATCCATCCCCACAATAATATCGAAACTCCCAAGTTGCATCGGCGTGAGGTCAATGGGAAAAAGATGGTTATCAAGGTTTAACTGACAATCACGAATAACAGAATCGAGAACAAGAGGTTTACCAGTAGCAACTTCGACAGATAAGGGTTTCCTCAGTTTAGTTCTAGGTATCGCAAGCAAAGGCTCAAAAGATAATGAAACAAAACTTCTATCGGCGCCAGAATAAAAAAGAATAGATGCAGGTCGATTGTTAACAAGAAACGTACCATTAACCACCTAGTTGTCAGCCCTCGCTTCGTTAGCATTCAGATTGTACGCTCGCCCACAGGCGGGATTCACATTTGCGTTGACATTCGCATTCGAGTTCGCATTAGCATTCGAGTTTGCATTCACTAGCCTCGGACAATTGTTGCGAAAGTGACCAAACTCTCCACAATTGAAACATGAACCCGGTGGGAATCTAACAGCATTCCCCTGAACTGGAGCTTGATTCTGAACAATCTGATTTTGACCCAAACGACAGTTGTTGGCCAGATGCCCAAACTTACCACACGTTGTGCATTGCCTACAAGCTTGTTGTGCAACATGATGACCGTTGCAGCGAGCACAATGAGGTGCGGTACTAGCATATGCTTTCTTCACAGGCGGTTGAGCTGGTGGGTTCTGAGCAGTAACTGCAAAGTTCTGAGCACCCTTTCGCTTTCTCGACTTCTTCGACGACTCACCTTTCTTACCCTTACCCTTTTCCTTGACAGATTCGGTCGACTTCTTCTTATCACCCTTGCAGGTAAGTTTACCCTTCCTGACTTGCGACTCAGTCAGGGTAGCAGATAACTCGATCGCTTGACGAACAGTAGTAGGATTAACGCCAGTCACTATATCCTGTATGGAATCGGGTAAACCATCGATATACCTCTCTATCGCTTTCTCCAACGGGGTAACCATAGTAGGACACAAAAGACTGAGTTCCTCAAATCGATCCGTATACGCACGGTGTTCTCCCCCATCTTGTTTTAGATCATCAAACTCTCGTTCCAAGGCTCGAATTTCGTGACGGGGACAGAACTCTCTCATCATGAGGGCTCGAAGCTCTTCCCATGTTTGTGCCAACGCCACTTCGGCGCCCCTGTCGTGCATCACTCCGTTCCACCACGTAAGAGCACGCTTCTCAAACACACTTGATGCAAATTCAACCTTACGCCCATCCGGACATTGCACATGTCTGAATGTGCTCTCGATACTTTCGAACCATTGAAGGAGTGCAGTTGCTCCTTGTGACCCAGAAAACTTTAGCGGCTTAGCAGAATTGAAATTCTTGAAATTACATTGTGCATTGTTGTTAATATTGTTGTTGTACAGCTCGTGGATTTGGGTCACAACGCCTAGAAGCACAGCAGCCATTTGCTGAGAGACAAGGGCTGCGACTTCTTCAGCAGTGAAAGATTGTGCATCACGTCGAGGAGGCATTGTCTAACAAGGAAATATGAGAAACGAGTGAGGTCGATAATTAGGAAAAACAAAAGAGGTATTGAAAATATCGACGAAACATAAGGAAGGTGATCATTTGTTCGTTACCTCGAATAAACAAACGACACGCAGTGACTAATCAAAGTAATGAATCAAAATAATGTATCGCGAAGACATGCTCGCCTATAAGTGAACACTCACCCCAAGAGTTCCCAGGTAAGAGTGACTGGTCCGATTATGTGGATTTGTACGAACACTCTAGCCTTAGACAGAAAACTCAGGGTACAGGCATTCACTCTTCCAGTTTGCACGTGTTCACATTATTTAGACCCAAACTTTGACGAGATTTTGAAACTCAAAAGGCACTAAGCCAAAAATGAGTCAATCTGGAAGGGTTCAAAACCTTACAACAGAGGGTTCAAAACCTAGTAATCAATCATCCTAGAACGGATGATTAATTTTCGAAGCAGATTCGGATTTTGTTTTTAAAATCTAAACGCAAATCAACTTGCGTTGGGGTCCTAGAAAGTTATAGTCTAGGTCAAAATATTACTAATAACCTAATTCCCTATAACCATTGGCTCTGATACCAACTTCTTCTGTCACACCCCCGACCACGTAAAACAACAAATCGTGGCGGAATCGTCGGGGAGTGTTGTAACAGAATTTTTGTTTCAAACCATGGATACAAAGAGTTTCGTTTTATTGAATATTAAACATTGTCTTAAAGTTAAACAAGCAAGTCAAACATGGTCTATCATCGTTATTAAATCACTAAGGCCTCGTCCAGTCCTAAGTGAGCATGCATCCTATTCGCAATCAACATTAAACAACACCACCTGAAACATATGTAAAAACAAAGTCAGCAAAGAAATGCTGGCGAGCACATAGTTTTTGTGTGAGTGTCAGATTCATGGCTCGTTGAAATATCTCGTACAACTTTGTTATTTGATATTTGAAACCTTGTTTTGTAAAATGTTGGTATTTGGTCATAATTTATAAATCTCGATGCCATGAATCTTAACCCAAAACATTTATTGATGTAAACCAAATCATAACTCGTTCTTGTAACAAAACTCGTATGGTTTATATAGTTTCGTAAACATCGTTGTGTGACATCGTTTAACTCGTTCGCGTTGTAGATCATCGTTCATTTGTTTAAATCGTTCATAATCGTTCAATCATCAAAAATCGTTCTCGTACAAATCGTTCTCGTTTTAATTGTGAAAACTACTTTTGGTCGTCTCGCTAATAACATTCAAACCTTTGTGACTCGTCCATCGTTCAACTCGTACAACTCGTATTAACAAACCACCAAAGGGTAAGTTAACAATCATCAGATTCAGTCGTTATCCACCTAACCCACACATAACCATCGGTGCGGTCTGATAACGGGATTTGTCGGATCCTATGGTACCATAACCTAATACTGGTCGGCTTGATCAATGCTAATGAATGTCATTCGTTATGTAACTACCACCAACAAGTTCGTTCACATTATCGAAATCGTTATTAGTTTTGTATAAACCATCTCAATCGTTTTGAAACCATCGTTAGAATATTGAAATCGTTTTGATACATATGAATCACCCCAAAACAATCGAAAACAGTAAAAAGAGGGGATCTATGTACTCACCTTTGGGTGCGTTTTTATTTGTTAACACAATCCCTCAAATTGTTTATTCGTCCTAAATTAAATAAGAATGATTTAATAATAAAAAACCCACAAAATACATAAGTTTCTCCGATACTTAGAATTTTCACATAACCTTGAGATTTTTCTCAAAAAGTTATTATTTTTTATTATATTGGTGTATTTGTATATATGTACTCGAGCGTAATACACATAACCTTGTCAACACCAACACATTATCATACACATATTGTAAAACACATAGCACATTGTAACACATAAAATTTACCCATGAACAACCCATTCTAGTGTATGTCGAAAAACACTTATTTTAGCGATTCGGTAACATTTTTGGGCGTCGGAAGTCACGTATGACTAACCAAACACCAAGTAAACTTAATATAAGTTAAAATACTTATTTTTATATCAAAAATATCAGTTTGGTTACTGATCTAAAACAGTTTTGTAAAAATCCTCCGAAAAGGCGATTTTTAACCGTTTTACCGCATAGTTTTGCATCAAACATTACCCGAACCATCCCAAATCGAAACGACTTGAAATTTTAACATAACCCATGTTATTTACTGAATAAAATAATGGTTATACTCATGATAGTGCAGATCTTAAATAAAGCACATAAATCATGCAAATTTCACATAATTTACCACTTTTAAGCTATATGTACAGCATGCAAAGCTATCAAACCTATGTCAAAGTTTCATGCCATTATAATACACCAAACAATATTATTTTTTGTGTTTATAACCTGTTCAAAAACATTTTTGTCATACAACCCTTTTTCACCATTTCTTGAGCTTTAAATCAACATGTATCTTCATGTACAAGTGCCTAAAGCATACTATCACAACATCAACTTTTCATATGAGTTTAGATGCATCAAATATGTGATTTATTCATGTTATTTGCTGATGTACTTGAACATTTAACATATCATACATAGATCATCAATCACTTGCATTTTAACTAGTATTCAAGAACAAGCAACAATTTAAACAAGTACTTAACAACAACCAAACTCAAACTCAAAAACTCATATACACACATATATATGTACGGTTATATACATATATATATACACCACCATTTTTATTAGTATCAAGACCCATCTCACTTTAGATTTCAAGTTTGTGAAAATTCTAAGATTTAAGAGAAACTTCAAATCATCAAGAACAACCAAGAATCAAAAATATGATTTATTTAAGAGAAACACGCGGTACGTGCTTAAACTTGAAAAATAACGTTTTTAGGCGTTTTTAATTTATTTTTCAACACGAACCTGATTAAAATAAAAATTTTAATCATAACAGAATATTTTTGGGATTTAAATATTATCCGGGCGGTCGCCAACATTCGTTTTGCAGTTTTGTCGTAATTAGTTCTTTAGTTCAAATAAACATGTTCTTGCCATACCGAATCCTTCGAAACTTATTTCTAAGTTATGTAAAGGATATTTAGGGTATGTTTGGCTTACGTCACAGTTCCGGAGTGTACTTCGCGTTAAACTGATTGCGTTTACACACCAGTTTGCGTATAACCTTCCAGAAAGTGATTTAAAGCTCGAAATCGGAATCGAATCGAATCGTAAAATCATTAAACACAGATACACACATAATAACACCAAAAAACATATAATAACACCAAAGCACATTGTTTTATTGATAACCAACATTGTTTTACATTATACGATGATTACAGAACACAGTTGTCACAAATGGTCTTAAGCGTTATACCCACCACTCACATGATCTAGCAGTACCTTTCCTTAGCTAACCATACCACATATAAACGTTTGTAAACAGTTTGTAACATGTACTTTACCCCCCAAGTTATAAAACTGAAAACAGTTAAAAGAAAAGGGGGACATGAACTCACAGTCTTGCGTTCTTCGTAATCTCAGTAACTCAAAGCTCCTTCGGATGTACACGACTACCTACAACGTACTAAGGTCTATTAGACGAGTGGCTCGTGCCTTGGCTTAGTATAAATTAGTTTCTTTGAGTTACGTTCTTTGTGTCTTCAATATTATTCCAATACGAAAGAAAAGGTTGACGATGGGGGCTGATTAGTTTTGTTTCTGGTTGTTATGTCTAGAGTTCTTGTCTAGTTGTTTTCCTTAGTTGGTTGTTTTGTGTTTTTGTGTTTTTTTTCTGGTTTACTTTCATGGGGCATGTCTCATGATTGAACTAGTGTAGACTCCCTACACTACTTATGTTTCTTTGGTTGTGAATATATAGAATCACCGGGGTAACCCTTTACCCAAAAACAAAATATTATTCCAAGTTATATAATTATTTGTTAAAATAATAAATATTTTAACTTAAATTATATTTATTAAATTTTGGAATAATAGTTAAAATAATATATTTTAACTTGTTACTTTTTATGTATTTATACATGTATATCCTTCCCAAGATAGGTGTACTTGTATTCGTGTTCTTATACTTGTATATTTTTGCCATGTATTGGTGTCGTATTCCGGTGTGTATTTATACGTACGAGAATACGTATCCTTATTGTGATTATTAAGTATTTTATACTTAATTTTGTATTAACTTTTCCGGAATAATATCTTTAATAAAAATTTATCAATATATATTTCCAAAATATATATTTTAAGAAATATTACTTAGAAAAATTATTTATAATTTTCCTTTGGCAAAAATATTTGTATTTCCATATAAGTCCCAATAATATATTTTCAAGTCTAACTTGGAAAATATATATAAACTTATTTTTCTCCCAAAAATATTGTATTTGATGATTGTTTAAGAAAATATATATTTCTTCCAAAAATAATATATCTTCTATTAATTCCAAGAAAATATATTTTTGTTCACCAAAAATAATATATTTTCTTCTTGTCAACAATATGATATAAATTTGTAATAATTGTGAAAATCACATTTTCATTCACTTGGTGTCCAAAATATTATTTACCAAAATATACTTATGAATATTATTTCTGGTATATTTTGTAAGTTATATTCCTTAGTTCGGTTTCCCCAATATTTTGGGTATTCTTTGTATATTCTTTGTACATCTTGGTATTTTGATGAGTTATATTATTTCAAGTCCTAAAATAATATAACTAATACACATAATGTACAAATAATCACACACATGGTGCCTTCTAAATATATACTTCCTAAATACATATTTAGTCACTTTTATTTATAAAAATCAACCTCCAATATTTGTAATTTTTGTAACAAAAATTATGGCAAACTTTATGTAAAAACTCATGGTTTGAAATACACTTGTAAATACTTGTTTAAAAATATGTTTATAAGTGTTTAATTTTTAGAAAATTTTTGCCATAGTTTCCCCTAAAAATGGAGGTTTCCATGCCTTCAAGGCATATTATTTTCTTTTGTAAATCAACACATTCAATCAACAATCAACAATAAACAATATATACTTACCTATTTTGCCAAAAACAAGCATAAACTACCACTATGAACTTGAATATTTATAAAAATGTGTAGTAACTTACTAGTGTGCTTAGTAAGCTTAGTTACCCTTTAAAGTGTGGTTGATTCCTTAAAAACATCATTTTTAAAAAAGTTAGTTCTTTACAACTTACAATCACATTTTCTAAAAATGCTTCTTCGTGGATTTTTCTTGTTACATAAGTGTTTCTACACTTGTTTTTTTGGGTAAAGGGTTACCCCGGTGATTCTATATATTCACAACCAAATAAAACAAGTAGCGTAGAGAATCTACACTACTTCAATCATGAGACATGCCCCATGACTGTACACCAAGAAAAACCAGAAAAAACCAATCCGACTAACAACACCACTAGACTACAATCTAGCAACAAACAAACAAATAAAAACTAATCAACCGCCATCACCATCATTTTCAGCATCAGCAATCTCCCATTCACCTAAAAGCTTTCGAACTCTATCCGTCCGCTTCATCTTGACTCCCATAAGCTTATAACGTACGGTCTTGATGATAAGTTGATATACTTGCTCAGGAGGTCTCAGCTGATTTTTAAACAGTCTATAATTACGCTCCTGCCATATAAAATAAGCACTTGCCGCCACCAAAAGTCTGCTAACATAATTAGCTGCTAACTTAGAAGAAGACCTGGTCATTAAGCATGTAATAATATCCTCCCACTTCGGATTAACACTATCCATACTTGCTCTAACTCGAACCAAAGCCCAAACCTCCGATGAGAATTTGCATTCAAAAAACAAATGATTATGAGAATCATGGTTCTCATAACAAAGCAAGCAACACATCATATTCATGTTTTTTCTCCTCGTAATATCCCAGCTGAGAATAACATCTTGAGTGAGTAACTTCTTCCTCATAATCAGCCATAATAAAAAAGAATGCCTCGGGACACAATGTGCGAACCAAACAACTTTAGTCCACTCGATCTCCTGATCCCTATACCGAATAGAATCCCATATTTGTGCAGCCGAAACCTCATAAACATTATCACCTACTCGCCATTGAATCATATCTCGCTTGCCTGCCACTAGGTGGACATGATCGATCTGAATAAGGACAGGAAATAAATCCCTCCAAGCCATGGGCCATTGCCAAACGCCTCCTGAATAAATATCCGCAACAGAATTATCCAAACTGAATCCTGCTCTCGTAATGGTTCTAGGAGTCAAAAAATTGCCTAGCGGCCCTAACACACACCAGTTATCATACCAAGCCGAAGTCGACACCCCATCCCCAAGCTTCGTCCACAAATGGTTTCTTATAATTGGCCGCAGTTGAAGAAGTTTTCTCCAGCTCCACGAACAATTAGTAGGAACCTTTACAACCCAGAAACTCTTCCCTTTTAGCTTATAATCATGTACCCAATCAACCCAAAGAGACTTCCGTTTTGTGATAATACTCCAAACATGATTAGTCATGAGGGCTTTATTAACATCACCAATCCGACGAATTCCCAATCCTCCTTCATACTTTGGAACACAAATAGACTTCCATGAAACTTTGGCCCTCCCTTTTTGATATGAGCTATCTTGATTCCATAAAAAATTACGCATTCTAGCTTCAAGATCATGCGTGACCCGAGATGGTAAAATAAATACTGAAGACCAGTAGATGTGCATTGAAGAGAGAACAGCCAAGATAAGTTGTAACCGACCCGCAAATGAGAGCATCTTATTTTTCCAGTTCGAAATACGCTTCTCTAAGCCTTCAACGAGGACACTACAATCCTTATATAGAAGCCTTGTGGAAATAAGTGGAACTCCCAAATATCTAACCGGGAGGGAGCCTTCCACAAACGGCATAACATTTAGAATAGCATTCTTCACCTGTTGGGGAACATTACAAAAAAAGATGGTACTCTTTTGGACACTAGGGACCAAACCTGACATATTAGCGAAATTAGTAAGGGCCGCCATAATACACTTCGCCGAGCCAATATCTCCTCTAGCAAATAAAAAAAGATCATCTGCAAAGCAAAGGTTTATAATCTGCTGCTTCTCACATCTGTTATGAAACCTGAACGAAGAATCCATCTTTGTTTCATGTTGGAGAATACCAGTTAGAATCTCCATAACCAGTGTAAACAGATACGGAGATATTGGATCCCCTTGTCGTAACCCGCGTCTACCTCTGAAATATCCATGGACATTACCATTAACACAAACAGAGTATGATGGGGTAGACACACAGATCATAATCCAATCCACCATCTTAATATTGAACCCAAAACCCAGTAACACATTCCTTAAGAATCTCCAATCAACGGTATCGTAGGCTTTCTGAATATCTACTTTAAAAGCACACCTGGGAGGTCCCACATTTCTATGATAGTTGTGCATGAGCTCCTGAGTAAGCAAGATATTATCCGAAATTTTCCGACCCGGGACAAAAGCCGACTGATTAACATTAACAATCAAATTTAACACCACTTTAAGACGATCCACCAGAATTTTACTAATGCACTTATACAAAACATTGCAACACGCTATAGGACGGTAATCTGTAACACTAGAAGGAGTAGCAACTTTCGGCACAAGGACAATTAAAGTATGGTTTAATTCTCGCAAAAGCTTACCCGTTGCAAAGAAATCAATAATAGCGTTAGACACATCTTCCCCAATAATTGACCAAGCACCCTTAAAAAAAGCTGAAGAGAAACCATCTGGCCCTGGAGCCTTGTCCGCACCAATCGAAAACATAGCCTTTCTAACCTCATCAGCCGTAACTTGACGAACCATATTGGTAGCAATAATCGGATCCAACTGATTACCAAATAACTCAGCCGAAGGACTGATAGAAACATCACCCTGACAACCCAAAAAATTTTCATAATGTTGCACTAGCGCCAGTTGAACATTCTCTCCTTCATACATAACACCATTCGAATCCTTAATAACATCAATCCTCTTACGATGATTCCTAGTTTTAAGAGATGAATGGAAAAACGCCGTGTTCATATCACCAGTTTGTAACCAATCCACCTTAGATTTTTGCTTAAGAAAACGTTCCTCATCCAAAGAAGCTTCCAGAAATGCAGTCGTAATAGAGGCCTCCTCAGCCCGTAAGTCAACATTGGACGGGTCCGCATCAATACAACTTTGAACACCATCCAATTTAGATCGAAGCTCAACAACCTTCCGGTGCAAATTACCCTGTTTAAATAAAAGAGCTCTAAGCGGACCTTTAAGCGACCTGAGTTTCTTTACAACTCGGAACTGGTGCACACCATCCACACTTAACATCCAAGACCTCTTGACAATATCTAAAAATTCAGGCTTATGAATAAGAAAATTAGCGAATTTAAAAGCTTTATGTTTACCGACCTCCGCTTTAGGGATTTTGAGAATGCAAGGGCAATGATCAACCACAAATTGAGTATTCCCTAACACTCTATCAATTTTCTTTAGCAAACCAGCCCCCTCCTTTGGTTTTTGACTCCATGTGAAGTGAAGACCTGATCGATTGATATCAAAAACCTCTATATTATCAAGGCAACTTTGGAACTCCCTCATACCAGCCGATATAGACGAATTTCCCAAAGACTTATCTTCAATATTAAGCGCTGAATTAAAGTCCCCCATGATAGCCCACGGATGATTACCAACTAGCACCTTGTGCATCGACAGTTGTTGCCATAAATCTCGTCTAGAGACATAATAGTTAGCCGCATAAACTATCGAACAAAACATCAACTTTTTGTCACTCTTAAACCTGATCTGAACATGTATGACCTGAGAAGATTGGTTCATAACCATAACATCAAAGACATCAGGATTCCAACCAATAATAATCCTAGTACCCTTATCACAAAGGCCTCCATTCGACGTCCAATCCCAATTACGGAAAACAGATTTACAAACTTTATTCAGATTACCCACATCAACATGAGACTCTAAAATAGCACAGAAGCTCAGATTACTCTCTTTAACAATGTTCCGAACCTCCTTTTGTTTCAGAGGGCGGTTCAACCCCCTTATATTCCATGCAGCAAGACTAATCATGAGTAACTACTTGGTTAGGAGTGCTTGCCCCTGTATTTGTGATCGGCTTCTGAGAACCTTTGAGAATAAAATCATTCGTTTCATTATAGACCTCAGTAACTTCATCATCATCTGAATCATAATCACCACCATCATCGCCTACCTTTTTACTCCCATCCTTTTCTTCCGTATCCACCTCATTCAGCACATCAAACGGGTTACTAGATTCAAATCCACTCACGGATTTTCCTGATTTGATATCCCCTTTCGGCTTAGCCACAACCGGCTTAGCCACAACCGGCCTATACTCAAACTTCGATTTCTGTTTGTTAAGTTGGATTCCATTCTTCTTAGCAGCCTTTTTACCTTGCACAGTAATGTACCCATCTTCGTCCACCATAGGTTGTCTCTTTGAAGGACCACCCTCCTGAATCGGCTGCTTCATCTTTTTATCATAACCAGGAAAATTACTCTTTTGAGATCTGTCTTTAGACACTTTAGAAGACTGCAAAGGGCAACTATCCTCATTGTGGCCAAAAACACAGCATTGTCCACATCTATGTGGACACCATTCATATTCAACATATACCTTCTCCTTTATAAAGCCATCCCCATCAAGACAAGGCACCGCAATTGTTAACTCCTCCTTTAGATCCGTATCAGCTGAGATTTCTACTAGAGCCCGAGCAAAACTACTTCTTCCCCACACATCAACGCACATTGAGGTGGTAAATGAATCCAAAGCTTTTGGCACACCAATAGTTGTTGCAATTAAACTTAACCCATCCTCCGTATAAGCAGCTAGAGGAACCTCATGAAACTTAACCCAAACCTGAACCTTTTTCACTTCTTTCTTCTCAAGCTTTATCGATGGTGTCCAAACTTCTAAAAACAACGGCTGTGATCGAATCATCCACGGCCCCCCATTAATCACCTTTTGCATACCTGCTTGATCCGCGAACTTGAAAAAGAAGAATCCATTTGCATTCATCATTGATTTCTGCAACCCAAACCTCTTCCAATTATTCCTAACATAATATTCCACGACAGGATACGCAACCCGATCCCCCAAAAAATACCCATACAACGTGTTAGCAAGCTTATCATGCACTACTCTAACCGAGTCCCTAGATAAGACAACATCACACCCATCATGTTTCTCATTCGTCGCTAAAGAACGAAAATTCACCTTCATCGCATTAGCTCCTCTAACCGAATCAGCATATGATGGGGGCTTTACTACATTTACAGGATCTTGCTGACTACTAGCACCCTGACTACTGGTACCCTGATCAGGAATATTCACCTTCTCCACACTTTCAAAGTTGACAGGTTTGGATATAGCTGCAAGCCCATCAATGACCGAAATATTATCAGAGAAAAACATACCTCTCCTCGGCAACAAGGGTTTTCCTTCAATGTTAGTCACACGTAGGCCAATTCCTCGGACAGGAACTGATCCCGGAGTAGAACCTAACTCTTTAGACGCTGAATCTTGCAAACCATCCGTAGCCGCCGAAGGTAAAGGATACCCATACTGATCAACCAATCCTCGATTCTCCTGATCTATTGGGATGTTACTCCCATTCAGATCACGATCAATCATTTGTATAAACACAACTCTCTCTAAAACAACGTAACAGACACCAGCATGCACACCCAGCAACGTCCACGAAACCAAGAAACCGAAGAACAAAAGACAGAAAAGTAAAAACCCTAATCCTGAATCCCTAAATGTGGTTTATTTATTTAAGAACATTAAGTAAACTTTGTATTTTTTTTACTTGGTTTCTTGAAAAATCATTCTTGAAATATTAGATTTACAAGACTTACTTCTTACTTTAATCATCAATTTACAAGAAAACCAATTATTCTTTCAAGTTCATGTCTTTCATGAGGATGATCTATGAATCTTTAACACTTTCATCCTCTCATCTTGCTAGATTATGTTTTTAATCATGATCTAGCAAGATCATATGATGATCTACATCATTTACATAAGTAAACAATCATCAAGTATCACAACATCACTAAACAACATGATTTCTTTAAGATTTCTTATAATTTTAAGCTTATGTTCATGTTTCATCTTCTTGTTTCTTAGTGTTCTTCAAGATAATCAACATGTATCTTTCTTTAACCACTTAAATAAGATGTAAAATGAAGAGTTTAGTGTTCTTACTACTAGCTCAAGGCTAGGGATGATCAAGAGAAGAAATGAAGTGGATAAAAGCAAATGGAGAAGGTTCTTCAACTTCCGAAAGCTCCTAGCTTCCTTGTGCACCTTCTAACACCTTTGTGTATGCTTGGAATTAGATGAAGATGAATGAATGATTGTGATGATGTTGTTGTTGCTTTCGGCCGAACCCAAGAAGAAGAGAAGAGAGAAGAGTGTGTTGAAGTGTGATGTTGAGTTATGAGAGTTATGAACTCTAAGGTCCATTTTATAAACCATCTCATAAGTTTTTCCAATGGTTTTAGTGTTCAACAAAGTGAGACATGATCCAATATTTAATCAAAAGAAAATCAAGAGTGGGATCCCTTGGTTGGGCCGTCCACTAGGTGGGGGGGTATAGGCTAGGTTTAAACTATAAGTTAGTTACTTTCCGGCACTTAAACTATCTCTAGGAAGGAAGTTTTGTGATCCTTACTTTCCTACACACTATACTAGTGTAATACTGGGTATCTGGCTAATTCTGTGTCTCAAGACATTGTCTGTCTATGTACTGAACTCCGTCAGCATTTTTCTTATTTGTCTGATAACTGTGCTAACTGTGTTTCGTGCATCATTTGAGTCAATGAAGTTCTCATGCAATAATGATATGACATTAAGCAATATGTGATGCACATGTATGTATAAAGCAATAATCAGAAAGCAGTTCAAGGCATTAATTGTAATTCAGCACAGTTATTAAGCACTAATCATGGTTTAATAGTTGTACGGATACCTTGAATTTTGACAGTTGTCACATACTGCATAGTCGCTAGCATCACACATTATTTCAAAAGGAAGTGACCAGTTAGGTGATTGTAAAATAGGTGCTTCCACTAACTTTTGTTTTAATGTTTTAAAAGATTTTAAACAGTGTTTATCAAAGGATTACATAACGGTTTAGTAATAATTGAAAAGTTCTTTATGAACCGTCTGTAAAAACCGGCGTGTCCAAGGAAGGAACGAATGCCTTTCACACTTGTGGGTGGTGGGAAAGTTGAGATTACTTCAATTTTAGCGTGATCTACTTCTATCTCCTTACTTGAAACAACGTGCCCCATCACTATACCCTCTTGAACCATGAAATGGCTCTTTTCCCAACTTAAAACCAGGTTTGTTTCGACACATCTTTTTAGCACTCGTGCTAAGTTCTAAACAGCCTCAAAAGATGTGCCAAAGATTGAAAAATCATCCATGAAGAATTCCATAGACTCCCCGACCATATCTGAAAAGATACTCATCATACACCTTTGAAAGGTGGCCGGGACATTACATAATCCAAAGGGTATTCACCCAAATGCGAAAGTACCATAAGGACAGGTAAATGTGGTCTTTTGTTGATCATCAGGATGAATAACAATCTGATTATAACTTGAATAACCATCTAAAAAGCAATAAAACTTCTGACCTGTAAGCTTTTCCATGATTTGATCAATAAAGGGAAGTGGGAAGTGATCTTTTGATGTTGCATTTAGTTTCCTGTAGTCTATGCAAATTCTCCACCCGGTTACCGGCCGGGTGGCTACTTCCTTACCATCTTCACCTGTAACTATCCGGATGCCCGCTTTCTTGGGTACTGTTTGTGTTGGACTTACCCACGTACTATCTAATATGGGATAGATGATCCCCCATCCAACAACTTTAGAACTTCCTTCTTCACAATTTCCTGCATGTTCGGGTTCAATCTTCATTGTGCATCTCGAGCCGGTTTTGTACTTTCCTCGGTGATGATCTTATGCATGACGATGGATGGACTGATCCCTTTGAGATCAGCAATAGTCCACACAATTACAGCTCGATTGGCTACCATACCTCCATCAATGCTTTTTCCTGTTCAAGTGACAAATTGGATGCAATAATTACTGGTAATGTGCTGTTGTCCCCAACGAAAGCATACTTTAGGTGCTTAGGTAATGTCTTCAGCTCAACTTGCGGAGGTGATTCGAGTGACGGTTTCAAGTGAGTATCAATGTGATCTGGAAAATTCTCCACTTGGTGTGTCCAAGAAGGCTTCAAGTCCCTAAACGCCATCACCTCCAATTCCTTTTCCGCATGTTCCAATTCCGCATCCAACTTTGCTAAATCCCTATCACAAACAAAACACGTCTCTATAGTGTCATCCCCACTTTCTTGGGGGTGGCACCCATCAATAATGTCTACCATTAAGCACTCATCATTGACTAGAGAATCAGATGCACGGGAAAAGCATTTAATCTAACTTTGCGATTCCCAGACGTGATGTCGACTGTACCGTTTCTACAATCAATTAGTGCATTCGCAGTTGCTAAAAACGGTCTACCGAGTATGACATTAGGTTGTTTAGTTTTTTTCAATTTGAACGGAATCTAAAACCTAGAAAATCAACCGGATAATAAAACTCTTCTTCTACCTTGACAATGACATCACGTAAGATCTCTCGAGGTAGTTTTATCGTCAAATCGGCCAACACCACGGTGGTGTCGGCTTGTTTTAGTGGTCCGAAGTTGTATTGATCGTATAAACTCCCCGGTAAAATACTAACACTTGCTCCTAAATCCAGCAAGGCATGACTCATCTTTAAGTCACCCACTTGAATGGGGATTAAAGGAGCACCTGGATCTCTGAACTTTGGTGGGAGAACACCCGATAAAATGGCACTGACATTTTCACTTAAAGCAATTTTCTTAGGAAATTTATTATGCCATTTTTGGGTGCAAAGTTCTTTCAAATATTTTGTATAAGCCGGAACCTGTTTGATTGCATCGAGTAACGGGAGATTTATTTTGACCTGTTTAAAAACTTCCCACAACTCATCTTGTTGTGGGCCCCGTTTGTTAACAACTTTGGTTGCCGGATTAATTAAAGCTTTAGGAAACGGGACGGTATTACCCTCCGTACCCTTTTCCTTTGTTTCAACTGGTTCAATTTCTATTACCCTATTATTTTCTTCTTGAAAAGTCACTTTCTTATTCTTTTTAGGGCTAATAGGTTCCGGTTTAGCATCCGACTCATTTTCCTCATCTACCTCCTCCACGATACCCTCAACAAATTGTGGAGGAGACCCAACCTTTTTATCATAAACCTTACCAGAGCGAAGAATACTTACTTGATTAACTCTGGCATTGAAGGAGCTTCCCTGATGTTGTGGGTTTTTCGTAGTATCACTCGGTAATTGTCCCGACTCCTTCCTCACTTGTGCCACATCAACCGCCAACTGAGCAACTTGCTTTTCCAATGCTTGATGAGACTTTGATTGCGACTCTTGATCTTTCCTAATTTGTTTTAGTATCTCCATCATCTCGCTATTGGAACCTTCATTTTAATTTTTGGATTTACCTTGATCTTGGTTTTGGTGATAGTTCTTTTGATTTCCCCAGTTGTAACCTCCTTGGTTGTAGTTCTGATTATAACTCGGCTGCCGGTTCTAATATTACTGGCTCCCTTGATTTTGTACCTGAAGGTGAGATTTAACTGATTAGTAGTATTACGATACCTAAAATTGGGATGATTACGCAAACCTGGGTGATATGTTTTTAAATTCATGTCATAATTCTTTTGCTCTCCATAGACCATGTTCACATCTCCCTCAGCAGCAACAAATTGACCTGGACATGCATCCAAGGTATGACCCAACTCACCACATGAATCGCAAACCGGACAAGTTTTTTTTTGGGTAAAGGGTTACCCCGGTTAAATTCATTCATCAACCAAAATAAGTTTGCCAATTCATTCATTCATCCACCAAGACCTTTGAACTTTGCCAATTGTCGCTCCAATGCCTCTTTCTCTCTTTCTAACTGAGCCACCCTAGCTGTAGAGGCTCCCATACCAGCTGATATTGGAGTTGGATATTTCTTGGTCCGGTCTGATTGTGCTTGTCTTTTCGAATCTGCCACTACAATATCAAAATAGTCCCAGTCCACATCTACGTGATTTCTCAGAAAGTACCACTCGTTGTGGCCTTGATGTCTCGCCTATCTTCAATAGACAAACCATCATGGAAAGCAGTAATTAACTCCCATCGTGGAATACTATAATAAGGACAATTACGGATCAACTGATTGAACCGCTTCCATAACTCATACAACAACTCACCCGAAAGTTGTTGAAACTCTCTAAGCGCGGCTCTCCCCATTTTAGTTCTTTGTGTAGTGTAATACTCTTCTAGAGACTACTGCTGCATCTCTTCCCATGTGTGAATGCTTGCATAAGGCAAAGAGATAAACCACTCACGTGCCGAGTCTTTTAAGGAGAACTAAAATAGAACCAATGTGACCTGATCAGGTGTGAACCCGTGTCCACCTATCATACTACAAACCGCTTCAAATTCTGCAATGTGAGCATATGGTTCTTCAATACCCTTCCCGTGAAAGGTAGGTAACATGTTCAGAATATGAGGTTTTGCCTCAAACGACCGATCCACATTCCCCTGTGCAACTCGCATAACGATTAGGGACGAATGTTTCGCAATTTGTTGACGGAAGTGACTCTCTACTCCTCTGATGTTAGGATCCGGAAATCTAGGATCCCTTTGCCGATGACGTGGAGCAGCTGGTGCTCGATGAACCTGCGATGGAGATTGATACTCGTCTCTACTTTGCGGTTGTCTTTGCTGAAAAACTGGCTGATTCTGGTTCATTGCCGGATTTTGCAAACCACCTCTATAACACGTGAAACTTTTATAACCCTAACATAACAAATGCTATAAGTTTTGTGATAACTAATTATGTCAGATAATTAATGTTCCGAACCCGGTCAATTTTGTTATCAAATCTAAAACCCATTAATTAGATTAAAACATAGTAATAATTAATAATAACATTGATTTTGTTTAACTATAGGGATAATAGTTTAAAGTTGTATTTAGTTTAAGTCAAAGGGTCTTTTGTGTCGCAAGTTGGAAGTTGTTTAACATATGAAGGGGATTTGACGCATCAGTTCATATGTAGGGTTTTTTTGTATAGCCGTCAAAGTATATAACACCACATACAGATATAATTACCGCCATCGTTCGACACCACCACAACCCCTAACATCACTCACACAAAAAGCCTAAGAAGCTCTAGCCGCCACAACTCTCATCTCCTCTAAACGCACCACTGCACCCGCGTTGCCGCAATCCATCGCCAGCCCAGTTTCGAAACCATCCTACCTCCCCTGCCGCCTGACTCGTTTCCGATTTCTCGCCTATGGCTTCGCTCTATTATGTTTTGTTCAATTTTTTATCGAGGTAATCCTCTACTTCTTGGTTTTGGTCTGTTGTAGTTAACATGTTTGAATATGATGTCATACTCTCGATCTTTGTCTGACAAACTTGGGACTTTGGGTTGGATTCGACGAAACTATATAGAGTGGGGAGAGAAGTTGATTGTATATGTATGTGTTGCAATGAATGTGTGTGTGTGTGTGTGTGTGTATATATATATATATATATGTGAATATTTGTTTGTGTAATCTTGTGTGTGCTAGTGTGTGTGTCATGGACTGTCTTTGAGTGTGATGCATGAGTGTGTGTTTGATATGTGTTTGTCTATGTGTATTGCATGGGAATGAGGGTTACATGTGTGTCATGTGAGTGTGCATAATATATTTCGATATACATATATATATTATGTGTTATCATGTGAGTGTGTTTTAGAAATGTGTGAGTTGTACGTGTGTGTTAAAACATCATAAACTTGATTTTTATTAAATACTAAGAATTATAATATTACGAAATAGATTTTATAAACAAAAAATATGCACTTTATCATTTATCTTTTCACAAGATATTAACATGTGTTGTTTGATAAAGATGAACTTACACTCTAATTATATTTTTATAAATATTGTATGGACTTTAGTTATATTTTTATAAATATTGTATGGACTTATATTTTTATAAATAAAGATTGTATGGACTTATAGTAATATACGTAATATGATAATTTGAATTTTAGACTTCTGTTCCTAAAATATATATACCTGTTTCGTAAAAAAAACAAATAAATAAATAAAGAAATACAAATTGTTTTATATCTTTGAAATCCAAGCATTTAAAAAAAACTAGTATGTATTTCAACTAAACACAAATAGATTTTTTTTATTTCGTTAGTTATTTTAAATAAAAGATTAAGAATGGTATTTTTGTTTTCGGGATCTTTTAATGAACAAATCACCTAATGTAAATAAATTTTTCATAAAGTTGATTTGGGCAACACTGGGATTTTAGGTTCTTGACTGTTGAGCACGACTTGATTTTGTGTTGCTTTGCTTGCTGAGTTAAGGTACAGATTCTTTGGTCTTCTCATCAGAGTATTTTTTTATGATATCCGTTACTTTGTAGTACGGATTTTGTCTGTTTTCGATAGTTGTTTCAGTTCACATTTATTATTTGATAAGTTCGTAGTAACATGCAATGGACTTTAGCAGTTGTAATAATTGTTGCATGTTCCCATGAGAATCAGTTTATGTTGCCTGTATATTAATACATGACCTAGTTTTTTGTACTCTGTCACCCGAGCATCTCTGGCTTGCCATTTGGGCGTTAATGGCATGACACTTATCGTGACAGTGCGTAATAAAAGTTCATGTGACAACTGTGTTCTGTAATCAATGTACAATGTAAAACAATGATGATTATTAATAAAACAATGTGATTTGGTGTTATTATATGTTTTTTGGTGTTTTTATGTGTGTATTTGTGTTTGGTGATTTTTCAATTCGATTCGATTCCAATTTCAAGCTTTAAATCGCTTTCTGGAAGGTTATACGTGCACTGATGCGTAAATATAACCAGTTTAATGCAACGAACACTCCGGAATAGTGAAATAGGCTTAACATACCTTAAATAACCTCCACATAACTTAGAAATTAGTTATGGATGGTTTGGTGTGTTGAAATCAAGTTTGTTCGATCGCAGGGACTATTTGTGTCAAACTGCGAAACTATACCGATTTGTATAGTAACGAATATTCCGGAACTTGATCATAAGTTAAACATACCCTAAATATCCTTTACATAGCTTAGAAATAGGCTTTGAGGGGTTCGGTATGCTAAAATAAACTTTATTGATCAATAGGGACTAAAAGCGTCAAAAAGTGCATAAGTTTGCATTTTCGCGCATATCTTACGTTCTGAATATATCCGGACATCCAAAAATTTATGTAAGCATTAAAATATTTCATTTTAGTGTTTGGCATAATAAAAATCCATTCGTCGCTTAATTTGGATCGTTTTTGCGTTCGTTACGACTTCCGTCGTAATTTACCGAACAACGCAACAGTACGACCAAACGAGCCAACCTCCGAGATATTTTTGAGCACATTTTAAGTTCCCTATACTTTAACTTCATTTTAGAGCTTTGAAATGGGGTTAACGGTGCTTAAACGTGTCAAAAATGCATCGAAAACCTAGTTTTGGGGCTGCAGGGGCCTGTTCTGCCAAATTTCAAACTTAGCTGACCTGCATGGTCCTTACGGACGTGCGTTAGACGTCTCGAATGCGCGTTTGCGCGAACGATGCGTTAAAGTAGCATAAGCTACCTTAATGGGTCGTAATGGGTCGAAAGCACTTAGGTTAGGTTCCGATTTAGAATGTAGGCTTTGTTAAACCATATCACATGAGTTCCAACACTCATTTGGTTTACAAGACCTCATTCTGTCCGATCTTCCGATTTAGGCGTCTATTGTTTGACTAGTGATTCGATTACTAGGTGCTGCTTGATTTCTCTGGTTTACTTGAGTTTGTTGAAGTTCTATTAATTGAGGATACTTTGCACTTCAAGTGAGTACATAGTTCCCCTATTTTACTGTTTTCAATTGTTTTGGGGTGATTCATATGTACAAAAAAATGATTTCAAGGTTTAAACGATGATTTCAAAAACGATTAAAACGATTTATACTAAACTAATAACGATTTCAATAATGTGAACAAACTTGTTGGTTGTAGTTACATAACGAATGACATTCATTAATTTTGGCCGAACCGACCAGTATTAGGTTATGGTACCATAGGATCTGACAAATCCCGTTATCGACTACACCCATGGTTATGTTTAGGGGTTGTGGGTAACGACTGAATCTGTGATTGTTAACTTACCCTTTGGAGGTTTGTTAATGCGAGAAGCGAGAAACGAGGTAGTCGAGTCATGAAGGTTTGAATGTTATTAGCGAGACGACCATAAATAGTTTTCACAATTAAAACGAGGATGATTTAAACGATTTAAACGAGTTAACGATTTGGAAACGATTTGAACAAGTTAAACGAATTGGATAAACGATTGGTTTTTGGTTAAGTGTTTAGATAATGGGACGGGTGTAATGTGGTGAAAGCATGGTAGATACGCCGCTGGTACTTCTTATTTATAAGTGTTTTCAACATATTACATACCGTGGCGTTTTTTAGTTCACTTGGGTAAACGATCCAGAATGAGACACGTGGTATTTTTCCCAAGTTTGGGAATACTCTGGATGCCAGATCACTTAAAATCGATGGAAATCCGCTGCTGCCGAAACGAGGTGTAGTCCAGAATGAGCCGGGAATGATAAACATCATAGATGAGTTGGAAAAGGTTTCAGTACCGATCCAGGAGACTAATGTCTTGCCTGAACGTAATAAGGAAGATGAAACTAACAAGTTGTCTTATGCTCAAAAGGTTATGAAGAACTCCACTCCTAAATGTGAAGTTAAGTTCAGGAAGTTGGACCTGATGGAGACTCACCAAGAAGCTGATATTGTCATACCGAGGGAGGTAGTTAAAACGGTTCAAGACAGGTTTGACAATGTCTTATTTGGTTACTTTCTGGGAAATAGATTGCCTTTTCCGGTTGTGGAATATTATGTTAAAAATGTTTGGTCGAAATTTGGGTTTGCTAAAATAATGATGAATGCTGAAGGCTTTTTCTTTTTCAAAATTGACACAAAGGAAGGAATGAATAAAGTGCTTGAAGGTGGGCCGTGGCTAATACGTAAAATCCCTTTATTTCTAAATGTATGGTCGCCTTCGATCAGCCTGAAAAAGGAGGGAATAAAGTGAAAAAGGAGGGAATAAAGTCGGTTCCTATATGGATTAAGCTTCATAATGTTCCTATATCTATCTATACGGATGATGGTTTGAGTTTATTGGCGTCAAAGATTGGGATTCCTAAACGATTGGATAGCTACACAGCGGATATGTGTGCTGATAGTTGGGGCAGGAGCAGCTTTGCTAGGGCCTTGATAGAAGTTAGTGCGGATGATGTTCTTAAGGATCAAATAGTTGTGGCCATTCCGAAACTTGATGATGATGGCTTTATCATGGAGAAAGTAACGGTTGAGTATGAATGGAAGCCGCACCGATGTGCAGCATGTTGCATCTTTGGTCATAATGACCAAAACTGTCCAAAAAATGTTTCTGCCAATCCGAAACAAGTTATGGTGGATGAGGAAGGGTTTATCACAGATAAAAGAAAGGTTGCTAAGTTTGGAGCTGGGAATAAGAAATAGAAATCGAAGTTTGTTTACAAGCCAAAGACCATAAAGTTGGGTGCGAGCACATCAGGAACGAAGAGAGATAACAGCGCGGGTCCTAGTCATATTAAAACAGCTAATTCGTTTGATGTCCTAGCGTCTGAGGATGGAAATGGAGAGGATAACAGAGCTGTGAAGGAAGATGAGACGTATGATAAGTCTAAACGATCTCCAAAGGATGATGATGAGGTGAAGGAGGTTACTCCAACGGAAATGGCAGACTTCATGAAAAATGATCAGCAAATTAAGGATTCTGAGGGGGCAAGCACTCCCGGTTTGACGAGTTTAAATGGGTAGCATTATGACATGGAATATTAGGGGCTTGAACCGGCCCCTGAAACAAAGTGAGGTTCGTTCTATTGTTGCTGAAAATAGACTAGACATGTGTGCGATACTTGAATCTCATGTGGATGTTTATAAGCTGGCTAAAATTTGTAAGTATGTTTTCCGTGATTGGTGTTGGACTTCTAATGGTGGTCAATGTAACCGGGGCACGAGAATTATTCTGGGATGGAATCCTAATATGTTTGATGTTATGGTGCTATATCAGTCGGATCAACTTATTCATACTCAGGTCTTTTTTAAGGATAGTAGAAAAGTTATGTTTTGCTCGTTTGTGTATGCTGAAAATAAGTATCTACATCGTAGAACTCTATGGGATGATTTATGCAAGCATAAGGTGATCTGTCATGACAAGCCGTGGGTGGTTATGGGAGATTTCAATTCAGCTCTTAAGGTTGAAGATTCTTTGTTTGGAGCGTCCAGTCATTCTATTGGCATGCGTGAATTTAATGAATGTGTCCAAAATGCTGAATTGTTCGATATTCATGCTCATGGTTTGCAATACACTTGGAGCCAAAAGCCTAAGCGTGGAGTGGGTCTTCTTAAAAAGATAGATAGAATTATGGGTAATGTTTCTTTTATTGATCAGTTTCCTGGTGCTTTTGCTATGTTTCACCCATTTAGGGTTTCTGACCATACTCCTTGTATTCTAAAAATGAAATGCTCTTATGGTAATCGGCCACGTCCTTTTAAATTCCCGAATTTCATTGTTAGAAAACCAGAATTTAAAGAATCGGTGAAACATGAGTGGATGAAAACAGTGGATGGTGTTGCTATGCTTTCCGTTGTGAAGAAAATGAGGAACTTGAAACCGAGGTTGAGAAAGATTCTTTTCAACCAAGGTAATTTACACAATAGGGTGATTGAGTTGAGGAAAAAGTTGGATGATATTCAGGTTCAGGTGGATCAAAACCCATTGGACGCAAGGCTTCGACAATTGGAGATGCAATGCCTTCAAGATTTTCAATCAGCTGCTTATGATGAAGAATGTTTTTTGAAACAGAAATCTAAGGCAGAGTGGCTTCGGGCGGGAGACTCAAATACTAAGTTTTTTCATAATTCTGTGAAAGCCAAAAATGCTAGAACAAAATTTTTTAGCATTACGGATACTATGGGAAATCGCCATGAAGGTGATGAGGTCGCGGATGCAATAGTCGCGCATTACACTCAGTTTTTGGGGATAGATTTTCGGTTGATAGGGTTAACTTGGATAATCTCTTCATTGATGTGTTAAGTATGGAGGTTGCGGATCAAATGGTGTCTCAAGTTACTCGGGAGGAAGTCAAAACTGCTATGTTTAGTATTGGAGATGACAAGGCCTCGGGGCCTGATGGGTACACGTCGGCATTTTTTAAGCATGCTTGGGATGTTGTTGGTAATGAAGTTACGGATGCGGTGTTACAATTTTTCGAGAATGGTCAGCTTCTAACTCAGGTCAACCATACTATTCTTGCTTTGATTCAGAAAAAAGATGTCCCGGATTCAGTGTTAGACTACAGGCCTATTTCTTGTTGCAATGTGATCTATAAATGCATAAGTAAGATAATAACGGATCGTTTAAAAGGCAGCTTGGGAACTCTTGTTAGTATTAACCAATCGGCTTTTGTGCCGGGTCGGAGGATCTCAGATAATATTCTTCTTACACATGAATTAATGCATAATTATCACCTTAATAAGGGTCCGGCTAGATGTGCCTTCAAGATTGACATCCAAAAAGCCTATGATACGGTGAATTGGTCATTCTTGCAAGATATTTTGGTTCGTTTTGGGTTTCATCAGAAAATGATTGGGTGGATTATGACATGTGTTTCTACAGTCTCTTATTCCTTGAGCATCAATGGCAATCTTCATGGCTATTTTAGAGGCAAACGTTCAGGGTGATCCAATGTTCCCATATTTGTTCACGTTAATTATGGAGATTCTATCGCTTCTGCTTCAAAAAGCTGCTAGTGCTCCATACAAGTATCATGCTCATTGTGCCAAGCAAAAAATAATTAATGTGTCGTTTGCTGATGATTTATTCATTTTTGTGCATGGTGATGTTGTCTCGGTTAGGAAGGTCAAGGAGGCTCTTCAGACGTTTACCAACATTTCTGGGTTGGCTCCTAGTCCGGCGAAAAGTACAGTTTTCTTTTGTAATGTTCCTCAGTCGATTAGACAGGAAATTATGGATATTATGCCGTTTCAGGAGGGTGTATTCCCGGTTCGCTATTTGGGGGTACCGCTCATTTCTTCAAGGCTTTTGTTTAAAGATTGCCAAATCCTTATTGATCGAATGGACAAGAAGATTGATAATTGGATGACAAAGTCGTTATCGTTTGTTGGCCGGTTGCAGCTTATAAACTCGGTTCTCTCTTCTATGCATATTTATTGGGCCTCAGTCTTTGTTATACCCACTCGGGTTATCAAGGAACTTGAGAAAAGAATTCGTAGATTCTTGTGGAATGCGGGATCGGAGGGTAGAATTCGGGCGAAAGTGGCTTGGAAAGATGTGTGTTTACCTAAAGATGAAGGTGGTTTGGGCATTCGGAGTATAACTGATGTCAATAAATCGCTAATGGCTAAGCATGTTTGGAGTATTCTTACTAAACGTGAGTCTATTTGGGTGAAATGGATCCATGAGTACAAGCTAAAAGGGCGAAGTTTCTGGGAAATTCCATGTCGAGGGAGCATGAGTTGGGGTTGGCGGAAAATATTGTCTATTCGTGGTATTATGCGGCCTCACATATGGTCCTTGATTAAAAGTGGTTTGCAAACTAATGTTTGGAGTGATAATTGGTGCCATATGAGTCCTCTTAGCTCCTTTATCAGGCCTCGATCTATAGCTAATGCGGGTTTCAATTTAAAGTCATCGGTTGCTGATGTTATTGATGAGAATGGGCATTGGAGATGGCCCCAAGCTTGGCTAGATTTGTTTCCGGTTCTAATAAGCATTCAGATGCCTCAGCTAGTTGGTGATGTTCCTGATCGCCTGACTTGGAAGGATTTGGATGGAAAGATTGATGATTTTCATTCGGCTCATGTATGGCATACGATTCGGAATAGGGATAATCATGTGGCATGGGCAAACATGGTTTGGTTCTCTCAATGTGTTCCTCGCCACTCGTTTCATATGTGGTTGGTGTTCCGCAACAAACTAAAGACTCAGGATAGGTTGGCGGTGTGGGAAGCTGGAAGTGCTACAAATCTTAACCTTATGTGTTGCCCCTTGTGCAAACATGATCGAGATAGCCGAGATCATTTGTTTTTTCAGTGTGTGTTTGCAAATCAAGTTTGGACCAACGTGAAGTGCATGGTGAATTTGGAGAGAGTAGATAACACATGGCAGTCTTTAATGGTATGGGTTGATCAACACTCTAAGTCGAACAAAATTGATGACATTGTGTGTAAATTGGTGGTGGCTGCTACTACTTACTATGTGTGGCAAGAGCGAAATAGTCGGCTGTTTAGTTCTAACCAATTGACAGTGTTACAAGTTGCTGAAAAGATCAAAAATTCGGTTCGTCTTCGGCTCATGGGTTTCAAGTTTCGAGTGGATTCTGCAAGGAGGAGGATATCCAGAATCTGGAAGATAGATGATAGTAAGGACGTGGTAGTGGATTCGGGCTAGCAGTCTTTGTGTTTTGTGTAATTTCGGCTTAGGTTTTTTGGCCGTGGTTGTTTAGTTTGCTAGTTAACGTTTGTTTTGTGGTGTTTTGGTTGGTTGTTTTTTGGTTGTTGTCCTAGTCTTGGTATGCCAAGTCTAGTTGGTGTGTCGCTTTGACACATCCTTGTTCTTATTTGGTTCATATATAAATTTCATCGGGGTAACCCTTTACCCAAAAAAGATTTTGAAACGATGTCACACAACGATGTTTTCTAAAAGATATGAACCATACGAGTTTTATTAACGAGTTTTTACGAGATGTTTTACAAATTGGTTTTCTAAAACAAATGTTTTTGGGTTAAGATCATGGCTACGAAATTTTATGAACCATAACCAACTTGATTTGAGTTGGTTAGCTATGTTGCAATACACTTTTCAAAACGAGGTTTGTATTTTGACTCTTGTAGTCTAATAAAGTACTGCAACATGTAAACGAAGCCATGATTCCGATACTCTTATAAAACCTATGTACTCGCGAGCATTTCTTTACTGACTTTGTTTTTACATATGTTTCAGGTGTTGTTGCTTGATTGATTTCTAGGATGCATGCGTCACATAGGATCTGGACGAGGCCTTAGTGACATAATAATAATGATAGACGCTATGTACTTGGTTGTTGTGTGTTAAGACAATGTAAATGTTTAATATTATCAATAAAACGAAACTCTTTTTGTATCCATGGTTATGAAAAGATAATTCTGTTACAACACTCCCCGACGTTTCCCCCATGATTTGTTGTTTTACGTGGTCGGGGTGTGACAGAAGAGTTGGTATCAGAGCCAATGGTTATAGGGAATTAGGTTATTAGTAATGCTTTGACCTAGACTATAACTTTTAGGACCCTAACGCAAGGAAATTTGCGTTTAGATTTTAAAACAAAACCGTCACCTATCCTTAGGTGATAACCACAATGAGAACACAAAATTTGAATCCGCCTTGAAAACCAATCATCTGTTCTAGGATGATTGATTACTAGGTTTTGAAACCTCTGTTATAAGGTTTTGAACCCTTTAAGTTTTCAAAATCTCATCAAAGTTTGGGTCTAAATAGTGTGAACACGTGCAAACTGGAAGAGTGAGTGCCTGTACTCTGAGTTTTCTGTCTAAGGCTAGAGTGTTTGTACAAATCCACATAATCGGACCAGTCACTCTTACCTGGGAACTCTTGGGGTGAGTGTTCACTTATAGGCGAGCATGTCTTCGCGATACATTATTTTTGACCCATTTACTTTGATTAGTCACTGCGTGTCGTTTGTTTGTTCGAGGTAACGAACAAATGATTGCCTTCCTTGTGTTTTGTCGATGTTTTCAATACCTCTTTTGTTTCTCCAATTTTCAACCTCACTCGTTTCTCCTGTTTCCTTGTTAGACAATGCCTCCTCGACGCGATGCTCGAACTTTTACTGCTGAAGAAGTCGCAGCCCTTGTCTCTCAACAAATGGCTGCTGTACTTCCAGGCTTTGTGACCCAAATCCACGAGTTATACAACAACAACAATAATAACAACAATAATAACAACAATAATAACAACAATAACGCACCGTGTAATTTCAAGAATTTCAATTCTGCGAAGCCGCTTAAGTTTTCTGGGTCACAAGGAGCAACTGCGCTCCTGCAGTGGTTCGAGAGTATCGAGAGCACATTCAGACATGTGCAGTGTCCGAATGCGCGTAAGGTTGAATTCGCATCAAGCGTGTTTGAGAAGCGAGCTCTTACTTGGTGGAACGGTGTTATGCGCGATAGGGGTGCCGAAGTGGCAATGGCACAAACATGGGAAGAGCTTCGAGCTCTCATGATGAAAGAGTTTTGTCCCCGTCACAAAAGTCGAGCTTTGGAACGAGAGTTTGACGATTTAAAGCAAGAGTAAGAGTATCCAGGATATTCCGATTGTTCGGGATTATCCAGAGGTGTTTCCTGATGAACTGCCTGGTTTGCCTCCAGTTCGTCAAGTCGAATTTGATATTAACCTTGTACCCAATGCCAACCCGATTGCGAAAGCACCTTATCGTCTTGCACCATCTGAGATGCAAGAGTTATCGAAACAGCTTCAAGAGTTATCTGATAAAGGATTCATCCGTCCAAGCTTTTCGCCTTGGGGAGCTCCTGTCCTCTTCGTGAAAAAGAAAGATGGATCTTTTCGAATGTGTATCGATTATCGTGAGCCGTTTTCTCTCTAACCCTAGGCGATCTTGCTTCTTCTCGAAATCCTTGATTCTTCTTTGTGATCTTTTGTATAACAGTCTGTGATTGGAGTTTTGAATCTTTCAAATCTCTATAACGAACTAGTTAGCAATTGTGACCAATTTCGAATTTAGGGTTTTTGTTCTTTCTTTTCAATCGCCTCCTTAGTGTTTAATTTGATATTCTGATTTATTAGTCTGATTGTTTTTGATTGCGGTTAACTGAGTTTAATTTAGCTAGATCGAAAACATTGGATTAATCGGTTAAGGGTGGAAGATTAACACTAGGGTTTTCGGATTAGGGTTTCTTGGTGCCGTATGTGATTGAGGTTTACGTTGTTGTCGTGCATGGAGAGAAATAAAGATTCAGATTTGGAGGATTTAGGGTTTCATTCGTTCACAGAAAAGCTGCATGGAGATATTTTTTTATCTAAGACAAGTGCTTTGCCGTCGAATCTTCAGGAGGGGCGACCTAATCTTGATTCGTTTATTATCAGTCTTGATGCTAAGTCTTTGAAAATTGATGGTAAACCGTTTGCTCCTATTCGAACTTTGAATATTGATGGTAACCCGTTAGCTCCTAGACGTGGCATTGTGTCAAGTAATCAGGTTGAACCTAGCAAGATGAACGTTATTGATGAGTTGGAAAAAGTAACAGTTCCTGTGGAAAATGTTTATGCGAATAAGCATCAGGAGGGAGGTGGGTATACGGCTGCTAAGATAGATGCCCATGCAAACCCTAGTTCGAGTAACGTGGTGAATGACATACCCATCTTATCTTATGCGGACAAGGTTAAAATGCAGAATTCGCTGAAAAGAGAGGTTAATTTCTGAAAGCTGGATGCTACAGAGACGGTTCAGGATGCTGATGTGCTTATTCCTCGTGAGGTAATTAAAAAGGTCCAGGACAAATTTGAGAATGTTTTGTATGGCTATTTTTTGGGCAATCGGCTTCCATTTCCTGTTGTGGAATACTATGCAAAAAATGTTTGGTCTAAACATGGGTTTGCCAAGATTATGATGAACTCTGAAGGGTTCTTCTTTTTTAAATTTGATTCTAAGGAGGGGATGATGAAAGTTCTTGAAGGAGGGCCATGGCTAATTAGAAAGGTGCCTCTTTTCTTGAATGTTTGGTCGCCTTCGGTCAACCTCAGGAAGGAGTGTATCAAATCGGTTCCGATTTGGGTAAAATTCCATAATGTCCCTATTGCAGTTTATACGGATGATGGGCTGAGCTTGTTAGCGACTAAGCTGGGTACTCCTAAAAGGTTAGATGGCTATACGGCAGATATGTGTGTGGATAACTGGGGGAGAAGTAGCTTTGCCCGTGCCTTGATTGAGATTAATGCGGAGAATGATTTAAAGGATTATATTACGGTTGCCATTCCGAAGCTTGATGAGGATGGCTATATTACTGAGAAGGTGAAGGTTGAGTATGAATGGAAGCCTCAGCGGTGCTCGGTGTGCTGTGTCTTTGGTCATAATGACCAAACATGTCCTAAGAATATCGAAACTAAAGGTAAAAAAGTTGTCATTGATGACGAGGGTTTCATAACGGATAAGAGGAAAACGGCTAGAATAGGGGTTATACAAAAGAAACAGAAGGCCAAGTTCGTGTATAAGCCTAAAGTGGGAAACTCGGGTACAAGCTCGTCGGGTATGAAGAATGATAAGCCGGAATCTAGTGTTAATGGCAATGTGGCGACCAAAAACTCCTTTGAAGCTTTATCGAAGTCAGATGGGGATGCGGATAACCCTCTTGCTAATGTGAAAACAATGGGGCCAAAGCTGGATGTAAGTAATAGACCGAATGATAATTATGAGGAAGAGGTTTTAGAGGTAGTGCCTACGGAAATGTCTAAATTTATGAGTGATAATTCTAGTGGAAATAATGCTGAGGGGGCAAGCACTCCCGGGTTTACGGGTTTAAATGGATAGTTTAGCCGCATGGAATATTAGGGGCTTGAACCGGCCCCTTAAACAAGCTGAGGTTCGGGTTCTTATAGCTGAAAATAAGTTAAGTATTTGCGCAGTGTTAGAATCTCATATCCATGTTAATAAGTTATCCGATATTTGTAACAAAGTCTTTAGGAATTGGAGTTGGACGTCTAATGGCGGGTTATGTTCTAGAGGCACTAGAATTATTCTTGGGTGGAATGCAGATGTGGTGGATATCATGGTTATCTCTCAATCGGACCAGGTGATGCATACCCAAATCCTCATTAAAGCTGATAATCGAGTTTTTTTCTGCTCATTTGTTTATGCAGAAAACAAGTACCATGATCGTCGATCTCTTTGGGAAGATTTATGCAATTTTAATGCCTTGGCTCGTGACAAACCGTGGATAGTCCTTGGTGATTTTAATGTGGCTCTTAATATGGAAGATTGTTTATCTGGCCCTTCTAACCATTCTATTGGCATGAGGGATTTCTACGATTGTGTAAAGGAGACTGAATTAATTGACATTCCGTGCCATGGCATCCACTTTACGTGGAACCAAAAGCCTAGGGAGGGTGTGGGAGTCATGAAGAAGTTAGACCGAGTTATGGGTAATCTCAAATTCCTGGAACTCTTTCCGGATGGTTATGCGTTTTTTAAGCCGGCTCGTATATCGGATCATTCTCCTTGTATTTTGAAGATATCGTCGGCGGCCCGTATTAAACCAAAACCGTTCAAATTTCCAAATTTTATTGTTAATAAAGAGGAGTTTAGGCAGGCTGTTGCATGTGACTGGGCTAAGGATGTTCAAGGTCACTCTATGTTCGCTGTAGTGAAGAAAATGAGAAACTTGAAGCCTATCTTTCGCAAAATCCTCTTTCGGCAAGGTAACTTGCATGAGAGGGTTGCTGATTTACGGCTTAAACTAGACCATATTCAGCGACAAGTGGATGTGGATGTGTTGCTTCGTGATGATCATGCCAAATGTCTTCGGGAATTTCAAATGGCTGCGTATGATGAGGAATGCTTCCTTAAACAAAAAGCCAAGGTTGAGTGGTTGTGTGCGGGGGATGCAAACACTGCTTTCTTTCATAAGTGTGTGCAAAGTAGGAATGCTAGAAGTAAAATTTCGAGTATTATGGATGTGCATGGGAACCGGTATGATAGTGATCAAGTTCCAACAGCCCTTCTTAATCATTATACTAATTTTTTGGGCATGGATGACCAGGTTGAGAACTTTGATTTTGGGGACTTATTTGCTAACACCCTGACCGATTTTTCAGCTAATCATATGGTTCGTTCGGTGACTCGTGATGAGGTCAAAAAAGCTATGTTTGGAATTGGTGAAAATAAAGCTCCAGGTCCGGATGGGTACACTTCGGCTTTCTTTAAACATTCTTGGGATGTGGTGGGTGATCAAGTTACGAACGCAGTTCTAGATTTTTTCGAGAATGGCCAATTGTTAAAGCAAATCAATCACACTATTATAGCATTAGTGCCTAAAAAGGAATCCCCTAACACGGTGCTGGATTACAGGCCGATTTCCTGTTGTAACGTCCTCTTTAAATGCATAAGCAAGATTATTACTGATAGAATTAAAGGAAGCTTGGATGGTTTAGTCAGCATAAATCAATCAGCTTTTGTTCCTGGTCGTAAAATAACTGATAATATTCTTCTGACGCAGGAGCTTATGCATAATTACCATATTGATAGAGGTCCGTCTAGATGTGCCTTGAAGATTGATATCCAAAAGGCTTATGACACTGTCAACTGGTCTTTTCTTGAAGCTGTCTTGTTGGGTTTTGGATTTCATCGAAAAATGGTCATGTGGATTATGAAATGTGTGTCTACAGTGTCATATTCTTTGAGTATTAATGGGGAGCTTCATGGGTATTTTAGTGGAAAGAGGGGTCTTAGGCAGGGTGACCCTTTGTCTCCGTACTTATTCACCTTAGTCATGGAAGTCCTCTCTCTTCTTCTTCAGCGTGCGGCGACGGTTGACTCAGGTTTTAAATTTCATGCGCATTGTGCTAAACAAAAGATTATTAATGTGTCTTTTGCTGATGATCTGTTCATATTTGCTCATGCTGATAGTGTCTCGGTTAAGTTGATAAGGGACGCTCTTCAAAGGTTTACGAGGATATCGGGTTTGGTCCCAAGTGCTCCAAAAAGTACTATATTTTTTTGCAATGTTACGGGCCATACAAAGAACCAGATTTTGAGCTTAATGCCGTTTCAGGAGGGTTCCCTTCCTGTTCGCTATCTTGGAGTGCCACTTATATCTTCAAGACTTGCATATAGCGATTGTAAAATTCTGGTTGAAAGGGTGCAACGGAGGATTGACAATTGGTTGTCTAAGTCGTTATCCTTTGCGGGGAGGCTCCAGTTGATTAATTCGGTCATTTCAGCTATGTATACTTATTGGGCTTCAGTTTTTATGCTTCCGATCAGAATTGTCAAGGAGCTTGAAAAGTGTATGCGTCGGTTTCTATGGAATGGTGGGGTTCAAGGTCCTATTCGTTCTAAAGTGGCATGGAACGTTATTTGCTTGCCTAAGACGGAAGGTGGTTTGGGTATTCGGAGTGTCATGGATGTTAATAAAGCCTTGATTTCTAGCCATATATGGAGTATCATCAATAATCGGCGCTCTCTGTGGGTTTCTTGGATTCATTCATACAAGCTTAAAGGTACTAGTTTTTGGGAGGTTAAATGCTCAGCTAATCCGAGCTGGGGTTGGAGAAAGATTCTTGCGCTGCGCAATCAGATTCGGCCTTATGTTTGGAAGTCTATTCAGAGCGGTCGTCAAACTAATGCATGGAGTGATAACTGGTGTTCTTGCAGCCCGATCCGTTACTTTATTTCCCCTAGGCGTATTGCCAATGCAGGTTTCAACCTGGACACGACGGTTGCGGAGTTGCTTGATGATAATGGTCAATGGAAATGGCCAATGGCTTGGTATGATCTTTTTCCGGTACTAATTAATATTTCAGCTCCCACTTTAGTAGAGAATATGGCTGATCGTTCTTGCTGGAAGGATTATGAAGGTAATTTACGACATTTTCACTCTTCTGAAGCTTGGAACTCTCTTCGGATGAGAAATGATAAAGTTGCTTGGGTTGATGCGGTTTGGTTTAGCCAGTGTATTCCTAGACACTCGTTTCATGTATGGCTAGTAATTAACAACAAGCTAAAGACTCAGGATAGGATGACTATATGGGAAGCGGGCAGTGCCACTAATCTCATCCTCATGTGTTGTCCGCTGTGTTCTTATGATCGTGATACTAGGGATCATCTTTTTTTTCAGTGTCCGTATGCCTCTCAGGTGTGGGAGACAGTTAGAGAATGGGTTGATATGGGGAAAGTCAATAACACATGGAGGTCGGTTATGGATTGGATGGAGAACAGTGCTAGTTCGAGGAAACTTGACAGGATTGTATGTAAGATTCTCTTAGGGGCTGCTTCTTATTTCATCTGGCAAGAAAGAAATAATCGGCTATTCTCGAACATTCAGCGGTCCCCGGCTGTTCTTTCGCAAGTTATTATTAACGCAGTTCGACTGAAGATAATGGGATTCAGGATTGCGAGTCACCCGGACCACATGAAGATCCTTGATCGATGGCAGATCTCGAAGAATGATATGATTTCGGATCCAGGCTAAGGAGGCATTGGATTGTTTTTGTTGTTATGTTTAGTTTGGGGTAGTGTTCGTTCGAGTTGTTTGTCTTGGTTGTGTTTTGTTTTCTCTTGTCTAGTTTGTTTGGTTCCCTAGTCGGGGTATGCCTTGGCTAGTAGTGTGTGTCGAGTCCATGACACACCCTGTTCTTTTATTGGTTATTTATAAAATTCACCGGGGTAATCCCTTTACCCAAAAAAAAAAAAAAAAAAAAAAGATTATCGTGAGCTTAACAAACTTACCATCAAGAATCGATATCCCCTACCTCGAATTGATGATCTCTTTGATTAGCTGCACGGTGCTACCTGTTTTTCCAAGATCAATCTGCGTTCTGGGTATCATCAACTTCGTGTTCTCGAAGAAGATATTCCCAAAACTGCTTTCCGCACAAGATATGGGCATTACGAGTTTACAGTCATGCCTTTTGGTTTGACAAATGCCCCAGCTATCTTTATGGACTTAATGAATAGGGTCTGCAAACCTTATTTAGACAAGTTCATTATTGTGTTCATCGACGATATTCTCATTTATTCGAAGTCTCGAGCTGAGCACGAGCAACACCTTAGCTTAACATTGGAACTCCTTAAGAAGGAACAACTTTTTGCTAAATTCTCCAAGTGTGAATTTTGGCTTAAAGAAGTTCAGTTCTTGGGTCATATAGTCAACGAGCAGGGTATTCATGTGGATCCATCCAAGATTGTTGCTATTAAGGACTGGAATACACCGACGATACCTATAGAAATTCGATCTTTTCTTGGTCTTGCTGGTTATTATCGACGTTTCATTTCTAATTTCTCGAAGATTGCGGTTCCACTCACTGCTTTGACACAGAAGAATAAGCCTTTTGAGTGGGGACCTAAGCAAGAAGAAGCGTTTCAAACGCTGAAGCAGAAGATGTGTGATGCTCCCGTTCTATCTCTTCCCGATGGAAACGACGATTTCGTTGTTTATTGTGATGCGTCCAACTTAGGCCTTGGTTGCGTTCTCATGCAACGAGGTAAAGTTATAGCATATGCATCTAGATAATTGAAAGTTCACGAAAAGAACTACACAACTCATGATCTTGAGTTGGGAGCTGTGGTTTTCGCGCTTAAAATCTGGAGACACTACCTCTATGGCACGAAGTGTGTGGTTTTCACAGACCACAAGAGTCTCCAGCATATTCTTAATCAGAAGGAGCTGAACATGAGGCAACGACGTTGGGTTGAGCTCTTAAGTGATTACGATTGCGAGATTCGCTACCATCCTGGTAAGGCGAATGTCTTAGCTGATGCGCTTAGTCGAAAGGAGCGAGTCAAGCTTCATTCTGTTCGAACACTATCTGATATTCAAACTCGTGTCCTTCAAGCTCAACAATTTTGTGTTTAACAAAATTTGATAAGTAAGGAATTGCCACGTCAACTTGAGCTTAAACTCGAAAGGAAAGACGATGGTTTGCTCTATTTCAAGGATCGATTGTGGATTCCGAAACAAGACGATCTTCGCACCTTGGTAATGGACGAATCTCATAAGTCTCAATATTCTATCCATCCTGGTGCTGATAAAATGTACAAGGATCTTCGTACTTAGTATTGGTGGCCTGGTATGAAAAAGGATGTTGCCTTGTATGTATCGAAATGCCTAACTTGTCTCAAAGTCAAGGCTGAACATCAACGACCTTCTGGCTTGCTTGTACAACCAGAGATACCGGTTTGGAAGTGGGAGAACATTGCGATGGATCTCATCACTAAATTACCGCGTACATCTAAAGGTCACGATGCGATTTGGGTTGTTATCGATCGATTAATGAAATCAGCTCATTTCATTCCGATTCGCGAGGATCTATCTGCTGATAAACTTGCAAAGATTTATGTTGATGAGATTGTATCACGACATGGTGTTCCCTTGGATATCATTTCTGATCGTGATGCTCGATTTTCATCTCATTTTTGGAAGACCATGCAATCTGCTATGGGAACCCAACTAAATCTAAGCACTGCTTATCATTCCCAAACAGATGGTCAATCTGAAAGAACGATTCAAACTTTGGAGGATATGCTTAGAGAATGCGTGATAGACTTTGGTGGTAATTGGGATTCTCATCTGCCACTGGTCGAGTTTTCTTACAACAATAGTTATCATGCTAGTATTAATATGGCACCATTCGAAGCTCTCTACGGTCGAAAATGTCGTTCACCTGTCTGTTGGAATGAGATCGGTGAAGCTCTGCTTGCTGGACCTGAGCTCATTCTGGAAACAACAGACAAAATCAAGAAAATCCGCGATAATCTTGTGACAGCTCGGAGCCGTCAAAAGAGTTATGCGGATATGCGACGCAAGCCCTTAGAATTTCAAGTCGGAGACCGTGTCCTACTCAAGGTTTCACCTTGGAAGGGAGTCGTGAGATTTGGAAAGAAAGGAAAACTTTCACCTCGATATGCGGGACCATTTAAGATTGTGGAAAGAATTGGGAAGGTTGCCTATCGACTAGAGCTACCTCCAGAGCTTGGGAATATTCATCCGACTTTTCACGTGTCCAATTTGCGGAAGTGTTTAGCTGACGCTGATCTTCAAATTCCTCTCGACGAGATCCGAATCAACGAAACGATGCACTTTGTCAAGAAACCCATGGAGATAGTGGACCGTGCTTTCAAACAGTTGAAGAACAAACGGATTCGATTGATCAAAGTTCCCTGGGAATCCAAACGTGGCCCAGAGTTTACTTGGGAACGTGACGACCAGATGAAGACGAAATATCCACATTTGTTTTCACAAGTTTCCTCTAAATAAAATTTCGGGACGAAATTTCCAAAAGTAGGGGAGACTGACAACTGTGTTCTGTAATCAATGTACAATGTAAAACAATGATGATTATTAATAAAACAATGTGCTTTGGAGTTATTATATGTGTTTTGGTGTTTTTATGTGTGTATTTGTGTTTGGTGATTTTTCAATTCGATTCGATTCCGATTTCAAGCTTTAAATCGCTTTCTGGAAGGTTATACGCGCACTGATGCGTAAATATAACCAGTTTAATGCAACGAACACTCCGGAATAGTGAAATATGCTTAACGTACCTTAAATAACCTCCATATAACTTAGAAACAAGTTTTGGATGGTTTGGTGTGTTAAAATCAAGTTTGTTCGATCGCAGGGACTATTTGTGTCAAACTGTGAAACTATACCGATTTGCATAGTAACGAACATTTCGGAACTTGATCATAAGTTAAAAATACCCTAAATATCATTTACATAGCTTAGAAATAGGCTTTGAGGGGTTCGGTATGCTAAAATAAACTTTATTGATCAATAGGGACTAAAAGCATCAAAAAGTGCATAAGTTTGCATTTTCGCGCATATCTTACGTTCTGAATATATCCGGACATCCAAAAATTTATGTAAGCATTAAAATATTTCATTTTAGTGTTTGGCATAATAAATATCCATTCGTCGCTTAATTTGGATCGTTTTTGCGTTCGTTACGACTTCCGTCGTAATTTACCGAACAACGCAACCATACGACCAAACGAGCCGACCTCCGAGATATTTTTGAGCACATTTTAAGTTCCCTATACTTTAACTTCATATTAGAGCTTTGAAATGGGGTTAACGGGGCTTAAACGTGTCAAAAATGCATCGAAAACCTAGTTTTGGGGCTGCAGGGGCCTGTTCTGCCAAATTTCAAACTTAGCTGACCTGCATGGTCCTTACGGACCGTATGCACTTCTTCTTGCGGTCCGTAAGCAGGTGCCAGATATTAGAATCATGTTTCTAGCTTGTTCCAGCTGTTACACACATTTGCACATGGTTTTGGGCAATCTATGGGCTGGTTTGGAGGCTCCCATGGTATTCAAATCAGTGGGCATGAGGTGTACGGCTGAGATTAAAGCTCGGGAATCAAGAAACGGTCCTAACGGTTCTAGTTTTCCTATAAATAGCCCACCCCATTCATTTGCAAAACCCACATTGATCTGATTTTGGCCCTCTAAGTTGGAGTTTACACTTCATACCTGAGGGTAAATCGGATCAAAGCTTGCGGGGACCCTTTGTAAGTATTCCTTCGTTCTTTTCATTCGTTTTTATCGTAAAAGTCAAAATGCGTTTGACTTTTTGCATTAACCAGTTTATGGTCAATGCGAAGTTCGTTTGAACTTCATAACGTGAGCGTAATCACGATGGTTATAGTCCCTAGTGACTATACCTACTGATTACCACGTTATCTAGGCTCAATGACGAGTCGTAGTTTCGTCCAAAATGCGTTTTCTCGCGTATTTTGTAACCAAACTACTTTTAGGTATCAAAACCGTTTGTTTTGATACCAAACCTGTTTTCTAACTTAACTAAACATGTTTTTGTTGGGTTTTTCACATGTTTATCAAAGTATTTTATCCATATAAAATAAAAACGCAGCGGAAAATATTATTTAAAACATGTTATTTACTAGATATAAAATTTCATTTTATATGTAAAACCCAATCCCCGGATCCATATACGAATATGCATGCTATCAAAATTCAAAACACAACCATAGAGTGTTTAGAATACTACCTTCCAAGGAGTAAAGGATATGAAGATGATGATGCTTCTTGAACGGTTGCCTTCAAGTGTAGAAGACCTCAAGCTTGTATACCCCAAGCCTTCCAACAAACACCTTATGTTTAGCTAGGATTTCTACACTTATGAACTCACTAAAATTCCATCTTGATCAACCACCATGGCCGAAAATATGAGGGGAGTTTATGGAGTTCTTGCACTTGATTTTTCTACTTGAAAAACCCCTCTTGATCAACCATACATGACCCGATTTTTAGAGAGTAAATTCAAGTCTTACACTTGAATTTCATCATCTAAAACTTGCTCTATGTTGGCCGATTTTTGAGAGCATCTCTACAAGTATTCTCTAGTTTTTCAAGTTCTTCCATACACTAATTTTGTCATACAAAATTATATAAAAACATGGAGAGAGAAAGAGCCACCCATTTGACCAATAGGAGTGCATCTAACCATGCACCTTGCATGTAATTTTATTGGACCATTCTCTTGCCCAACCAAGTTGCCACTAACACATGCAAATGCATGGTTTGTGATTGGCCAAAACTTTTAGGGAAGAACACCAGGGGGGCGGCCCACCCTTTATTTTTTAAAAAAAAATTAATTTCTTTTATAAAATAAATTTAAGTCTTGACTAATTTTATAACTTTTATAAAATTATAACATCACATGTTATAAGACTTTATACAACTTTTATTAAGTTATTTAACCCATTAAATAACAAAATAAAATACTCTCTCAAAATAAATTATCCATATAATTTATTAGTTTGTCAAGTGCAATTATTTAGAAAACCAATTTCTAAATATTCTAAGTGTTAATATTTATTCGTTTGATCATATCACAAATAAATATTATAAGTGTTTGTCTAGCTTGTATTTGGGTATGACTCGACTTGAATCATAACGTACTAGCCACATCAATTTAATATGTGTCTTGGGCATACAGAGTCCAACAATCTCCCACTTGCGCAAGATACATAGAAGATTGATGCAAGCAGTAAATGACGCCTAACTACGGTTTACTACCCCTAATACGTATGACTATATGTGCCATTCAATAACATCATCCCCTTCAAGTCCCTTACTTGAACATGATTTAGGTGAATCTATCATTTATCCCTTTGTTGCAGATGTCATGTTAAATCCAGAGACATAGAGTGATCATTCTCAGTTGATTTAACTTTAGCAGGCCTTAGACATCTTACTCTCAACGAATAAGAGAAACAAATCCCATCTTGACTACATACGTCTCTCACAATCACCTTGTACCACACCTGAGCTTAGCCTTATGTACTGTCATATTACTAACAGCGAAGAAATAAGTCAAGGTACAATATTTGGTGAATATCAAGACCCAATATGTATCTCAGGTATGAGGATACTATGATATTCTCCTTTACTCAAATTTACTTATGATCAATCACAGAGGATTCCATGCAGTAATATTTGAGAGCGAGAAAGTCCAATATTTGTATCCCACAAATATCTATGAACTTTGGCAGCAACACTTTGCTCTATATTCATTCCTAATGAATATCCACCAATCCAAGTTCATAATAGTCTTACGTTCATATTTGTTCCCACAAATATGATCGACTACGGACATTTAGAATAAGTAACTTATTCATGGATTTAAACATGCTAAAATGGAACATAACTCAACATACCATGTAGAGTCATAATAACAATTGTTCCAATATCCAAATACAAAATAGATCAAATCCAATCACTAGAATATCGAAGTCCCAAGGCACAAGTATGACCCTTCATTCTTTGCCTGTTTAAGGAGCTTCGTGAGTGGATCCGCGGTATTTTGATCAGTGTGAACTTTGCGAATACATATCTTTCCCTTTTCAACTTCATCCCTTATGTAGTTGAAACTCCGCTCAATGTGCCTAGTCTTTCGATGTACACGAGGTTCCGTGATTTAAGCAATCACACCATCGTTATCACAAAGATCACTAGGGGTCCTGAATGGTAGGGACTACCCCTAGATCGGCAATAATTCAAGTGGCAAATCCATATGAATCATCTCGATCAATAAAGCGGTGATGTATTCTGATTCCGTAGTGGACAACGCTACCCTGATTGTGATCGAGAATCATTTCGATCAGTTTGGAAACTCGTATCCATGTAACCTTTTACAACGAATTCCGAAACTCGCATCCCTGTAACCCTTTACAACGAGTTCTTTTTCACCAGATCCATATATTAGAAATATATCCTTAGTCCTCCTAAGGTATTTCAATATTCGTTTAACAGTCATCCAATGAGCGTTACTTGGATTTCTCTGGTATCTTCTTGCCATGCTTAAAGTGCATGACGCGTCCAGTTTAGTGCATATCATTACATACATAATGGATCCTATAGCTGACGCATATGGGATTCCTTTCATTCTTTCTTGCTCATCCTTTGAGCTTGGACATTGAGATACACTCAATATTGTCCCCTCTTGAATAGGTACCTAAACCTTTCATAGAGTTCTCTATCTTGAACTTTTCAAGACTTTGTCAATGTATGCACTTTGGTTTAAACCTATCAATCGCCTTGATCTATCCCTATAGATCTTTATTCCCAAAATATAGGCGACTTCACCAAGATCCTTAATGGAAAAACAACTTCCAAGCCAGGCATTTACACCTTCCAAGGTTTGGAATGTTATTTCCAAATAGTATAATGTCATCGACATATAATACTAAGAAAGTAATAATGCTCCCACTAGCCTTCTTATACACACAAGCTTTATCGACGTTCTTGATGAATCAAAATTCCCTAATCACTTCATCAAAACGGTGATTTCATCTTCTAGATGCTTGTTTCAATCCTTAGATTGATTTCTTTAACTTGCATACTTTTCCAGGATGTTTTGGATTGACAAAACCTTCAGGCTGAACTATATAGAAATCTTCCTCAAGATATCCATCAAGGAAAAGCCGTTTTGACATCCATTTGCCAAATCTCATATTGTGTAAGTATGGCAAATGATATCCTAGTTGACTTTAGCATCGCCACGGGCGAGAAAGTCTCATCATAATCAACCCTTTGAGTTTGAGTGAAACCTTTTGCTACAAGTCTCCCTTTATAAGTATCTAAGTTACCATGCATATCTGTTTTCATCCTGAAAACCCACTTACTTCCAACTACTTTGGAGTTAAGAGGTGGCACAACCAATTCCCAAACTTGGTTGTCATACATGGATTGCATCTCTACGTTCATAGCCTCAAGCCATTTGTCGCAATCAGATTTTGACATTGCATCATGGTATGTGGTAGCTTCACCCGAATCTACCATGTAGCATCCATCCATGAAAAATCCATATCTTTCAGGTGGACTACTTATTCTACCAGATCTGCGAACGTTTTGTGTGTAATGATCAACCACTTGATCATTTTCAACAACCTCTTGTTGAGCGCTAGTATCAACCAAACGTGTATCGGCTTGTGGTTCTTGATCCTCATCAAGTTCCACTGTTCTACTAGCTCCTTCCATAAGGAACTTAGCTTCCAAGAACTTAGCCTTTCGAGCAACAAATACCTTTTGCTCTGTTGGATCGTAGAATTAATATCCTATACCATCTTTAGGATATCCTACGAAGATACACTTAGTGGATCGGACTTTCAATTTATTTGAGGTGTATAGCTTAACATAAGCTTTACAACCCCTTACCTTTAAATATGATAATGATGGAACCCTTCCATGCCATATTTCAAAAGGTATCTTATCCACTTTCTTGGTTTGAGCCATATTTAATATACGAGCCACGGAGAGCTAAGCGTAACCCCAAAATGATAGAGATAATGCGCTCCTAGCCATCATAGATCGAACCATATCCAAATAGAGTTCGATTCCTCCTCTATCGGAACGAAGAACTTTAATTGAGTTGATATTGTACTTCACCTTTTGAAGGTTTTGAACGTTTCAAAACTTCATCTTTGTGTCAAGTACACATAACCATAACTACTATAGTCGTTGGTTAAAGGTAATGAAGTATCTTTCACCATTCCTAGTCATTGGCTTTAAAAGGACCACATACATCCGAATGTATGATACCTAATAAATCTTTTGCTCTTTCTCACTAAAGGGTTTCTTAGTCATTTTACCTTGTAAATTAGACTCACATGTATCAAATGAACCAACTTCACTTGTGTCCAAAAGACCATTCTTTTGAAGTGTTTGCATGTGACTTCTGTTCATATGACTAAGGCGACAGTGCCAAAGATTAGTCTCACTCAAAACCATTTTGAGTTTCTTGGTGATTGCTTGGTACATTGAGCTATCAAATGATTTATTATGAACCAATTCATAAATACCATTTGAAAGCAAAACTTTAAAGTAAAACATGTCATTCATCGAAACATGAATTTCATTGTTTACAAACTTTAAATCAAAACCATATTGTCTTATTTCTTTTGAACCTTTTGCAACAAATTGCAAACATGAGTTCCATATCCGGTATCTAATACCCATGTGTTAGAAGAAATAACATTAAGGTCAATATGTTTCATAAAGATTGTACCTGAGGTTTGCCCTGCATCCCTCTTGATTTTCAGCTCCTTGGACAATTCCTATTTAAATGCCCTATCTGTCCACACTCAAAGCATGGATCGTTCATGGCAACCTTTGCCTTCTTCTCTTTTGGTTTCGGGGTTTTCGCTTTAGTCTTTCTAATCTTTTCCCTTTGAATTACCCGTTTCCATTTTTAACATTTGCTTTGGTGTCGGGGTGATGCCCTTTCTAGTTGCCACCCTCATTGATCGTTAGAATGGATAAAACCCTTTTATCCATATTGAGCCTTTCTAGGTGATCAATGTGGCTTTTCATCTTAAAGACATAAGATGAGACTGATTGGTTTTCCTCCATTCGACATGCATGAAGCGCCCAAAGCGTTCTACCCTTGCATATTGTAGGAACATTTCCTTCAATTGGGTAATCATGTCGTATGCCCATGATGTTCAAAACCCTTTTGAATTTCGGGAATCATAATTCCTAACATGAGACAACTTGCATAGTATCCTCAATATACTTAATCCAATCGTTATAGGCATCCTTATCTTCCATAAGATGTTCATTGGGATTAGGATCGTTCAACACATAAGATATCTTTTCTTACTTGAGAACGATTCTTAAGTTTCGATATTAATCCATAAAGTGTTTTGATTGAAACGATCCTTTTTAAGGATTGTTTTTAGTGATAGGTTACGGACGGTTTGGGTAATATTGTTAGCGGCCATCTACAAAATTTAACAAGGTTCAATTTTAGTATTTTCGATATTATTATATTTTAATCATTAATACCCTTTTTGTGTCTCATAGACAATTAATAATTAAAATCTAGAATCCAACGTTACATTTAAATATTGGTTAGGTGACCTTTATCCCTCTATTTAAATTAACAAGGTAGTCAACGTTTGACAATTGCAACTCTTTGCAACTTCTAGCCATATGGGATCGGTTAAACATCTTTATGTTTAGTTGGCATGTTTAATCCCATCAACACCTTTTGTTCCCCATGCTTCGGTGACCCTAAGTTCATGGTTTCCAAATCAAGTCGTCCAACTTACACACACGTGTGAGTTTATTCACATAAGTGGTTAGGTGACCTTTATCCCACAAACATGGTAAACCCACCTCGAATATACAAGTTCCCTCAAATGTGGTTAGGTGACCTTTATCCCACAATAAGAGTTCCCGAGTGATTCGAGTGTTGTATAAAAGGATGGTGTTTGACTTGTTTTATAAAAGGGATTTTGAGTTTTCAAAAATTCTAGTTTAGAAAACATTATGTACCATACATTTGCATGCATTCAAATCCTTGGTACTTTTGTGAAAACAAATTTTCAAGGTTCTTTTTAATAAAACCCATTTTATTATAAAAATCATTAATTTTTAATAACCTTTTATTAACCAATTTTAATTATCTTTAAAGAACCAATTTTAAGCTTGTTGTTGATTATTAGTTTGTTAAGCATGCATATCCAAATATCATCAAACAACAAAATAAACAACCACACAAGCACAATACACATATCATTAGGTGCATAACCATAGCCAACTATTTTGACCACACTTGTTAGCCGAAACAAGTGTGCCAAAAGGTCCTTCCTAAAGGGTGAATATTGACACAAATAATGTGTCGTTGAACTCCCACTTGATCCCGCATCCGAATGCTTCAAGTCTTCTTCTTGTGTTGTGATTTCTTCACATTCTTTGGTCTTCCAAAATGTACTTTAATTCAGCTCCAAACTCCTTTGGACTTCAAAAATGTGTTTTGGTTATCGGGCTAAAATCCCGTTAAGAACTATGAAGTCCTTTAGGCCCGAAATTAGCCAAAACCAAAACCACATTTTTGTGTGCATCTTCTTTTACAAAAAAATATCCTAATACATTTTTCTAGTAAAATAAAATGCACCTAACCTATTTATTTTACATACCAAATGAAAATAAATAAATTACATATTTTAACACATGGAAGAACAAAAATAATTATCATTACAACCCTTTGAAATAATTAAATACAAATCACAAACACAATCATTCAACATATTCACACAATGTCATGGCTAGGTTATGAACACCAAAAATATATATATCCACACATATAAAATTCAAGAAGCAAAATGGTTTCCTTTTTACAACCTACTTTTCGGTCAAGAATGAAAAAACCGAAAAAGTGGGTTTTTGTCCAAACAAACAAATCATCCAAATGACATAATTTTTCAAGATACTTTTATGCATGTATTAAAATAATCTTGAAAAACAAAAGGATAACCATATATAAAATTTCGGCCATAGGGTTTTAACCAAACCCGAAACCCGAAAATTTCATATCCTATGAAGCATGCACTCATATAAGCGGCTCTGATACCACTGTTGGGTTTTTTCACATGTTTATCAATGTATTTTATCCATATAAAATAAAAACGCAGCGGAAAATATTATTTAAAACATGTTATTTACTAGATATAAAATTTCATTTTATATGTAAAACCCAATCCCCGGATCCATATACGAATATGCATGCTATCAAAATTCAAAACACAACCATAGAGTGTTTAGAATACTACCTTCCAAGGAGTAAAGGATATGAAGATGATGATGCTTCTTGAACGGTTGCCTTCAAGTGTAGAAGACCTCAAGCTTGTATACCCCAAGCCTTCCAACAAACACCTTATGTTTAGCTAGGATTTCTACACTTATGAACTCACTAAAATTCCATCTTGATCAACCACCATGGCCGAAAATATGAGGGGAGTTTATGGAGTTCTTGCACTTGATTTTTCTACTTGAAAAACCCCTCTTGATCAACCATACATGACCCGATTTTTAGAGAGTAAATTCAAGTCTTACACTTGAATTTCATCATCTAAAACTTGCTCTATGTTGGCCGATTTTTGAGAGCATCTCTACAAGTATTCTCTAGTTTTTCAAGTTCTTCCATACACTAATTTTGTCATACAAAATTATATAAAAACATGGAGAGAGAAAGAGCCACCCATTTGACCAATAGGAGTGCATCTAACCATGCACCTTGCATGTAATTTTATTGGACCATTCTCTTGCCCAACCAAGTTGCCACTAACACATGCAAATGCATGGTTTGTGATTGGCCAAAACTTTTAGGGAAGAACACCAAGGGGGGGGGGGGGGGCGGCCCACCCTTTATTTTTTTAAAAAAATTAATTTCTTTTATAAAATAAATTTAAGTCTTGACTAATTTTATAACTTTTATAAAATTATAACATCACATGTTATAAGACTTTATACAACTTTTATTAAGTTATTTAACCCATTTAATAACAAAATAAAATACTCTCTCAAAATAAATTATCCATATAATTTATTAGTTTGTCAAGTGCAATTATTTAGAAAACCAATTTCTAAATATTCTAAGTGTTAATATTTATTCGTTTGATCATATCACAAATAAATATTATAAGTGTTTGTCTAGCTTGTATTTGGGTATGACTCGACTTGGATCATAACGTAGTAGCCACATCAATTTAATATGTGTCTTGGGCATACAGAGTCCAACAGTTTTAGCATGTTTAGCTCGTCACTTTTTAGTTTAGTGCTTGTGTAGAGTCGTAAGTCAAGCGGACTAAACACCCGCTTAGACTTTCGAACACGACCCGTTTGGTCGATCATTAGGATCCGACCAAACATGTTTAGTGACCATAGTTGCATAGGGAATAACCTTCCGAGGTTATACCTTATGGTCACCTAGTTTAAATAGTTGTATGATAGGTAGTTTATATGCCTTAGGTAAATTACCAAAATGCCCTTTTTATGCGTAATTGGTAATTAAGCATATGTAACCTAAACTTTTGTCATGTAACTGATTATGCAACATATTTAAACATATTTAGGCATATAATACTTTTCATAGGACTAGTTATACGTCTCGAACGCGCGTTTGCGCGAACGATGCGTTAAAGTAGCATAAGCTACCTTAATGGGTCGTAATGGGTCGAAAGCACTTAGGTTAGGTTCCGATTTAGAATGTAGGCTTTGTTAAACCATATCACATGAGTTCCAACACTCATTTGGTTTACAAGACCTCATTCTGTCCGATCTTCCGATTTAGGCGTCTATTGTTTGACTAGTGATTCGATTACTAGGTGCTGCTTGATTTCTCTGGTTTACTTGAGTTTGTTGAAGTTCTATTGATTGAGGATACTTTGCACTTCAAGTGAGTACATAGTTCCCCTATTTTACTATTTTCAATTGTTTTGGGGTGATTCATATGTACAAAAAAAATGATTTCAAGGTTTAAACGATGATTTCAAAAACGATTAAAACGATTTATACTAAACTAATAACGATTTCAATAATGTGAACAAACTTGTTGGTACCATAGGATCTGACAAATCCCGTTATCGACTACACCCATGGTTATGTGTGGGGGTTGTGGGCAACGACTGAATCTGTGATTGTTAACTTACCCTTTGGAGGTTTGTTAATGCGAGAAGCGAGAAACGAGGTAGTCGGGTCACGAAGGTTTGAATGTTATTAGCGAGACGACCATAAATAGTTTTCACAATTAAAACGAGGATGATTTAAACGATTTAAACGAGTTAACGATTTGGAAACGATTTGAACAAGTTAAACTAATTGGATAAACGATTGGTTTTTGGTTAAGTGTTTAGATAACGGGACGGGTGTAATGTGGTGAAAGCATGGTAGATATACGCCGCTGGTACTTCTTATATATAAGTGCTTTCAACATATTACATACCGTGGCGTTATTTAGTTCACTTGGGTAAACGATTTTGAAACGATGTCACACAACGCTGTTTTCTAAAAGATATGAACAATACAAGTTTTATTAACGAGTTTTTACGAGATGTTTTACAAATTAATTTTCTAAAACAAATGTTTTTGGGTTAAGAATCATGGCTACGAGATTTTATGAACCATAACCAACTTGATTTGAGTTGGTTAGCTATGTTTGTCGCACCCCCAAAATACCACCCATGGAAACCCTGCTAGGCGTGTGACAAACCAATAACAAGCCACTAATCATGTTGAACTCATAATAAATTTGCAAATGAAAATACCAATTATTAATGAATTGTATCAATAATAAGTTTAATAAATCCCAACAAGTTCAGCGGAAGCAAAATAGAAAACCATAGTTAAACTATTTCAAAACCAATATATAGAATCAATAATTCCATCACATGTATCCATCCAGATCGACCCATGACCACTCTAGCTTCACCAGACAGCAAGTTCCAATTCAAGACATCTAACGACCTGCGAGCATGCAACAAGTGTATCAGACAACGCTGGCGAGTTCATAGTTTTACAAAAACGTTAGTTACCAAGTGTTTAGTTTAACCGATTGAATTTAAATCCGAAACTAATGTTGATAATACCCCGAATACAAGACGGCTCCTGATTATTTTGCCCTTTCTCCAATGCTCTTATCAAAGCATTGGTCATGACTAGGTCATTAGTTCAACACCCGTCCTCCCAGGTACGGGGTGAGATTGCCAAACCTAAGTAGCACTACTAACTAATACCATGTTACCTCCCCGGTAACCACACAACACGGAGGGACTTTAATGGTGATAGGAAGAGTATATTATCCAACATTCCCGTTTTTACCCGAAAGACTTATCCCTCCCCGGGATACCCACTGACTGTCCTAACCACCGGGACGCATGCTCAAGAGATGAACTCACCTTAGGTTTGCTCGGTAGAGTTAGTTAACTGCTTAATAGTCGGTCAACACGTCCTATCATTTTTTACCAACAACAATCAGTTTATATTCACATTGCATCACGTAGATTGTCACGTATTACACAGGTAATAAACAAGTACGGCACATGTCCCTACCGCTTATCATAACAAGTGTACGAATCACAAACACTCTCATGTTACAAGTTCGTATTCTCCAATATCATGCAATCAAACAGTTAGGTTCACAAGCTAGACCACATATTACCTAATAACCATTCGGGTCACAAGTTACTTCGTTTCACAAGCACCACCGACTAACAACACATAACAATTTATTACGTCAATCCACTTAAAGTGCGGCCCACTGGGCCTTACCGATGTAAGTGCGTGTGTGGCCCGGGTTAATTTGTCCACAATTCATAGCCTAAAACCCAAACCTGCCCGACCCAATTGTATGGCAAGCTCATGGACTGTTCGGCCCAAATTAGTTGTGTAACATGTCAACAATTATAGTGTACAATCAAACACAGTCTATTTATTTCTTGTGCATCATAAGTGTGTGTGTGTCCTCAGAGCCCAGCCCACCTCCAATGTGCTACTGCCCCAATACATTACACAGCCCAAGTTATTCAGCACATGTGAGGTCCACCCAATTGACTTGTAATTTCCGATCGCATATACCGTCCAACAATCAGCATGTACATTCGAATGTTTATGAACTACTTCTTTGATTAATGCCTACTGAACTATTATCTTACACAATCACCACATCAATTTTCTTTTAAACATGGCACATTAGATCAGTTAACATATCATCAATATCACCAAGTGAATTAATCTACATGTATTTCCTCTAGCATATCAATCCTAACAATTACTCGTCAACAGGAAGCCTCTAGTCCAAGAGCTAAGCGATACCAGCAATCACTAATCCCTCCATACAATCCCCAAATCACACATGTCAATCGAATTAATTTGCTATCCTCTAAAAAGTTACCAGATTATAAAAAAACTAATAAATTATAATAAAAGTTATAATAATCTTCAAATAATAAAGTGGAAGTAAACTTCAAATATTGGAGTGCAGCTGGACCGAGAAATTAATCATTGACTTCACACTAATCACATGATCACATCACAATCTTCACACTACTCATGCAACCTAACATAAAATCACATGATCTGACACAAACAAACTAATATCCATACGTACCAATTATTAGAATGATGGGAATAAGTGATTTCGTAATGGAGAATCTTCTCCAAGCATAAGTCGTCGCCGACCAAGAGAAGGAAAGGAAAATATGAGGCCTTGTGATTAGTGTGGTTGTTAATTAAAGATAAACCACACATATAAAATATGTATGCCACCTCTAAAGAAGTTCACATGTATTCGGGCTTACCCTTGGGCCGATGAGAGTCCATATGGATCAAGAGGTGTATTGTTTGAAGGAGGAGGTGTATGGCTAGGCCCAATGGGTCAACAAATATAGTACAACAACTTATAACAACAAAATACGTATAGTCCCAAAGGGCCATCCATTGTTTAATGTAACATACACTCAATCATACCGATTCACGTTTACGTTCAACAATTATCAAAGCAAGGATGTTTGACACATTTATCATAGCAAGAATGCGAAAGAGAAACAATGAGAAATAGAATCACGAGACTAACCTTGAAAGTTCGGGTTCTCACATCATCCCCAACTTGAAAGAAATTTCGTCCCGAACTTTGATAAGTAAGCACAGAAATAAACACAGAGAAGTGAAGTGATAAATCAAGATTGCTGCAGATTTTCCCCAGGTACCACATCATCCCCAACTTGAAAAGGAATTTCGTCCCGAAATTCACCAGTTCTACCAGAATTAGATTGGTCATCAGGAAAACGTTGAGGATACTTAAGCTTCATCTGATCCTCACGCTCCCACGTGAACTCCGGTCCACGTCTTGAGTTCCAACGAACTCTCACAATCGGGATACGACTATGTTTACGCACCTTGACCTCTCGGTCCCTGATCTCCATAGGTTTTTCGACAAACTGTAACTTGTCGTCAATCTTGAGCTCTTGAAACGGCACAATCTTGTGTTTTTGCTATGTATGTCCATTTGTTGCATACTTAGTACATCGTTATACATTACATTTTATGCTATGTATGTCCATTTAGTGCATACTTAGTACATCGTTTTACATTACATTTTATGCTATGTATGTCCATTTAGTGCATACTTAGTACATCGTTTTACATTACGTTTCACGCTATGTATGTCCATTTAGTGCATACTTAGTGCATTGTTTTACATTACTTCACATGCTATGTATGTTCATTTGTTTTTTTTTTGGGTAAAGGGTTACCCCGATGAATTTTATAAATGAACCAAATAAGTACAAGGATGTGTCAAAGCGACACACCAACTAGACTTGGCATTCCAAGACTAGGACAACAACCAACAAGACCAACCAAACAACCCAAACAAAAGTTAAGTAGCAAACTAAGCAACCACGGCCGAAAACAAACAACCTAGGCCGAAATTAAAACAAGACAAATAAACTTCTAGCCCGGATCAGCTTCATCATCCTTGCTATCATCAAACTTCCAGATTCTGAAGATCCTCCTCCTAGCAGAATCCACTTGAAACTTGAAACCCATAAGCCGAAGCCGAACCGAATTTTTGATCTTCTCAGCAACTTGTAACACGGTCAATTGATTAGAACTAAAAAGTCGACTGTTCCGCTCTTGCCAAACATAATAAGTAGCCGCAGCTACCACCAAGTTACACACAATGTCATCAATTTTCTTAGAATTAGAATGTTGATCAACCCATACCATTAAAGACTGCCATGTGTTATCTACGCTCTCCAAGTTCACCATACTCTTCACGTTTGTCCAAACTTGATTTGCAAACACACATTGAAAAAACAAATGGTCTCGGCTATCTCGATCATGTTTGCACAACGGGCAACACATAAGATTAAGATTCGTTGCACTTCCAGCTTCCCAAACCGCCAACCTATCCTGAGACTTTAGTTTATTCCGGAACACCAACCACATATGAAAAGAGTGGCGAGGAACACATTGAGAGAACCAAACCATGTTTGCCCAGGTCACATGATTCTCCCTATTCCGAATCGTATTCCATACTTGAGCTGATTCAAAATCGGCAAACTTCCCATCCAAATCTTTCCAAGTCAGCCGATCAGGAGCATTACCAACTAGCTGAGGCGTTTGAATGCTTATTAAGACCGAAAACAAATCTAACCAAGCTTGGGGCCATCTCCAATGCTCATTCGCATCAATAACATCATCAACCGAGGACTTTAAATTGAAACCCGCATTAGCTATAGATCGAGGAGTGATAAAGGAGCTAAGAGGACTCATAGGGCACCAATTATCACTCCAAGCATTAGTTTGCAAACCACTTTTAAGCAAAGACCATATGTGAGGCCGCATAATACAACGAATTGACAATATTTTCCGCCATCCCCAGCTCATGCTCCCTCGACATGGAACCTCCCAAAAACTTCTCCCTTTTAGCTTGTACTCGTGAATCCATTTCACCCAAATAGACTCCCGTTTAGTTATAATACTCCAAACATGCTTAGCCATTAGCGATTTATTGACATCAGTTATACTCCGAATGCCCAAACCACCTTCTTCTTTAGGCAAACACACATCTTTCCAAGCAACTTTAGCACGGATTCTACCCTCCGATCCCGCATTCCACAAGAATCTACGAATTCTTTTCTCAAGCTCATTGATAACCCGAGTGGGAATAATGAAAACTGAGGCTCAATAAATATGCATAGATGAGAGTACCGAGTTTATAAGTTGCAAAAAATTGGACACGTGGTGGAAATAACCCTAGTTTTCTCTCAAGCAAATGGAGGAAAACGGCGCCCCACAAATCCTATGACCAAAATTCGTGATTTCTTCTTGCTAATGAGGATTGATTGTGTGATTAGGGTCTCTTGATTCCTGATTTCCAATTCCAATTCAGGTTAATCATTAAGAATCCGTTTTTATACATTAGGGTTACGTTTTTATCCATCCTTTTTGCAAGTTTCGTTGGCTGCTATTGTGTTTGGGTTCATTGGTTGCTTGTGTTTCGTAATTGTTTGGGTTTTATCAAGAGAGAGTGATTGATTTGCAGTAAACATTCATTTGATTTCAAGATTGGCTGAGCTTTCTTGGTCGTTTTTTGGGTTTGACGAATTAGGGTTTCAAGTTAGAGGTGACGGCTGATTGTATTGACGAATTAAGGTTTCTTAATAACCTGATTTGGATTCAATCTTTGGCCGCAATTCAGATTCAAGCAAGTTAACGTTCTGAAGGGTTGTGGCTGCTGAAATGGATGAAAAAATGCAGACAACGTAAACGTCTTTGCGAGGAAGATAAAGAATATTGACGGTAAACCTTTTGAGCCAAAACTAACGTCAAATATAGCTGCGAGGGTTTACGAATTGAGCAAGAAGGTAACCTTTATGCTGCCACTAGATGATGATGAACAGGTTGGTCGGTCTGATTCTCCTAATCAGCAGTATGCTAAGGTTCTTGATAAAAGAAAGGTAGCTTTTGTGCTCCCGTTGAATGATGTCAGTCCTATCCCTCGAGCTACTTCTCAATCGTACGCTAATGTTGTGTCAAACAAATAAGATGACCAGGGTGGTGTTAACATGGATTCTGGCTCGAATGCTCAAAATTCAGCTAGGAATGCTAATGAGTCGGCTAATCAAACTCCTAAAATTAATTTTAGGTCGCTAAAGTCGGATGTCTCCTTGGAAGGAGTGGATGTAGTTTTACCAATTGATTCTGTTCGTCAGGTTAACAGCAGGTTAGCAAATACTCTTTATGGTTACTTCCTCGGGCTCGGTCGAGATCTATTACTACTGTTATTGGTAAACTCTTGGTTGCTGCATCAGCTTATTTTATCTGGCAAGAAAGGAACTCCAGGTTCTTCAATAACCAGTTGCGTCCCCCGGAGAAGTTGGCTGAACTCATTATCAATAATGTTCGACTAAAGCTTAAATCACTAAAGTTCAAAGACACAAGACATGTGCGGAGGGTCTTACAAAAGTGGGAGATTAGTTTGGTAGACTGTTAGTGTCAATTCATGTAATCTTCCATTTTTTGTCTTTTGGTTTCCCTTGTTAGGGTGGTTGTTTTGTCTTTGTCTTGGTTTACACATTAGCGGTATGTCGCTTTTGTGAACTAGGTGGTGCTTTTGCCACCTACTTGTTCTTTTTGTTTGTGATTAATAGATTCACCGGGGTAACCCTTTACCCAAAAAATTGGAAAAAACATGGTTTTCAGAAAATTATGATGAATTCGAATGGGTTTTTCTTCTTCAAGTTTGAAGATAGTCAGGGTATGAATAATGTTCTTGAAGGGGGTCCTTGGCTGATTCGGAACAAACCTCTTTTTCTCAACACTTGGTCCCCTACAAACACTCTTAAAAAAGAAGATATTAAAAAGGTTGCGGTTTGGGTGAAATTGCATGAGGTTCCTCTAGCGGCGTATACTGATGATGGGTTAAGCATGTTGGCGTCTAAAATTGGTTCTCCTTTGCGGTTGGATTCGTATACTATTGATATGTGCAACGAGGCTTGGGGACGAAGCAGCTATGCTAGGGCCCTCATTGATATCTCTGCTGAACATGATTTTAAAGAGGTTCTAACCATGGCTATTCCTGAGTTGGATGAGAACAAGTATGTCAATGAGACTATTCGTGTGGAATATGAATGGAAACCCCCGAGATGTGCCCACTGTTGTGTATTTGGGCATGATTCTGAGGAGTGTCCAAAATGCATTCGATCGACAGTGAAACCTCCTACAAACAGTCCGAAAGTAGATGAGGATGGTTATACGGAAGTCAAGACAAAGAAGAATGTAAAGAAGAGCGGTTTTCAAGTTAACAATCAAAAGCCCAAGTTTGAATACAGACCTGTGGATAAAAAGAAAAAGGCAGTGAGTTCTTCCTACGTGAATGCGCGGTGCACTAGTTCGTCCAAGGTTCAAACACACAATTCGTTTAGTGCTCTTGGGTTTGTTGGGGGGAACGGGGGTTCCTTCCAGTGGAGATATAAAGGGGGACGTGAGCTAAATGAGGAGTCTGACGATGACGAGGTAGAGGTTGTATATGATGAAACGAATGAGTTTATGACATTGGGTACACATCCTACGTCTTCCAGTACAGGGGCAAGCACCTCTCACATAAAGTTGTCCAATGGATAGGTGGCTTCTGTTTCATGCTAAGGGGCTACCGGTTGGTAGCAATTTCATTTTTGATGATGGCGGTTGATGTCGTTTGTTTGATTTTGTTCGTTTGTCTACTAGTTAGTCATTATCATGATTGTAGTAGGCTAGATTGAGGTGGTAACTTGGTTTTGTTTGATTTTTTGCTTACATATATGGGGCATGTCCGGTATATGAACTAGTGGGGAACTCATCCTCACTACTTGTACTTATTTGGCGGTTGTCTATAATAGAATCACCGGGGTAACCCTTTACCCAAAAAAAAAAAGAGTTTATAAGTTGCAACCGGCCAGCAAACGATAACGACTTTGTCATCCAGTTAGCAATCTTCTTATCCATTCGATCAATAAGGACTTTACAATCTTTAAAAAGAAGCCTAGAAGAAATTAGCGGAACCCCCAGATAACGAACCGGAAATACACCCTCCTGAAACGGCATAATATCCAGAATTTCCTGTCTAATCGACTGAGGAACATTGCAGAAAAAAACTGTGCTTTTCGCCGGACTAGGAGCCAAACCAGAAATGTTAGTAAACGTCTCAAGAGCCTCCTTGACCTTCTTAACCGAAACAACATCACCATGCACAAAAATAAATAAGTCAGAAAGTGGAGTTGGACATAGCAACGAGTAACCCTAATGTTCTCTCTCCTTTTGGCGATTTCTGGTTCCTCATGATTCCCTTGTTTTTCATTGTGATCTTATGCATAACAGTCTGTGATTAGAGTTTTGATCCTTCAAAATTCTATAACGAACTAGTTAGCATTAGGGATCGATCCAAAACTAGGGTTTTTGTTTCTGTTTTTTTGCTTTTCAATTGCCGCCTTAGTGTTCAATTCGAAACCCTGATTTATTAAACTGGTTGTTATTGATTGCGGTTAACTGAGTTTAATTTAGCTAGATTGATACTCTGGTTTAATCGGTTAAGGGTTAAAGATTGATACTAGGGTTTAAAAGATTAGGGTTTATGTGACAACTGTGCTCTGTAATCGATGAACAATATAAAACAATGTTATTTATTAATAAAACAATGTGATTTGGTGTTATTATGTGTGTAAATGTGTTTGGTGATTTTTCAATTTGATTCTATTCCAATTTCAAACACTAAATCGCTTTCTGGAAGGTTATACGCGCACCGATGCGTAAATATAACCAGTTTAACGCGACAAACACTCCGGAATAGTGACATAGGCTTAACATACCTTAAATAACCTTCACATAACTTAGAAATAAGTTTTGGATGGTTTGTTGTGTTGAAAACAAGTCTATTCGATCGCAGGGACTATTTGTGTCAAACTGCGAAACTATACCGATTCGTATGGTATCGAAGAGTCCGGAACTTGATTCATAAGCTACACATACCATAAATAACCTAAACATAGCTTAGAAATAAGCTTTGAGGGGTTCGGTGTGCGAAAACATGCTTATTTGATCTTACAGGGACTAAAAGTGTCAAAAACGACGTAAGTTTGCATTTTCGCGCATATCTTACGTTCTGACCACATCTGGACATCCAAAATTTTTGTACACACTAAAATATTTTTATTTTAGTGATCGGCATGCAAAAAAAATACCGTTCGTCGCTTAATTTGGTTCGTTTTAGCGTCCGTTTGAGTTTCGTCGTAATTTAATGAACAACGCAACCGTACGACCAAACGAGCCGACATCCGAGAGTGTTCCAAGCATATTTTGAGTCCTCTAAACTTTATTGACCTTGTAAAGCCTTGAAAATGGCTTAACGGGGGTCAAAAGGGCCTGAAATGAGCTTAAACCAAGTGCAGGGACCTGAACTGTCAATTTTGAAACTTTTGCTGATCTGGGGAGCCCAGGCGGGGCGCGTAAGTGTACCCCCATAGCTTACGCGGGCCGTGTGAGCATGCCAGCGACCAGAAACTTGTTTTCAGCAACTGTTTGATACTTCAGGGGCTGTTATGGCAATTCTTTTATGTGATGGGCAAGTTTAAGTGTTCTCCAAGGTCTCTAATCAGTTCCTAACAATTGTATGCCCATGATTTAATCCTTGGTGGCCACACAAACATGTGTAATGATCACATGAAGTTGCAACAACGATAAATAGCCAAGCAATTTCACTTGTTCATTGCTCATTTCTCTCTTCTCTTCTCAATATCTGATTTGGGAGCTCTCTCATCTGATTAGGAACTTGTTCTTTGTAGAAAAGATAGCAAGGACCTTTTGTGAGCATTCTTTCATTCTTTTTATTTATGTTAGTGCAGAAAGTCAAACGGTTTGGCCAACAGTTTGACTTTCGGTTTTGACCATCGATTGGTCAAGTCAAAGTTCAATTGAACTTTGCAACGTGATTGTAATCATGATGGTTATAATCCTTAGCGATTATACCTACTGATTACCACGTTAACTAGGCGTAGTGACGAGTCAAAGTTTCGGTCAAAATGTGTTTTAGCACGCATTTTGCAACGGAACTATTTTCGGGTATCAAAACCCATTGTTTTGATACCAAATCAGTTTTGTAAGCTAGTTAAACATGTTTTGACATGTTTAACTCGTCACTATTAGTTTAGTGCTTGTTTAGGGTCGAAAGTTAAGCGGTCTAAACAACCGCTTAGACTTTCGAACCCGACCCGTTTGGTCGATCATTAGGATCCGACCAAGCTTGATTAGTGATCATATTTGCATAGGGAATAACCACTGAGGTTATACCTTATGATCACATAGGATTGGTTAGTTAATTGTTAAGTAGCTTGTATGCCCATAGGAAATGACCAAAACGCCCTTTTGAAACATAAATCCGTATTTTACATATGTGAACATGTTTTTGACATATAATCTGATTTAGTAACATGTTTAGGTATTATTGGGCATGTAAGACTTGACATAGCACATAGTTAACCATCCAAACATAATTTCGTGCGAACGACGCGTTAAAGTAGCATAAGCTACCTTAATGGGTCGTAACGGGTCGAAAGCACTCAGGCTAGGTTCCGATTTAGAATGAAGGCTTTGTTAAACCATATCACATGAGTTCCAACACTCATTTGGTTTACAAGACCTCATTCTATCCGATCTTCCGATTTAGGTGTTGAATTATTTACTAGTGATCCGATTACTAGGTACTACTTGAATTTCCTTGGTTTGTTTGAGCTTCGCTAAGTTCTTTAGATCAAGGATACCCTTCCATCAAAGTTGATATTCAGAAGGCTTACGACACTGTTGATTGGAGCTTTCTAAGGAACATTTTGGTGGGTTTCGGTTTTCATACTAGCATGGTACACTGGATCATGGTTTGTGTTTCTACGAATACATATTCAGTGTGTATTAATGGTGACGTTCATGGTTTTTTCAAGGGTAACAGGGGGCTTCGACAGGGTGATCCTATATCTCCGTATCTGTTCACTCTTGTGATGGAGGTTCTTACGGCTATCTTACAACAGGCGGTAAGGATTGATTCGTCTTTTAAATTCCATAACAAGTGTGAACGCCAACAGATTATCAATCTCTGTTTTGCGGACGATTTGTTTATCTTTGCTAGAGGTGAGATTGCCTCGGCCAGGTTCATCATGAAATCTCTCAATTCTTTTACTAAGATGTCGGCTTTGTTGCCTAATGTTCAGAAAAGTACAGTTTATTTCTCTAATGTGCCATCGTTTGTTAAAACTGCTATTTTGAACATTATGCCGTTTATGGAGGGTTCTTTGCCAGTAAGATATTTGGGTGTGCCTCTTATATCTTCTCGTTTACTTTACAAAGATTGTTATGTGTTGGTGGAGAAGCTCGAAAAACGTATCATGCATTGGAGGAATAAGTTACTATCTTTTGCAGGAAGATTGCAACTTATTATATCGGTCTTGTCCTCGCTGCATATCTACTGGTCTTCTGTGTTTATTTTGCCTTCTCGGGTGATTCTTAATTTGGAGGCGCTAATGCGAAATTTCTTATGGTCTCATGAAAGTGCGTTTCAAAAAGGTCGGGCTAAGGTTTCTTGGAAAGCAGTTTGTGTTCCTAAGTATGAGGGTGGGTTAGGGATTCGTCGTATTGGTGATGTTAACAAAGCCCTTATGTCAGTGCAAATCTGGAGTATTATTTCAAGGCGTGACTCTTTGTGGGTTAAGTGGGTTCATTCTTACAGGTTAAAAGGTAAAAGTTTCTGGGCTAGTAAAATTCCGTCTTCTTGTTGCTGGTCGTGGAGGAAGATTCTTCAGGTTCGGCCGTTCATGAGGAATTTTGTTTGGTCCGAAATTGGGAATGGTATGAATACTTCAGCTTGGTTCGATACGTGGAATGATTTAGGCCTGATGATTCAAATTCTATCGCCGAGAGTTATTGCAAATGCAGGTTACAATATGGAGTCTAAAGTTTCTGATGTTTACTCGGAGTCTTCGTGGAGTTGGCCAACTGCTTGGAGGGATTTGTTGCCTGTTCTTATACAACTCGATCATATGTCTTTTGATCCGAATAAAGATGATAAACTGTTATGGCGCCAAGGGGATCAGCTACATGATTTTTCTACGGCTCGAGCATGGGAATCTTTCAGACATCGAGAATTGGAGGTAGAGTGGTGTAGTATTGTTTGGTTCACCCAATGCATCCCTCGGCATGCTTTTTTAATGTGGCTTATTATGAGGCGCAAATTACTTACTCAGGATAAGATTTTGAGTTGGGATATCTCGCGTAGAAAGAATATGAACATGATGTGCTGTTTGTTATGTTATGCTAACCATGATTCTCATAGTCATCTGTTTTTCGAATGTAACTTCTCGGATCAAGTTTGGCATAAGGTTAGGCATAAAGTGGGCATGGAGTCGGTTCAATCGAAGTGGGAGGATATTGTTAATTGGCTTCTCGTTCGTTCCAGGTCAAAATCAGCGGCTAACTATGTGGCAAGGTTATTGGTAGCGGCTACTGCTTATTTCATATGGCAGGAGCGTAATGCTAGATTATTCAAGAATGAGTTGCGTCCTCCGGAAACTATTGTTGACACTATTATCCAACAGGTGCGTTACAAATTGATGGGAGCGAAGCTGAAGAATTGTGACAATGTGCAAAGGCTTCTAGGGGACTGGGGGATTAATGGAGCTGATCTTCATGACGACGGTGGCTGATTGAGTAGTTTTGCTTTTATGTTCTAGAGGCTAGTCTAGTTGTTTCTCCGTTTGGTGGTGTTTCTTTGTTTTTCTAGTTGTTTTACTTTCATGGGGCATGTCCTGTGATTGAACTAGTGTAGACTATCTGCACTACTTATGTTTATTGGTTGTGAATATATAGAATCACCGGGGTAACCCTTTACCCAAAAAAAAAAAAGGATACCCTTCCATTCAATGTGAGTACATAGTTCCCCTATTTTACTGTTTCAATTGTTTTGGGGTGATTCATATGTATTAAAACGATTTCGATATTTTAACGATGTTTTCAAAAACGATTTAAATGGTTTATATTAAACTAATAACGATTTCGATAATGTGAACGAACTTGTTGGTTGTAGTTACATAACGAATGACATTCATTAATTTTGGCCGAACCGACCAGTATTAAGTTATGGTACCATAGGATCTGACAAATCCCGTTATCAGACTACACCCATGGTTATGTGTGGGGGTTATGTAGGTAACGACCGAATCTGATGATTGTTAACTTACCCTTTGGTGGTTTGTTAATACAAGGAACGAGGTAGTCGAGTCACGAAGGTTTGAATGTTATTAACAAGGCAACCATAAGTAGTTTCACAATTAAAACGAATACGATTTTGGGGCAAACTAAACGATTTGGAACGACCTAAACGAAATAAACGATTTGAACGAACGATTGGTTTTGGGTAGTGATTAGATAATGGGACGGGTGTAGCATGATAGAATCATGGTAGATACGCCGTTGGTACATCTTATATATAAATGCTTCTACCATATTACATTGCTTGTCATTATTTAGTTCACTTGGGAAAACAATTTGAAACGATGTCACACAACGAGGTTTTCGAAATGATATAAAACATACGAGTTTTATTAACGAGTTTTAACGAGATGTTTTACGAATTGGTTTACTAAAACAAATGTTTTGGGGTTAAGAATCATGGCTACGAGATTTTATAAATTATAACCATCTTGATTTGAGTTGGTTAATCATGTTGCAATATTATATACTTTTCAAAACAAGGTTTTCGAGGTATTGCAATATATATATATATATATATATAAACGAGCCATGATTCTGATACTCTTATAAAACCTATGTGCTCGCCAGCATTTCTTTGCTGACTTTGTTTTTACATATGTTTCAGGTGATGTTGCGTGATGATTGCTAGGGAGCATGTTCACTTAGGATTTGGACGTGGCCTTAGTGACATAAAAGCGATAGTAGACGATATTTAATTTGTTTGTTTGGTTTAAGACAATGTAATTTACTAATGAATCAATAAAACGAAACTTTTAATTACCATGGTTGTTGAAACGATGATTCTGTTACAACACTCCCCGACGTTTCCGCCACGGTTTGTTGTTTTAACGTGGTCGGGGTGTGACAGAAGAGTTGGTATCAGAGCCAATGGTTATAGGGAATTAGGTTATTAGTACTGCTTTGACCTAGACTATAACTTTCTAGGACCCTAACGCGGGTTATCTTGCGTTTAGATTTTAAAACAATACCGTCACATATCCTTAGGTGATAACCACAACAAGAATACAATAATAAGTCCGCTTCAACAATTAATCATCTATCCTTGGATGATTTATTGTAAGGTTTTTAACCCTTCCAGTTTGATTCATTCTCGACTTTATGCCCTCTGAATTTTCAAAATCTCGTCAAAGTTTGGGTCTAAATAATGTGAACACGTGCAAATTGGAAGAGTGAATGCATGTACCCTGAGTTTTGTGTCTAAGGCTAGAGTGTTCGTACAAATCCGCAGTACCAGTCACTCTTACCTGGGAACTCTTGGGGTGAGTGTTCACTTATAGGCGAGCATGTCTTCAGTGATACATTATTATGACCCATTTACTTTGATTAGTCACTGCGTATCGTTTATTTGTTCGAGGTAACGAACAAATGATCGCACTCCTTGTGTTTTGTCGATGTTTTTCAATACCTCTTTAGTTTCTCCAATTGTCGACCTCACTCGTTTCTCATGTTTCCTTGTTAGACAATGCCTCCTCGACGCGATGCTCAAACTTTTACTGCTGAGGAAATCGCAGCCCTTGTCTCTCAGCAAATGGTTGCTGTACTTCCAGGCGTTGTGACCCAAATCCATGAGTTATACAACAACAATAATGCACAGTGTAATTTCAAGAATTTCAATTCTGCGAAGCCGCTTAAGTTTTCTGGGTCGTAAGGAGCAACTGCGCTCCTGCAGTGGTTTGAGAGTATCGAGAGCACATTCAGACATGTGCAGTGTCCGAATGCGCGTAAGGTTGAATTTGCTTCAAGCGTGTTTGAGAAGCGAGCTCTTACATGGTGGAACGGAGTGATGCGTGATAGGGGTGCCGAAGTGGCATTAGCGCAAACTTGGGAAGAGCTCCGAGCTATCATGATGAGAGAGTTCTGTCCCCGTCACGAGATTCGAGCTTTGGAACGAGAATTCGATGATTTGAAACAAGACGGGGGAGAACACCGTGCGTATACGGATCAATTTGAGGATCTCAGTTTGTTGTGTCCCACTATGGTTACCCCACTGGAAAACGCTATCGAGAGGTATATCGATGGTTTACCCGATTCCATTCAGGATATTGTGACCGGTGTTAATCCTACTACCGTTCGTCATGCAATCGAGTTATCGGCTACCTTGACTGAGTCCCAAGTCAGGAAGGGTAAACTCACCCGCAAGGGTGATAAAAAGAAGTCGACCGATTCTGACAAGGGTAAGAGTAAGGGTAAGAAGCAGGGTGAGTCTTCTAAAAAGTCGAGGAAGCGCAAGGCTTCCCAGAACTTTGCAGTTACTGCTCAGAACCCTGAGAACCCACCGACTCAACCTCCTGCAAAGAAAGCATATGCTGGTACCACACCTCACTGTGCTCGATGTAATGGTCACCATGTTGCCCAACAGGCCTGTAAACAGTGTGCTACGTGTGGTAGACTTGGGCATTTGGCCAACATTTGTCGTTTTGGTCAAAATCAGGCTGCCCAGGTTCCAGCACAAGCTCAAGGGAATGCTGCGAGATTCCCACCTAGTTCATGTTTTAATTGCGGAGAAATGGGTCATTTCCGCAACAACTGCCCGAGATTGGTCAATGCGAATCCGAATGGTAACGCAATCGCGAATGTGAATCTCGCTCGTGGACGAGCATTCAATCTGAACGCGAACGAGGCGAGGGCAGACAACGAGGTTGTTAACGGTACGTTCCTTGTTAACAATCAACTTGCATCTGTTCTTTTCGATTCTGGTGCCGATAGGAGTTTTGTTTCGTTATCCTTTGAGCCTTTACTTGCAATACCTAGAACTAAACTGAGGAAACCCTTATCTGTTGAAGTTGCTACTGGTAAACCTCTTGTTCTCAATTCTGTTATTCATGGTTGTCAATTGAACCTCGATAACCATCTTTTCTCCATTGACCTCGTACCGATGCAACATGGGAGTTTCGACATTATCGTAGGGATGGATTGGTTAACCAAACACCATGCTGAGGTGGTTTGTTTCGATAAGATCATTCGTATTCCTCTTTCATCTGGCGATGTCCTAGAGGTTCGTGGCGAGAAACCATCTGGTGGATTGAAACTCATGTCGTGTACGAAAGCCCAGAGTTATTTACGAAAAGGATATGTTGCTTTTCTGGCACATGTCACCGAGGAGAAAGGCAAGAACAAGAGTATTCAGGATATTCCGATTGTTCGGGATTATCCAGAGGTGTTTCCTGATGAACTGCCTGGTTTGCCTCCAGTTCGTCAAGTCGAGTTTCATATTGACCTTGTACCCAATGCTAACCCGATTGTGAAAGCACCTTATCGTCTTGCACCGTCTGAGATGCAAGAGTTATCAAAACAGCTTCAAGAGTTATCTGATAAAGCATTCATCCGACCGAGTTATTCACCTTGGGGCGCTCCTGTCCTCTTTGTGAAAAAGAAAGATGGATCTTTTCGAATGTGTATCGATTATCGTGAGCTTAATAAGCTTACCATCAAGAATCGATATCCCCTACCCCGAATCGATGATCTCTTTGATCAGCTGCAAGGTGCTACCTGTTTTTCCAAGATCGATCTGCGTTCTGGGTATCATCAGCTTCGTGTATTCGAAGAAGATATTCCCAAAACTGCATTCCGCACGAGATATGGGCATTATGAGTTCACTGTCATGCCTTTTGGTTTGACAAATGCTCTAGCTATCTTTATGGACTTAATGAATAAGGTTTGTAAACCTTATTTAGACAAGTTCATCATTGTGTCATCGACGAGATTCTCATTTATTCGAAGTCTCGAACCAATCACGAGCAACACCTTCGTTTGACCTTGGAACTCCTGAAGAAGGAACAACTTTTTGCTAAATTCTCCAAGTGTGAATTTTGGCTTAAAGAAGTTCAGTTTTTGGGACATATTGTTAACGAGCAAGGTATTCATGTGGATCCATCCAAGATTGTTGCAATCAAGGATTGGAATACACCGACGACGCCTACCTAGATTCGATCTTTTCTTGGTCTTGCGGGATATTATCGTCGTTTCATTTCGAACTTTTCGAAGATTGCGGTTCCACTCACTGCTTTGACTCAGAAGAATAAGCCTTTTGAGTGGGGACCCAAGCAAGAAGAAGCGTTTCAAACGCTGAAACAGAAGCTATGTGATGCTCCTGTTCTATCTTTGCCCGAGGGAAATGATGATTTCGTTGTCTACTGCGATACATCCAACTTAGGCCTTGGTTGTGTTCTCATGCAACGAGGCAGAGTTATAGCATATGCGTCTAGACAATTGAAAGTTCACGAGAAGAACTACACGACTCATGATCTTGAGTTAGGTGCTGTAGTTTTTGCTCTAAAAATCTGGAGACACTACCTCTATGGTACGAAGTGTGTGGTTTACACAGACCACAAAAGTCTCCAACATATTCTTAATCAGAAGGAGTTGAACATGAGGCAACGACGTTGGGTTGAACTCTTGAACGACTATGATTGCGAAATTCGCTACCATCCTGGTAAGGCGAATGTCGTAGCTGATGCGCTTAGTCGAAAGGAGCGAGTCAAGCTTCATTCTGTTCAAACTCTATCTGATCTTCAAACTCGTGTTCTTCAAGCTCAGCAATCTTGTGTTTCACAAGATTTGATAGGTAAGGAATTACCACATCAGCTTGAGCTTAGACTCGAAGCGAAGGACGATGGTTTGTCTATTTCAAGGATCGTTTGTGGATTCCGAAACAAGACGATCTTCGCACTTTAGTGATGGACGAATCTCACAAGTCTCGATATTCTATCCATCCTGGTGCTGATAAAATGTACAAGGATCTTCGTACTCAGTATTGGTGGCCTCGTATGAAGAAAGATGTTGCCTTGTATGTATCAAAATGCCTAACTTGTCTCAAAGTCAAGGCAGAACATCAACAACCTTCTGGTTTGCTTGTACAACTAGAGATACCGGTTTGGAAGTGGGAGAACATTGCTATGGATCTCATCACTAAGTTACCGCGTACATCCAAAGGTCATGATGCTATTTGGGTTGTCATCGATCGATTAACGAAGTCAGCTCATTTTATTGCGATTCACGAGGATCTATCTGCTGATAAACTTGCAAAGATTTATGTTGATGAGATTGTATCTCGACATGGTGTTCCTTTGGACATCATATCCCATCGTGATGCTCGATTTTCATCTCATTTTTGGAAAGCCATGCAATCTGCTATGGGAACCCAACTAAATCTAAGCACTGCTTATCATCCCCAAACAGATGGACAATCTGAGAAGATGATTCAAACTTTGGAGGATATGCTTAGAGCATGCATGATTGACTTTGGTGGTAATTGGGATTCTCATCTTCCATTGATCGAGTTCTCTTACAACAATAATTATCATGCTAGCATTAATATTGTCACACCCCGACCACGTAGAACATACAAAACGTGGCGGAAACATCAGGGAGTGTTGTAACAGAATTAATTGTTTCAAATCCATGGCAATTGAAGTTTCGTTTTATTAATTAAAAGTGTTACAATGTCTTAACAAACAACGAAGTACAACATAATTAACTAGTCTTGCATCTTTTAATGTCACTAAGGCACAGGTCCGCCTAAGTATGTCTTCATAAGTCCTATGCTTCATCTCCTGAAAACACATGTGAAAATAGGTACGTCAGCATAAAAATGCTTGTGAGATACTTAGGTTTTGTGAAAATAGAATTCATGACTTAAGTTTAAGAAAATGTTTAGTCATGAACCTTGTAATTTGCTTTGTCTAGTAAATCATTTGAAAAACGATAAGATCAGATGATATGTATAAATAAATGTAAGGTTAAATGAATAACCATGTAAAATGTGTTTGTATAAGATAAGTTGTTTATAAATCAATGTCTTGTGAAAAGTATATTATTTGTATAAAATGTTCTATGTCTCAAACTGAAATGATTCAAATAACGCTACGATATGTAATACCATACAAACACTTATATATAGGAAGTACCAGCGGCGTATCCACCATGCTTGTATCATATTACACACGCATCGTTACTTAATCACTTAATCAAACCAAACCACCAAAGTAATGTTTAACAATTGTAGAAATGTTTATGTATTGTCAAATACGGTTCACACGGTTCACAGATACAAACGGTTCACAGATACAAACGGTTCACAGATATAAACGGTTCACAGATACAAACGGTTCACAGATACAAACGGTTCACAGATACAAACGGTTCACAGATACAAACGGTTCACAGATACAAACGGTTCACAGATACAAAAGGTTCACTGATACAAACGGTTCACAGATACAAACGGTTCACAGATACAAACGGTTCACAGATACAAACGGTTTACAGATACAAACGGTTCACAGATACAAATGGTTCACTGATACAAACGGTTCACAGATATAAACGGTTCACAGATACAAACGGTTCACATAGTCAAATGATTTCAACGGTTCACATAGTTAAATAGTTATAAACGGTTCAAAATGTAATATAATGTGTTCATATACTGGACGAGCATATGCAACAAAATGTAATGTAAAACAATGTACTAAGTATGCACACAATGGACATACATAGCATAAAATGTAATGAAATCATGTACTATAATGTACTAATGAACTTAGCAGGTATATGATGTGAAAACGGGAAAGCATGAAAGTAACAAGTAGGCACATGTGTTCCACCCCAAAACAGTTTGGAAAACAGTAAAAGAGGGGTCTATGTACTCACTTGAGAATGCTCAGTAGTCCTTGAGTGACAACCAAACAATGCTAGAGATCACGGAAATCAAACGGCACCTAATATAGGTAACTACATTAATAAACCGGACCTAAATCGGAAGATCGGATAGAATGAGGTTTCGTAAACCAAACGAGTATAGAGACTCGTGTCATATGGTTTATCAAAGCCTACATGCTAAATGAAACCCAACCTAATAGCTTACGACCCATTACGACCCGTTTAGGTAGCTTATGCTACTTTAACGCGTCGTTCGCGTGAAACGCGTTCGGACCGCCTAACTAGTTCTACGACAAGTGTTATATGCCTAAACATGTTACATAATCAGTTATGTGACAAAAGTTTAGGTTACATATGCTTAATTACCAATTATACATGAAAAGGGTATTCTGGTAATTTACCTAAGGCATATAAACTACCTATCATACAACTACTTAAACGATGTGACCATAGGGTATAACCTCGGAAGGTTATTCCCTACCTACTATGGTCACCTAATGTATTTGGTCGGATCCTAATGATCGACCAAACTGGGTCGGGTTCGAGGGTATAGGCGATTTATTAGATCGCCTACCCTACGACCCTAGACAACGTGGTAATCAGTGGGCATAGTCCCAAGGGACTATGACCAACGTGATTACACTCACGTTGCGAAGTTCAAACGAACTTCGCATTGACCATTACTGGTCAACGCTGAAAGTCAAACAAAGTTTGACTTTCTGACTCGAAAAGCAATAAAATAAGGAAAAGAACGAAAGAATACTTACGAAGGGTCCCCGAATGCTAATCCCGATTCAAGAATCTCAGGTATGAAACAATGGTTTCAACTTAGAGGTTCTCAAATCAGAATTCTTGTAATTTTGAAGCATGGGGGGTGGGGTATTTATAGTAAAAGGTCCACCGTTAAGATCGTTTCATGGAAAACGTGCCTTAATCCCACCCGTACAAGTGTCGGGACCTTATGGTGACTAAAATGTGATCCTTATCAGATGACTAGACAAATGAGAATGTGTGGTGGTGGATCAAACAGCTGCAATCTGCTGTTAGAAACATTTAACCTGGTCAGAAGGTCTGACGCGGGCCGCCTAAGGATGTTAAGATCCTGAGGCGGGCCGCCTAGGAGTCACAGATCAGAACAAAGTTTCAGAAATGTCAGTTTCAGTCCCTGCACGTGTTTAAGGCCATTTCCGACACTTCTAAGGCCCGTAAAGCCAACTTTAAGGCCCTAAAATGTTGCCTAAACATTGAGGACATGAAACATGCTCAAAAATATGCCGGGTGTTGGTTCGTTTGGTCGTACGAACGCGATGTTCGCTTAATTACGACGGAATGCGCATAAGCGCGAAAAACGATCCAAATGACGCGACGAATGGATTTTTGGCAAGCCAAACACTAAAGCATAATATAGTCATGCTTACATAAATTTTTTGGATGTCCGGATGTATTCAGAACGTGAGTTATGCGCGAAAATGCAAACTTGTGCACTTTTTGACGCTTTTAGTCCCTGAATGACCCAAAAGTTTATTTTAGCATACCGAACACCTCAAAGCTTATTTCTAAGCTATGTAAAGGATATTTATGGTATGTTTAACTTATGGTCATGTTCCGGAATGTCTGTTACAGTTCAAATTGGCATACTTTCGCAGTTTGTCAACTTTAGTCCCTGTAAGCAATTAAACTAGATTTTGCCATACCAAAGCCTTCAAAACTTATTTCTAAGTTATGTAAAGGTTACTTAAGGTATGTTAAGCCTATTTCACTATTCCGGAGTGTTCGTTGCATTAAACTGGTTATATTTACGCATCAGTGCGCGTATAACCTTCCAGAAAGCGATTTAGAGCTTGAAATTGAACAAGAATTGATATGTGCAAATGATGCACATATTTATACTGATCCCAAGTATGAAATAAAATATTTCATTGGCTTGGCAGTTGTTTGATGGTTGAAGTGACACAGGTGTTACAGTCTCCCCTACTTTAGGAAATTTCGTCCCGAAATTTATTCGTAGGAGTCCATTTGTGACTTTGTGTTAAATAACCACCAGAAATATGTAAGGCATAATCCTGTCATTTCCTTAACGGACATTCTTCAGAACGAAAATGAACTGACGGAGTCATTTTCCTCAACGAGTATTCTTCAGAAGCGGAAATGAAGGAATAAACAAACGGGGATTCATTTCCTCAACGGAAAATCTTCAGAAACGTAAAATGAACTTACGGTGTCATTTTCAACAAGTGTTTCATCAGAAATGGAAATGAAGATGATAGACAAACGGATATTCATTTCCTTAACGGAAAATCTTCAGAAACGAAAATGAACAAACGGAGTCATTTCCAACAGTTGCTTCATCAGAAATGGAAATGAAAATGATAGACAAACGGATATCCATTTCCTCAACGGAAAATCTTCAGAAACGAAAATGAACAAACGGAGTCATTTTCTACGGTTGCTTCCTCAGAAACGGAAATGAAATGGATAGACAAACGGATATTCATTTCCTTAACGGAAAATCTTCAGAAACGAAAATGAACAAACGGAGTCATTTTCTACGGTTGCTTCCTCAGAAACGGAAATGAAAAGGATAGACAAACGGATATTCATTTCCTTAACGGAAAATCTTCAGAAACGAAAATGAACAAACGGAGTCATTTTCAACGGGTGCTTCATCAGAAACAGAAATGAATAGAGTTAACTTCTAGGCACATGACAAAGCTCACTGTGGTTTCTGTGCACTAAATTCCATAATTATGTATGCATCCATAATTACGTAATTCCTTGCACAGTCTGCACAGTTTGTCTTGTAATGTTCATAAGCACATAATCACATAGTTGTTTAACTTGGTTATTAATTTGTTATAATTTGTTATCGATTGAGAACGGATATGGAAACCAGTCAATGGACTTCGATGTCCTCTGGGATCTATCTGAAGAGATAGGAAGATCTCCCAAAAATTCGATTTTGTTTTCAAAGAAACGTAATAGTCGAATTAAGGAACACAACAATTTTAGGATTCACGGAAATACCCTTAGGTACCCTATTAAGGATTTATAGTGGTACTTTGGGTATTCGTCCAGTGTTGTAACTTGCGCCCTGTACTTCGTTTCCTTAGAATAAACGGGTACTTAGGAATTTCGTGGAAACGCAAGAGATTATAGAATGGGAAAATTTTGGGGGTAGTTTGTCCTTCAAGGAATACGGTTCCTTGATTGTCGGTATTGTAAGAGATATGTTGTCTATACATACAACCACATAAATACATTGCAATGTAAATAAAGGATTTATTTATAAACAATGATAACAACTGTTTCATGGACCATTACAACAAAAGAAAATAATACATAAGACGTGATTATTTCTAAACGATGTTGTCGGTCAGATGCTCATCCCTGTGCTGGATTTGCATTAGCAAGTTTTGGGCAATTTCTTTGGAAATGACCCATCTCGCCACAGTTGAAGCAAGAACCTGGTAGAAAACGACCTTGAGCAGGGTTGTTGCCAGCTTGGTTTTGTGCAGCTGCAGCTGGGCAGACTCTTGCTGTATGGCCTATAAGTCCGCAAGTTTGGCATTTGCGGCACTTCACAGCAGCATGATGATGTAGGCCACATTGGTTGCACAAGGGTGCAGTTCCGTTGTATGGTTTCCTAGCAGGGGGTTGAGCTGGTTGGTTGGGGACGGCTTGATCATTGTAAGTAACCATGGCAAAGTTCTGAGAAGCCTTTCGCTTCTTTGACCTCTTAGGGGATCCAGTCTGTTCATCCATGGTCTTTGATTCCTCGATTGGGTTCGATTCCTCCACCGGTTTCTTGTCACCTTTTCGGAAAAGTTTACCTTTCCTGATCTTTGATTCAGTCAAGGTTGCAGATAGCTCAATGGCCTGTCTAACTGTAGTAGGGTTGCTACCAGTCACGATGTCTTGTATTGAGTCAGGGAGGCCGTCAATGTACTTTTCTATTGCCTTATCCAAAGGCGTGACCATGTTTGGGCATAACAGACTTAACTCTTCATAACGGTCCGTGTAGGCTCGATGCTCACCGCTGTCTTGCTCCAGATTGTCGAATTCTTTTTCCAAGGCCCTGATCTCGTGACGAGGACAGAATTCCTTCATCATAAGGGCCCTAAGTTCAGCCCATGTCTGTGCTAGAGCAACTTCTGCACCACGATCTCTCATAACCCCATTCCACCACGTAAGGGCTCTCTTCTGGAACACACTCGAAGCAAACTCGACCTTGCGATTGTCAGGACACTGCACATGGCGGAAAGTATTCTCAATGCTCTCGAACCATTGAAGAAGCCCAGTCGCTCCCTCAGAACCACTAAACTTGAGTGGTTTCGCCGAGTTAAAACTCTTGAAATTGCATGGACCATTGTTGTTGTTGTTGGCTTGATTCCATTGAGCAAAGAGGTTTGGGAATTGAGCAGCCATTTGCTGCGCAATGATTTCTGCCAGTTCGGCAGTCGCTATCTGGTTTTCGCGTCGAGGAGGCATTCTAAAAGAGGAAACATGAAAGGAAACGAGTGAGAGAATTAGACGAAAAGAATGAGATGAAACAAATCTGATGAAAGCAAGGATAGTGGTCATTTGTTTGTTACTACAAAGCAACAAACGACACACAGTGACTAATCAAAGTAAATGAATCAAAAATAATGTATCGCGAAGACATGCTCGCCTATAAGTGAACACTCATCCCAAGAATTCCCAGGTAAGCACAACTGGTCTCGCGTCTGATGAGATGTATACGAAGTGCTTGCCTAGACAGAAAACCCAGAATACAGGCATTCACCCTTCCAGTTTGCACGTGTTCACATTATTTAAAACCCAAAACCTTGACGAAATTTTGAAAATTCAAAGGGGTTCAAAACCATATAACAGAGGGTTCAAAACCTTACAATAGAGGGTTCAAAACCTTGTAATCAATCATCCTAGAACAGATGATTAGTTTTCAAAGCGGTTTTGAAATTTATGTTCTTGTTGTGGTAGTTGCCTAAGGATAGGTGACGGTATTGTTTTATGACTAAACGCAAGTAAACTCGCGTTAGGGTCCTAAGAAGGTTATAGACTAGGTCAAAGCATTACTAATAACCTAATTCCCTATAACCATTGGCTCTGATACCATCTTTTTTGTCACACCCCGACCACGTAGAACATACAAAACGTGGCGGAAACATCAGGGAGTGTTGTAACAGAATTAATTGTTTCAAATCCATGGCAATTGAAGTTTCGTTTTATTAATTAAAAGTGTTACAATGTCTTAACAAACAACAAAGTAAAACATAATTAACTAGTCTTGCATCTTTTAATGTCACTAAGGCACAGGTCCGCCTAAGTATGTCTTCATAAGTCCTATGCTTCATCTCCTGAAAACACATGTGAAAATAGGTACGTCAGCATAAAAATGCCTGTGAGATACATAGGTTTTGTGAAAATAGAATTCATGACTTAAGTTTAAGAAAATGTTTAGTCATGAACCTTGTAATTTGCTTTGTCTAGTAAATCATTTGAAAAACGATAAGATCAGATGATATGTATAAATAAATGTAAGGTTAAATGAATAACCATGTAAAATGTGTTTGTATAAGATAAGTTGTTTATAAATCAATGTCTTGTGAAAAGTATATTATTTGTATAAAATGTTCTATGTCTCAAACTGAAATGATTCAAATAACGCTACGATATGTAATACCATACAAACACTTATATATAGGAAGTACCAGCGGCGTATCCACCATGCTTGTATCATATTACACACGCATCGTTACTTAATCACTTAATCAAACCAAACCACCAAAGTAATGTTTAACAATTGTAGAAATGTTTATGTATTGTCAAATACGGTTCACACGGTTCACAGATACAAACGGTTCACAGATACAAACGGTTCACAGATATAAACGGTTCACAGATACAAACGGTTCACAGATACAAACGGTTCACAGATACAAACGGTTCACAGATACAAACGGTTCACAGATACAAAAGGTTCACTGATACAAACGGTTCATAGATACAAACGGTTCACAGATACAAACGGTTCACAGATACAAACGGTTCACAGATACAAACGGTTCACAGATACAAATGGTTCACTGATACAAACGGTTCACAGATATAAACGGTTCACAGATACAAACGGTTCACATAGTCAAATGATTTCAACGGTTCACATAGTCAAATAGTTATAAACGGTTCAAAATGTAATATAATGTGTTCATATACTGGACGAGCATATGCAACAAAATGTAATGTAAAACAATGTACTAAGTATGCACACAATGGACATACATAGCATAAAATGTAATGAAATCATGTACTATAATGTACTAATGAACTTAGCAGGTATATGATGTGAAAACGGGAAAGCATGAAAGTAACAAGTAGGCACATGTGTTCCACCCCAAAACAGTTTGGAAAACAGTAAAAGAGGGGTCTATGTACTCACTTGAGAATGCTCAGTAGTCCTTGAGTGACAACCAAACAATGCTAGAGATCACGGAAATCAAACGGCACCTAATATAGGTAACTACATTAATAAACCGGACCTAAATCGGAAGATCGGATAGAATGAGGTTTCGTAAACCAAACGAGTATAGAGACTCGTGTCATATGGTTTATCAAAGCCTACATGCTAAATGAAACCCAACCTAATAGCTTACGACCCATTACGACCCGTTTAGGTAGCTTATGCTACTTTAACGCGTCGTTCGCGTGAAACGCGTTCGGACCGCCTAACTAGTTCTACGACAAGTGTTATATGCCTAAACATGTTACATAATCAGTTATGTGACAAAAGTTTAGGTTACATATGCTTAATTACCAATTATACATGAAAAGGGTATTCTGGTAATTTACCTAAGGCATATAAACTACCTATCATACAACTACTTAAACGATGTGACCATAGGGTATAACCTCGGAAGGTTATTCCCTACCTACTATGGTCACCTAATGTATTTGGTCGGATCCTAATGATCGACCAAACTGGGTCGGGTTCGAGGGTATAGGCGATTTATTAGATCGCCTACCCTACGACCCTAGACAACGTGGTAATCAGTGGGCATAGTCCCAAGGGACTATGACCAACGTGATTACACTCACGTTGCGAAGTTCAAACGAACTTCGCATTGACCATTACTGGTCAACGCTGAAAGTCAAACAAAGTTTGACTTTCTGACTCGAAAAGCAATAAAATAAGGAAAAGAACGAAAGAATACTTACGAAGGGTCCCCGAATGCTAATCCCGATTCAAGAATCTCAGGTATGAAACAATGGTTTCAACTTAGAGGTTCTCAAATCAGAATTCTTGTAATTTTGAAGCATGGGGGGTGGGGTATTTATAGTAAAAGGTCCACCGTTAAGATCGTTTCATGGAAAACGTGCCTTAATCCCACCCGTACAAGTGTCGGGACCTTATGGTGACTAAAATGTGATCCTTATCAGATGACTAGACAAATGAGAATGTGTGGTGGTGGATCAAACAGCTGCAATCTGCTGTTAGAAACATTTAACCTGGTCAGAAGGTCTGACGTGGGCCGCCTAGGAGTCACAGATCAGAACAAAGTTTCAGAAATGTCAGTTTCAGTCCCTGCACGTGTTTAAGGCCATTTCCGACACTTCTAAGGCCCGTAAAGCCAACTTTAAGGCCCTAAAATGTTGCCTAAACATTGAGGACATGAAACATGCTCAAAAATATGCCGGGTGTTGGTTCGTTTGGTCGTACGAACGCGATGTTCGCTTAATTACGACGGAATGCGCATAAGCGCGAAAAACGATCCAAATGACGCGACGAATGGATTTTTGGCAAGCCAAACACTAAAGCATAATATAGTCATGCTTACATAAATTTTTGGATGTCCGGATGTATTCAGAACGTGAGTTATGCGCGAAAATGCAAACTTGTGCACTTTTTGACGCTTTTAGTCCCTGAATGACCCAAAAGTTTATTTTAGCATACCGAACACCTCAAAGCTTATTTCTAAGCTATGTAAAGGATATTTATGGTATGTTTAACTTATGGTCATGTTCCGGAATGTCTGTTACAGTTCAAATTGGCATACTTTCGCAGTTTGTCAACTTTAGTCCCTGTAAGCAATTAAACTAGATTTTGCCATACCAAAGCCTTCAAAACTTATTTCTAAGTTATGTAAAGGTTACTTAAGGTATGTTAAGCCTATTTCACTATTCCGGAGTGTTCGTTGCATTAAACTGGTTATATTTACGCATCAGTGCGCGTATAACCTTCCAGAAAGCGATTTAGAGCTTGAAATTGAACAAGAATTGATATGTGCAAATGATGCACATATTTATACTGATCCCAAGTATGAAATAAAATATTTCATTGGCTTGGCAGTTGTTTGATGGTTGAAGTGACACAGGTGTTACAAATATGGCACCATTCGAAGCTCTCTACGGTCGAAAATGTCGTTCACCGGTTTGTTGGAACGAGACCGGTGAAGCTCAGCTTACTGGGCCGCAACTTGTTCTGGAAACAACAGACAAAATCAAGAAAATTCGTGATAATCTTGTGACAGCTAGATGCCGTCAAAAGAGTTATGCGGATTTACGACGCAAGCCCTTAGAATTTCAAGTCGGAGACCATGTCCTACTCAAGGTGTCACCTTGGAAGGGAGTGGTGAGATTTGGAAAGAAAGGAAAACTTGCACCACGATATGTTGGACCATTTAAGATTGTTGAAAGGGTTGGAAAGGTTGCCTATCGACTAGAGCTACCTCCAGAGCTCGGAAATATTCATCCGACTTTTCACGTGTCCAATTTGCGAAAGTGTTTAGCGGACGCTGATCTTCATATTCCTCTCGACGAGATTCAAATCGATGAAACGATGCACTTTGTCGAGAAACCTGTGGAGATAGTGGACCGTACATACAAACAGTTGAAGAACAAACGGATTCATTTGGTCAAGATTCGCTGGGAATCCAAACGTGGCCCAGAGTTTACTTGGGAACGTGAGGACCAAATGAAGGCGAAATATCCGCAATTGTTCTCACAAGTTTCCTCTAGTTAAAATTTCGGGACGAAATTTCCTAAAGTAGGGGAGACTGTGACAACTGTGCTCTGTAATCGATGAACAATATAAAACAATGTTATTTATTAATAAAACAATGTGATTTGGTGTTATTATGTGTGTAAATGTGTTTGGTGATTTTTCAATTTGATTCGATTCCAATTTCAAACTCTAAATCGCTTTCTGGAAGGTTATACGCGCACCGATGCGTAAATATAACCAGTTTAACGCGACAAACACTCCGGAATAGTGACATAGGCTTAACATACCTTAAATAACCTTCACATAACTTAGAAATAAGTTTTGGATGGTTTGTTGTGTTGAAAACAAGTCTATTCGATCGCAGGGACTATTTGTGTCAAACTGCGAAACTATACCGATTCGTATGGTATCGAAGAGTCCGGAACTTGATCATAAGCTAAACATACCATAAATAACCTAAACATAGCTTAGAAATAAGCTTTGAGGGGTTCGGTGTGCGAAAACATGCTTATTTGATCTTACAGGGACTAAAAGTGTCAAAAACGACGTAAGTTTGCATTTTCGCGCATATCTTACGTTCTGACCACATCTGGACATCCAAAATTTTCGTACACACTAAAATATTTTTATTTTAGTGATCGGCATGCAAAAAAAATACCGTTCGTCGCTTAATTTGGTTCGTTTTCGCGTTCGTTTGAGTTTCGTCGTAATTTAACGAACAACGCGACCGTACGACCAAACGAGCCGACATCCGAGAGTGTTCCAAGCATATTTTGAGTCCTCTAAACTTTATTGACCTTGTAGAGTCTTGAAAATGGCTTAACGGTGGTCAAAAGGGCCTGAAATGAGCTTAAACCAAGTGCAGGGACCTGAACTGTCAATTTTGAAACTTTTGCTGATCTGGGGAGCCCAGGCGGGACGCGTAAGTGTACCCCCATAGCTTACGCGGGCCGTGTGAGCATGCCAGCGACCAGAAACTTGTTTTCAGCAACTGTTTGATACTTCATGGGCTGTTATGGCAATTCTTTTGTGTGATGGGCAAGTTTAAGTGTTCTCCAAGGTCTCTAATCAGTTCCTAACAATTGTATGGCCATGATTTAATTCTTGATGGCCACACAAACATGTGTAATGATCTCATGAAGTTGCAACAACTATAAATAGCCAAGCAATTTCACTTGTTCATTGCTCATTTCTCTCTTCTCTTCTCAATATCTGATCTGGGAGCTCTCTCATCTGATTAGGAACTTGTTCTTTGTAGAAAAGATAGCAAGGACCTTTTGTGAGCATTCTTTCATTCTTTTTATTTATGTTAGTGCAGAAAGTCAAATGGTTTGGCCAACAGTTTGACTTTCGGTTTTGACCATCGATTGGTCAAGTCAAAGTTCAATTGAACTTTGCAACGTGATTGTAATCACGATGGTTATAATCCTTAGCGATTATACCTACTGATTACCACGTTAACTAGGCGTAGTGACGAGTCAAAGTTTCGGTCAAAATGCGTTTTAGCACGCATTTTGCAACGGAACTATTTTCGGGTATCAAAACCCATTGTTTTGATACCAAGTCAGTTTTGTAAGCTAGTTAAACATGTTTTGACATGTTTAACTCGTCACTATTAGTTTGGTGCTTGTTTAGGGTCGAAAGTTAAGCGGTCTAAACAACCGTTGAGAATTTCGAACCCGACCCGTTTGGTCGATCATTAGGATCCGACCAAGCTTGATTAGTGATCATAGTTGCATAGGGAATAACCACTGAGGTTATACCTTATGATCACATAGGATTGGTTAGTTAATTGTTAAGTAGCTTGTATGCCCATAGGAAATGACCAAAACGCCCTTTTGAAACATAAATCCGTATTTTACATATGTGAACATGTTTTTGACATATAATCTGATTTAGTAACATGTTTAGGTATTATTGGGCATGTAAGACTTGACATAGCACATAGTTAACCATCCAAACATAATTTCGTAAGAAACGACGCGTTTAGTAGCATAAGCTACCTTAATGGGTCGTAACGGGTCGAAAGCACTCAGGCTAGGTTCCAATTTAGAATGAAGGCTTTGTTAAACCATATCACATGAGTTCCAACACTCATTTGGTTTACAAGACCTCATTCTATCCGATCTTCCGATTTAGGTGTTGAATTATTTACTAGTGATCCGATTACTAGGTACTACTTGAATTTCCTTGGTTTGTTTGAGCTTCGCTAAGTTCTTTAGATCAAGGATACCCTTCCATTCAATGTGAGTACATAGTTCCCCTATTTTACTGTTTCAATTGTTTTGGGGTGATTCATATGTATTAAAACGATTTCGATATTTTAACGATGTTTTCAAAACGATTTAAATGGTTTATATTAAACTAATAACGATTTCGATAATGTGAACGAACTTGTTGGTTGTAGTTACATAACGAATGACATTCGTTAATTTTGGCCGAACCGACCAGTATTAGGTTATGGTACCATAGGATATGACAAATCCCGTTATCAGACTATACCCATGGTTATGTGTGGGGGTTATGTTGGTAACGACCGAATCTAATGATTGTTAACTTACCCTTTGGTGGTTTGTTAATACAAGGAACGAGGTAGTCGAGTCACGAAGGTTTGAATGTTATTAACAAGGCAACCATAAGTAGTTTCACAATTAAAACGAATACGATTTTGGGGCAAACTAAACGATTTGGAACGACCTAAACGAAATAAACGATTTGAACGAACGATTGGTTTTGGGTAGTGATTAGATAATGGGACGGGTGTAGCATGATAGAATCATGGTAGATACGCCGCTGGTACATCTTATATATAAATGCTTCTACCATATGGCGTGTCATTATTTAGTTCACTTGGGAAAACAATTTGAAACGATGTCACACAACGAGGTTTTCGAAATGATATAAACCATACGAGTTTTATTAACGAGTTTTAACGAGATGTTTTACGAATTGGTTTACTAAAACAAATGTTTTGGGGTTAAGAATCATGGCTACGAAATTTTATAAATTATAACCATCTTGATTTGAGTTGGTTAATCATGTTGCAATATTATATACTTTTCAAAACAAGGTTTTCGAGGTATTGCAATATATATATATATATAAACGAGCCATGATTCTGATACTCTTATAACACCTATGTGCTCGCCAGCATTTATTTGCTGACTTTGTTTTTACATATGTTTCAGGTGATGTTGCGTGATGATTGCTAGGGAGCATGTTCACTTAGGATTTGGACGTGGCCTTAGTGACATAAAAGCGATAGTAGACGATATTTAATTTGTTTGTTTGGTTTAAGACAATGTAATTTACTAATGAATCAATAAAACGAAACTTTTAATTACCATGGTTGTTGAAACGATGATTCTGTTACAACACTCCCCGACGTTTCCGCCACGGTTTGTTGTTTTAACGTGGTCGGGGTGTGACAGTTTACGTATTCTTTCTTTGGTTGCATGTTTCTGTCGATTGGGTAAGGAGTGGATTCGAATACGTTTTTCATTGCATGGAGAGAAATAGGGATCGGGGTTTGGAGGATCTAGGGTACCAGTCGTTTTCTGATAAGATGCATGGGGATATTTTTATTAGTTCGAAGGGATCAAAGCCGATGAATGCGCAGGAGATACCAGACAAACCTTCACTATTTAGCAAACCACTGAATATTGATGGTTACCCTTTGATGCCTCATCGTGGAGTTATTCAGCAAGAGCAGAAAGTGATCAACGTTATTGATGAATTGGAGAAAGTGACCGTTCCGGTTCCTCTGGTGAACACTACTAACGATGGCAAGGATGAGCAGAATCAGGTAAAATCGATGCCTATCTCTTACGCTGAAAAACTTAAGTCTACTGTACTAAACAAAAGAGAGATTAACTTTAGATTTATGGAGTCATTGGAGACCCGAGAAGGTGCTGATGTTGTTATACCTAGGGAGGTTGTTAAAAAAGTTCAGGAGAGATTTGATAATTTCTTGTACGGTTATTTCTTAGGTAATCGGCTACCTTATCCTGTGGTAGAGTACTATGCAAAAAATGTATGGTCGAAGTTTGGGTTTGAAAAATTATGATGAACTCCAACGGCTTCTTTTTCTTTAAGTTTGATTCTCAGGATGGTATGCAGAAAGTGCTGGAAGGGGGCCCCTGGTTAATTAGAAAAATTCCGTTGTTTCTAAATGTTTGGACTCCATCGGCCACTCTAAGAAAGGACGGTATTAAAGTAGTCCCTGTATGGGTGAAATTCCATAACGTTCCTATTACGGTGTATACGGATGATGGATTGAGCTTACTGGCATCTAAGATTGGTGTGCCAAAACGTCTGGATAGTTTCACTGCTGACATGTGTGCTGAAAACTGGGGCCGAAGTAGTTTTGCTAGAGCCATGATTGAAATTAACGCTGATAATGATCTCAAGGAGCATATATCGCTTGCTATACCGAAACTTGATGAGGAGGGCTATATTATGGAACAAGTTGATGTCGAGTATGAATGGAAGCCACAACGATGTTCGTTATGCAGTATTTTTGGTCATGATGACCATAACTGTGCAAAAAATATCTTGGGTGTAGTTGAGTCTAGATAGTTGTCTAGTGGGTGTTTTTTAATTGTTTTGCCTTTGGTGGTTGTTTTCTTTTTTTGTTCTACTTACATGAGGGTATGTCTCATGTTTGAACTAGTAAGGGTTTTCCTTACTACTTGTTTTGATTGTTTGTGAATATATAGAATCACCGGGGTAACCCTTTACCCAAAAAAAAAAAAAAAAAACTGTGCAAAAAATACTAATGCTAAGCCTAAGCAGGTAGTGGTTGACGAGGAGGGCTTTGTTATGGACAAAAGGAGACTTGCTAAGCTGGGTAAGAAACAAAAACCAAAATTTATTTATAAACCCAAGAATAAAAGTCAGCAGCCAAATACGTCGGGAACGAAAACTGACACCGGATCATATTAGTATCAGGTAACGTGCAAGTTACTTCAGCGTGGTTTGATTGGTCTAAGTTATTGCAGCTTAGACCTATTATTAGGAAGTTTATTTGGTCTAAGTTGGGTAATGGAAGCAATACTTCAGCGTGGTTTGATTGGTGGAGCCATCTAGGTCCGCTTGGTAATATTTTGACGCCCAGAACAATCTCTAATGCGGGTTTTTCTCTTAAGTCTACGGTGCAGGAAATTTATGACAATGGGGTTTGGAGATGGCCTGAGGCGTGGAGAGATACTTATCCCGTTTTAATTCAACTTGATAATGTTCGTCCGGATTCCAATCGATCTGATCAATTTATGTGGAAGGATGGTAATGATCTTGCTGAATTTTCTTCATCTCGGGTTTGGCATTCTATTAGATATCGAGCTGAGGAGGTAGATTGGACAAAACTAGTATGGTTTTCTCAATGTATTCCTAAGCATGCATTCCTCATGTGGTTGGTGATTCGTCGTAAGCTCCTTACTCAAGATAAAATTTTGCAATGGGATTTGTCAAGAAGGAAAAACATGAATATGATGTGCTGTCTTCTATGCTATGCGGATACTGATTCTCATAAGCATTTATTTTTTGACTGTAACTATTCTACTCAAGTTTGGATCAAGGTTCGTGGTAAGGGGGGTATGGATACTGTTCATCCAGATTGGGAAGCTATTGTTGACTGGTTAGCGGCTCGTGCAAAGTCTAAATCAGCGATTAATTTCATTAGTCGCCTTATAGTTTCAGCTGCGATCTATTTTATATGGCAAGAGCGTAACGCCAGAATTTTCAAGAACCAGACTAGACCTCCTGATGTTCTGAGTGATTTAATCCTGTAGACGGTTCGTTATAAGCTAATGGGGGTGAAGTTTAAGGAGAGCACTAATGTTAGAAGATTGTTGGAATCCTGGGAGATTTTCTCAAGCAGGTTAGAGGATGAAGGCGGCTGAGTAGTTTGTTTTTTGTTTTTCTAGATTATAGTCTAGTAGGTTTGTTTTGATGTCTTGGTTGTTTGTGTTAGTTTTTTCGGGTGTACTCTCATGGGGGATGTCCCATGTTTGAACTAGTGTGGGCTCTCCACATTACTTGTGTTTTTTGTTTGTTGATATATAGAATCACCGGGGTAACCCTTTTACCCAAAAAAAAAAAACGTGCAAGTTACGAATAATTTTGATGTTTTAGCTAAAACGGATGAAGAGGGGGTGGGAGAAATTAAAGATCATAAGGTAATTCCGAATGAAGACAAGAGAAAATCTAATCGGGTTGATGATGAAGCGGCGGAGGTGATTCCAACGGAAATGTCAAACTTTATGAGGAATGAGAATCATGAAACACAATCTGAGGGGGCAAGCACTCCCGGTCACATCGGTATTAATGGATAGCATTATGGCCTGGAATATTAGGGGTTTGAACCGACCCCTGAAACAAAGTGAGGTTCGTTTACTTGTAGCTGAAAATAATTTAAAAATTTGTGCTATCCTAGAGTCACATGTGGAAGTTACGAAACTGGTTAAAGTATGTAAAAATGTGTTCAGAAAATGGGATTGGACTTCTAATGGTGGTCAGTGTAGTCGTGGCACTAGAATTATTTTGGGTTGGGATACGGATTCGGTAGATCTCATGGTTTTGGCTCAATCGGACCAAGTTATACATGTTGAACTGATTTTCAAAGCTGATAAGAAATTTCTTTTTGGCTCGTTTGTGTAAGCTGAAAATAAGTATTAGGACCGGAGGGCTCTATGGGATGATTTATGTAAGCATAATAGCCTGTGTCATGATAAGCCCTGGTTTGTTATGGGGGATTTCAACACGACTCTTCATCTTGAGGACTCGCTATATGGGCCTTCGAAACAAACAATCAGCATGCGGGAGTTCAATGAATGTATTCAGAATTTGGAGCTTATTGATATCAAAGGGCACGGCCTTCATTATACTTGGACTCAAAAACCAAAAAATGGCGTGGGTCTCCTTAAGAAGATTGATCGGGTTATGGGTAATATTAAATTCCTTGAATTATTTCCAGATGCATATGCCATGTTCCAACCGTATAGAGTGTCAGATCATTCTCCATGCATTTTAAAGACGGCTACCAACTTGGCGAACCGTTCAAAGCCTTTCAAATTTCCTAACTTTATCACCTCCAAACCTGAATTCAGAAAGTATGTTGTCCAGGAATGGACGAAGAGTATTGATGGAGTTCACATGTTTTCGGTTATGAAGAAACTCAGGAACTTAAAGCCGCATATGAGAAGAATCTTATTTGATCAGGGTAATCTCCATGCTAAGGTGGTTGAGATGAGGAAAAAGCTGGATGAAATCCAGAATCTGATTGATAAGAACCCCCTGGACACTAGTTTACGGCAAACAGAGGTTAAATGTCTTCATGATTTTCGATCAGCTGCTTACCATGAGGAGTGTTTTTTAAAACAGAAGTCTAAGGTGGAATGGTTATGTACCGGTGATTCGAATACCAGTTTCTTTCATAACACGGTGAAAAGTAGGAATGCGAGGTGCAAAATTCATAGTATTTTGGATGCTTCGGGTACCCGTCATGAAGGAGATGGTGTTGTGGATGCGTTAGTGTCTCATTACGCAAATTTCTTGGGGGTAGAACACCCGGTAGATACGGTTAACTTGGAGGATGTCTTTGTCAATGCTCTTACTTCAAATGCTGCGGATTTCATGGTTCGTCAGGTTACTCGTGAGGAGATTAAGCAGGCCATGTTTAGTATCGGTGAGAATAAAGCCCCGGGCCCTGATGGTTACACGTCAGCTTTCTTTAAACATGCTTGGGATATAGTGGGTGAGGAGGTTACTAATGCGGTGTTGGATTTCTTTGATAACGGTCAAATCTTGAAACAAATAAACCACACGATTCTGGCTTTGATTCCAAAGAAAGAAACTGCGGACTCAGTATTGGACTATTGTCATATTTCCTGTTGCAATGTTTTGTACAAGTGCATAAGTAAGATTATTACGGATAGAATAAAGGGTATCCTGGGTACGCTTGTGGGTATAAATAAGTCTGCTTTTGTGCCGGGTAGGAAAATATCTGATAATATTCTTCTCACTCAGGAGCTCATGCACAACTATCATCTCAATAGAGGTCCCCCGAGATGTGCATTTAAGATTGATATCCAGAAAGCCTATGATACGGTGAATTGGGGTTTTTTGGAGGATGTTCTTCATCGTTTTGGGTTTCATCATAAGATGGTTAGGTGGATCATGACCTGTGTAACCACTGCTTCTTATTCGGTAAGTATTAATGGTGATATCCATGGCTATTTTCGAGGAAAGCGTGGCCTGCGTCAAGGGGATCCTTTGTCGCCTTACTTATTCACGCTAATCATGGAGGTGCTCTCTTTACCGCTTCAATGGGCGGCCATCGCGTCTTTTAAATATCATGCACATTGTGCTAAGCAGAAAATCATTAACGTTTCATTCGCTGATGATTTATTTATTTTTGTTAATGGTGACATCAGGTCGGTTAAGAAGGTTAAGGATGCCCTTGAAGTGTTCACTCGTATTTCCGGTTTGGTTCCGAGCCCTTCGAAAAGCACGGTTTTCTTTTGTAACATCTCTCAATCGGTTCGTCAAGAGATCCTTAGTGTGATGCCTTTCCAACAAGGTGCTCTCCCAGTTTGGTATCTTGGGGTTCCTCTTATTACCACTAAACTGAATTTTAGGGATTGCAAGATCCTTGTTGACCGTATGGAGCATAAAATAGCAAGCTGGATGAATAAATCTTTGTCTTTTGCAGGTCGGCTTCAACTTATAAATTCAGTTCTTTCCTTTTTTGGGTAAAGGGTTACCCCGGTGATTCTATATATTCACAACCAAAACAAAACAAGTAGTGTAGAGGATCTACAATAGTTCATTCACGAGACATGCCCCATGAATGGAAAACTAAGATAATTCAAAACAAACACAAAACCAAACTACAGACCACTAGACAAAAATCTAGAAACAATGACTCCAACGAAAATAATTAATCAGCCACCCTTGTCTTCAATTTCTTTCGTATGGATCTCCCATTCTCCAAAAATCTTGCGCACCCTAACGGTATCCTTTAACTTTGCTCCTATCAACTTGTATCTCACTGTTTTCATGATTACATCACTTACCATTTCAGGAGGTCTCAACTGATATTTAAAAATCCTTGCATTCCTTTCTTGCCAAATAGAATACGTGGCAGCCGCAACTAGAATTTTAGCAACATAAATATCAGCTTTCCTAGAATGAGCTCGAGCACTAAGCCAACCAACTATATCCACCCATTTCAGACAGACAGAGTTCATCCCCACCCTATCTCGTATCGTAAGCCACACTTGTGATGAATACTTACATTCAAAAAACAAATGAGGGTGGGAATCAAAATTCTCATAGCATAATAGGTAGCACATCATATTCATGTTTTTTCTTCTTGACAAATCCCATTGCAAAATTTTGTCTTGTGTAAGGAGCTTACCTTTCATAATCAACCACATCATAAAGGCGTGCCTAGGAATACATTGAGCAAACCAAACGATATTGCACCAGTCGACTTCCGGCTCACTATGCCGAACCGAATGCCAAACGCTAGATGCAGAAAACTCGTTAAGAACACCTCCATCTTTCCATCGTAATCTATCAGACTTTAACGGGTCTAGATGAACTTGATCAAGCTGAATGAGAACTGGGAAAGGATCCCTCCAAGCCAACGGCCATAACCACGCACCGTTAGAGTAAACATTCGCCACTGAGTGATCCAACATAAAGTCAGCATCCGAAATAGTTCTTGGCGACAGAAAGTCGCCAAGAGGCCCCAGTTCACTCCAGTAATCGAACCAGGCAGAAGTATTAGCACCATTCCCTAATTCGGACCATATAGGCTTTCTGATAAGCGGTCTCATTTGAGTGAGCTTTCGCCAGGACCAAGAGCTATTGGAAGGCGTTTTGCAAACCCAGAAACTCTTGCCTTTTAACCGATACGAATGCACCCAATCTGCACATATACTGTGCGTCTGTCTTTATAATTCCAGCTCGTATTATTAATGATCTTGAGAAAAGAATCCGCAGATTCCTGTGGAATTCGGGATCTGAAGGTAGAGTGCGAGCGAAAGTGGTTTGGAAAGACGTTTGTTTACCAAAAAATGAAGGTGGGTTAGGCATTCGGAGTATTGCTGATGTTAACAAAGATCTGATCACCAACCATATATGGAGTATTATTACCAAACGGAAATCTTTATGGGTCGATTGGATTCACTCATATAAGCTGAAAGGAAAGTCTCTCTTGCTGTAATGTTTTGTACAAATGCATTAGCAAGATTATTACTGAACGTTTGAAAGGTAGTTTGGATTCTCTTGTCAGTATCAATCAATCAGCGTTTGTTCCAGGACGGAAGATTTCGGATAATATTCTGCTAACTCAGGAGTTGATGCATAATTATCACATTAACAGGGGTCCGGCTAGGTGTGCTTTCAAAATTGATATCCAGAAAGCATATGATACTGTCAGCTGGAAATTTTTGGAGGACGTTCTGATTCGATTTGGGTTTCATAGTAAAATGGTGAACTGGATCATGACTTGTGTGTCTACAGTTTCGTACTCTTTGAGTATTAACGGCAATCTGCATGGTTATTTCAGGGGAAAACGTGGATTAAGGCAAGGTGATCCAATGTCGCCTTACTTATTCACGTTAGTTATGGAGGTTTTAACGTTATTGCTTCGACGACCAGCTAGTATGTCGTTTAAATATCATCTTCATTGTGCGAAAGAGAAAATAATTAATGTGTCTTTTGCGGATGATTTATTTATTTTTGTGCATGGTGACATCGGCTCTGTTAAAAAGATTAAGGATGCACTGGAGAAATTTACGAACATGTCAGGTCTTGCTCCAAGTCCTGCTAAGAGTACGGTGTTTTTTTGTAATGTTCCTCACTCGATAAGGCAGGAAATTCTTGATATAATGCCGTTTCAGGAGGGTGTTCTTCCGGTCCGTTATCTTGGGGTCCCGCTTATCTCCTCAAGACTTTTATATAAGGATTGTACGATTCTTATTGAGCGTATGGAGAAAAAGATAGTCAATTGGGTGACAAAATCTTTGTCTTTTGCTGGTCGGTTACAGCTTATTAACTCGGTTCTCTCTTCTATGCACATCTACTGGGCATCTGTTTTCATTATCCCAGCTCGGGTTATCAGTGAGCTTGAAAAGCGTATTCGAAGATTTCTGTGGAATGCTGGTTCGGAAGGAAGGATTCGTGCTAAGGTAGCATGGAAGGATGTATGTTTGCCTAAACATGAAGGCGGATTGGGCATTAGAAGTATTTCTGATGTAAACAAATCGCTTATGGCAAACCATATTTGGAGTATCATCTCGAAAAGGGAGTCTATTTGGGTGCGATGGATCCATAATTATAAAATTAAAGGGAGAAATTTTTGGGAGATTCCGTGCCGTGGGAGTGTGAGTTGGGGTTGGCGAAAAATCCTATCTATTCGGCATATTATTCGGCCACACATATGGTCGTCTATTAAAAGTGGTGCTCAAACTAATGTTTGGAGTGATATGTGGTGCTCGCTAAGTCCTCTTAGTTCGTTTATATCTCCTCGGTCCATTGCTAATGCTGGGTTTTCGTTACAGTCTTCTGTTGCGGAAGTTATTGATCAGAATGGTAATTGGAGGTGGCCCCAAGCTTGGATGGATCTTTTCCCGGTGTTATTCACGATTTCGGTCCCTTCTATTGTTCCTAATAGTGTGGATCGGCTCATTTGGAAAGACTCGGAAGGGAAAGTAAGTGATTTTAAATCATCTCAGGTCTGGAATACAATTCGGAATAGGGATAATCAAGTGATGTGGTGTAACATGGTTTGGTTCCCTCAATGCATTCCGAGGCACTCGTTTCATTTGTGGCTTGCATTTAGAAACAAATTAAAAACGCAGGATCGTTTGGCAGTTTGGGAAGCAGGTAGTCTTACGAATTTAAATTTGATGTGTTGTCCGCTGTGTAATTTTGATCGTGATAGTCGGGACCATTTGTTCTTCCGATGTGCTTTTGCGGATCAGGTGTGGAGTAATGTTAAGGAGTTTGTTTCGTTGGGGAATGTGGACAATTCGTGGGATTCGATTCTAATTTGGGTTGAAAAGCATGCTTCTTCTAAGAAAGCAGATCATGTTGTGAGTAAGCTGTTGATTGCGGCTTCGGCGTACTACATATGGCAAGAGAGAAATAATAGACTATTCAAGAATAATAAAAGAATAGTGGATCAAGTTGCTGAGATAATTAAAAACACGGTTCGGTTGCGACTGATGGGGTTCAGATTTCGGCTGGCTTCAGTAAAGGATAGGATTTTTAAGTCTTGGAAGATTGAAGAGATCGAAGATAATGTAGCAGATCCGGGCTAGTTGTTTTTGTCTTCGTGTGCTTTTTGGTTGTTAGTGTGGTCGTTTGTTGGTTGTTTTGTTTTTTCTGGTTGTGTTTTTGTTTGGTGTTCCTAGGCTTGGCATGTCAAGTTTAGTAGGTGTGTCGTTTTGATACACCCTTGTACTTATTTGTTTCATTTATAAAATTCATCGGGGTAACCCTTTACCCAAAAAAAAAAAAAAAAGGAAAGTCTTTTTGGGATATCCCGAGTCGTGGCAGCATGAGCTGGGGATGGAGGAAAATTCTCTCTATTCGCGATCTGGTGCGTCCTCATATTTGGTTTTCTATTCGAAGTGGGTCTCAAACAAACGTGTGGAGTGATAATTGGTGTGACTTATGCCCGCTCAGATCTTTTATTACTCCGAGACATATTGCCAACGCGGGATTTAATCTCCATTCTTGTGTTTCGGATCTGATTGATGAACATTCTCAATGGAAATGGCCTCAAGCATGGAATGACTTATATCCGGTTTTAATTAACCCACCTGTTCCGATTCTAGATCATAATATGGAGGATAGGCTGATTTGGAAGGACCTGGAAGGTAACACATGTAGCTTCGGATCCGGAGTAGTGTGGGATACAATCCGTAACCGGGATAGTATGGTTTTGTGGGCGAACATGGTGTGGTTTGCTCAATGTATTCCGAGGCATTCGTTTCACATGTGGCTTGTGTTAAAAAATAAGCTAAAGACTCAAGATAGATTGGTGGCTTGGGAAGCAGGAAGCGAAACTAATTTAAGGTTAATGTGTTGTCCTCTTTGTAGGTACAATCGGGACTCGCACGATCACCTTTTCTTTCAATGTTCGTTTGCGTCTAAAATTTGGAACACTGTGAAGACAATGGCGGATCTGGATAGTGTTAATGATGCTTGGAGTTCGATCATGACATGGATGGAGCAATATTCTAATTCAAAGAAGCTGGTTCATGTTACAAGCTTCTTATTGAGGCGTCTTCGTACTTTGTTTGGCAAGAGAGAAACAATCGTTTATTCTCCCAAAATTACCGAAATCCTGTACAGGTGGCTCAAGTGATTATTCATACGGTTCGGCTAAAATTAATGGGGTTTAAAGATGATAACAATCCGGTGAACAGAAGATTATTAGAGAAATGGAAGATATCCACAGAGAATCAAGTTAATGATCCAGGCTAAAAGTTGTTAATCTGTTTCTTGGGTGTCTAGTTTAGTTGTGGCTGTGTTTTTTTACTTTCAGTTGTAGTTCTGGGCTGTTTTGCCTTTGGTTGTTTTTGTCTTGGATTGCCTAGGCTTGGTATGCCAAGTCTAGTAGTGTGTTCCAGTTTCTTGTCACACCCTGTTTTTTTTGTTGATATATAAAATTCACCGGGGTAACCCTTTACCCAAAAAAAAAATAAGTCATCAGCAAACGACACATTAATTATTTTTTGCTTGGCACACTGAGCATGATATTTGTAGGGAGTACTAGCAGCCTGTTGAAGCAAAAGTGAGAGAACCTCCATAATTAACGTGAATAAATAGGGGGACATTGGATCACCCTGACGTAACCCGCGTTTGCCTCTAAAATAGCCATAAAGATTGCCATTAATGCTCAACGAGTAAGAGACTGTTGAAACGCATGTCATAATCCACCCAATCATTTTCTGATGAAACCCAAATCGAACCAAAATATCTTGCAAGAAAGACCAATTAACCGTATCATAGGGTTTCTGGATATCAATTTTGAACGCACATCTAGCCGGACCCCTATTAAGGTGATAATTATGCATTAATTCTTGTGTAAGAAGAATATTATCAGAAATCTTCCGACCCGGCACAAAAGCTGATTGGTTGATACTAACAAGAGTTCCCAAACTTCCTTTTAGGCGATCCGTGATTATCTTACTTATGCATTTATAGAGCACATTGCAATAAGAAATCGGCCTGTAATCTAGAACTGAATCCGGGACATCTTTTTTCGGAATCAAAGCAAGAATAGTGTGGTTAACCTGAGTTAGAAGCTTACCGTTCTTGAAAAATTGTAACACCGCATCCGTGACTTCATTACCAACAATATCCCAGGCGTGCTTAAAAAAAGCCGACGTGTACCCATCAGGCCCCGGGGCCTTGTCTTCTCCAATACTGAACATAGCAGTTTTGACTTCCTCCCGAGTTACCTGAGACACCATTTGATCCGCAACCTCCCTACTTAGCACATTAATGAAGAGGTTGTCCAATTTAACCTTATCAACCGAGACATCCACCCCCAAAAACTGAGTATAATGCGAGACCATAACATCCGCGACCTCATCACCTTCATGCCGAGCTCCCACAATATCCGTGGTGCTATAAATTTTGGTTCTAGCATTTCTAGCTTTCACAACATTGTGAAAAAACTTAGTATTTGAGTCTCCCGCCCGAAGCCACTCAACCTTAGATTTCTGTTTTAAAAAACATTCTTCATCATAAGCAGCTGATTGAAAGTCTTGAAGACATTGAGTCTCCATTTGTCGAAGCCAAACATCCAACGGGTTTTGATCCACCTGAACCTGAAGATCATCCAAAGTTTTCCTCAACTCGATCACCCTAACATGTAAGTTACCTTGGCTGAAGAGAATCTTTCTCAACCTAGGTTTCAAGTTCCTCATTTTCTTCACAACGGAAAGCATAGTGACACCCTCCACTGTTTTCATCCACTCATGTTTCACGGACTCTTTAAAATCTGGTTTTCTAACAATGAAGTTCGGGAATTTAAAAGGTCTCGGCCGATTTCCATAAGAGCACATCATTCTTAGAATACAAGGCGTATGGTCAGACACCCGAAACGGGTGGAACATAGCAAAATCATCAGGAAAATGATCAATAAAAGAAGAGTAAACTGCCATTTTGGTCCCTGTGGTTTGGCCAGTTTTGCCACTTTAGTCCAAATCTCAAACTTATTACATCCAGGGCCCTGTGGTTTGCATTTTGTTGCCATTTTAGTCCAAAATCCAAAAAACCCCCTTTTTTACTGTTGAGAGCTGCCTATTTTGTCCTTTAGTGCAGGGGCATTTTGGTCATTTATGTTTTATTATAAACTGATCATCATCATCCCCAAAAATAATCAGCTCTCTCTCTCTCTTCTCTCTCTCTCTATATAGCACCACCACCACCGCCACCGCCACCTCCTCCCTCTCTCTCTCTTCTCTCTCTCTAGCACCACCACCACCGCCACCACCATAACCTCCTTCCACAACCACCTGTTTCCACCATCACCACCCATTCAACAATTAGTACAACCGCTTTCACAAACACGAAACCTTCGTTTTTATGTAACCCTAGTTCTCCAAATTCCCCCCCAAAAACCACAGTTTTTTCAATTCTCCAATTCCAAACCCTAAATTCTCACCAGATTCTGAATATTCCAGTTTAATATCAATCATACAACCACAATTGTTTCTCTCTCTCACTAACTAATAATCACAAAAATGATTACATGTACATCAAAACCAGCGTTTAGATTCAAATAATTCAATCAAAACCAGTGAAGGTAATTTCCACCATCCTCTAAATTCCCCACCTCAAAACCCCTGAAAAATCAAGATTTAAACAAAACCCAAAAACAAAAAAGCCACATAATCTGCAGATGAGAGAGAGAGAGATGAAAGAGAGAGAGAGAGGCGGTGGCATCAATCAACGCTGCAGCATCAATCAACGTTGCTGTTCATCAGCATCAATCAACGGCGATGATGAAGATGATGACGCCGGTGGTTGGGTGATGATTTATTTGGGGAAACTCGAACCTCCTTCATCAGCATCAATCAACGCTGCCGTTCATCAGCATCAATCATCACGGTTGTCTGTTCATCTTCAAGTTCCAGATCCACACATCTTTCTTCCCCCAAATCTCAGATCCGTCATTGGAGTTCCTTCCCCAAATCAGTGTTCTGCTGAGTTTCTTTCTAGAGAGAGAGAGGGAGGAGGTGGCGGTGGTGGTGGTGGTGGTGCTATAGAGAGAGAGAAGGATGGAGGAGAGATCTGTGTAGAGAGAGAGAGAGAGAGAACTGAGAGAGAGAGAGAGTGTGTATGGCGGTGGTGAACGGTGGTGATCTGTGGTGATGACGGTGGTGAACGGTGTAGAGAGAGAGAGAGAACTGAGAGAGAGAGTGTGTGTGTTTCTGTGTTGTTTTAGTGAGGGAGAGATCGAGAAGGATGACCAAATATACAATCCATCATCATAATCAGTCATCATGTATTATTAATTAAATTATATAATATATAATTAATTTTGTTTTAATTTATTAGAAGAGTAAAACCAAAATGACCAAAATGCCCTTGCACTAAAGGACAAAATAGGCAGCTCTCAACAGTCAAAAAGGGGGTTTTTTGGATTTTGGACTAAAATGGCAACAAAATGCAAACCACAGGGCCCTGGATGTAATAAGTTTGAGATTTGGACTAAAGTGGCAAAACTGGCCAAACCACAGGGACCAAAATGGCAGTTTACTCATAAAAGAAACATTACCCATAATTCTATCAATCTTTTTGAGAAGACCCACTCCACTTTTAGGCTTTTGGCTCCAAGTGTATTGCAAACCATGAGCATGAATATCTAACAATTCAGCTTGTTGGTAAACAATCATCAAATTCACGCATGCCAATAGAATGGTTGGAAGCCCCAAACAATGAATCTTCAACCTTGAGAGCCGAGTTGAAATCTCCCATGACCACCCACGGCTTGTCATGACAGAAAACCTTATGCTTGCATAAATCATCCCAGAGAGATCTACGATCTTGATACTTATTTTCAGCATACACAAAAGAGCAAAAAAGAACCTTTTTGCTATCTTTAAAAATGACCTGAGTATGAATAAGTTGATCTGATTGATAGAGGACCATAACATCAAACATATCAGGATTCCATCCTAGAATAATTCTCGTGCCACGAGTGCATAAACCACCATTAGAAGTCCAACACCAATTACGGAAAACATACTTACAAATTTTTGCCAGCTTAGAAACATCCACATGAGATTCAAGGATCGCACACATATCTATTCTATTAGCAGCAACAATAGAACGAACCTCACTTTGTTTCAGGGGCCGGTTCAAGCCCCTAATATTCCAAGTCATAATGCTACCCATTTAAACCAGTCGAACCGGGAGTGCTTGCCCCCTCAGAATCATTAATATGCTGGTCATTCGTCATAAAATCTGCCATTTCCGTCGGAGTAACCTCCATCATCTCATCGTCAACCTGTGGAGATCGTTTAGTCTTATCATACGGCCCATCCTTCTTCACAGCTATGTTTTCCTCTCCATTTCCATCCTCAGACGCTAAGACATAAAACGAATTCGCTGTTTTAATATGAATAGAACCCGAGCTGTTATCTCTCTTCGTTCCAGATATGCTCGCACCCGACTTATTAGTCTTTGGCTTGTAAACAAACTTCGGTTTCTGTTTCTTGTGCCCAGCTCCAAACTTAGCAACCTTTCTCTTATCCGTGATAAACCCTTCCTGATCCTCCGTTACTTGTTTTGGATTGGCATTAACATTCTTAGGACAATTTTGATCATTATGACCAAAAATGCAACACGCAGCACAACGGTGCGGCTTCCATTCATACTCGACCGTTACTTTTTCCATGATAAACCCATCATCATCCAGTTTCAGAATGGCCACAACTATTTGATCTTTAAGAACATCATTCGCACTAACTTTGATCAAGGCTCTAGCAAAGCTGCTCCTACCCCAGCTATCAGCACACATATCCGCTGTGTAGCTATCCAATCTTTTTGGAACTCCAATCTTCGACGCCAACAGACTCAAACCATCATCCGTATAGATGGAAATAGGAACATTATGAAGCTTAACCCATATAGGAACCGACTTTATTCCCTCCTTTTTCAAGCTGACCGAAGGCTACCAAATATTGAGAAATAAAGGGACTTTACGTATTAGCCAAGGCCCACCCTCCAGAACTTTATTCATTCCTTCCTTTGTATCAAACTTGAAAAAGAAAAAACCTTCAGCATTCATCATAATTTTAGCAAATCCAAATCTCGACCATACATTTTTAACATAATACTCAACAACCGCAAACGGCAATCTATTCCCCAGAAAATAGCCAAATAAAACATTGTCAAACCTGTCTTGAACCGTTTTAACTACCTCCCTCGGAATCACGATATCGGCTTCTTGGTGAGTCTTCATCGGGTCCAACTTCCTGAAATTAACTTCACGTTTAGGATTAGAATTCTTCATCACCTTTTGAGCATAAGACACCTGGTCATCCTGTTGTTTATGCGCATAGACATTCTCAACTGGAACAGTTATTTTCTCCAACTCATCAATAACATTCACCACCCGAGGCTCCTTTTGATTATTCGACACAACTGCACGTCTAGGCGCCAAAGGTTTGCCATCTATATTCAGTGTTCTATTTCCAAAACCCTTAATAACGATTGGAGGTTTTCTATACAATTCTTGCATGATAGCCGGTTCATCATTCATGGTTGGCTCAACACCCTAACATGCAGACGTAAACCAAACAAACTTCGAACAATCAACCGAGAAGACAAGGATCAGCAGCAAACCCTAATCAGCTCAGAAAAAACCGATTCTCTCTTTGAAACTGAAAACCTGAAGAAGCAAGCAACCACCAAGATCACAGCGAAACCAGAAGACAACAACCAAAAACCCTAGACTAGCAATCCGTAACTTGTGAATCCAGCAAACTATATAATGTAATCGGTTGTTAAACCAACAACACTATACAGAATTTTCGAAACAGCAAATTATGGCGGCGACTGAAAAGAAAACAGAAAACCCTAGTTTTAATCGATCACTATTTTGCTAACAAGTTCGATATAGATCATTTGAGTAATCAAATCACTAATCTCAGACTGTTATGCAAAGAGATCACGAATCAATCCTAGGGTTGCAAGAAGAAGAAAATCGCCTGGCTAGAGAGAGAAACTAGGGCTAATGGAAAGCTAGTATAAGCTCGATACTGTTGCATACTTAGTACATTTGTTTTACATCACATGCTTACATTTTGGTATGACATTTGGTTTGTTTAAATGGGATAAAAATACATTCATTAACATTATTCACGCCGATCGTTAGTAGGTAGTGGTACCATTGGAATTGACAACTCTCGTTCCTGACATCCTAGGTATGTTTGGATGGAAGGAATGACCGAATTCGATACACATAACTCAGATAAACCTTTAATTTGTTTAAGGGTTATCGCCACAGTCTCAAGGCTTGAATGTATGCATTTTCACAATACCGCATAGATGTTTGTATCAGTATAACATGCATTTCCACAAAACATAACTTTGATTTAAACTATGTTTTACTTCAATACCTTGTTTTGTGCATTTTTACCTATGGTTTAGTTGATATATTTCACTTGCCATACATGACATTTTGGTTACACATCACATGATTTACATTTGACACATGAACATTTTGACATTGGTTATACATTACATGATTTACATTTTAACATAAACATTTTGACATGGTTTACACAATAACATTTGACAATTGGTTTAAACACGAACAATTTACATTGGTGGTTTGTTTGGGTAAGTGATTTAAGTAACAAGGCATGTGTAATATGATACAAGCATGGTGGATACGCCGCTGGTACTTCCTATATATAAGTGCTTGTATGATATTACATATTGTAGCGTTATTTAAATCATTTCAATTTAGACATATAACATTTTACACAAATAACATATTTTTCACAAGACATTGTTTTACAAAACAGTTTATTTTATACAACTCAATTTACTTGTTTATTTAATTAACCATACACCTTTCTTTTATATAATCTGATTTTCTTATCACATTTTCATATGATTTATAAAAGTAAACACTTAACAAGATTCATGACCAATATGTTGGATTTAACTCTCTCTCCTTTGGGCGATTCTTGTTCTTCACCATGAATCCTTCTGTTTTTCTTCGTAATCTGATGCATAACAGTCTGTGATTAGAGTTTTGTCTTTTAAAACACTATAACGAACTTGTTAGCATTAGTGATCGATCCAAAACTAGGGTTTGTATTGTTTTTTTCAATCGCTGCCTTAGTAATCCTTTTCGATTCTCTGATTTATTAATCTGGGTGTTATTGATTGAGGTTAGCTGAGACTAATTTAGCTAGGTTGATAACTCTGGGTTAATCGATTAAGGGGTGAGATAGGATTCTAGGGTTTAAAGGATTAGGGTTTTCTTTATTTTGGTTTTCTGGTTTTCGTTTGGTTCTTTGCATGGTTATTTGATTTTCTTGCTGATGGAGGGAGTTGCCAATAACAATCTGAATGTTCGTATAAAACCTGGGGATAACATGTTTTTTGATCGTGGAAAGCCGCCTACAAGAATCCAGGGTTTAGCGTCTCGGGTAGTTGATATTGAAGGTAAACCGTTGATGCCGAGGAGGGGTGTTGTTTCGTCGGCTGCAAGTGAACCTGGTAAATTCAATGTAGTTGATGAGTTGTCTAAAATTACGGTTCCGGTTGAACCCGTTCTAAAAGAGGATGTTAATGTTCCGGTTACTGTACAAGGTCAGTCATATGCAGAAAAGCTTTCTACATCGAAACCTACTCAGAAGGTAAACTTTCGGTTCATGGAAAATTCTAAAGCTGTGGAGGGTGTTGATGCTGATGTTACCATCCCAATTGCTTCAGTTAAACAAGTTCAGGATAGATTTCAAAATGTCTTATTCGGGTATTTTCTGGGAAAAAGGTTAGCCTTTCCGGTAGTTGATTATTTTGTGAGCCATAGGTGGGATAAATATGGGTTACAAAAGTGTATGATGAATGGTAAAGGGTTTTTCTTTTTCAAGTTTACTTCTAAAGATGGTATGGAACAAGTATTGCAAGATGGTCCGTGGCTGATTAGGAATATACCATTATTCCTAAAACAATGGTCGCCGAACACTGAACTGAAAAAGGAAGAATTAAAAAACATACCTGTTTGGGTTAAGATGCATGATGTTCCTTTGGCTGCATATACGGAGGAAGGGTTAAGCTTGATTGCGTCTAAAATAGGAGCACCTAAGGTGCTTGATAATGAAACAACAAAGATGTGTTTAGACTCGTGGGGAAGGAGTAGTTATGCAAGAGCTATCGTAGAACTAGATGCTGAGAAGGAGTTAAAAGAAAATGTAACGGTGGCAATCCCAAATGTCGAAGAGGGAGGGTTCATTAAGAGTATTATTAGGGTGGAATATGAGTGGAAGCCTCCAAGGTGTGATTATTGCAATGTGTTTGGCCATGGGGCTGAGGATTGTCCAACTAATGTCCATACGAAATCGGATAAGGGAGGTAATGAAAAAGAATATGTTGATGATCAGGGATTTAAAAGTGGGAATTACAGGAGAAAGGGGGTTAAAAATCAGTTTAATGTTAAAGATAAGCAGAGATTTATTTATAGGCCAAAAAAACCAACCGAAAAGGATGACAAGCAACCTGATAAGGTGGATGGTGGTAAACCAAGTTCAGCTAATGGTCCGAAAATTCATACTAGCAATACTTTTGATGCATTGAATGATGTGGATGATAATTGGGCATCGCAACCTGAGGAGGTCAGGATTAATGATGAGATAGGGGGGTATAACTTCCTAGACGGCTCGCAACAACCAGGTGATTCGACTAAAACAGGTGCAAGCACACCTGCACAAGGGGTTATCAATGGATAGTATAGCTGCATGGAACATTAGGGGTTTGAACCATCCCCTAAAACAAAAGGAGGTTCGGAATTTTGTTACTGATAATGGGCTGCAGGTTTTAGCTATTTTGGAATCTCATGTTAAGGTAGTGAATCTGGACTCGGTTTGCAAGAATGTGTTTAGGAGTTGGAATTGGACTTCGAATGGGAACTTGTGTAATAAAGGTACTCGAATTGTGATAGGCTGGAATGGAGATAATGTTGATTTAATGGTGTTTCACGCTACTGATCAAGTTATGCATGTTCAAGTTATTTTTAAAAAAGATAAAGCTATGATCAATGTTTCGTTCGTCTATGCGAGCAATAGCGACCAAGATAGAAGGAAGCTTTGGGAGCCTCTAAAGATGCATAAGGGAGTGGTTCGTTCAAACCCGTGGATAATCATGGGGGACTTCAATGTGGTGCTGAATTTAGAAGATAAATGTTTCGGTTCTTCTACTCTTACGGCTGCAATGAAAGAGTTCAATGATTGTGTTAATGTTCTTGAAGTTTTTGATATTAGAGCTCATGGTATGCATTTTACTTGGAATCAACGTCCAAAGAATGGTGTCGGGATCCGAAAGAAATTAGACAGAATAATGGTAAATGTTCCTTTTGTGGATTCTTTTGTGGATGCTTATGGAGTGTTTCTTCCGAATGGGATATCCGATCATTGTCCGGGTGTGGTAAAAATCCGTATGGCCTTTCCAAATAAACCAAAACCATTTAAGTTCCCTAATTTCTTGACACATAAGAAAGATTTTATGGAGGTGGTGAATAGTGGGTGGGCCGTGGAAGTGAGGGGGGTTCCGATGTTTCGTGTAGTCAAGAAACTGAAGGGTTTAAAACATCCTTTGAGACTGTTATTGCGAAAACAAGGTAATCTACATAAGAACGTGAAAGACTTGAAAGCTGAGCTGGAGAGTCTTCAGAGCTCGTTGGATGATGATCCGTTCAATACAGAAATTAAAGAAGCCGAGGGTGTTTGTCTTAAGAAATATATGGAAGCAACATTAGATGAAGAGAGGTTCTTGAAACAGAAAGCAAAGCAAAAATGGCTAGAGGCTGGTGACTCGAATACTGCGTTTTTCCACAATATGGTGAAGTGTAGGAATCATGTGAATAAAATAAATGTGATTAAAGACATCTCGGGAAAAATGTATGAAGGAGAGGAGGTTTCTACGGCATTGGTTAATCACTTTCGTGGGTTTCTTGGAACGAATGGTAGTACGGTGAGTAGGGTCAACCGTGAGGTTTTCGCTACGAAACTAAATCCCCTTGTGGCTAGTTCTATGTGTCGGACAGTAACTCCAGATGATGTCAAGAATGCTATCTTCTCAATTAGTGAAAACAAGGCGCCAGGGCCGGATGGTTTTACTTCTGATTTTTTTAAAAAAGCTTGGTCAACGGTTGGTAGTGAAGTTTCAGCGGCGGTAATCGATTTTTTTGTCACAGGTAGAATGCTTCAAGAGGTGAACCACACGTTCCTCGCTCTTATCCCAAAAATTACTACTCCAGAAATGGTTACGGATTACAGGCCTATATCGTGTTGCAATGTAGTCTATAAGACTATAAGTAAGATAATTACAAGCCGGATTCTTGAAGGGTTAAAAGATATTATAAGCATCAATCAATCGGCTTTTGTTCCGGGTAGAAGAATCTCTGATAATATTCTCCTAACTCAGGAGCTTATGCATAATTATCATCGTTCAACTGGCCCTCCTAGATGTGCGATGAAAGTGGATATTCAAAAAGCTTACGATACAGTGGATTGGAGGTTTCTTCGGGATATTCTTCATGGATTTGGTTTTCGGCCTACTTTTATCTCATGGATTATGGAATGCGTCATAACTTCTTCGTTTTCCTTAAGCATAAATGGGAATATTCATGGTTATTTTAAAGGAAAACGTGGATTACGTCAAGGAGATCCAATGTCTCCGTATCTTTTTACTATGGTGATGGAGGTATTATCGTTGATTCTTTCAAAATCGGCTGAGATGGATGCATCCTTTAGATTTCATAACAAATGTGAGAAGCAAATGATCATTAACTTATGTTTTGCTGATGACCTCTTCCTTTTCTCTAGGGGTGATGTTGGGTCGGTAAAGGTTATTGTGCGATCCTTAAAGGAGTTTCAGGAAGTTTCAGGTCTGATTCCTAGTAATGCAAAGAGTACAATTTTTTATTGTAATGTTTCTAGCTCGGTTAAGGTCAGAATTGCTCAGCTGGTTCCTTTTGAGGAGGGGAAACTCCCAATCAAGTATCTAGGAGTTCCTTTGCTGGCATCGAGGCTGTTAGTCAAAGATTGCAAGGTTTTGGTGGAGCGTATGAGTAAACGGATCACTGATTGGAAAAATAGGTTTCTCTCGTTCGCTGGTAGGCTTCAACTTGTGATATCGGTGCTTTCGTCTATTCATGTTTATTGGGCGTCAGTGTTCATACTTCCGGTTAGTATAATAAAGGAGCTTGAATGCAAAATGAAATGGTTTCTTTGGGGGCATGGTAACCTATCAAAAGGAAGAGCAAAAGTAGCGTGGAAAGAAGTTTGCCTCCCAAAACTCGAGGGTGGGTTGGGGATACGCCGCATTTCAGATGTCAACAAGTCGTTAATGGCGTATCACATTTATAGTCTTCTAGCGGGTAGAGAGTCTTTATGGACTAACTGGGTTCGAAACTATAGGCTGCGTGGCCGCAGTTTATGGGATGTTCCGGTGCAAGCTAATTCTCCTTGGGGTTGGAAGAGACTAATGAAATGCAGACATATTTTTCGGGATTTTTTGTGGTATCAAATTGAAAATGGTCAGAATGCTTTTCTTTGGTTTGACAAATGGAGTGCTGAATGTCCGCTTGCAAATGTTGTTACACATCGTCAAATGGCCAGATACGGATATTCTATTAAATCAAAAGTTGTTGATGCGATTCACAATGGTGAGTGGGCTTGGCCAGACGAATGGAGGACGGTTTACCCGTCCTTGTTTCAGCTCCGGCCGTTGACCCTGTCGGATACCAAAGATAAAATATTGTGGATGAGCTCGGAGGGTAAATTACTTCCTTTCTCGACTAGGGAGGTGTGGGAATCTATTCAGAATCGAAGAGAGCCGGTGGAATGGTCAAACGTGGTTTGGTCGTCTTTTAATATTCCAAAACATGCTTTTTTATGTTGGCTTATCTTCAGGAGGAAACTCTGGACTCAAGACCGTATGATTCAATGGCAACATAGAGTTACGGGTTCTATGAACCAAATGTGTTGCTTATTGTGTTATGCGGATATAGAGACACATGACCATCTATTTTTTCAATGTAATTATTCGAGATCAGTATGGCATAGTGTGCGGAACAAAGTTGACATGAACTCGGTTCAAGAATCGTGGGACGAGATTACGAGTGGGCTAGTTCAGAGAGCAAGGTCCAAAGCTATTTATGCGGTGGGTAGTAGATTGCTGGTTGCAGCGGCGGCTTATACCATTTGGAATGAAAGGAACACCAGATTTTTTAGTAACAAGTTGAGGCCTCCGGAGAAGATTGTTGAGATTATTCTAAACATGGTGAGAACGAAATTAATTACATTCAAGTATAAGCCAACAGCTAATGTTAAGCGTTTCTTGGAAGAGTGGAAGCTGAACAAGGAAGACCTTCTTGAAGATTGAAGACCTTTTATCTAGTTGTTTTGTTCTAGATTAGGTTGTTTGTATGGTTGTTTTCTCGTTGACTCTTTAGCGGTATGCCGCAAAGAGAACTAGGAGGCATTTGCTAGCCTTCTACTTGTTTTTATTGGTTGTTATAAAAATCACCGGGGTAACCCTTTACCCAAAAAAAAAAAAAAAAGATTCATGACCAATTTTTATTAAACACTTCTTTAAACCTAAGTCATGAATCCTATTTTCATAAAACCTATGTATCTCGCCGGCATTTTTATGCTGACGTACCTATTTTCACATATGTTCTTAGGAGCTGTTGCATAGGATGATCGTGACACACTTAGGCAGACTTGTGCCTTAGTGACTTAAAATGAAGATAGACTAGTTTAATCATGTTATGTTCTCTTTGTTTCTTGTTTTAAGACAATGTACTCCACCTTTGTTTATAAAAAAATCATAACTTTAAATACAATGGTTGTGAAACAATAATTCTGTTACAACATTCCCCGACGTTTCCGCCGCGGTTGCATGCTATACGCGGTTGGGGTGTGACAGGGGGGGGGGGGGCTTAGAATCCTTTTGCCACCGCAAGGCTGGCTAATCGTACGCAGCAGGCTCGAAGACCCCTGAGTCTGGAAGGCGCTTGAAGTCTGAACGCTATGTTGAATGTGTGACCGACACTAGGTAGGTACCTGTGCAGGTGAGGCGTCGGTCGGTCCTAGAAACGGTGACAGCGGCGCGAGGAGTTAACGACGGAACGTGCTGCAACCTAGGGATCACCAGGCAGCTCTTTCGCTCTATAGGGATCGGGGGCATAGCACAATTCTTCTTGGAGGAGGGTTGGTTTGCCCGGGTGACGGATCCTGCCATAATGTACTCCTACCTATACTATAGCACCGACACCCGAAGTCGAGCATACATACGACGATCTTCATGCGTGAATAGCGGGGAGGAAAGAAAGGGCGGTAGATGATAATGAGAAAAGGCGCCTCGTGTGGGCGGGCAGGCGGAATGGATGAGCGAAAGGTGTCATGCCATGGAGTGGGTAATATCTCGAGTCTCATGTAAGACAACAAAATGCACCTCGAGGTGCTGCTGAGGAACTGAGGGACCTTCTCGAACACAGGATAGGTAATTGAGAGATAGAGCTAGCCTATTCGTTATGGGAAATCAATGCTCTGGGCCGAATAGAGCTTACCTACAGCACTTGGCTTTCTCCGGCGCATATTAGCATAGCTGCGCTTAATAGGCCGGTTTGCCTTCCTCTCTGGCGGCCTCCTTAACTTACCCCCGCTACACTCTCACTCCAAGCTACGCCTGCTGAGCAAAATGCATTGTGATTTCCTCTTCTGTGGACACACCTATGACCCGGGACGGGAAGAGAAAGATGTTTTTCTACGGCGAGCTTTCTCTCGTAAAGCCAAAGACGCCCCAAGACAAGTTCCAACTGTTGGGAAGGGGACATGATCAATAGAACCTGGTTGGATCCGGGCTGGGAGAGGGGCGCCCATTCCTAACCACTTTCGAAAAGGTTCGCTCATGCTGGAGGGAGCATCCCCACTTAGTGATCGGTCCGCTAGTTCACGCAAATCCGAAGAAGTTATCACGGACGAGTCACATGCAGGGAAACTTGCACGTGTGGTTCTGGCCGGGGTTTCCTGAGGTATCTAATAACCTTGCTTCTGCTCGCCGCTGGCGCACCTCTCCTAACTATTGCCCATTTATTCTGGAATAATCTTTTTAGGAGGGACAATTTTACATATTTCTGCCAAATCCTTCTATTATTAAGTACGGCTGGTACCATTTCGATGTGTTTCGATTCTTCCGAACAAGAGAGGTTTGATGCTTCTGAATCCATTGTACTAATTCCACTTCCTACTCGTAGTATGCTCTTTATGATCTCGCTTATGATTCAATTGCCATGTATTTAGCTATTGAGCTTCAAAGTTTATGTTTTTATGTGATCGCAGCATCAAAAAGAAAGTCTGAATTTTCCACGGAAGCCGGCTCGAAATATTTGATCTTAGGTGCATTTTCCTCAGGAATCTTATTGTTTGGGTACGACCGGACAACTACCGATATCTATTATTATCTTTTCTTATAGTGTTGTTGTTAAATATATATCTATCTATATCGTAAACTATCGGATCGAGTATTACTTAGATGTGAAACTTGTGGACCTCATTGGTTGTGATATTGATCTTACGGGGGGGATGAAATCAAAGAATATATAGAATGACTTGTAGAGACCCTCTATGTAGTTGTTTATCTAGGGTGATGCTATCTTCCTTTAGCCAGACTTCCCGCATTACTGTGATCAAGAGGAAGCGCTATCGTTTCCTTAAGTTAAGAGTGAAGGACTGATATTGGCTCTTTAGGACTGATAGTAGCTGCTCTTCTGGTAGTATAGCTGGTAGCTCTGCTTATGCTAGCTCTCTTCTTTCTTATGAGAAAGATTCGCAATAGGGGCATTTCTCTGTAAGAAGAAGGCCTGTTACAGCTATCAAATATAGGGGATTTACTTCACCTTGAATCACTATCGAAAAATGGCTTTCTTTTTAGCCGCTTTCCTATTTCATTAAGGTAGTTTGCTTACTTAGTGCTTTCGCTAAGGTGACGACTTGAATGAAACTTTCATTATTGATCAGAGGAAAGGGAAGACCTCGATAAGGAAGAAGAACAAGAGCTACATTGGCAGGACTCTCTACAAGTGGAAGGTCGCGTAGGGGCTCTCGGGAAGCTCTTTCCTTTATACCAGAAGGAAGATGGTCGAGGAGATCAGTAGCTAGAAAGCTCCTTTGGGAGAGCAAAGTAGCAAAAAGTATATTACAAAGTACATCACTATTAAGTCGACTACAGTAGTCTCATGAGCATGTAAGTACATCCCCAAGCTTCAAGAGGAACCAAGGAGAAGAATACTCTATAGGAGCAGCAGCAGCAGTGGCCGAGCATCAGTCATCAAGTGAATCAGTAGATGCCCGCGCACGTGAGCAACAATTGTCACACCCCGACCGCGTTAAAACAACGAAACCGCGGCAGAAACGTCGGGGAGTGTTGTAACAGAATTATTGTTTCACAACCATGGATACAAAAGTTTCGTTTCATTGATTCATTAAGAAGTTTACATTGTCTTAAAACCAAACAAACGAGTTACATATCGTCTATCATTGTTATTATGCCACTAAGGCCTCATCCAGATCCTATGTGAACATACATCCTAGCAATCAACATCATGCATCACCACCTGAAACATATGTGAAAACAAAGTCAGCAAAGAAATGCTGGCGAGCACATAGGTTTTATGAGAGTATTGGATTCATGGCTCGTTTACATATTGCAATACCTCGAAAACCTTGTTTTGAAAAGTATATAGTATTGCAACATAACTAACCAACTCAAATCAAGTTGGTTATAGTTTATAAAATCTCGTAGCCATGATTCTTAACCCCAAAACATTTGTTTTAGTAAACCAAATCGTAAAACATCTCGTAAAAACTCGTTAATAAAACTCGTATGGTTTATATCATTTAGAAAACCTCGTTGTGTGACATCGTTTCGAAATTGTTTATCCAAGTGAACTAAATAATGCCACGGGATATAATATGATAAAAGCACTTATATATAAGATGTACCAGCGGCGTATCTACCATGCTTTTATCATGTTACACCCGTCCCATTATCTAATCACAACCCAAAACCAATCGTTTGTTCAAATCGTTTATCTCGTTTAAGTCGTTTCAATTCGCTTAACTCGTCCCAAAATCGATTTCGTTTTAATTGTGAAACTACTTTTGGTCGCCTCGCTAATAACATCCAAACCTTCGTGACTCGACTATCTCGAAATTCGCATTAACAAACCACCAAAGGGTAAGGTAACAATCACAGATTCAGTCGTTACCTACATAACCCCCACACATAACCATGGGTGTAGTCTGATAACGGGATTTGTCAGATCCTATGTTACCATAACCTAATACTGGTCGGTTCGGCCATAATTAATGAATGTTATTCGTTATGTAACTACAACCATCAAGTTTGTTCACATTATCGAAATCGTTATTTGTTTAATATAAACCATGTTAATCATTTTTCAAACCATCGTTTAAACCTCGAAATCATTTAGCACATATGAATCACCCTAAAACATTTGAAACCAGTAAAATAGGGGAACTATGTACTCACATCGAAGTGCAAAGTATCCTGAATCTAAAGAACTCAACAAGCTCAGGCAAATCAAGGAAACTCAAGCAGCACCTAGTAATCGAATCACTAGTAAATAAATCGACACCTAAATCGGAAGATCGGATAGAATGAGGTCTTGTAAACCAAACGAGTATTGGAACTCGTGTGATATGGTTTAACAAAGCCTACATTCTAGATCGGAACCTAACCTAAGTGCTTTCGACCCGTTACGAGCCATTAAGGTAGCTTATGCTACTTTTTTTTTGGGTAAAGGGTTACCCCGGTGATATTATATATTCACAAACACAAAGCACAAGTAGTGTAGGGAGTCTACACTAGTTCAATCATGGGACATGCCCCATGAAAGTAAAACAAGATGAAAAAACACATGAAAAACACTACCAAACGGTAAAACAACTAGACTAGGCACTAGAAACAAAAACCAACACTATTCAATCAGCCAACATCTTCAAGAAGATCAGCTCCAATAATCCCCCAATCACCTAGAAGCCTTCTGACATTTTCACAGTTCTTTAGCTTCGCTCCCATCAATTTGTATCTGACCTGTTGGAAAATAAGTTCAACAATAGCTTCTGGAGGTCTCAACTCATTCTTGAATAACCTAGCATTACGCTCCTGCCATATGAAATAAGCAGTGGCCGCTACCACTAATCTTGCAACATAGTTCCTAGCTGATTTCGACCTGGATCGCACTACGAGCCAATTAACTATATCATCCCATTTAGGTTGAACCGACAACATACCCGCTTTATGTCTGACTTTATGCCAAATCTGATCCGAAAATTTACACTCGAAGAATAGATGATTATGAGAATCATTATTTGCATAACATAGCAAACAACACATCATGTTCATGTTTTTTCTACGCGATATATCCCAGCTCAAAATCTTATCCTGAGTAAGTAACTTACGCCTCATAATCAGCCACATTAAAAACGCATGACGAGGGATGCATTGGGCGAACCAAACAATACGACACCACTCTACCTCCACCTCTCGATGTCTAAGAGAATCCCAAACTCGAGCCGTAGAAAAGTCATTCAGCAGATCTCCTTGTCGCCATAATAGTTTATCATCCTGATTCGGATTAATAGACAAAACATCGAGTTGATTAAGCGTGGGAACTCGATCTCTCCATTCATTAGGCCAGCCCCACGAAGACTCCAAGAAAATATCAGCCACTTTAGCATCCAGATTGAAACCAGCATTCGCAATAAGCCTCGGGGAAAGCAACTGAATCAGCGGGCCTAAACTACTCCATGTATCAAACCAAGCTGATGTCGATAAACCATTCCCGATTTCGGACCAAATAAAACTCCTTATATCTGGCCGAAGCTGAAGCATTTTCCTCCACGACCAGCAACAAGAAGATGGGATATTACAAGCCCAGAAACTCTTACCTCTTAATCTGTATGAATTAACCCACTCAACCCATAAAGATTCACGTTTAGAGAGAATGCTCCATATATGCGATGACATGAGGGCTTTATTAACATCTCCAATACGACGAATCCCTAACCCACCCTCATACTTGGGAACACAAACTGCTTTCCAAGATACCTTAGCCCTGCCCTTTTGAAACGAACTGTCATGAGACCATAGAAAATTACGCATCAAAGCTTCCAAATTAGAAATCACCCGAGCAGGCAAGATAAAGACAGACGACCAATAAATATGCAGGGATGACAAAACCGAAGTAATAAGTTGCAGTCTACCTGCAAACGAGAGTAATTTATTCCTCCAATGCATAATACGTTTTTCAAGCTTCTCCACTAACAGCTGACAATCTTTATATAATAACTTAGACGATATAAGAGGAGCTCCCAAATATCTCACTGGCAACGAACCCTCTATAAAAGGCATCATATTCAGAATAGCAGTTTTAACAAAGGATGGAACGTTAGAGAAAAACACTGTACTTTTCTGGATATTAGGCACCAAACCCGACATTTTCGAAAACGAATTGAGCGCTTTCATGATACATCTGGCCGACGCAATCTCACCCCTTGCAAAAATAAACAAGTCGTCCACAAAACATAGATTGATAATCTGTTGGCGCTCACACTTGTTATGGAATTTAAACGAAGAGTCAATCCTTACCGTCTGATTTAAAATCGCTGTGAGGATCTCCATCACAAGAGTAAAAAGATACGGGGAGATAGGATCACCCTGACGAAGCCCCCTATTACCCTTGAAAAAACCATGAACATCACCATTAATACAAACTGAAAACGTGGTCGTAGACACACAAACCATAATCCAGTGAACCATGCTTCTATGAAACCCAAACCCTATCAAAATGTTCTTTAAGAAAGCCCAATCAACAGTGTCATAAGCCTTCTGAATATCCACTTTGAACGCACATTTAGGAGGACCGATATTTCTATGATAATTATGCATCAACTCTTGCGTTAAAAGGATATTATCAGAAATTTTTCTACCTGGAACAAAAGCCGACTGATTGACACTAACAATGTCATTAAGCACCCCTTTGATTCTCTCAGCAACAATTTTACTGATACACTTGTATAGCACATTACAGCAAGCAATCGGACGATAATCCGTAACTACAGACGGTGAAGGAACCTTAGGAATAAGAACAATAAGCGTATGGTTTAATTCCTTTAGAAGCTTTCCTGTGTTAAGAAAATCAATAACAGCTTTTGACACCTCATTACCCACGATTGGCCAAGCATTTTTAAAAAAACCCGCTGTAAACCCATCCGGCCCTGGAGCTTTATCCGAGCCAATAGAAAACATCGCCTTTTTAACCTCTTCCGGAGTCACCCGCCGAATCATATGAGCCGCAACATCCTCCTCTAACCTTTTAGTAAACAAATCAGGAGTAGGATTAACTGACGTATCACCCGGCATTCCTAAGAATTGCTCATAGTGATCAACAAAAGCTTTGGAAACCATATCATCCGAAAACTCATTCCCTCTAGCATCACGAATAACCTCAATACGACTAAAATGAACTCTGTTTTTAAGCGATGAGTGGAAATATGCCGTGTTCATATCCCCAGCCGCTAACCAGTCCACTTTAGACTTTTTCTTCAAAAACCACTCTTCATCTAATAACGCAGCTTGATAATTACATTGAGTAGTGACTTCCTCATCCCGCAGTGTTTGACTAGTCGGATCATTATCAATATCACTTTGAATTCTATCAAGCTTATCTCTTAACTCTTGAACTTTTTTATGCAAATTTCCCTGCTGAAAAAGTAACACTCGCAACGGAGATTTCAATTGACGAAGTTTTTTAACAACCGCAAATTGGTAAACACCTTCAATGGTCATACCCCAAACCTTCTCCACAAGCGGTAAGAATTCAGGTTTATAGGCCAGAAAGTTTGCAAATTTGAAAGATCGGTGTTTTACTTTTTCAGTTTCCGTGAATCTAACTACACACGGACAATGATCCGATAACCGAGAAGGATGAAACACCGCAACAGCACTCGGATATTTAGCAATAAATTGAGAGTTTCCCATAACTCTATCAATCTTTTTCATCAACCCAATTCCTTTCTTCGGTTTCTGATTCCACGTGTAATGGATACCATAACTTTTTAAGTCTACCATCTCAATGTCATCAACACAATCCTGAAATTCCTTCATGCTCAAAGAAATCGAGGAGCACCCCTTAGATTTATCTTCAAGATTCAACGCCGAATTAAAATCACCTAAGATGACCCAAGGTTCATTAGACACAAAATTCTTATGCAAAGAAAGATTTTTCCACAACTCCCTTCGATTGATATAATAATTTGCTGCATAAATTATGGAACAAAAAATCATTTTTTTCGTCTGTTTAAACATCAACTGAATATGCATAACCTGATCCGACTCCGAAAGCACCATAACATCAAAAATAGACGGATTCCACCCAATAATAATACGTGTTCCTTTATCACAACGGGCTCCATTCGACGTCCAATGCCACGACCGAAAAACAGATTTACACACTTTCGGAAGATTACTCACATCCACATGTGATTCAAGAATAGCACATAAACTCAATTTCAACTCCTTTATAACATGGCGAACCTCTGTTTGCTTAATGGGGCGGTTCAAACCCCGAATGTTCCAAGAAGCGATACTAACCATTGATCACCGATGCAGAAGGAGTGCTTGCCCCTTTTGAAGATTTAATATTAAGCGTTCCTTGCCTCAGAAACCCATCCATCTCAAAGCCATCGTCCTTGTTAAATTCATCAACAAGCTCTTCCTCTTCCAAATTCACTTGATCCGCAGCTGGCCCATCTCCATCCACCTCCACATTAATACTCGGATCATTTAGAATCTCAAAGGGATTAGACGATTGAAAATTTGTCGAACCTTTAACCGGATCTTCCTTCTTTTTAGACACCACAGGCCTATATACGAACTGTTGCTTAGGCTTGTTTATCGGAAAACCATTTTTTCTAGCAATCTTTTTACTATGCACTCCTGTAAACCCATCATCATCAACAACCGGATTTTTATCAGGACGTCTAGCATGAGTTTGCTGCTTACTACCCGTCTCCATCCTTCTAGCATTAATTTGATTCAATTTTTGATGCGGACAATTATCATCTGAATGACCAAAGACACAACAATGGCCACAACGAAGAGGGTACCATTCATATTCAACATACATAGATTCCTTGATAAATCCCTCCCCCTCCAGAGCCGGGATCGCCATTGTTATCTCTTCTCTAAGAGTTTTATCAGCCGACACCTCTATAAGGCCTCTTGCATAACTACTACGACCCCACAAATCCATGCACATTGACGTAGTATAAGAATCCAATAGTTTCGGTTCTCCTATAGTCGTGGCTAACATACTAAGCCCATCTTCCGTATACGCAGCTATCGGAACATCATGAATTTTTACCCAGATTTGTACCTTCTTTACTTCCTTTTTCTCTAATTTAGTCGTTGGGGTCCAAATATTAAGAAAAAGCGGCTGTGATCGAATAATCCACGGCCCATCCTCCAAAACCCTCATCATTCCTGCCTCCTCTGCAAATTTGAAGAAAAAATACCCGTTAGAGTTCATCATAGATTTTAAAATTCCATATTTCTTCCAGTTATTACGAACAAAATATTCAACGACCGGGTACGCCACACGATATCCAAGGAAGTAACCAAACAAGGTATTTGCCATTTTATCTTGGACCATACGAACAGATTCCCTTGGGAGAACAACATCACAACCATCATGCACAGAATCACAAGCTAGAGAACGAAACTTCAGCTTAACAGATTTATTTGCAATTAACGAATCAGCATAAGACTTAGTTTTCGGATAGCTACCAATATCCTCATTAACTCCCGAATACGAACCCTCACATACCGTTTTTTCCACAACCGGCTTCTTCAGCATACCTGTACCCTGGTCGCTAGTTTCATTACTCTTCGGCTCCTCAAGATTCTGATCAGAATTCAGATTGTCAACCATCACCGGCTCTGTGATCTTAATTAATTCATCAATTACATTGATTTTCTTAGGTTCCGATTGCATATCCATGTCCGGTGAAGATTCCTTGGCAGCATCAACCACAGGAACCGGAACATTGATTACATTGCTTGGTCTTGATTCAGCATTCGACTTGAAAATTCCCCTACGCGCAGGTTTCAGATTGCCATCATTCAAAACATGACTACCGCCGCCTTTAGAGAACAATGGAGGCTTTCCACGATCAGGTTGAAAGTCAGATTTCTTACGACCATCCATTCTGAATAAATCTCCTCTCTCAAATACTACGTAAACCAGAAATCATGCACCACAAGAAAACCAGAAAACCGAAAACACAAAAGAAAACAGAAAACAGAAAAAACCCTAATCTAGCAAACCCTAATCCATAGTTTTTACAATATTGAATAGCGAAATTGGTAAATCTATGAATCGACTAACCAACAACTCTATGCAGATTGATCAAACATAAGAAAAGGCCGGCGACTAAGAAACAAAAAGAAAACCCTACTTCCAAACGGACACAAATGCTAACTAGTTCGTTACACAGATTTAGCAAGCCAAATCAATGATCACAGACTGTTATACATTTGATTACGAAAAGAAGGAAGGATCAGCAAGAAGAAAAAATCGCCATGCTAGGAGAGAGCATTAGGGTTTTTTTTAGCTTATGCTACTTTAACGCGTCGTTCGTGTAAAACGCGTTCGAGACGTCTAACTAGTCCTATGACAAGTATTATATGCCTAAACATGTTTAAATATGTTGCATAATCAGTTTAGTGACAAAAGTTTAGGTTACATATGCTTAAAATCCAATTATGCATGAAAAGGGCATTTTGGTCATTTACCTAAGGCATATAAACTACCTATCATACAACTACTTAAACTATGTGACCATAAGGTATAACCTCGGAAGGTTATTCCCTATGCAACTATGGTCACTAAACATGCTTGGTCGGATCCTAATGATCGATCAAACGGGTCAAGTTCGAAAGTCTAAGCGGTGGTTTAGACCCCTTGACTTACGACTCTAAACAAGCACTAAACTAAAAGTGACGAGCTAAACATGTTGGAACATGTTTAACTAAGTTAGAAAACAAGTTTTGATATCAAAACAAAGTGTTTTGATACCAAGAGTAGTTTGGTTGCAAAATACGCTTAAATGCGCATTTTGACCGAAACTACGACTCGTCACTACGCCTAGTCAACGTGGTAATCAGTAGGTATAGTCACAAGGGACTGTAACCGTCGTGATTACGCTCACGTTGCAAAGTTCAAAAGAACTTTGTGTTGACCAAAGACTGGTCAAAGCAGAAAGTCAAACACTGTTTGACTTTCACGCTCGAAAAGCAATAAAAGAACGAAAGAAGCTTACAAAGGGTCCAAGCTAGGGAGAACTTGATCTATAACACTCAGGTATGAAGCAAAGGCTTCAACTTAGAGCATTAAAATGATCAAGGGTGTAGAAAAATGAAAGAGGGCATGGCTACCCAAGGAGGACGAACGTACGTAGTCCTACCCAAGGAGAATACGCAGGATTTATAGTGGCATCCTACCCAAGGAGGATGGCCGTACATATCCTACCCAAGGAGGATATGTAGGTTCCGTTTTAGTTTATTAACCCATTCCCAAACCACCGGGAATCCCATGCCTTGTAGAAAGTGTGAACTCACCTTGGTTTGCTCGGTTTGGTAATGTACTTCTTGTGTTCGTTAACTGTTAGACCCGTTACACGTAACCTAGGGTACAATGTCATATAAATGAGTATACGAGTAGAGTTTTACAATACCCTAGTGTCCAAACAACTCAATGTCTAATGCAATAATTTTTAAGCATACACTTTCGCACAACTCATAATGGATTAATCGTATTTCACACTTTAAGATAATAGGTCTACAACTGTTTCATGTTACATACAATAATAAATTAAGTTATTATCACTTTAGCATAACAAGTTATCCAACCAATTGTTGATATCGATTTATAAGTTGGCTGTGAATATTATTTCAACCATTTCACATGCATGGACCAAAAAGAAAACACCAAAAACGTCTAATTAGTGAGATTCTAATACTCCACAACATTCAGGCAATTGGATTCACTTTGTTATGATCTTTGTAAAATAAAAAAGTATAGATGTTTGTACTTAATATATGATCAACCCACTATCCTTTCTCAATTAATGAAACATATGCAGCCAATTAAAATTAACATATGTAGACCTCATCTCAATGAATTAAAGGGTGCTCAGAACTTTTAATATACAACTATATTCACAAAGTTGTTGGTCCATCTTTCAAACATGAAATCAATTAATTACACATGCATGTGCGGCCCATCTACAACTATACCCGTGCCCAAAGATCACCCCAAAACATCAGGTTATAGCCCATTCCCCATTGGACTCTCACATTATAGCATCTAATTCCTTTAATGGGTTTCGGCCCACTATCCCAAAATTCATTCAATGGATTAACATCCTATCTAACTAACATGATGTCAACTAATCTTGAACACAGTCATCATCATCAAACAATCATATAGTCAATTAAATCTGATCACTTCATTTATTACCTTTTCACTAACCACATGGCCATCAATTTATAAAGTCAAAGTGATTCATGTGAAGTGTGTAACCTCTATTGGACCAATACAATAGTGTTCAGTCAAAGCACATGGGCCATCACAACAATCAATGACTACATGATCTAACATCAGCAGACATGATTACAACTAACCAGCCATATCACGTGCACTTTTAGTTCAGCATTATCAACATGCACATACATCATATTTACAAACACTTGCTGCCATCTATTATCAAACAATTCGAAGTCATGCATCAAATCATTGTTAGCACAGACATATCATATCAAAATATAGTTAACACGTGATCGCATATACCCAAACAATCAATCAAATTAAACAAACATGAGGTAGTACTAACCAGAACTCGACTGATCCAAGTACTATCTCGAACAGGGGGGGGGGGTCTGCCACTGAATTCGTGCGATCAGGAGGAGGCTTTAGGGTTTTTGGCTTGTGTTTTGAGTTTTAGTCTAATCAAAACCATATTACACATTCATATAATTGTGAGGGTTTGGGCGGTTCACATTCTTAACCGAAGTGGGCTCAAACCCACTCACTTGGGCCGCCACTTTAATTGACAAACGTAGTAAAGTTTGGGCTTATGAACATGTGTGTGAGATCTCAAAGTGTCGGCCCAACCTACCCCCAAACATACAAATCAAATGAGTAATCCGTGAGGGGGTTTGGGTCCAGATTCTACGGGCTTGGCTACTTAAATGGGCCGATGTGGATTAGAAGTAAAACATATGTACAGGTGGCCCAATAATACGCTCAAGCAATCACATTTACTCTTGACAATAATAACATAATAAATATTTAACAAAAAGTTTAGTTATAGAAAGTGTCAGATATAAGTTGATGGGGCTCAGATTCAAGAACACTGCTAGAGTTCGGGATTTACTGGAGAAGTGGGATATTCATGGAGCTGATTTACTGATGGATAATGGTTGAGTCCGTATAGTTCAGGAGTCTTTTTGTTCTAGATAGTTTGTCTAGTGGTCGTTTTTGGTTTTACGTTTTGTTGTTTATTTTGGCTTTACTTTCATGGGGGTATGTCCCATGTCTGAACTAGTAAGGATGTTACCTTACTACTTGTTTTCTTTTTTGTGAATATATAGAATCACCGGGGTAACCCTTTACCCAAAATAGAATGAGAAAATTATGGAAAGTTATGATCGCGAGATTAAACAACACTAACCTCGTAAGTTCGGGTTGTCACATCATCCCCAACTTGAAAGAAATTTCGTCCCGAAATTTAGCACGTAGTTACTGAGGAAGCTAGTTAGGTTGCATGGTTTCCTGGTTTTCCTGGGGTGTCACATCGAGCTCTTGAACGATTACGAATATGCGATCAAGTATCATCCGGGCAAAGCCAATGTTGTGGCCGACGCCCTCAGTCGAAAGGATACTGTACCTAAGCGTGTACGTGCGTTACAGCTTACCATTCACTCTAACCTTCCCGCTCAGATTCGTGATGCTCAGGTCGAAGCATTGAAAGCAGAAAACATCAGGGTTGAGTCCCTGCGAGGATCAAGGAAACGGTTAGAATAAAAGGAAGACGGCGCCTACTATGTTAACGGACGCATCTGGGTTCCACTTTATGGAGGCTTACGCGAGCTTGTGATGGATGAAGCACATAAGTCTCGTTATTCGGTACATCCTGGTTCGGATAAGATGTACCACGACTTAAAGGCTACATACTGGTGGCCTAGCATGAAAGCCCACATAGCAACCTACGTCAGTAAATGCTTGACTTGTGCTAGGGTCAAGGTCGAATACCAGAAACCATCAGGCCTACTTCAACAACCAGAGATACCTAAATGGAAATGGGAGCAAATTTCCATGGATTTCGTTACTGGCCTACCTAGATCTCAAGGCGGAAATGACACTATTTGGGTGATAGTGGATCGATTGACTAAGTCTGCACACTTCTTGGCTATCAAGGAAACGGATAAGTTCTCTACTCTAGCAGACATCTACCTAAAGAAAGTAGTATCAAGGCACGGAGTGCCAACCTCCATCATTTCTGATCGTGACTCACGTTTTACATCTGAGTTGTGGCAAGCTATGCACAAGTCTTTTTTTTTTTTGGGTAAAGGGTTACCCCGGTGATTCTATATATCAACAAAACAGAAATACAAGTAGCGTGGAGAAACCCACACTAGTTCAAACATGGGACATTCCCCATGAAAGTACACCAAAGAACAAAACAAAAACAACCAAGCACTACCAAATAAAAACGACTAGACTATAATCTAGAAAAAAGAAAACCAAAAAAAATCAGCCGCCATCATCATCGAGCGTGTTGCTATAAATCTCCCATGCTTCCAATAGTTTACGCACCCTATTACACTCCTTAAATTTTACTCCAATTAGCTTATACCGAACGGTTTGCAAGATTAAATTGCTCAGAACTTCTGGAGGTCTTGTTTGGTTCCTGAATAGTCTAGCATTTCGCTCCTGCCACACAAAATAAACAGCTGCAGCAACTATAAGCCTACTAATATAATTCATCGCTGATTTAGAAGTAGCTCTAGTCCCCAACCAATCAATTATAGCATCCCAGGCTGGGCCAACCGAGTTCATCCCTCCTTTATCACGAATTTTGATCCAAACTTGAGTAGAATAATTGCAATCAAAAAACAGATGGTCGTGAGAATCAACATCCGCATAGCACAAAAGACAACACATCATATTCATATTTTTCCTTCTGGCAAACTCCCATTGAAGAATCTTGTCTTGTGTCAAAAGTTTGCGACGAATCACCAGCCACATAAAGAAAGCATGCTTAGGAATACATTGTGAAGACCAAACAAATTTAACCCAATCTACCTCCTCTGCTCGACATCTAAGCGACTGCCAAACCTGATGTGAAGAATGCTCAACTAACTCATTACCATCCTTCCACATAAGCTGATCAGGGGCGTTAGGCACCGTATGGATATTATCCAATTGTATTAATACCGGAAACATGTCCCTCCACGCAACAGGCCACCTCCAAACCCCATTAACATAAATCTCCTGAACCGAAGTGTTTAAAGAAAATCCCGCATTTGAGATTGTTCTAGGAGTTAGAAAATTACCAAGAGGACCAACTTGACTCCGTAAATCATACCAGGCTGATGTGTTACTACCATCACCCAATTTAGACCAAACAAAGTCTCGAATAAAAGGTCTCAGCTGTAACATTTTCCGCCAACTACACGAACTATTCGGCACAGCCTTACAAATCCAAAAACTATTACCTTTGAGCCTGTATGAATGTATCCAAGCCACCCAAAGAGAGTCTCGTTTAATCAGAATACTCCAAATATGAGAAGTGATGAGCGCTTTATTGACATCTCCAATCCTACGGATACCTAAACCACCTTCATACTTAGGAACACAAATAGCCTTCCAAGACACTTTGGCCTTTCCCTTATGAAATGATCCATCCCCCGACCAAAGAAAGTTTCGCATTTTAGCTTCCAACTCTAGAGTGATACGAGTAGGAAGGATAAACACAGACGACCAGTAAATATGCATGGAAGAAAGAACCGAATTAATAAGCTGTAACCTACCCGCAAAAGAGAGAAGCTTATTTTTCCAGTTGGAAATCCGCTGATCCAATCTTTCAACAAGAATACTACAATCTTTGTAAACAAGGCCAGATGATATAAGAGGGACCCCCAAATACTTAACCGGTAAAGAACCTTCAACAGAAGGCATAAAGCTCAAAATATTTTGTTTAACCTGAGATGGCACATTGCAAAAAAAACCCCGTACTCTTTTGGATACTCGGCACTAACCCGGACATATTCGTAAAATTTGCGAGAGAGTTCATGATACACTAAACCGAGCTAATATCACCTCTAGCAAATAAGAATAGGTCATCAGCAAAGCACAAGTTAATTATACGTTGCTTCTCACATTTGTTGTGAAACTTGAAAGACTTATCAAGTCTTGTAGCCCGCTGTAAAATGCACGTCAAAACCTCCATAACAATCGTGAAAAGATAAGGAGATAAGGGATCACCCTGACGAAGACCACGCTTACCCTTAAAATAACCATAGACATTTCCATTAACACAGATCGAATAAGATGTTGTAGAAACACACATCATGATCCATTCCACCATCTTAATATTGAAGCCAAAACCAATCAAAACATTTTTCAAGAAGCACCAATCAACCGTATCATAGGCTTTCTGAATGTCCACTTTAAAAGCACAACGAGGGGGGCCTGAATTACGATGGTAGTTATGCATTAATTCTTGAGTGAGAAGAATATTATCTGAAATTTTCCTACCAGGAACAAAGGCCGACTGGTTTATACTAACCACTTGATGAAGCACATCTTTTATCCGATTGACAATTATCTTGCTGACACATTTGAACAGAACATTGCAACAGGCTATTGGCCGATAATCCGTAACTATAACCGGAGAGGGTTTCTTCGGAATAAGAGCAATAAGTGTATGATTAAGTTGGCCAAGCAATCTACCTGTATTAAAGAAATCCATAACTGCCATAGAAACATCATTTCCAACTATCGGCCAGGCGAATTTAAAAAAGGCAGCAGTGAAGCCATCCGGGCCTGGAGCCTTGTCGCTACCAATAGAAAACATAGCTTTCTTTATTTCTTCAACCGTAACCGGACGAATCATATGATCAGCATCATTTGGGTTGACAAATTTCGTAAAAAGATCAGGAGTAGGATTCATAGATAAATCATCTTGACACCCCAAAAAGACCTCATAGTGTTTAACAAAAGCATCCTGAACAGATTCACCTTCATACACCACTCCATTAGTGTCTGTCACAACTTGAATTCTGCTTCGATGGTTTCTATTTTTCACTGTTGCATGAAAAAAAGCAGTGTTTGAATCACCAGCTTTCAACCATTCCATCTTAGACTTTTGCTTCAAAAATCTTTCCTCATCCAGCGAAGCAACCTGAAATTTCGAGTTTAGTGTCGTCTCTAAAGCACGAAGCTCCACATTCATCGGATCCTTATCAATCTTCGCTTGAATAGCATCTAATTGATCTCGAAGTTCAGTCACTTTTTTATGAAGATTACCCTGAGAAAATAATAAAGCACGCAAAGGACTCTTTAACAGCCTAAGCTTTTTCATAACTCGGAATTGATGCACCCCATCTACATTCATCTCCCAACCATCCTTAACAATTTTTAGGAATTCAGATTTATGAACCAAGAAGTTGGCAAACTTAAAAGGCTGACGTTTCTTTGGAGTATCTCTATGGATTGTTAGAACACATGGTGAGTGATCCGACAACCTGTAGGGATGAAATACTGCTATAGCATTTGGGAAATCGGATATAAACGAAGTATTACCCATAATACGGTCAATTTTCTTGAGAAGCCCCACACCCTTTTTCGGCTTTTGGTTCCACGTGTAATGAAAACCCGACTGATTTATATCCATAACTTCAATCTCAGACACACAATCTTGAAAATCACGCATGCCCGTAGAAATGGATGAAGCCCCCATCGATTTATCCTCTAGATATAGCGCTGAATTAAAGTCACCCATTATCAGCCAAGGCTTATCCCCAACCATCTGCTTATGCACAAGTCCTTTGGTTCTCGATTAGACATGAGCACGGCATATCATCCACAGACAGATGGGCAGTCTGAACGCACCATCCAAACCCTTGAAGACATGCTTAGGGCATGCGTGATTGATTTTGGCAATGGTTGGGAAAAGCACCTCCCTTTGGTGGAGTTTTCGTACAATAACAGCTACCATACCAGTATTCAGGCCGCTCCGTTTGAGGCATTGTACGGACGTAAATGCCGATCACCTCTTTGTTGGGCAGAAGTTGGTGACAGCCAAATCACAGGCCCAGAACTTGTAGTAGACACGACTGAGAGGATTGCTCAGATACGACAGCGAATGGCGGCAGCTCGTGACCGTCAGAAAAGCTATGCTGATAAGCGAAGGAAACCACTCGAGTTCCAGGTTGGGGATCGAGTGCTACTTAAAATCTCACCGTGGAAAGGTGTAGTTCGTTTTGGCAAACGAGGCAAACTCAATCCACGTTATGTCGGACCGTTCGAAATCATTGAGAAAATTGGCAAAGTCGCTCAAGTTGAATCTACCTGAAGAACTCAGTGGAGTTCACAACGTACTCCACGTGTCAAATCTGAAGAAGTGTCTGTCAGATGAGACCCTCATAGTTCCTCTCAAGGAGCTCACCATCGACGATCAGCTGCGATTCGTCGAGGAACCAGTAGAGATTACTGATCGAGATATTAAGGTTCTCAAGCGTACCAGAATACCTCTTGTTCGAGTTCGTTGGAACTCCCGTCGTGGCCCAGAGTATACCTGGGAACGAGAAGACCAAATGAAACTCAAGTATCCCCAGTTGTTTAAGAAAAGTGCAACCACTACTGAGACTGAAGCTACTGCAGAATTTCGGGACGAAATTTCCAAACCAACGGGGGGATGATGTGACACCCCAGGAAAACCAAGAAACCACGCAACTTAACTAGCTTCCTCATTAAACATGTGCTAAATTTCGGGACGAAATTCTCTTAACAGGGGGAGAATGTGACAACCCTCAAAAATTTCATGTATCCATACGATTCATTAATGTTAATTAAAGTGCTTGATGTCTGTGCTGAATTACTTAACTGCTTTCTGGTTACTGTGTCATACTTACATGTGCTTGTAAACATACTAGTCTTGTAGAGAAAATTGACTAAATACTCATGTATGCCTTCCCAAGTGTTGGGAATTAAAAGTGTTACAAAAAGATATATAAAAGACACTAAACGAAATAACTTAGCACTTTAACGAACCAGTATCAAACCGAACAACCGGACATTACCCGGAACACCAAAATAATGCTAGAAGCATTGTTTTTATTTTTCTGAACTAGTTATGGTTCCCGAACATCATAACATATCCTATAAACACGTAATATACATAACACCCTAACTAGTTCACATAACATCACCCTAAAACGAACCCTAAAACTCTCTCTCTAGCTGGCGATTTTGTTCTTCCCATGAACCCTTGGTTTTCTTCGTGATCAAGATGTATAACAGTCTGTTATTAGTGTTTGATTCGTCAAGATACTGATAAGAACTCGTTAGCATCTTCTAATCGATCTAAATCTAGGGTTTTTCTTTCTTCCTGCCGTCTCTCTGATCTTTGAATTCAAGTTGGTCGTATAGGGTTGTTAGTTTATCGATCCTTTTCTGATTTACTGACTAGTCTATATGATTTTACAAGGTTCGCAGATTAGGGTTTAGCTAGGTTTTAGGGTTTGTTCTTTTTCCGTATTTTGTTTCACTGGTTTCGGGGTTTTTCTGGTGCATGGTTGTTCGTTTTTTTGGCTCAGGAGAGACTGATTATTTCAGTAATGAATGATCGTAAGAAATATGGCAATAACAATCAGGATATTCGGCTGAAGACTGCTACGTATGATCGAGGGAAACCTCCATTGTCGTTCAAGGGTGCAGATGGGAATCCGTTACAGCCTCGTCGAGGAGTGGTCAAGATTTCACAGCAAGAACCTAGGCCTATTAACGTCATTGATGAGCTCACAAAGGTAACTATTCCAGTTGATATTATCCAACCGACTGCTATGGGAGAAGGTGATAATGGTGCTGATCCTAATCTTGAAGGATTAGAGGGAACTAAGGATGATAGTGTTGCTCTTGAATCTGTGCTGAAACCTATGTCGTATGCTGAATCGGTTGGGGTTTCTAACTCTAAACAGGTTAATTTTAGATCCCTAGCTAGTCAAGAAGTGCAGGATGGTTGTGATGTTGTCCTTCCTCGGGAATCTGTCAAGTCTGTTCAGGATAAACTTGCTAATACACTGTATGGATATTTTCTGGGAGATCGAGTTGCTTACCCGGTTATGGAGTACTTTGTGAGAAATAACTGGAAGAAACATGGTTTGCAAAAGTCTATGATGAATTCAAATGGCTTTTTCTTTTTTAAGTTTGCTGACAAGGAGGGTATGATGAATGTGCTTAAGGGAGGTCCTTGGATTATCCGATCTCAACCCTTATTTCTCAATATTTGGTCGACCGCTTCAAAGTTAGAAAAGTCAGAAGTTAAGAAAGTTCAAGTGTGGGTTAAAATTCATGAAGTCCCACTAGCTGCATACACAGAAGATGGTTTGAGCATGATTGCGACAGCTATTGGGGAACCGAAACTATTGGATTCGTATACCACTTCAATGTGTTTGGATGCTTGGGGGAGGAGTAGTTATGCTAGAGCTTTAGTAGAAATATCTGCTGAAAATGAGTTTAAGGAGGAAATAATAATTGCGGTTCCAGATCTGGATGGGGAGGGTTTTGTGAAAGAAAAGTTGTATGTGGAATATGAATGGAATCCTCACAGGTGTGCTCATTGCAAAGTATTTGGACATTCTAATGATAATTGCCCAAAGCAACCAAGAAAACCCATGAAGGGTGAGAATAAAGTTCAAAAACAACATGTTGGTAAACAGTCGCGTGGTCCTGTGAAGACCCCAGTTGTTGATGAAGAGGGATTTACGGATGTTGATGGTAAAAAGGTAGCTAGGAGGACGGGTTTCCCAGTTTCTAAACCGAAGCCGAAGTTTGAATACAGGCCGATTGGTTCTAAATCGCATGGAGGGGCATCTACTTCGAACACGTCTACTAGTTTTGTTTCACAAAATCCGTTTGATGTTTTAACAGAGGATCAGGGTAACCGGGGGCAGCCGACTAAGGAGTCGGGCAATGACTTGGGCGAATCTGATGATGAAGAGGTGGATGAGGTGTACAATGAAACAAATGAGTTTATTCTACAGGGTATCACGCCTAATGTTAAAAAAGGGGCAAGCACTCCTTGTCAAGAGGTTATTAATGGTTAGTTTAGCTGCCTGGAACGTTAGGGGGTTGAACCATCCTCTTAAGCAAACGGAGGTTCGTCAGATTGTTAAAGATAATAATTTAAGTTTCTGTGCTATTCTTGAAACTCATGTTGATGTGGATAATTTAGATAAGGTGTGTAAACGTGTTTTTAGAACTATGGAATCATACTCAAACCATCTTCCGTATAACAGCCATGGAGGTTCTCTGGGCGAATAGGGCGAATTGGGTGTTCCTGTGAAATCAGTCCTCCTTTCAATTCAATCCTGGTTCTGATCGATCTTGCTTAGCATCTAGGGAGTACCTGATTACGCTCCTTAGTTTCTAATTGATTGAAATCAGCCTAGGGTTTTTGCGAGTATAGGATTTCTGTCTATTTCGTTCGTTCGACTAAGCTATTGATTTCTGGTTTCGAGTTTAGGGTTCCAGTTTTTCTATTTCATTAATTGATTGCTTTCAGTTGTTGAGTTTAGGTTTCCGATTGGCTTCTGGTTGGGTTTTGATCGAATTCAGCTTGACGACGGCTAGGGTTTTGATTGATTTCAATTGGTGAGTTCGGCTAGGGTTTGTCACGGCTGCCTTTGTTTCAGCCGGCATAACTTTTACCGAATTTCTCTTGACGGCTGCTAGGGTTTGTCAATATTGGAATGGATGAACTTAACAGTTCTGGTGGAAACCAACAGGATATTCGTGGGAAGCCACGATTATCGTTTGAAGAAATTGCTGCACGGTTTCTTGATGTTGATGGGAACAATTTGCAGCCAAAGCGTGGTGTAACGATTGGAACACAAAATGACCCTAAGTCTTCAAACATCAGCGATGATCTCACCAAGGTCACAGTTCCGGTTCGTTTGGAAAAACGGGATGTCGAAAAGTCAGACAACTTTTGGGATTACCCTAGCAAGTATACGCCACAATCAGACCTATTTGGTGAATCTTTTTCGGCAGACAAGAGGAAACAAACAGGTTCTGGTTCTGGTTCTGCGGAACAATTATCCTTTGCGAATGTTGTGAAGGATTCTAAAGAGAAGGTTAAGTTTAGGGTGATGGAATCGAATGAGGCTGTTGACGGAGCTGATGTTGTCATTCCACTGTCTTCAGTTAAACAAGTCACTGACAGGTATGCGAACACTTTGTATGGTTATTTTCTGGGTAAACGGCTGGCATTTCCTGTTGTTGATTTCTTTGCAAAGAACAATTGGGCAAAATATTGTTTGTCAAGAATTATGATGAATGCACACGGGTTCTTCTTCTTTAAGTTCAAAACGAAAGAAGGGATGGATCAAATGTTAGAGGATGGTCCGTGGATGATAAGAAATGTCCCAATAATTTTGAAAGCATGGTCGGCCTCTATCAAGTTGGAAAAAGAGGATTTAAAAGCTATTCCGGTTTGGGTCAAGATGCATGATGTGCCGTTAGCGGCATTTACTGAGGATGGGCTTAGTTTACTTGCATCTAAGATTGGGGTGCCTATGATGTTAGATTCGTATACGGCCACAATGTGTGCGGAATCTTGGGGAAGAAGCAGCTATGCTAGAGCTCTTATTGAAGTTCAGGCAGGGGTTGATTTAAAGAAGAGTGTTACTGTTGCAATCCCATCTTTGGAGGGTCTTACTCATTCAATGGTGGAGGTTAAAATTGAGTATGATTGGGAGCCTTTAAGATGTTCATCTTGTTGTGTTTTCGGTCATGAGGACAGCTCGTGTCCTAAGAACCCTCAGGTAAATTTGATTGGGGATACTGAGAAGAAGAAAAATGATGACTTTCAGGTCGTAGGTGCCAAAAAGAAGAAACCGAATAATCAAGGGCTTCATATAAAAAATCAGAAGCCTAAGTTAGTCTACAGGCCAGTTGTCAAACCTAAACCGAAATCGTCTATGTCGAACCCGATGATTAATCAGGTCTCAACATCGAACTCATTTGGTATTCTAAATGATGAAGACGGCAATCATGGAGGTACCACTGTGGGGCAAATAGAGAAGAAGGAGAAACAGTCGAGTGACAGGCAGGATTCGGATGAAGAGGAGGTCGTTGAAGTCTACAATGAAACTAGTGATTTTATGACATCGGGTACTCATCCTTTTTCTTCGAAAGTAGGGGCAAGCACCTCTTCCACAAAATTCTCAAATGGATAGGCTATTGTTGGTTCGTTTGAAGGGGTTGTCGGTTTGTGGCAGCTTTATATTTGATGATGGCGGTTGAGGATTTTGTTTTTGTTTTTGCATTGTTTTGTCTACTAGATCTCTCTCTTGATGTATAGTAGGCTAGGTTATGGGGTGTCATAGATACTTTGTTTTGCTTTGTTATACATATATGGGGCATGTCCTATATATGAACTAGTGTGGAACACATCCTCACTACTTGTACTTATTTGTGGTTGAATTTTAATAGAATCACCGGGGTAACCCTTTACCCAAAAAAAAAAACGTGTTTTTAGAACCTGGGATTGGACGTCTAATGGTGGTCGATGTAATAAGGGCACTCGCATCATTATTGGTTGGAATCCTGGGATCGTTGATGTTATGGTTCTGGCTCAAACCGATCAGGTTATGCATGTTCAGATTATTCTCAAAAATGAAAAAAAAAAGTGTTTTTTTGTTCCGTTGTGTATGCAGCGAATTACTATGTCTCTAGGAGAGAATTGTGGCACCAACTTTCTATGCATAAATCTCTTGTTTGCAATAGTCCGTGGATAATTATGGGAGATTTCAATACAGCTCTAATGCTCGAGGATAAGTCTATGGGCACATCTTCTATTACAGCTAGTATGCGAGAATTTCAAGACTGTTTGACGAATATAGAGGTTTTTGATATCAATAAAACGGGTTTTCACTTCACATGGAATCAAAAACCTAAGAAAGGAGTTGGTCTTCTTAAAAAGATAGATAGGATCCTCGGTAATACACAGTTTGTTGATGAGTTTCCTGACGCGTTAGCCACGTTCAAACCTTATCGTTTGTCAGACCATTGTCCGTGTGTTCTCAAACTGTCGAACCCGGTGAAAGCTAAGCCGAGACCTTTTAAATTTGCCAATTTTCTGATCCACAAAACAGGTTTTCTGGATATTGTGGCAAAGAATTGGGAAACTCCTGTTAGTGGTGTTCATCAGTTCTGTGTTGCTAAGAAACTTCGATTGCTAAAGTCTCCTCTTCGTGCTCTTTTATTCAATCAGGGGAACTTGCACAAGAAGGTTGTTGATCTTCGCGGTAAATTGGAGTGTATTCAGCAGTCTATTGATGGTGATCCGTTGAATGAGACTCTTCGTTTTGACGAAACTCAAGTTCTTCGTGAGTATCAAGATGCTTGTCTAGACGAGGAAAGATTCCTGAAGCAGAAATCTAAGGTTGACTGTGTCACACCCCGACCACGTATAACATACAAGACGTGGCGGAAACATCGGGGAGTGTTGTAACAGAATTTATGTTTCATAACCATGGATACCAAAAAGTGTTTTGTTTTATTAAACATTGAATAATTACATCGTCTGGAAATCTAAATACACAATTTAAACATTTTCTATCATTGTTATTGAGTCACTAAGGCCTTGTCCAGTCCTATGTGAGCATGCATCCTATCAATCGATATCTTTCAACAATACCTGAAACATATGTGAAAACGAGGTCAGCAAAGAAATGCTGGCGAGATACATAGGTTTTGTGAAAATAAGATTCATGACTTCTGTTTTAAAAAAAATGTTTAGTCATGAACCTTGTAATTTGCTTTGTCTTTGTAAATCATTTGAAAAATAATAAGTTCAGATGATATGTACAAATAAAAGAATAATGCATGATTAAATGGATAACCATGTAAAATGAGTTTGTATCAGTTAAGTTGTTTGTAAATAAATGTCTTGTGAAAAGTATGTTATTTGTATAAAATGTTCTATGTATCAAACTGAAATGATTCAAATAACGCTACGACATGTAATACCATACAAACACTTATATATAGGAAGTACCAGCGGCGTATCCACCATGCTTGTATCATATTACACACGCATTGTTACTTAATCACTTACTCAAACCAAACCAACCAATGTAAACCATGTAATGTATAACCAAAATGATATGTATGGCTAGTGAAATGCATCAACTAAACCATAGGTGAAACGCACAAAACAAAGTATTGAAGTAAAACTTGGTTTAAATCAATACTATGTTTCGTGGAAATGCATGATCAAATGTAAATCATGTCCAAATGTTTACCCAATCGTTAATCGTTCTTGTTTTAATTGTTCAAATCGTTCTTGTTGTTTTAATCGTTCAAATCGTTCTTGTTTTAATTGTGAAACTACTTTATGGTCTATTCTTTAATAACATTCAAACCTTCTTGACTCGTTCATCGTTCCAACTCGTTCTCGTTCTCGTTCTTAACAAACCCTTACCAAAGGGTAAATTAATAATTACAGATTCAGTCGTTACCCAAAATACCCACACATAACCATGGGTATAGAGAACAACGGGATTTGTCAGATCCTATGGTACCATAACCTAATACTGGTCGGCTTGATCATTGCTAATGAATGTCATTGGTTATGTAACTACAACCAACAAGTTTGTTCACTTTATTGAAATCGTTCTTGAAACCATTGTAATTGTTTTTGAAACCATTGTAATCGTTCTTGAAACCATTGTTATCGTTCTTGAAACCACATTGTAATTGTTTTTGAAACCATTGTAATCGTTCTTGAAATCATTGTTAAAACATTTAGCACATATGAGTCACCCCAAAACAGTTGAAAACAGTAAAAGAGGGGAATAATGTACTCGCCTGAGAGTGCTTAGGAGTCTTGAACAACTACCAAGTAAGCTAGAGGAGTCCCGGAAATCAAACGGTACCTAATATAGGTAACTACATAAATAACCCGGACCTAAATCGGAAGACTGGGTAGCAGGAGGGTTTGTAAACCAAATGAGTGTAGGAACTCATATGATATGGTTTAACAAAGCCTACATACTAAATGAAACTTAACCTAAGTATTATCGACCCATCGCGACCCATTAAGGTAGCTTATGCTACTTTAACGCGTCGTTTGCGTGAAACGCGTTCGGACCGCCTAACTAGTCCTATGACAAGTATTATATGCCTAAACATGTTACATAATCAGTTATGTGACAAAAGTTTAGATTACATATGCTAAATTACCAATTATACATGAAAAGGGTATTCTGGTAATTTACCTAAGGCATATAAACTACCTATCATACAACTAATTTAAACGATGTGACCATAAGGTATAACCTCGGAAGGTTATTCCCTATATACTATGGTCACCTAATGTGTTTGGTCGGATCCTAATGATCGACCAAATGGGTCGGGTTCGAAGGTATAAGCGATTTATTAGATCGCTTACCCTACGACCCTAGACAACGTGGTTATCAGTAGGCATAGTCCCAAGGGACTATAACCAACGTGATTACACTCACGTTGCGAAGTTCAAACGAACTTCGCATTGACCATAAACTGGTCAATGCAGAAAGTCAAACAAAGTTTGTCTTTCAGACTCGAAAGACTCGAAAAGCAATAAAAGAACGAAAGAATACTTACGAAGGGTCCCCGAATGCTAATCTAGATCACAATAACTCAGGTATGAAACAATGGTTCCAACTTAGAGTCACTTAGATCAGATTCTAGTGGTTTTGGAGTAATGGGGGGTGGGGTATTTATAGTTTTCGGGTAACCGTTAAGATCGTTTGTCGAATATCGTGCCTTAATCGTATCCGTACAAGTGTCGGAAAGTTATGGTGCCTAAAAACAATCCTTATCAGCTGAAAATGCAAGTGGTGAGTGTGTGGTGGTGGTTAAAACAGCTGGAATACGCTGACTGTTCGATCTTATCTGATCAGAGAGGCTGACGCGGGCCGCCTAAGATTTAAGCTTGGCTCACGCGGGCCGCCTAGCTCTTCAGATCAGAAAACAAGTTTCAGAATCTACAGTTTTGGTCCCTGCACGTGTTTAAGCCCATTTCCGTCACTTCTAAGGCCCGTAAAGCCAACTTTAAGGCCCTAAAATGTTGCCTAAACATTGTGGACATGAAACATGCTCAAAAATATGCCGGGTGTTGGTTCGTTTGGTCGTACGAACGCGATGTTCGCTTAATTACGACGGAATGCGCATAAGCGCGAAAAACGATCCAAATGACGCAACGAATGGATTTTTGGCAAGTCAAACACTAAAGCATAATATAGTCATGCTTACATAAATTTTTGGATGTCCGGATGTATTCAGAACGTAAGTTATGCGCGAAAATGCAAACTTGTGCACTTTTTTGACACTTTTAGTCCCTGAATGACCCAAAAGTTTATTTTAGCATACCGAACCCCTCAAAGCCTATTTCTAAGCTATGTAAAGGATATTTATGGTATGTTTAACTTATGGTCATGTTCCGGAATGTTCGTTACAGTTCAAATTGGCATACTTTCACAGTTTGTCAAGTTTAGTCCCTGTAAACGAATTAACTTGTTTTTGCCATACCAAACCTTTCAAAATCTTATTTCTAAGTTATGTAAAGGTTATTTAAGGTATGTTTAGCCTATTTCACTATTCCGGAGTGTTCGTTGCATTAAACTGGTTATATTTACGCATCGGTGCGCGTATAACCTTCCAGAAAGCGATTTAGAGTTTGAATTCGAACAAAATTTGATATGTGCAAATGATACACATATTTTTACAAATCCCAAGTATGAAATACAATATTTCATTGGTTTGGTATTTGTTTGATGGTCGTGGAGGCACAGGTGTTACAGACTGGTTGAAAGCAGGGGATGCTAATACAGCTTTTTTTCACATGTCTTTGAAGAGTAGGAACCATTTCAGTTGTATTGGTTCGATTACGGACTCGAATGGCATTTATTTTGAAGGTGAATCCGTTCCAAAGGCTTTTGTCAGCCATTTTGAGAAATTCCTTGGTTGCAATGGTGATGTGTCTCTTGTGCCGTCTCCTGAGCTATTTTTCAAGCGGCTCGATCCTAATGTTTCGGTTAACATGATCCGCCAGGTTTCGGTTGAAGAGGTCAAATTAGCTATGTTTGATATTGGTAATGATAAGGCTCCTGGTCCTGATGGATTCACTGCGGCTTTTTTTAAAAGTGCTTGGCATATTATAAGAAGTGAGGTAACTGATGCTATTCGGGATTTCTTCCGCACATGTAGACTTCTTCAAGAACTTAATCACACGCTTATTGTTCTTCTTCCTAAAGTTTCGACGCCTTCAGTTGTTACGGATTATAGACCAATATCTTGCTGTAATGTTTTGTTTAAATGTATTAGCAAGATCATTGTGGCCCGTATGAAAGACGCCCTCAATAATATTGTTAGTATAAATCAGTCGGCCTTTGTGCCAGGTAGAAAGATTTCGGACAACATTCTCCTTACGCAAGAATTGATGCACAATTATCATCGAAATGTTGGCCCTCCTAGATGTGCTTTTAAAGTGGACATTCAAAAAGCCTATGACACGGTTGAATGGAGTTTTATGAGAGGTGTTTTATTGGGATTTGGTTTTCATCAGATGATGGTGGATTGGATCATGATGTGTGTTTCTTCCACTTCATATTCTATTTGTGTAAATGGAAATGTGCATGGGTATTTTAAAGGGAAAAGGGGTTTAAGACAAGGAGATCCGCTATCCCCATATTTATTTACTCTTGTTATGGAAATCCTGACATGTATTTTGCAACATACTACTCGTATCGACTCTTCTTTCAAATTCCATAACAGATGTGAGGAACAGAAAATTATAAACCTTTGCTTTGCTGACGATTTATTCCTGTTTGCGAGAGGGGATGTGGCTTCGGCTAGATGTATTATGTCATCGCTTAAAGATTTCACTAGTATGTCTGGTCTTGTGCCGAGCGTCCAGAAAAGCACGGCATTGTTTTGCAATGTTGCTCCTCATGTGAAATCGGCCATCCTGAGTATCATGCCGTTTGTTGAAGGTACTCTTCCAGTTAAGTATCTCGGGGTGCCGCTAATTACTTCGAGGTTGCGTTACATGGATTGTAGCATTCTTGTGGAAAGACTTGATAATCGTATTGCTAACTGGAAGAATAAACTTCTATCGTTCGCCGGGAGACTCCAACTTATCATCTCTGTTTTATCATCTATGCATGTCTATTGGTCTTCGGTGTTTATGTTACCGGCGCGGGTAATTTCTGATTTGGAAGTTAAGATGCGTAAGTTTTTGTGGGGTGATGGTCGTAAGGCCAAGGCCTCTTGGAAATCTATTTGTGTTCCTAAATATGAAGGGTATTCGCCGCATTGCTGATGTTAACAGAGCGCTGATTGCTTCTCATGTTTGGAGTATTTTATCCAATCGGGTTTCTTTATGGGTTGACTGGGTCTATTCGTATCGCTTAAAAAATAATAATTTCTGGGCTTGTACGGTTCCGTCGAGTGCTTGTTGGAGCTGGAGGAAAATTCTTCAAATTCGTCCTCTGCTTAGGAATTTTATTTGGTCCAAAATTGGAGATGGTAACGGTACGTCAGCATGGTATGATCGGTGGTGTGATATTGGGCCTTTGTGCAATCTTCTTACTCCGAGAACAATTACTAATGCTGGTTTCTCGCTTCAATCGTCAGTTCGGGATGTTTCAGCTAATGGTTCTTGGTTGTGGCCAGATGCTTGGCGTGATCTCTATCCGGTTTTATTCAATCTCAACGTGCAACTAGACCCCGGTATAAATGACCGACTACTTTGGAGAGATGGTGATAAGCTAATGGAACATTCTTCATCTATGGTTTGGCATTCTATTCGGTTACGGGAGCCAGAGGTTTCATGGGTTAATATTGTTTGGTTCTCTCAATGTATCCCTAAGCATGCTTTCCTCATGTGGCTTATAATGCGCCGGAAACTATTGACTCAAGATAGGATTTTGAGATGGGAAGCTAAGAGGAGGGGAAATATGAATATGATGTGTTGCTTGCTTTGTTATTCGGATTTTGATTCTCACAACCATCTTTTCTTTGAATGCAAGTTCTCTTCTCAAGTTTGGAAGATGGTGCGAGTCAAAGCAGGTATGGCGAATGTTGACTCTAGCTGGAACTCCATTGTTGGTTGGTTAGGTGCTCGTGGTCGATCCAAAACCGCTGCCAATTATGTTAGCAGATTGGTGGTAGCGGCTTCGGCTTATGTAATTTGGCACGAGAGGAACAAGCGTCTTTTCAAGAACCACTCAAGACCGCCAGACATAATTAGTGCTTCTATTTTAAACTTGGTTAGATATAAACTTATGGGAACTAAGTTGAAGAACATGGCTAATGTGAGAAAGCTGTTGGAGGATTGGGATATCCACGGCGACATGTGTATTGATGGGGATGGCTGAATGAGTTTTAGTTTGCTTTGTCTAGATGTTAGTCTAGTCGTTTTTATTTTGGATTAGTTGTTTTCGTTTGGTTTTACAGTCATGGGGCCTGTCTCATGTCTGAACTAGTGTGGGTTCTCCACACTACTTGTTTTTCTTTGGTTGTGAATATATAGAATCACCGGGGTAACCCTTTACCCAAAAAAAAAATAGTTCACATAACATCTAACCAATTAGTCTAACTACCATTGAAACACAACTAAACACCACCCCCCCCCCATGCATACGGTTCAAGGGTGGCCCCCACCCTTGATTTTCTTTGAATTAAAAACTTGATCTTGTTAAGTACTTGGAAGACACAAAGACTAATGGATAAAGAGATGTTGGAAGTTTGTTTATAAAAACCATTAGATCTTCATAACATTCATTCATTCATCAACTCAACACAACTCTCCTTCCCTCTTCTCCCTTGGCTTCGGCCGAAATCAACCACACCACAATCACCATCATTCAATCTTCTTCATACAATTCCAAGCATACTCAAAGGTGTTAGAAGGTGCACAAAGAAGCTAGGAGCTTTTGGAAGTTCAAAGACCTTCTTCGTTTGCTATTAACCACCTCATTTCTTCTCTTGAACATCCCTAGCCTTGAGCTAGTGGTAAGAACACCCTACACTTCATATTCCATCTTATTTAAGTGGTTAAAGTAGGTTACATGATGATAAACTTAAAGAACACTAAGAAATTTGAACTTGAAACATGAACATAAGCTAAAGTTATGAAGAAATCATGTTGTTTAGTGTTGATATACTTGTTGATTGTTTGTAGAAATGATGTTGATCATCATGTAGTCTTGCTAGATCATGATTAAAAACATAATCTAGCAAGATGAGAGGATGAACATGTTGAAAGTTATGAATCATCCTCACAAAAAGTCATGAACTTGAATAAATATGATGTTTCTTGTAAAATGATGAACAAGTAAGTTTAAAGTCTTGTAAATCTAAATGTTTCAAGTATGATTTACCAAGAAACCAAGTTAAAATACAAGCCTTACTAAATCTTGGTTCTTACATAAATAAACATCATTTTTGGTGGTTAACAAAGTAAAGAAACACGTGTAACAAGAAAAATACATGAAGAAGTATTTTTAGAAAACCCTAAGCTCTCTCTCCTAGGCGATTTCCTTGATTCATCATGAAACCCTAATTTTCTTTGAGATTCATTTGTATAACAGTCTGTGATTAGAGTTTTGTTTATCAAATATCTATAACGAACTCGTTAGCAATAGTAATCAATCTGAAATCAGGGTTTTTTTTTCGTTTCTGTTTCAATCGCCACCTTAGTTGCAGTCTTGAGATCCTGACTTATTAATCTGGTTGATATTGGTCGCGGTTAACTGAGATTAATTTAGCTAGATTGATTCTCTGGGTTAATCTGTTAGGATTGATATTCGGCTCTAGGGTTTCAAGATTAGGGTTTTTACTTTTTGTCTCTGTTCTTCGGTTTTTGGTTTCGTGGTCGTATCTGGGTGTGCATGCTGGTTTCTTTTACGTTGGTTTAGAGAGAGTTGTGATACTACAAATGATTGATCGTGATCTTAATGGGAGTAACATCCCACTAGATCAGGAGAATCGAGGATTGGTTGATCAGTATGGTTACCCTTTACCTCCAGCGGCTACGGATGTTTTGGAAGATTCAGCGTCTCAAGAGATAGGTTCTACTCCGGGATCAGTACCTGTCCGAGGAATTGGTCTACGTGTGACTAACATTGAAGGAAAACCATTGTTGCCGAGGAGAGGTATGTTTTTCTCTGATAATATTTCGGTCATTGATGGGCTTACGGCTATATCCAAACCTGTCAACTTTGAAAGTGTGGAGAAGGTGAATATTCCTGATCAGGGTGCCAGTAGTCAGGGTGCTAGTTGTCACACCCCGACCACGTAAAACAACAAAACGTGGCGGAAACATCGAGGAGTGTTGTAACAGAATCATTGTTTCATAACACATGGAAATTGAAATATTGTTTTATTGATTAAAAGAGTTACAATGTCTTGACAATCAAAGAAAAATAACATAAACAACTAGTCTTGCATCTTTTATTGTCACTAAGGCCCAAGTCCGCCTAAGTGTATCTTGATCAATCCTATGCTTCATTTCCTGAAACACATGTGAAAATAGGTACGTCAGCATAAAGATGCCGGCGAGTACATAGGTTTTGTGAAAATAAGATTCATGACTTCTGTTTAAGAAAATGTTTAGTCATGAACCTTGTAATTTGCTTTGTCTTTGTAAATCATTTGAAAAACAATAAGTTCAGATGATACGTATAAATAAGAGAATAATGCATGATTAAATGAATAACCATGTAAAATGAGTTTGTATAAGTTAAGTTGTTTGTAAAACAATGTATTGTGAAAAGTATGTTATTTGTATAAAATGTTATATGTCATAAACTGAAATGATTCAAATAACGCTACGATATGTAATACCATACAAACACTTATATATAGGAAGTACCAGCGGCGTATCCACCATGCTTGTATCATATTACACACGCCTCGTTACTTAATCACTTACTCAAACCAAACCAACAATGTAAGATGTCTATGTTTAAACCAACTTCCAAATGTATTGAAATAATATATTAAAATGTTTATGTCAAGATGTAAATCATGTAATGTAACCAATGTCAAAAGTGTTTATGTGTCAAATGTAAACCATGTAATGTGTAACCAAAATGATATGTATGGCTAGTGAAAATGCATCAACTAAACCATATGCACAAGAACATAGTATTGAAGTAAAACTTGGTTTAAATCAAAACTATGTTTTGTGGAAATGCATGATCAATGTAAATCATGTAATATGTAACCTAAATGATATGTATGGCTAGTGAAATGTATCAACTAAACCATATGCACAAGAACATAGTATTGAAGTAAAACTTGGTTTAAATCAAAGCTATGTTTTGTGGAAATGCATGATCAATGTAAATCATGTAATATGTAACCTAAATGATATGTATGGCTAGTGAAATGTATCAACTAAACCATATGCACAAGAACATAGTATTGAAGTAAAACTTGGTTTAAATCAAAGCTATGTTTTGTGGAAATGCATGATCAATGTAAATCATGTAATATATAACCTAAATGATATGTATGGCTAGTGAAATGTATCAACTAAACCATATGCACAAGAACATAGTATTGAAGTAAAACTTGGTTTAAATCAAAGCTATGTTTTGTGGAAATGCATGATCAATGTAAATCATGTAATATGTAACCTAAATGATATGTATGGCTAGTGAAATGTATCAACTAAATCATATGCACAAGAACATAGTATTGAAGTAAAACTTGGTTTAAATCAAAGCTATGTTTTGTGGAAATGCATGCTATACTGATACGAACATCTACGCGGTATTGTTATAATGCATACATCCAAGCCTTGAGACTGCGGCGATAAACCCTTAAACCACTTAAAGGTTTATCTAAATTATGTATATCGAATTCGGTCATTCCTTTCATCCCCTTTCCCTGGGATGTCCGGAACGGGAGTTGTCAATTCCTATGGTACCACTACCTACTAACGAACGTCGTAGCTAATGTTAATGAATGTATTGTTCCATTGTAAACAACCCAAATGTCATAACAAAATGTAAGCATGTGATGAAAACGATGTACTAAGTATGCACGAAATGGACATACATAGCATAAAATGTAAATGTAAAATGATGTACTAAGTATGAACTAAATGGACATACATAGCATAAAACACAATGAAATCATGTACTATAAGTGTACTATTGAACATAGCAAGCATATGATGTGAAAACAGGAAAGCATGAAAGTAACAAGTAGGCACATGTGTTCCACCCCAAAATGTTTGGAAAACAGTAAAAGAGGGGTCTATGTACTCACTTGAGATTGCTCAGGAGTCCTAAGATAACCACCAAGCAACGCTAGAGATCACGGAAATCAAACGGCACCTAATATAGGTAACTATGTTAATAAACCGGACCTAAATCGGAAGATCTGATAGAATGAGGGTTCGTAAACCAAACGAGTATAGAGACTCGTGTCATATGGTTTAACAAAGCCTACATACTAAATGAAACCTTAATCTAAGTGCTTTCGACCCATTACGACCCGTTTAGGTAGCTTATGCTACTTTAACGCGTCGTCCGCGTGAAACGCGTTCGGACCGCCTAACTAGTCCTATGACAAGTGTTATATGCCTAAACATGTTACATAATCAGTTATGTGACAAAAGTTTAGGTTACATATGCTTAATTACCAATTATACATGAAAAGGGTATTCTGGTAATTTACCTAACGCATATAAATTACCTATCATACAACTACTTAAACGATGTGACCATTAGGTATAACCTCGGAAGGTTATTCCCTATATACAATGGTCACCTAATGTATTTGGTCGGATCCTAATGATCGACCAAACTGGGTCGGGTTCGAAGGTATAAGCGATTTATCAGATCGCTTACCCTTACGACCCTAGACAACGTGGTAATCAGTAGGCATAGTCACAAGGGACTATAACCATCGTGATTACAATCACGTTGCGAAGTTCAAACGAACTTCGCATTGACCATAAGCTGGTCAACGCTGAAAGTCAAACAAAGTTTGACTTTCGGACTCGAAAAGCAATAAAAGACGAAAGAATACTTACGAAGGGTCCCCGAATGCTAATCCCGATCCAAGTAGCTCAGGTATGAAACAAAGGTTTCAACTTAGAGCTCCTCAAATCAGAATTCTTGTAGGTTTTGCAATGGGGTGGGTTGGGTATTTATAGGAATACCCGAACCGTTAGGATCGTTTCATGGAAAACGTGCCTTAATCTTGTGCGTACACTTGTTGCAAAGTTATGGTAGCCTAAAAATGGTCCTTATCAGCTGAATATGCAAGTTAGAATGTGTGGGTGAGGATCAAACAGCTGGAAACTGCTGACTGTTCGATATTATCTGTTCTGGGAGGCTGAGGCGGCCCGCTTCAGGATCAGACAAATCTAATGCGGGCCGCATGGCCCTTCTGATCAGCATATAACTTTCAAAAATGACAGTTTAGGTCCCTGCACGTGTTTAAGGCCATTTCTGACACTTCTAAGGCCCGTAAAGCCAACTTTAAGGCCCTAAAATGATGCCTAAACATTGTGGACATGAAACATGCTAAAAAATATGCCGGGTGTTGGTTCGTTTGGTCGTACGAACGCGATGTTCGCTTAATTACGACGGAATGCGCACAAGCGCGAAAAACGATCCAAATGACGAAACGAATGGATTTTTCTTATGCCGAACACTAAAATAAAATGTTTTAGTGCTTACATAAATTTTTGGATGTCCGGATGTATTCAGAACGTAAGTTATGCGCGAAAATGCAAACTTGTGCACTTTTTGACACTTTTAGTCCCTGAATGAGCCAAAAGTTTATTTTAGCACACCAAACCCCTCAAAGCCTATTTCTAAGTTATGTAAAGGATATTTAAGGTGTGTTTAACTTATGGTCATGTTCCGGAATGTCTGTTACAGTTCAAATTGACATTATTTCACAGTTTGTCAAGTTTAGTCCCTGTAAGCGAATTAACTTGTTTTTGCCATACCAAAGCCTTCAAAACTTATTTCTAAGTTATGTAAAGGTTATTTAAGGTATGTTAAGCCTATGTCACTATTCCGGAGTGTTTGTTGCGTTAAACTGGTTATATTTACGCATCAGTGCGCGTATAACCTTCCAGAAAGCGATTTAGAGTTTGGAATTGAACAAAAATTGATATGTGCAAATGATACACATATTTTTACAAATCCCAAGTATGAAATATAATATTTCATTAGTTCAGTATTTGTTTGATGGCTGTGGAGGCACAGGTGTTACACTAGTAGTCAGCAAGATCCTGTAAATGTAGTAAAGCCCCCATCATATGTTGATTCGGTTAGAGGAGCTAATGCGATGAAGGTGAATTTTCGTTCTTTAGCGACTGATGAGAAACAGGATGGGTGTGATGTTGTCCTCTCTAGGGACTCGGTTAGAGTTGTGCATGATAAGCTTGCTAACACGTTGTATGGGTATTTTTTGGGGGATCGGGTTGCTTATCCTGTCGTGGAATATTATGTTAGGAATAATTGGAAGAGGTTTGGGTTGCAGAAATCAATGATGAATGCCAACGGTTTCTTCTTTTTCAAGTTCGCTGATCAAGCAGGTATGCAAAAGGTGCTTAATGAGGGGCCGTGGATTATTCGATCACAGCCGTTGTTTTTAGAAGTTTGGTCACCATCGATAAAGCTTGAGAAGAAAGAAGTGAAAAAGGTTCAGGTGTGGGTTAAATTTCATGAGGTTCCTCTAGCGGCTTATACGGAGGATGGGTTAAGTTTAATTGCAACAACTATTGGCGTGCCAAAAGCTTTGGATTCGTTTACCACCTCAATGTGCGTTGATGTGTGGGGAAGAAGTAGTTTTGCTAGCTCATGCAATTAGAGATCCCTATTCTCTCCCTAGCATGGCGATTCCTGTTCTTCATGAAATCTTAGCTTCTTCTTCGTGATCTGGTGTATAACAGTCTGACTATTAGAGATTTGGATTACCAGATCTCTATTTCGAACTAGTTAGCACTTGAAATCGGATTAAAGCTAGGGTTTTTTATTTCGTTTTTCTTCTCAATCGCCGATCCTATCTGTGTTTTGATCAGGTTAGATAGGTCTATTGTTTTTTCGGTCCTTCTGGTTAGGCAGAAACCTTGATTAAACAAGAACCCTATTTGATTTTGTTAGAAGCATGGCTTAGGGTTTTACGCTAGATTAGGGCCGCATGGCCCTTCTGATCAGCATATAACTTTCAAAAATGACAGTTTAGGTCCCTGCACGTGTTTAAGGCCATTTCTGACACTTCTAAGGCCCGTAAAGCCAACTTTAAGGCCCTAAAATGATGCCTAAACATTGTGGACATGAAACATGCTAAAAAATATGCCGGGTGTTGGTTCGTTTGGTCGTACGAACGCGATGTTCGCTTAATTACGACGGAATGCGCACAAGCGCGAAAAACGATCCAAATGACGAAACGAATGGATTTTTCTTATGCCGAACACTAAAATAAAATGTTTTAGTGCTTACATAAATTTTTGGATGTCCGGATGTATTCAGAACGTAAGTTATGCGCGAAAATGCAAACTTGTGCACTTTTTGACACTTTTAGTCCCTGAATGAGCCAAAAGTTTATTTTAGCACACCAAACCCCTCAAAGCCTATTTCTAAGTTATGTAAAGGATATTTAAGGTGTGTTTAACTTATGGTCATGTTCCGGAATGTCTGTTACAGTTCAAATTGACATTATTTCACAGTTTGTCAAGTTTAGTCCCTGTAAGCGAATTAACTTGTTTTTGCCATACCAAAGCCTTCAAAACTTATTTCTAAGTTATGTAAAGGTTATTTAAGGTATGTTAAGCCTATGTCACTATTCCGGAGTGTTTGTTGCGTTAAACTGGTTATATTTACGCATCAGTGCGCGTATAACCTTCCAGAAAGCGATTTAGAGTTTGGAATTGAACAAAAATTGATATGTGCAAATGATACACATATTTTTACAAATCCCAAGTATGAAATATAATATTTCATTAGTTCAGTATTTGTTTGATGGCTGTGGAGGCACAGGTGTTACACTAGTAGTCAGCAAGATCCTGTAAATGTAGTAAAGCCCCCATCATATGTTGATTCGGTTAGAGGAGCTAATGCGATGAAGGTGAATTTTCGTTCTTTAGCGACTGATGAGAAACAGGATGGGTGTGATGTTGTCCTCTCTAGGGACTCGGTTAGAGTTGTGCATGATAAGCTTGCTAACACGTTGTATGGGTATTTTTTGGGGGATCGGGTTGCTTATCCTGTCGTGGAATATTATGTTAGGAATAATTGGAAGAGGTTTGGGTTGCAGAAATCAATGATGAATGCCAACGGTTTCTTCTTTTTCAAGTTCGCTGATCAAGCAGGTATGCAAAAGGTGCTTAATGAGGGGCCGTGGATTATTCGATCACAGCCGTTGTTTTTAGAAGTTTGGTCACCATCGATAAAGCTTGAGAAGAAAGAAGTGAAAAAGGTTCAGGTGTGGGTTAAATTTCATGAGGTTCCTCTAGCGGCTTATACGGAGGATGGGTTAAGTTTAATTGCAACAACTATTGGCGTGCCAAAAGCTTTGGATTCGTTTACCACCTCAATGTGCGTTGATGTGTGGGGAAGAAGTAGTTTTGCTAGCTCATGCAATTAGAGATCCCTATTCTCTCCCTAGCATGGCGATTCCTGTTCTTCATGAAATCTTAGCTTCTTCTTCATGATCTGGTGTATAACAGTCTGACTATTAGAGATTTGGATTACCAGATCTCTATTTCGAACTAGTTAGCACTTGAAATCGGATTAAAGCTAGGGTTTTTTATTTCGTTTTTCTTCTCAATCGCCGATCCTATCTGTGTTTTGATCAGGTTAGATAGGTCTATTGTTTTTTCGGTCCTTCTGGTTAGGCAGAAACCTTGATTAAACAAGAACCCTATTTGATTTTGTTAGAAGCATGGCTTAGGGTTTTACGCTAGATTAGGGTTTTGTTTTTTTTCTTCTTTTTCGGTCTTCTTGGTTTTCTGGTCTTCTGGTTTTCGGTTTTTCTTGCATGCCTTGTAGCTGGTTTTATTATTGGAGAGAGGGGATTGTTGCATTATGGATGATCGTAAAAAACCACCTGGTATCTTGCCGGATCTTTTTAGAAAACCTGCTTCTTCGTTTCAGGGTTTAGCAAGTAGGGTTGTTAACATTGAGGGTAACACTCTTGCGCCGAGACGGGGTGTAGTTCAAACGTCCCTGATTCAGAATTCTCAATCTGAACCGAGGGTATTTAACGTGATTAACGAGCTGGAAAAGATCACTGTTCCGGTGGATTTGGAGGTTCAGCAACGAGATCAGATGTCTGATGAGGCTGTGAATAAGGTGAATGATGATGCAGTTCAGAAGTGTCATGATCAACTTAATGGAGCTGATGGGTCTTATGCTTCGAAACTAAAGTCCGGTAAGATTAATAAACCTGTTAATTTCAGATTTTTAAAATCTGAGGAAGTGCTTGAGGATGTCGATATTGTTCTTCCCAGAGAGACTGTTAGAACTAGCCAGGATAAGTATGCTAACACGTTATATGGTTATTTTCTGGGGAAAAGACTTGCGTTTCCAGTTGTTGAGTATTTTGCTAGAAAGAATTGGGTGAAGTTTGGATTACAAAAATCAATGATGAATTCGAATGGTTTCTTCTTTTTTAAATTCTCTGATGATAAGGGAATGAAGGAGGTTTTGGAAGGTGGTCCTTGGCTAATTAAGAATACGCCGTTCTTGTTAAATGCTTGGTCTCCAACTACGATTCTAAAGAAAGATGATATCAAGAAAGTGGCAGTTTGGATTAAAATCCATAATGTTCCGTTAGCAGCCTATTCGGATGATGGTTTGAGTATGTTAGCAACTAAATTGGGTAATCCAAAGATGCTTGATTCTTATACGGCTCAAATGTGTTCTGATGCATGGGGTAGGAGTAGTTTTGCTCGGGCTTTAATTGAATTGTCGGCTGAAGAGGAATTAAAGGAGGAACTGAAAATTGCTATTCCCATGGTAGATGGTGAAGGATTTGTTAAAGAAACTATGAAGGTGGAATATGAGTGGCGTCCTCCGAGGTGTGAAACATGCAAAGTTTTTGGACATCAGGGTTCGAATTGCCCTAGGAATGTTAAGGTTGTGCAAAATAATGTGGTAGAAAAGGATGCTGATGGTTTTATTTTAAATAAGGGTAAGTCTAATAAAAAGAAGGGGGTCACCGTTAATAAAGCGAAACAGAACTTTGTTTATCGACCCGTTGAGAAGAAATCTGCTAATATTGGTGGAGGGGCATCTACTAGTAATTCGGTTCTCACATCTAATCCGTTTTCTATTTTGGAGAAGGAAGGTGATGGCTCTGGTAAAACAGTTAATGTTCAAAACAATTTCTATACGTCTCGTAGTGAAGTAAGTCTCGAGGATGATGAGAATGTTGAAACGGTGTATGATGAAACTGCAAAATTTATGGAAGCAGGTACTCAGCCAAATTCTGAGGGGGCAAGCACTCCCGGTTCAGCTAGTTTTAATGGGTAGCATTGCAGCTTGGAACATTAGGGGATTGAACCTCTCCCTTAAGCAGAAGGAGGTTCAGGAAGTTGTCAATGAAAATCATCTTAACGTTTGTGCCATATTGGAATCTCATATGGATGTTTCTAAAGTTTATGATGTTTGTCGAGCTATTTGTAGAAGGTGGAGTTGGACGTCTAATGGGGCGATTTGTGACAAGGGTACTAGAATAATTGTGGGTTGGAATGCGGATGTTGCTGATTTAATGGTTATCTCTCAAACAAATCAGGTGTTGCACACTCAAGTTATTAATAAAGCTGACAACAAAGCGTATTTTTGTTCCTTTATCTATGCGGATAATAATTATGTTAAAAGGAAGGATTTGTGGCAGAATTTAAAGGTTCATAGCTGCTTTGTTAATAATAAACCGTGGGTATTGTTGGGCGATTTTAACTCATCTTTGAACTTGGAGGATAGTTTATATGGGTCATCTACTGTTACTACGGCTATGAGGGATTTTAAGGAGTGTGTGGAGCAGATAGAGGTGTTAGATATTAACAGGTTTGGGTTACACTATACTTGGAATCAAAAGCCAAAGAAGGGTATAGGTATTATGAAAAAAATCGATAGAGTTATGGGAAATGCACAATTTCTGGTGGAGTTTCCTTCGGCTCATGCAGTTTTTCAACCGTATCGTGTTTCGGATCATAGCCCGTGTATTTTAAAGCTCCCTAGTTTAGCGAAAGTGGGACCGAAATCTTTCAAGTTTGCTAATTTTTTAGTTCACAAGCCTGAATTCAGGGAGGAAGTTTCAAAAGTCTGGAGTTCTACATGTGCTGGTAATCGTATGTATAGTGTGGTTAAACGTTTGAAGCAGCTTAAATCTCCTATGCGGAAGCTCTTGTTTAAGCAAGGAAATCTGCATGAGAAGGTTGTTAGCTTAAGGGCGGAGCTGGATGAGGTCCAAAAGGCTATTGATGGGGATCCGTTTAATGTCAATTTACGTGGGAAAGAGGCGAAGCTAGTCAGTGTTTTTAATGAAGCTAAATTGGATGAGGAACGATTCTTGAAACAAAAATCTAAGGTGGAATGGCTGCAAGTGGGAGACTCAAATTCAGCATATTTTCATAATGCTCTCAAGTGTAGAAATCATGTTACCCGTATTGATTGCATTAAAGATCGTAATGGTATCGTTTTCGAAGGTGTGAATGTCCCTACGGCTTTGGTTGAGCATTACACTCAGTTTTTAGGAGTTGAGGGTAATACTACTGAGGCCATGAATCCGGAGTTATTTCATAGGAGGCTTTGTCCGTTGAAGGCTCAGAATATGGTTCGGGATGTCTCTATAGAGGAAATAAAAGAAGCTATGTTCTCAATTGGTAATGATAAGGCGCCAGGTCCAGATGGTTTCTCTGCTGCTTTCTTTAAACATTCCTGGGATGTGGTGGGTAATGATATCTCTTGTGCCATTCAAGAGTTTTTTGTTAATGGGCAGCTGCTCAAGGAGGTAAATCATACTATATTGGCATTGATTCCTAAAGTGCATACTCCTAACTCGGTGTTGGATTACCGTCCCATTTCTTGCTGTAATGTTCTTTATAAGTGCATTAGCAAGATTATCACAAACAGAATTAAAATAGGCCTTGATGATGTGGTAGATATTAACCAGTCAGCTTTTGTCCCCGGAAGACGTATCTCTGATAATATTTTGCTGACACAAGAGCTGATGCATAATTATCATCGTAATATTGGGCCGCCTAAATGTGCTTTTAAAGTTGATATTCAAAAGGCGTATGATACGGTTGATTGGTCGTTTCTTAAGTCGTTGCTTCTGGGTTTTGGTTTTCATCCCAAAATGGTGCATTGGATAATGGTTTGTGTTACTACTGTTTCATTCTCTGTTGGAGTAAACGGTAATATTCATGGTTTTTTCCAAGGAAAAAGGGGGTTGCGACAAGGTGATCCAATGTCACCTTATTTGTTCACTATGGTTATGGAAGCATTGACTCTTATTCTGAAAGACTTGGTGAATAAGTCTCCTAATTTCAAGTTTCATAATCTTTGTAAAAAACAAAGAATTGTGAATATTTGTTTTGCGGATGACCTGTTTATGTTTTCTAGAGGCGATGTTTCTTCGGCTAGGTGTATTATGGATGGATTGGAGAGGTTCAAGAATGTGTCGGGGCTACGTCCTAGTATGGCGAAGAGTACTGTGTTTTTTGGCAATGTTGCTAGGGAGGTTAAGCAAAGCATTTTACAGTTGATGCCGTTTGAGGAAGGTTCTTTACCGGTTCGTTACTTGGGAGTGCCACTTATCTCATCGAGGTTAGTTTATAAAGATTGTAAGATTCTGGTTGAAAAGATGGAAGCTAGAATTGATAGTTGGAAGAATAAAACTTTGTCTTTTGCTGGTCGTCTTCAATTAATAAAATCAGTCCTGTCTGCCATGCATATTTATTGGGCTTCGGTTTTTATTCTTCCGGCTAGAATTACTGCTGATTTAGAGAAAAAGATGAGAGCTTTTCTTTGGTGTCAAGGTCCAATGAAGAAAGGGCGTGCGAAAGTAAAATGGTCGGATGTTTGTCTTCCTAAGTTTGAAGGTGGTTTGGGTATTAGGAGAATTCGTGATATGAATATGGCGCTAATGACTACACATATTTGGAGTCTCCTAACTAGAAGGCATTCGATTTGGGTTACTTGGATCCATGAGAATAAACTAAAAGGTCAGTCTTTTTGGTATATTCGGTCAAGGGGTAACTGTGCTACGGGTTGGCGAAATCTTTTGAATATTCGGGATCGAGTTCGTCCGTTTATTGTTTCGAAGATTGGAAATGGTCTTAATACGTCAGCTTGGTTTGATCGCTGGTCTCACATTGGTCCGTTATGTGACTTTGTTTCTGCTCGTCGGCTTCATGATGCGGGTTTTACTATAACTTCCAAGGTTAATGATCTTCTTAACAATGGTGATTGGGGGTGGCCGATAGCATGGTTGGATTTATATCCGGTTTTATTAAACATTCAACCGCCTATAATCATTCCGCATAAATCAGATTGTTTAGTGTGGCGTGATGATAGGGGTCTTGAGCATGATTATTCAGCGTCCATTGTGTGGGATACGATCAGAACTCAGGGTGAGAAAGTTCCTTGGGTCGAGATTGTATGGTTCGCAAATTGTATTCCGAGACATGCTTTTCTTGCGTGGCTTATTTGCAAGAAGAAGCTCAAAACGCAAGACAAATTAAAGCAATGGGATGTTGGTGATATCTCTAATTTAAACCTGCTCTCTTGTCCGTTGTGTGGTGCGGAACCGGACTCGCATGATCATTTGTTTTTTCAATGCCAATTTTCAATGCAGGTTTGGTCTTCTATTAAATCTTTTGCTGGAATTCAATTATCATCCAATAAGTGGGAGGATATTGTTCAATGGTTGATTGCTGTTCCTTCGAAGAAGTCGATGCGAAGTGTTATTGGCAGATTGCTTCTAGCAGCGACTGCTTATTTTCTGTGGCAAGAGCGGAATCAGAGACTTTTTAAATCAAAGAAACGAACAGTGCACGTGATTTCTGAAGCTATTGTGTCTACGGTTAGATTGAAGCTAGCCTCGATAAAGGTCAAGAGCTCAACGACTGGATTGAGCTTATTAGAAAAATGGAATGTACCAAGTATGTAGGTTCATTGGATGTCTCTAGTTAGTGGCTAGAGTTTGTGTTTGTATTTGTTTGTGGTGTGCTTCTTTTATAGCTTGTTTAACACTTCCTGGCATGTCAGGATAGTGAACTAGTAAGGACTCGCCTTACTACTTGTTTTATTTGGTTTTGAGATATATAAAAGTGAACCGGGGTAACCCTTTACCCAAAAAAGAAGTAGTTTTGCTCGTGCTCTGGTAGAAATTTCAGCTGATCCGGATCTAAAGGAGGAGTTAACTATTGCGGTCCCTTGTATTGATGGGGATGGTTTTGTAAAGGAGAAGGTCTATGTTGAATATGAATGGTGTCCACATAGATGTGGACGATGCTGTGTTTTTGGCCACAATGAGGATACTTGCCCTTTGCAGTCTTCTAAAGTGTCTAAAGACAAACCACAACAGAGAAATTTTCATGGTTATGATAAGAAGATGAAGCAGCCGATTCAGGAGGGTGGACCTTCAAAGAGGCAACCTATGGTGGATGAAGATGGGTACACAACTGTGCAAGGTAAGAAGGCGGCTAGGAAGATGGGTTTTAATGTGAATAAACCAAAACAAAAATTTGAATATAGGCCTGTTGCTCCTAAGCCGAAAGGTATAAACAAGGTAACGAAACCTGTGGACAACTTTGTCTCCTCAAACCCGTTTGATGTACTGAATGAGACGGCTCCAGATAATCATGATGGGAATTCGAAGGAGGAGGGTGGAGCTCAAGATTCTGATGAAGACAAGGTTATAGAGGTGGAAAATGAAATGGATGGGTTTATGACTAAGGGTACTCTAAAGATCAATAGTAAAGGGGCAAGCACTCCTCCTCCGATAGTTACTAATGGTTAGCATTGCGGCATGGAATATTAGGGGGTTGAACCGCCCTCTTAAACAAAAGGAGGTTCGTCAAGCAGTGAAAGAATTTAATTTGAGTTTGTGTGCTATTTTGGAGTCTCATGTGGATATTGGTAATTTGGATAAAGTTTGCAAGTCAGTTTTCAGATCTTGGGAATGGACGTCGAATGGAGGTTGTTGTGATAAAGGCACAAGAATTATTATTGGATGGGATCCGGCCATTTTTGATGTCATGATCTTGGCGCAATCTAATCAGGTTATGCATTTTCAGCTGATGTTCAAATTGGATAAAAGAATGATATTTTGTTCGGTAGTTTATGCTGATAATTATTATGTGGCTCGTAAAGAGTTATGGAATAATCTTTCTATGCACAAAGGCCTTGTTGATAACAAACCTTGGTGCATTCTGGGAGATTTTAATACGGCGCTTAACAGTGAAGATAACTCTATGGGAACGTCATCCAGCTCTACTGGTATGAGAGATTTTCAAGAGTGTGTGAATAATATTGAAGTGGTTGACATTAATCGAATAGGGATTCATTTTACTTGGAGTCAAAAGCCAAAAAATGGGGTAGGTTTGCTGAAAAAACTTGATCGAGTGATGGGAAATATGAAGTTTATTGCTGATTTTCCGAACTCGGTGGCATTTTTCAAACCATATAGACTATCGGATCACTGTCCTTGTATTCTCTCCTTCCCAGAAGCTGGTAGACTGAAGCCGCGGTCTTTCAAGTTTGCAAATTTCCTGGTCTACAAACCGGAGTTCTTGGAGATTGTAAAAAATAAATGGGATACTAATGTCTATGGTGTTCATCAGTTTAGAGTAAAAACTTCGAGCTCTTAAACACCCGTTGCGTTCTTTATTGTTCAAACAAGGCAATCTTCACAAAAAAGTTGTTAATCTGCGATCGGGCCTGGATATTATTCAGCAAAAAATTGATAATGATCCGTTTAATGATGATCTTCGGGCTGCAGAGTGTTTAGTCAGTCGTGATCTCCAGGAGGCTTCTTTAGATGAAGAACGGTTTCTCAAACAAAAGTCTAAGGTAGATTGGTTGAGTGCGGGGGATATGAATTCTGCGTTTTTTCACTCATCTTTGAAAATTAGAAATCATTGTAGCCGGATAGACGTGATAAAAGATTCGGAAGGGAAACTTTATGAGGGTGATTCAGTTTTTCAACCGTTTGTTAAGCATTATAAAAAAATTTTGGTTCAAAAGGGGATATTTCTCTTACTCCGGCTCCGGATTTATTTTCTAAAGTCCTCTCCCCTCAGGTTGCTGCTCATATGATCCGTCAAGTATCGCCGGAAGAGGTAAAAAAAAGCGATGTTTTCTATTGGTATTGATAAAGCTCCGGGCCCTGATGGGTATACAGCGGCGTTTTTCAAAAGTGCTTGGCCTATTGTTGGTAATGATGTTACTTGTGCCATCATAGATTTTTTTGAGACAGGAAACCTCCTTCGTGAATTGAATCACACAACTATTGTGCTTATTCCGAAAATTCCTACTCCTTCGACAGTTACTGACTATCGGCCGATTGCTTGCTGTAATGTTTTATACAAATGTATCAGTAAAATCGTTGCGGATAGAATTAAAGGTGCGCTGAATGACATCGTTAGTATTAATCAATCGACTTTTGTTCCAGGGAGGAGAATTTCTGACAATATTATGTTGACTCAAGAATTAATGCATAATTATCATAGACATGCGGGGCCTCCAAGGTGTGCGTTTAAAGTGGATATCCAGAAAGCTTATGACACGGTTGACTGGAGATTTCTAAAAAGTGCTTTGCGGGGATTTGGGTTTAAAGACAAGATGATTGACTGGATCATGGTGTGTGTCTCGACTGCTTCCTTTTCAATTTGTGTCAATGGTTCTGTTCATGGGTTCTTTAAGGGCAACCGGGGTTTAAGGCAAGGGGATCCGATCTCCCCTTATCTTTTTACTTTAGTTATGGAAGTTCTGACGGCCATTCTTCATCATGCGGTTCGTATTGACTCATCGTTTAAATTTCATAACAAATGCGAAAAACAGCAGATTATCAATCTTTGTTTTGCGGATGACTTGTTTCTTTTTGCTAGAGGAGAAATAAATTCGGCCAGGTGTATTATAACATCTCTTTCAAAGTTCACAAAGATGTCGGGTTTAGTGCCGAGTAATCAGAAAAGCACTATATTCTTTTGTAATGTCAACGGCCACGTCAAAGATGCTATCTTGGATCTTATGCCATTTACGGAAGGAAGTTTGCCTGTCAGATATTTGGGGGTGCCCCTGATCTCAGCCAGACTTGGTTATAATGAGTGTCGAGTGCTCGTGGAGAAATTAGAGAAACGTATAACGCATTGGAGGAACAAGTTGCTTTCATTTGCAGGTAGATTACAGCTTATTATTTCCGTTCTCTCTTCTATGCACATCTACTGGTCTTCTGTCTTTATGTTACCGGTTCGGATTATTCATGAACTTGAAGCTTGTATGCGGAATTTCCTATGGTCCCAAGAGAGTATGTATTCTAAAGGGAAATCAAAAGTTTCTTGGAAGACTGTGTGTACTCCGAAGTATGAAGGAGGGTTGGGAATTAGACGAATTGGGGATACGAATACGACTCTTATGTCTTATCATATTTGGAGCATTGTTTCAAAGCGGGATTCTTTATGGGTGGATTGGGTGCACAGTTATCGGTTAAAAGGCAAGAGTTTCTGGGTGTGTAAAGCTCCCTCTAATTGTTGTTGGTCCTGGAGAAAGTTAGTGCAAATGCGGCCCCTCATCAGAAATCATTTATGGTCGAAGTTAGGGAATGGCGCTGATACTTCTGCTTGGTTCGATTACTGGTGTGATATAGGACCTCTTGGTGACTTTATTTCTCCTAGAACCATCACGAATGCAGATTTCAATCTGGATGATATTGTGGCTAACATATTCTCACAGGGTTCTTGGTCTTGGCCTATGGCTTGGAGAGACCTCTTTCCGGTTCTCATTCAAGTAGACCAAATACAGTTAAATCCGACAAAACATGATAAAGTGGTTTGGAGGGATGGTAGTGATATAATGGACTTCTCCTCTTCGTGTGTTTGGCAATCGATTCGGTACAAGCTTCCGGAAGTGAATTGGTGTAATATTATTTGGTTTTCGCAGTGTATTCCTCGTCATGCCTTTATGATGTGGCTGGTCATCAAAGGTAAGCTCTTGACTCAAGACAAAATTCTTAAATGGGATATCGCTCGGAGGAAGAACATGAATATGATGTGTTGCCATTTATGCTATCAGAATTTTGACTCACATCCGCATCTATTCTTTGAATGCAAATATTCGTCTCAAGTTTGGCATGTCATTCGTAACAAGGTGAACATGGATGATGTTAGTCCGAAATGGACTGATATAGTTGATTGGTTGCTGGTTCGGGTACGTTCCAAATCGGCTATGAATTATGTTGCTAATGTCACACCCCCAAATTCCACCTGCGGAGTACCGTCCGCTTGAGGGCGTGACCGACCAGGATCCAGCCACCAATTATACTGAGCAGTTGGATAATCATAAAGATGATCACCAACCTTAATAGTTCGTAAGCATCATAGTTTAAAGTTCGAAAGTTAGGTTCAAATAACAGTTTAAGTAAATAGCGGAAGCATAGGCAAAATAGTTTAAACAAAGTTCATAGTTCAAATTATTTAGAACCCAACACGCGGGTTCAGACGACCACTACACTTCCCAAGCAGCAGCTCCTCAGTCACTGGTTACCTGCAAAGCATGCAGTAAGGGGTCAACAATAATGCTGAGTGAGTTCACTAGTTGTCCAGTTTTAATTACCAAAAACTTGTTTCACCAGTTAATTTATCCGTTTATACATGCCATGGGGAGCTACCCCAAAAGTTAGCGACTAAACTGTTTTTCCAATACCGAACACTAGGTGACCGTTGCGTATCCGCAGAGTGCCCCGATGTCAATGTTCTATCATCATTGACGGATGCCTGAGTACATTAGTTCACGACCGATCCCATACCTTGGCACGGTGTGAGGTTGGTAAGACCTAAATAGCGCTATCAACTAATAACCCGTTCGCCTGGCCCCGGCGACTAATCGGTATTATGTAGTAGGGACTTTAAGTGATAGAGTTTCGTTTAGTGCCGTTTGTTGCAATCCGTATAAACAGTAATTAACCAAAAGGTTCCCAATAACAAGGGAAGAAAAGTAAGTTGTATCCCTCATAAGGGGATAGTGTTGTTTTTAGTTCCGTTTTCCCAAACCACCGGGAATACATGCTTTAGGTTGAGAACTCACCTTGGGTTGCTCGGTAGATTAATTACCCGGTCGATCACGTTGGTCACCACGTCCTAGTATGGTTACCAATATAGGTCAAGTTGGGGTACAAGTAAACACGTGTAATCTACACATAACTAACACATAGCATGCATAACATATAATTACCCAATAAGTCATTGGGTCCGTCTAAGTTCTTTAACAGCAACAGTTAACAGTTAACACGTAGCCCACCTAAACAGTAACAAGCATGTACAGTTAATACTCTTGGGCCCAATAACTAACAGCCCAGTCGAGACCAGGTGGTCTCGACTCGAGAACACACAGTTGCGGGTCGCAACCGGAGGTTACGGCTTGTCATGGTCTGGTTACGAGTCGCAACCGGAGGTTTCGAGTTGTCATGATCTGGTTACGAGTCGCAACCGGAGGTTTCGAGTTGTCATGATCTGATTACGAGTCGCAACCGGAGGTTTCGACTTGTCATGATCTGGTTGCGAGTCGCAACCGCCGTAGTCTCGAGTTGTCATGTTTTGGTTGCGAGTCGCAACCGGGGGTTTCGAGTCGCAACCTCGGATACGTGCACAAGAATCCTTCTAGAACCTCTGATGTACTAACCAATGAGATTTCAATTTCATGAGATTTTGTACTAACCAACCAGAATGCTTAAAACATGTTTCTTTGTCTAATATCAAATGAAAATGGATCAAACAGTAGGTTTTTCAAATATTTTCATGACATTCAAATTGTTCTTCATATATTCAAGTAGTTCATCCTTTGTTTGCATATTCATAATCCTAAGTCTATACACAATTTAGACATCATCTTCGGCCCTATGTCTAGCATGCAATCATCGGCTCAACACCGATCATATGTATTTGTTATAGAAATCTTTGCATCCCATGTTTAGACAACATTATCATTCAAACCAACACATAATTCGGTTATCATAATCATTATTCATAACATATTCATAACATATTCATAGTATCAAGGATCATTATTCATGTTATCATATCATGAGAGGAGGCATATCATATTAATCTTCACATTCTAGCTAAAACACATTATCCTTATCATGCTATCAACCATAATGCACCAAAATCATGGTAAACACTTAAAATACTAACCGGTTGGTGTGTGATACCGAGGTATGTAAGAAGATGATGAAGTGAAGCCTCCAAGTGATGATGATGAGCTGATTGCGAGTCCTTAGCTGCCACCGAGGAGTCCGAGAAGGATGGAAGGTGTTGGGTGAGGTTTAGGGTTCTTCTAGAGAGAGAGAGGGAGTGAGGAAGAGGTGAGAGAGTGAAAGGGGGAGTGTGTGTGAGGGTTTTGGGTTATAATAAGAGGGTGGTGCACCTTGAATGGGTTTCGAGATGTGCAAGGCCCAACCGGCCCAAATCGTTTCTTGTTTACTCGAGACCGAGTGGTCTCGAGTCGGGTTCGGTTCACACATATACTCATATATATAATAATACATACACATAATTTAATACAAGGATCACATAGCACGCCAAAATAATTCATAAACTTTCATTTAATATTATATATATATACGCACATACATTCATTTAAGGACGACAGTTGGTTCGGGAAAACCCGAAGTGTCACATTATCCCCAAGTTTTAAGAACTTTCGTCCCGAAAGTTAAAGCAGCCACTGACAAGCTAGTAAAAGTGAGAGCGTTTTAACAGGGTGTCACATCATCCCCCCGTTAGTTTGGAATTTCGTCCCGAAATTCGGTTGTAGCTTCAGTGCTGGGAGTTTCATTAGGGAACAACTGGGGATATTTGCGCTTCATCAGGTCTTCCCGCTCCCAGGTAAATTCTGGGCCACGGCGTGAGTTCCAACGAACTCGCACGAGAGGTATCTGGCTACGTTTGAGGGTTTTGATCTCACGATCCGTGATCTCAACCGGTTCCTCAGTAAAGTGTAGCCGTTCGTCAATAGTAAGTTCCTTGTAAGGAATGACGAGTGTTTCGTCTGATAGACACTTCTTCAGATTAGATACGTGGAAGACGTTGTGCACAGCACTCAGTTCTTCAGGCAGATTCAATCTGTAAGCGGCCGTGCCGATCTTTTCGATAACTTCAAAGGGTCCGACATATCTTGGATTAAGCTTGCCCCGTTTTCCAAAACGAACCACACCCTTCCAGGGTGAGACCTTAAGTAGAGCCCGTTCACCAACCTGGAACTCTTGCGGTTTCCTATCTTTGTCAGCGTAGTACTTTTGACGGTCACGAGCTGCCGCCATGCGTTGCCTAATCTGGGCAATCTTTTCTGTGGTGTCGACTACATGTTCCGGGCCTGTGATCTGGCTGTCACCAATCTCAGCCCAGCAGAGAGGCGATCGACATTTACGGCCGTACAATGCCTCAAAGGGTGCCGCCTGAATGCTGGTGTGGTAGCTGTTGTTGTAGGAGAATTCTACTAACGGTAGGTGCTTCTCCCAATTCTTGCCAAAATCGATCACGCATGCCCTAAGCATGTCTTCGAGGGTTTGGATGGTGCGTTCAGACTGCCCATCCGTTTGCGGGTGATAAGCGGTGCTCATGTCTAAACGTGAGCCAAAAGATTTGTGCATGGCTTGCCACAACTCGGAAGTAAAACGCGCGTCTCGATCAGAAATAATAGAGGTAGGCACTCCGTGCTTCGAAACCACTTCTTTTAAGTATACCTCTGCTAGGGTAGAGAACTTGTCTGTTTCTTTGATAGCCAAAAAGTGTGCAGACTTAGTTAAGCGATCCACTATTACCCAAATGGTGTCATTTCCTCGTTGAGACCTAGGCAGGCCAGTAACAAAATCCATGGAAATCTGCTCCCATTTCCATTGCGGGATCTCTGGCTGTTGGAGTAGGCCTGATGGCTTCTGATACTCAGCCTTGACTCTTGCACAAGTTAAACATTTTCTGACATAGGTTGCTATGTGGGCTTTCATGCCAGGCCACCAATAGGTAGCCCTCAAGTCGTGGTACATCTTATCCGAACCCGGATGTACTGAGTAACGGGACTTATGAGCTTCATCCATCACAAGGTCACGTAAATTTCCATAAAGCGGAACCCATATGCGTCTGGCTACGTAGTAAGCACCGTCTTCTTTTTGTTCCAATCATTGTCTCGATCCTCGCAGGGACTCAGCCCTGATGTTCTCGGCTTTCAATGCTTCAACCTGAGCATCCCGAATTTGATTAGGGAGGTTCGAGTGGATAGTGAGCTGTAAGGCACGAACACGCTTGGGTTTGGTCTCCTTTCGGCTGAGGGCATCGGCTACCACATTAGCCTTGCCTGGGTGATATTTGATTGCACACTCGTAGTCATTTGGGAGTTCGACCCATCGGCGTTGCCGCATGTTCAACTCCTTTTGTCCCATTATGTGCTGGAGACTCTTGTGATCAGTGTAAATCGTGCACTTGGTGCCATACAAGTAATGTCGCCAAAGCTTGAGCGCGAAGACCACAGCTCCAAATTCTAAGTCATGCGTCGTATAGTTCCGTTCGTGGACCTTGAGTTGTCGCGAGGCGTAAGCAATAACTTTCTCGCGTTGCATCAATACGCAGCCTAGTCCTTGAATAGAGGCGTCGCAGTAGACGACGAAGTCGTCGGTACCTTCGGGTAAGGAGAGGATAGGGGCACTACAAAGGTTCTTCTTTAGTTCCTGGAAGGCAGATTCCTGAGCATTACTCCATTTGTAAGCAACACCCTTCTGAGTGAGTGTCGTAAGTGGTTGAGCGATCTTAGAGAATCCCTTGATAAATCTTCGATAGTATCCCGCCAATCCCAAGAATTGGCGAACTTCGGTCGGAGTCTTAGGCACAGGCCAATTCTTAATGGACTCAATCTTAGCAGGGTCAACATGAATCCCTTCCTGATTGACGATGTGTCCAAGGAAATGGACTTCTCTAAGCCAGAAATCACATTTCGAGAATTTGGCGTACAGTTGTTCATTGCGAAGGAGTTCGAGAATAAGACGTAGGTGTTGTTCATGCTCCTCTTGGCTCTTCGAGTAGATTAGGATGTCGTCGATGAATACGATCACGAACTTGTCGAGGTAGGGTTTGCATACTCGGTTCATGAGATCCATGAAGATTGCAGGTGCGTTGGTCATTCCGAAAGGCATAACAAGGAATTCGTAGTGACCATAGCGGGTTCTGAAAGCAGTCTTAGAGATGTCCTCATCGCGGACTCTCAGCTGGTGATAACCCGATCGTAGATCGATCTTGGAATAATAGCTCGACCCTTGCAGCTGGTCGAACAGGTCGTCGATACGGGGAAGTGGATAACGATTCTTGATGGTAACCTTGTTAAGTTCGCGGTAGTCAATGCACATTCGGAATGAGCCATCTTTCTTTTTGACGAAGAGCACTGGGGCTCCCCAGGGTGATGAACTAGGACGGATAAAACCTTTGTCCAAAAGTTCTTGTAGCTGAGTAGAGAGTTCCTTGAGTTCCGCGGGGGCTAATCGATAAGGTGCACGAGCTATAGGCGCTGCTCCGGGAGCTAGCTCGATTTGAAATTCGACCTGACGGTGAGGAGGGAGTCCAGGTAGTTCCTCTGGGAATACCTCAGGATAGTCGCGTACAACTGGAAAATCTTCAATCCTGTTTTCCCTTTTCTGTGTGTCGGTAATGAGTGCTAAGATAGCGGTGTGCCCTTTTCGTAGATACTTCTGGGCCTTCAAGAATGAAATGATGCCGGTGACTTCTCCGCTCTTGTCGCCTTGAACTATAAGAGGTTTGCCAGGGGGACGGGGAATACGAATAACTTTCTCCTGGCAGAGGATTTCAGCTCGATGTTTGGATAACCAATCCATACCAATGATGACGTCGAAGCTTCCAAGAATGATGGGGAAGAGATCGATACAAAAGGTCTGACCAGACAACTCTAATTTGCAGTTACGAATTATGTGTGAGGCCTCGAGGTTTCTACCATTAGCTATTTCAACGGTGTGCTTAGAGCTCAGCGGCGTAAGAGTGAGCTTAAGTTTCTTACTAATACGTAGGGATACATAACTAGCATCTGCTCCGGAATCAAATAGCATGGAAACATAACGATCATTAAGTAGGAACTTACCCGCTACAACGTTGGGGTCATTCCTTGCTTCTCCAGCTCCAATCACAAAAGCCCTTCCTCTTGCACCATTTCCAGCATTGTTGTTATTGTTCCCAGCACCCTGATTGTTGTTGTTTTGATTCAGTTCAGGGCAATCCTTTCGCATGTGCCCCGTTGCTCCACACTTGAAGCATCCACGGTTGTTCCCTTGTTGCTGCTGTTGCTGCGGTTGTTGCTGATTCTGCCTAGCGGGGAACTGGCTTCGGCAGTCTTTGGCTTCATGCCCCATCTTGTTGCATCGCTGACATTGACCTTTTCCACATGGCCCACTGTGATGTCGGTTACATTTGTTACACTTAGGGTGGTTTCCTCGATAGCCACCCTGTTGCTGAGGGCCCTTGTTGTTTTCAGTCTTCCTTTGTTGAACTGGGGCCTGAGTGGGGTTAGCATCCTTTCCCTGACTTCCATCCCACTTTCGTTTGTTATCGCTAGAAGTGCCAGTAGTAGCACTGATCCTCTTGGGCAGCTTGCCCTCTTCCACAGCCTGATTGGTGAGTTTGTGAGCAAGGCGAACCACGGGCTGTATGGTATTGAGGTTGGCTGAGGTCACATGACTTCTGATTTCTGGGACCAAGCCTTTGATGTACAATTCGATCCTTCGATACATAGGTTGGGACATGTTTGGGCAAAGTGCAGCATAGTCGTTGGACTGCTTAGTGTAGGTCTCAATCTCTGATCCAACCATCTTGAGCGCATAGTACTCGTTCTCAAGTTTGTGAATGTCATCCCTGTGACAGTACTCCTCTTTGATCATGTTTTTGAAATCTTCCCATGCGGTTGCATTAGCAGTTTCCAGACCAAGCATCTGAATCTGTGCCTTCCACCACGAAAGTGCGTTTCCTTCAAGCGTACCAGTTGCGTACTTAACCCAGTTAGCAGGGGGACACTCGCAGACGGCAAAGACAGCTTCGGCCTTTTCAATCCAATGCAGAAGGCCTATGGCACCCTCAGTGCCGTCGAAAGGGAGAGGCTTGCCATCCATGAAGGTTTTGAAAGTACAAACACGTGGTTGCGCAGACGCAGGCTGACCTGTTGTGAGAAATGGAGCGAATAGGTTTTAGAGGTGAAAAGACGATGTGGAGGTAGGATCTAAACATCCTATAGCAACGAGTTTACCTCCAGGGTGAGCTGCGAAAGCTGCAGCCACCGTGTTGAGCAAGTTGGCGAATTGAGCCTGAGTCATGTTAACGCTTCCTCTTCCGCGTCCACTCATTGTCTTCATAACCAGAAAGCACAGTATGAGTGTGATGTCGTAACGTAGCGAGAATAAGATAGAAGAGGGAGGTGTATCTATCTAATCAGGCACACTAGTATGTATAGTAGAGCAGTTAACATAGGATAAATAAGCATGTAAGCACAAGTCCGAGCTATAAAGTCTAATATGCCGAGTCTTGCCCTTGGAGTGTAGTGTCGTCGCGAGTCACGGGTTATAGTCTGGTTTTTCTCAAAAAGACTCTTCTTTTTAAAACCAAGTTCACTATAACCAATGGCTCTGATACCAATCTGTCACACCCCCAAATTCCACCTGCGGAGTACCGTCCGCTTGAGGGCGTGACCGACCAGGATCCAGCCACCAATTATACTGAGCAGTTGGATAATCATAAAGATGATCACCAACCTTAATAGTTCGTAAGCATCATAGTTTAAAGTTCGAAAGTTAGGTTCAAATAACAGTTTAAGTAAATAGCGGAAGCATAGGCAAAATAGTTTAAACAAAGTTCATAGTTCAAATTATTTAGAACCCAACACGCGGGTTCAGACGACCACTACACTTCCCAAGCAGCAGCTCCTCAGTCACTGGTTACCTGCAAAGCATGCAGTAAGGGGTCAACAATAATGCTGAGTGAGTTCACTAGTTGTCCAGTTTTAATTACCAAAAACTTGTTTCACCAGTTAATTTATCCGTTTATACATGCCATGGGGAGCTACCCCAAAAGTTAGCGACTAAACTGTTTTTCCAATACCGAACACTAGGTGACCGTTGCGTATCCGCAGAGTGCCCCGATGTCAATGTTCTATCATCATTGACGGATGCCTGAGTACATTAGTTCACGACCGATCCCATACCTTGGCACGGTGTGAGGTTGGTAAGACCTAAATAGCGCTATCAACTAATAACCCGTTCGCCTGGCCCCGGCGACTAATCGGTATTATGTAGTAGGGACTTTAAGTGATAGAGTTTCGTTTAGTGCCGTTTGTTGCAATCCGTATAAACAGTAATTAACCAAAAGGTTCCCAATAACAAGGGAAGAAAAGTAAGTTGTATCCCTCATAAGGGGATAGTGTTGTTTTTAGTTCCGTTTTCCCAAACCACCGGGAATACATGCTTTAGGTTGAGAACTCACCTTGGGTTGCTCGGTAGATTAATTACCCGGTCGATCACGTTGGTCACCACGTCCTAGTATGGTTACCAATATAGGTCAAGTTGGGGTACAAGTAAACACGTGTAATCTACACATAACTAACACATAGCATGCATAACATATAATTACCCAATAAGTCATTGGGTCCGTCTAAGTTCTTTAACAGCAACAGTTAACAGTTAACACGTAGCCCACCTAAACAGTAACAAGCATGTACAGTTAATACTCTTGGGCCCAATAACTAACAGCCCAGTCGAGACCAGGTGGTCTCGACTCGAGAACACACAGTTGCGGGTCGCAACCGGAGGTTACGGCTTGTCATGGTCTGGTTACGAGTCGCAACCGGAGGTTTCGAGTTGTCATGATCTGGTTACGAGTCGCAACCGGAGGTTTCGAGTTGTCATGATCTGATTACGAGTCGCAACCGGAGGTTTCGACTTGTCATGATCTGGTTGCGAGTCGCAACCGCCGTAGTCTCGAGTTGTCATGTTTTGGTTGCGAGTCGCAACCGGGGGTTTCGAGTCGCAACCTCGGATACGTGCACAAGAATCCTTCTAGAACCTCTGATGTACTAACCAATGAGATTTCAATTTCATGAGATTTTGTACTAACCAACCAGAATGCTTAAAACATGTTTCTTTGTCTAATATCAAATGAAAATGGATCAAACAGTAGGTTTTTCAAATATTTTCATGACATTCAAATTGTTCTTCATATATTCAAGTAGTTCATCCTTTGTTTGCATATTCATAATCCTAAGTCTATACACAATTTAGACATCATCTTCGGCCCTATGTCTAGCATGCAATCATCGGCTCAACACCGATCATATGTATTTGTTATAGAAATCTTTGCATCCCATGTTTAGACAACATTATCATTCAAACCAACACATAATTCGGTTATCATAATCATTATTCATAACATATTCATAACATATTCATAGTATCAAGGATCATTATTCATGTTATCATATCATGAGAGGAGGCATATCATATTAATCTTCACATTCTAGCTAAAACACATTATCCTTATCATGCTATCAACCATAATGCACCAAAATCATGGTAAACACTTAAAATACTAACCGGTTGGTGTGTGATACCGAGGTATGTAAGAAGATGATGAAGTGAAGCCTCCAAGTGATGATGATGAGCTGATTGCGAGTCCTTAGCTGCCACCGAGGAGTCCGAGAAGGATGGAAGGTGTTGGGTGAGGTTTAGGGTTCTTCTAGAGAGAGAGAGGGAGTGAGGAAGAGGTGAGAGAGTGAAAGGGGGAGTGTGTGTGAGGGTTTTGGGTTATAATAAGAGGGTGGTGCACCTTGAATGGGTTTCGAGATGTGCAAGGCCCAACCGGCCCAAATCGTTTCTTGTTTACTCGAGACCGAGTGGTCTCGAGTCGGGTTCGGTTCACACATATACTCATATATATAATACATACACATAATTTAATACAAGGATCACATAGCACGCCAAAATAATTCATAAACTTTCATTTAATATTATATATATATACGCACATACATTCATTTAAGGACGACAGTTGGTTCGGGAAAACCCGAAGTGTCACAGCTAAACTCCTTGTTGCGGCTGCTGTGTACTTCTTATGGCAAGAAAGAAATGCTAGACTTTTTAAAAATCAGCTGAGACCGCCGGAGAAACTTAGTGAGATTATTTTAAACACGGTCAGATACAAGTTGATGGGAGCTAAACTAAAGAACACTTCAAGTGTGAGGAGACTTCTTGTAGAGTGGGAGATTCGAGGGGATCAAGTCGAGGACGATGGAGGCTGATTAATTTTGTTTTCATGTCGTATTTGTCTAGATTGTAGTCTAGTTGTCTCATTGTCTTGTGTGGATGGTTGGTTGTTTTTTGTTTCACTTTCATGGGGCATGTCCCATGATTGAATTAGTGTAGACTCTCTACACTACTTGTTTTGTTTGGTTGTGAATATATAGAATCACCGGGGTAACCCTTTACCCAAAAAAAAAAAAAGTATTTTTAGAAAATATGAACTTAAGTTGTAAAGACCCATATTCTCTAAAAATGGAGTTTTTAAAGAAGCAATCACACTTTAAAGGGGTACAAGACTTACTAAATACACTAGTAAGTTACTACACATGTTTATAAACTTTCAAGTTCATGAAGTAGTAATTTATGCTTGCTTTTAACAAGATTGGTAAGTAAAGATTGTATATTGTTGATTGAGGATTGTTGAATGATTTTGGAAAAGAAAATGATATGCTTATTAGCATGGACACCTCCATTTACAAAGGAAACTCTGGCGAAATTTTCTAAAAAAATTCCAACACTTAGAAATTATTTTTTTCTAACAAGTGTTCGCAAATACGTTTTAACTTTGCTTTTCAAAATAAACTTCGCCATGAGTTTTGTTACAAAAATACAGAGTATCGGAGGTTGATTTTTACAAGTAAAATGGTTAAATATATATTTAGAATATATATCTTATACTAGGACACTTGTGTGGATACTTGTTTATTTTGTGAGATAGTTATATTATTTTAGGGTAAGATTATATAACTTAACAAAGTACCTTGACATTAGAATTGTGTGGTACGTGATAGAAGTAATGAGTAGATAAACCGTACGTAGGATACGTGTTATGCATGCACGAGAAATTGACTGTGATCTGTACTTTATTAGGACGTGCTTGATTTCTGATTATTAGAGTAACTAATCTAACCGAGCAAACCAAGGTGAGTTCACACCCTCTACAAGGCATGGGATTCCCGGTGGTTTGGGAATGGGTTAAAGAATTAAAACGGCACCTACATATCCTCCTTGGGTAGGATATGTACCGCCATCCTCCATGGGTAGGATGCCAATAATTAATCCTGCGTATTCTCCTTGGGTAGAATACGTACGTTCGTCCTCCTTGGGTAGGACAACAACCTTAAAACCTACTAGACAAAACTCTATCATTAAGTCCCTCATTTTATATCGACTTAATCGCCGAGGCCAATGGCGAGCGGGTCATTAGTTAATAGCGCTATTAGGTTTAACAAACCTCACACCGTGCCAGTCGGACGGGCGTGTACTAATGGACTATGGCAAACTGTCAATGATGATAGACATTGATTTAGGGCACAGCTATTGTTCGTCAGTTGTCGATATGGTAACGGTCTAGTGGTTCACATGGGGAAGCCCCCACTGATTATGGTTATGGTTTGGGTAATAAAGAAGGAACTGATTGATCATATTTTCAACTATGGGGTAACCCCCACGGCAAGTAAGCCAGCAAAAGACAAACCATGTTTTCGGAAACAACTTAAAACTAAACAACCAAACGTGAACTCACTCAACTTTGTTGTTGACTCGTTGTTACACGCCTTACAGGTCGTTAGATGCTTATGGAGCTTGCACGAGGAGGAGGTCGTTGTGGGATATGGACTGTTTTGTCCCGTGCTTAATAATTAAACTTTATGAACTTATGGAACTTATGTTGTGGTCTTTAAACTTATGAATTATGAGCTTATGTGTTGGGTTTTACCTTTAATGCTTCCGCTGTTAACTTAAAGTTGGTTACTTCCTTTTGGTCACCAATTGTATTGTGGTTGGTCTTATTTACTCAATTATGTTGTTCAATATGATTGGTGGCTCGATCCTGGTCATGTCACGCCTCCAAGCGGTGATACTCCGCATGGTGGATTTTGGGGGTGTGACATATTGGTATCAGAGCCATTGGTTATAGTGAACTTGGTTTTAAAAAGGGAAAAACTTTTTGACAAAACCAGACTATAACCTGTAAAGTGCTCAACGATCCACAACGACGCTTCGCTCCACGTGCAAGACTTTACACAATAGGTGGTATGATTTATGTTATATTGTCGGTTAGATAGTTCACACTGTGCATTAATTAACGTGATAATTACTATTTGAACCTTGTGTGCTTACTCTCTACTATCGTCCCACACTTACGCACTTTCGCGACACTTTTCTCACTTACGTTGCTTCGTTGTGAAGATCATGAACGGACGCGGAGAATGTATCAACCTAACTCAAGCCCAGTTGACGGCTTTGATCAATGAACGAGTTGCTGAGGCACTCGCAGCTGTCCCTGCAGGAGATATAACCTACCATACCAACCCATCTTAGGTCGTTTAGATCCTACCTTCGCAAACCAACCCTCGTGCTTAACCTTGTCTTTTATTCTCGCGCAACAGGTCAACATGCTCAGCCTCCTGTGTGCACATTCAAAACATTCATGGATTGCCGACCTAGTACTTTCAGCGGCATAGAAGGAGCTGTAGGCCTTCTTCACTGGTTCGAGAAGCTCGAGTCTGTTTTTGAGATGTGTGAATGCCCTGAAAATCGTAGGGTGAAATTTGCTACGGGAACAGTTGAAGGTGTTGCGTTAACCTGGTGGAAAGCACAGGTTCAACTGCTAGGGCTGGCGGTTGCTAATGCCACCCCATGGAACGGTTTCAAAGAACTGGTCAAAGAAGAGTACTGTAGTCGTGACGACATCCACAAGCTAGAGGTAGATGTTTTCAATCTGAAGATGACGGGGTCTGAAATCGAGGCATACACAAAGAGGTCGAACGAATTAGCTATCCTGTGTCCCACTATGGTGGATCATCCTATCAAGCGTATTGAGCTGTACCTTAAGGGTTTGGTGCCAGAAATTCAAAGCCACGTGACCTCAGCTAATCTTGGCACCATTCAGCAAATCATCAAGTTGGCTCATCGTCTCACTGATCAGGCAGTTGAGCAGAATAAGCTGCCCAAGCGTATTAGTGCTACTACTGCTGATGCTCCCAGTGATAACAAGCGCAAGTGGGATGGAAATTCGGGCAAGGGTTCTACTTCAGTTCAGTCTAAGTCCCAGCAGCGAAAGACTGATGACTACCAGAGTCCTGGTCAGCAATCTTCTGGTAATCAAGGACAGGGTGAATACCGAGGGAACCACCCCAAGTGCAACCGGTGCAACAAGCACCATAGCGGGCAGTGCCACAAGGGTCGTTGTCTGAGGTGTAACAAGTTTGGCCATGAAGCAAATGATTGCAGGGGCGCACGACCAGCAAATCAGAATCGCCAACAACAACAACAAGCTCCACAGAACCAGCAGCAGCAACAGCATGGCAATAAAGGATGCTTTCAGTGTGGCGCTGAAGGCCACTTTAAGAGGAACTGTCCTCAGCTGAACCAAAATCAGAACAACAATAACCAAGGAAACGGGAACAACAATGGAGGCAACAATGGAGGCAACAATGGGGGTAACAATAATGGCAATGGAGCCAGGGGACGTGTTTTCGTGCTGGGTCAGGGTGACGCAAGGAACGATCCCAACGTTGTGATGGGCAAGTTTCGTCTGGACGACTTCTTTGTTATTGTTTTATTTGATTCGGGTGCCGATACTAGTTATGTGCCTTAAAAGTTAGTCAAATGCTTAAGCGCACTACAACACTTTTGAACACCAAACACACCGTAGAACTAGCAAACGACAAGAGTCTTGAAGCCACACACATAGTTAAGGATTGTAATCTTGTTCTTGCTGATCAGACCTTTTCTATCGACCTCATTCCTATCGTTCTGGGTAGTTTCGACGTTGTTATTGTAATGGATTGGTTATCTCATCAGCAAGCGGAAATTCTTTGCAACGAAAATATTGTCCTCATTCCTCGTTCTGGTGAAGAACCCCTCGTAATTCGTGGCGACAAGAGTGGTGCTGTTGTGGGCATCATCTCTTTCCTTAAGGCCCAGAAGTGGTTGCGAAAGGGCCACACTGCTATTCTAGCCCTCGTTTCTGATACATCCTCGGAAGAAAGGAAGATAGAAGACATACCTATTGTACGTGATTTTCCTGAGGTATTTCCTGAGGAATTACCTGGTCTTCCGCCTCATCGTCAAGTTGAATTTCAAATCGAGCTAGCTCCTGGGGCAGCGCCCATAGCTCGAGCACCTTATCGTCTAGCTCCATCAGAACTTGAAGAACTGTCCACGCAACTACAAGAACTCTTGGAAAAGGGTTTCATACGTCCTAGCTCTTCGCCTTGGGGAGCTCCAGTGTTATTCGTGAAGAAGAAAGACGGTACCTTCAGAATGTGTATTGACTACCGCGAACTCAACAAGGTGACCGTGAAGAATCGTTATCCTCTCCCACGCATTGATGACTTATTCGACCAGTTGCAAGGGTCGAGTTTCTACTCAAAGATTGACCTGAGGTCAGGCTACCATCAACTGAGAGTCCGAGACGAGGATATCTCTAAGACAGCATTCAGGACTCGGAATGGGCATTACGAGTTTCTGGTTATGCCTTTTGGATTAACAAATGCACCTGCGGTCTTCATGGATCTCATGAACAGAGTGTGCAAGCCTTACCTGGATAAGTTTGTCATTATATTCATCGACGACATCCTGATCTATTCTAAGAGTCAGGAAGAACACGAATGACACCTGAGACTTATCTTGGAACTCCTTCGAACAGAGCAGTTGTATGCCAAATTTTCGAAATGTGACTTTTGGCTTCGCGAAGTCCACTTTCTAGGCCATGTAGTAAACAAGGATGGGATTCATGTTGATCCATCCAAGGTTGACTCGATCAAGAACTGGCCTGCACCCCGTACACCAACAGAAATCCGCCAATTCTTGGGTTTGGCAGGATACTACAGAAGGTTTATCAAGGATTTCTCTAAGATTGCGCAACCTCTCACCTCGCTGACTCAGAAGGGTGTCACCTATCGCTGGGGTGATGCACAGGAGTCCGCATTTCAGCACTTAAAGGAGAGACTTTGTAGCGCGCCTATCCTCTCATTGCCTGAAGGCACAGATGATTTTGAGGTTAATTGCGACGCTTCCATCCAAGGACTCGGTTGCGTGTTGATGCAACGTGACAAGGTCATTGCCTACTCATCACGCCAACTTAAAGTTCACGAAAGGAACTACACTACGCACGACTTGGAATTGGGAGCAGTTGTTTTCACACTTAAGATATGGAGACATTACCTGTACGGTACCAAGTGCACCATTTACACCGATCACAGGAGTCTCGAGCATATCTTCAAGCTAAAGGAGTTAAACATGCGACAACGCCGATGGGTCGAGCTCTTGAACGATTACGAATGTGCGATCAAGTATCATCCGGGCAAAGCCAATGTTGTGGCCGACGCCCTCAGTCGAAAGGATACTATACCTAAGCGTGTACGTGCGTTACAGCTTACCATTCACTCTAACCTTCCCGCTCAAATTCGTGATGCTTAGGTCGAAGGATTGAAAGCAGAAAACATCAGGGCTGAGTCCCTGCGAGGATCAAGGAAACGGTTAGAACAAAAGGAAGATGACGCCTACTATGTTAACGGACGCATCTGGGTTCCACTTTATGGAGGCTTACGCGAGCTTGTGATGGATGAAGCACATAAGTCTCGTTATTCGGTACATCCTGGTTCGGATAAGATGTACCACGACTTAAAGGCTACATACTGGTGGCCTAGCATGAAAGCCCACATAGCAACCTACGTCAGTAAATGCTTGACTTGTGCTAGGGTCAAGGTCGAATACCAGAAACCATCAGGCCTACTTCAACAACCAGAGATACCTAAATGGAAATGGGAGCAAATTTCCATGGATTTCGTTACTGGCCTACCTAGATCTCAAGGCGGAAATGACACTATTTGGGTGATAGTGGATCGATTGACTAAGTCTGCACACTTCTTGGCTATCAAGGAAACGGATAAGTTCTCTACTCTAGCAGACATCTACCTAAAGAAAGTAGTATCAAGGCACGGAGTGCCAACCTCCATCATTTCTGATCGTGACTCACGTTTTACATCTGAGTTGTGGCAAGCTATGCACAAGTCCTTTGGTTCTCGATTAGACATGAGCACGGCATATCATCCACAGACGGATGGGCAGTCTGAACGCACCATCCAAACCCTTGAAGACATGCTTAGGGCATGCGTGATTGATTTTGGCAATGGTTGGGAAAAGCACCTCCCTTTGGTGGAGTTTTCGTACAATAACAGCTACCACACCAGTATTCAGGCCGCTCCGTTTGAGGCATTGTACGGACGTAAATGCTGATCACCTCTTTGTTGGGCAGAAGTTGGTGACAGCCAAATCACAGGCCCAGAACTTAGTAGACACGACTGAGAGGATTGCTCAGATACGACAGCGAATGGCGGCAGCTCGTGACCGTCAGAAAAGCTATGCTGATAAGCGAAGGAAACCACTCGAGTTCCAGGTTGGGGATCGAGTGCTACTTAAAATCTCACCGTGGAAAGGTATAGTTCATTTTGGCAAACGAGGCAAACTCAATCCACGTAATGTCGGACCGTTCGAAATCATTGAGAAAATTGGCAAAGTCTCTCAAGTTGAATCTACCTGAAGAACTCAGTGGAGTTCACAACGTATTCCACGTGTCAAATCTGAAGAAGTGTCTGTCAGATGAGACCCTCATAGTTCCTCTCAAGGAGCTCACCATCGACGATCAGCTGCGATTCGTCGAGGAACCAGTAGAGATTACTGATCGAGATGTTAAGGTTCTCAAGCGTACCAGAATACCTCTTGTTCGAGTTCGTTGGAACTCCCGTCGTGGCCCAGAGTATACCTGGGAACGAGAAGACCAAATGAAACTCAAGTATCCCCAGTTGTTTAAGAAAAGTGCAACCACTACTGAGACTGAAGCTACTGCAGAATTTCGGGACGAAATTTCCAAACCAACGAGGGGATGATGTGACACCCCAGGAAAACCAAGAAACCACGCAACTTAACTAGCTTCCTCAGTAAACATGTGCTAAATTTCGGGACGAAATTCTCTTAACAGGGGGAGAATGTGACAACCCTAAAAAATTTCATGTATCCGTACGATTCATTAATGTTAATTAAAGTGCTTGATGTCTGTGCTGAATTACTTAACTGCTTTCTGGTTACTGTGTCATACTTACATGTGCTTGTAAATATACTAGTCTTGTGCAGAAAATTGACTAAATAATCCTGTATGCCTTCCCAAGTGTTGGGAATTAAAAGTGTTACAAAAAGATATATAAAAGACACTAAACGAAATAACTTAGCACTTTAACGAACCAGTATCAAACCGAACAACCGGACTGTGACAACCCTTACTCTCGTTGTCGAGAGAAGGGCATTTTAGTAATATGCGCATTCATTATTATTATTATTGTTCTTATTATTATTATTAGTATTATTAAGTATTGCTAAATAATAACACACGACGAGAGAAACGAAATATTCCACTAATAACTGGAAACAAACAATGTATTCGTTCGTCCGATTTAAACGAACTGGCCTTTATAAATAAAATACGCGAACACTCAAGGGGCTAGTGCACTCGGGTCAAGCCCAATCCAACTCATCTAAACCCCTAAAACTCTACCCTTTAAATACACCCTTAACCCCCCACCTCTTCTCCTTAAAACCCTAAATAGAATGCAAGCAGCCGCAAACTCCCTCCCCTTATCCTTTCTAATCTCCGGTCACCGCAGACTCCCTCCGACCGGCGGCCAACTCTGGCCAAAAACCACACCTCTCTCCTCACCATTGTTTCTCTCCCACACCCAAAACCCCGTCTCTACTCCCTCACACCTGCATTCCCCCTAATCCCGTCACACCTATACACTGGATGCGCTGAGAAGAAGAGCAGGAACAAGAAATGGTGGGTAGTGTGGTGACCTTCGGCAAGGCAGCAACGCAGTAGCAGCGGCAGAGGCGGTGGTGGCGGAGCCGCCAGAGCCCCGACGTATCACGTCTGTAGAGGGGACAACAGAGACGAGAGGGTATCGGTGGTGGTTATTTTCGGGGAAGCTCGATGGCAGATTCCGGTGACCTGAAGGGATTATCCGGTTACTCGGTAAGTCACGTACCTATTGACCAGTTTATACCTCACTGTGATTGTTTTAATTGTCTGTGAGTTAAAACTATAAAATAAAAAGTGTATATTGTATGTTAATAATGGTAGTGATGAATACTAAGTAACTGTATAGGGTGATTGTTATAATGACCAAAATGAAATTGGTAAGTTGCTTTTGTTGACTGTTTGATTTGTTTGAATGTGTATACTGGTTGAGAGCCGTAAGAATAGGTCTTGTGTTATTATGTGATTTCTTGATTGAAGATGTGTTTTAGGATAAGCACATGTAAGTTTGGATATGTATTTGGTGTATATATGTGTTTGTGATAGGTCTCGGCTAAACGTTTATGTGTGCTAACTGTTTTGAGTGAATTATTTGATTTCAGAAATTAAGTATGAATGATATAAATATAACCTGTTTTGATAGGATATGGATTGACAAAGACAAACAGATTTAATGAAAACTCTATGTTAATCTCTTGTGGTTGAATGTTTAATTGTTAAACCGTTTTGAACAATTTTTTTTTGGGTAAAGGGTTACCCCGGTGATTCTATTATAGACAACCGCCAATGAAGTACAAGTAGTGAGGATGAGTTCCCCACTAGTTCATATACAGGACATGCCCCATATATGTAAACAAAAAAACAAACAAACCAAGTTACCACCTCAATCTAGCCTACTACAATCATGATAATGACTAACTAGTAGACAAACGAAAAAAATCAAAACAAACGACGTCAACCGCCATCATCAAAAATGAAATTGCTACCAACCGGCAGCCCCATAGCATGAAACAGAAGCCACCTATCCATTAGAAAACTTTATGTGAGAGGTGCTTGCCCCTGTACTGGAAGACGTATGATGTGTACCCGAAATCATAAACTCATTCGTTTCATCATATACAACCTCTACCTCGTCATCGTCAGACTCCTCATTTGGGTCACGTCCCCCTTTATATCTCCCCTGGAAGGAACCCCCGTTCCCCCCAACAAACCCAAGAGCACTAAACGAATTATGTGTTTTAACCTTGGACGAACTATTGCTCCGTGCACTCACGTAGGAAGAACTCACTGCCTTTTTCTTTTTATCCACAGGTCTATATTCAAACTTGGGCTTTTGATTATTAACCTGAAACCCGCTCTTCTTTCCATTCTTCTTTGTCTTGACTTCAGTATAACCATCCTCATCTACTTTTGAATTGTTTGTAGGAGGTTTCACTGACGATCGAATGCATTTTGGACACTCCCCAGAAGCATGCCCAAATACACAGCAGTGGGCACATCTCGGAGGTTCCCATTCATACTCCACCCGAATAGTCTCAGTAACATATTTGTTCCCAACCAATTCAGGAATAGCCATGGTTAGAGCCTCTTTCAACTCATGATCAGCTGATATTTCAATGAGAGCCCTAGCATAGCTGCTCCTTCCCCAAGCCTCATTACACATATCACTAGTATACGAATCCAGGCGCACAGGGGATCCAATTTTTGATGCCAACATGCTTAAACCATCATCAGAATAAGCCACTAGCGGAACATCATGCAATTTAACCCAAACTGCAACCTTTTTAAACTCTTCTTTTTTAAGGATGTTTGTAGGAGACCAAATGTTGAGAAACATAGGTTTGTTACGGATCATCCAAGGTCCCCCTTCAAGAACAGTATCCATACCCTTTCTATCTTCAAACTTGAAGAAAAAGAAACCATTTGAATTCATCATAGTTTTCTGAAGACCATGTTTCTTCCAATTTGTTCTGACAAAATATTCAACTACTGGATATGCAATCCTATCCCCCAGGAAATAACCATAAAGACTGTTATTAACCTGGCGAACCGAATCAATCGGGAGCACTACATCCACTCCATCCAATGATACATCTGAATTTAGAGATCGAAAATTGACTTTAGGAACTTGATCAGCCGCATCATTGGCCTTTCTAGTGTTTTCATCTTCATTCTGAATCTGAATTGAAACACCACCCCGCTTAATATCACCCTGCTCGACCTGTTCATTTAGGACCACATCCGCATAAGATTGGACATGAGCATTATCATCCTTATTCTGATTTTGAACTCGAGTAGGACTAACATCATTCACCGGTAAGACAAATGCTACCTTTCTCTTGTCAAAGACCTTCGCATAATTCTGATTGGGAGAATCAGAACAGCCAATAACATGTTCAGTATCGTTAAGCGGCAGCATAAAACATACCTTCTTACTCGGTATTTCAGAAACCCTAGCCGCCATAAGTGAAGTTTGTCTTGGCTCAAATGTTTTGCCGTCAATGTTCTTAATTTTTTTCGCAAACACATTTGAGTTTTCTGCATTTTGGCCATCCATAACAGCACCAGGGACTGATTGACCAGAACTGATTGGCAAATGAACGGCAATCGATGAACAAATGATTCGCCGAAAGAATTAACGGTCAGCCGCACAAACTTGTGTACTGATCTTCAGTCGAAACGCAAACAAGACAAGAACCTTAATACGAAACCCTTGCTCAAACAGACCAAGTTCTAACCCTAATCGAAGCCTTAGATCAAAAGCGGACAGGAGATGTATCACAATCCAGCCGATCAATCAGACCAAAACTTCAGGCAGGACGTATAATCAGATAAAACAAACATACGAAAAAGAAACCCTACTCACAAAAGAAAAAGATTCAATCTTATGGTAACGAAAAACGGTTACCCTAATATCTAACCAGATCCAATGTAGAGAAGGAATGAAGATCGACGTAGGGTTTCAAGTTGTTCTCCCAAATCGCCCAGATCGCCCAGAGAGAGTCGCCATTCTAAGGCTTAAGGAACATTTGGATAACCGTTTTGAACAATTTATATACACTAAAGAAATATATGCTCTGATTGATTTTATAAACTGTTTACATAATGACGAACTATTTGAAGATGCCATGAATATTTGAATTATGCTGTTTTGATCCAATTTGGTAGCGTACGGTAGAATAAAACATGTTAACGAAATTTGATTGGACAGTACATGTTAATGAAAATGTATTGGATAGTACTGATCTGGATAAGGGTTCTAGAAACATCTGTATAAGTTTACGAGTCGAGACCCTATGGTTGCGACACGAGACCATCGATTGACAACTCGAAACCAGACATCATGCTCCAGGAGTCGAGACCAGCTTGGTTACGACTCGAGATCTCCTGATCTCGACTCGAGACCTGACTCGAGACCTCTACGGCTGCGACTCAAATGTTCACAACTCGAGACCAGCTGATTTCGACTTAGAATCCAGTGGTTGTGACTCGAGACCTCATAGTCTCGAGTCGAGACTATCCGGTTTCGACTGGACTGCTTGACTCCGTTATTGGGCCGCACTATGTGATAAACCTGTTTCGGACTGTGTGTTATTTTTCCACTGCTTAACTGGACTTTGTGCGACTGCTATTTAATCGTTCATGCTGGTATGATACGTGTTACTGTTACAATTACTGTACATTATGCAAAGTGTGTGTATTATATGAAATGTGGATTTACGTGCTACATGTTAGATACGTGTAAATTATACGTGACATTTCTTGCATGCGAACCTAATAAATATTTAACAACCATAATAGGGTATGGTTGACCAACGTAACACGAGTAAATTGTCAACCGAGCAAAGCAAAGGTGAGTTCACTACTTTTTACTTAAAGCATGCGTTCCCGGTGGTTGGGAAACGGAACGAAACGCTTTTCCTGGTTTGGGATTGCTTACTATCTCCTTGTGCGGGATACGGTATTTCTATCTCCTTGTGTGGGATACGGGTAACAACGCTATCCCCTTGTGAGGGATACAAACTACTTTTCTCCCCTTATGCGGGACTCTTAGTTAATTACTGTTTGTACGGAAATGCAATGAGCAACACTAAACGAAACTCTATCACTCAAGTCCCTACCATTTAATACCGATTAGTCGCCGTGGCCTGGCGAACGGGTTATTAGTTGATAGCGCTATTTAGGTGTAACCAGCCTCACACCGACCCTTGTTACTGGGAACGGGAGTGAACTAATGTACTCTGGCAAACCGTCAATGATGATAGAACATTGACAAACGGGGCACTGCGGAAACGTACGGTTAAGTAAGTATTCGGTATTGGAAAAACAGTTTAGTCGCTCACTTATGGGGTAGCTCCCCATGGCATGTATAAACGGATAAATTAACTGGTCAAAACAAGTTTTTGGAATTAAAACTGAAAAACTACAAACACGTGAACTCGCCAACGTTATGTTGACACTCTACTGCATGCTTTGCAGGTTGCTCGATACAGTTTAGGACGGACGTTGCAATCGGATGGAGTGCGTGGTTTATAAGTTTCATGATGACAAACTTGTGGTTTTAAATTACGATATGTTCTACTTTCCCTTCCGCTGCAAACTAGAACCATGTTTTATGAAATTTTAAATTAGGTCACTAATTACACCATTATTTGTAATAATAACTAAACGGTTCAAAATAATTAGTGGCCAAGATCCTGGTCGTCACACGCCTCGCGGTAATACTCCGCGTGTGGATTTTGAGGGTGTGACAGATTGGTATCAGAGCCATTGGTTATAGTGAACTAGGTTTAAAATATAAAATGTTTTGGACTTAAAATATTTTTATATGAAAACCAGACTATAACCGTTCTTTAACGAAAACCACAACGACACCACACTCCGGATTGCAAGGTTCGTCAATCTCAGATACTCACCTGGTAATGGTAGGTTAACGGCGTTTACTTGTGCATAACTTATGTGTGTGAACACGCATGTGTGTATGTGTATAATTAGCATATATGTGTTAGTATGTATGCGTATATTTAGTATTTAACACAGTGGATCATACGAAGGCTAGGCAAGCGTGTTACGTGCTAAACAGGAGCGAGTCCTCCTAAACCTGGTTTGAAACCACGATACACTAAGGGCAAGGAACCAGTTATTCCAAGCCCTCGTCCACGTATTTCCTGATATCATCCCTGGATTGCAAATCGACGCAAGGGACGTCCACTCGATAGACCTGCCCAGGAAAGGCCTGCTACGAAGCACATAGAGAAGTTACGAGAACGAATCGACGAAGGGGAGCCACCCCTATATCATGGGATATTAGAAGAAATGACGACGCCATTCGCATCCTTTTTACCTGCATATTTCCTTTTCCCGACGTTAGTGGTGAGACTTGTTCCCTCACCCGACTGATCACCTGGATTCTTGAAGCATTCTAGTAAGTCTACACTTTTCGGGTTTCTGTTTGCACGTCTCGAACACGAAAAGCATGCATGGTGTATGCTTCTAATTGCGGTGCCAGCAATTGTGTCACCTTTCCATCAACCGCGAAGTTATTTCCCCTAATTCCTCGTTACATGGTTATTCCTTATTCAAGTTGAACCTTATACCTTAACACGCTCCAAAACCCAGCAAGGTGATATCTTTCTTACAAACCAGCGGATTGGAAGGCGTGGCAAGACGACGATACGAGCCAGTCAACCCACTGACGATTTCGGTGACCTAGATATGTACCTTATCCTCCATTTGCCAGAACCGTATTCTTTGACGACTTTTCTGATTCAGTGAATCCTTTCACTAGCTTTCGTACGAACCCGCATTTATTGCTTAAGACGGTATCCTTACTTCTATTGAGACATCCCCGTTTCTTCGTATAGAAACCTGGACCAGATTTTTTCTCCGATTTAGTGGATTCAGCAAGCGCGACCTTTAGCCGACAAACTTCACAAACCCCTGAAATGTGGCAACGTGTTACCTCAATCGTGCTTTTTCGAAAACTTGTTTTCCCAGTATCACATCGAAGCCCCTCGACGACTTAAGCGCTACTTCGAACTCATTCACACGACGTAGAACCATCCACTCGAACTTGATTTCCTACCGGTTTGAGAAATCACATCCGACCAGACATCTCAGTAGACCCTAAAACCTACAGACCCGCATGACGACCATCCTTCTCTAGCTACTTCATTTTGGGCTAACCACATCGACGTAACACCCCTTATCGGCAAGCAACGTTCTTGATTCTAAACATCCATAGCTTGTGTACGACCAGCTACCTCATTGACGACTGATAAATCCCTATTGTTGATCCCAAAGCCCTCATGTTTTGCCTCAAGATTAAACGCATCTATTGCGACTATCCTTCTTACAAATTCTCGCTACTTGCGTTGTGTTTCACGAATTCCATGATTCTGACCCTACTCTATTCTACACAAATCTCCGTTTGGACGAATTTCTTTCTACGAACGTTACTCGTTGGAGCAACGAGCCAAGGGTACCCCGGAGGTAAAGATACCACAAGCATTGTTCTTCGAACTTGATACGATCAACACCTAGTCACGACACCCGAATTTACCCCATCCTGTGAAATTCGACACAAGCATTGTTTCTTTTGACGGCATCCGAACCTACTTTGAAAATCAGTGGGGAATCCAAACGACTCATACGTTTTACCTTGGAACTTCTATGACACAAACCGCTCTACGCCAAGTTTTCAACGCATGACTTTTAACATCGCAAGGTCTGCATTTCTCGACCATATACGCAACCCCTCACGATTTGAACTCAAAAGGGGCACCACCTAGCATTCGAGAGATGCTCAAATGATCCGCAACTCCAGCAACTGGAAGATAATCTCCGAGGTGCTTCTATCTTATGCTATCATGTTTGGAGCATCGATAAAATGTCTGCTGGTAACGGCACGCGACCAAAGGAACCGACAAGTTTCCAAACTTGCAACCATCTACTTGATAGGAGTAGATACTAGGCACGGGATGCCAACTTCTCTTATATCTGATCGTAACCCGCGTTTTGCATCCGATTCGTCGCAGGCTGTGCACAAAATCCTTTGGCTCACAATTAGGTATGAGCACCGTTTATCGCCCGCAAACTGATGGTCAGGTCAAACGCACCATCCAAACACCCGAAGGCATGCTAAGAACACATGTTATCAACCTTGGATACGAGTGACACTTCCCTTTTGTAGAATTCTCTTCCAAACAACTGCTACCGCACTAGCATTCAGGCAGCACCATTTGAGGCATTGCACGGACGCAAATGCCGGTCACCTCTGTGTTGGGCGGATGTCAAAATACCGACCCATATCTTGCACTACGCATGGCGGCAGCTCCAGACCGTCAGAAAGGCTACGCGGTAAGCGTAGGAACCCTCTAGAATTCCTAGTCGGAGACTAGGTTCTACTTAAAGTTTCACCCTGAAAGGGTGTGGTACATTTTGGCTAACAGGACGAACTTGATCCGCGATATGTTAGACCATTCAGGATCAGTAGGGTAGCCTTGCAGACTAAACATGCCTGAAGAGCTGAGTGTGGTACACGTCTTTCACGTGCCTAAATCTGAATAAGTGTCTGTCAGATGAAACATTCGTTGTTCCTTTTTAGGAACTCGTGATCAGCAACAAACTACGCTTCGTTTAGGAACCGGTTGAGATCAAGGATCAAGAAATCAAAACCCTCAAGCGTGGTATAATAGGCCAACAGACCGAGTTCGTTGGATCTCGTGCTGTAGCCTCGAGTTTACCTGGAAACGGGAAAACCAGATGATGCACATGTATCCCTAGTTGTTTACAAACATTACTTCCAGCACTGAGGCTACCGCTAAATTTCGGGATGAAATTTCAAACCAACAGGGGGTGATGTGACGCCCTACGAAAACGTTTAAACACACTAGTTTGTCAGTGGCTGCGTGCTAAATTTCGGGACGAAATTTCTTGAACTTGGGGATAATGTGACACTTCGGGTCTTCCTGTACGTTACTTGGATGTTATAATTAGATTTGTGAAATTCTCTACTATGTGAAATACGTACAAACTCTGTGGATCTTGTGCTACGTGACTGTTACGTGCTATTTACGTGCTATGTGACCTTATGCACTATGTGGCTTACATGTTCGTTCTGTGGACTTGCGTGAAACTGCTTGTATCTACGTGTAGTAATGGATTCTGTGTATACATATAGAGCGTAGCGTATTACTTTTGCTTAAATTTCGAGGACGAAATTCCTGTAACATGGGGAGAATGTGACAACCCTTACTCTCGTTGTCGAGAGAAGGGCATTTTAGTAATATGCGCATTCATTATTATTATTATTGTTCTTATTATTATTATTAGTATTATTAAGTATTGCTAAATAATAACACACGACGAGAGAAACGAACTATTCCACTAATAACTGGAAACAAACAATGTATTCGTTCGTCCGATTTAAACGAACTGGCCTTTATAAATAAAATACGCGAACACTAAAGGGGCTAGTGCACTCGGGTCAAGCCCAATCCAACTCATCTAAACCCCTAAAACTCTACCCTTTAAATACACCCTTAACCCTCCACCTCTTCTCCTTAAAACCCTAAATAGAATGCAAGCAGCCGCAAACTCCCTCCCCTTATCCTTTCTAACCTCCGGTCACCGGAGACTCCCTCCGACCGGCGGCCAACTCCGGCCAAAAACCACACCTCTCTCCTCACCATTGTTTCTCTCCCACACCCAAAACCCCGTCTCTACACCCTCACACCCGCATTCCCTCTAATCCCGTCACACCTATACACCGGATGCGCTGAGAAGAAGAGCAGGAACAAGAAATGGTGGGTAGTGTGGTGACCTTCGGCAAGGCAGCAACGCAGTAGCAGCGGCAGAGGCGGTGGTGGCGGAGCCGCCAGAGCCCCGACGTATCACGTCTGTAGAGGGGACAACATAGACGAGAGGGTATCGGTGGTGGTTATTTTCGGGGAAGCTCGACGGCAGATTCCGGTGACCTGAAGGGATTATCCGGTTACTCGGTAAGTCACATACCTATTGACCAGTTTATACCTCACTGTGATTGTTTTAATTGTCTGTGAGTTAAAACTACAAAATAAAAAGTGTATATTGTATGTTAATAATGGTAGTGATGAATACTAAGTAACTGTATAGGGTGATTGTTATAATGACCAAAATGAAATTGGTAAGTTGCTTTTGTTGACTGTTTGATTTGTTTGAATGTGTATACTGGTTGAGAGCCGTAAGAATAGGTCTTGTGTTATTATGTGATTTCTTGATTCAAGATGTGTTTTAGGATAAGCACATGTAAGTTTGGATATGTATTTGGTGTATATATGTGTTTGTGATAGGTCTCGGCTAAACGTTTATGTGTGCTAACTGTTTTGAGTGAATTATTTGATTTCGGAAATTAAGTATGAATGATATAAATATAACCTGTTTTGATAGGATATGGATTGACAAAGACAAACAGATTTAATGAAAACTCTATGTTAATCTCTTGTGGTTGAATGTTTAATTGTTAAACCGTTTTGAACAATTTATATACACTAAAGAAATATATGCTCTGATTGATTTTATAAACTGTTTACATAATGACGAACTATTTGAAGATGCCATGAATATTTGAATTATGCTGTTTTGATCCAATTTGGTAGCGTACGGTAGAATAAAACATGTTAACGAAATTTGATTGGACAGTACATGTTAATGAAAATGTATTGGATAGTACTGATCTGGATAAGGGTTCTAGAAACATCTGCATAAGTTTACGAGTCGAGACCCTATGGTTGCGACACGAGACCATCGATTGACAACTCGAAACCAGACATCATGCTCCAGGAGTCGAGACCAGCTTGGTTACGACTCGAGATCTCCTGATCTCGACTCGAGACCTCTACGGCTGCGACTCAAATGTTCACAACTCGAGACCAGCTGATTTCGACTTAGAATCCAGTGGTTGCGACTCGAGACCTCATAGTCTCGAGTCGAGACTATCCGGTTTCGACTGGACTGCTTGACTCCGTTATTGGGCCGCACTATGTGATAAACCTGTTTCGGACTGTGTGTTATTTTTCCACTGCTTAACTGGACTTTGTGCGACTGCTATTTAATCGTTCATGCTGGTATGATACGTGTTACTGTTACAATTACTGTACATTATGCAAAGTGTGTGTATTATATGAAATGTGGATTTACGTGCTACATGTTAGATACGTGTAAATTATACGTGACATTTCTTGCATGCGAACCTAATAAATATTTAACAACCATAATAGGGTATGGTTGACCAACGTAACACGAGTAAATTGTCAACCGAGCAAAGCAAAGGTGAGTTCACTACTTTTTACTTAAAGCATGCGTTCCCGGTGGTTGGGAAACGGAACGAAACACTTTTCCTGGTTTGGGATTGCTTACTATCTCCTTGTGCGGGATACGGTATTTCTATCTCCTTGTGTGGGATACGGGTAACAACGCTATCCCCTTGTGAGGGATACAAACTACTTTTCTCCCCTTATGCGGGACTCTTAGTTAATTACTGTTTGTACGGAAATGCAACGAGCAACACTAAACGAAACTCTATCACTCAAGTCCCTACCATTTAATACCGATTAGTCGCCGTGGCCTGGCGAACGGGTTATTAGTTGATAGCGCTATTTAGGTGTAACCAGCCTCACACCGACCCTTGTTACTGGGAACGGGAGTGAACTAATGTACTCTGGCAAACCGTCAATGATGATAGAACATTGACAAACGGGGCACTGCGGAAACGTACGGTTAAGTAAGTATTTTTTTGGGTAAAGGGATACCCCGGTAAATTTTATAAATCACCAAACATACAAAACAGGGTGTGACTTAACATAGTCACACACTACTAGACTTGGCATACCAAGACTAGGGAAAACAAGAGACCTACTCGAGTAACAAACACAATATTCAAGAAAACCAAACAAAAACAGCCAACAAAAAAAAACAGCCAAGACCTAAGACTTTAGTCGAACATCAGCCGACTTCGCCTATAACATTTTCCATAGGTATCTTCCATCTCTCCAACATGTTCTTGTATCTTGGGTCGCTAGTAACTTTTAATCCCATCAAACGAAACCTGACCGTACTAATAATCACCTGAACCACATCTTGAATGCTTCGACATGCTTGAGTAAACAGCCGACTATTCCTTTCTTGCCATATGTAATAAGTGGACGCCGCAATAATCAGCTTCGATGCAATGCCCTCAAGAGTCTTTGTATTAGAATTCTGCTCCATCCATGCTAAAACGGAGCTCCACGAATCCGAAACAGAACCCAAGTTTACCATTATCTTGACTTTTTGCCATACCTTTGAAGCGAACTCACATTCGAAGAATAGATGATCCCTAGAATCTCTATTGTTTCTGCATAGAGGACAGCACATTAAGTTCAAGTTGGTTGCACTTCCAGCTTCCCAAACGCTTAGCCGATCCTGCGTTTTCAGCTTGTCTTTAATCACCAACCACAAGTGAAAAGAGTGTCGAGGAATACACTGGCCAAACCAAACCATTGATGCCCAAAAGACCCTGTTTTCACGGTTTCTAATGTTATTCCAGGCTTCCCAAGTACTAAAATAGCCATCTTTACCATCAGCATCCTTCCACATAAGTCTATCTTCCATATCATAGTTCAAATGCGGGACAGTCATGTGTATAAGGACCGGGTATAAATCATACCAGGCCTGCGGCCACCTCCACTGGCCATTCTCATCGATAAGCTCATCCACTGTTGTTTGGAGAGTAAAACCAGCGCCAGCAATAGATCTTGGAGTAATGAAGGACCGAAGGGGACTATACACACACCAATTATCACTCCAAGCATTCGTCTGAGACCCGCTTTTAACTGATTTCCAAAAGTAAGGACGTATAAGAGTTCTAATCGCGAGCATTTTCCTCCAACCCCAACTCATATTACCTCGATATTGAATATCCCATAAACTCCTACCCTTTAACTTATGCGAATAAATCCATTGTACCCATAAAGACTGGCGATTATTGAGAATACTCCAAACATGCGCTGTCATGAGAGCTTTATTCACATCCGCTATACTTCTTATGCCTAGACCTCCCTCTTCTTTCGGTAAACAGACGGTCTTCCAAGCAACTTTGGACCGAGGACTGCCTTGACTACCAGCATTCCATAAGAATCGACGCATCCTCTTCTCAAGGTCCTTGATAACACGAGCTGGGAGAATAAACACTGACGCACAATAAGTATACATGGCGGACAAAACCGAGTTGATGAGCTGAATCCTACCAGCAAAAGATAGAGATTTCGACATCCAATTATCTATTCTCCGGTCCATTCTTTCAATGAGAGTCTTGCATTCCTTGTAAGCAAGTTTTGTGGATATAAGCGGTACACCAAGGTAGCGAACTGGCAAGGTACCCTCCTGAAACGGCATTAACTCCAAAATCTCTTCCTTTATATTCATGGGAACATTACATAAGAACACAGTACTTTTAGATGGACTAGGAACTAGGCCTGACATACTGGTGAACTTGGCTAAAGCATCTCTTAGACAATCCACTGAATGAGTATCACCCTTGACAAAAACAAATAAATCATCCGCAAAAGAAACATTAATTATCTTCTGTTTAGAGCAATGAGCATGAAATTTGAACAAAGGATTCAACAAAGCCGCACGTTGAAACAATAACGAGAGGACCTCCATAATTAAAGTGAACAAATATGGCGACATAGGATCGCCCTGCCTCAGCCCTCGCTTCCCATTAAAAAAACCATGCAAGTTACCATTAATGCTCACCGAATAAGAAGCTGTAGTAACACACGTCATTATCCATGTAACCATTTTCTGATGGAACCCAAACCTGGATAAAATAGACTTTAGAAACGCCCAATTGACCGTATCATAAGCCTTTTGAATATCAATCTTGAACGCACATCTCGGGGGACCTCTATTAACATGGTAGTTGTGCATAAGTTCTTGTGTGAGGAGAATATTATCCGAAATCTTCCTACCAGGTACAAAAGCCGACTGGTTGATGCTAACCAAAAACTCTAAGCTACCCTTCAATCTGTCAGTTATGATCTTACTAATGCATTTGTATAAAACATTGCAACAAGAAATCGGACGGTAGTCAAGGACTGAGTGTGGAGTCTCAGTCTTAGGAACCAAAGCCAAAATAGTATGGTTAATCTGTTTTAAAATTTTACCATTGTCAAAGAAATCCAATATAGCATTGGTCACCTCATCCCCCACAATATCCCACGCATTCTTAAAAAACGCAGACGTGTACCCATCAGGACCTGGAGCTTTATTCTCCCCAATGCTGAACATAGCTTGTTTCACCTCTTCTCGGGTCACTTGCCTAACCATGTGATTAGCCGTTTCAGTCGATAGCCTATTAACAAAAAGATCATCATCATCGATGCCGATAACTGGATCCTCAGTACCCAAAAAATTTGAATAATGAGCCAGCAAAGCTGCTGAAACACCCGGACCGTCGAACTGATTACCATGCACATCCTTCACACTATGTATTTTGGCTCTAGCATTTCTACACTTAACACTATTATGAAAATAAGTAGTGTTTGAGTCACCAGCACATAACCATTCCATCTTAGATTTTTGTTTAAGGAAGCACTCCTCATCATAAGCCGCAGCCGTGAACTCCTTTAAACACTTCGATTCAGCTTCACGAACGGTAACATCAAGAGGGTTAGAATCCAGCATCTTCTGGATATGATCCAGCTCCTTTCTTAGCAAAATTACCTTCTCATGTAAATTCCCTTGGCAGAACAAAAGCTTCCGAAGATGTGTCTTAAGACTCTTCATTTTAGCAACAACCGAAAACATGTTAACACCCTCTACCTCCTTCTCCCATTCCATAGCAACACATTGTCTGAATTCAGGCTTGGCCACAAGAAAATTAGGGAACTTAAAAGGTTTCGGCCTACCCTTACCACTAGACGGAAACTTCAGAATACATGGCGTATGGTCCGAGACCCGGTATGGCTGGAATAAAGCATAAGCATCCGGACAAAGCTCTAAAAATTTCACATTCCCCATAACACGATCAATCTTTTTAAGGATCCCCACACCATCTTTTGGTTTTTGATTCCACGTATAATGTAAACCATGACTCGAAATATCCACTAGCTCAATGGTTTGAATACAATCATAGAACTCCCTCATGCTAATGGTATGAGTGGACGGGCCATATATAAAATCTTCCATATTAAGAGCTGAATTAAAGTCCCCCATAACAATCCAAGGCTTATCATTAGTGAAGCTACTATGCCTACATAGGTCTTCCCAAAGAGGCCTACGATCCTGGTATTTATTATGAGCATACACAAACGAACAGAAAAATTGAATCTTATCAGCTTTTAAATGCACCTGAGTATGAATAACCTGGTCCGACTGAGACAAGACCATAATATCCACTTCATCCGCATTCCACCCCAAGATAATTCTAGTGCCTTTAGCACATAAACCCCCGTTTGACGTCCAATTCCAGCTCCGAAACGCACCTTTACAAACTTTACTCAGCTTATTGATATCCACATGTGACTCTAGTACCGCACAAACATTTAAATGGTTTTTAGAAACAAGTAGCCGAACCTCACTTTGTTTCAGGGGTCGGTTCAAACCCCTTATGTTCGGTATTGGAAAAACAGTTTAGTCGCTCACTTATGGGGTAGCTCCCCATGGCATGTATAAACGGATAAATTAACTGGTCAAAACAAGTTTTTGGAATTAAAACTGAAAAACTACAAACACGTGAACTCGCCAACGTTATGTTGACACTCTACTACATGCTTTGCAGGTTTTTTTTGGGTAAAGGGTTACCCCGGTGATTCTATATATTCACAACCAAATAAAACAAGTAGCGTAGAGAGTCTACACTAGTTCAATCATGAGACATGCCCCATGACTGTACACCAAGAAAAACCAGAAAAAACACCAATCCGACTAACAACACCACTAGACTACAATCTAGCAACAAAACAAACAAAATAAAACTAATCAACCGCCATCACCATCATTTTCAGCATCAGCAATCTCCCATTCACCTAAAAGCTTTGGAGGAAGATTATTCAGTTGCGGCATATCATTCGAAAACATGTTTGGTCCGACGTAGGGAATGGCCGTAATACTTCAGCTTGGTTCGATTTTTGGAGTGATTTGGGGCCTCTTGGTGATTTTCTTTCGCCAAGAACTATTACTGATGCTGATTTTCGGTTGGATGACACCGTGTTCAATATTTTCTCTAACGGAACATGGAATTGGCCGGTGGCGTGGAGGGATCTTTTCCCTGTTCTTATTCAGCTGGATCATTTTCAGTTAGAAACGACAAAAGCTGACAGGTTGCTATGGAAAGATGGTGGCGATTTTCAGGATTTTTCTTCGTCAGCCGTTTGGCATTCGGTCCGGCATAGAGAATCAGAGGTGGAATGGAGCGGCATTGTGTGGTTTGCCCAATGTATTCCTAGGCATGCGTTTATGATGTGGTTGATAATGAAGGGAAAGCTTCTTACTCAAGACAAAATTCTGCAGTGGGATCTTTCAAGGCGAAAAAACATGAATATGATGTGCTGTTTGTTATGCTATGAGAATTTTGACTCTCATCATCACTTATTTTTTGAGTGTAAATTCTCTGAGAAAATTTGGACTATGATTCGAAGTAAAGTGGGGATGGCGGCCGTGAGTTCGAGATGGGTAGATATCATCGAATGGTTATGTGCTCGCGTTCGGTCAAAGAAAGCTGAGGTCTATGTTGCGAAGATTCTAGTTGCGGCAGCTGCATATACTATTTGGCAAGAGCGGAATGCTAGGTTGTTTAAAAATCAAGTGCGTCCACCCGAAATGGTAAAAGATATTATTCTGAAAACAGTGAGATACAAGTTGATGGGAGCTAAGCTAAAGAACAATGCTAGGGTGCGGAAGCTGCTTGGGGATTGGGAGATTTCAACCGAAAATAAAGATGATGGAGGCTAATTAGTTTGTAATATTTTGATTGTCTAGATGTGTGTCTAGGTGTTTTATGTACGGGTTTTTTTCGGTTTTTTGTTTTGTTGATGGTTTTACTTTCATGGGGCATGTCTCATGATTGAACTGGTGTAGGCTCTCTACTCCACTTGTTCTTTTTTGGTTGTGAATATATAGAATCACCGGGGTAACCCTTTACCCAAAAAAAACTCTATCCGTCCGCTTCATCTTGACTCCCATAAGCTTATATCGCTCGATACAGTTTAGGACGGACGTTGCAATCGGATGGAGTGCGTGGTTTGTAAGTTTCATGATGACAAACTTGTGGTTTTAAATTACGATATGTTCTACTTTCCCTTCCGCTGCAAACTAGAACCATGTTTTATGAAATTTTAAATTAGGTCACTAATTACACCATTATTTGTAATAATAACTAAACGGTTCAAAATAATTAGTGGCCAAGATCCTGGTCGTCACACGCCTCGCGGTAATACTCCGCGTGTGGATTTTGAGGGTGTGACACCCGGAACACCAAAATAATGCTAGAAGCATTGTTTTTATTTTTCTGAACTAGTTAGGGTTCCCGAACATCATAACATATCCTATAAACACGTAATATACATAACACCCTAACTAGTTCACTTAACATCTAACCAATTAGTCTAACTACCATTGAAACACAACTAAACACCCCCCCCCCCATGTATACGGTTCAAGGGTGGCCCCCACCCTTGATTTTCTTTGAATTAAAAACTTGATCTTGTTAAGTACTTGGAAGACACAAAGACTAATGGATAAAGAGATGTTGGAAGTTTGTTTATAAAAACCATTAGATCTTCATAACATTCATTCATTCATCAACTCAACACAACTCTCCTTCCCTCTTCTCCCTTGGCTTCGGCCGAAATCAACCACACCACAATCACCATCATTCAATCTTCTTCATACAATTCCAAGCATACTCAAAGGTGTTAGAAGGTGCACAAAGAAGCTAGGAGCTTTCGAAAGTTCAAAGACCTTCGTTTGCTATTAACCACCTCATTTCTTCTCTTGAACATCCCTAGCCTTGAGCTAGTGGTAAGAACATCCTACACTTCATATTCCATCTTATTTAAGTGGTTAAAGTAGGTTACATGATGATAAACTTAAAGAACACTAAGAAATTTGAACTTGAAACATGAACATAAGCTAAAGTTATGAAGAAATCATGTTGTTTAGTGTTGATATACTTGTTGATTGTTGATTGTTTGTAGAAATGATGTTGATCATCATGTAGTCTTGCTAGATCATGATTAAAAACATAATCTAGCAAGATGAGAGGATGTATCTCGGGTCTCGTCCCTAGTATGCCGAAGTGTACGGCTTATTTTGGTAACGTTCCTCAGCCAATCAAACAGGATATTCTTCACATCATGCCGTTCAAAGAGGGTTCACTTCCTGTTCGTTACCTGGGAGTTCCTTTAATAACTTCTAAACTCTCTTATAAGGATTGCAAAATCCTAGTTGAAAGAATGGACAAGATGATTGATAACTGGATGACTAAATCGTTATCCTTTGCAGGTAGACTGCAACTGGTTAACTCGGTTCTTTCTGCTATGCACATTTATTGGGCTACAGTTTTTCTCTTGCCAGCTAAAATTGTGAGTGATCTTGAAAGACGTATGCGTGCTTTCTTATGGACTGGTAAATACCAGCAAAATGTCAAACCCAAGGTTGCTTGGAAGGTGGTTTGTCTTCCCAAGAATGAGGGTGGATTGGGAGTTCGCTGCATTGCTGATGTCAATAAAGCTCTGATTTCGACTCATATTTGGAGTATATTGACCAACAGGAAGTCGTTATGGGTGCAATGGGTTCATATCTATACGCTCAAAGGTAGAAGTTTTTGGGATATCCCTTGCCGTGGTCGTATGACATGGGGTTGGAGGAAAATTCTTGCTATGCGTGAGTTAATCCGTCCTTTTTTGTGGAAGTCTATCAGTAATGGTACTAATACAAATGTATGGAGCGATACTTGGTGTAGTGAGTGTCCCCTCCGTGCTTATGTCAGTCCGAGAACTATTGCCAATGCGGGCTTTAGTTTGCAATCCTCTGTTGCAGATCTGGTGGATTCTAGTGGCCATTGGAGGTGGCCGGTTGCTTGGTATGACTTATTTCCTGTTTTACTCAACGTTCAGGTTCCGGCTCTTCATGATGTGCAGGATCGGATGATTTGGATAAACTCTGAAGGAAAAGCATGTCATTTTTCTTCGTGATAGGTATGGAACAATATTTTTTTGGGTAAAGGGTTACCCCGATGAATTTTATAAATAACCAATAAAGTACAAGGATGTGTCAAAGCAACACACCAACTAGACTTGGCATACCAAGACTAGGACAACAAACGACAAGACCAAGCAAACAACCAACTTAAAAAGTTATCAAACAAAGCAAGCTACCATGGCCAAAACATAAGCAACCTAGGCCAAAAAAGAAACTAAACAAATAAACAACTAGCCCGGTTCATCATCCTTGTTATCATTAATCTTCCAGATTTCGTATATCCTCCTCCTAGCCGACTCCACTCGAAACTTGAAACCCATAAGACGAAGTCGAACCACGCTTTTAATCTTCTCAGCAACTTGCAATGCAGTCAATTGGTTGGGGCTAAAAAGGCGATCATTCCGCTCTTGCCATATGTAATAGGTAGCCGCAGCTACCACCAACTTACACACAATATCATCAGTTGTCTTCGAAGTAGAATGTTGATCAACCCATAACATTAAAGACTGCCATGTGTTATCAACATTCTCCAACTTCGCCATAGTCTTCACTTTATCCCAAACTTGACTTGCAAACTCACATTGAAAGAACAAATGATTACGGCTATCTCGATCATGTTTGCACAACGGGCAGCACATAAGATTTAGATTTGTAGCACTTCCAGCTTCCCAAACCGCCAACCTATCCTGAGTTTTTAGCTTGTTCCGAAACACTAACCACATGTGAAACGAATGGCGAGGAATACACTGAGAAAACCAAACCATGTTTGCCCAGTTGACCTGATTATCTCTTGTCCGAATTGTACTCCATACTTGAGCCGATTCAAAATCTGTATACTTCCCATCCAGAGCTTTCCAAGCCAACCGATCAAGAGTACCATCAACCAGCTGAGGCGTTTGGATGCTTATTAAAACCGGGAACAAATCTAGCCAAGCTTGGGGCCATCTCCACTGCCCATACGCGTCAACAACATCAGCGACCGATGAGTTTAAACTGAAACCAGCATTAGCTATAGACCGAGGAGTAATAAAGGAGCTAAGAGGACTCATAGGACACCAATTGTCACTCCAAACATTAGTTTGCTCGCCACTTTTTAGCAGAGACCATATGTGAGGCCGCATAATACAACGAATAGATAGAATTTTCCGCCAACCCCAACTCATATTCCCTCGACAAGGCACCTCCCAAAAATTTCTCCCCTTTATCTTGTGTTTGTGAATCCATGTCACCCAAATGGATTCCCGTTTAGTTATAATACTCCAAACATGCTTAGCCATAAGCGATTTATTGACATCATTTATACTTCGAATGCCCAAACCACCTTCATCTTTCGGCAAACACACATCTTTCCAAGCAACTTTAACACGGATTCTACCCTCCGATCCCGCATTCCACAAGAATCTACGAATTCTTTTCTCAAGTTCATTAATAACCCGAGCTGGAATAATGAAGACAGAGGCCCAATATATATGCATAGATGAAAGAACCGAGTTTATTAGCTGCAAACGGCCAGCAAAAGATAACGACTTGGTCATCCAGTTAGCAATCTTCTTATCCATTCGATCAATAAGAATTTTACAATCCTTAAAGAGCAGTCTGGACGAAATGAGCGGAACCCCAAGATAACGAACCGGAAAAACACCCTCCTGAAACGGCATAATCTCCAGAATTTCCTGTCTAATCGACTGTGGCACATTGCAGAAAAAGACTGTGCTTTTAGCTGGACTAGGAGCCAAACCAGAAACGTTAGTAAACATCCCAAGAGCCTTCTTAACTTTCTTTACCGAAACAACATCACCATGCACAAAAATAAACAAGTCGTCAGCAAAGGAAACATTGATAATTTTTTGCTTGGCACAATGAGCATGATATTTGTATGGAAAACTAGCAGCCTGTTGAAGCATGAGCGACAGAACCTCCATAATTAACGTGAATAAATAAGGTGACATTGGATCACCTTGTCTTAACCCTCGTTTGCCTCTAAAATAACCATGAAGATTGCCATTAATATTCAACGAATAAGACACAGTTGAAACGCATGTCATAATCCATTCAATCATTCTCTGATGAAACCCAAATCGAACCAAAATATCATGCAAGAAGGTCCAATTAACCGTGTCATATGCTTTCTGAATATCAATTTTGAACGCACATCTAGCCGGACCCCTATTCAGATGATAATTATGCATTAATTCTTGTGTAAGAAGAATGTTGTCAGAAATCTTTCGACCCGGCACAAAAGCTGACTGGTTGATACTAACAAGAGTACCCAAAATTCCTTTTAAACGATCCGTAATTATCTTACTTATGCATTTATAGAGAACATTGCAACAAGAAATCGGCCTGTAATCTAGAACTGAATCCGGGACATCTTTTTTTGGAATCAAAGCCAGAATAGTATGGTTAACTTGAGTCAGAAGTTTACCATTCTCGAAAAATTGCAACACCGCATCCGTAACCTCCTTACCAACAATATCCCAAGCATACTTAAAAAACGCGAACGTGTATCCATCTGGACCCGGAGCTTTGTCTTCTCCAATACTGAACATTGCATTTTTAACTTCCTCACGAGTAACCCGAGACACCATTTGATCCGCAACCTCACTACTTAGCACATTAGGGAACAGAATGTCCGAATTAACCTTTTCAACCGAGATATCAACCCCCAAAAACTGAGTATAATGAGAAACCAGAATATCCGTAACCGCATCTCCTTCATGGCGAACTCCCAGAGTATCCGTGATACTAGAAATCTTGGATCTAGCATTTCTAGCTTTAACAGTGTTATGGAAAAATCTGGTATTAGAGTCTCCTGCCCGAAGCCACTCAACCTTGGATTTCTGTTTTAAAAAACATTCTTCATCGTAAGCCGAAGATTGAAAATCTTGAAGACATTGAGTCTCCATTTGTCTAAGCCGAACATCCATCGGATTCTGATCTACCCGAATCTGAATATCATCCAAATTTTTCCTCAACTCCACCACCCTATCATGTAAATTACCTTGGTTAAAAAGAATCTTTCTTAACCTAGGTTTTAAATTCCTCATTTTCTTCACAACGGAGAGCATAGTGACGCCCTCCACTATTTTGATCCACTCCTGCTTCACAGACTCTTTAAAATCAGGTTTAGTAACAATGAAATTCGGAAATTTAAAAGGTCTTGGACGAGTTCCAGATGTGCACATCATTCTTAGAATGCAAGGCGTATGATCAGACACCCGAAACGGGTGAAAGAAAGCAAATGCATCAGGAAAATGATCTATAAACGAAACATTACTCATAACTCTATCAATCTTCTTGAGAAGACCCACACCACTCTTCGGTTTTTGACTCCAAGTGTATTGCATACCATGTGCCTGAACATCAAACAATTCTGTTTGTTGAACACAATCATCAAACTCACGCATACCAATAGAATTGTTGGACGGCCCAAACAAAGAGTCTTCAACTTTGAGAACCGAGTTGAAATCTCCCATAACAACCCACGGCTTATCATGACAAAAAACCTTATGCTTGCATAAATCATCCCATAACGGTCTTCGATCTTGATACTTATTTTCAGCATACACAAAAGAGCAGAAAAGAACCTTTTTGCTATCTTTAAATATTACCTGAGTATTAATAAGTTGATCGGATTGATAGAGCACCATTACATCAAACACATTAGGATTCCACCCCAAAATAATTCTCGTACCACGCGAGCATAAACCACCATTAGAAGTCCAACACCAATTACGGAAAACATACTTGCAAATGTTAGCCAGCTTGGAAACATCCACATGAGATTCCAGAATCGCACACATATCTAAATTATTACCAGTTACAATAGAACGAACCTCACTTTGTTTCAGGGGCCGGTTCAAGCCCCTAATATTCCAAGTCACTATGCTACCCATTTAAACCATTCGAACCGGGAGTGCTTGCCCCCTCAGAATTAGTATGCTGGTCATTATTCATAAACTGTGCCATCTCAGTTGGAGTAACCTCCTTCACCTCGTCATCAGTTTTCGTAGCCCGATTGGTCTCGACATGCAGCCTCTGATTCTCAACATCTCTAATCTCCTCTCCATTTCCATCCACAGCCGCTAATGCTTCAAAAGAATTCGCTGTTTTAATATGATTATCTTGCTTCGTTCCTGAAGTGCTCGCACCCGATCTATTAGCTTTTGGCTTGTAAACAAACTTTGGTTTCTGTTTTTTCTGCCCAACCCCAAACTTAGCAACCTTTCTCTTATCCGTGACAAATCCTTCCTCATCCACCGTTACTTGCTTCTGGCTAACATTAACATTCTTAGGACAGTTTTGGTCATTATGACCAAAAATGCTACAAGCAGTACAATGATGCGGCTTCCATTCATACTCAACTCTGATTTTCTCCATGATAAAACCATCATCCTCCAGCTTCGGTATATCAACAACTATCTGATCCTTAAGAACATCATCAGCACTAACTTCAATCAAAGCTCTAGCAAAGCTGCTCCTACCCCAGCTATCCGCACACATGTCCGCTGTGTAACTATCCAGCCTTTTTGGTGTTCCAATCTTCGACGCCAACAAGCTCAAACCATCATCCGTATAGATAGAAATAGGAACATTATGAAGCTTAACCCATATAGGAACTGATTTAATTCCTTCTTTTTTCAGACTAACCGAAGGCGTCCAAATGTTGAGAAAAAGAGGAACTTTACGAATTAGCCAAGGCCCACCCTCAAGAACTTTATTCATACCTTCCTTTGTATCAAATTTAAAAAAGAAAAAACCTTCAGCATTCATCATGACTTTAGCAAATCCAAATTTTGACCAAACATTTTTAACATAATACTCCACAACAGGAAACGACAATCTGTTCCCCAGAAAGTAACCAAATAGCACATTATCAAATCTGTCTTTAACCGTTTTAACAACCTCCCTCGGGATCACAATATCAGCTTCCTGATGAGTCTCCATAGTATCCAGCTTCCTGAAGTTAACTTCACGATTAGACTTAGAATTCATCATCACCTTTTTAGCATACGAAACCTGATTCTCCTGTTGTTTATCCGCATAAACATTCTCAACCGGAACAGTTATCTTCTCCAATTCATCAAGAACATTGAGCACTCGAGGCTCATTCAGATTATTCACGACAACTCCACGTCTCGGTGCCATCGTTTTGCCATATATATTCAGTATTTTACTTCCCAAACCCTTGATCACGGTAGGCGGCTTCCCATACAACTCACGGTAATCAGCATTCAAAGATGGAGGTTTCCCAAAAATCTCATTGATATCAGGCGGTTCAGAATTCATCTTTATATCAAACTAATCACATGCAGACGTAAAGACAGCAGCAATAACAGGTTACGGTAACAGCAACAGAAACCCTAACCAGCCGACAAAACAATCTCTCCTGAAAACGAATGAACCAGACTCCGAAACTCCAAGAGAAACAATCAGCAATCAACCAACAAACCTGACCAAACCCTAGACTAGCCGTAACTTGTGAATCTAGCAATCTATGTAATATGGAACAATATTCGTCATCGTGAGAATGTGGTTTCTTGGATTAATATGGTATGGTTTAAACAGTGCATCCCAAGACACTCGTTCCTCTTCGTTCCAAAAGAAAAAACCCTAGTTTCTCTCTCTAGCTATGGCGAATTCGGTGCCTCTTCTTTCCTTTGATTTTTCTTCATGATTTTCGTATAACAGTCTGATCATCGGAGCATTGATTTATCAATTACTCTGATTCGAACTCGTTAGCGAAAGGATTGGGTTGAATCTGGATTCTTTTTTCTGTTTTCGTCTAGCTAAATTAGGGTTTTGCTTTTTCTTTCGTTCGGCTTGTTTTATTGGTTCTACTTTGATTCTGCGTGCATGGTTATCTCACTTGTTGATTAATGGAGAGAGTTGCTGATTTTCCAATGGATGATCGTTTAAAATCGGATGACGTTGCTAAGGGTGATCGGGGCAAGCCGCCTCTTCCGTTTAGGGGTTTAGCGACTAAAGTGGTTAATATAGATGGAAATCCTATGCTGCCGAGGAGGGGTACAATCCAGAGTGTCCAGTCTGATCCGAAATTGTTTAATGTTATTGATGAACTAAACAAGATTACTGTTCCGGTTGTATCGTCGATGAATCAAAATGCAGAGGATAATGTGGAAGTTCATGGTTATCAGGGTTTTAATATGGATCAGAGTAACAGTTTGAAAACTAAGTCTTATGCTGATACGGTTGTGGCCAGCAATGTGCAGAAAGTTAATTTCCGTTCTTTATCTAGCACGATCGTTCAAGACGGCTGTGATGTTGTTCTTCCTAAAGAATCTGTTAGATCTGTGCAGGATAAAATGGCCAACACCATATATGGTTATTTTTTGGGTGACCGAATTGCTTTCCCGGTGGTGGATTACTACGTGAAAAGTAACTGGAAGAAATATGGATTGCAAAAGACGATGATGAATGCAAACGGCTTTTTCTTCTTCAAGTTTAATGATGAAGTAGGGATGTTAAATGTAATGAAAGATGGTCCGTGGATTATTAGGTCTCAACCTTTGTTTTTGAATAAATGGACCCCTACGACCAAGTTAGAAAAGAAAGAGGTTAAGCAAGTGCAAGTGTGGGTGAAAATTCATGAGGTTCCCATAGCGGCCTATACAGAAGATGGGCTTAGTTTGATAGCAACAACTATTGGGGAGCCAAAAATGCTGGATACGTTCACAACGTCCATGTGCACGGATTCATGGGGCCGTAGTAGCTATGCTAGAGCTTTGGTGGAAATATCGGCTGATAAGGAATTCCGAGAGGAGATTACAATGGCAATTCCGGAACCTGACGGGGAGGGTTATATAAAGGAGACTATGTATGTAGAATATGAATGGAGCCCACTTCGTTGTGATACTTGTTGTGTGTTTGGTCATTCAAATGACACATGTCCGAAAAAGCCAGCAAGAATGAATAATGCCCGACATGAGGATTACAACCGTAATATCCAAAGAAACAAACAAGTCAAAAAGATGCCGATAGTTGATCAAGATGGCTATACTGAAGTGCATGGTAAGAAAGTTGCTAGAAAGATGGGTATTCCGGTGAACAATCAAAAAAGTAAATTTGAATATAGGCCGGTGATGAAACCTAAACAGAAGGATAATAATGGATCAACTTCGAAGATGTCGAATAACCCGTTTGACATTCTGAATGAAGTGGATACGGAAACGGGTACTAGCAAAAAGGTGAGCGGATCGAAAAGCATTGACTCGGATGATGACGTGGAGGAGGTATACAATGAAATGGATGAGTTTATGGTGCAGGGTTCGGTGAAATTAAATAAAAAACAAGGGGCAAGCACTCCTCCTCCGAAAGTTACTGATGGTTAGTATAGCTGTTTGGAATATAAGGGGGTTGAATCGCCCGCTTAAACAAATGGAGGTTCGTCAGGCTGTCAGGGATTACAAGTTGAGCTTGTGTGCTATTTTAGAGTCCCATGTTGATGTTGTCAATTTGGGTAAAGTTTGTAAATCGGTTTTTAGATCTTGGGAGTGGACTTCTAATGGGGGTTGCTGTAACAAAGGTACAAGAATTATTATTGGATGGAATCCGGCGATTTTTGATGTTATGGTTGTAGATCAATCCTCTCAGGTTATGCACCTCCAACTTGTCTTTAAACTAGATAATAGAATGGCTTTTTGTTCTATTGTGTATGCTGATAATTATTATGTCTCCCGAAGAGAATTGTGGCATCTTCTTTCCATGCATAAAGTTTTTGTGGCTGATAAGGCTTGGTTTATTATGGGGGATTTTAACTCAGCGCTTAACACAGAAGATAGTTCGATGGGTACTTCAGCGATTTCGATTGGTATGAAGGAATTTCAAGCGTGTGTTGATGATATTGAAGTTTTCGATATTAATCGGACAGGTATCCATTTTACATGGAACCAAAAACCGAAAAAAGGTGTTGGATTACTTAAGAAGATTGATCGGGTGATGGGAAACACTCATTTTGTTGCTGAATACCCGAACTCGGTTGCTATTTTCAAGCCTTATAGGCTTTCGGACCATTGCCCGTGTATTTTATCTATTCCGGAAGCCATGAATCTGAAACCGAGGCCGTTTAAATTCGCAAATTTTTTGGTGTTTAAACCAGAATTTTTAGATATTGTTAAAAAGCATTGGGAGGCTAATGTGGATGGGGTGCACCAATTTCGGGTGGTCAAAAAACTTCGGATGCTGAAAAATCCTTTTCGATCTTTGTTTTTTAAACAAGGCAATCTTCACAAGAAGGTTGAAAGACTTCGGGTAAAATTAGATGTTATTCAGCAGAACATTGATCAGGATCCGTTAAATATTGATTTCAGAACTGAAGAATCGGCTACCAGCCGTGAGCTTCAAGACGCGATGCTGGATGAGGAGAGGTTTTTGAAACAAAAAGCTAAGGTCGACTGGTTGAGAGCGGGTGACATGAATACTGCTTTTTTTCATTCCTCTTTGAAAATCAGAAATCACTATAGCAGAATTGAAGTTGTTAATGATGTGGAAGGAAATCTTTATGAAGGTGAAAATGTTTATAAAGTTTTTGTTCAACATTATGAGAAGTTTTTTGGTAGTCAAGGTGATATTTCGCTTCAACCAGCACCGGATTTATTTCCGAAAGTTTATCTCCTAATGTTGCGTCTCATATGGTGCGAAATATAACGGAGGAGGAGGTCAAGAAGGCGATGTTCTCTATTGGTAATGATAAAGCTCCTGGCCCCGATGGCTTTACGACGGCGTTTTTCAAAAGTGCTTGGCCTATCATTGGTAATGATATTGTTAATGCAGTTAAAGATTTTTTCGTGACTGGTAAATTGCTTCGGGAGTTAAATCATACTCTTATTGTTCTTATTCCTAAAGTGTCAACTCCTATGGTTGTTACTGATTATCGTCCGATCGCTTGTTGTAATGTTCTGTACAAGTGTATTAGCAAGATTATTGCAGACAGGATCAAGGGAGCTCTGAATGATATTGTTAGCATCAATCAATCGGCTTTTGTTCCAGGAAGGAAGATCTCGGATAATATTCTCTTGACGCAAGAGTTAATGCATAATTATCATCGGAGCGTAGGCCCTCCCCGATGTGCGTTTAAAGTGGATATTCAAAAAGCTTATGATACGGTCGATTGGAGTTTCCTTCAAAATGTGTTGCTTGGTTTTGGTTTTAATAGTAAAATGGTGAAGTGGATTATGCTATGTGTGTCTTCTACTTCATTCTCGGTTTGTATCAATGGTACGGTGCATGGTTTTTTCAAAGGTAACTGAGGTTTAAGGCAAGGGGATCCAATCTCTCCGTATTTATTTACTCTTGTCATGGAGGTTTTGACGGGTATTCTTCAGAATGCGGTTCGGAAAGATTCTTCGTTTAAGTTCCATAACCGATGCGAGAGGCAGCAGATTATAAATCTTTGTTTCGCGGATGATCTTTTTCTTTTTGCGAGAGGGGAGGTGAACTCGGCCAGGTGCATTATGTCTTCTCTTTCAAAATTCACTAAGATGTCGGGGTTAGTGCCTAGTAACCAGAAAAGTACGGTCTTCTTTTGTAACGTTAAAGATAATGTCAAACAGGCGATTCTGGATATTATGCCTTTTGTGGAAGGAAAGTTACCTGTGAAGTATTTGGGGGTCCCTCTTATTTCTTCAAAGCTCAGGTACAATGATTGCTATGTTCTTGTGGAGAAACTTGAAAAAAGAATTATGCATTGGAAGAATAAACTATTATCTTTCGCGGGTAGACTTCAACTTATTATTTCAGTTCTTTCCTCAATGCATATTTATTGGTCCTCGGTGTTTATCTTGCCTACTCGGGTCATTAATGAGCTTGAAGCCAGAATGAGAAATTTCTTATGGAATCAAGATGTTTCTTTTACTCGAGGTAAAGCTAAAGTTTCTTGGAAGTCGGTTTGTACTCCTAAGTATGAAGGGGGGTTGGGTATTAGACGTATTGGGGATATGAATAAAGCCCTAATGTCGTCTCACATTTGGAGTATTGTCTCGAAGCGGGATTCTCTTTGGGTTGAGTGGATTTATTCTTATCGGCTAAAAGGCAAAAGCTTTTGGGTTTGTAAAACGCCATCTAACACTTGTTGGTCATGGCGAAAGCTTATTCAGATGCGTCCGTTAATTCGTAAACACATCTGGTCCGAAGTAGGGAATGGTCTTAATACTTCAGCTTGGTTTGATTTTTGGACCGATTCGGGGCCTCTTGGTGATTTTCTTACACCAAGAATTATATCGGATGCTGATTTTCGATTAGATGACAAGGTGGCGGATATTTTTTCAAACGGTTCTTGGAAGTGGCCGGATGCATGGAGGGACCTGTTTCCTGTGCTCATTCAGATCGATCACTTTCAATTGGATGCGTCTAAACATGACCGATTGCTATGGAAAGATGGTGTTGATACTGATGACTTTTCTGCATCAGCTGTTTGGAATTCGGTGCGGCATAGAGAGCCGGAGATAGACTGGGGTAGTTTTGTTTGGTTTGCCCAATGTATTCCTAGGCACGCGTTTATGATGTGGTTGATAATGAAGGGTAAGCTACTTACGCAAGACAAGATTTTGCAATGGGATTTTGCTCGGCGTAAAAACATGAACATGATGTACTGCTTATTATGCTATGAAAACTATGATTCTCATCCTCATTTATTCTTTGAGTGTAAGTTTTCATCTCAAGTGTGGCTGTTGATTCGTAATAAAGTGGGGATGAATGATGTGTGTCCGAGGTGGGTGGATATTGTTGAATGGCTTCAGGCTCGTGGTCGCTCAAAGAAAGCTGATGTTTATGTTGCTAAGATTCTAGTTGCGGCGGCTGCGTATATGATATGGCAAGAGCGGAATACAAGGTTATTTAAAAATCAGTTACGCCCTCCTGAAACGGTTAGTGATGTCATTCTAAATACAGTGAGGTATAAATTGATGGGTGCAAAATTGAAGAACACTGATAGGGTGCGCAAGATGCTTGGGGAATGGAAGATTACTATCGAAAGTAATAATGATGGAGGCTGATTAGTTTGTAATCTTTTTCGGGTGTCTAGATTTGTGTCTAGGTGGTTTTCTTGGCGGTTTGTCTATTTTTGTGTTTTTAGTTTGCTTACTTTCATGGGGCATGTCTCATGATTGAACTAGTGTAGACTCTCTACACTACTTGTGTTTTGTTGGTTGTGAATATATAGAATCACCGGGGTAACCCTTTACCCAAAAAAAAAAAGACACTCGTTCCATTTGTGGCTGGTTATTAGAAATAAATTAAAAACTCAAGATAGATTGTCCATCTGGGAGGCGGGTAGTGCTACAAACTTGAACCTCATGTGTTGCCCTTTATGCAACCATGGTAGGGACTCGCGGGACCATCTTTTCTTTGAATGCTCCTACTCTTTGGAGGTTTGGAATAGTATTAAGGATATGGCTAATATGGTTGATGTTAATGGCCGATGGATTGACATAATGGACTGGATGAATCTAAACTCTAATATTCAGCAACCGGCTAATGTTACTAGCAGATTGGTGGTTTCAGCAGCGTCTTATTTTGTATGGCAAGAAAGAAACTCAAGGCTCTTCATTCGGAATCAACGCACGGCGATGATTTTGGCTCAGGAGATCATTAATATCATCCGTATGCGTCTTATGACTTTAAAATTCAAGAGGGGATCCGTGAATAGAAGGTTTCTTGAGAAGTGGAAGATTCCGAGCAGTAACTTGGTGATCGATCCTGGCTAGATAGTTTGTTTGTGTCTTTGTTTGGGTCGTATTGTCTGGGTTGGGTTGTGTCCGTTTGGTTGAGTTGTTGGCAGTTGTGTTTTGGTTTGGTTGTTTTTATTTTTCTAGTCTTGGTATGCCAAGTCTAGCGGGTGTGTAACATTTCAGTTGCACTTTTTTTGGGTAAAGGGTTACCCCGGTGAATTTTATAAAAAATCAAAGAACAGGGTGCGACAAGAGTTTGACACACACTACTAGGCTTGACAGGCCAAGCCTAGGCAAAACAAAAGCAATCAACTCACACACGGCCATAACACACTAAACAACCCGAAAAACAAAACCAACTAACTACAAAACACTATCAAACTAAAGTCGCAATCAGCCCGGTTCGTCTTCTTTTACTCCCCATGTTTCCAAAAGCTTCCTATAATTGATGTCTCGTCCGATCTTGAAACCCATTATACGAAGCCGCACCACATCCAAAATAAGCTGAGCCACCGTCTCTTCCTTCCTGTGTATGTTGGAAAACAGCCGGTTATTCCGTTCTTGCCATATAACGTATGTAGAGGCAGCTACCACAAGCTTACAGATAATGTGTTCCAGTCTCTTAGAAGTCGCATTCAACTCTATCCACGCCATGATTGAACTCCATGAGTCGTTAACATTTACCATATCAACTTTTTCCTTGACAATGCTCCAAATCTTGGCCGCAAATGAACATTGAAAGAACAAATGATCTCTTGAGTCTCGTCCATAGTTACAGAGGGGACAACACATAAGACGTAAATTTGTTTCACTCCCCGCTTCCCAAACAGCCAACCTATCTTGTGTCTTCAGCTTATTCTTCAGAACTAACCAAAGATGAAAAGAATGTCTTGGAATGCATTGGCCATACCACACCATATTCACCCAAGCCACCTTACTATCCCTTACCCGTAAATTATTCCAAGCTTCCCACGAGCTAAAATGAACAATTTTTCCTTCCACAGATTTCCATCCCAGTCTGTCTACCGAATCAGGAACAAGAGGATGATCCATAACATTTATGAGTACTGGAAATAAATCATACCATGCCTGAGGCCACCGCCAGTTGCCATCAGCGTCAACTAGCTCCGCAACAGTAGTTTGCAAATTAAAACCCGCTTGAGCAATTCTCCTTGGCGTAATGAAGTTTCGGATGGGACTGCACGAACACCAATTATCACTCCACGCATTTGTCTGAGAACCACTCCCAATCAACTTCCAAACATACGGTCTAACCAACGGACGAATAGATAAAATCTTTCGCCAACTCCAAGTCAAACTACCACGGCTTGGAATTTCCCAAAAATTTCTACCTTTTATCTTGTAAGAATGGATCCATTTTACCCACAGGGATTCCCGATTACTAATAATACTCCAAATATGCGACATCATAAGAGCTTTGTTCACATCTGAGATATTTCGGATTCCAAGACCTCCCTCCTCCTTAGGCAGACAAACATCCTTCCATGCGACTTTTGCCCGAATACTCCCAGGCGCCCCCCATTCCATAGAAACCTTCTCATTCTCTTTTCTAGATCCTTCACTATACGCTGCGGTAAAATAAATACCGAGGCCCAAAACGTATACATAGCTGCAAGAACAGAGTTGAGGAGCTGCAATCGGCCCGCAAAGGATAACAATTTAGACATCCAATTATCAATCTTCCTCTCCATGCGTTCCACGAGAACCCGACAATCTCTAAAAGATAACTTAGTAGAAATTAAAGGAACGCCGAGGTACCGAACCGGGAGTTCACCCTCACAAAACGGCAACAAGCCCAGAATTTCCTCTTTTACACGACTTGGAACATTGCAGAAAAATATCGTACTCTTTGGCAAGCTAGGAACCAGACCCGAAACACTCGAGAATTTCTCCAATACATGCCGAATAAGCTGAACCGATCCAGTATCCCCATTAACAAAAACAAATAAGTCATCAGCAAAAGAGACGTTGATAATCTTTTGTTTAGAACAGTGACTGTGGAACTTAAAAGCAGGGTTTAACGCCATCTTTTGAAACATGAGAGATAGCACCTCCATAATCAACGTGAAAAGGTACGGGGACATTGGATCACCTTGACGTAGCCCCCGTTTCCCTGAAAAATAACCATGCAACTCGCCATTTACACTAATCGAATAGGAAACCGTTGTGACACACGCCATAATCCAAGAAACCATTTTCCGGTGAAAACCGAACCGGTATAAAATAGCTTCTAAAAACGACCAGCTTACAGTATCATAAGCTTTCTGGATATCAATCTTTAAAGCACACCTCGGAGGACCACGATCCACATGATAATTATGCATCAGCTCCTGCGTAATAAGAATATTATCAGATATCTTTCTACCAGGAACAAACGCCGACTGGTTGATGTTCACTAGCGTCCCCAAACACCCCTTCAACCGATCAGTGATTATTTTGCTAATACACTTGTATATCACATTGCAACATGAAATTGGCCTGTAATCAAGAACTGTATTTGGAGTATCAATCTTTGGCACCAATGCTAAAATCGTATGATTAATTTGCTTTAGAATTTGGCCATTATTAAAGAATTCACACACCGCCTTTGTCACTTCACCGCCCACAATATCCCAGGCATTTTAAAAAAAAGCTGAAGTGTATCCGTCCGGACCTGGAGCCTTATTCTCACCTATACTGAACATGGCCTGTTTTACTTCATCTTCAGTAACTTGTCTCACCATATTCTCCGCCTCATTCTGTTGCAAGACATTAACAAACAAATCTGCATCATCCAAGCTAGTCACTTGATCCTCGGTACCCATGAAACCTGAATAATGATTTAACAAAGCAGCCGCGACATCAACACCCTCATACTGGTTTCCATTCCTATCCTTAATGCAACTGATTTTATTCCTAGCAGTCCTACTTTTCACACAATTATGAAAATAGGAAGTATTTGAATCACCCGCACATAACCATTGCACTTTAGATTTTTGTTTCAAGAAACACTCCTCATCATAAACCGCTGATTTGAAATCTCGCAAACATATAGCTTCCGAAGACCGAATAGCAGCATCAAAAGGATGAGCTTCCACCTGTTTTTGAATCTGGTCCAGCTCATTCCGTAAGTCAGTAACTCTTTGATGGAGATTACCTTGATTACGCAATATTCTTCTAAATTGAGATTTCAGACCCTTCATTTTCTTAACCACAGAAAACATGGTAGCACCCTCCACGGTTTTATTCCATTCAGACACAACAACTTGGCTGAACTCAGGCTTTGTCACAATAAAGTTTGGGAACTTAAAAGGTTTAGGACGAACCGTAGATATAGAAAATAACTTCAGGATAGCAGGAGCATGATCTGAAACCCGAAAAGGCTGAAACATAGCATAAGCATCCGAGAAGACATCCAATAGTTTGATGTTACCCATAATACGGTCGATCTTCTTTAGCATTCCTACCCCATCCTTTGGTTTTTGGTTCCAAGTATAATGCAACCCATGACTCTTAACATCAATCAATTCTGCCTCTTGAATGCACTCATAGAATTCTCTCATAGCTATTGTGTGTGAAGACGGCCCCATGGTAAAATATTCACCGGGGTAACCCTTTACCCAAAAAAAAAAAAAAAAACATGTTGAAAGTTATGAATCATCCTCACAAAAAGTCATGAACTTGAATAAATATGATGTTTCTTGTAAAATGATGAACAAGTAAGTTTAAAGTCTTGTAAATCTAAATGTTTCAAGTATGATTTACCAAGAAACCAAGTTAAAATACAAGCCTTACTAAATCTTGGTTCTTACATAAATAAACATCATTTTTGGTGGTTAACAAAGTAAAGAAACACATGTGTAACAAGAAAAATACATGAAGAAGTATTTTTAGAAAATATGAACTTAAGTTGTAAAGACCCATATTCTTTAAAAATGGAGTTTTTAAAGAAGCAATCACACTTTAAAGGGGTACAAGACTTACTAAATACACTAGTAAGTTACTACACATTTTTATAAACTTTCAAGTTCATGAAGTAGTAATTTTATTTTTTTTTGGGTAAAGGGTTACCCCGGTGAAATTTTATATCAACCAAAAAATAAAACAGGGTGTGAAGAGACATCAACACACACTTCTAGGCTTGGCATACCAAGACTAGCAACACAAACAAAAGAAAAAAAACACCCGACAAAACGTCACACCCAAGAAACAAACTAAACAAGGAATCACGACCCGAAAACACAAACACTAGGCCAAACTAACAAATCCTCCTTAGCCTGGTTCCAAAGCCATATTCTTCGAGATCAGCCACCTTTCCAATATCTTGTCATATTTTGGTTCCCCACCCACCTTGAAACCCATAATTCTAAGCCGAACCGTGTTAATAATGATCTTAGAGAGAGCATCAGCATTTCTAGCAAGAGGAGAAAATAGCCGATTGTTTCTTTCTTGCCAAATAAAATAAGAGGTGGCCGCAACCAGAATCTTGCAGATAATATGCTCTAGAGTTCTTGAATTAGCATTGAGTTCCATCCATTGAATAATCGACGACCAAGTGTTCAAAACACCCCCCATGTCCACATTTTTCCTAACCAATCCCCAAACATCCGAGGAATAATGACATTGGAAAAAAAGATGATCTCTAGAGTCACGATCATATTTGCATAATGGACAACACATGAGCTGTAAATTAGTAGCACTACCAGCTTCCCAAACGGTCAACCTGTCTTGCGTCTTAAGTTTATTCTTGATAACTAGCCACAAGTGGAAAGAATGTCGAGGAATACATTGAGTGAACCATACCGAGTTAGCCCATAAGACCTTCTCCTCTCTATTTCGCAAGCAATTCCAAACTTCCCAAGAACCAAAATGCTGAAGTTTACCATCCAGATCTCTCCAACATAGCCGATCATCTACACCAGCTATAAATTGAGGTATATCAATATTTATAAGAACCGGATAAGTGTCATACCATGCCTCGGGCCATAACCACTGACCATTATCAGCAACGAGATCAGCAACCATAGAACTTAGAGAGAAACCAGCATTCGCTATAGCCCTCGGTGAGATAAAAGACCGAAGAGGGCTGCAAACACACCAATTGTCGCTCCACGCATTAGTTTGACTCCCACTCCTAATAGACATCCAGAAAAACGATCGAACTTTATTACGTATAGACAAGAGCTTTCTCCATCCCCAACTAACGTTACCTCTACTCTGAACCTCCCAGAAGTTTTTACCTTTCAACTTATAAGAATGTATCCATTGAACCCATAGCGATTTACGGTTAGTGATTATGCTCCAAATATGTGACGTCAAAAGAGCTTTATTCACATCCATAATACTTCTAATACCCAATCCACCCTCATCCTTAGGGGTACAAACGACCTTCCAGGCCACTTTAGCCCTAGCCGATCCCTGATAGCCACCACTCCATAAGAACTTTCGCAATCTTTTCTCCAAGTCCTTTATAACACCATGAGGCAACATAAAAACCGAAGCCCAATACGAATACATGGCTGCCAGGACTGAATTGATAAGCTGAAGTCTACCTGCAAAAGACAAGGACTTAGACATCCAGTTATCTATACGTCTTTCTACACGTTCCACAAGGGTTTTACAGTCACGAGCAGCCAATCTCGTAGATATCAACGGAACTCCAAGATACCGAACCGGAAGAGAACCCTCTTGAAAGGGCATAACATCCAAAATTTGATCTTTAACATACCGGGGAACATTACTGAAGAAAACAATGCTTTTAGAAGAGCTAGGAACCAGACCCGAAATGTTAGTGAATTTTCCAAGAGCATCTCTCAAATGTTTGACCGAAGCACAATCCCCGTGAGAAAAAATGAACAAATCATCAGCAAACGAGACACTAATGATCTTTTGTTTAGGGCAATGAGCATGAAACTTAAACGACGTGTGCAAAGCCGATTGCTGCAATAGAAGGGTCAGAACCTCCATAACTAATGTGAAAAGATAAGGAGACAAAGGGTCACCTTGTCTAAGGCCTCGTTTCCCTGCAAAATAACCATGAAGCTCCCCATTAATGCTTAGAGAATATGAAACCGTTGTAACACAAGTCATAATCCATGTGACCATTTGGCGATGAAAACCGAACCGATTAAGAATAGTTTCCAGGAAAGACCAATTAACTGTATCATACGCCTTCTGAATATCAATCTTAAAAGCACATCTTGCAGGACCTCTATTAAGATGATAATTGTGCATCAATTCCTGAGTTAGAAGAATGTTATCCGAGATCTTCCTACCTGAAACAAAAGCCGACTGATTTATACTGACCAATTTATCCAAACTCCCTTTGATCCTACCCGTAATAATTTTACTGATACATTTGAAGAGGACATTACAGCAAGATATAGGACGGTAGTCAATAACCGAATTAGGAGTATCCTTTTTAGGGACCAAAGCAATAATAGTGTGGTTGACCTGCTTCAGAAGTTTACCATTCTGAAAAAAATCAAGAATAGCATTCGTTACCTCATCTCCCACAATATCCCATGATTGTTTAAAGAACGCAGATGTGAACCCATCTGGACCAGGAGCCTTATTATCACCAATGTTAAACATAGCAGCTTTCACCTCCTCTCGGGTCACTTGTCTAACCATGTGGTTAGCCGTGGCTTGGCTAAGGGTATTAAGAAAAAGATCTTCATCATCCAAATTCTGAACTCTTTGCTCAGTGCCCAAGAAATTCGAGTAATGGTCCACAAAAGCAGTAGAGACATCCTTACCCTCAAACCGATTCCCATGCACATCATGAATACAACATATTTTATTTCTAGAATTCCTACTCTTTACCGCATTGTGAAAATAAGAAGTATTCGAATCACCAGCACAAAGCCACTCAATTTTCGATTTTTGCTTTAGGAAACATTCCTCATCATAGGCCGCCACCTGTAAATCATGAAGACATTTGGCCACCAACTCTCGAGCTTCTACATCTAAAGGGTTGATATCAACAAGCTGCTGGGCCGAATCCAACTCACTACGAAGCCGAGTTACCTTTTCATGAAGATTTCCTTGTTGGTGTAAGAGCTTACGGAAACACGGTTTCAAGTTCCTCAACTTCTTCATAACAGAAAACATAGCATACCCTTTAACACCCTTAGCCCATTCGTTTACAACATACTGTCTAAACTCCGGTTTAGACGTAAGAAAGTTCGGAAACTTAAATGGCTTCTGCTTATTACAAGTAATAGTTGATAACTTAAGAACACAAGGGGTATGATCAGAAACCCGAGCCGGCTGAAATAAGGCGTAGACATCCGGAAATAAATCCAAAAATTTAATATTGCTCATAATACGATCTATTTTCTTGAGAACTCCAATCCCCTCTTTAGGTTTCTGGTTCCAGGTGTAGTGTAATCCATGACTCTTAACATCAACAAGTTCAGCAACTTGAATGCAATCAAAAAAATCTCTCATACCAATAGTGTGATTCGAGGGGCCATATAAACAATCTTCCATATTGAGAGCTGTGTTAAAATCTCCAAGAACAACCCACGGCTGGTTACGAGCTAAGCAACTATGCTTACATAAGTTTTCCCAAAGAATTCTACGATGCTGATATTTATTTTCCGCATAAACAAAGGAGCACAAGAACAATTTTGATTCAGCTATCAACCGGATCTGAGTGTGAATCACCTGATCTGTTTGAGAGAGAACCATAAGATCAACTTCATCCGAATTCCACCCCAAGATAATTCTAGTACCTCTTTGACACACGTCGCCATTCGAAGTCCAATTCCACCTACGGAAGACAGTGTTACATATTTTCCCAAGATTATTTACATTAACATGCGTTTCTAGAATAGCACAAACACTCAATTTATTTTCAGCAATAAGAACCCGAATCTCGTTTTGTTTCAGAGGACGATTCAAACCCCTAACATTCCATGCAGCAACACTACCCATTTAAACCATTAAAACCGGGAGTGCTTGCCCCCTCAGATTGAGTACCAGTGACATTGGTACCCATAAAGTTAGACATTTCCGTTGGGATCTTCTCTAGAACTTCCTCATTTTTCTTAGTGTCCATATCCTTAGAAATTTCCTGTTGATCATGAACCCTATCATATTTTTGTGCATCACCCTCATCATCCGAAGTTAACGGTTGAAATGAGTTTGCCACTTTCACCATAGGCTGGCCACTATTTGTTCCAGAAGTACTAGCTCCAGATTTATTTGTCTTTGGTTTATAAATGAACTTCGCCTTCTGTTTCTTTTGTGGAAAAGCTTGTCTAGCAACACGTCTCTTATCCATTACATAACCGTCCTCATCCACAATAACCTGCTTTGCCTTACCTTTATCATTCTTACTACAAGTGTTTTCATCATACCCAAACAAGCAGCAAGTAGCACAACGAAGAGGCTTCCATTCGTATTCCACTTTCACTCGTTCCATAACGTATCCGTCTTCATCCATTTTAGGGATAGCTAGAGATATATGATCTTTAAGTTCATTTTCAGCACTAACCTCTATCATAGCACGAGCGTAACTGCTTCTACCCCAATTATCCGCACACATATCCGCAGTGTATGAATCCAATCTTTTAGGAACTCCGATTTTAGAAGCCAACAAACTTAGTCCATCATCCGTGTAAACCGCAATCGGAACATTATGCAATTTAACCCAAAGAGGAATAGTTTTAATACCATCCTTTTTTAGAGTAACCTTCGGAGACCATTTATTCAGAAATAAAGGTATTTTCCTTATCAACCACGGCCCCCCTTCAAGCACTTTCATCATACCTTCATTTGACTCGAACTTGAAGAAAAAGAAACCTGCTGAATTCATCATGAGTTTCGAAAACCCAAACTTCGCCCAAACGTTTTTGGCATAGTATTCTACTACCGGGTACGGTAATCTATTCCCCAAAAAATATCCATATAGCACGTTTTCAAATTTATCCTGTACCTGCTTAACAACTTCTTTTGGTATAACAATGTCAGCATCATCCCTTGTTTCCACTGGTTGCATAAATCTGAAATTTACCTCCCTTTTGTTCCGGTTCTTAGATATAAGTTTTTCAGCGTACGAAATAGTCTCATCTTTTTTACTATTCTCCCAGAAACCCTCATCATCTAGGTCAGTATTCTTGTGGACTTCTGGACTCTTTGCATCCGACTCCACAGGCACCGTAACCTTGGTAAGCTCATCAATAACATTCACCACTCGAGGTTCCTGTTTATTAGTTGTTACAACTCCTCTTTTCGGCATCAGAAGCTTACCATCTATGTTCAGAATTTTACTCCCTAGACCCGTAATATTTGAATGTTTACCATACAGATCCCGATGTTCAGCATTGATCAAAGGAGGTTTTCCAAATATCTGATTGATATCCGGAGGTTTAGAATTCATCTTAGCTTCAAACCAATCACATGCAGACGTAAAACAGCAGAAGAATCGTAAAATCTTTCAGCCGAAAACCGTAAATAGCCGACAGAATAAAGAAAACCGAAAACCCAAGAAAATTAAACCCGAATCCTTTAAACCCTAGAACAAAACCTCAACCCTTGATCGATTAAAATAGTGTCATCAATCTAGCTAAGTTAATCTCAGTTAACCGCAATCAATGGCTACCAGATTAATAAATTAGGGTTTCAGAATATGTTTCTAAGGCGGCGATTTATCAAGAAAACAAAAAAAGAAAAACCCTAGTTCTTAATTGATCCCTAATGCTAACTAGTTCGTTATAGACTCTTGACAATATCAAGATCCAATCACAGACTGTTATGCATAAGATCACAAGAAAAAAACAAGGGAAATCATGAAGAACAAGAAGACCAGAAATCGCCTAAAGGAGAGAGAACCACAGCCTCTATAGTATGATCAAGTTATTCATGAAGTAGTAATTTATGCTTGCTTTTAACAAGATTGGTAAGTAAAGATTGTATATTGTTGATTGAGGATTGTTGAATGATTTTGGAAAAGAAAATGATATGCTTATTAGCATGGACACCTCCATTTACAAAGGAAACTCTGGCGAAATTTTCTAAAAAAATTCCAACACTTAGAAATTATTTTTTTTTTCTAACAAGTGTTCGCAAATACGTTTTAACTTTGCTTTTCAAAATAAACTTCGCCATGAGTTTTGTTACAAAAATACAGAGTATCGGAGGTTGCTTTTTACAAGTAAAATGGTTAAATATATATTTAGAATATATATCTTATACTAGGACACTTGTGTGGATACTTGTTTATTTTGTGAGATAGTTATATTATTTTAGGGTAAAATAATATAACTTAACAAAGTACCTTGACATTAGAATTGTGTGGTACGTGATAGAAGTAATGAGTAGATAAACCGTACGTAGGATACGTGTTATGCATGCACGAGAAACCCTTGTTTTTCTTTGTGATCTTACGTACGTAGGATATGTAACAAAAACACCCATCTCTCTCAAACCCTAGCTCTCTCTCCTTTTGGCGATTCTTTGATTCCTCATGAAACCCTTGTTTTTCGTTGTGATCTTATGCATTACAGTCTGTGATTAGAGTTTTGATTCTTCAAAATTCTATAACGAACTTGTTAGCATTAGGGATCGATCCAAAATTAGGGTTTACTTCTGTTTTTTTCTTTCAAATCGCCGCCTTAGTTCTTCAATTCGAAACCCTGATTTATTAAACTAGTTATTATTGATTGCGGTTACCTGAGATTAATTTAGCTAGATTGATAACGCTGGTTTAATCGATTAAGGGTTGATGATTGATACTAGGGTTTAAAGGATTAGGGTTTTCCGTTTTTTTCTTGTTCGTTGCTTCTTGGTGATATAGTTTTTCTTGTGCATGGTCGATCGTCACGTTGTTTAATGGAGAGAGGTGTTGAATCTGGAAGTCCTGATCGTCCCAAGCCGGATGGTAGAGATTTGCATGATCGTGGGAAACCTCCTAACTCGAGCAAAGGTTTTGCGAATAGAGTGCTGAATATTGATGGTAATACTCGTATCCCTCGTAGGGGTACAGTTCAGAATGCGCAACCTGAACCAAAGAAAATCAATGTAATTGATGAATTGTTAAAGATTACGGAGCCGGTGATGGTTGATAATCTAAAACCTGATCAGGTTCAGGAAGAGGCAACTAGGGATGACGTCAGCGAACATGGTGAAGATAACCTGATCAAACCTTTGTCTTATGCGGACTCGGTGAAAAATCAGAAAATTCAGAAAGTTAACTTCAGGTCTCTTGCTAGTTCTTTGCATCATGAAGATTGTGATATTGTTCTTCCGGTGGAATCGGTTCGGGTAGTTCAGGATAAGTTAGCGAATATTTTGTATGGGTAGTTCTTGGGTGATCGTATTGCGTATCCTGTGGTTGATTATTTTGTTAAAAATAACTGGAAAAAGTTTGGACTACAGAAATCAATGATGAATGCAAATGGCTTCTTCTTTTTTAAGTTCGCTGATCAAAAGGGTATGTTGGATGTTCTAGCTTCTGGTCCGTGGATTATTCGGTCACAACCATTCTTTCTTCAGGAATGGACGCCAACTACCAAACTGGAGAAGAAGGAGGTTAAGAAAATTCAGGTGTGGGTAAAAGTCCATGAAGTTCCGATTACTGCTTATACGGAGGATGGCCTTAGTATCATCGCTACTGCGATTGGGGAACCTAAACTCCTTGACTCATACACAACGTCGATCTGTGTGGACAACTGGGCTAGAAGTAGCTTTGCTCGAGCTCTGATTGAAGTTTCAGCGGATAAAGAGCTTAAAGAGAAACTTACTATGGCAATCCCCAATCCAAATGGTGATGGATTTATGAAGGAAACGATGTATGTTGAATATGAATGGAACCCTCTCAGGTGCTCGACTTGTTGTGTTTTCGGTCATTCTAATGACTTGTGCCCAAAAAATCCAAGGAAACCTGCTACGAAAAGCGTTAGGCAACCTAGCAATCAAGGTAAATCACAACCTAAGATGGCTCCTAGAGTAGATGATGATGGTTAAATGGAAGTTCAAAGCAAAAAGGTGGCAAGGAAACCGGGCATACAGATTACTAAACCAAAACCTAAAGTCGAGTATAGGCTGATTACTAACAAGCAGAAAGCTGACTTAAACATTAAGTCGGCTAGTCCGAATTTTCAGTCTGCAAACCCTTTTCATGTTTTAAATTCGGTTGATGTGGATGAAGGACAAAGTAGTAAAGGGCCGAGTGGAGACTTTGAAGACTCCGATGACGAGGAGGTGATGGAAGTTTATAACGAGACTAACGACTTTCTCATGGGTGAATCTAAGAAGCCGAAAGACACTAAAGGGGCAAGCACTCCTTCTCCAATCGTTGCCAATGGTTAGCCTAGCCACTTGGAACATTAGGGGGTTGAACCGCCCTTTGAAACAAACGGAGGTTCGTCAGGTGGTAAGGGAGAATGGTGTTAGTTTTTGTGCGGTGCTTGAGTCTCATGTTGAAGTTAGTAAACTGGATAAAATCTGTCGTTCAGTCTTTCGTAATTGGGAGTGGACGTCTAATGGTGGCCAATGTGATAAAGGTACTCATATTATTATTGGTTGGAACCCGGAGGTGTTTGATATTATGGTTTTAGCTCAAACTTCTCAGCTTATTCATGTTCAAATGATATTTAAGAGTTGTAAAAAAGTTATATTATGCTCGATAGTTTATGCCTCTAATTTTTACATTACAAGAAGAGAGCTGTGGAGCCACTTGGCTAGGCACAAGGTTCTGATAGCAAATAACCCATGGGTTATTATGGGGGATTTTAACTCCGCTTTGAACTTGGAAGATAAATCTATGGGAGCATCAGGTATTTCCACTAGTATGAGGGACTTTCAAGAGTGTGTGAATCAGATTGAAGTGGCGGATATTAAAAGCATAGGTTTCCATTTCACGTGGAACCAAAAGCCGAAAAAAGGTGTGGGGTTGCTGAAGAAAATTGATAGGGCCATGGGTAATATTCAATTTGTGAGCGAATTTCCTGAAGCGGTTGCGCTGTTTCAACCGTATAGAGTTTCCGACCATTGCCCTTGCATTCTTAAAATTAATAAGATGGAGAAGAAAAAGGCCAACTCGTTTAAGTTTGCAAACTTCTTGGTGCATAAGCCGGGATTTATGGATATTGTGAAGAGTAATTGGGATCTCTCCATCATGGGAGTTCATCAGTTTCGGTTGGTTAAAAAGCAGCGCGCTTTAAAGTCTCCTCTTAGATCTCTTTTATTCAAACAGGGTAATCTGCATAAAAAGGTGGATGATTTACGGGTGAAGCTAGATGCGATCCAAAGGGAGGTAGAGAAAGAACCGTTCAATGAGATTATTAGATGTGAGGAAGCTAATATTACTCGAGAATTTCAAGAAGCGAGCCTGGATGAGGAACGTTTTTTTTTTTTTGGGTAAAGGGTTACCCTGGTAAATTTTATAAAATAAACAATAAGTACAAAGGTGTGCCTGACATAGCACACATAGCTAGCCTTGGCATACCAAGACTAGGAAACCCAGAAAACAGACACAACCAGCTAACATCACGAACAGTTAAAAAGAAAACACAACCCAAAAACATGACCTCACCAACTAAAGACTAACTAAATACACTCCATAGGATCTGAGTTATCCCGGGTCCTCATCCAGCGCCCTTAAAAGGATCTGCCACTTCTTCTGAACTTTGTTATGATCACCATGCCCTTGAAACTTGAAACCCATCAACCGAAGCCTAACTGAATTTTTAATCTTCTCGGACACCTGAATAACCGAACACTCTAATCGGGAGAATAGTCGGTTATTTCTTTCTTGCCATATGAAATAAACCGAAGCTGCTAGCACCAATTTACACACAACTTGTTCCAACTTCGTAGAATTCGAATGCTGGTTCATCCAATCCGAGATAGAGCTCCAAGATTCACTAACATTATCCATATCCACCATTGTTTTAATGTTAATCCATACCTGTGTAGCAAATATACACGAGAAGAACAAATGATCTCGTGAATCACGGTCGCACTGACATAGGGGGCAACACATCAACCTTAAGTTTGTTTCACTACCCGCTTCCCAAACTTTCAGCCGATCTTGAGTTTTCAACTTATTTTTTTATAACCAGCCATAACAAGAAAGAATGTCTCGGAACACATTGGCTGAACCAAACCATGCTACTCCAATTAGTAGGATCATTACGCGAACGAATGGTATGCCACACTTCCAATGAACTATAGTGCCGATCATTACCCTCCAAATCCTTCCAAACCAAACGGTCATGAAGCTGCATATTAAGCTGATCAAGAGTCAATCCAATTAAAACCGGATATGTATCATACCATGCTTGAGGCCATTTCGATTGCCCATTCTCATCTAATAAATCCGCAACAGAAGATTGGAGATTAAAGCCCGCATTAGCAATGTGTCTTGGTGTTATAAAAGCCCTGAGGGGACTAAGGTGACACCAGTTATCGCTCCATGCATTCGTTTGCATTCCACTTCGAATAACCTTCCAAAAGAAAGGCCGAACAATATTGCGAATAGAAAGAATCTTCCTCCATCCCCAACTCGTGCTACCCCTACATTGGACCTCCCAGAAACTTTGATTCTTCAATTTATGAGCATAAATCCATTGCACCCAAAGGGATTTCCTTTTAACTAGGATACTCCAAATATGATTAGTAATAAGAGCTCTGTTGACATCCCCAACTCGCCGAATTCCTAATCCACCCTCCGACTTAGGCAGACAAATATCATTCCAAGCCACCTTTGCTTTAACCGTACCAACATTGCTAGCATTCCAAAGAAAACGTCTTAAACGCTTCTCTAAGTCATTAATAACTCGAGCCGGAATAACAAAAACCGAAGCCCAATAAATATGCATTGAGGAGAGGACCGAATTGATAAGCTGCAATCTGCCAGCAAAGGATAGCATTTTTGTCATCCAGTTGTTAATTTTCTTATCCATTCTGTCCACTAAAAGCTTACAATCCCCTGCACTTAACTTCGATGTGATCAACGGCACTCCTAGGTAACGAACTGGCAAGGACCCTTGCTGAAACGGCATAACACTAAGGATTTCCTACTTGACCTGATTAGGAACATTACAAAAAAATACCGTGCTTTTAGCAGGACTCGGGACCAGACCCGACATACTCGTGAACTCCTCCAACGCGGCTTTGATCTTGCTAACCGAAAAGACACTCCCATGAACAAAAATAAAAAGGTCATCAGCAAATGAGACATTTATTATTTTTTGCTTCATACAATGAGCATGGTACTTAAATGATGTGGTTGAGCGAGCTGAATTTTGGAGAAGGAGGGTAAGCACCTCCATAACAAGAGTAAACAAATACGGTGACATCGGATCCCCTTGGCGAAGACCCCTCCCTTTGAAAAACCCGTGAAGATTACCGTTAATACTCAAAGAATACGTAGCCGTGGTAACACACGCCATTATCCACTTCACCATTTTCCTATGAAAACCAAATTGATAAAGAATTTTCTTAAGAAAAGACCAACTAACCGTGTCGTAGGCCTTTTGAATATCAATCTTGAACGCGCATCTGGGAGGGCCTTTATTCAAGTGATAATTGTGCATTAGCTCTTGGGTTATGAGAATATTATCAGAAATCCGCCTGCCTGGCACGAATGCAGACTGATTAATACTAACCAATGACTCCAAGCTCCCTTTAAGTCTATCCGTAATAATCTTGCTAATGCATTTGTAGAGTACATTGCAGCAAGAAATAGGACGATAATCCAGCACAGAATCAGGGGTGTCCACTTTTGGAATAAGAGCTAGAATTGTGTGATTTAACTGTTTCAGCATTTTACCAGTTTCAAAAAATTCTAGAACTGCATTCGTAACCTCATTGCCCACTATTTCCCACGCATGCTTAAAGAACGCTGAAGTATACCCATCCGGGCCAGGAGCTTTGTTCTCACTTATGCTGAACATGGCATTCTTTACTTCCTCACTCGTAACCTGTCTTACCATATTTTCGGCTGCATCAGGGTTAACCACATTAACAAAAATGTCATTCAAGTCAATGCTAGAGACCGTATCTTCCGTGCCTAAAAACACTGAATAATGATTGACAAGAGCAGCCACCGCTTCATCTCCCTCGAACCGATTACCATCCACATCCCGAATGCACTGAATTTTACTTCTATTATTTTTGCACTTCACACTATTATGAAAAAACGCCGTATTAGAGTCCCCAGAACAAAGCCATTCCACCTTCGATTTTTGTTTCAAAAAGCATTCCTCATCATACGCAGCAACTTGGAATTCCTGAAGACACTCTAACTCCTTTTTGCGAATCTCCACATCCATCGGGTTCGCATCCACCATTTTTTGAACTTCATCCAGCTTCTTTCGCAGCTCCACCACTTTAATATGTAAATTTCCTTGCTGAAAAAGGATCTTTCTTAGCCCTGGTTTCAGATTTTTCAACTTACTAGTGACCGAGAACATAGAATAACCCTCAATCCTTTTCGCCCACTCTCTCTCGACGCAAACTTTGAATTCAGGTTTGGAAGTAATGAAGTTAGCAAACTTGAAAGGCTTTGGCCGAGCAGATTTTGAACTATTAGCCAGCTTCAAAATACACGGAGTGTGGTCAGAAACACGATACGGGTGATATATAACATAAGCATCCGGAAATAACTCTAGACACTTAACATTACTCATGACCCGATCAATTTTCCTAAGTAAACCAATCCCTTCCTTCGACTTCTGGTTCCAAGTGTAATGAATACCATGCCCCTTTACATCAACAAGTTCCCTGTCTTGAACACATTCATAAAACTCCCGCGTGCCAATCGATTGACTAGACGTTCCAAACAGCTGGATGAGGAACGTTTTTTAAAGCAGAAATCGAAAGTGGCTTGGTTGAGAGCGGGTGATGCTAATTCAAAATTTTTTCATATGTCGCTTAAAGCTAGAAACCATAGAAGTCGTATTGATGGTATTACGGATAATAATGGAACTTTTTGTGAAGGTGAGTCCGTGCCGAATGCTTTTGTCAAATATTATGAGAATTTTTTAGGATGTGAGGGTGATATTTCTTTGACTCTGTCACCGGAAATCTTTACGAAACGGCTTCATCAAAATGTTGCTGACAACATGGTTCGTCCTATCACAGTGGAGGAGATCAAATCAGCTATGTTTGCTATTGGTAATGATAAAGCCACAGGCCCTGATGGGTACACAGCGGCTTTTTTCAAGAGTTCATGGGCGATTGTGGGAACGGATGTCTCAAACGCCATTATGGATTTCTTTAAGTCAGGTCGGTTACTTCAGGAGCTCAATCACACTCTTATTGTTCTAGTGCCTAAAATGACTACTCCTGTTTCGGTAAAGGATTTTCGTCCTATAGCTTGTTGCAATGTTATTTACAAGTGTATTAGCAAAATCGTGTCTGACCGTATGAAGGTGGCCCTTAATGAGATTGTCAGTATTAATCAGTCAGCTTTTGTTCCGGGTAGGAAAATTTCGGATAACATTCTTCTTTTTTTTGGGTAAAGGGTTACCCCGGTTAAATTTCATTCATCAACCAAAAAAATACAAGTGAAGAATAGAGTACACCTCAATTCTCTAGAATGACAAGCCATTACTAGAGTACACTCGCCAACAAACAAACAAAGCAAACAACAACTCACATGCAAAAACAAGCAAAACAAGTCACAATCGACAAAATATGAGCCCACACGGCTACAACCAAACGCGCTAAGAAATCAGCCACATTCATCTTGGTCCATCAGTAATTCACGAGGGAGACTCCAGTCGCTCAAAACTTGAGACACGTTACTTGTTCTTTTAAACTTCATTGTGTGTAATTTCATTCTAACAGTCATAAGAATCACCTCAATCACTTGAGCCGCACTCCTTTTATGGGAAGAGAACAATCTGTTATTTCGTTCTTGCCAAGTTAAATAAGCCGACGCTGCCACCACTAACTTGCCGATGATGTGAGTGGCCCGTTTTGACTCCGCATGTTGCAGTAGATATTCCATAATTTCGTCCCACTTCTTCCCTATTGTTTGCATACCCGCCTTCTCACGAACCCCATACCATACTTGAGATGCAAAGTCACACTCAAAAAAGAGGTGATCATGAGAGTCCGGTCCCGATGTACATAACGAACAACACAAGAGGTTATAATTAGCATTACCCGACGATCGCCATTTGCACATAAAATCCTGATGTGACAACTGGGTTCTGTAATCGATGTACGATGTAAAACAATGATGATTATTAATAAAACAATGTTCTTTGGTGTTATTATGTGTGTAATTGTGTTTAGTGATTTTACAATTTGATTCGATTCCAATTTCAAGCTCTAAATCGCCTTCTGGAAGGTTATACGCAAACTGGTGCTTAAACGCAGTCAGTATAACGCGACAAACACTCCGGAATAGTGACATAGGCTTAACATACCTTAAATAACCTCCACATAACTTAGAAATAAGTTTTGAATGGTTTGGTGTGTCGAAATCAACTTTGTTCGATCGCAGGGACTATTTGTGTCAAACTGCGAAACTATGTCGATTTGTATAGTAACGAACATTCCGGAACTTGATCATAAGTTAAACATACCCTAAATAACCTTTACATAGCTTAGAAATAGGCTTTGAGGGGTTCGGTATGCTAAAATAAACTTTATGCTCATTCAGGGACTAAAAGCGTCAAAAAGTGCATAAGTTTGCATTTTCGCGCATAACTTACGTTCTGAATACATCCGGACATCCAAAAAAAATTATGTCAGCATTAAAATATTTTATTTAGTGTTTGGCATGATAAAATTCCATTCGTCGCTTAATTTGGATCGTTTTTGCGTTCGTTACGACTTCTGTCGTAATTAAGCGAATAACGCAACCGTACGACCAAACGAACCGACATCCGAGATGTTTTTGAGCACATTTTAAGTTCCCTATACTTTAACTTCATTTTAGAGCTTTGAAATGGGGTTAACGGGGCTTAAACGTGTCAAAAATCCATCGAAAACCAAGTTTGGGGCTGCAGGGACTAAAACTGGCAAACTGTGAAAGTAGGTCCTTACGGACCGTAAGGACCTTGGCTTACGGTCCGTAAGAATGCCCCAGATCAGCAGAAGCTTCCTTCCAGCCTGTTTCCAGCTGTTGCACTCACAAAACCCAAATGCACTTGCCTCTTCCTCATAATGGGGGGCTATTTTGGTGTACCATGGAATTACAACAAGTGTAGGGGTGAGATTGAAGCAGGATTTTCGAGAAACGATCTTAATGGTTCAAGAAATCCTATAAATACCCCATGATCTCAACTTAAAAACCCACTTGAATTTTGAGTTTTCTCTAAGTTGGGGTATTTTATCACTTCATACCTGAGAATACTTGGAAGATCAAACTTGCGGGGACCCGTTGTAAGTGTTCCTTCGTTCTTTTATGCGTTTTTAGCGTTAAATGTCACACCCCCAAAATCCACACGCGGAGTACCACCGCTTGGAGGCGTGACATGACCAGGATCAAGCCACCAATCATATTGAACATAAGTATATAGTAAAAGTCATTCATCAATATGATAGGTGATTTCAAACCAAACATAAAACAAGTGTGTAGCGGAAGCAATAATGTAAAACCCAACATAAGTTTAAGTACAAAATGTCATAATGTTTAACAACACATTCACGATCCATGTCCACAACGACCGTGCCTCCCGTGCAAGCTCCAAAAGTACCTAAGGTCCTGCAAGGCATGTAACAGAGAGTCAACAACTAGTTGAGCGAGTTCACAGTTGGTTATTCAGTTATAGTTTTCGTATTGTAAATCGTAAGTTCGTTTAGTAATCATGTATCGTATGTAATGGTATCGCGGCCCTCTAGGCATGTTTGCGAAGTTTAGTGGGGATTCCCCATGTTTTCTAGACTAGGTATATTTGTATCGCGGCCCTCCAGGCATGTTTGCGAAGATTAAAGTATAGTTCGCGGCCATTCCAGGCATGTTTGCGAAGATTGTTCTAGTATCGTGGCCGATCCCGGCATGTGTGCGAAGAGAAGTATATGTATCACTAGTCTAGTAGTATCTACCAATGACCTTCCTCTCCCGAGGCCTATGGTATGTAATTCCGATAACTCTTAAGCATAAATAATCAATCAACCCATTCCCAACCCCGGGAATCCCGTGCCTTGGTAGAAGTGTGAACTCACCTTAGTTTGCTCGGTATGCTAAGTTAAATGCTCACAATAAATCAGTCAAGTCCTATAGTGCACGTATACTCAATCAGTTCACATTGTTTGTAAAGTTTCACATGGAACTAGTGTCACAGTAATATCATGGAGTGTTTGACAGTTCATATCATGCAACATAAGCAGTTAATTGCATCCATACATTTAACAGAGTTGGCATCTAGCAGAACTAGCAAGTTAACTGAGTGAATAAAGTTAACAGATTTCATGGAATAACATAATTAATCCACTTCATTGGAAAAATAAATAAACAGAGTAAGTCAGTTAACCCAGTTAACAACTTAACAGAATTGTCATCTAACAGAGTTACTCAAACAATGAAGTTATCAAAATACATATTTAACAAAGTTAAATAAACTAACTGAGTTATTCCAATGGTTAGTTAAGTTAAATAACATAATTAATAACATTAATAATAACAGTTAACATGTTGCCAAAAACACATAAGTGCCGAAAAAACCCTATGGCCGAAAACCCTTTAGAGCCGAAAACACTTAGGTGGGCTTGAACAGTTATTTAAATCACTTTGGTTGGGCCAAAAACTGAATGGGCCGAAATCACTAGCTAGCCGAAAACCCTTTATGTTCGAAATCCCCTTATGGCCGAAATCCCTTATATGCCGAAAACCCTCATTGGGCCGAGATCTTATCTGGGCCGAAATCACAAAGTGATTTCGTCCACTTTAAATGTGGTGGGTGATTTCGTCCATAACATCATCTTCACCAACACTCACTGTAACTTAAACCCAGCAACTAAAAACTCATCTAATCGTTACATGATTAATCATTTACAAGTCCTTAATCAATCATTGATATGTAATATAATTTGCCAACATCATGCGATACCAAGATCCCCATTTAAGCAGTTTATCATTCATTAACATAGACCCACTGTTGATCAAAACATCAAATATACAGACAGTTCATAGATAATTATTATCTAGCAAGCACACAATGATAGATCACATAATCACATATATAAATAATGATTAAACCTCCAAAATCATACAATAAGCATCTTAAACAACTGAACATGAAGATCACTAACCGTAAATTAAACAGAGGTTTTGGCTTCAAATGAGGAGTTCTGTTTGTTGGGTTTCAGAGGTAGAGAGAGAAACAAAGTGATAAGGTTTGGTAAGTGAGAAACTTCTCTGAGAAGATTGTTTATAAAATGATTATATAAAATATCTCAATACTGGGCCAAGGCCCATCTCTGTTTTCGTTGGTCATCAGTGGACGAAAACACATAAGGTGTTTTCACCACTAGGGTGATTTCATTAATGTGTGGGTGAGGGTGTTTGGCCTAACAGATGCCTTATGTAAATTATACAACACATAAATTAAATTCAAGACATACATCAATACACACTTATAAGGCATACCGTATACAACATATCAATCACATTACGATTAACATACTACAAACGTGCACAGTTGTGAAACAAACAAGTCGTATTAACAAACAACTTAAACATTTAACGTGCAATAAATGCGAAGATAGAAATCTTGGAAACTCGAGTTGTCACATTAAAGTCAAAGTGCGTTTGACTTTCTGCATTGACCAGTTTATGGTCAATGTGAAGTACGTTTGAACTTCATAACGTGAGCATAATCACGATGGTTATAGTCCTTAGTGACTATACCTACTGATTACCACGTTATCTAGGCTCAGTGACGAGTCGTAGTTTCGGCCAAAATGCGCATTTACTCGTATTTTGTAACCAAACTACTCTAGGATATCAAAACCGTTTGTTTTGATATCAAAACCTGTTTTCTAACTTAACTAAACATGTTTTAGCATGTTTAGCTCGTCACTTATTAGTTTAGTGCTTGTGTAGAGTCGTAAGTCAAGCGGACTAAACACCCGCTTAGACTTTCGAACACGACCCGTTCGGTCGATCATTAGGATCCGACCAAACATGGTTAGTGACAATAGTTGCATAGGGAATAACCTTCCAAGGTTATACCTTATGGTCACCTTCCAAGGTTATACCTTTGCGCGCACGACGCATTAACGTAGCATAAGCTACCTTAATGGGTCGCGATGGGTCGAAAGCACTTAGGTTAGGTTTCATTTAGGATGTAGGCGATGGGTCGAAAGCACTTAGGTTAGGTTTCTGTAGTAGCTTCAGCCTCAGTAGTAGTTGTATTGTTTTCGAACAACTGGGGATATTTGAGTTCCATTTGGTCTTCTCGTTCCCAGGTAAACTCTGGGCCACGACGGGAGTTCCAACGAACTCGAACAAGAGGTATTCTGGTGTTCTTGAGGACCTTAACATCCCGGTCCATGATTTCAACTGGTTCTTCGACGAAATGCAACCGTTCGTCGATAGTGAGCTCCTTCAAAGGAACTACGGGGATCTCATCTGACAGACACTTCTTCAGATTCGACACGTGAAAGACGTTGTGAACTGCACTGAGTTCAGCTGGTAAGTTCAGTCTGTAGGCCACTTTGCCTATCTTCTCTCTGACTTCAAATGGTCCAACGTATCGTGGATTGAGTTTGCCCCTTTTGCCAAAACGAACAACGCCCTTCCAGGGTGAAACTTTGAGTAGCGCTCGATCCCCAACCTGGAACTCGAGTAGTTTCCTGTCTTTATCGGCGTATGCTTTCTGACGGTCACGAGCTGCCGCCATGCGTTGTCGTATTTGAGCAATCTTCTCAGTAGTATCAACTACCATTTCTGGACCAGTGATCTGACTGTCACCCACCTCTGCCCAACAAAGAGGTGATCGGCATTTACGCCCGTATAATGCCTCAAATGGAGCAGCTTTAATGCTGGTGTGGTAACTGTTGTTGTACGAAAATTCCACAAGTGGCAGATGTTTTTCCCAGCCCTTGCCAAAGTCAATTACGCATGCCCGAAGCATGTCTTCTAGAGTTTGAATAGTACGCTCAGACTGCCCGTCTGTCTGAGGATGATAAGCTGTGCTCATGTCTAAACGAGAGCCAAAAGATTTGTGCATTGCTTGCCACAGTTCTGAAGTAAAACGTGCGTCACGATCAGAGATAATAGAGGTGGGCACTCCGTGCCTCGAGACAACTTCTTTAAGGTATACGTCTGCTAGAGTGGAGAACTTATCCGTTTCCTTGATAGCCAAGAAGTGAGCAGACTTTGTGAGTCGATCCACGATCACCCAAATAGTATCATTCCCACGTTGAGATCTAGGCAGGCCAGTAACAAAATCCATGGAAATTTGCTCCCATTTCCATTGTGGTATCTCAGGTTGTTGTAGTGGGCCTGATGGTTTCTGATATTCCGCTTTGACTCTCGCACAAGTCAAACACTTGCTAACGTAAGTTGCTATGTGGGCCTTCATGCTGGGCCACCAATATGTAGTTCTGAGGTCGTGGTAGATCTTATCCGAACCAGGATGTACTGAGTAGCGAGACTTATGAGCTTCATCCATTACAAGCTCGCGTAAATTACCATAGAGTGGGACCCAGATGCGTCCGGTTACATAATAGGCGCCGTCTGCCCTTTGTTCTAACCGTTGCCTTGAACCGCGTAGGGCTTCAGCCCTGACGTTTTCTGGTTTCAATGCTTCTACTTGAGCATCTCGTATCTGAGAAGGAAGACTAGACTGAATAGTGAGTTGCAACGCTCGTACACGCCTAGGTGTAGTATCCTTTCGACTGAGGGCGTCGGCCACAACATTGGCTTTGCCCGGATGGTACTTTATAGCACATTCGTAATCGTTCAGTAGTTCAACCCATCTACGTTGTCTCATGTTCAATTCTTTCTGCTTGAATATATACTCAAGACTCATGTGATCGGTGTAGATGGTGCACTTAGTGCCATACAGGTAATGTCGCCATATCTTGAGCGGAAAAACAACGGCTCCCAGCTCTAAATCGTGTGTAGTGTAATTCCGTTCGTGAATCTTAAGTTGGCGCGAAGCATAAGCAATAACTTTATCCCGCTGCATCAACACACATCCAAGACCTTGGATAGATGCGTCGCAGTAGACTACAAAATCGTCCGTGCCTTCAGGCAATGAGAGGATAGGTGCGCTACAAAGTCTATCCTTTAAGTGCTGAAACGTTGTTTCCTGTGTATTACCCCAACGGTAAGCAACACCTTTCTGTGTCAGTAATGTGAGCGGCTGTGCAATCTTTGAGAAGTCTTTGATGAACCGTCTGTAATAACCTGCCAAACCCAAGAATTGGCGTATTTCAGTTGGTGTGCGAGGTGCAGGCCAGTTCTTGATCGAATCTACCTTGGATGGATCAACATGAATCCCATCCTTGTTTACCACGTGGCCTAGAAAGTGGACTTCACGAAGCCAGAAGTCGCATTTTGAAAACTTAGCGTACAGCTGTTCCGTTCGAAGGAGTTCCAGAATAAGTCGTAAATGCTGCTCGTGTTCCTCCCGACTCTTCGAGTAGATCAGGATGTCATCAATAAAAACAATAACAAACTTGTCAAGATAAGGTTTGCACACCCTGTTCATAAGATCCATGAAAACCGCAGGCGCGTTTGTTAGCCCGAATGGCATGACCAAAAACTCGTAATGGCCGTAGCGAGTTCTGAATGCTGTTTTGGAGACGTCCTCATCCCGGACTCTCAGTTGATGGTAACCTGACCTCAGATCAATCTTCGAGTAATAGGTCGACCCTTGCAACTGGTCGAATAAGTCGTCGATGCGTGGAAGAGGATAACAATTCTTCACCGTCACCTTGTTCAGTTCGCGGTAATCTATGCACATACGAAAAGTACCGTCTTTCTTTTTCACAAATAATACTGGAGCTCCCCAGGGCGAAGAGCTAGGACGTATGAAACCCTTTTCCAAGAGTTCTTGCAATTGCTTAGACAGCTCTTCCAGTTCAGTTGGAGCTAAGCGGTAAGGCGCTCGAGCTATGGGTGCTGCTCCTGGAGCTAGCTCGATCTGAAATTCGACCTGGCGATGGGGCGGTAGCCCAGGTAACTCTTCAGGAAACACTTGAGGAAAGTCGCGTACTACAGGAATATCCCCAATCTTTTTCTCTGTCGTCGATGTATCAGTAACGAGTGCTAAAATAGCTATGTGGCCCTTTCGCAGACACTTCTGAGCCTTCAAGAAGGAGATGATGCCACTCACGACACCACTCTTGTCGCCTTGAACTTCGAGAGGTTCTTTGCCAGAACGAGGAATACGAATGATCTTCTCCTTGCATAGGATCTCTGCTTGTTGTTGGGATAACCAATCCATACCAATGACGATATCAAAACTACTCAGAGTTATAGGAATGAGATCGATAGAGAAAGTCTGACCAGCGAGGATAAGATTACAACCCTGAACTATGTGTGTGGCTTCTAGACTTTTACCGTTAGCTAGCTCTACGACATGTTTGGTGTTCAAAAGTGTTGGTGCGCGTTTAAGCATTTGACTAACTTTCAGAGATATATAACTGGTATCCGCACCCGAATCAAATAATACGGTAACATAAAAGTCGTCGAGAAGAAACTTACCCGTAACCACATTAGGATCGTTCCTCGCATCACCCCGACCAATCACAAATGCACGACCCCTAGCACCATTGTCGTTGTTGTTTCCCCCATTGTTGTTCCCGTTGCCCTGATTATTGTTGTTGTTGTTCTGATTCTGATTTAACTGGGGGCAGTTCCGCTTGAAGTGACCTTCAGCTCCACACTGAAAGCATGCCTTATTTCCTTGCTGTTGTTGCTGTGGCGGGTTTCGTGGAACTGGTGGCTGTTGTTGCTGGTTCTGATTTGCAGGCCTTGAGCTCCTGCAATCTTTAGCTTCATGACCTACCCTTAGACATCTCTGACAGCGGCCTTTACGACACTGACCACTGTGGTGTTTGTTGCACCTGTTACACAGTGGATGAATTCCCCGATATCCACTCTGCCCCTGACCACCAGACGATTGCTGACCCGGACTCTGGTAATCACTAGTCTTGCGCTGCTGCTGTGATTGAGACTGTACGGTAGCTGAACCCCTGCTGGAATCCCCTTCCCATTTCCGCTTGTTGTCACTGGGATTAACAGGAGTAGCTGGAGTGGTAGCGGTAGTAGTAGCGCTGATACGTTTAGGCAGCCTGTTCTGTTCGACTGCCTGATCGGTGAGGCGATGAGCTAACTTGACAATCTGTTGAATGGTGCCAAGATTCGCTGAGGTTACGTGACTTTGAATTTCTGGCACCAGTCCATTGAGATACAGTTCGATACGTTTAATGGGAGGGTCTACCATAGTAGGACACAGAATAGCCAACTCATTCGATCTTCTGGTGTACGCTTCAATTTCTGACGCCGTCATTTTCAAGTGGTAAAACTCTACCTCCAGCTTATGAATATCATCTCGGCTACAGTATTCCTCTTTGATCAACTCCTTGAAATCATTCCAGGGTGTGGCGTTAGCAACAGCCAACCCTAACATCTGAACTTGCGCATTCTACCAAGTCAGCGCAATGCCTTCTAGAGTACCAGTGGCGTACTTCACCCTGCGAGCCTCAGGGCATTCACACATTTCAAATACGGACTCGAGCTTTTCAAACCAATGGAGGAGTCCAACCGCTCCTTCCGTGCCACTAAAAGTAGTAGGACGACAGTCCATGAAAGTTTTGAAGGTGCAAACAGGTGGCTGAGCGTGCTGACCTGTTGTGTATAAGAACCAGGACAAGATTAAGCACAAGAGTTGTTTTAGGAGTGTAGGATCTAAAGATCCTAGTGTGAGTTACAACGGAGGGTATACCTCCTTCTTGTGCGGCTGCAAGTGCCGCAACAACTCGTTCGTTAATAAGAGCCGTCAACTGGGCTTGTGTCATGTTAATGCGTCCAGCCATGATCTTCATAGCAAATATGACATAAGTGAGAGAGGTTCGCGAGTAGTGCGATAACAGAAGAGAGTAAGCACACAAGTGTTCTCATGCAATAGTGTTAAGTTAACCTAAGCATACCCTGAGCAAAGTTCTTATGCAATTCTAGCAAGTAGGCAATAAAACATATACCATATTACCTAGGATGTTGAGTCTTGCACGTGGAGCGAGGCGTCGTTGTGGATCGTTGAGCACTGTTCTGGTTATAGTCTGGTTTTAACAAAAAGTTTTCCCTTATTAAAACCGAGTTCTCTATAACCAATGGCTCTGATACCAATCTGTCACACCCCCAAAATCCACACGCGGAGTACCACCGCTTGGAGGCGTGACATGACCAGGATCAAGCCACCAATCATATTGAACATAAGTATATAGTAAAAGTCATTCATCAATACGATAGGTGATTTCAAACCAAACATAAAACAAGTGTGTAGCGGAAGCAATAATGTAAAACCCAACATAAGTTTAAGTACAAAATGTCATAATGTTTAACAACACATTCACGATCCATGTCCACAACGACCGTGCCTCCCGTGTAAGCTCCAAAAGTACCTAAGGTCCTGCAAGGCATGTAACAGAGAGTCAACAACTAGTTGAGCGAGTTCACAGTTGGTTATTCAGTTATAGTTTTCGTATTGTAAATCGTAAGTTCGTTTAGTAATCATGTATCGTATGTAATGGTATCGCGGCCCTCTAGGCATGTTTGCGAAGTTTAGTGGGGATTTCCCATGTTTTCTAGACTAGGTATATTTGTATCGCGGCCCTCCAGGCATGTTTGCGAAGATTAAAGTATAGTTCGCGGCCATTCCAGGCATGTTTGCGAAGATTGTTCTAGTATCGCGGCCGATCCCGGCATGTGTGCGAAGAGAAGTATATGTATCACTAGTCTAGTAGTATCTACCAATGACCTTCCTCTCCTGAGGCCTATGGTATGTAATTCCGATAACTCTTAAGCATAAATAATCAATCAACCCATTCCCAACCCCGGGAATCCCATGCCTTGGTAGAAGTGTGAACTCACCTTAGTTTGCTCGGTATGCTAAGTTAAATGCTCACAATAAATCAGTCAAGTCCTATAGTGCACGTATACTCAATCAGTTCACATTGTTTGTAAAGTTTCACATGGAACTAGTGTCACAGTAATATCATGGAGTGTTTGACAGTTCATATCATGCAACATAAGCAGTTAATTGCATCCATACATTTAACAGAGTTGGCATCTAGCAGAACTAGCAAGTTAACTGAGTGAATAAAGTTAACAGATTTCATGGAATAACATAATTAATCCACTTCATTGGAAAAATAAATAAACAGAGTAAGTCAGTTAACCCAGTTAACAACTTAACAGAATTGTCATCTAACAGAGTTACTCAAACAATGAAGTTATCAAAATACATATTTAACAAAGTTAAATAAACTAACTGAGTTATTCCAATGGTTAGTTAAGTTAAATAACATAATTAACAACATTAATAATAACAGTTAACATGTTGCCAAAAACACATAAGTGCCGAAAACACCCTATGGCCGAAAACCCTTTAGAGCCGAAAACACTTAGGTGGGCTTGAACAGTTATTTAAATCACTTTGGTTGGGCCGAAAACTGAATGGGCCGAAATCACTAGCTAGCCGAAAACCCTTTATGTTCGAAATCCCCTTATGGCCGAAATCCCTTATATGCCGAAAACCCTCATTGGGCCGAGATCTTATCTGGGCCGAAATCACAAAGTGATTTCGTCCACTTTAAATGTGGTGGGTGATTTCGTCCATAACATCATCTTCACCAACACTCACTATAACTTAAACCCAGCAACTAAAAACTCATCTAATCGTTACATGATTAATCATTTACAAGTCCTTAATCAATCATTGATATGTAATATAATTTGCCAACATCATGCGATACCAAGATCCCCATTTAAGCAGTTTATCATTCATTACCATAGACCCACTGTTGATCAAAACATCAAATATACAGACAGTTCATAGATAATTATTATCTAGCAAGCACACAATGATAGATCACATAATCACATATATAAATAATGATTAAACCTCCAAAATCATACAATAAGCATCTTAAACAACTGAACATGAAGATCACTAACCGTAAATTAAACAGAGGTTTTGGCTTCAAATGAGGAGTTCTGTTTGTTGGGTTTCAGAGGTAGAGAGAGAAACAAAGTGATAAGGTTTGGTAAGTGAGAAACTTCTCTGAGAAGATTGTTTATAAAATGATTATATAAAATATCTCAATACTGGGCCAAGGCCCATCTCTGTTTTCGTTGGTCATCAGTGGACGAAAACACATAAGGTGTTTTCACCACTAGGGTGATTTCATTAATGTGTGGGTGAGGGTGTTTGGCCTAACAGATGCCTTATGTAAATTATACAACACATAAATTAAATTCAAGACATACATCAATACACACTTATAAGGCATACCGTATACAACATATCAATCACATTACGATTAACATACTACAAACGTGCACAGTTGTGAAACAAACAAGTCGTATTAACAAACAACTTAAACATTTAACGTGCAATAAATGCGAAGATAGAAATCTTGGAAACTCGAGTTGTCACATTAAAGTCAAAGTGCGTTTGACTTTCTGCATTGACCAGTTTATGGTCAATGTGAAGTACGTTTGAACTTCATAACGTGAGCATAATCACGATGGTTATAGTCCTTAGTGACTATACCTACTGATTACCACGTTATCTAGGCTCAGTGACGAGTCGTAGTTTCGGCCAAAATGCGCATTTACTCGTATTTTGTAACCAAACTACTCTAGGATATCAAAACCGTTTGTTTTGATATCAAAACCTGTTTTCTAACTTAACTAAACATGTTTTAGCATGTTTAGCTCGTCACTTATTAGTTTAGTGCTTGTGTAGAGTCGTAAGTCAAGCGGACTAAACACCCGCTTAGACTTTCGAACACGACCCGTTCGGTCGATCATTAGGATCCGACCAAACATGGTTAGTGACAATAGTTGCATAGGGAATAACCTTCCAAGGTTATACCTTATGGTCACCTTCCAAGGTTATACCTTTGCGCGCACGACGCATTAACGTAGCATAAGCTACCTTAATGGGTCGCGATGGGTCGAAAGCACTTAGGTTAGGTTTCATTTAGGATGTAGGCCTTGTTAAACCATATCACATGAGTCCAACACTCATTTGGTTTACAAGACCTCATTCTGTCCGATCTTCCAATTTAGGCGTCTATTGTTTGACTAGTGATTCAATTACTAGGTGCTGCTTGATTTCCCTAGTTTACTCGAGTTTGTTGAAGTACTATTGATTGAGGATACCTTGCACTACATGTGAGTACATAGTTCCCCTATTTTACTGTTTTCAATTGTTTTGGGGTGATTCATATGTACAAAATGTTTTCAAGGTTTAAACGATGATTTCAAAAACGAATAGAATGATTTATACTAAACTAATAACGATTTCGACAATGTGAACGAACTTGTTGGTTGTAGTTACATAACGAATGACATTCATTAATTTTGGCCGAACCGACCAGTATTAGGTTATGGTACCATAGGATATGACAAATCCTGTTATTGCACTATACCCATGGTTATGTGTGGGTGTTGTGGGTAACGACTGAATCTGATGATTGTTAACTTACCCTTTGGAGGTTTGTTAATGCAAGAACGAGTTGAATGATGAACGAGTCACAAAGGTTTGAATGTTATTAACGAGACGACCATATATAAGTTTTCACAATTAAAACGAGGACGATTTAAACGATCTAAACGTGTAAACGATTTGGGAACGATTTGGAAACGATTTGGAAACAATGTTAAACGATTTGGGTAAACGATTGGCTTCTAGGCTAGTGTTTAGATAACGGGACGGGTGTAATGTGGTGAAAACATGGTAGATACGCCGCTGGTACTTCTTATATATAAGTGTTTTCAACATATTACATACCGTGGCGTTATTTAGTTCACTTGGGTAAACGATATTGAAACGATGTCACTCAACGATGTTTTCAAAATAATATACGAGTTTTATTAACGAGTTTATACGAGATGTTTTACAAGATGGTTTACTAAAACAAAAAGCTTTTGGGTTAAGAATCATGGATACGAAATTTTGCAAATTATAACCATCTTGATTTGAGTTGGTTAATCATGTTGCAATATTATACACTTTTTAAAAACAAGGTTTTCGAGGTATTGCAATATAAGTAAACAAGCCATGATTCCGATACCCTTATAAAACCTATGTACTCGCCAGCATTTCTTTGCTGACTTTGTTTTTACATATGTTTCAGGTGTTGTTGCTTGATTGACGTTCTAGGATGCATGCGTCACATAGGATCTGGACGAGGCCTTAGTGACATAAAACAATGATAGTCGATATAAAACTTGTTTGTTACGTGTTAAAACAATGTTAATGTTTAATATTATCAATAAAACGAAACACTTTTTGTATCCATGGTTATGAAACGATAATTCTGTTACAACACCCCCCGACGTTTCTGCCACGCTTTGTTGTTTTACGTGGTCGGGGTGTGACACCTGAGTTTTTAGTTTCTTGCAAACTATAAGCCACATGAGAAAAGCGTGCCGAGGGATAGCCTGAGGATAGCCTTTCAAGTTGGGGATAATGTGACAACTCGAGTTTCCAAGATTTCCATCTTCGCATTAATTGCACTTTAATTTTTTTTATGATTGTTTGTTGACACGACTTGTTTGTTTCACAACTGTAGACGTTGTAATATGTTAATTCGTATTGTGATCGATATGTTATATATGCGGTGTGCATTATAATTGTAGTGAAGGTTAATATTATATTTGGAATTAACATTCTGTTGTTTAATAAGTCATGCCAAGCACCCACTCATGAAAACACTCTACCTGAAAACACCCTTGTGGTGAAAACACTGTGTTTTCGTCCACTATGGGTCCAACATGAACTAGAGTGGGCCTTTGGCCCAGTAATGTTTATTTAAATGGTTTTACTTAACCTGTACGCTAAAGGGCAACAATTAGAAAACCCTAGAGCACCTCTCTAACTGTGACGGCGACTGCAAGCCTACGGAGCCTTTGTTTTCGGTCAATCCATCAGTTTTACATCTCGGTTAGTTTGCACCGTGGTCTATTGTGTATAACTTTCGATTGATTGTTTCCTGTCTGCGTATGTGTATATATCTGGTTATTTATATATATATATATGCGATTGGTATAATAGTGATGATGTTGACTTTTCTGATTTAACGATTGCTGGTTGAAATCATGTAACTGTAATGAGTTTATAGTTGCTGGGTTAAATTACAGTAAGTGTTGTTGAAGATGAAGTCTTAGGCGAAAACACCCCACAAGTATAAACTGGACAAAATCACACAAAGTGATTTCGGCCCACATAGAGTTTTCGGCCCAAGAGCTTTTAAGCCCAAAGTGTTTTCGTCAAAAGGCCAACGAAAACACCCCTACATTTAAACATAATTGGACGAAATCACTAAAGTGATTTCGGCCCAAATGATTTCGGCCCAATGATGGTTTTCGTCCATAAAAGGGTTTTCGGCCCATATGACTTTGTTCAAAAGGGTTTTCGGCTCATGTGATGTTATTAACCTGTTTGTTTATTAACTCAGTTTATTAATTCTGGTTAGTTCATTAACACTATTAACACTGTTAAACTAAGTAATTATGTTAAGTCATAAACTCAGTTAGTGTATATATATTCTGTTAGTTGTTAATTAAGTTAATTAGGTTAACTCTTTGGATATATAACTTTGTTATTTATTAACTCTGTTAAACCTATTATTTTAGCTAAGTAAAGCATGTGACACAGTTAGTTACTAGTTCTGATGGATGTTAGCTCTGTTAGTTGATTTACATGGTTAACTACTATTCCTGTCAAGCATGCTAACGATTAACAATATTATATCAACTGTGGAACACACGTATGTGAAGCATGAATGTTATGAATGTGACTACCTGTTTATGTGGCGGATGATGTTAAATGTCAAACCACTCTGTGATATTGATTGCATGCGAAACCTTACAAACATGTACTGATTGAGAATACGTGCCTACTATAGGACTTGACTGATTTATTGTGAGCACTTAACTTAGCATACCGAGCAAACCAAGGTGAGTTCACACTAGCCAAGGCATGGGATTCCCAGGGGTCGGGAATGGGATTGAATAACTACTCATACAACTATTAATATTAAACAGATTATTACTGTCCTTGGATTGAAGGGCACGTACGTAAAACCTACGTACAGTTATACTTACTACTGTCCTCGGATTGAAGGGCACGTACGTAAAACCTACGTACACGATCATAAGACCATCAACTCTATCATTGGAAGTCCCTCATTTATCGACTTAATCGCCGAGGCCTATGGCGAGCGGGTCATTAGTAGATAGCGCTATTAGGTTTAACAAACCTCACACCGTGTCGTCCGAACGGGCGTGTACTAATGGACTATGGGCAAAGGGTCAATGCTGATAGATATTGACTTAGGGCACCTCATATATTTTCGTAGCAGTCGATATGCGTGGTCTAGTAACACATGGGAAGCCCCCACTAATCATCGCACAGATGCCTGGATTGGCCGCGATAAGGATTAATACGATACATGGTTTTCAAAACGAACAAACGATTTACGAAATGAATACTCTAACCAAATAACCAACTGTGAACTCGCTCAACATTGTTGTTGATTCGTTGTTACATGCCTTGCAGGACTTTAGGTGCATATCCAAGGGACTTGCTGTCTGAGAAGCTGGAGTGGTCATGGGTCGAGACACACGGAAACGCAATATAAGACTAAGAGCTTACATATGGTTTTATAAACACTTAACGAGTTATATATGCTTCCGCTGTAAACTGTGAAATACTGTAACATGGTAACACTTGTTGTTTATAAATGAAAGTATTATTTATCTATGCTTATGAGTTCAAGGTGATTGATGGTTAAGATCCTGGTCAGTCACGCCTCCAAGCGGTGATACTCCGCGTGTGGATTTTGGGGGTGTGACAGATTGGTATCAGAGCCATTGGTTATAGTGAACTTGGTTTTAAAAAAGGGGAAATTGTTTTTGTAAAACCAGACTATAACCGGACAGATTCTGAAAACGGGAATACGACCATGACACTCAGCTCCAGATTGCAAGGTTCGTCCCTCTTATACTCATTGTACTACATAGCTAGTGAACACCTACATACGATAATGCATGTGATAGCACTTTTAGCACACCGATATGAATTCATGAACACTTTCACGTACTAAGTGACCGATAGGGTGGTCTTTCCCTAAACCTTCATAACATACGCTATGTGATACTCTTTGATTCCTACTTGAGTGTGGGGAACCATTTGACATGAGTTAAGAGGAGCTGAGATGAACATGCAAATCACAATATTATTGTGGGTGCACACATAATAATAATGTGGGGTGCATGTGAGTCCCAGTAAGGCTTAACAAGTGGAAAAGGGGTTCTGTCCCGTTATTTGATCAATATGAAACATGACCAACCTATAGGGTCCATAGCAGTAATTGTCTCCCTACTCAAACATAAACGTGAACTTCTCAATTTTAGTTGGATCCCTTCGAAACTCGGGGTTGACGAGTACTACCTGAGCACCCATTAGAACGTCTAGCAAACCGCGTAGAATGTTAGGTGCTTATACAAACGTCCTTGAGTTGGATGTCCCTGCGTGGAATGATTGAACGATACCCTTTCCTGCCCCTCCTCGTCTCCTGAAACTCATGGATTGACGTCCCCGATCCCGAAGTGTGATCACTTCCGCAACACTCTCGTATCAGATAGCGAACCACTTGAACCACTCGTAATGACGACGGACAGGAGGATGAGCGTAGCACCTTATCGACCTCTGTACGGGTTAGGTTAAAACATCATCAACCCAAGGAACAGTGACAGTTTTGGGAGTTCTTTAACCTGAAGATGACGGGGTCAGAGATAGAAGCATACACGAAACGGTCCAGCGAAGTGGTAGTGTTATGTCCAACTATGGTGGATCCTCCCATCAAGCGCATTGAGCTGTACCTCAAAGGCTTAGTACCAGAAATTCAAAGTCATGTGACTTCTGCTAACCTTGCTACTATTCAAGATGTTACTCGTCTTGCTCATCGTCTCACAGACCAGGCAGTGGAACAGAACAGGCTGCCTAAACGTATCAGTACTACTACTACCACTACTATTACTTCTGCTATTCCTAGTGACAACAAGCAAAAATGGGATGGAACCTCCAGCAAGGGTTCGACTTCAGTTCAGTCCCACGCACAGCAGCGAAAGATTGATGATTTCCAGAGCCCCAGTCAGCAGTCTTCTGGTAGTCAAAGGCAGGGTGGATATCGAGGAAATCACCCAAAATGCAACAGATGCAACAGACACCACAATGGTCAGTGGAACAAGGTTCGTTGTCAGAAGTGTCTCACGATTGATCATGAAGCCAAAGATTTCAGGAGTTCACAACCTGCACATCAGAATCGTCAGCAGTAACAGCGAGCACCGCAGAACCAGCAACAACAATACTCAGGGTAACGGGAATAACAACGGGGGTAATAACGACGGCAATGGTGCCAGGGGTCGAGTGTTCATGGTTAGTCAGGGTGATGCTAGAAATGACCCCAACGTTGTGATGGTTTCGACATCGTCATTTGGAATGAATTGGTTATCCCAACAGCAAGCAGAGATCCTATGCAAGGAGAAGGTCATTCATATTCCCCATACTGGCAAAGAACCTCTCGAAGTTCAAGGTGACAAGAGTGGTGTCGGGAGTGGCATCATCTCCTTCTTGAAGGCTCAGAAGTGTTTGCGAAAGGGCCACACAGCTGTTCTAGCACTTGTTACAGATCCATCGAAGACATAGAGGAAGTTAGAGGATATTTCTGTTGTACACGACTTTCTTCAAGTGTTTCCTGAAGAGTTACCTGGGTTACCGCCCCATCGCCAGGTCGAATTTCAGATCGAGCTAGCTCCTGGAGCAGCACCCATAGCTCGAGCGCCTTACTGCTTAGCTCCAACTGAACTGGAAGAACTGTCTAAGCAATTGCAAAAACTCTTAGAAAAGGGTTTCATACGTCCTAGCTCTTCGCCCTGGGGAGCTCCAGTATTATTTGTGAAGAAGAAGGACGGTACCTTTCGCATGTGCATAGATTACCGCGAACTGAACAAGGTGACCGTGAAAAATCGCTATCCACTTCCACGCATTGACGACTTATTCGACCAGTTGCAAGGGTCGAGCTATTACTCGAAGATTGACCTGAGGTCAGGCTATCATCAATTGAGAGTCCGGGATGAGGACGTCTCCAAAACAGCATTCAGAACTCGCTACGGCCATTACGAGTTTTTGGTCATGCCATTCGGGCTAACGAACGCGCCTGCGGTTTTCATGGATCTTATGAACAGGGTGTGCAAACCTTATCTTGACAAGTTTGTTATTGTTTTCATTGATGATATCCTGATCTACTCGAAGAGTCGGGAGGAACACGAGCAGCACTTACGACTTATTTTGGAACTCTTACGAACGGAACAGTTACACGCTAAGTTTTCAAAATGCGACTTCTGGCTTCATGAAGTCCACTTTCTAGGCCACGTGGTAAACAAGGATGGGATTCATGTCGATCCATCCAAGGTAGATTCGATCAAGGACTGGCCTGCACCTCGCACACCAACCGAAATACGCCAATTCTTGGGTTTGACGGGTTATTACAGACGGTTCATCAAAGACTTCTCAAAGATTGCACAGCCGCTTACACTACTGACACAGAAAGGTGTTGCTTACCCTTGGGGTAATACACAGGAAACAGCGTTTCAGCACTTAAAGGATAGACCTTGTAGGTGCACCTATCCTCTCATTGCCTGAAGGCACGGACGGTTTTGTAGACTACTGTGACGCATCCATCCAAGGTCTTGGATGTGTGTTGATGCAACGGGATAAAGTTATTGCTTATGCTTCGCGCTAACTTAAGATTCATGAACGGAATTACACTACACACGATTTAGAGCTGGGAGCTGTTGTTTTTGCGCTCAAGATATGGCGACATTACCTGTATGGCACTAAATGCACCATCTACACCGATCACAGGAGTCTTGAGTATATTTTCAAGCAGAAAGAATTGAACATGCGACAACGTAGATGGGTCGAGCTACTGAACGATTACGAGTGTGCCATAAAGTACCATCCGGGCAAAGCCAATGTGGTGGCCGACGCCCTCAGTCGAAAGGATACTACACCTAGGCGTGTACGAGCGTTGCAACTCACTATTCAGTCTAGTCTTCCTTCACAGATACGAAATGCTCAGGTAGAAGCATTGAAACCAGAAAACGTCAGGGCTGAGGCCCTACGCGGCTCAAGGCAAAGGTTAGAACAAAAGGCAGACGGAGCCTACTATGTAACAGGACGCATCTGGGTCCCACTCTATGGCAACTTACGCGAGCTTGTAATGGAAGAAGCTCATAAGTCTCGCTACTCAGTACATCCTGGTTCGGATAAGATGTACCACGACCTCAGAACTACATACTGGTGGCCTAGCATGAAAGCTCACATAGCAACTTACGTTAGCAAGTGTTTGACTTGTGCGAGAGTCAAAGCGGAATATCAGAAACCATCAGGCCCACTTCAACAGCCTGAGATACCACAATGGAAATGGGAACAAATTTCCATGGATTTTGTTACTGGCCTACCTAGATCTCAACGCGGAAATGATACTATTTGGGTGATCGTGGATCGACTCACAAAGTCTGCTCACTTTTTGGCCATCAAGGAAACGGATAAGTTCTCCACTCTAGCAGACGTATACCTTAAGGAAGTTGTCTCGAGGCACGGAGTGCCCACCTCTATTATCTCTGATCGTGACGCACGTTTTACTTCAGAACTGTGGCAAGCAATGCACAAATCTTTTGGCTCTCGTTTAGACATGAGCACAGCTTATCATCCTCAGACAGATGGGTAGTCTGAGCGCACTATTCAAACTTTAGAAGACATGCTTCGGGCATGCGTAATTGACTTTGGCAATGGTTGGGAAGAGCATCTGCCACTTGTGGAATTTTCATACAATAACAGCTACCACACCAGCATTCAAGCCGCTCCATTCGAGGCATGGTACGGACGTAAATGCCGGTCACCTCTCTGTTGGGAAGAGGTGGGTGATAGTCAGATCACAGGTCCAGAACTTGTAGTTGATATTACAGAAAAGGTTGCTCAGATACGACAACGCATGGCGGCAGCTCGTGACCGTCAGAAAGCATACGCCGATAAAGACAGGAAACTACTCGAGTTCCAGGTTGGGGATCGAGTGCTACTCAAAGTTTCACCCTGGAAGGGTGTGGTTTGTTTTGGAAAACGAGGCAAACTTAATCCGCGATATGTCCGACCATTTGAAATTATAGAGAAATTAGGCAAAGTGGCCTACAGACTGAACTTACCAGCTAAACTCAGTGCAGTTCACAACGTCTTTCAAGTGTCGGATCTGAAGAAGTGTCTATCAGATGAGACCCCCATAGTTCCTTTGAAGGAGCTCACTATCGACGAACGATTGCATTTCGTCGAGGAACCAGTTGAAATCACGGACCGGGATGTTAAGGTCCTCAAGAACACCAGAATACCTCTTGTTCGAGTTCGTTGGAACTCCCGTCGTGGCCCAGAGTATACCTGGGAACGAGAAGACCAAATGGAACTCAAATATCCCCAGTTATTCGGAACCAATGCAACCACTACTGAGGCTGAAGCTACCACAGAATTTCGGGATGAAATTCCAAATCAACGGGGGGATGATGTGACACCCCAGGAAAACCAGTAAACGATAACTTACCTAGCTTCCTCAGTAACCGCATGCTAAATTTCGGGACGAAATTTCTTTCAAGTTGGGGATAATGTGACAACTCGAGTTTCCAAGATTTCCATCTTCGCATTAATTGCACTTTAATTTTTTTTATGATTGTTTGTTGACACGACTTGTTTGTTTCACAACTGTAGACGTTGTAATATGTTAATTCGTACTGTGATCGATATGTTATATATGCGGTGTGCATTATAATTGTAGTGAAGGTTAATATTATATTTGGAATTAACATTCTGTTGTTTAATAAGTCATGCCAAGCACCCACTCATGAAAACACTCTACCTGAAAACACCCTTGTGGTGAAAACACTGTGTTTTCGTCCACTATGGGTCCAACATGAACTAGAGTGGGCCTTTGGCCCAGTAATGTTTATTTAAATGGTTTTACTTAACCTGTACGCTAAAGGGCAACAATTAGAAAACCCTAGAGCACCTCTCTAACTGTGACGGCGACTGCAAGCCTACGGAGCCTTTGTTTTCGGTCAATCCATCAGTTTTACATCTCGGTTAGTTTGCACCGTGGTCTATTGTGTATAACTTTCGATTGATTGTTTCCTGTCTGCGTATGTGTATATATCTGGTTATTTATATATATATATATGCGATTGGTATAATAGTGATGATGTTGACTTTTCTGATTTAACGATTGCTGGTTGAAATCATGTAACTGTAATGAGTTTATAGTTGCTGGGTTAAATTACAGTAAGTGTTGTTGAAGATGAAGTCTTAGGCGAAAACACCCCACAAGTATAAACTGGACGAAATCACACAAAGTGATTTCGGCCCACATAGAGTTTTCGGCCCAAGAGCTTTTAAGCCCAAAGTGTTTTCGTCAAAAGGCCAACGAAAACACCCCTACATTTAAACATAATTGGACGAAATCACTAAAGTGATTTCGGCCCAAATGATTTCGGCCCAATGATGGTTTTCGTCCATAAAAGGGTTTTCGGCCCAGATGACTTTGTTCAAAAGGGTTTTCGGCTCATGTGATGTTATTAACCTGTTTGTTTATTAACTCAGTTTATTAATTCTGGTTAGTTCATTAACACTATTAACACTGTTAAACTAAGTAATTATGTTAAGTCATAAACTCAGTTAGTGTATATATATTCTGTTAGTTGTTAATTAAGTTAATTAGGTTAACTCTTTGGATATATAACTTTGTTATTTATTAACTCTGTTAAACCTATTATTTTAGCTAAGTAAAGCATGTGACACAGTTAGTTACTAGTTCTGATGGATGTTAGCTCTGTTAGTTGATTTACATGGTTAACTACTATTCCTGTCAAGCATGCTAACGATTAACAATATTATATCAACTGTGGAACACACGTATGTGAAGCATGAATGTGACTACCTATTTATGTGGCGGATGATGTTAAATGTCAAACCACTCTGTGATATTGATTGCATGCGAAACCTTACAAACATGTACTGATTGAGAATACGTGCCTACTATAGGACTTGACTGATTTATTGTGAGCACTTAACTTAGCATACCGAGCAAACCAAGGTGAGTTCACACTAGCCAAGGCATGGGATTCCCAGGGGTCGGGAATGGGATTGAATAACTACTCATACAACTATTAATATTAAACAGATTATTACTGTCCTTGGATTGAAGGGCACGTACGTAAAACCTACGTACAGTTATACTTACTACTGTCCTCGGATTGAAGGGCACGTACGTAAAACCTACGTACACGATCATAAGACCATCAACTCTATCATTGGAAGTCCCTCATTTATCGACTTAATCGCCGAGGCCTATGGCGAGCGGGTCATTAGTAGATAGCGCTATTAGGTTTAACAAACCTCACACCGTGTCGTCCGAACGGGCGTGTACTAATGGACTATGGGCAAAGGGTCAATGCTGATAGACATTGACTTAGGGCACCTCTTATATTTTCGTAGCAGTCGATACGCGTGGTCTAGTAACACATGGGAAGCCCCCACTAATCATCGCACAGATGCCTGGATTGGCCGCGATAAGGATTAATACGATACATGGTTTTCAAAACGAACAAACGATTTACGAAATGAATACTATAACCAAATAACCAACTGTGAACTCGCTCAACATTGTTGTTGATTCGTTGTTACATGCCTTGCAGGCCTTTAGGTGCATATCCAAGGGACTTGCTGTCTGAGAAGCTGGAGTGGTCATGGGTCGAGACACACGGAAACGCAATATAAGACTAAGAGCTTACATATGGTTTTATAAACACTTAACGAGTTATATATGCTTCCGCTGTAAACTGTGAAATATTGTAACATGGTAACACTTGTTGTTTATAAATGAAAGTATTATTTATCTATGCTTATGAGTTCAAGGTGATTGATGGTTAAGATCCTGGTCAGTCACGCCTCCAAGCGGTGATACTCCGCGTGTGGATTTTGGGGGAGTGACATCTCGCTTCAATCGTCAGTTCGGGATGTTTCAGCTAATGGTTCTTGGTTTTGGCCAGATGCTTGGCGTGATCTCTATCCGGTTTTATTCAATCTCAACGTGCAACTAGACCCCGGTATAAATGACCGACTACTTTGGAGAGATGGTGATAAGCTAATGGAACATTCTTCATCTATGGTTTGGCATTCTATTCGGTTACGGGAGCCAGAGGTTTCATGGGTTAATATTGTTTGGTTCTCTCAATGTATCCCTAAGCATGCTTTCCTCATGTGGCTTATAATGCGCCGGAAACTATTGACTCAAGATAGGATTTTGAGATGGGAAGCTAAGAGGAGGGGAAATATGAATATGATGTGTTGCTTGCTTTGTTATTCGGATTTTGATTCTCACAACCATCTTTTCTTTGAATGCAAGTTCTCTTCTCAAGTTTGGAAGATGGTGCGAGTCAAAGCAGGTATGGCGAATGTTGACTCTAGCTGGAACTCCATTGTTGGTTGGTTAGGTGCTCGTGGTCGATCCAAAACCGCTGCCAATTATGTTAGCAGATTGGTGGTAGCGGCTTCGGCTTATGTAATTTGGCACGAGAGGAACAAGCGTCTTTTCAAGAACCACTCAAGACCGCCAGACATAATTAGTGCTTCTATTTTAAACATGGTTAGATATAAACTTATGGGAGCTAAGTTGAAGAACATGGCTAATGTGAGAAAGCTGTTGGAGGATTGGGATATCCACGGCGACATGTGTATTGATGGGGATGGCTGAATGAGTTTTAGTTTGCTTTGTCTAGATGTTAGTCTAGTCGTTTTTATTTTGGATTAGTTGTTTTCGTTTGGTTTTACAGTCATGGGGCCTGTCTCATGTCTGAACTAGTGTGGGTTCTCCACACTACTTGTTTTTCTTTGGTTGTGAATATATAGAATCACCGGGGTAACCCTTTACCCAAAAAAAAAATAGTTCACATAACATCTAACCAATTAGTCTAACTACCATTGAAACACAACTAAACACCCCCCCCCCCCATGCATACGATTCAAGAGTGGCCCCCACCCTTGATTTTCTTTGAATTAAAAACTTGATCTTGTTAAGTACTTGGAAGACACAAAGACTAATGGATAAAGAGATGTTGGAAGTTTGTTTATAAAAACCATTAGATCTTCATAACATTCATTCATTCATCAACTCAACACAACTCTCCTTCCCTCTTCTCCCTTGGCTTTGGCCGAAATCAACCACACCACAATCACCATCATTCAATCTTCTTCATACAATTCCAAGCATACTCAAAGGTGTTAGAAGTTGCACAAAGAAGCTAGGAGCTTTTGGAAGTTCAAAGACCTTCTTCGTTTGCTATTAACCACCTCATTTCTTCTCTTGAACATCCCTAGCCTTGAGCTAGTGGTAAGAACATCCTACACTTCATATTCCATCTTATTTAAGTGGTTAAAGTAGGTTACATGATGATAAACTTAAAGAACACTAAGAAATTTGAACTTGAAACATGAACATAAGCTAAAGTTATGAAGAAATCATGTTGTTTAGTGTTGATATACTTGTTGATTGTTGATTGTTTGTAGAAATGATGTTGATCATCATGTAGTCTTGCTAGATCATGATTAAAAACATAATCTAGCAAGATGAGAGGATGAACATGTTGAAAGTTATGAATCATCCTCACAAAAAGTCATGAACTTGAATAAATATGATGTTTCTTGTAAAATGATGAACAAGTAAGTTTAAAGTCCTGTAAATCTAAATGTTTCAAGTATGATTTACCAAGAAACCAAGTTAAAATACAAGCCTTACTAAATCTTGGTTCTTACATAAATAAACATCATTTTTGGTGGTTAACAAAGTAAAGAAACACGTGTAACAAGAAAAATACATGAAGAAGTATTTTTAGAAAATATAAACTTAAGTTGTAAAGACCCATATTCTCTAAAAATGTAGTTTTTAAAGAAGCAATCACACTTTAAAGGGGTACAAGACTTACTAAATACACTAGTAAGTTACTACACATGTTTATAAACTTTCAAGTTCATGAAGTAGTAATTTATGCTTGCTTTTAACAAGATTGGTAAGTAAAGATTGTATATTGTTGATTGAGGATTGTTGAATGATTTTGGAAAAGAAAATGATATGCTTATTAGCATGGACACCTCCATTTACAAAGGAAACTCTGGCGAAATTTTCTAAAAAAATTCCAACACTTAGAAATTATTTTTTTCTAACAAGTGTTTGCAAATACGTTTTAACTTTGCTTTTCAAAATAAACTTCGCCATGAGTTTTGTTACAAAAATACAGAGTATCGGAGGTTGATTTTTACAAGTAAAATGGTTAAATATATATTTAGAATATATATCTTATACTAGGACACTTGTGTGGATACTTGTTTATTTTGTGAGATAGTTATATTATTTTAGGGTAAGATTATATAACTTAACAAAGTACCTTGACATTAGAATTGTGTGGTACGTGATAGAAGTAATGAGTAGATAAACCGTACGTAGGATACGTGTTATGCATGCACGAGAAATTGACTGTGATCTGTACTTTATTAGGACGTGCTTGATTTCTGATTATTAGAGTAACTAATCTAACCGAGCAAACCAAGGTGAGTTCACACCCTCTACAAGGCATGGGATTCCCGGTGGTTTGGGAATGGGTTAAAGAATTAAAACGGCACCTACATATCCTCCTTGGGTAGGATATGTACCGCCATCCTCCATGGGTAGGATGCCAATAATTAATCCTGCGTATTCTCCTTGGGTAGAATACGTACGTTCGTCCTCCTTGGGTAGGACAACAACCTTAAAACCTACTAGACAAAACTCTATCATTAAGTCCCTCATTTTATATCGACTTAATCGCCGAGGCCAATGGCGAGCGGGTCATTAGTTAATAGCGCTATTAGGTTTAACAAACCTCACACCGTGCCAGTCGGACGGGCGTGTACTAATGGACTATGGCAAACTGTCAATGATGATAGACATTGACTTAGGGCACAGCTATTGTTCATCAGTTGTCGATATGGTAACGGTCTAGTGGTTCACATGGGGAAGCCCCCACTGATTATGGTTATGGTTTAGGTAATAAAGAAGGAACTGATTGATCATATTTTCAACTATGGGGTAACCCCCACGGCAAGTAAGCCCGCAATAGACAAACCATGTTTTCGGAAACAACTTAAAACTAAACAACCAAACGTGAACTCACTCAACTTTGTTGTTGACTCGTTGTTACATGCCTTACAGGTCGTTAGATGCTTATGGAGCTTGCACGAGGAGGAGGTCGTTGTGGGATATGGACTGTTTTGTCCCGTGCTTAATAATTAAACTTTATGAACTTATGGAACTTATGTTGTGGTCTTTAAACTTATGAATTATGAGCTTATGTGTTGGGTTTTACCTTTAATGCTTCCGCTGTTAACTTAAAGTTGGTTACTTCCTTTTGGTCACCAATTGTATTGTGGTTGGTCTTATTTACTCAATTATGTTGTTCAATATGATTGGTGGCTCGATCCTGGTCATGTCACGCCTCCAAGCGGTGATACTCCGCATGGTGGATTTTGGGGGTGTGACAGATTGGTATCAGAGCCATTGGTTATAGTGAACTTGGTTTTAAAAAGGGAAAAACTTTTTGACAAAACCAGACTATAACCTGTAAAGTGCTCAACGATCCACAACGACGCTTCACTCCACGTGCAAGACTCGACACAATAGGTGGTATGATTTATGTTATATTGTCGGTTAGATAGTTCATACTGTGCATTAATTAACGTGATAATTACTATTTGAACCTTGTGTGCTTACTCTCTACTATCGTCCCACACTTACGCACTTTCGCGACACTTTTCTCACTTACGTTGCTTCGTTGTGAAGATCATGAACGGACGCGGAGGACGTATCAACCTAACTCAAGCCCAGTTGACGGCTTTGATCAATGAACGAGTTGCTGAGGCACTCGCAGCTGTCCCTGCAGGAGATATAACCTACCATACCAACCCATCTTAGGTCGTTTAGATCCTACCTTCGCAAACCAACCCTCGTGCTTAACCTTGTCTTTTATTCTCGCGCAACAGGTCAACATGCTCAGCCTCCTGTGTGCACGTTCAAAACATTCATGGATTGCCGACCTAGTACTTTCAGCGGCACAGAAGGAGCTGTAGGCCTTCTTCACTGGTTCGAGAAGCTCGAGTCTGTTTTTGAGATGTGTGAATGCCCTGAAAATCGTAGGGTGAAATTTGCTACGGGAACAGTTGAAGGTGTTGCGTTAACCTGGTGGAAAGCACAGGTTCAACTGCTAGGGCTGGCGGTTGCTAATGCCACCCCATGGAACGGTTTCAAAGAACTGATCAAAGAAGAGTACTGTAGTCGTGACGACATCCACAAGCTAGAGGTAGATGTTTTCAATCTGAAGATGACGGGGTCTGAAATCGAGGCATACACAAAGAGGTCGAACGAATTAGCTATCCTGTGTCCCACTATGGTGGATCATCCTATCAAGCGTATTGAGCTGTACCTTAAGGGTTTGGTGCCAGAAATTCAAAGCCACGTGACCTCAGCTAATCTTGGCACCATTCAGCAAATCATCAAGTTGGCTCATCGTCTCACTGATCAGGCAGTTGAGCAGAACAAGCTGCCCAAGCGTATTAGCGCTACTACTACTGATGCTCCCAGTGATAACAAGCGCAAGTGGGATGGAAATTCGGGCAAGGGTTCTACTTCAGTTCAGTCTCAGTCCCAGCAGCGAAAGACTGATGACTACCAGAGTCCTGGTCAGCAATCTTCTGGTAATCAAGGACAGGGTGGATACCGAGGGAACCACCCCAAGTGCAACCGGTGCAACAAGCATCATAGCGGGCAGTGCCACAAGGGTCGTTGTCTGAGGTGTAACAAGTTTGGTCATGAAGCAAAAGATTGCAGGGGCGCACGACCAGCAAATCAGAATCGCCAACAACAACAACAAGCTCCACAGAACCAACAGCAGCAACAGCAGGGCAATAAAGGATGCTTTCAGTGTGGCGCTGAAGGCCACTTTAAGAGGAACTGTCCTCAGCTGAACCAGAATCAGAACAACAATAACCAAGGAAACGAGAAAAACAATGGAGGCAACAATGGAGGCAACAATGGGGGTAACAATAATGGCAATGGAGCCAGGGGACGTGTTTTCGTGCTGGGTCAGGGTGACGCAAGGAACGATCCCAACGTTGTGATGGGTAAGTTTCGTCTGGACGACTTCTTTGTTACTGTTTTATTTGATTCGGGTGCCGATACTAGTTATGTGCCTTAAAAGTTAGTCAAATGCTTAAGCGCACTCCAACACTTTTGAACACCAAACACACGGTAGAACTAGCAAACGACAAGAGTCTTGAAGCCACACACATAGTTAAGGATTGTAATCTTGTTCTTGCTGATCAGACCTTTTCTATCGACCTCATTCCTATCGTTCTGGGTAGTTTCGACGTTGTTATTGGAATGGATTGGTTATCTCATCAGCAAGCGGAAATTCTTTGCAACGAAAATATTGTCCTCATTCCTCGTTCTGGTGAAGAACCCCTCGTAATTCGTGGTGACAAGAGTGGTGCTGTTGTGGGCATCATCTCTTTCCTTAAGGCCCAGAAGTGGTTGCAAAGGGCCACACTGCTATTATAGCCCTCGTTTCTGATACATCCTCGGAAGAAAGGAAGATAGAAGACATGCCTATTGTACGTGACTTTCCTGAGGTATTTCCTGAGGAATTACCTGGTCTTCCGCCTCATCGTCAAGTTGAATTTCAAATCGAGCTAGCTCCTGGGGCAGCGCCCATAGCTCGAGCACCTTATCGTCTAGCTCCATCAGAACTTGAAGAACTGTCCACGCAACTACAAGAACTCTTGGAAAATGGTTTCATACGTCCTAGCTCTTCGCCTTGGGGAGCTCCAGTGTTATTCGTGAAGAAGAAAGACGGTACCTTCAGAATGTGTATTGACTACCGCGAACTCAACAAGGTGACCGTGAAGAATCGTTATCCTCTCCCACGCATTGATGACTTATTCGACCAGTTGCAAGGGTCGAGTTTCTACTCAAAGATTGACCTGAGGTCAGGCTACCATCAACTGAGAGTCCGAGACGAGGATATCTCTAAGACAGCATTCAGGACTCGGAATGGGCATTACGAGTTTCTGGTTATGCCTTTTGGATTAACAAATGCACCTGCGGTCTTCATGGATCTCATGAACAGAGTGTGCAAGCCTTACCTGGATAAGTTTGTCATTGTATTCATCGACGACATCCTGATCTATTCTAAGAGTCAGGAAGAACACGAATGACACCTGAGACTTATCTTGGAACTCCTTCGAACAGAGCAGTTGTATGCCAAATTTTCGAAATGTGACTTTTGGCTTCGCGAAGTCCACTTTCTAGGCCATGTAGTAAACAAGGATGAGATTCATGTTGATCCATCCAAGGTTGACTCGATCAAGAACTGGCCTGCACCCCGTACACCAACAGAAATCCGCCAATTCTTGGGTTTGGCAGGATACTACAGAAGGTTTATCAAGGATTTCTCTAAGATTGCGCAACCTCTCACCTCGCTGACTCATAAGGGTGTCACCTATCGCTGGGGTGATGCACAGGAGTCCGCATTTCAGCACTTAAAGGAGAGACTTTGTAGCGCGCCTATCCTCTCATTGCCTGAAGGCACAGATGATTTTGAGGTTAATTGCGACGCTTCCATCCAAGGACTCGGTTGCGTGTTGATGCAACGTGACAAGGTCATTGCCTACTCATCGCGCCAACTTAAAGTTCACGAAAGGAACTACACTACGCACGACTTGGAATTGGGAGCAGTTGTTTTCGCACTTAAGATATGGAGACATTACCTGTACGGTACCAAGTGCACCATTTACACCGATCACAGGAGTCTCGAGCATATCTTCAAGCAAAAGGAGTTAAACATGCGACAACGCCGATGGGTCGAGCTCTTGAACGATTACGAATGTGCGATCAAGTATCATCCGGGTAAAGCCAATGTTGTGGCCGACGCCCTCAATCGAAAGGATACTGTACCTAAGCGTGTACGTGCGTTACAGCTTACCATTCACTCTAACCTTCCCGCTCAAATTCGTGATGCTTAGGTCGAAGCATTGAAAGCAGAAAACATCAGGGCTGAGTCCCTGCGAGGATCAAGGAAACGGTTGGAACAAAAGGAAGATGACGCCTACTATGTTAACGTACGCATCTGGGTTCCACTTTATGGAGGCTTACGCGAGCTTGTGATGGATGAAGCACATAAGTCTCGTTATTCGGTACATCCTGGTTCGGATAAGATGTACCACGACTTAAAGGCGGCCTAGCATGAAAGCCCACATAGCAACCTACGTCAGTAAATGCTTGACTTGTGCTAGGGTCAAGGTCGAATACCAGAAACCATCAGGCCTACTTCAACAACCAGAGATACCTAAATGGAAATGGGAGCAAATTTCCATGGATTTCGTTACTGGCCTACCTAGATCTCAAGGCGGAAATGACACTATTTGGGTGATAGTGGATCGATTGACTAAGTCTGCACACTTCTTGGCTATCAAGGAAACGGATAAGTTCTCTACTCTAGCAGACATCTACCTAAAGAAAGTAGTATCAAGGCACGGAGTGCCAACCTCCATCATTTCTGATCGTGACTCACGTTTTACATCTGAGTTGTGGCAAGCTATGCACAAGTCCTTTGGTTCTCGATTAGACATGAGCACGGCATATCATCCACAGACGGATGGGCAGTCTGAACGCACCATCCAAACCCTTGAAGACATGCTTAGGGCATGCGTGATTGATTTTGGCAATGGTTGGGAAAAGCACCTCCCTTTGGTGGAGTTTTCGTACAATAAAAGCTACCACACCAGTATTCAGGCCGCTCCGTTTGAGGCATTGTACGGACGTAAATGCTGATCACCTCTTTGTTGGGCAGAAGTTGGTGACAGCCAAATCACAGGCCCAGAACTTAGTAGACACGACTGAGAGGATTGCTCAGATACGACAGCGAATGGCGGCAGCTCGTGACCGTCAGAAAAGCTATGCTGATAAGCGAAGGAAACCACTCGAGTTCCAGGTTGGGGATCGAGTGCTACTTAAAATCTCACCGTGGAAAGGTGTAGTTCGTTTTGGCAAACGAGGCAAACTCAATCCACGTAATGTCGGACCGTTCGAAATCATTGAGAAAATTGGCAAAGTCGCTCAAGTTGAATCTACCTGAAGAACTCAGTGGAGTTCACAACGTATTCCACGTGTCAAATCTGAAGAAGTGTCTGTCAGATGAGACCCTCATAGTTCCTCTCAAGGAGCTCACCATCGACGATCAGCTGCGATTCGTCGAGGAACCAGTAGAGATTACTGATCGAGATGTTAAGGTTCTCAAGCGTACCCGAATACCTCTTGTTCGAGTTCGTTGGAACTCCCGTCGTGGCCCAGAGTATACCTGGGAACGAGAAGACCAAATGAAACTCAAGTATCCCCAGTTGTTTAAGAAAAGTGCAACCACTACTGAGACTGAAGCTACTGCAGAATTTCGGGACGAAATTTCCAAACCAACGGGGGGATGATGTGACACCCCAGGAAAACCAAGAAACCACGCAACTTAACTAGCTTCCTCAGTAAACATGTGCTAAATTTCGGGACGAAATTCTCTTAACAGGGGGAGAATGTGACAACCCTAAAAAATTTCATGTATCCGTACGATTCATTAATGTTAATTAAAGTGCTTGATGTCTGTGCTGAATTACTTAACTGCTTTCTGGTTACTGTGTCATACTTACATGTGCTTGTAAACATACTAGTCTTGTGCAGAAAATTGACTAAATAATCATGTATGCCTTCCCAAGTGTTGGGAATTAAAAGTGTTACAAAAAGATATATAAAAGACACTAAACGAAATAACTTAGCACTTTAACGAACCAGTATCAAACAGAACAACCGGACATTACCCGGAACACCAAAATAATGCTAGAAGCATTGTTTTTATTTTTCTGAACTAGTTATGGTTCCCGAACATCATAACATATCCTATAAACACGTAATATACATAACACCCTAACTAGTTCACTTAACATCTAACCAATTAGTCTAACTACCATTGAAACACAACTAAACACCCCCCCCCATGTATACGGTTCAAGGGTGGCCCCCACCCTTGATTTTCTTTGAATTAAAAACTTGATCTTGTTAAGTACTTGGAAGACACAAAGACTAATGGATAAAGAGATGTTGGAAGTTTGTTTATAAAAACCATTAGATCTTCATAACATTCATTCATTCATCAACTCAACACAACTCTCCTTCCCTCTTCTCCCTTGGCTTCGGCCGAAATCAACCACACCACAATCACCATCATTCAATCTTCTTCATACAATTCCAAGCATACTCAAAGGTGTTAGAAGGTGCACAAAGAAGCTAGGAGATTTTGAAAGTTCAAAGACCTTCTTCGTTTGCTATTAACCACCTCATTACTTCTCTTGAACATCCCTAGCCTTGAGCTAGTGGTAAGAACATCCTACACTTCATATTCCATCTTATTTAAGTGGTTAAAGTAGGTTACATGATGATAAACTTAAAGAACACTAAGAAATTTGAACTTGAAACATGAACATAAGCTAAAGTTATGAAGAAATCATGTTGTTTAGTGTTGATATACTTGTTGATTGTTGATTGTTTGTAGAAATGATGTTGATCATCATGTAGTCTTGCTAGATCATGATTAAAAACATAATCTAGCAAGATGAGAGGATGTATCTCGGGTCTCGTCCCTAGTATGCCGAAGTGTACGGCTTATTTTGGTAACGTTCCTCAGTCAATCAAACAGGATATTCTTCACATCATGCCGTTCAAAGAGGGTTCACTTCCTGTTCGTTACCTGGGAGTTCCTTTAATAACTTCTAAACTCTCTTATAAGGATTGCAAAATCCTAGTTGAAAGAATGGACAAGATGATTGATAACTGGATGACTAAATCGTTATCCTTTGCAGGTAGACTGCAACTGGTTAACTCGGTTCTTTCTGCTATGCACATTTATTGGGCTACAGTTTTTCTCTTGCCAGCTAAAATTGTGAGTGATCTTGAAAGACGTATGCGTGCTTTCTTATGGACTGGTAAATACCAGCAGAATGTCAAACCCAAGGTTGCTTGGAAGGTGGTTTGTCTTCCCAAGAATGAGGGTGGATTGGGAGTTTGCTGCATTGCTGATGTCAATAAAGCTCTGATTTCGACTCATATTTGGAGTATATTGACCAACAGGAAGTCGTTATGGGTGCAATGGGTTCATATCTATAAGCTCAAAGGTAGAAGTTTTTGGGATATCCCTTGCCGTGGTCGTATGACATGGGGTTGGAGGAAAATTCTTGCTATGCGTGAGTTAATCCGTCCTTTTTTGTGGAAGTCTATCGGTAATGGTACTAATACAAATGTATGGAGCGATACTTGGTGTAGTGAGTGTCCCCTCCGTGCTTATGTCAGTCCGAGAACTATTGCCAATGCGGGCTTTAGTTTGCAATCCTCTGTTGCAGATCTGGTGGATTCTAGTGGCCATTGGAGGTGGCTGGTTGCTTGGTATGACTTATTTCCTGTTTTAATCAACGTTCAGGTTCCGGCTCTTCATGATGTGCAGGATCGGATGATTTGGATAAACTCTGAAGGAAAAGCATGTCATTTTTCTTCGTGATAGGTATGGAACAATATTCGTCATCGTGAGAATGTGGTTTATTGGATTAATATGGTATGGTTTAAACAGTGCATCCCAAGACACTCGTTCCATTTGTGGCTGGTTATTAGAAATAAATTAAAAACTCAAGATAGATTGTCCATCTGGGAGGCGGGTAGTGCTACAAACTTGAACCTCATGTGTTGCCCTTTATGCAACCATGGTAGGGACTCGCGGGACCATCTTTTCTTTGAATGCTCCTACTCTTTGGAGGTTTGGAATAGTATTAAGGATATGGCTAATATGGTTGATGTTAATGGCCGATGGATTGACATAATGGACTGGATGAATCTAAACTCTAATATTCAGCAACCGGCTAATGTTACTAGCAGATTGGTGGTTTCAGCAGCGTCTTATTTTGTATGGCAAGAAAGAAACTCAAGGCTCTTCATTCGGAATCAACGCACGGCGATGATTTTGGCTCAGGAGATCATTAATATCGTCTGTATGCGTCTTATGACTTTAAAATTCAAGAGGGGATCCGTGAATAGAAGGTTTCTTGAGAAGTGGAAGATTCCGAGCAGTAACTTGGTGATCGATCCTGGCTAGATAGTTTGTTTGTGTCTTTGTTTGGGTCGTATTGGCTGGGTTGGGTTGTGTCCGTTTGGTTGAGTTGTTGGCAGTTGTGTTTTGGTTTGGTTGTTTTTATTTTTCTAGTCTTGGTATGCCAAGTCTAGCGGGTGTGTAACATTTCAGTTGCACTTTTGTGCTTAATTTTTATAATATTCACCGGGGTAACCCTTTACCCAAAAAAAAAACATGTTGAAAGTTATGAATCATCCTCACAAAAAGTCATGAACTTGAATAAATATGATGTTTCTTGTAAAATGATGAACAAGTAAGTTTAAAGTCTTGTAAATCTAAATGTTTCAAGTATGATTTACCAAGAAACCAAGTTAAAATACAAGCCTTACTAAATCTTGGTTCTTACATAAATAAACATCATTTTTGGTGGTTAACAAAGTAAAGAAACACATGTGTAACAAGAAAAATACATGAAGAAGTATTTTTAGAAAATATGAACTTAAGTTGTAAAGACCCATATTCTTTAAAAATGGACTTTTAAAGAAGCAATCACACTTTAAAGGGGTACAAGACTTACTAAATACATTAGTAAGTTACTACACATTTTTATAAACTTTCAAGTTCATGAAGTAGTAATTTATGCTTGCTTTTAACAAGATTGGTAAGTAAAGATTGTATATTGTTGATTGAGGATTGTTGAATGATTTTGGAAAAGAAAATGATATGCTTATTAGCATGGACACTTCCATTTACAAAGGAAACTCTGGCGAAATTTTCTAAAAAAATTCCAACACTTAGAAATTATTATTTTTTTCTAACAAGTGTTCGCAAATACGTTTTAACTTTGCTTTTCAAAATAAACTTCGCCATGAGTTTTGTTACAAAAATACAGAGTATCGGAGGCTGATTTTTACAAGTAAAATGGTTAAATATATATTTAGAATATATATCTTATACTAGGACACTTGTGTGGATACTTGTTTATTTTGTGAGATAGTTATATTATTTTAGGGTAAAATAATATAACTTAACAAAGTACCTTGACATTAGAATTGTGTGGTACGTGATAGAAGTAATGAGTAGATAAACCGTACGTAGGATACGTGTTATGCATGCACGCGAAACCCTTGTTTTTCTTTGTGATCTTACGTACGTAGGATATGTAACAAAAACACCCATCTCTCTCAAACCCTAGCTCTCTCTCCTTTTGGCGATTCTTTGATTCCTCATGAAACCCTTGTTTTTCTTTGTGATCTTATGCATAACAGTCTGTGATTAGAGTTTTGATTCTTCAAAATTCTATAACGAACTTGTTAGCATTAGGGATCGATCCAAAATTAGGGTTTACTTCTGTTTTTTTCTTTCAAATCGCCGCCTTAGTTCTTCAATTCGAAACCCTGATTTATTAAACTAGTTGTTATTGATTGCGGTTAACTGAGATTTATTTAGCTAGATTGATAACGCTGGTTTAATCGATTAAGGGTTAATGATTGATACTAGGGTTTAAAGGATTAGGGTTTTCCGTTTTTTTCTTGTTCGTTGCTTCTTGGTGATATAGTTTTTCTTGTGCATGGTCGATCGTCACGTTGTTTAATGGAGAGAGGTGTTGAATCTGGAAGTCCTGATCGTCCCAAGCCGGATGGTAGAGATTTGCATGATCGTGGGAAACCTCCTAACTCGAGCAAAGGTTTTGCGAATAGAGTGCTGAATATTGATGGTAATACTCGTATCCCTCGTAGGGGTACAGTTCAGAATGCGCAACCTGAACCAAAGAAAATCAATGTAATTGATGAATTGTTAAAGATTACAGAGCCGGTGATGGTTGATAATCTAAAACCTGATCAGGTTCAGGAAGAGGCAACTAGGGATGACGTCAGCGAACATGGTGAAGATAACCTGATCAAACCTTTGTCTTATGCGGACTCGGTGAAAAATCAGAAAATTCAGAAAGTTAACTTCAGGTCTCTTGCTAGTTCTTTGCATCATGAAGATTGTGATATTGTTCTTCCGGTGGAATCGGTTCGGGTAGTTCAGGATAAGTTAGCGAATATTTTGTATGGGTACTTCTTGGGTGATCGTATTGCGTATCCTGTGGTTGATTATTTTGTTAAAAATAACTGGAAAAAGTTTGGACTACAGAAATCAATGATGAATGCAAATGGCTTCTTCTTTTTTAAGTTCGCTGATCAAAAGGGTATGTTGGATGTTCTAGCTTCTGGTCCGTGGATTATTCGGTCACAACCATTCTTTCTTCAGGAATGGACGCCAACTACCAAACTGGAGAAGAAGGAGGTTAAGAAAATTCAGGTGTGGGTAAAAGTCCATGAAGTTCCGATTACTGCTTATACGGAGGATGGCCTTAGTATGATCGCTACTGCGATTGGGGAACCTAAACTCCTTGACTCATACACAACGTCGATCTGTGTGGACAACTGGGGTAGAAGTAGCTTTGCTCGAGCTCTGATTGAAGTTTCAGCGGATAAAGAGCTTAAAGAGAAACTTACTATGGCAATCCCCAATCCGAATGGTGATGGATTTATGAAGGAAACGATGTATGTTGAATATGAATGGAACCCTCTCAGGTGCTCGACTTGTTATGTTTTCGGTCATTCTAATGACTTGTGCCCAAAAAATCCAAGGAAACCTGCTACGAAAAGCGTTAGGCAACCTAGCAATCAAGGTAAATCACAACCTAAGATGGCTCCTAGAGTAGATGATGATGGTTATATGGAAGTTCAAAGCAAAAAGGTGGCAAGGAAACCGGGCATACAGATTACTAAACCAAAACCTAAAGTCGAGTATAGGCCGATTACTAACAAGCAGAAAGCTGACTTAAACATTAAGTCGGCTAGTCCGAATTTTCAGTCCGCAAACCCTTTTCATGTTTTAAATTCGGTTGATGTGGATGAAGGACAAAGTAGTAAAGGGCCGAGTGGAGACTTTGAAGACTCCGATGACGAGGAGGTGATGGAAGTTTATAACGAGACTAACGACTTTCTCATGGGTGAATCTAAGAAGCCGAAAGACACTAAAGGGGCAAGCACTCCTTCTCCAATCGTTGCCAATGGTTAGCCTAGCCACTTGGAACATTAGGGGGTTGAACCGCCCTCTGAAACAAATGGAGGTTCGTCAGGTGGTAAGGGAGAATGGTGTTAGTTTTTGTGCGGTGCTTGAGTCTCATGTTGAAGTTAGTAAACTGGATAAAATCTGTCGTTTAGTCTTTCGTAATTGGGAGTGGACGTCTAATGGTGGCCAATGTGATAAAGGTACTCATATTATTATTGGTTGGAACCCGGAGGTGTTTGATATTATGGTTTTAGCTCAAACTTCTCAGCTTATTCATGTTCAAATGATATTTAAGAGTTGTAAAAAAGTTATATTATGCTCGATAGTTTATGCCTCTAATTTTTACATTACAAGAAGAGAGCTGTGGAGCCACTTGGCTAGGCACAAGGTTCTGATAGCAAATAACCCATGGGTTATTATGGGGGATTTTAACTCCGCTTTGAACTTGGAAGATAAATCTATGGGAGCATCAGGTATTTCCACTAGTATGCGGGACTTTCAAGAGTGTGTGAATCAGATTGAAGTGGCGGATATTAAAAGCATAGGTTTCCATTTCACGTGGAACCAAAAGCCGAAAAAAGGTGTGGGGTTGCTGAAGAAAATTGATAGGGCCATGGGTAATATTCAATTTGTGAGCGAATTTCCTGAAGCGGTTGCGCTGTTTCAACCGTATAGAGTTTCCGACCATTGCCCTTGCATTCTTAAAATTAATAAGATGGAGAAGAAAAAGGCCAACTCGTTTAAGTTTGCAAACTTCTTGGTGCATAAGCCGGGATTTATGGATATTGTGAAGAGTAATTGGGATCTCTCCATCATGGGAGTTCATCAGTTTCGGTTGGTTAAAAAGCGGCGCGCTTTAAAGTCTCCTCTTAGATCTCTTTTATTCAAACAGGGTAATCTGCATAAAAAGGTGGATGATTTACGGGTGAAGCTAGATGCGATCCAAAGGGAGGTAGAGAAAGAACCGTTCAATGAGATTATTAGATGTGAGGAAGCTAATATTACTCGAGAATTTCAAGAAGCGAGCCTGGATGAGGAACATTTTTTTTTTTGGGTAAAGGGTTACCCCGGTAAATTTTATAAAATAAACAATAAGTACAAAGGTGTGCCTGACATAGCACACACAGCTAGCCTTGGCATACCAAGACTAGGAAACCCAGAAAACAGACACAACCAGCTAACATCACGAACAATTAAAAAGAAAACACAACCCAAAAACATGACCTCACCAACTAAAGACTAACTAAATACACTCCATAGGATCTGAGTTATCCCGGGTCCTCATCCAGCGCCCTAAAAAGGATCTGCCACTTCTTCAGAACTTTGTTATGATCACCATGCCCTTGAAACTTGAAACCCATCAACCGAAGCCTAACTGAATTTTTAATCTTCTCGGACACCTGAATAGCCGAACACTCTAATCGGGAGAATAGTCGGTTATTTCTTTCTTGCCATATGAAGTAAACCGAAGCTGCTAGCACCAATTTACACACAACTTGTTCCAACTTCGTAGAATTCGAATGCTGGTTCATCCAATCCGAGATAGAGCTCCAAGATTCACTAACATTATCCATATCCACCATTGTTTTAATGTTAATCCATACCTGTGTAGCAAATATACACGAGAAGAACAAATGATCTCGTGAATCACGGTCGCACTGACATAGGGGGCAACACATCAACCTTAAGTTTGTTTCACTACCCGCTTCCCAAACTTTCAGCCGATCTTGAGTTTTCAACTTATTTTTTTATAACCAGCCATAACAAGAAAGAATGTCTCGGAACACATTGGCTGAACCAAACCATGCTACTCCAATTAGTAGGATCATTACGCGAACGAATGGTATGCCACACTTCCAATGAACTATAGTGCCGATCATTACCCTCCAAATCCTTCCAAACCAAACGGTCATGAAGCTGCATATTAAGCTGATCAAGAGTCAATCCAATTAAAACCGGATATGTATCATTCCATGCTTGAGGCCATTTCCATTGCCCATTCTCATCTAATAAATCCGCAACAGAAGATTGGAGATTAAAGCCCGCATTAGCAATGTGTCTCGGTGTTATAAAAGCCCTGAGGGGACTAAGGTGACACCAGTTATCGCTCCATGCATTCGTTTGCATTCCACTTCGAATAACCTTCCAAAAGAAAGGCCGAACAATATTGCGAATAGAAAGAATCTTCCTCCATCCCCAACTCGTGCTACCCCTACATTGGACCTCCCAAAAAATTTGATTCTTCAATTTATGAGCATAAATCCATTGCACCCAAAGGGATTTCCTTTTAACTAGGATACTCCAAATATGATTAGTAATAAGAGCTCTGTTGACATCCCCAACTCGCCGAATTCCTAATCCACCCTCCGACTTAGGCAGACAAATATCATTCCAAGCCACCTTTGCTTTAACCGTACCAACATTGCTAGCATTCCAAAGAAAACGTCTTAAACGCTTCTCTAAGTCATTAATAACTCGAGCCGGAATAACAAAAACCGAAGCCCAATAAATATGCATTGAGGAGAGGACCGAATTGATAAGCTGCAATCTGCCAGCAAAGGATAGCGTTTTTGTCATCCAGTTGTTAATTTTCTTATCCATTCTGTCCACTAAAAGCTTACAATCCCCTGCACTTAACTTCGATGTGATCAACGGCACACCTAGGTAACGAACTAGCAAGGACCCTTGCTGAAACGGCATAACACTAAGGATTTCCTACTTGACCTGATTAGGAACATTACAAAAAAATACCGTGCTTTTAGCAGGACTCGGGACCAGACCCGACATACTCGTGAACTCCTCCAACGCGGCTTTGATCTTGCTAACCGAAAAGATACTCCCATGAACAAAAATAAAATGGTCATCAGCAAATGAGACATTTATTATTTTTTGCTTCATACAATGAGCATGGTACTTAAATGATGTGGTTGAGCGAGCTGAATTTTGGAGAAGGAGGGTAAGCACCTCCATAACAAGAGTAAACAAATACGGTGACATCGGATCCCCTTGGCGAAGACCCCTTCTCCCTTTGAAAAACCCGTGAAGATTACCGTTAATACTCAAAGAATACGTAGCCGTGGTAACACACGCCATTATCCACTTCACCATTTTCCTATGAAAACCAAATTGATAAAGAATTTTCTTAAGAAAAGACCAACTAACCGTGTCGTAGGCCTTTTGAATATCAATCTTGAACGCGCATCTGGGAGGGCCTTTATTCAAGTGATAATTGTGCATTAGCTCTTGGGTTATGAGAATATTATCAGAAATCCGCCTGCCTGGCACGAATGCAGACTGATTAATACTAACCAATGACTCCAAGCTCCCTTTAAGTCTATCCGTAATAATCTTGCTAATGCATTTGTAGAGTACATTGCAGCAAGAAATAGGACGATAATCCAGCACAGAACCAGGGGTGTCCACTTTTGGAATAAGAGCTAGAATTGTGTGATTTAACTGTTTCAGCATTTTACCAGTTTCAAAAAATTCTAGAACTGCATTCGTAACCTCATTGCCCACTATTTCCCACGCATGCTTAAAGAACGCTGAAGTATACCCATCCGGGCCAGGAGCTTTGTTCTCACTTATGCTGAACATGGCATTCTTTACTTCCTCACTCGTAACCTGTCTTACCATATTTTCGGCTGCATCAGGGTTAACCACATTAACAAAAATGTCATTCAAGTCAATGCTAGAGACCGTATCTTCCGTGCCTAAAAACACTGAATAATGATTGACAAGAGCAGCCACCGCTTCATCTCCCTCGAACCGATTACCATCCACATCCCGAATGCACTGAATTTTACTTCTATTATTTTTGCACTTCACACTATTATGAAAAAACGCCGTATTAGAGTCCCCAGAACAAAGCCATTCCACCTTCGATTTTTGTTTCAAAAAGCATTCCTCATCATACGCAGCAACTTGGAATTCCTGAAGACACTCTAACTCCTTTTTGCGAATCTCCACATCCATCGGGTTCGCATCCACCATTTTTTGAACTTCATCCAGCTTCTTTCGCAGCTCCACCACTTTAATATGTAAATTTCCTTGCTGAAAAAGGATCTTTCTTAGCCCTGGTTTCAGATTTTTCAACTTACTAGTGACCGAGAACATAGAATAACCCTCAATCCTTTTCGCCCACTCTCTCTCGACGCAAACTTTGAATTCAGGTTTGGAAGTAATGAAGTTGGCAAACTTGAAAGGCTTTGACCGAGCAGATTTTGAACTATTAGCCAGCTTCAAAATACACGGAGTGTGGTCAGAAACACGATACGGGTGATATATAACATAAGCATCCGGAAATAACTCTAGACACTTAACATTACTCATGACCCGATCAATTTTCCTAAGTAAACCAATCCCTTCCTTCGGCTTCTGGTTCCAAGTGTAATGAATACCATGCCCCTTTACATCAACAAGTTCCCTGTCTTGAACACATTCATAAAACTCCCGCGTGCCAATCGATTGACTAGACGTTCCAAACAGCTGGATGAGGAACGTTTTTTAAAGCAGAAATCGAAAGTGGCTTGGTTGAGAGCGGGTGATGCTAATTCAAAATTTTTTCATATGTCGCTTAAAGCTAGAAACCATAGAAGTCGTATTGATGGTATTACGGATAATAATGGAACTTTTTGTGAAGGTGAGTCCGTGCCGAATGCTTTTGTCAAATATTATGAGAATTTTTTAGGATGTGAGGGTGATATTTCTTTGACTCTGTCACTGGAAATCTTTACGAAACGGCTTCATCAAAATGTTGCTGACACCATGGTTCGTCCTATCACAGTGGAGGAGATCAAATCAGTTATGTTTGCTATTGGTAATGATAAAGCCACAGGCCCTGATGGGTACACAGCGGCTTTTTTCAAGAGTTCATGGGCGATTGTGGGAACGGATGTCTCAAACGCCATTATGGATTTCTTTAAGTCAGGTCGGTTACTTCAGGAGCTCAATCACACTCTTATTGTTCTAGTGCCTAAAATGACTACTCCTACTTCGGTAAAGGATTTTCGTCCTATAGCTTGTTGCAATGTTATTTACAAGTGTATTAGCAAAATCGTGTCTGACCGTATGAAGGTGGCCCTTAATGAGATTGTCAGTATTAATCAGTCAGCTTTTGTTCCGGGTAGGAAAATTTCGGATAACATTCTTCTTTTTTTTGGGTAAAGGGTTACCCCGGTTAAATTTCATTCATCAACCAAAAAAATACAAGTGAGGAATAGAGTACACCTCAATTCTCTAGAATGACATGCCATTACTAGAGTACACTCGCCAACAAACAAAGCAAACAACAACTCACATGCAAAAACAAGCAAAACAAGTCCACAATCGACAAAATATGAGCCCACACGGCTACAACCAAACGCGCTAAGAAATCAGCCACATTCATCTTGGTCCATCAGTAATTCACGAGGGAGACTCCAGTCGCTCAAAACTTGAGACACGTTACTTGTTCTTTTAAACTTCATTGTGTGTAATTTCATTCTAACAGTCATAAGAATCACCTCAATCACTTGAGCCGCACTCCTTTTATTGGAAGAGAACAATCTGTTATTTCGTTCTTGCCAAGTAAAATAAGCCGACGCTGCCACCACTAACTTGCCGATGATGTGAGTGGCCCGTTTTGACTCCACATGTTGCAGTAGATATTCCATAATTTCGTCCCACTTCTTCCCTATTGTTTGCATACCCGCCTTCTCACGAACCCCATACCATACTTGAGATGCAAAGTCACACTCAAAAAAGAGGTGATCATGAGAGTCCGGTCCCGATGTACATAACGAACAACACAAGAGGTTATAATTAGCATTACCCGACGATCGCCATTTGCACATAAAATCCTGATGTGACAACTGGGTTCTGTAATCGATGTACGATGTAAAACAATGATGATTATTAATAAAACAATGTGCTTTGGTGTTATTATGTGTGTAATTGTGTTTAGTGATTTTACAATTTGATTCGATTCCAATTTCAAGCTCTAAATCGCTTTCTGGAAGGTTATACGCAAACTGGTGCTTAAACGCAGTCAGTATAACGCGACAAACACTCCGGAATAGTGACATAGGCTTAACATACCTTAAATAACCTCCACATAACTTAGAAATAAGTTTTGAATGGTTTGGTGTGTCGAAATCAACTTTGTTCGATCGCAGGGACTATTTGTGTCAAACTGCGAAACTATGCTGATTTGTATAGTAACGAACATTCCAGAACTTGATCATAAGTTAAACATACCCTAAATAACCTTTACATAGCTTAGAAATAGGCTTTGAGGGGTTCGGTATGCTAAAATAAACTTTATGCTCATTCAGGGACTAAAAGCGTCAAAAAGTGCATAAGTTTGCATTTTCGCTCATAACTTACGTTCTGAATACATCCGGACATCCAAAAAAAATTATGTCAGCATTAAAATATTTTATTTAGTGTTTGGCATGATAAAATTCCATTCGTCGCTTAATTGATCGTTTTTGCGTTCGTTACGACTTCCGTCGTAATTAAGCGAATAACGCAACCGTACGACCAAACGAACCGACATCCGAGATGTTTTTGAGCACATTTTAAGTTCCCTATACTTTAACTTCATTTTAGAGCTTTGAAATGGGGTTAACGGGGCTTAAACGTGTCAGAAATCCATCGAAAACCAAGTTTGGGACTGCAGGGACTAAAACTGCCAAACTGTGAAAGTAGGTCCTTACGGACCGTAAGGACCTTGGCTTACGGTCCGTAAGAATGCCCCAGATCAGCAGAAGCTTCCTTCCAGCCTGTTTCCAGCTGTTGCACTCACAAAACCCAAATGCACTTGCCTCTTCCTCATAATGGGGGGCCATTTTGGTGTACCATGGAATTACAACAAGTGTAGGGGTGAGATTGAAGCACGATTTTCGAGAAACGATCTTAGCGGTTCAAGAAATCCTATAAATACCCCATGATCTCAACTTAAAAACCCACTTGAATTCTGAGTTTTCTCTAAGTTGGGGTATTTTATCACTTCATACCTGAGAATACTTGGAAGATCAAACTTGCGGGGACCCGTTGTAAGTGTTCCTTCGTTCTTTTATGCGTTTTTAGCGTTAAAGTCAAACTGCGTTTGACTTTCTGCATTGACCAGTTTATAAACTCGTATCAACTTTAAAAGCACATCTCGGCGGACCATGATTATGATGGTAGTTGTGCATTAATTCCTGGGTTAGGAGGATATTATCTGAAATCTTCCTACCCGGGATAAAAGCTGACTGATTAATATTAACAATATCTCCTAGGCCCTCTTTAATACGAGTAGTGATAATCTTGCTTATACACTTGTAAAGAGTGTTACAGCAAGATATAGGCCTATAATCCGTTACAGAGTCTGGAGTCTTTACCTTCGGGATTAAAGAGATTACCGTATGATTTAGCTGATTTAGAAGCTTTCCATTCTCAAAAAACTCTTTAACCGCTAAACAGACATCCTTTCCAACAACATCCCATGCTTTTTTAAAGAAAACAGAGGTATATCCATCCGGCCCTGGTGCCTTATTCCCTGCAATTGAGAACATAGCATCCTTTATCTCATCATCAGTCACTAAACGAATCATATTATTCGCTTTCACCAAAGACAACTTGGTCCGAAAGAGATCCATATTTGGCCTAAGAACAACCTGGCCCACACTCCCAAAAAATTTCGAAAAATGATCAACCAAAGCTCTAGCCGCCGCCCCCCCTTCGTGTAAGACTCCACTAGTATCACGAATCAAAAGAATTCTGCTTCTATGATTCTTGGCTTTCACAACGTTATGGAAGTATTTCGTGTTCGAGTCCCCAAGAGTTAACCAATCAACTTTCGATTTTTGTTGTAAAAACACAGCTTCATCGTGGATTGCATCTTTGTAATTTTGAAGAAGAATACTATGTTTAGCTAACACATCCTCATTTGCCGGATCCTTATCCATGACACCCTGCCAGTCATCTAGTTCCTTCCTCGCCTTCTTTACGTTCTCATGCAAATTTCCTTGTTGAAAGAATAGTTTACGTAACGGGGTCTTAAGTAACTTAAGCTTCATAACAACTTGGTACATACGAAACCCTGTAATCTCTTTACTCCAGATCTGATTTATAGCTTCCAGAAAACCATGCTTTTCAGCTATTAAATTTACAAATTTAAATGGTCTTGGTTTATCTCTGGCAACACTCGGCAACTTCAAGATGCAAGGAGCATGATCCGAGACCCGAAACGGATGAAAATAAGCTCCAGCATTAGGAAAGTCAGCAACCAACTTTATATTGCACATAATTCGGTCCAATTTTTTAAAAATAGTACCGCCTCTTTGTTGGTTGTTTGTCCATGTGTAATGTAGACATGTGCTATTAACATCAAACACTTCAATAGAATTAACACAGTCTCTAAATTCACGTGATCCGATGCTAAAACTGGACGAACCGGTACTCGAGTCATCATGAAATAAGGAGGCATTGAAGTCTCCCATTATTACCCACGGCTTATCTTTCATGAAAGAGCTATGACCACACAAATTGTTCCATAAATCCCTTCTATTTCTATAATGGTTATCCGCATAAACAAACGTACAAAATAAGGACTTTCTATCGAGTTTAAACATCAGTTGAGTGTGAATCACCTGATCAGTTTGCGAGAGAACCATAACATCAACCACATTAGGATCCCACCCAAGCATGATCCGAGTACCTTTCAAACAACAACTAGCATTCGTTGTCCACAACCACGAACTGAAAACTTTCTGACAGACCTTGGATACATTTGACATGTCAACATGAGTCTCCATGATAGCACACACCTGAACATGATTATCCACAACTACCTGACGAACTTCCTTCTGTTTGAGGGAGCGGTTCAACCCCCCTGATGTTCCACGAAGCTACACTACCCATTAACACCCACTGAACCCGGTGTGCTTGCACCCTCAGAATTGGTTTCGATCTTGTTCTCCATATATTTTGGAATATCAGCTAGAAGATTATCAACATCTGTGTCCTCGGCCATCACCTCATCCGTGGTATGGCGCTTTCCTTTTGATTGCAATTTTGCTCTTAAATCAGCTCCTCCCCCAGTTTCCTCATCCATATTACTAGCATCATCGCTTAAAACGTCAAAAGGATTAGAAGTTTGGACTCGGTTCAGGTTCGGCCCTGCATTACCCGGTTTAGACTTGGGTTTTACCACCGGTCGATAAGTAAACTTAGGCTTCTGGTTCTTGACATTCACACCTTGAGTATTTGTTCTTTTAGTTTTCAATACAGCCTCCTGAAAGTTATCATTGTGTTTGCTATTAACATCATTCCTAGCCTGCATCGGTTTCTTTGGACATGAATTATCATTATGGCCGAACACACAACACAAAGAGCATCTCATTGGTTCCCAGTCATAATCAACTTTTACCTCCACTTTTGCATGGCTATTCCCATCCAAAGTTGGAATGGCAACCGTAATACTTTTCTTCAATTCCTTATCTGCATGTATTTCGACCATGGCCCTTGCAAAACTGCTCCTACCCCATGATTCAGCACACATAGTCGCAGTGTAAGAATCCAGCATCTTTGGATTACCAATCTTCGATGCCAACAAGCTTAGCCCATCCTCGGTAAAAGCAGTCAAAGGTATATCATGCATTTTAATCCAGACCGGTACCGTTTTAATATCCTGTTTTTCCACCATGACATTCGGAGACCATTCATTCAAGATGATCGGAACATTTCTGATGGTCCACGGCCCATCTTCCATAAGCTTATCCATCCCCTCTTTCGTTTTAAATTTAAAGAAAAAGAAACCCTTTGTGTTCATCATAAGTCTTGAGAGACCATACTTCACCCAGTTATTTTTAACAAAATAATCGACAACCGGAAATGCTAGACGTTTCCCCAAAAAATAACCGTACAACGTATTTTCATATCTATTATGCACCTGTTTAACCGATGAGATAGGAATCACGACATCAGCTCCATCAACAGTTTCATTCGACTCCATTGCCCTGAAATTAACTTTAACTGGCTCCTTCTTAGACTTAACAGCTTTTGCAAACGACATTGGTTTTTCAGTATTGTTCGTTTTTACTTCAGTTCCAGAAGTGGTTCCAATATCAATATCTACGTGCATCTTCTCCAAGTTCTGGGAGTCAAAAACCGAGACATTCTCATAACCATCTTCTAGCCGAAACTCATCCAAGTTAGTCAACGTAGCATGTTTAGCCAAGGGATTATCCACCGGCTTCGATATTTTCGTCAAACCATCCAGTATCGATGCATCAGAAGTTGAATACATCCCCCTTCTTGGAAGCTTCAGGTTGCCGTCAATGTTCGTAACCCTAAGCCCTATTCCACGTTTTGATGATAAATCCCCAGACTCATTCCCCGAACCATCACTATTCATCCCCATGCAGTTAAACACACGTAAAACCCAGCAAACGGACTCTCTCCAAGAAAACGAAACGACCAGAAAACCAGAAGACCAAGCACAAACCCTAATCTAGCACTATACCGAATGCAACTACACTAACCAAAATAGGGATTCAGGTTTGTCAAGATATCGAAAACCCTAATCACTATTTCAATAATGTCGAGACACTAGGAATAGGCAGGCGATGAAACAGAAAAAGAAAAGAAACCCTAGATTAAACCAATCACTATTGCTAACAAGTTCGAATCAGATGTGTTGATTGAATCAACAATCCAATAAATCAGACTGTTATACAACGTTCATGAAAAAATCGAGGGTTGCAAAGGAAGACAAAGATCGCCCATGCTAGAGAGAGAATTAGGGTTTTGTTAAAACATAAGGAAGACAAAGATCACAGAGACTATGGTCCTCCTAGATGTGCGTTTAAAGTAGATATCCAAAAAGCGTATGATACTGTTCATTGGAAATTTCTTGAAAATGTTTTACTGGGTTTCGGTTTCAACCAGAAGATGATTGAGTGGATTATGCTTTGTGTCTCTACTCTGTCATACTCTATTTGTGTGAATGGTAGTGTTTATGGTTATTTCAAAGGCAAACGTGGTCTACGTCAAGGGGATCCAATCTCTCCTTACTTATTTACTTTGGTCATGGAAGTTTTGACGTGTACTTTACAACATGCTTCTTCTATTGATTCGTCTTTCAGATTCCATAACAAGTGTCAACGCCAACGTATTATCAATCTGTGCTTCGCGGATGATTTATTCCTTTTTGCTAGAGGAGATGTGAGTTCGGCCAAATGTATTATGAATGCTCTTTCTCAGTTCACACGTATGTCTGGGTTGATTCCAAGTGTTCAAAACAGTACCGGCTTCTTCTGTAATGTTCCTCAGCATGTCAAATTGGCTATTCTTGGAATTATCCCTTTTGTTGAAGGCGATTTACTGGTCCGGTATTTGGGAGTCCCATTGATCTCGTCCAGGCTTCTTTACAAAGATTGTAGTATTCTTATAGAAAGGTTGGAGAAACGAATTATGAATTGGAAGAATAGACTCCTATCTTTTGCGGGTAGATTACAACTTATCTTATCAGTTTTATCCTCTATGCACATTTTTTGGGCTTCAATGTTAATTCTTCATGCTCGGGTAGTTAAGGAGCTAGAGAACAGAATGAGGAATTTTTTGTGGTCTCAAGATGGTTCCTTTCAAAGAGGAAAGACAAAGGTCTCGTGGAATGCTATATGCCAGCCGAAATATGAAGGAGGTCTTGGTTTGCGAAGGATTCAGGATGTCAATAGAGCTCTCATGGTCTCTCACGTCTGGAGCATCATTACCAGGCGAGAGTCTCTTTGGGTTCAATGGATATATTCTAACAGGTGAAGTTCAAACCTTGTGCTAATGTTAGAAGGTTGCTTGGAAAATGGGAGATCAATGATGATACTATGAAGAACGATGGGGGCTGATTAACTAGTTTGTTTTGTTTGTGTTTCTAGATGTTAGTCTAGTCGTTTGTCCTTGTTTCTTTTTGGTTTGTTTTTGGTTTACGCTCCTGAGGCATGTCTCTCGAGTGAACTAGTGAGGATGTCCCCTCTCTACTTGTTTTATGTGTTTGTGAATATATAAAATCACCGGGGTAACCCTTTACCCCAAAAAAAAATAGAGTTCCTTCATCCTGTTGCTGGAGCTGGAGGAAAATCCTTCTGTTATGTCCGTTAATCAGACATCATGTTTGGTCCAAGCTAGGTGATGGTAGGATGACTTCAGCGTGGTATGATCGTTGGTGTGAGTGTGGGCCGCTGGCGAGTTTTATAACTCCAAGGGTTATCTCTTCGGCAGGGTTTTCTCTTCATGCTTCGGTCAGTGATATTTCGTTGAATTGGACTTGGCTTTGGCCTACGGCTTGGCGTGATCTCTTTCCGGTCCTGATTCAGCTTGATCACTTGCAGTTAAATCCGAATAGAACTGATAGATTTCTGTGGAAAGATGGCGACAACTTAAAGGAGCATTCGTCTTCGTGTGTGTGGCAATCGATCAGGTCTAGGGAGATGGAAGTGGAGTGGGTGAACGTGGTTTGGTTCTCTCAATGTATCCCTCGGCATGCGTTCCTTATGTGGCTTATCATTCGTCGAAAACTTTTGACTCAGGATAAGATTTTACACTGGGATATATCTAGAAGGAAGAACATGAATATGATGTGCTGTTTACTTTGCTATGCGAACAATGACTCTCATGATCACCTGTTCTTTGAATGTAAGTTCTCTTCTCAAATATGGTGTCCGGTTTGGGATAAGCCGAATATGGAAAGGGTTGATCCTAAGTGGAGCGATGTCACGGCTTGGCTTCTAGCTAGGGGTTCGTCCAAATCAGCTTCTAATTATTCCAGCCGGCTTATAGTTGTGGCGACAGCTTATTTCATTTGGCAGGAGCGTAATGCTAGATTGTTTAAAAATCAGACGAGACCACCGGATGTGATTATCTCTACGATTATTCAGACGGTTCGGTACAAACTTATGGGAGTTAAATACAAGAACATGGATAGAGTGAGACGCTTTCTAGAAGTGTGGGATATTCATGAAGTCTGTTTTCTAGATCATAGTCTAGTGGTTTTTTGAATTGTTTTTGTTATGGTTTGTTGTTTGGCTTGCTTACTATCATGGGGGGTATGTCCCATGTTAGAACTAGTATGGGCGATCCATACTACTTGTTTTATTGTTTGTGTGAATATATAGAATCACCGGGGTAACCCTTTACCCAAAAAAAGAAATTGACTGTTATCTGTACTTTATTAGGATGTGCTTGATTTCTGATTATTAGAGTAACTAATCTAACCGAGCAAACCAAGGTGAGTTCACACCCTCTACAAGGCATGGGATTCTCGGTGGTTTGGGAATGGGTTAAAGAATTAAAACGGCACCTACATATCCTCCTTGGGTAGGATATGTACCGCCATCCTCCATGGGTAGGATGACAATAATTAATCCTGCGTATTCTCCTTGGGTAGAATACGTACGTTCGTCCTCCTTGGGTAGGACAACAACCTTAAAACCTACTAGACAAAACTCTATCATTAAGTCCCTCATTTTATATCGACTTAATCGCCGAGGCCAATGGCGAGCGGGTCATTAGTTAATAGCGCTATTAGGTTTAACAAACCTCACACCGTGCCAGTCGGACGGGCGTGTACTAATGGACTATGGCAAACTGTCAATGATGATAGACATTGACGTAGGGCACAACTATTGTTCGTCAGTTGTCGATATGGTAACGGTCTAGTGGTTCACATGGGGAAGCCCCCACTGATTATGGTTATGGTTTGGGTAATAAAGAAGGAACTGATTGATCATATTTTCAACTATGGGGTAACCCTCATGGCAAGTAAGCCAGCAAAAGACAAACCATGTTTTCGGAAACAACTTAAAACTAAACAACCAAACATGAACTCACTCAACTTTGTTGTTGACTCGTTGTTACATGCCTTACAGGTCGTTAGATGCTTATGGAGCTTGCACGAGGAGGAGGTCATTGTGGGATATGGATTGTTTTGTCCCGTGCTTAATAATTAAACTTTATGAACTTATGGAACTTATGTTGTGGTCTTTAAACTTATGAATTATGAACTTATGTGTTGGGTTTTACCTTTAATGTTTCCGCTGTTAACTTAAAGTTGGTTACTTCCTTTTGGTCACCAATAGTATTGTGGTTGGTCTTATTTACTCAATTATGTTGTTCAATATGATTGGTGGCTCGATCCTGGTCATGTCACGCCTCCAAGCGGTGATACTCCGCATGGTGGATTTTGGGGGTGTGACAAAAGGGTTACCCCGGTGAATTTTATAAATCAAACCAATAAAAGCAAAAGTGTGGCTGAAGTACCACACACACTCTAGCCTTAGCATACCAAGACTAGGACCAAATAACCAAAAACATCCAAACCTTCGTGACTTGACTATCTCAAAACTCGCATTAACAAACCACTAAAGCGTAAGTTAACAATCACAGATTCGGTCGTTACCTACATAACCCCCACACATAACCATGGGTGTAGTCTGATAACGGGATTTGTCAGATCCTATGGTACCATAACCAAATACTGGTCGGTTCGGCCAAAATTAATGAATGTTATTCGTTATGTAACTACAACCATCAAGTTTGTTCACATTATCGAAATCGTTATTTGTTTAATATAAACCATGTTAATCGTTTTTGAAACCATCGTTTAAACCATCGTCTTTATTATCCCTGCGTATGTTATAAAGGAGCTAGAGAAAAGAATGAGACGTTTCTTATGGAATGCAGGTTCTCAAGCTAAAGTTCATGCTAAAGTGGCATGGAAAGAGGTTTGCTTGCCTAAGGAAGAAGGGGGGTTGGGCATAAAAAATATTTCTGATGTTAATAAGGCTCTCATGACAAATCATATTTGGAGTATTGTTAGTAACATGCGCTCTTTATGGGTTCAATGGATTAATACTCACAAGTTAAAAGGTAGAAGCTTATGGGATATTCCTAGCAGGGAAGTTTAAGTTGGGGCTGGCGGAAAATTATGTCCCTTCGTAGTCTTGTTCGGCCATTTATATGGAAAAAGATTCGAAGTGGAGCTCAAACAAACGCATGGAGCGACAACTGGTGTCAATTCAGCCCATTAAACGCGTTTATCTCGCCTCGTGTTATTGCTAATGTAGGTTTTAGTCTTCATTCCTCTGTTAGTTCTCTTGTGGACGATCATGTCCATTGGCGGTGGCCGCAAGCTTGGCTTGATCTTTTTTCGGTATTAATCAACATTGAAAATCCAGATTTGACGCATCAAATGGAAGACAATCTGATATGGAAAGATCTGGAGGGTAATCCGCAGCAGTTTGGTTCGAAAGAAGTGTGGAATAATATCCGGAATCGTAACTCTATAGTTAATTGGGCAAATCTGATTTGGTTCACTCAATGCATTCCGCGACATTCATTTCACATGTGGCTCGTCATTAAGAATAAGCTGAGTACCCAGGACCGATTACGGGCATGGGCTGTGGGAAGTGAAACTAATCTTCGGCTGATGTGCTGTCCGTTATGTAAGTTTGACCGTGACTCAAGGGATCATTTGTTTTTCCAATGTTCGTTCGCGTCTCAAGTATGGAACAATGTTAAGTGTATGGTTGATATGAGTAATGTCAACGACTCATGGGATTCCGTTATGGACTGGCTGATTCATCATGCTAACACAAGGAGGATTGATCACATTTTATGCAAGATGGTAGTTGCTGCTTCAACATATTTCATTTGGCAAGAAAGAAATGCTCGTCTTTTTACGCTAAATCAAAGTAGTGTTTCTATGGTGACGGATAGAATCCTTAATGCTATCAGGTTACGTGTGATGGGGTTCAAGTCTGGTGGGGATGCTATACATTCAAGGATGTTGTGGAAGTGGAAGATTCCTATGCTTGAGGACGACACTGGCACGGGCTAGCTCCTATCAGGATTCGGTTGCTTTTGTGTAGTCTGGGTTGTGTCTAGTTCTTGGTTGTTTTAGTACTGTTTGTGTTTTGTTGGTTGTGTTTGCTGGTTGTCCTAGTCTTGGTATTCCAAGTCTAGCATTGTGTATCCTTTCTGATGCACATGTATATTCTTTGATTATTTATAAAATTCACCGGGGTAACCCTTTACCCAAAAAAAAAACCATCGTTTAAACCTCGAAATCATTTAGCACATATGAATCACCCCAAAACAATTGAAAACAGTAAAATCGGGGAACTATGTACTCACATCGAAGTGCAAAGTATCCTCAATCCAAAGAACTCAACAAGCTCAGACAAATCAAGGAAACTCAAGCAGCACCTAGTAATCGAATCACTAGTAAATAAATCGACACCTAAATCGGAAGATCGGATAGAATGAGGTCTTGTAAACCAAACGAGTATTGGAACTCGTGTGATATGGTTTAACAAAGCCTACATTCTAGATTGGAACCTAACCTAAGTGCTTTCGACCCGTTACGACCCATTAAGGTAGCTTATGCTACTTTAACGCGTCGTTCACGTAAAACGCGTTCGAGACATCTTACTAGTCCTTTGACAAGTATTATATGCCTAAACATGTTTAAATATGTTGCATAATCAGTTTAGTGACAAAAGTTTTGGTTACATATGCTTAAAATCCAATTATGCATGAAAAGGGCATTTTGGTCATTTACCTAAGGCATATAAACTACCTATCATACAACTACTTAAACTATGTGACCATAAGGTATAACCTCGGAAGGTTATTCCCTATGCAACTATGGTCACTAAACATGCTTGGTCGGATCCTAATGATCGACCAAACGGGTCGAGTTCAAAAGTCTAAGCAGTGGTTTAGACCGCTTGACTTACGACTCTAAACAAGCACTAAACTAAAAGTGACGAGCTAAACATGTTGGAACATGTTTAACTAAGTTAGAAAACAGGTTTTGATATCAAAACAAAGTGTTTTGATACCAAGAGTAGTTTGGTTGCAAAATACGCTTAAATGCGCATTTTGACCGAAACTACGACTCGTCACTACGCCTAGTCAACGTGGTAATCAGTAGGTATAGTCACAAGGGACTATAACCGTCGTGATTACGCTCACGTTGCAAAGTTCAAAAGAACTTTATGTTGACCAAAGACTGGTCAAAGCAGAAAGTCAAACACTGTTTTACTTTCACGCTCAAAAAGCAATAAAAGAACGAAAGAAGCTTACAAACGGTCCAAGCTAGGGAGAACTTAATCTATAACACTTAGGTATGAAGCAAAGGCTTCAACTTAGAGCATTAAAATGATCAAGGGTGCAGAAAAATGAAAGATGGCATGGCAATATATAGTTTTCGGTAAACCGTTATGATCGTTTCTTGCTAAAGAGGGAACAATCTTGGCCATCCATGTGGGCTAATGGTTTTACTAAACTAGGGGGACATGTTAAACCATCAAAACAAGCAGATGGTATCCTAAATCAGCCATTAAAACCATAAAAAACAAGCCCAAAGTCCAGATTCATTGTTTCTGTACTGGCAGGCTGTCGCGCCCCGCGTAAGATACAGCCTTATCTTACGTGGCCCGCCTAGCCATGTTTGACAGAATTGCAACTTTGGTCCCTGCACTTGAGAGAAACTTGTGTTTTGATGCATATTTGACACGTTTAAGCCCCGTTAGCCTCATTTCAAGGATCTAAAATGAATTTAAAGTATAGGGAACTTAAAATATGCTCAAAAACATCACGGATGTCGGTTCGTTTGGTTGTACGGTTGCGTTATTCGGTTAATTACGACGGAAGTCGTAACGAATGCAAAAACGATCCAAATTAAGCGACGAATGGAATTTTATCATGGCAATCACTAAAATAAAATATTTTAATGATTACATAAATTTTTGGGTGTCCGGATATATTCAGAACGTAAGATATGCGCGAAAATGCAAACTTGTGCACTTTTTGACGCTTTTAGTCCCTATTGATCAAATAAGTTTATTTTAGCATACCGAACCCCTCAAAGCCTATTTCTAAGCTATGTAAAGGATATTTAGGGTATGTTTAACTTATGATCATGTTCCAGAATGTTCCTTACTATACAAATCGGTATAGTTTCGCAGTTTGACACAAATAGTCCCTACGATCGATAACAAAAAAGTCTCTCTCTCTAACGGAGAAAAACGACCCCCTTTCTACCTTGAGCTAAAATTCGTGTTTCTTGATGATTGTAGGGATTGTTTGTGTGATTAGAGTCTCTTGAATTCTGATTTACCCTTACAATTCAGTATAATCATTCTTTGATTCGTTTTTTTAGAGATTAGGGTTACGTTTTTCTTCTCTACACTTGGCTGCCGTTGTTATTTTGTTTTTCCTTGATAATCTGGTTTGGGTATACAAAGAGAGATTGTGTTTGCTGTATTTACAAGGGTTGCTGCATAGTTTCTTTCGTCTGATTCATCTTTTCTTGAACGAATTTGTGTTTGACGGCTGCTAGGGTTTGTCAGATTTTTTTTTGTTTTCAGCCGTCATACCTATTCTGTTTGATCAGATTAGGATTTAATGGATGAACGAATGAAACCTGGTGAAAAGCCGCCACTGTCGTTTAAAGAAATAGCCGATCGAATTCTTGATGTTGATGGGAACACTTTGCAGCCAAGACGTGGTGTAAACATCATCGATGAACTCACAAAGGTCACATTACCGGTTCAATTGGATAAACTGTTCTCGCCAACAACAGTTGTGGATGGAGTGAATTTGTCGGCCGATCAGGGGAGTATAAAGTTTTCTGGGGCTGCAATTCCTTTGGCTGGTCAGTTGAACACAAGATTTCCAGGGGCTGCTGAACCTTTATCATTTGCTAAAGTAGTGAATAACGCTAAGGAGAATGTGAAGGTTAATTTTCGGATGATGGAATCTAGCGAGTCTGTTGACGGAGCTGATGTCGTTATTCCGTTGTCTTCGGTTAAACAAGTCACTGACAGGTATGCCAACACTTTGTATGGATATTTTCTGGGTAAACGTCTGGCTTTTCCTGTGGTGGATTACTTTGCAAAGAACAACTGGGTTAAATATGGTCTCTCTAGACTAATGATGAATGCGAACGAGTTCTTTTTCTTTAAGTTCAAAACAAAGGAAGGGATGGATAAAATGGTAGAGGATGGACCTTGGATGATTAGAAATGTTTCGATAATTTTGAAGGAGTGGTCGGCCTCTATCAAGTTGGAAAAGGAAGATATAAAAGCTATCCCAGTTTGGGTCAAGATGCATGATGTGCCGTTAGTGGCATATACTGAGGATGGTCTTAGTTTGCTTGCTTCTAAGATAGGGGTGCCTAAGATGCTAGATTCATACACTGCTACGATGTGTGCTGAGTCTTGGGGACGAAGCAGTTATGCTAGAGCTCTCATTGAAATTCAGGCGGGGACTGATTTAAAGAGGAGTGTTACTGTTGCAATCCCATCTTTAGATGGTAATGGTCATTCAAAGGTGGAGGTAACAGTTGAATATGATTGGGAGCCGTTAAGATGCTCATCTTGCTGTGTGTTTGGTCATGAAGATAGTTCGTGCCCAAAGAACCCTCAAGTTGTTTCGAGTGGGGATTCTGAAAAGAAAAATGATGACTTTCAGGTTGTGGGTGCCAAGAAGAAGAAAGCTAATAACCAAGGTCTTCATATGAAAAATCAGAAGCCTAAGGTAGTCTATAGACCAGTTGTAAATCCTAAACCAAAAGTGTCCTTGAGGAAGCAGATGAACAATCAGGTATCAACATCAAACCCTTTTGATATCCTTACGGACGATGATGGAGGTCAAGGAGGTATCACTGTGGGTCGTCTGGAGAAGAAGGCTACACAGACTTATGACAAGCAGGATTCAGATGAGGAGGAGGTCATTGAAATCTACCATGAAACTAATGATTTTATGACTTCGGGTACACATCCTTCATCTTCTAGAGCAAAGGCAAGCTCCTCCTCCATAAAGGGATCCAATGGTTAGATATGATATGATTCGAATTAAGGGGTTGCCGGTTTGTGGCAATTTCATCTTTGATGATGGAGGATGAGTCGTTTTTGGTTTTGGTGTGTTTTTGTCTTGTCTACTTTGTTTCTTGATGTAAAGTAGGCTAGGTCATGGGTTGTCTTAGGGTTTTTGGTTTTGTTTGGTTTACATATACGGGGCATGTCCTGTATATGAATTAGTGTGGAACACCTCCTCACTACTTGTACTTTATTGCGGTTGTTTTTAATAGAATCACCAGGGTAACCCTTTACCCAAAAAAAAACATGATTTAGACACACCAAACCATCCAAAACTTATTTCTAAGTTCTGTGAAGGTTATTTAAGGTATGTTAAGCCTATTTCACTATTCCAGAGTGTTTTTCACGTTAAACTGACTGCGTTTACGCACCAGTTTGCATATAACTTCCCAGAAAGCGATTTAAAGCTTGAAATCGGGATCGAATCAAATCGTAAAATCATCAAACACAAATACACACATAATAACACCAAAACACATTGTTTTATTAATAATTAACATTGTTTTACATTATGCATCGATTACAGTGCACAGTTATCACAACAATCACTCCATTGTAGCAAGACAAAAGTAGCATATGTCACATGGTAGATCATATCCAAGCAGAGGTGCACAAGAACGAGCACAACTTCACTCAGAACTTGTGACAAAGACTTGGTGTGCATCAGAACACGACTGAAAGCCCTTGCTGCTTCTTCATTCTAGGTGAAGCAATCTTTATTCAGTAAATTGGTCAGTGGCTTGCTGATAACCCCATACCCCTTTCAAAATTTTCGGTAATAGCCTGTTAAACCCAGAAAGCCTCTTAACCCCTTGACAGGAGTGGGTTGTGGCCAGCTCAACATGCAGTCAATCTTGTTTTTATCTGCTGATACCCCTTCACTGCTCACCACATGCCTGAAATACTCTAACCTTGCCTGACCGAAAGAGCATTTCGATTTCTTCACAAACAATTTGTGTTGTTTTAAAGTTTCAAACACTATCCTCAAGTGTTGCAAGTTGCTATCTAGGCTGTCAGTGTCAATCAAGATGTCATCGAAAAAACGAGTACAAATGTCCTCATATAATCCATGAAAACCTCATTCATGAAAGCCTGAAATGAGGCTGGAGCATTAGTTAAACCAAAGGGCATAACTATGAACTCGTAATGGCCCTGGGGAGTTCAAAATGCAGTCTTGTGGAATCTGATTGGTAACCACTTCTCAAATGAAGCTTTGAAAATATCTTGCTACCATGTAATTCATCAAGCAATTCCTCAATGGGGAATTAATCTTTCATGGTGATGGCATGGTGTGCTCGATAATCCACGCAAAATCTCCAGGTATTGTCCCTTTTTTTCACCAGCAACACTGGAGAGGCATAAGAACTCACACTTGCCCTGAGAATACCACTTAACAGCATCTTCTTGACCTGATTTTCTATCTCAGCCTTTTGGATGTGGGGGTATCTGTAGGGCCTTACACTCACAGGCTCACTACCAGGTTTTAAGGGAATGTGGTGGTCGTGATTCCTCTTAGGAGGAAAAGGTTAGGCTAGTTGCTAAAGGCTTCGGCTTTACTCAAAGAAAAGACTTGATCCAAGGAACTATACAAGTATGGTGGGAGGGCTAAAAGTCTTTCACTTCACATATCAGATAGAGATCTACTTTTTATTCCATGGCCAGCTCAAGAAAGAGGCAGGATAGAAAGCATACATCTGAAAAGCCAGTAGGGTGGAAAGATGGTCTTTGAGTGCTGGCTAGATGAGATAAAGCATATCAGTAAGCGATTGAGGGACGACGAATGCCTACCCTAAGAATAGTATACCTTCTAGTGATTCGACCTGAAGTTACAGATTTATCTTATCTATAGAAAGAGGTTGGATTCCTTGTCCGACCATCCTATCCTCAAAAACAGCCTTCTAGCTCTTACCCTTCTGCCTTTCGAATACCCCTTCCTACTTCTTCATCCTAGCTCTCCAACTGATTGTCTTACTCCAGCTTTCATTTCAGTTACCGATTCGCCTATCCTATCCCTTCCGGCTGTCTAAAGTGAGAGTGGTTCTCTGCGCACAGTGTAAGATTCCGGTCTCGTAGGTAGCAGCATTCGTGCTTGCCTTTGCCGTGATTGTCCGTTGTTCCCTTGGTGCGCTATCATTGACGATGTAAATCTGTCCGTTCGAGAAAACATGTAGATCTCTTTCCATATCCTATCCCCGATTGTTACCCTATAAAGATGTGTCCCTTACTTTGACCCCTTTTCCGATTTATTAGTGTTGTCCCCCTTGCGTTCCCTCCCTTTGTGAAGAATCCCATTTCCCTTTTTCTCCACTCTTCTTTCTTCCTTTCTTATTCTCCTATTGGAAGTACCTAATCTGCTTTTTGAAATCTTTCCTTTCTTATACAAGATTCTATGGTCCTTCCCCTGTATATAAGTCTGTGCGATTTTTCCCCTGGCCGACGCTCCCCTTACTGGTATCAGTGCAAGGGCAATTACTACGGGTTGCCAAAGTTGTCTGGATGGATTGGAACGAAGGGATGAAGGAGGGCCGGCCTGCCAACAAGTAGACTGGAATAACTAGCTTCTAGTCCAACGAGCTAGAGCTCCAGCCCAAGCCTCCAAATTGAAGCTTCGGAGAGCCTTCTCCCATGCGATGAGATGAATTCTGTCTCTCCATCCAACACCAGACCGTGGACATCTCGCCCGAATTCCTTCAAGCCTAGCAGCCATTCCTTTCGGGACCCCGAGCAAGGAGGGAATAAAGGCAAGCTTTGAAGGGTGGATTTCATTAAAAACAAGGCCTTACCAGCTTGACCTAATAGGGCGGGCACCTTTCCAACCCGAAAGCTTCTTGCTGAATTTCTCTGTAACTGAATTCCAAAGTTCATCTCTTCATCTTCCCAGCATACCAAAATGAACCGAAATGGAATTGGCTATTGAACAGCCAAACATATTCCGGCCGGCCCTCATAGTGTGGATGGAGGATGAAGGAAGAACACCTTACTTCTTTCAAAAGACGGAAACAGAGTCATATTTTCCCACTAGCCTAACTAATGATTTTACCTCACTTTGTTGTATTGTATAGACAAGCCTGACTTTATAGATATGAATTTAGAAAAGAGTTCTAACTTACCTTCCTGACTGTGCTTCTTGCTTTTGGACCTATTTTCTATTTCTATTATAATGGTAAGACTGTAGTCTACTGCAACAGGAGAAAGGAAAGTAGGCCAATATTCATGATAAGACCCTCTTTACGCTCTCTCTTTCTGCTATCTCTTGTCAACGAATGAATTTACTACTTGTGTCACTGACATTCCATTAGCATGGTGGACTATAGACCGGCTTTCACGTTCACTCTATAGGAAGGGGACTTAGATTATCAATGACCCGTTGAATCAAGACTTAAGAGCTGAGGAAAGAACTATTGCATGTAAATTTCAAGAGGCTTGTCTAGATGAGGAGAGATTTTTACAACAGAAGTCTAAGGTTGATTGGTTGAAGGCGGGGGATGCTAATACTGCTTTTTTTCATATGTCCTTAAAAACGCGTAATCATAGAAGCAGGATTGATGTTATTAATGATTCTAATGGGAACGTTTTTGAGGGTAAGGATATTTCGATGGCTTTTGTCAATCATTATGAAAAGTTCTTGGGTTGCATTGGTGATATCTCGCTCATGCCTGCTCCTGATTTATTCGAGAAAGTGATTCCGCCGGATGTCGCTAATAATATGATTCGTCAAGTTACGGGAGATGAGATTAGGAGGGCTAAGTTTTCGATTGGCAATGATAAGGCGCCTGGCCCAGATGGCTTTACAGCTGCGTTTTTCAAGAGTGTGTGGCCAATTATTAGTAATGACGTTACTAATGCTATTTTGGATTTTTTTCAACACGGGGAGACTTCTTCAGGAGCTTAATCACACGCTTATTGTTCTTCTTCCTAAAGTTTCGTCGCCAACGGTGGTTAATGATTATCGGCCGATTGCTTGTTGTAACGTGCTTTATAAGTGTATTAGTAAAATTGTTTCGGATCGTGTTAAAGGAGCTCTGAAGGGTATTGTCAGTATTAACCAGTCAGCTTTCGTTCCGGGAAGAAAAATCTCAGACAATATCCTGCTTACTCAAGAGCTGATGCACAATTATAGTCGAAGTTGTGGTCCTCCGCGATGTGCTTTCAAGGTGGATATTCAAAAGGCCTATGATACTGTTGACTGGAATTTCCTGAGGAATGTTCTCTTAGGTTTCGGGTTTCATCAACGGATGGTGGAGTGGATTATGACTTGTGTGTCTACTACATCTTTCTCGATTTGTATTAATGGGGATGTTTTTGGTTACTTTAAAGGGAGACGGGGGTTAAGACAGGGGGATCCGTTGTCCCCGTACTTATTTACTCTGGTAATGGAGGTCCTCACGTGTATTTTGCAGCATGCTACTAGGATTGATACATCATTCAGATTCCATAATAAGTGTGAAAAACAGAAGATTATAAATCTTTGTTTCGCGGATGATTTGTTTCTTTTTGCTCGAGGGGATCTTGAATCAGCTAGGTGTATTATGAATTCTCTCTCAAAGTTCTCTAAAATGTCAGGTTTGGTTCCTAATGCTCACAAAAGTACTGGTTATTTTTGCAATGTGCCAAATCATGTTAAAAGGTCCATTATTCGTATTATGCCGTTTGAAGAGGGCTCGCTGCCTGTGAGGTATTTGGGGGTTCCCTTAATCTCGACTAGACTCCTTTACAAAGACTGCTCGGTTCTTTTAGAAAAATTGGAGAATCGTATTTTAAATTGGAGAAATAAACTTTTGTCGTTTGCTGGGAGATTGCAACTGATTATGTCGGTTCTGTCGTCCATGCATATCTACTGGTCCTCGGTTTTCATTCTTCCGGCTCATGTTACGTCGGATCTGGAGGCGAAAATGAGGAATTTCTTGTGGGCTCAAGGGGTGTTTCATAAAGGTAAAGCTAAAGCTTCTTGGAAAAGTATTTGCATCCCCAAAGAGGAGGGAGGTTTAGGCATTAAAAGGATTGGTGATATGAATAAATCTCTGATGGTCTCTCATATTTGGAGTATCTTAACCAAACGTGAATCTCTTTGGGTTTCTTGGGTGCACTCGTATAGGTTAAAAGGTCGGTCGTTTTGGGAGTGCAAAAGTCTTTCTAGTTGTTGTTGGAGCTGGCGAAAAATGTTACAATTACGGTCGATTATAAGAATGCATATATGGTCGAAAATTGGAAATGGAAGCAATGTGTCGGCTTGGTTTGATTATTGGTGCGAGGGGGGCCCGTTAGCTTCTTTCTTGAAGCCAAGGATGATATCCAATGCTGGTTTTTCCTTAGAGGCTTCGGTTAAGGATATTACGGAGAATGGTAGTTGGGTTTGGCCGGTGTCGTGGAGTGATTCATACCCGGTTCTTCATCAGGCTAACATACCTCCTCTTGATCCTCTTAAGTCCGATTCCTTTGCATGGAAGTTTGACAATGACTTGCATGATTATTCATCTAGCACCGTTTGGCATACTATTCGATACAGGGAGCCGATTGTATATTGGGCAAAGATAGTGTGGTTCTCTTATTGTATCCCGAGACACGCGTTTCTTATGTGGCTGATTATGCGTCGGAAGCTTTTGACTCAGGATAGAATATTGAAGTGGGACTTTTCTAGAAGAAAGAACATGAACATGATGTGCTGTCTTTTGTGTTATGAGAATTTTGATTCTCACAGTCATCTGTTCTTTGAATGTAAGCTGTCGTCTCATGTTTGGAGCATCGTTCAGGATAAAGCTGGCATGAATAACGTTAAGGATCAATGGTCGGATAGAGTTGGTTGGCTTTCTGAGCGAGCTAATTCAAAGTCTGCTGGGGATTATGTGAGTAGGCTGATTGTCTGTGACAACCCGAGTTTTCAAGGTCTCTATCCGACTTAACCATGTGCTTAATTGCAAAGTATGTTTATATATATATTTGGGGTGCAATATATTTGAGTATAAAAGGTAGAAATTTTTGGGAGATTCAAAGCCGTGGTAATTTGACTTGGAGTTGGCGAAAGATTTTATCTATTCGTCCGTTGGTCAGACCTTATGTTTGGAAGTTGATTGGGAGTGGTTCCCAGATAAATGCGTGGAGTGATAATTGGTGCTCGTGCAGTCCGATCCGAAACTTCATTACGCCAAGGAGAATTGCCCAAGCGGGTTTTAATTTGCAAACTACTGTTGCGGATCTTGTAGACGCTGATGGCAACTGGCGGTGGCCTCAGGCATGGTATGATTTATTTCCAGTACTCATAAATGTCATGGCTCATCCTCTTGTTCCTGATTCGGTTGACAGACTGGGATGGAAATCTGTGGAAGGAAAAATTGTGCATTTTAGCTCTTGGGTTGCATTATGAAAAGTTCTTGGGTTGCATTGGTGATATCTCGCTCATGCCTGCTCCTGATTTATTCGAGAAAGTGATTCCGCCGGATGTCGCTAATAATATGATTCGTCAAGTTACGGGAGATGAGATTAGGAGGGCTAAGTTTTCGATTGGCAATGATAAGGCGCCTGGCCCAGATGGCTTTACAGCTGCGTTTTTCAAGAGTGTGTGGCCAATTATTAGTAATGACGTTACTAATGCTATTTTGGATTTTTTTCAACACGGGGAGACTTCTTCAGGAGCTTAATCACACGCTTATTGTTCTTCTTCCTAAAGTTTCGTCGCCAACGGTGGTTAATGATTATCGGCCGATTGCTTGTTGTAACGTGCTTTATAAGTGTATTAGTAAAATTGTTTCGGATCGTGTTAAAGGAGCTCTGAAGGGTATTGTCAGTATTAACCAGTCAGCTTTCGTTCCGGGAAGAAAAATCTCAGACAATATCCTGCTTACTCAAGAGCTGATGCACAATTATAGTCGAAGTTGTGGTCCTCCGCGATGTGCTTTCAAGGTGGATATTCAAAAGGCCTATGATACTGTTGACTGGAATTTCCTGAGGAATGTTCTCTTAGGTTTCGGGTTTCATCAACGGATGGTGGAGTGGATTATGACTTGTGTGTCTACTACATCTTTCTCGATTTGTATTAATGGGGATGTTTTTGGTTACTTTAAAGGGAGACGGGGGTTAAGACAGGGGGATCCGTTGTCCCCGTACTTATTTACTCTGGTAATGGAGGTCCTCACGTGTATTTTGCAGCATGCTACTAGGATTGATACATCATTCAGATTCCATAATAAGTGTGAAAAACAGAAGATTATAAATCTTTGTTTCGCGGATGATTTGTTTCTTTTTGCTCGAGGGGATCTTGAATCAGCTAGGTGTATTATGAATTCTCTCTCAAAGTTCTCTAAAATGTCAGGTTTGGTTCCTAATGCTCACAAAAGTACTGGTTATTTTTGCAATGTGCCAAATCATGTTAAAAGGTCCATTATTCGTATTATGCCGTTTGAAGAGGGCTCGCTGCCTGTGAGGTATTTGGGGGTTCCCTTAATCTCGACTAGACTCCTTTACAAAGACTGCTCGGTTCTTTTAGAAAAATTGGAGAATCGTATTTTAAATTGGAGAAATAAACTTTTGTCGTTTGCTGGGAGATTGCAACTGATTATGTCGGTTCTGTCGTCCATGCATATCTACTGGTCCTCGGTTTTCATTCTTCCGGCTCATGTTACGTCGGATCTGGAGGCGAAAATGAGGAATTTCTTGTGGGCTCAAGGGGTGTTTCATAAAGGTAAAGCTAAAGCTTCTTGGAAAAGTATTTGCATCCCCAAAGAGGAGGGAGGTTTAGGCATTAAAAGGATTGGTGATATGAATAAATCTCTGATGGTCTCTCATATTTGGAGTATCTTAACCAAACGTGAATCTCTTTGGGTTTCTTGGGTGCACTCGTATAGGTTAAAAGGTCGGTCGTTTTGGGAGTGCAAAAGTCTTTCTAGTTGTTGTTGGAGCTGGCGAAAAATGTTACAATTACGGTCGATTATAAGAATGCATATATGGTCGAAAATTGGAAATGGAAGCAATGTGTCGGCTTGGTTTGATTATTGGTGCGAGGGGGGCCCGTTAGCTTCTTTCTTGAAGCCAAGGATGATATCCAATGCTGGTTTTTCCTTAGAGGCTTCGGTTAAGGATATTACGGAGAATGGTAGTTGGGTTTGGCCGGTGTCGTGGAGTGATTCATACCCGGTTCTTCATCAGGCTAACATACCTCCTCTTGATCCTCTTAAGTCCGATTCCTTTGCATGGAAGTTTGACAATGACTTGCATGATTATTCATCTAGCACCGTTTGGCATACTATTCGATACAGGGAGCCGATTGTATATTGGGCAAAGATAGTGTGGTTCTCTTATTGTATCCCGAGACACGCGTTTCTTATGTGGCTGATTATGCGTCGGAAGCTTTTGACTCAGGATAGAATATTGAAGTGGGACTTTTCTAGAAGAAAGAACATGAACATGATGTGCTGTCTTTTGTGTTATGAGAATTTTGATTCTCACAGTCATCTGTTCTTTGAATGTAAGCTGTCGTCTCATGTTTGGAGCATCGTTCAGGATAAAGCTGGCATGAATAACGTTAAGGATCAATGGTCGGATAGAGTTGGTTGGCTTTCTGAGCGAGCTAATTCAAAGTCTGCTGGGGATTATGTGAGTAGGCTGATTGTCTGTGACAACCCGAGTTTTCAAGGTCTCTATCCGACTTAACCATGTGCTTAATTGCAAAGTATGTTTATATATATATTTGGGGTGCAATATATTTGAGTATAAAAGGTAGAAATTTTTGGGAGATTCAAAGCCGTGGTAATTTGACTTGGAGTTGGCGAAAGATTTTATCTATTCGTCCGTTGGTCAGACCTTATGTTTGGAAGTTGATTGGGAGTGGTTCCCAGACAAATGCGTGGAGTGATAATTGGTGCTCGTGCAGTCCGATCCGAAACTTCATTACGCCAAGGAGAATTGCCCAAGCGGGTTTTAATTTGCAAACTACTGTTGCGGATCTTGTAGACGCTGATGGCAACTGGCGGTGGCCTCAGGCATGGTATGATTTATTTCCAGTACTCATAAATGTCATGGCTCATCCTCTTGTTCCTGATTCGGTTGACAGACTGGGATGGAAATCTGTGGAAGGAAAAATTGTGCATTTTAGCTCTTGGGTTGCATTATGAAAAGTTCTTGGGTTGCATTGGTGATATCTCGCTCATGCCTGCTCCTGATTTATTCGAGAAAGTGATTCCGCCGGATGTCGCTAATAATATGATTCGTCAAGTTACGGGAGATGAGATTAGGAGGGCTAAGTTTTCGATTGGCAATGATAAGGCGCCTGGCCCAGATGGCTTTACAGCTGCGTTTTTCAAGAGTGTGTGGCCAATTATTAGTAATGACGTTACTAATGCTATTTTGGATTTTTTTCAACACGGGGAGACTTCTTCAGGAGCTTAATCACACGCTTATTGTTCTTCTTCCTAAAGTTTCGTCGCCAACGGTGGTTAATGATTATCGGCCGATTGCTTGTTGTAACGTGCTTTATAAGTGTATTAGTAAAATTGTTTCGGATCGTGTTAAAGGAGCTCTGAAGGGTATTGTCAGTATTAACCAGTCAGCTTTCGTTCCGGGAAGAAAAATCTCAGACAATATCCTGCTTACTCAAGAGCTGATGCATAATTATAGTCGAAGTTGTGGTCCTCCGCGATGTGCTTTCAAGGTGGATATTCAAAAGGCCTATGATACTGTTGACTGGAATTTCCTGAGGAATGTTCTCTTAGGTTTCGGGTTTCATCAACGGATGGTGGAGTGGATTATGACTTGTGTGTCTACTACATCTTTCTCGATTTGTATTAATGGGGATGTTTTTGGTTACTTTAAAGGGAGACGGGGGTTAAGACAGGGGGATCCGTTGTCCCCGTACTTATTTACTCTGGTAATGGAGGTCCTCACGTGTATTTTGCAGCATGCTACTAGGATTGATACATCATTCAGATTCCATAATAAGTGTGAAAAACAGAAGATTATAAATCTTTGTTTCGCGGATGATTTGTTTCTTTTTGCTCGAGGGGATCTTGAATCAGCTAGGTGTATTATGAATTCTCTCTCAAAGTTCTCTAAAATGTCAGGTTTGGTTCCTAATGCTCACAAAAGTACTGGTTATTTTTGCAATGTGCCAAATCATGTTAAAAGGTCCATTATTCGTATTATGCCGTTTGAAGAGGGCTCGCTGCCTGTGAGGTATTTGGGGGTTCCCTTAATCTCGACTAGACTCCTTTACAAAGACTGCTCGGTTCTTTTAGAAAAATTGGAGAATCGTATTTTAAATTGGAGAAATAAACTTTTGTCGTTTGCTGGGAGATTGCAACTGATTATGTCGGTTCTGTCGTCCATGCATATCTACTGGTCCTCGGTTTTCATTCTTCCGGCTCATGTTACGTCGGATCTGGAGGCGAAAATGAGGAATTTCTTGTGGGCTCAAGGGGTGTTTCATAAAGGTAAAGCTAAAGCTTCTTGGAAAAGTATTTGCATCCCCAAAGAGGAGGGAGGTTTAGGCATTAAAAGGATTGGTGATATGAATAAATCTCTGATGGTCTCTCATATTTGGAGTATCTTAACCAAACGTGAATCTCTTTGGGTTTCTTGGGTGCACTCGTATAGGTTAAAAGGTCGGTCGTTTTGGGAGTGCAAAAGTCTTTCTAGTTGTTGTTGGAGCTGGCGAAAAATGTTACAATTACGGTCGATTATAAGAATGCATATATGGTCGAAAATTGGAAATGGAAGCAATGTGTCGGCTTGGTTTGATTATTGGTGCGAGGGGGGCCCGTTAGCTTCTTTCTTGAAGCCAAGGATGATATCCAATGCTGGTTTTTCCTTAGAGGCTTCGGTTAAGGATATTACGGAGAATGGTAGTTGGGTTTGGCCGGTGTCGTGGAGTGATTCATACCCGGTTCTTCATCAGGCTAACATACCTCCTCTTGATCCTCTTAAGTCCGATTCCTTTGCATGGAAGTTTGACAATGACTTGCATGATTATTCATCTAGCACCGTTTGGCATACTATTCGATACAGGGAGCCGATTGTATATTGGGCAAAGATAGTGTGGTTCTCTTATTGTATCCCGAGACACGCGTTTCTTATGTGGCTGATTATGCGTCGGAAGCTTTTGACTCAGGATAGAATATTGAAGTGGGACTTTTCTAGAAGAAAGAACATGAACATGATGTGCTGTCTTTTGTGTTATGAGAATTTTGATTCTCACAGTCATCTGTTCTTTGAATGTAAGCTGTCGTCTCATGTTTGGAGCATCGTTCAGGATAAAGCTGGCATGAATAACGTTAAGGATCAATGGTCGGATAGAGTTGGTTGGCTTTCTGAGCGAGCTAATTCAAAGTCTGCTGGGGATTATGTGAGTAGGCTGATTGTCTGTGACAACCCGAGTTTTCAAGGTCTCTATCCGACTTAACCATGTGCTTAATTGCAAAGTATGTTTATATATATATTTGGGGTGCAATATATTTGAGTATAAAAGGTAGAAATTTTTGGGAGATTCAAAGCCGTGGTAATTTGACTTGGAGTTGGCGAAAGATTTTATCTATTCGTCCGTTGGTCAGACCTTATGTTTGGAAGTTGATTGGGAGTGGTTCCCAGACAAATGCGTGGAGTGATAATTGGTGCTCGTGCAGTCCGATCCGAAACTTCATTACGCCAAGGAGAATTGCCCAAGCGGGTTTTAATTTGCAAACTACTGTTGCGGATCTTGTAGACGCTGATGGCAACTGGCGGTGGCCTCAGGCATGGTATGATTTATTTCCAGTACTCATAAATGTCATGGCTCATCCTCTTGTTCCTGATTCGGTTGACAGACTGGGATGGAAATCTGTGGAAGGAAAAATTGTGCATTTTAGCTCTTGGGTTGCATTATGAAAAGTTCTTGGGTTGCATTGGTGATATCTCGCTCATGCCTGCTCCTGATTTATTCGAGAAAGTGATTCCGCCGGATGTCGCTAATAATATGATTCGTCAAGTTACGGGAGATGAGATTAGGAGGGCTAAGTTTTCGATTGGCAATGATAAGGCGCCTGGCCCAGATGGCTTTACAGCTGCGTTTTTCAAGAGTGTGTGGCCAATTATTAGTAATGACGTTACTAATGCTATTTTGGATTTTTTTCAACACGGGGAGACTTCTTCAGGAGCTTAATCACACGCTTATTGTTCTTCTTCCTAAAGTTTCGTCGCCAACGGTGGTTAATGATTATCGGCCGATTGCTTGTTGTAACGTGCTTTATAAGTGTATTAGTAAAATTGTTTCGGATCGTGTTAAAGGAGCTCTGAAGGGTATTGTCAGTATTAACCAGTCAGCTTTCGTTCCGGGAAGAAAAATCTCAGACAATATCCTGCTTACTCAAGAGCTGATGCACAATTATAGTCGAAGTTGTGGTCCTCCGCGATGTGCTTTCAAGGTGGATATTCAAAAGGCCTATGATACTGTTGACTGGAATTTCCTGAGGAATGTTCTCTTAGGTTTCGGGTTTCATCAACGGATGGTGGAGTGGATTATGACTTGTGTGTCTACTACATCTTTCTCGATTTGTATTAATGGGGATGTTTTTGGTTACTTTAAAGGGAGACGGGGGTTAAGACAGGGGGATCCGTTGTCCCCGTACTTATTTACTCTGGTAATGGAGGTCCTCACGTGTATTTTGCAGCATGCTACTAGGATTGATACATCATTCAGATTCCATAATAAGTGTGAAAAACAGAAGATTATAAATCTTTGTTTCGCGGATGATTTGTTTCTTTTTGCTCGAGGGGATCTTGAATCAGCTAGGTGTATTATGAATTCTCTCTCAAAGTTCTCTAAAATGTCAGGTTTGGTTCCTAATGCTCACAAAAGTACTGGTTATTTTTGCAATGTGCCAAATCATGTTAAAAGGTCCATTATTCGTATTATGCCGTTTGAAGAGGGCTCGCTGCCTGTGAGGTATTTGGGGGTTCCCTTAATCTCGACTAGACTCCTTTACAAAGACTGCTCGGTTCTTTTAGAAAAATTGGAGAATCGTATTTTAAATTGGAGAAATAAACTTTTGTCGTTTGCTGGGAGATTGCAACTGATTATGTCGGTTCTGTCGTCCATGCATATCTACTGGTCCTCGGTTTTCATTCTTCCGGCTCATGTTACGTCGGATCTGGAGGCGAAAATGAGGAATTTCTTGTGGGCTCAAGGGGTGTTTCATAAAGGTAAAGCTAAAGCTTCTTGGAAAAGTATTTGCATCCCCAAAGAGGAGGGAGGTTTAGGCATTAAAAGGATTGGTGATATGAATAAATCTCTGATGGTCTCTCATATTTGGAGTATCTTAACCAAACGTGAATCTCTTTGGGTTTCTTGGGTGCACTCGTATAGGTTAAAAGGTCGGTCGTTTTGGGAGTGCAAAAGTCTTTCTAGTTGTTGTTGGAGCTGGCGAAAAATGTTACAATTACGGTCGATTATAAGAATGCATATATGGTCGAAAATTGGAAATGGAAGCAATGTGTCGGCTTGGTTTGATTATTGGTGCGAGGGGGGCCCGTTAGCTTCTTTCTTGAAGCCAAGGATGATATCCAATGCTGGTTTTTCCTTAGAGGCTTCGGTTAAGGATATTACGGAGAATGGTAGTTGGGTTTGGCCGGTGTCGTGGAGTGATTCATACCCGGTTCTTCATCAGGCTAACATACCTCCTCTTGATCCTCTTAAGTCCGATTCCTTTGCATGGAAGTTTGACAATGACTTGCATGATTATTCATCTAGCACCGTTTGGCATACTATTCGATACAGGGAGCCGATTGTATATTGGGCAAAGATAGTGTGGTTCTCTTATTGTATCCCGAGACACGCGTTTCTTATGTGGCTGATTATGCGTCGGAAGCTTTTGACTCAGGATAGAATATTGAAGTGGGACTTTTCTAGAAGAAAGAACATGAACATGATGTGCTGTCTTTTGTGTTATGAGAATTTTGATTCTCACAGTCATCTGTTCTTTGAATGTAAGCTGTCGTCTCATGTTTGGAGCATCGTTCAGGATAAAGCTGGCATGAATAACGTTAAGGATCAATGGTCGGATAGAGTTGGTTGGCTTTCTGAGCGAGCTAATTCAAAGTCTGCTGGGGATTATGTGAGTAGGCTGATTGTCTGTGACAACCCGAGTTTTCAAGGTCTCTATCCGACTTAACCATGTGCTTAATTGCAAAGTATGTTTATATATATATTTGGGGTGCAATATATTTGAGTATAAAAGGTAGAAATTTTTGGGAGATTCAAAGCCGTGGTAATTTGACTTGGAGTTGGCGAAAGATTTTATCTATTCGTCCGTTGGTCAGACCTTATGTTTGGAAGTTGATTGGGAGTGGTTCCCAGACAAATGCGTGGAGTGATAATTGGTGCTCGTGCAGTCCGATCCGAAACTTCATTACGCCAAGGAGAATTGCCCAAGCGGGTTTTAATTTGCAAACTACTGTTGCGGATCTTGTAGACGCTGATGGCAACTGGCGGTGGCCTCAGGCATGGTATGATTTATTTCCAGTACTCATAAATGTCATGGCTCATCCTCTTGTTCCTGATTCGGTTGACAGACTGGGATGGTTTACTGCGACGCATCAATTCAGGGTCTTGGTTGTGTATTGATGCAACGGGATAAAGTTATTGCGTACGCCTCACGCCAACTCAAAGTTCATGAAAGGAACTACACTACGCACGATTTAGAGCTGGGAGCTGTTGTCTTTGCACTTAAGATATGGAGACATTACCTGTACGGTACCAAGTGCGCCATCTACACCGATCACAGGAGTCTCGAGCATATCTTCAAACAGAAGGAACTGAATATGCGACAACGACGATGGGTCGAGCTACTGAATGACTACGAATGCTCGATCAGGTACCACCCAGGCAAAGCCAATGTTGTGGCTGACGCCCTCAGTCGAAAGGACACTACGCCTAAGCGCGTACGAGCTTTACAACTCACTATTCAATCTAGTCTTCCTGCACAGATACGAGATGCTCAGGTGGAAGCATTGAAACCAGAAAACATCAGGGCTGAAGCCCTACGCAGCTCAAGGCAACGATTAGAACAAAAGGAAGACGGTGCTTACTATGTAACAGGACGCATTTGGGTCCCACTCTATGGCAACCTACGAGAGCTTGTGATGGATGAGGCACACAAGTCTCGCTACTCAGTACATCCTGGTTCGGATAAGATGTACCACGATATCAGAACTACGTGTTGGTGGCCTAGCATGAAAGCTCACATAGCAACTTACGTTAGCAAGTGCTTGACTTGTGTGAGAGTCAAGACTGAATATCAGAAACCATCAGGCCTACTCCAACAACCAGAGATACCACAATGGAAATGGGAGCAAATTTCCATGGATTTTGTTACTGGTCTGCCTAGATCTCAACGTGGAAATGATACTATTTGGGTGATCGTGGATCGACTCACAAAGTCTGCACACTTTTTGGCCATCAAGGAAACGGATAAGTTCTCCACCCTAGCAGACGTTTATCTTAAGGAAGTGGTTTCGAGGCACGGGGTGCCCACCTCTATTAATTCCGACCGTGATGCACGTTTCACTTCAGAACTTTGGCAAGCGATGCACAAATCTTTTGGCTCACGCTTAGACATGAGCACAACTTATCATCCACAGACGGATGGGCAGTCTGAACGTACCATCCAAACCCTTGAAGACATGCTTAGGGCATGTGTGATTGACTTTGGCAACGGCTGTGAAAAGCATCTGCCACTCGTGGAATTTTCGTATAATAACAGCTACCACACTAGCATTAAAGCTGCTCCGTTTGAGGCATTGTACGGGCGTAAATGCCGATCACCTCTTTGTTGGGCAGAGGTGGGTGATACTCAAATCACGGGCCCAGAACTTGTAGTAGACACAACAGAAAGGATTGCTCAGATACGACAACGCATGGTGGCAGCTCACGACCGTCAGAAAGCATACGCTAATAAACGCAGGAAACCACTCGAGTTCCAAGTTGGGGATCGAGTGCTACTCAAAGTTTCACCCTGGAAGGGTGTGGTTCATTTTAGCAAACGAGGCAAACTTAACCCGCGATACGTTGGACCTTTCGAAATCATAGAGAAAATAGGCAGGGTGGCCTACAAACTGAATCTACCAACAGAACACAGTGGAGTTCACAACGTTTTCCACGTGTCGAATCTGAAGAAGTGTCTGTCAGATGAGACCCTCATAGTTCCTTTGAAGGAACTCACTATTGACGATCAGTTGCGATTCGTCGAGGAACCAGTTGAAATCATGGACCGGGATGTTAAGGTCCTCAAGCGCACTAGAATTCCTCTTGTTCGAGTTCGTTGGAACTCACGTCGTGGCCCAGAGTTCACCTGGGAACGCGAAGACCAAATGAAACAAAAGTATCCCCAATTGTTCGAAAACATTACAACCACTACTGAGGCTGAAGCTACTGCGGAATTTCGGGACGAAATTCCAGATCAATGGGGGGAGGATGTGACACCCCAGGAAAACCAGGAAAAACCATGCAACTTAACTAGCTTCCTCAGTGAGCACGTACCAAATTTCGGGACGAAATTTCTTTCAAGTTGGGGATAATGTGACAACCCGAGTTTTCAAGGTCTCTATCCGACTTAACCATGTGCTTAATTGCAAAGTATGTTTATATATATATATTTGGGGTGCAATATATTTGAGTATATGTTAATAATGTGTCTTGTGTTAATTGGTGTTTTATAATTAAATATGGATCAATTGAGCCCAACAAGTAGTTTGGCATGTATCCATGGTTTCGACCCAAGCTAGGTAGCCGAGATAAATTACTGATCGGCCCAATGGTGTTGTGTGTGTAGCACTTAGCTTGGCCCATGTGCATGTTAATTAGCTTATAGATAATCGGCCCACTAATGTTGTTCAATCTATAACTAATACGTATAATTCACATGCCTCACAAATTGCATCACAACAAAGCACAACATAATAAAACCCTATTTCTCATTGGTGTGTGCGACGGCATAGCAGACCCCCCCCCCCCTCACGAGATAGTATCCTGTTATCCAGAAACTTGGTTAGTGAATCCATGCTATGATTATTATTGTTTGATTATTTTGTTATGTGTTGATGTTTAATGGTGATATTATATGATCGATTCAATCGTATGTGATCTTATGTGCAATTGTGTGATATGTGAGTTATAATTAAATTGGATGTAACAGTGGCAAACGGTCCAATAGAATTGGGGTTAAATGGTTGTAAAGGGTAGATAACATTGAAAATAGAAAGTGGTGGCCATGTGGGTATTTGAAGTTTTGACATAGTCAAACCATGTGCACGTTTAATGTGTATTGTCAGATTAGGTAAAGATGAATTTCATGTGGAATAAATCAAGTGATGATGTCTTCTTGTTGTGGTTGGAATATGTGTTACATATGAGCCGAATGATTGTTTAGTTGAATTATGTGTTTTGTTAATTAACTAGATTACTTGAATGTAATGAAAGTGAACATATGGTAAGGAACCCTGCATACGCATATAAACAGAATGGTTGGAGTATGTTAATGATAAATAATCGATGGATTGGGTAGTGATTTTTGCTTAACACATGTTAGGTTAGACTAGCAAATTATTGGGCCGCACCTCTTCTCTGCTTATGTGGGTCGACAAGATTGTGGGCTGATTGGTATGATTATATAAACATAAGCTGTTGGTATTTGATAACATTGAATCATCATTAGTAATAATTGGGCTGGACATCAGTTAACATTAACGATTAGTTGGTTGGGCCGAGACTGTTGGGCTTCACACACACACTTGCTGTACACGTGAATTGGGCTGTGAATCTTGGGTGAAACATACTTGCATGTTAAGAACCGTTTACATGGATTTATGGGTGGTGTAGATGAACAGTAGGTGAGCTATATGTTTATTCTATGATTCTAGGATGTATGTTAAAAGGTTGGATTGCATGAATGAATGTGCTAGCCATATGTGTTGTTATTTGCATAGTACATATAGAGGATGTATGATTTGGAACTACAAACTGATAGATAATGATAACCATGTTAGGGTTGGTCGGTCAACGGTAAACACGTAACTAATCTTACCGAGCAAACCAAGGTGAGTTCACACTTTCTCCAAAGCATGGGATTCCCAGGGGTTGGGAATGGGTTTAAGGAACATGGATTCCTCGTCCTTTCTTGGGTAGGACAGTACTGGTTCAGGAATATAATTCCTCGTCCTCATGGACAGTTAACTTTTACTAGACCAAAACTCTATCACGAAGTCCCTCCTTTTTATATCGACTTAATCGTCGGGCCAATGGCGAGCGGGTCATTAGTTAGATAGCGCTATTTAGGTCTGACAAGCCTCACACCGTACCGCAGAGGACGGGCGTGAACTAATGGATCTGGGCACGTCAATGATGATAGACATTGACAGTTCAGGGCACATAAACATGACTACAGTCAGCAGTCGATATGGTAACGAGTCTAGTAGTATACATGGGGTAGCCCCCACGGCCGAAAAGCCAGATAACTAAACATGGGGTAGCCCCCACGGCTGGATGGCCAGAGTAAATGGGTTAAACAAATCACGTTTTCAACTATGGGGTAACCCCCACGGCAGGATGCCAGCTAAATGGAAACTGTTTTCGAAACAACTTAAAACGAACACCCAACTGTGAACTCGCTCAACATTATTGTTGACTCGTTACTACATGCTTTGTAGGTCAATAGGTACTTAGCTGGAGCTTGCAGGGGGAAGAGTCATTGTGGGACATGGACAGCTGTGTGCCATGTTAAACTTTGAATCATTTAAACTTATACTTTGGTTTTGTAAACCATATGTTCGTTTAGTAACCCATATATCGTATGTACTTGAATCGCAGTCTCCTAGACATGTGTGCGAAGATTGTGGTGTGTTTCCCAAGTTTTCTAGACTAGGTATATTTGTATCGCAGCCCACCCGGCATGTGTGCGAAGTTTAGAGTATGGTTCGCAGCCATTCCAGGCATGTGTGCGAAGATTTAGAGTATGGTTCGCAGCCATTCCAGGCATGTGTGCGAAGATTTGTTCTATTATCGCAGCCATTCCCGGCGTGTGTGCGAAGAGAAGTATATGTATCACTAGTCTAGCAGTACCTACCAATAACCTTCCTCTCCCGAGGCCTATGGTATGTAATTCCGATAACAATTTAAGCATAAGTAATCATCCAATCCCATTCCCAACCCCGGGAATCCCATGCCTTGGTAAGAGTCTGAACTCACCTTGGTTTGCTCGGTATGCTAAGTTAAGTGCTCACAATTTATCAGTCAAGTCCTATATTTATGCACGTATGTTCAGTCAGTACATGTTCGTAAAGTTTCACATATAACTAACATCACAGTAATATCACAGAGTGTGCCTAGCAGTTAGCATCCTTTATCATGTAAACAGCTAATCCAATTCATGCAAATTCATCTTTCACATCATAGCTTTCTCAGTCCATTCTGACAAGGTTATCCACTAACAGACTCAACAGAAGTAATAGACTTAGCAGAGTTTATATATCAACAGAATTAATGAACTGAGTAAATAAACCAACATGGTTACTTACTTAACAAAGTTACTTAATTAACAGGGTTAATAAACTAATCATCATTTACAACTTTAACAGAGTTTACAAACTAGTAGAGTTAACGGACTAACAGATAGCAACTAACAGAGTTATTGCTTAACAAGTTTAACAAACTGAATAAATAACTAACAGGGTTACATAATTAACAGAATTAACTAACAAGGTTGACTGTGCAAAACATTTCCACGAAATCCTGAGTGGCGAAATCACTAGTGCCGAAATCCCAATTGTGGCGAAAACACTAGTGCCGAAATCCCCTAGTGTTTTCGTTGCTGTAGTGTTTTCGTCGGCCCATCATCATCAATAACAGTTTCATAATCATCAACCCTAAATGCATCCTAACTGTTACGTCGTCTTCATCATTCAATTATCATTCAATCATTAGCAGGTTGTTTATGATTATCAAGACTTGACATATGGTTAAACACAAAACCCATAATCAACCAGTTATCTATCATCTACCATTCTTATGGTCATAAGCTTCAAAAACACAGTTAATACAACAACAGGGAACCCTAGATACAACCTATCAGTTACATGATCAAAACATCATTCTCATCATTTGATTGTCAAACAGTCATTAGTGAGTTATTGGAATCATCAAGTATTCATCATACAACATATAGCCGATCTTATCATTCATAACAGAATCATAGCACTATGAACATCCATTAGTTAATTTAAATGTGAAAACACTAACCGAACAAAGAACGATCCAACCCAAAGTATCTGACTTCGAATAAGGGGAGGCAGCCGTCGGGTTTCAAAGAACAGCGAGAGAGAGAAGGAGAGGTGATGTGATTAGGGTTTGCCAAATAACAGACTTCGTGTAAAGGTTATGAACAATAACAAGACCCTATTTCTAATCACTACTGGGCCAAAGCCCATTTGTTGTTTTCGTTGGACATGTGGTGGGCGAAATCACCTTGTGTTTTCAGTAAGGTGTGGGTGATGAAAACATGAAGTGTTTTCAGTTGGGATGTGATTTCGTGAGAGGTGTTTGGCAAAGTTTCACATTTTACATAAACAATCATAATATTAAGTCTAATTATATCATTATCACAAATATATAAATTACATACACACTTATGTAATGCACACCAAACATATATAAACACACTTCGCAAATAAGTACAAGGTTAAGTCGGATAGGAACCTTGAAAACTCGGGTTGTCACATTATCCCCAACTTGAAAGAAATTTCGTCCCGAAATTTAGCATGCGGTTACTGAGGAAGCTAGTTGTGTTGTGTAGTTTCCTGGGGTGTCACATCATCCCCCCGTTGATTTGGAATTTCGTCCCGAAATTCTGTAGTAGCTTCAGCCTCAGTAGTGGTTGCACTGTTTCCGAATAACTGGGGATACTTGAGTTTCATTTGATCTTCGCGTTCCCAGGTGATCTCTGGGCCACGACGGGAGTTCCAACGAACTCGAACAAGAGGTATTCTAGTGTGCTTGAGGACCTTAACATCCCGGTCCGTGATTTCAACTGGTTCCTCGACGAATCGCAACTGCTCGTCGATAGTGAGTTCCTTCAAAGGAACTATGAGGGTCTCATCTGACAGACACTTCTTCAAATTCGACACGTGGAAAACGTTGTGAACTGCACTGAGTTCAGCTGGTAGGTTTAGTCTGTAGGCCACCCTGCCTATCTTCTCAATAATTTCGAACGGTCCGACATATCGCGGATTGAGCTTGCCTCGTTTTCCAAAACGAACAACACCCTTCCAGGGTGAGACTTTGAGTAGCACTCGATCCCCAACCTGGAACTCGAGTAGTTTCCTGTCTTTATCGGCGTATGCTTTCTGACGGTCACGAGCTGCCGCCATTCGTTGTCGTATTTGAGCAATTCGTTCTGTTGTGTCTACCATAAGTTCTGGACCAGTGATCTGACTATCTCCCACCTCTGCCCAACAAAGAGGTGACCGGCATTTACGCCCGTACAATGCCTCAAATGGAGCAGCTTTAATGCTGGTGTGGTAGCTGTTATTGTACGAAAATTCCACAAGTGGCAGATGCTTTTCCCAGCCGTTGCCAAAGTCAATTACACATGCCCTAAGCATGTCTTCAAGGGTCTGGATGGTGCGTTCAGACTGCCCATCCATTTGCGGGTGATAAGCCGTGCTCATATCTAACCGAGAGCGAAAAGATTTGCGCATTGCTTGCCACAGTTCTGAAGTAAAACGTGCATCACGATCAGAGATAATGGAGGTTGGCACCCCGTGCCTTGAAACCACTTCTTTTAAGTAGATGTCTGCTAATGTAGAGAACTTGTCTGTTTTTTTTTTATAGCCAAGAAGTGTGCAGACTTTGTGAGTCGATCCACGATCACCCAAATAGTATCATTCCCACGTTGAGATCTAGGCAGGCCAGTAACAAAATCCATGGAAATTTACTCCCATTTCCATTGTGGTATCTCTGGTTGTTGAAGTAGGCCTGATGGTTTCTGATATTCCGTCTTGAGTCTCGCACAAGTCAAGCACTTGCTAACGTAAGTGGCTATGTGAGCTTTCATGCTAGGCCACCAATATGTAGTTCTCAAGTCGTGGTACATCTTATCCGAACCAGGATGTACTGAGTAGCGAGACTTATGAGCTTCATCCATTACAAGCTCGCGTAAGTTGCCATAGAGTGGGACCCAAATGCGTCATGTTACATAGTAAGCGCCGTCTGCCTTTTGTTCCAGCCGTTGTCTTGATCCGCGTAGGGCTTCAGCCCTGACGTTTTCTGGTTTCAATGCTTCTACCTGAGCATCTCGTATCTGTGAAGGAAGGCTAGACTGAATTGTGAGTTGCAACGCTCGTACACGCCTAGGTGTAGTATCCTTTCGACTGAGGGCGTCAGCCACCACATTGGCTTTGCCCGGATGGTACTTTATAGCACATTCGTAATCATTCAGTAATTCGACCCATCGACGTTGTCGCATGTTCAACTCTTTCTGCTTGAAGATATGCTCGAGACTCCTGTGATCAGTGTAGATGGTGCACTTAGTACCGTACAGGTAATGTCGCCATATCTTGAGTGCAAAAACAACATCTCCCAGCTCTAAGTCATGTGTAGTGTAGTTCCTTTCATGAACTTTAAGTTGGCGTGAGGCGTAGGCTATAACTTTATCCCGTTGCATCAATACACAACCAAGACCCTGAATTGATGCGTCGCAGTAAACCACAAAGTCATCTGTGCCCTCTGGCAATGAAAGGATAGGTGCGCTACAAAGTCTATCCTTTAAGTGCTGAAATGCTGTTTCCTGTGCATCACCCCAACGATAGGTGACACCTTTCTGAGTTAGCGATGTAAGAGGTTGCGCAATCTTGGAGAAATCTTTAATAAACCTTCTGTAGTAACCTGCCAAGCCCAAGAATTGGCGGGTTTCTGTTGGTGTACGGGGTGCAGGCCAGTTCTTGATCGAATCTACTTTGGATGGATCAACATGAATCCCATCCTTGTTCACCACGTGGCCTAGGAAATGGACTTAACGAAGCCATAAGTCGCATTTCGAAAACTTGGCGTACAGTTGTTCCGTTCGAAGGAGTTCCAGAATAAGTCGTAAATGATGCTCGTGTTCCTCCTGACTCTTCGAATAGATCAGGATGTCATCGATGAGAGCAAGTGACACATTCATTTGGTTAGTCTAGGTTCGCACATCGAGTCTGAGAATCTATATCGGTCGTGTCAAGTTCAAAGATCAGTACTTGTGGTATCATCCCAGGTATAGCCCAATGCTCATCGAGTAATATGCGTAGAGTATAACTGGTCCAAGCAAGTGCCCGCGGGGATTGTTTGTTAGTATCACTGAATCCCAAAAGTATATCATGCGTTGGTGTGGCAACATAAGAAAGAGTAGTCTCATCGGTGGGTAATCGTTTAAGAATCCACAACAGGGGTTTACTAGATATTGAATGTACAGCTGGCTGCACGCCAGTTGGGTATAGTTAAGATAGAGTATGTCGTTGACTACATATTGTTGTCACGGGGTTAAATCAATCAGAACACAAAAAAAAAAAACTTAACATAGCAGTATGGTTATTGTAGAATCGCGTAGCGTTAAGTTTCACTGTGACTCCCACTAGGAGCCATTGGATTCGCCCCCATGTGAAGGAGGGATAATTTACCTCAATTCATGAACTTAGGTATGTGTTTCATCAAGTAAGCAACCAAGTCAGGGGGTTTCCTTATGTCGTGTCATTGAGTCCCAAGTACGTCTGCGTATTCATGAGGTTCCAAGGAAAGACGTGTAAACGCATTCAAGAGAGTATAATCGTATCAACATTACACCACCATTCTCAAGGTTTCGTGAAGTGATCACCAGTGATCAGGAGTCTACCCTTCTAAATTCTCTAAGCTAGAGAGTGGTTCGTTTCAGTGGCTCGTCCTGGAGGGATGAGAGCGTAGCGTTGCTGTGGTACGGGTGTGATGGTTTGCTCTAAGCCAATGGTAGGAAGCGGACATACTAGTCATCAATAATCATGAGCCGGTGTAAGAGTTAGTGCAGAGATTTTGTATATGCAAGAAAACTATAATAAAATAAGGTACGTCTCTTGTAGTGTAAGGTGGGTCATGCAAATGTATAATTTATCGCGCTTGCTGGCAGGTTGACTGATCCATACTCTGTCCCTAAATGTCTTGAAAACCATTTCACCAGTAATGACATCCATTCGCTAAGTTGGGTATACGATAGAGTTAGTCAATTAGGGTAAAAATGAACCATCCAACACGGTAGTAAGGTAGTCTCGTGAAAGTCGTGGTTTGGTTGTTGGCGTTTCATTAAATTGGTTGCCAATCGAAACAACAGGGAGTTACTGAGGTTCATACGAAAAATCGAGTGAAAACAGGGTTCCAACCATATTCGAAAGATTCAACCCGCTAATCTGCTGTCTAGAAGCAATTTCTAGTTATGGTGTATGGCGGCATGCCTCAATAAGAGATGTTCGTTGCATCACCGTCATGAAGGTATATTACTTGTCCAAAACAGAATTTGGTTGGTAGGGTTGCTAGTTGTACAACGACGAACGCGTGTAATTGTGGTTGCTTCACTTCTGGTGATGCCGACTAGTGGATATGATGGGGTTCGTCAACAGGGATGCGTGGGTGTAGTTCTCCTAAGCCGAAGTTCATTTGAGTCGGTTCTGGTCTATGTGGTTGTTGACGTATAAACCGAATGTACAGAGGGTCAAAGGGCGATGTCGCATCGAGATGAAATTACGAGTAGAAAGAACGCATAATCAATCGTTAGAGTAGGATCTACACATCCTAGGATAAGTCGATTTGGCAGGTTATATCTCCTGCTTGAGCTGCAGCGAGTGCCTTGGCAACTCGTTCGTTGATTAGAGCCGTCAACCGGGCTTGAGTCAAGTTCGAACGTCCACCCATGATCTTCATATCGAAAGGAGCACAAGTGAGAAGTGCGTCGTATTAATACGCAATTGTGGAATGACAGAAGAGTGTGAGCATACAAGGTTTCAAATAGTAGTTGTTACGTTATCTAAGCATACCATGAGCAATGTAATATGTATCTAGCAAGTAGGTAATGTAAACATGAGCAGTATTACCTAGAGTGTTGAGTCTTGCACGTGGAGCGAGGCGTCGTTGTGGATCGTTGAGCACTGTACAGGTTATAGTCTGGTTTTAATAAAAACGTTTTCCCCTTATTAAAACTGAGTTCTCTATAACCAATGGCTCTGATACCAATCTGTCACACCCCCAAAATCCACACGCGGAGTACCACCGCTTGGAGGCGTGACTGACCAGGATCAAGCCACCAATCATATCGAACATAATAAGTAATAAATGTAATTTAACCAAACAATATGAAAGGTGTTCAAACAAAGCATATTAAGTGTCTAGCGGAAGCATAATTGTAAACCCAATGTAAGTAATAAGTTCAAATGTTTACATGTTTTAACATAGCATCCTCGGTCCATGTTCCACAACGACTGCGCCTCCCGTGCAAGCTCCATGGGTACCTAAGGTCCTGCAAGGCATGTAACAGAGAGTCAACAACTAGTTGAGCGAGTTCACAGTTGGTTGTTCAGTTATAGTAATTGTATTGTAAACCATATGTTCGTTTAGTAACCCATATATCGTATGTACTTGAATCGCAGTCTCCTAGACATGTGTGCGAAGATTGTGGTGTGTTTCCCAAGTTTTCTAGACTAGGTATATTTGTATCGCAGCCCACCCGGCATGTGTGCGAAGTTTAGAGTATGGTTCGCAGCCATTCCAGGCATGTGTGCGAAGATTTAGAGTATGGTTCGCAGCCATTCCAGGCATGTGTGCGAAGATTTGTTCTATTATCGCAGCCATTCCCGGCGTGTGTGCGAAGAGAAGTATATGTATCACTAGTCTAGCAGTACCTACCAATAACCTTCCTCTCCCGAGGCCTATGGTATGTAATTCCGATAACAATTTAAGCATAAGTAATCATCCAATCCCATTCCCAACCCCGGGAATCCCATGCCTTGGTAAGAGTGTGAACTCACCTTGGTTTGCTCGGTATGCTAAGTTAAGTGCTCACAATTTATCAGTCAAGTCCTATATTTATGCACGTATGTTCAGTCAGTACATGTTCGTAAAGTTTCACATATAACTAACATCACAGTAATATCACAGAGTGTGCCTAGCAGTTAGCATCCTTTATCATGTAAACAGCTAATCCAATTCATGCAAATTCATCTTTCACATCATAGCTTTCTCAGTCCATTCTGACAAGGTTATCCACTAACAGACTCAACAGAAGTAATAGACTTAGCAGAGTTTATATATCAACAGAATTAATGAACTGAGTAAATAAACCAACATGGTTACTTACTTAACAAAGTTACTTAATTAACAGGGTTAATAAACTAATCATCATTTACAACTTTAACAGAGTTTACAAACTAGTAGAGTTAACGGACTAACAGATGGCAACTAACAGAGTTATTGCTTAACAAGTTTAACAAACTGAATAAATAACTAACAGGGTTACATAATTAACAGAATTAACTAACAAGGTTGACTGTGCAAAACATTTCCACGAAATCCTGAGTGGCGAAAACACTAGTGCCGAAATCCCCTAGTGTTTTCGTTGCTGTAGTGTTTTCGTCGGCCCATCATCATCAATAACAGTTTCATAATCATCAACCCTAAATGCATCCTAACTGTTACGTCGTCTTCATCATTCAATTATCATTCAATCATTAGCAGGTTGTTTGTGATTATCAAGACTTGACATATGGTTAAACACAAAACCCATAATCAACCAGTTATCTATCATCTACCATTCTTACGATCATAAGCTTCAAAAACACAGTTAATACAACAACAGGGAACCCTAGATACAACCTATCAGTTACATGATCAAAACATCATTCTCATCATTCGATTGTCAAACAGTCATTAGTGAGTTATTGGAATCATCAAGTATTCATCATACAACATATAGCCGATCTTATCATGCATAACAGAATCATAGCACTATGAACATCCATTAGTTAATTTAAATGTGAAAACACTAACCGAACAAAGAACGATCCAACCCAAAGTATCTGACTTCGAATAAGGGGAGGCAGCCGTCGGGTTTCAAAGAACAGCGAGAGAGAGAAGGAGAGGTGATGTGATTAGGGTTTGCCAAATAACAGACTTCGTGTAAAGGTTATGAACAATAACAAGACCCTATTTCTAATCACTACTGGGCCAAAGCCCATTTGTTGTTTTCGTTGGACATGTGGTGGGCGAAATCACCTTGTGTTTTCAGTAAGGTGTGGGTGATGAAAACATGAAGTGTTTTCAGTTGGGATGTGATTTCGTGAGAGGTGTTTGGCAAAGTTTCACATTTTACATAAACAATCATAATATTAAGTCTAATTATATCATTATCACAAATATATAAATTACATACACACTTATGTAATGCACACCAAACATATATAAACACACTTCGCAAATAAGTACAAGGTTAAGTCGGATAGGAACCTTGAAAACTCGGGTTGTCACAGCTGGATCCTGGTCAGTCACGCCTCCAAGCGGTGATACTCCGCAGGTGGATTTTGGGGGTGTGACAGATTGGTATCAGAGCCATTGGTTATAGTGAACTTGGTTTTAATAAGGGAAAACGTTTTTGTTAAAACCAGACTATAACCTGTACAGTGCTCAACGATCCACAACGACGCGTCACTCCACGTGCAAGGCTCAACATTCTAGGTGGTATGATTTATGTTTACATTGCCTACTTGCTAGATTACATAGAACTTTGCTCATGGTATGCTTAGATAAACGTAGCAACTATAGTTTGAAAACACATGTGTGCTTGCTCCCTTCTGTCACTCCACACTTACACACATTCGCGACACCTTTCCTATTTGTGTTTCCTTCGATGTGAAGATCATGAGGGAACGTGAGAACCTAACTCAAGCCAGCTGACGGCTCTTATCAACGAACAAGTTACGGCAGCACTCGCAGCCGCTCAGGCAGGAGGTATAACCTGCTATTCCGAACCTAACCAAGGATGTTAGATCCTACTCTCATGACCCAACTCTCACGCTTAACCCTGTCTATTCTTCCTCGTGCAACAAGGTCAGAACGCTCAGCCACCCGTATGCACATTCAAGATGTTCATGGACTGTCGTCCTAGTACTTTCAGTGGCACTGAAGGGGCCGTTGGACTCCTCCACTGGTTCGAGAAGCTCGAATCGGTCTTCGAAATGTGTAAATGCCCCGAGGCTCGTGGGGTGAAATATGCCACTGGTACTCTCGAAGGCACTGCGCTAACTTGGTGGAACGCGCAAGTTCAGATGCCGGGGATGGCGGCTGCTAATGCCACCCCATGGAATGATTTTAAGGAACTGATCAAACGTGAATACTGTAGTCGTGATGACATCCACAAGCTGGAAGTGGAGTTCTTTAACCTGAAGATGACGGGGTCAGAGATAGAAGCGTACACGAAACGATCCAACGAACTGGCAATTCTGTGTCCAACTATGGTGGATCCTCCCATCAAGCGCATTGAGCTGTACCTCAAAGGCTTAGTACCAGAGATTCAAAGCCATGTGACTGCCGCTAATCTTGCTACTATTCAAGATGTTACTCGTCTTGCTCATCGTCTCACGGATCAGGCAGTGGAACAGAACAAGCTGCCTAAGCGTATCGGTGCTACTGCTACTGCTACTTCTGCTACTCCTAGTGACAACAAACGAAAGTGGGATGGAACCTCCAGCAAGGGTTCGACTTCAGTTCAGTCCCAGGCACAACAGTGAAAGATTGATGACTATCAGAGCCCTGGTCAGCAAGCTTCTGGTAGTCAAAGGCAGGGTGGATATCGAGGAAACCTCCCGAAGTGCAACACATGCAACAGACACCACAATGGTCAGTGCAATAGGGGTCGTTGCCAGAGGTGTCTCAAGATGGGTCATGAAGCTAAGGATTGCAGGAGCTCACGACCTGCAAGTCAGACCAACAACAACAACCACCAGCTCCACAGAACCAACAGCGACAGCGAGGGAACAGGGGATGCTTTCAGTGTGGTGCTGAAGGCCATTTCAAGCGCGACTGCCCCCAGTTAAACCAAAATCCAAACAACAACAACAACAACAACAATAATCAGGGCAAAGGGAACAACAACGGGGGAATCAATGATGGAAACAATGGTGCCAGGGGTCGAGCGTTCGTGCTGGGTCAGGGTGACGCAAGGAATGATCCCAACAGCAAGTAGATATCCTATGCAAAAAGAAGATTGTTCGTATTCCCCGTTCTGGTAAAGAACCTCTCGTAATTCAAGGCGACAAGAGTGGTGCTGTAGTGGGCATCATCTCCTTCCTTAAGGCCCAGAAGTGATTGCAAAAGGGTCACACCGCTATCTTAGCACTCGTTACTGACGCATCAACGAAAGAGAAGAAGTTAGAGGATATTCCAGTAGTACGCGACTTTCCTCAAGTGTTTCCTGAAGGTTTACCTGGGCTACCGCCTCATCGCCAGGTCGAATTTCAGATCGAGCTAGCTCCTGGAGCAGCACCCATAGCTCGAGCACCTTATCGCTTGGCTCCAACCGAACTGGAAGAACTGTCCAAGCAATTGCAAGAACTCTTGGATAAGGGTTTCATTCGTCCTAGCTCTTCGCCCTGGGGAGCTCCAGTATTATTTGTGAAGAAGAAAGACGGTACCTTCCGCATGTGCATAGATTACCGCGAACTAAACAAGGTGACCGTAAAGAATCGCTATCCTCTTCCGCGCATTGATGACTTGTTCGACCAGCTGCAAGGGTTGAGATACCATTCAAAGATTGATCTGAGGTCAGGCAACCATCAAGTGAGAGTCCGGGACGAGGACGTCTCCAAAACAGCCTTTAGAACTCGTTATGTACACTATGACTTTTTGGTCATGCCTTTTGGGCTGACAAACGCACCTGCGGTCTTCATGGACTTGATGAATCGAGTGTGCAAACCTTACCTAGATAAGTTCGTTATAGTTTTCATCGACGACATCCTGATCTATTCGAAGAGTCAGGAGGAGCACGAGCAGCATCTACGACTCATTTTGGAACTCCTTCGAACAGAACAGCTTTATGCTAAGTTTTCGAAATGTGACTTCTGGCTTCGTGAAGTCCATTTCCTAGGCCATGTGGTAAACAAGGATGGGATCCATGTTGATCCATCCAAGGTAGACTCGATTAAGAACTGGCCTGCACCCCGTACACCAACGGAAATTTGCCAATTCTTGGGTTTGGCAGGATACTATAGAAGGTTCATTAAGGATTTTTCCAAGATTGCACAGCCTCTCACCTCACTAACGCAGAAAGGCGTTGTTTATCGATGGGGAAATGCACAGGAATTAGCATTTCGGCACTTAAAGGATAGACTTTGCAGTGCACCTATCCTTTCATTGCCAGAGGGCACATACGACTTTGTGGTTTACTGCGACGCATCAATTCAGGGTCTTGGTTGTGTATTGATGCAACGGGATAAAGTTATTGCGTACGCCTCACGCCAACTCAAAGTTCATGAAAGGAACTACACTACGCACGATTTAGAGCTGGGAGCTGTTGTCTTTGCACTTAAGATATGGAGACATTACCTGTACGGTACCAAGTGCGCCATCTACACCGATCACAGGAGTCTCGAGCATATCTTCAAACAGAAGGAACTGAATATGCGACAACGACGATGGGTCGAGCTACTGAATGACTACGAATGCTCGATCAGGTACCACCCAGGCAAAGCCAATGTTGTGGCTGACGCCCTCAGTCGAAAGGACACTACGCCTAAGCGCGTACGAGCTTTACAACTCACTATTCAATCTAGTCTTCCTGCACAGATACGAGATGCTCAGGTGGAAGCATTGAAACCAGAAAACATCAGGGCTGAAGCCCTACGCAGCTCAAGGCAACGATTAGAACAAAAGGAAGACGGTGCTTACTATGTAACAGGACGCATTTGGGTCCCACTCTATGGCAACCTACGAGAGCTTGTGATGGATGAGGCACACAAGTCTCGCTACTCAGTACATCCTGGTTCGGATAAGATGTACCACGATATCAGAACTACGTGTTGGTGGCCTAGCATGAAAGCTCACATAGCAACTTACGTTAGCAAGTGCTTGACTTGTGTGAGAGTCAAGACTGAATATCAGAAACCATCAGGCCTACTCCAACAACCAGAGATACCACAATGGAAATGGGAGCAAATTTCCATGGATTTTGTTACTGGTCTGCCTAGATCTCAACGTGGAAATGATACTATTTGGGTGATCGTGGATCGACTCACAAAGTCTGCACACTTTTTGGCCATCAAGGAAACGGATAAGTTCTCCACCCTAGCAGACGTTTATCTTAAGGAAGTGGTTTCGAGGCACGGGGTGCCCACCTCTATTAATTCCGACCGTGATGCACGTTTCACTTCAGAACTTTGGCAAGCGATGCACAAATCTTTTGGCTCACGCTTAGACATGAGCACAACTTATCATCCACAGACGGATGGGCAGTCTGAACGTACCATCCAAACCCTTGAAGACATGCTTAGGGCATGTGTGATTGACTTTGGCAACGGCTGTGAAAAGCATCTGCCACTCGTGGAATTTTCGTATAATAACAGCTACCACACTAGCATTAAAGCTGCTCCGTTTGAGGCATTGTACGGGCGTAAATGCCGATCACCTCTTTGTTGGGCAGAGGTGGGTGATACTCAAATCACGGGCCCAGAACTTGTAGTAGACACAACAGAAAGGATTGCTCAGATACGACAACGCATGGTGGCAGCTCACGACCGTCAGAAAGCATACGCTAATAAACGCAGGAAACCACTCGAGTTCCAAGTTGGGGATCGAGTGCTACTCAAAGTTTCACCCTGGAAGGGTGTGGTTCATTTTAGCAAACGAGGCAAACTTAACCCGCGATACGTTGGACCTTTCGAAATCATAGAGAAAATAGGCAGGGTGGCCTACAAACTGAATCTACCAACAGAACACAGTGGAGTTCACAACGTTTTCCACGTGTCGAATCTGAAGAAGTGTCTGTCAGATGAGACCCTCATAGTTCCTTTGAAGGAACTCACTATTGACGATCAGTTGCGATTCGTCGAGGAACCAGTTGAAATCATGGACCGGGATGTTAAGGTCCTCAAGCGCACTAGAATTCCTCTTGTTCGAGTTCGTTGGAACTCACGTCGTGGCCCAGAGTTCACCTGGGAACGCGAAGACCAAATGAAACAAAAGTATCCCCAATTGTTCGAAAACATTACAACCACTACTGAGGCTGAAGCTACTGCGGAATTTCGGGACGAAATTCCAGATCAATGGGGGGAGGATGTGACACCCCAGGAAAACCAGGAAAAACCATGCAACTTAACTAGCTTCCTCAGTGAGCACGTACCAAATTTCGGGACGAAATTTCTTTCAAGTTGGGGATAATGTGACAACCCGAGTTTTCAAGGTCTCTATCCGACTTAACCATGTGCTTAATTGCAAAGTATGTTTATATATATATATTTGGGGTGCAATATATTTGAGTATATGTTAATAATGTGTCTTGTGTTAATTGGTGTTTTATAATTAAATATGGATCAATTGAGCCCAACAAGTAGTTTGGCATGTATCCATGGTTTCGACCCAAGCTAGGTAGCCGAGATAAATTACTGATCGGCCCAATGGTGTTGTGTGTGTAGCACTTAGCTTGGCCCATGTGCATGTTAATTAGCTTATAGATAATCGGCCCACTAATGTTGTTCAATCTATAACTAATACGTATAATTCACATGCCTCACAAATTGCATCACAACAAAGCACAACATAATAAAACCCTATTTCTCATTGGTGTGTGCGACGGCATAGCAGACCCCCCCCCCCCTCACGAGATAGTATCCTGTTATCCAGAAACTTGGTTAGTGAATCCATGCTATGATTATTATTGTTTGATTATTTTGTTATGTGTTGATGTTTAATGGTGATATTATATGATCGATTCAATCGTATGTGATCTTATGTGCAATTGTGTGATATGTGAGTTATAATTAAATTGGATGTAACAGTGGCAAACGGTCCAATAGAATTGGGGTTAAATGGTTGTAAAGGGTAGATAACATTGAAAATAGAAAGTGGTGGCCATGTGGGTATTTGAAGTTTTGACATAGTCAAACCATGTGCACGTTTAATGTGTATTGTCAGATTAGGTAAAGATGAATTTCATGTGGAATAAATCAAGTGATGATGTCTTCTTGTTGTGGTTGGAATATGTGTTACATATGAGCCGAATGATTGTTTAGTTGAATTATGTGTTTTGTTAATTAACTAGATTACTTGAATGTAATGAAAGTGAACATATGGTAAGGAACCCTGCATACGCATATAAACAGAATGGTTGGAGTATGTTAATGATAAATAATCGATGGATTGGGTAGTGATTTTTGCTTAACACATGTTAGGTTAGACTAGCAAATTATTGGGCCGCACCTCTTCTCTGCTTATGTGGGTCGACAAGATTGTGGGCTGATTGGTATGATTATATAAACATAAGCTGTTGGTATTTGATAACATTGAATCATCATTAGTAATAATTGGGCTGGACATCAGTTAACATTAACGATTAGTTGGTTGGGCCGAGACTGTTGGGCTTCACACACACACTTGCTGTACACGTGAATTGGGCTGTGAATCTTGGGTGAAACATACTTGCATGTTAAGAACCGTTTACATGGATTTATGGGTGGTGTAGATGAACAGTAGGTGAGCTATATGTTTATTCTATTATTCTAGGATGTATGTTAAAAGGTTGGATTGCATGAATGAATGTGCTAGCCATATGTGTTGTTATTTGCATAGTACATATAGAGGATGTATGATTTGGAACTACAAACTGATAGATAATGATAACCATGTTAGGGTTGGTCGGTCAACGGTAAACACGTAACTAATCTTACCGAGCAAACCAAGGTGAGTTCACACTTTCTCCAAAGCATGGGATTCCCAGGGGTTGGGAATGGGTTTAAGGAACATGGATTCCTCGTCCTTTCTTGGGTAGGACAGTACTGGTTCAGGAATATAATTCCTCGTCCTCATGGACAGTTAACTTTTACTAGACCAAAACTCTATCACGAAGTCCCTCCTTTTTATATCGACTTAATCGCCGGGCCAATGGCGAGCGGGTCATTAGTTAGATAGCGCTATTTAGGTCTGACAAGCCTCACACCGTACCGCAGAGGACGGGCGTGAACTAATGGATCTGGGCACATCAATGATGATAGACATTGACAGTTCAGGGCACATAAACATGACTACAGTCAGCAGTCGATATGGTAACGAGTCTAGTAGTATACATGGGGTAGCCCCCACGGCCGAAAAGCCAGATAACTAAACATGGGGTAGCCCCCACGGCTGGATGGCCAGAGTAAATGGGTTAAACAAATCACGTTTTCAACTATGGGGTAACCCCCACGGCAGGATGCCAACTAAATGGAAACTGTTTTCGAAACAACTTAAAACGAACACCCAACTGTGAACTCGCTCAACATTATTGTTGACTCGTTACTACATGCTTTGCAGGTCAATAGGTACTTAGCTGGAGCTTGCAGGGGGAAGAGTCGTTGTGGGACATGGACAGCTGTGTGCCATGTTAAACTTTGAATCATTTAAACTTATACTTTGGTTTTGGATTTAATCGTTATGCTTCCGCTTGCAACTTAAATTATGTTTTGTTTGGACACCAATTGTATTGGTTGGAGTTTTATAATTACTTACATGCTTGTTCAATATGATTGGTGGCTGGATCCTGGTCAGTCATGCCTCCAAGCGGTGATACTCCGCAGGTGGATTTTGGGGGTGTGACATTGTCGCAGCATCGGCTTATGTTATTTGGCAGGAAAGAAACATGAGGCTTTTTAAGAACCAAATGAAGCCCCCAGATATTATTGCTTCATTAATTCTGAATATGGTTCGATACAAGTTGTTGGGAGTGAAGTTCAAGAGCACGGTTAGAGTGAAGAGATTGCTGTCGATTGGGGGATTCATCAAGGTGCGGACGCGGATGGAATTGGCTGAGTTTATTTCGTCTTATTGTGTTTTGTTCTAGATTGTAGTCTAGGCGTTTTGTTAGCATGGTTTTTTGTGGTTTGTTTGGTCTACTTTCATGAGGCATGTCTCATGTTTGAACTAGTGAGGATTCACCTCACTACTTGTTTTTTATGGTTGTGAATATATAAATCACCGGGGTAACCCTTTACCCAAAAAAAAGGGGGGACTTAGATTAATCGATTCAATGGGCGAACTGCTTTCCTTTAAAGGTAGCAAGTGATTGAAATGACAAGCTTGTAACTGATATGAAATCGGAAGACAGTAGTAAGTTGGACGAGTAGCTCATGTACCATAGAGTGGGCAAATGCTCCCTTCTTTCAAGAGTATGTCTCTGTTCTTGTTTCTTTAGTCTCTTTACCTGCGAGCATGAATTCCTGAACCCAATACTAGGAAAGAGCTTCATACCCTATAGAACTGACAGATCGGCTAGCGAAGATGGCTCAGTCTCAGTAGATCCCTCACTCCTCACCGGCTTACGGAAAGAGAGCCCTAAGGGAGAGAGTTTCGGTACTTCAGGCATATCTATCAATGGGCAAAGACAGGAGAGCCTTCTATCTCTTCCGGTCTTATAAAGGAAAGAAAGCAGGATGAACAGGATTGAGTGTCGATAGGTGACTTTAAGGTAGGCGCCTATCTCTTATTATACTATAGCAACGGGAGAAGTCGGGATTGGTGCCCTAAATGAAGGGAAATCTAAAAAAAAATTGAGATTTTGCCCAGATAGAACTTTTTCAATTCATGATCCGCTCCAGGAAGGGAAAAGTGAAAGTCTCATTTAACAGCTATATAAGATAGACACTTTCTAATTTCCATGTCTGTCTATGAGGGAAATAGGTCAAGTGTCATTTTGCAACTGTATGAGCATGAACATCTACTTTCGAATTTGAATAGTCCTCTTAGCCGGTCGATTGGCTTGAATCTCTCTTTATTTTTGAATCGTAACCTACTATGGAGTTTGTTGAAAGGACTTGCATATTTGTGTTTTTTGAAGAGCAGAGAAAGTGAACTTCTTTTGAATCAAATCAAAACATATAAGAAGTGGCTTGGAGAACACCTTTTGGATTTTTTTATAATTTGAAAGGCAACTAGTGCTCTTTCAGGAGAAGGGCTTGGGCTTGTTGTCGAACGAGATGGGGTTTTTCGTTCTTAGTAACGGTCTTACTCTATAAAATGACTTTTTGATTAAATAAGCTATTAAGGTTAGGAATCGACGAAGAGGTTCTGAAAGTGAATCAGATTTGGGCTGTTCGAGGGAGTTGTGCAAGAGGGAGCTGCTGCCCTAGTCGAAAGTTGAAGCAGTTAGCAAGGAGTTCTTCCCAAAGAAGCATTTAACCATTCTCTGGTCTATGTCATATTAACCGTTTCACAGACATTAGCCTCCGAAGACATGATCCATAGTAAAGAAGTAGACATGGTACGAATGGGATTGAGAAGGAGCTCTTTTGGGGTGCATTATAGCACAGTTCGTGACTACGTTTTTCCGTTGGTTGATGCTGTTGCACACTTGTTATATTTGTTTATATAGTGTTAGTTCTATAACGAATTTCAAGCGCCTATGAATTAGTTCCAAGAAAGTGGCCGTTCACGTCAGGAATCAAGGTTGTTGATGTAGTTGCTATTCTTTCTTTTTTTCGTCTCGATTGGGTTGGTGTTCAGTGTATCGCTCCATAGGTACAAGATCGAAAAGAATACATTGGATGGATGCCCGGGCATTGAGAAGGAATGAAGCTTTCAGAGGCGAATGGCCATGGGGAGATACCGTCTGTGATCCATGGATCTCCGATCGAGAAACCGTATCCAAGCTCCATAGCTAGTATGTGCTCTTTGGACTTTTCAAACTTAGCGAACTAAAACATCTGAGTAGCTAAAGGAAGGGAAATCAACCGAGAGCCCGTTAGTAGCGGCGAGCGAGAGCGGATTGGGGCTTTGAAGAAAAACAAAGACGAAGCTTCGTTCCTCAGCAAAGTGTTCATTTGTTTTTCGCCAGGTTTCATTCTCTTTCTTGGATGATGGAAAAACCAGCAAGCTACGGCTTGAAAGCTTACCTTCTTCGCTTTTGGAGAAAGGGCTTTCTTTATAGATGAAGACGTTGAGTAACGGGGCGGAGCTTGAAGAGCGAAGCGAGCTGCGCTAGCCTATTATGTTTTTCAGCAGCAAGCTACGGTCTAACGCTTGCCTCCGGTGGCTAACCTAGGTTGAGCTGAAAACTCCAAAACTAGTGCCTCCGGTGGCTAACTAAGGTTGAGCTGAAACTCCAAAACTAGTGCCTCCGGTGGCTAATTTAGGTTGAGCTGAAAACTCCAAAACTAGTGCCTCCGGTGGCTAACCTAGGTTGAGCTGAAAACTCCAAAACTAGGGTTCCAAACCTTTCTCTAATAATCAGGTAAGCTTCCAAGCCCCTTGACTTTCTATTAGTTTTAGTCAAGGGCACTGTGAACTGTAATTGTGAAAAGGTTGGAAGATCTGGCCAAAGAAGGTGATAGCCCTGTAGATTCGTTCCCATGGTTCGATCCTTCCCAGTAAAACGCTGCGTGTTCGAATTCTGATCGCTTTTTGGTTTTTGCATAGAGCGCTAGGCACCTCTTACTCTAATGAAAGGCCTTAAGGTAATAATCTCTTTCTTAGTCCAATAATGGAACTTTACTTTCTACCATTTCATAAGGAAAGCAAAGACAGTGGGCTATCAAGCAAAAATTAGGTCTCAAAACCCAGAATTCAATGACTGAAATCGAAGACTAAAGGTAAGAAGACAGAGAGAGGAGTCTCAGGGAAAAAGAATTTGTGATGATTTTACCCTTCGTGAACCGAATTCCTTCTCTTACCTATTCGGAGGTTGTAGAATAGAAGAAGATCTTATACGCTAACTAGAGGAATTCAGAGCTTACTATGATCGATACAGGATATAGACTATCTCTTTCTTTATTCGATAAGATATGAATAGGAGGAAACTTTATAATGAATAAAAACACTGTCCCCACTCGGGACTACAAAACACGTGATTGAAAACCCAAAAGCACATGCATCAGTCCCACACCACCGGAAGCAGAGGAAGCTAACTGAGTGGAAGCCATTTACCTCGACTTTGTACTCAAAATCAGCCTTTCTACCTCTATGAGGTAAAGCCGGGAACAGTAAGTTCACCCCAAACAAATTAGACTCCTTTTCATACGCAATTTCCTACGATAGGATAGGGATGAAAGGCCAGTGAGATAGTTTGGAATATTAAATAGAAGACAATTACACTCGACCGGTGGATCGAATTGATGAACCTTCCGAACTTTCTTTTATCCAGGGTGTGATACCCACAACTTTGCCAATTCGAGTGTGAATTGCATTACCTACTTTATCCTTCGTAGTGATTTGAGACTTTCTAGTCGAGGCCAGATAAAACCAAAGATAGCAGCTAGACATCCACCACAGCATTCCTATGTTTTTCTCGACTATAGTCGATCAACGAAAGGCATCTCTGATCTACCGATTCACCACTGAACGACTTTGGATAAGCAAGAATACCATATGTGATGTCGTTTACCTCATATTTTAATAAGATCTGTATGAGGCTTGATAGATCTGGAAGAAAAACTGGAACTTTCCACATGCGGAGACGCGAAAAGGGCTTAGACGAGACCTAGCATCTCTCAGCTCAGATTCGGCATATCTGGTCTATTTTAGAAAGACTGTTTTCGATGGTTTTGTTCCATAGTACTGGCCGTAACCAGCTCTTAACCCATTCCCTTACGATAGTCCACTCAAACCCCTCCTCTTCAATCAGTACATAGGGGCAAAGGGTAGACCCCAGTTTTTCAATCCTTTACTAGATACAGATGATGTAGACAGAATACGAAGATTCTCCAGGGTCCGCGATAAGTACCCAATCTGTCATACCCCGACCACGAAAATCAACAAATCGTGGCGGAAACGTCGGGGAGTGTTGTAACAGAATCATTGTTTCATAACACATGGATTGAGGTTTTGTTTTATTGAATTAAATGTATTACATTACATTGAAATTAGAAACAAGACATGAACAAATAGACTTTCATTGTTATTAAGTCACTAAGGCATCGTCCGTTCCTATGTGAGTATGCATCAATATCATCATCAAACATCACTAACTATGGTACCTGAAACACATGTGAAAATACGTCAGCATAAAAATGCCGGCGAGTACATAGGTTTTATGTGAGTGTCAGATCCATGGCTAGTTTACATGTTGCAAAACTTAATTAAAAACTTGGTTTTGAAAAGTATAGTATTGCGACATATTTAACCAACTCAAATCAAGTTGGTTATACTTTATAAAATCTCATAGCCATGATTCTTAACCCAAAACATTTATTTTATTAAATCAAATTGTAAAACATCTCGTAAAAACTCGTTAATAAAACTCGTATGGTTTATATTATTAGAAAAACCTTGTAATATAACTTTGTTTTGATAACCTTGCTCAAATGATCTTAGATAACGCAATGATATATAATGTGTTAAAAGCACTTATATATAGGAAGTACCAGCGACGTATCCACCATGCTTTTAACACATTACACCCGCCCCGTTACCTAATCACTTCCTTAACCCAACGGTTCAAACAGATTCAAACGGTTCACATAAATCAAACAGTTACACACGGTTCACATAAATCAAACAGTTACAAACGGTTCACATAATCAAACAGTTACAAATGGTTCATATAAATCAAACAGTTACAAACGGTTCACATAATCAAACAGTTACTAACGGTTCAAAATGTAAAACAATGTGTCCATATGCTGAGTGAACATATGCAACAAAATGTAATATACAAAAATCGATGTGCTAGCATGTTAAGTGAACATACATAGCAAAACATAATGAAATCATGTACTATATATGTACTAATGAACATAACAAGCATATGATATAAAAGCATGAAAAACACGAAAGTAACAAGTAGGCACATGTGTATCACCCCAAAACATTTTAAAACAGTAAAAGAGGGGACTATGTACTCACTTGAGGATGCTTAGAAGTCTTGAATAACAACCAAGCAAGCTAGAGGGATCACGAAAATCAAACGGCACCTAATATAGATGTTAATAAACCGGACCTAAATCGGAGGATTGGATAAAATGAGATTTCGTAAACCAAATGAGTGTAGGGACTCATGTAATATGGCTTAACAAAGCCTACATTCTAAAACGAAACCTAACCTAAGTGCTTACGACCCATTACGACTCGTTAAGGTAGCTTACGCCACTTTAACGCGTCGTTCGCGTAAAACGCGTTCGAACCACCTAACTAGTCCTATGACAAGTATTATATGCCTTAACATGTCTAATAATGTTGCCTAATCAGTTTAGAAGCCAAAATTTATGTTTTTTTTGGGTAAAGGGTTACCCCGGTGATTCTATATATTCACAAAACAATAAAACAAGTAGTATGGATCACCCATACTAGTTCTAACATGGGACATACCCCCATGATAGTAAGCAAGCCGAAACATCAAACAACATCAAAAAACCAATCCACAAAAAACCACTAGACTATGATCTAGAATAAAAACTATCAAAAGGGAACAATAATATTAGCCTCCATCATCATGCATTGAGTCTCCATGAATATCCCACACTTCTAGAAAGCGTCTTACTCTATCCGTGTTCTTGAATTTAACTCCCATAAGTCTGTACCGAACCGTCTGAAGAATCATAGCGATAATCGCATCCGGTGGTCTCGTTTGATTTTTAAACAGTCTAGCATTACGCTCCTGCCAAATGAAATAAGGCGTCGCTGCAACTATAAGCCGACTGGAGTAATTAGAAGCTGATTTGGACGAACCCCGAGCTTGAAGCCAAGCCATGACATCGTTCCACTTAGGATTAACCCTCTCCATATTCACCTTATCCCTCACCGCACACCAAATTTGAGAGGAGAACTTACATTCAAAGAACACGTGATCATGAGAGTCATTATTCGCATAGCAAAGTAAACAGCACATCATGTTCATGTTCTTCCTTCTTGATATATCCCACTGTAAAATTTTATCCTGAGTCAAAAGTTTTCGACGCATGATAAGCCACATAAGGAACGCATGCCTTGGGATACATTGAGAGAACCAAACCACATTCACCCACTCCACTTCCGTCTCCCTAAACCTGATCGATTGCCACACACACGAAGACGAATGCTCATTTAAATTGTTACCATCTTTCCATAGAAATCTATCACTTCTATTCGGATTTAACTGCAAGTGATCGAGCTAAATAAGGACCGGAAAAAGATCTCTCCAAGCCATAGGCCACAGCCAAGTCCCATTCAACGAAATATCACTGACCAAAGCATGAAGAGAGAAACCTGCCGAAGAAATAACCCTTGGAGTTATAAAACTCGCCAGCGGACCACACTCACACCACCGATCACACCACGCTGAAGTCATCCTACCATCGCCTAGTTTGGACCAAACATGATGCCTGATTAACAGTCGTAACTGAAGGATTTTCCTCCAGCTCCAGCAACAGGACGAAGGAACTCTACACTCCCAAAAATTAGAACTCCTTAACCTGTGAGAATATATCCATTGAACCCAAAGAGACTCCCGCTTGGTAATGATGCTCTAGACGTGAAACGCCATGAGAGCTCTATTAACATCCTGAATCCTTCGCAAACCAAGGCCTCCTTCATATTTCGGCTTACAGATAGTTTCCCACGAGACCTTTGTCATTCCTTTTTGAAAGGAAACATCTTGAGACCACAAAAAATTTCTCATTCTGTTCTCTAGCTCCTTTTTTTTTGGGTAAAGGGTTACCCCGGTGATTCTATATATTCACAACCAAAACAAAACAAGTAGTGTAGAGAACCTACACTAGTTCAAACATGAGACATGCCTCATGAATGTAAACCAAGCGACACAAAGAAACAACCAAAAATACAAACCACCTAGACAACCATCTAGCACAAAACGAAAGTCAACAGAACTAAAACAAATTAGCCACCATCGTCACTGATGTTGTTGCCGCATACCTTCCACTCCGCCAGACGCCTTTGCACATTAGGAGTGTTCCTTAGCTTTGCTCCCATAAGCTTATATCGAACCGTATCAAGAATAACTTTGCTTATCACTTCCGGAGGTCTCAGTTGATTCTTGAAAATTCTAGCATTTCGCTCCTGCCAGATAACATAAGCAGTAGCCGCAACTAGAAGACGAGCAACATAGTTAGCCGCAGACTTCGACCGAGCACGAGGAATCAACCAATCAACAATATCTGTCCACTTTGGATGGACAGACTCCATACCACCCTTCTGTCTGACCGAAAACCACACTTGAGAAGAGAATTTGCACTCAAAAAATAAGTGACTATGGGAGTCATTATTCGCATAGCATAATAAGCAACACATCATGTTCATATTCTTCCTTCGAGCTAAGTCCCATTTCAAAATTTTATCCTGAGTCAGTAATTTACCTCTCATAATCAACCACATCAGGAAAGCATGTCTTGGAATACATTGCGCAAACCAAACAATATTACTCCACTCCACCTCCGGCTCTCTATACCGAATCGAATGCCATACACCCGAAGTTGTAAGATCATGAAAGTTATCCCCGTCTCGCCACAGTATCCTGTCACGCTTATTCGGATCAGCATGGATGTTATCTAGCTGATTTAGGACCGGAAATAAATCTCTCCAGGCAACCGGCAAGGACCATACTCCATTAGCTTGAATATCAGCAACTTTATCATCCAAACGAAAGCCCGCATTGGTAATAACACGCGGCGTCAGAAAATTACCCAACGGCCCTATGTTACACCAATAGTCATACCAAGCTGAAATTTTCGCCCCATTCCCAACTTCCGACCACATATGGGATCTTAATATCGGCCGCATTTGTAATAGATTCCTCCAAGACCAAGAGCAGTTCGACGGCATCTGACAAACCCAGAAATTTTTACCTTTCAATCGGTTGTCATGGACCCAGTCAACCCACAACGAATTTCGTCTAGCGAGGATACTTCCTATATGAGAAGACATAAGAGCTAAATTCATGTCCCCAATCCGTCTAATTCCCAACCCACCTTCAAATTTCGGAATACAAACAGATCTCCAAGAGACTTTGGCCTTACCTCTATGAAACGAGCCATCTTGCGACCATAGAAAGTTACGCATTCTAGCTTCCAACTCATTAATCACTCGGATCGGGAGAACAAAAACAGAAGCCCAATAGATATGCATAGACGACAAAACAGAGATAACCAGCTGCATTCTACCAGCAAATGAAAGAAGTTTATTCCTCCAATGCATGATACGCTTGTCAAGATTTTCCACAAGAATTCTACATTCTTTGTACATGAGCCGCGAACAGAGAAGAGGTACCCCCAAATATCTCACAGGTAATGTACCCTCCACAAAAGGCATAACATTTAAAATAGCATTTTTAATAAGATTGGGCACATTACAAAAGAAAACCGTGCTCTTATGCAAATTAGGAACCAACCCCGACAACTTTGTGAATTTCGAAAGAGAGCTCATAATACATTTTACTGAATTTACATCACCTCTAGCGAAAAGGAAAAGGTCATCCGCAAAGCAAAGATTTACAATTTGTTGTCGCTCACATTTATTGTGAAATCTAAAAGAAGAGTCAATCCGAATCGTCTCGTGCAAGATGGATGTCAAAACCTCCATAACCAAAGTAAAAAGATACGGAGACATCGGATCCCCTTGTCTAAGCCCCCGATTACCCTTAAAGAAACCATGAACGTTTCCATTAACACAAACCGAGTACGTGGGAGAAGAAACGCAAATCATAATCCAATCAACCATTTTATCATTAAAACCAAACCCAATCAAAGCACTGCGAAGAAATCTCCAATCCACAGTGTCATAGGCTTTCTGAATATCTACTTTGAATGCACACCTAGGAGGACCAACATTCCTATGATAATTGTTAATACAATCGAGCCTATCACGCAGCGATTCCACTTTGTTATGCAGATTACCTTGTTTAAATAAAAGAACTCTGAGAGGCCTTTTTAACATACGCAACCGTTTAACAACTTGAAACTGGAAAACACCATCCACTCTAGTCTCCCACGTCTTTTTGACTATCTCCATAAATTCAGGTTTGTGCACCAAAAAATTAGCAAATTTAAAGGACCTAGGTTTCAACTTACCTGCTTCAGGAATGTTAAGAATACACGGGCAGTGATCCGAAATCCTATATGGGTGAAACAAAGCAAAAGAACTCGGAAAAACCGTGACAAACGGGGTATTTCCTAGCACTCGATCAATCTTTTTCAGAAGCCCAACACCCTCCTTCGGCTTTTGACTCCATGTATAATGAAGGCCGGACTTATTAATATCAAACATCTCCAAAGTATCAACACACGCCTAAAATTCTTTCATACCCGTGGACATAGAAGAAGAGCCCATGGAATTATCCTCCAGGTTTAAAGCCGAATTAAAATCACCCATAATACACCAAGGACTATTATCAACAAGCACTTTATGCAAGGTTAACTGGTGCCATAACTCTCTACGATTAACATAATAATTATCAGCATACACTATAGAGCAGAACACAATCCTCCTATCCAACTTGAAACACAGCTGGAGATGCATAACCTGAGGCGACTGATATAGAACCATAACATCAAAAATAGCTGGGTTCCAGCCAACGATAATTCTGGTCCCTTTGTCACAGCAAGCACCATTTGAAGTCCAATCCCACGGCCGGAAAACAGTCTTACATACTTTACCCAGTTTATCAATAGCAACATGTGATTCTAACCCTAGGCGATCTTGCTTCTTCTCTAATAATAGCAACATGTGATTCTAATAATAACTTCATTATTAGGAAAAGGGATCTGAAAGAGGTGATGGCCGTTTTCTCTCTAACCCTAGGCGATCTTGCTTCTTCTCGAAATCCTTGATTCTTCTTTGTGATCTTTTGTATAACAGTCTGTGATTGGAGTTTTGAATCTTTCAAATCTCTATAACGAACTAGTTAGCAATTGTGACCAATTTCGAATTTAGGGTTTTTGTTCTTTCTTTTCAATCGCCTCCTTAGTGTTTAATTTGATATTCTGATTTATTAGTCTGATTGTTTTTGATTGCGGTTAACTGAGTTTAATTTAGCTAGATCGAAAACATTGGATTAATCGGTTAAGGGTGGAAGATTAACACTAGGGTTTTCGGATTAGGGTTTCTTGGTGCCGTATGTGATTGAGGTTTACGTTGTTGTCGTTCATGGAGAGAAATAAAGATTCAGATTTGGAGGATTTAGGGTTTCATTCGTTCACAGAAAAGCTGCATGGAGATATTTTTTTATCTAAGACAAGTGCTTTGCCGTCGAATCTTCAGGAGGGGCGACCTAATCTTGATTCGTTTATTAACAGTCTTGATGCTAAGTCTTTGAAAATTGATGGTAAACCGTTTGCTCCTATTCGAACTTTGAATATTGATGGTAACCCGTTAGCTCCTAGACGTGGCATTGTGTCAAGTAATCAGGTTGAACCTAGCAAGATGAACGTTATTGATGAGTTGGAAAAAGTAACAGTTCCTGTGGAAAATGTTTATGCGAATAAGCATCAGGAGGGAGGTGGGTATACGGCTGCTAAGATAGATGCCCATGCAAACCCTAGTTCGAGTAACGTGGTGAATGACATACCCATCTTATCTTATGCGGACAAGGTTAAAATGCAGAATTCGCTGAAAAGAGAGGTTAATTTCCGAAAGCTGGATGCTACAGAGAAGGTTCAGGATGCTGATGTGCTTATTCCTCGTGAGGTAATTAAAAAGGTCCAGGACAAATTTGAGAATGTTTTGTATGGCTATTTTTTGGGCAATCGGCTTCCATTTCCTGTTGTGGAATACTATGCAAAAAATGTTTGGTCTAAACATGGGTTTGCCAAGATTATGATGAACTCTGAAGGGTTCTTCTTTTTTAAATTTGATTCTAAGGAGGGGATGATGAAAGTTCTTGAAGGAGGGCCATGGCTAATTAGAAAGGTGCCTCTTTTCTTGAATGTTTGGTCGCCTTCGGTCAACCTCAGGAAGGAGTGTATCAAATCGGTTCCGATTTGGGTAAAATTCCATAATGTCCCTATTGCAGTTTATACGGATGATGGGCTGAGCTTGTTAGCGACTAAGCTGGGTACTCCTAAAAGGTTAGATGGCTATACGGCAGATATGTGTGTGGATAACTGGGGGAGAAGTAGCTTTGCCCGTGCCTTGATTGAGATTAATGCGGAGAATGATTTAAAGGATTATATTACGGTTGCCATTCCGAAGCTTGATGAGGATGGCTATATTACTGAGAAGGTGAAGGTTGAGTATGAATGGAAGCCTCAGCGGTGCTCGGTGTGCTGTGTCTTTGGTCATAATGACCAAACATGTCCTAAGAATATCGAAACTAAAGGTAAAAAAGTTGTCATTGATGACGAGGGTTTCATAACGGATAAGAGGAAAACGGCTAGAATAGGGGTTATACAAAAGAAACAGAAGGCCAAGTTCGTGTATAAGCCTAAAGTGGGAAACTCGGGTACAAGCTCGTCGGGTATGAAGAATGATAAGCCGGAATCTAGTGTTAATGGCAATGTGGCGACCAAAAACTCCTTTGAAGCTTTATCGAAGTCAGATGGGGATGCGGATAACCCTCTTGCTAATGTGAAAACAATGGGGCCAAAGCTGGATGTAAGTAATAGACCGAATGATAATTATGAGGAAGAGGTTTTAGAGGTAGTGCCTACAGAAATGTCTAAATTTATGAGTGATAATTCTAGTGGAAATAATGCTGAGGGGGCAAGCACTCCCGGGTTTACGGGTTTAAATGGATAGTTTAGCCGCATGGAATATTAGGGGCTTGAACCGGCCCCTTAAACAAGCTGAGGTTCGGGTTCTTATAGCTGAAAATAAGTTAAGTATTTGCGCAGTGTTAGAATCTCATATCCATGTTAATAAGTTATCCGATATTTGTAACAAAGTCTTTAGGAATTGGAGTTGGACGTCTAATGGCGGGTTATGTTCTAGAGGCACTAGAATTATTCTTGGGTGGAATGCAGATGTGGTGGATATCATGGTTATCTCTCAATCGGACCAGGTGATGCATACCCAAATCCTCATTAAAGCTGATAATCGAGTTTTTTTCTGCTCATTTGTTTATGCAGAAAACAAGTACCATGATCGTCGATCTCTTTGGGAAGATTTATGCAATTTTAATGCCTTGGCTCGTGACAAACCGTGGATAGTCCTTGGTGATTTTAATGTGGCTCTTAATATGGAAGATTGTTTATCTGGCCCTTCTAACCATTCTATTGGCATGAGGGAGTTCTACGATTGTGTAAAGGAGACTGAATTAATTGACATTCCGTGCCATGGCATCCACTTTACGTGGAACCAAAAGCCTAGGGAGGGTGTGGGAGTCATGAAGAAGTTAGACCGAGTTATGGGTAATCTTAAATTCCTGGAACTCTTTCCGGATGGTTATGCGTTTTTTAAGCCGGCTAGTATATCGGATCATTCTCCTTGTATTTTGAAGATATCGTCGGCGGCCCGTATTAAACCAAAACCGTTCAAATTTCCAAATTTTATTGTTAATAAAGAGGAGTTTAGGCAGGCTGTTGCATGTGAATGGGCTAAGGATGTTCAAGGTCACTCTATGTTCGCTGTAGTGAAGAAAATGAGAAACTTGAAGCCTATCTTTCGCAAAATCCTCTTTCGGCAAGGTAACTTGCATGAGAGGGTTGCTGATTTACGGCTTAAACTAGACCATATTCAGCGACAAGTGGATGCTAACCCATTGGATGTGTTGCTTCATGATGATCATGCCAAATGTCTTCGGGAATTTCAAACGGCTGCGTATGATGAGGAATGCTTCCTTAAACAAAAAGCCAAGGTTGAGTGGTTGTGTGCGGGGGATGCAAACACTGCTTTCTTTCATAAGTGTGTGCAAAGTAGGAATGCTAGAAGTAAAATTTCGAGTATTATGGATGTGCATGGGAACCGGTATGATGGTGATCAAGTTCCAACAGCCCTTCTTAATCATTATACTAATTTTTTGGGCATGGATGACCAGGTTGAGAACTTTGATTTTGGGGACTTATTTGCTAACACCCTGACCGATTTTTCAGCTAATCATATGGTTCGTTCGGTGACTCGTGATGAGGTCAAAAAAGCTATGTTTGGAATTGGTGAAAATAAAGTCCAGGTCCGGATGGGTACACTTCGGCTTTCTTTAAACATTCTTGGGATGTGGTGGGTGATCAAGTTACGAACGCAGTTCTAGATTTTTTTGAGAATGGCCAATTGTTAAAGCAAATCAATCACACTATTATAGCATTAGTGCCTAAAAAGGAATCCCCTAACACGGTGCTGGATTACAGGCCGATTTCCTGTTGTAACGTCCTCTTTAAATGCATAAGCAAGATTATTACTGATAGAATTAAAGGAAGCTTGGATGGTTTAGTCAGCATAAATCAATCAGCTTTTGTTCCTGGTCGTAAAATAACTGATAATATTCTTCTGACGCAGGAGCTTATGCATAATTACCATATTGATAGAGGCCCGTCTAGATGTGCCTTGAAGATTGATATCCAAAAGGCTTATGACACTGTCAACTGGTCTTTTCTTGAAGCTGTCTTGTTGGGTTTTGGATTTCATCGAAAAATGGTCATGTGGATTATGAAATGTGTGTCTACAGTGTCATATTCTTTGAGTATTAATGGGGAGCTTCATGGGTATTTTAGTGGAAAGAGGGGTCTTAGGCAGGGTGACCCTTTGTCTCCGTACTTATTCACCTTAGTCATGGAAGTCCTCTCTCTTCTTCTTCAGCGTGCGGCGACGGTTGACTCAGGTTTTAAATTTCATGCGCATTGTGCTAAACAAAAGATTATTAATGTGTCTTTTGCTGATGATCTGTTCATATTTGCTCATGCTGATAGTGTCTCGGTTAAGTTGATAAGGGACGCTCTTCAAAGGTTTACGAGGATATCGGGTTTGGTCCCAAGTGCTCCAAAAAGTACTATATTTTTTTGCAATGTTACGGGCCATACAAAGAACCAGATTTTGAGCTTAATGCCGTTTCAGGAGGGTTCCCTTCCTGTTCGCTATCTTGGAGTGCCACTTATATCTTCAAGACTTGCATATAGCGATTGTAAAATTCTGGTTGAAAGGGTGCAACGGAGGATTGACAATTGGTTGTCTAAGTCGTTATCCTTTGTGGGGAGGCTCCAGTTGATTAATTCGGTCATTTCAGCTATGTATACTTATTGGGCTTCAGTTTTTATGCTTCCGATCAGAATTGTCAAGGAGCTTGAAAAGTGTATGCGCCGGTTTCTATGGAATGGTGGGGTTCAAGGTCCTATTCGTTCTAAAGTGGCATGGAACGTTATTTGCTTGCCTAAGACGGAAGGTAGTTTGGGTATTCGGAGTGTCATGGATGTTAATAAAGCGTTGATTTCTAGCCATATATGGAGTATCATCAATAATCGGCGCTCTCTGTGGGTTTCTTGGATTCATTCATACAAGCTTAAAGGTACTAGTTTTTGGGAGGTTAAATGCTCAGCTAATCCGAGCTGGGGTTGGAGAAAGATTCTTGCGCTGCGCAATCAGATTCGGCCTTATGTTTGGAAGTCTATTCAGAGCGGTCGTGAAACTAATGCATGGAGTGATAACTGGTGTTCTTGCAGCCCGATCCGTTACTTTTTTCCCCTAGGCGTATTGCCAATGCAGGTTTCAACCTGGACACGACGGTTGCGGAGTTGCTCGATGATAATGGTCAATGGAAATGGCCAATGGCTTGGTATGATCTTTTTCCGGTACTAATAAATATTTCAGCTCCCACTTTAGTAGAGAATATGGCTGATCGTTCTTGCTGGAAGGATTATGAAGGTAATTTACGACATTTTCACTCTTCTGAAGCTTGGAACTCTCTTCGGATGAGAAATGATAAAGTTGCTTGCGGTTTGGTTTAGCCAGTGTATTCCTAGACACTCGTTTCATGTATGGCTAGTAATTAACAACAAGCTAAAGACTCAGGATAGGATGACTATATGGGAAGCGGGCAGTGCCACTAATCTCATCCCCATGTGTTGTCCGCTGTGTTCTTATGATCGTGATACTAGGGATCATCTTTTTTTTCAGTGTCCGTATGCCTCTCAGGTGTGGGAGACAGTTAGAGAATGGGTTGATATGGGGAAAGTCAATAACACATGGAGGTCGGTTATGGATTGGATGGAGAACAGTGCTAGTTCGAGGAAACTTGACAAGATTGTATGTAAGATTCTCTTAGGGGCTGCTTCTTATTTCATCTGGCAAGAAAGAAATAATCGGCTATTCTCGAACATTCAGCGGTCCCCGGCTGTTCTTTCGCAAGTTATTATTAACACAGTTCGACTGAAGATAATGGGATTCAGGATTGCGAGTCACCCGGACCACATGAAGATCCTTGATCGATGGCAGATCTCGAAGAATGATATGATTTCGGATCCAGGCTAAGGAGGCATTGGATTGTTTTTGTTGTTATGTTTAGTTTGGGGTAGTGTTCGTTCGAGTTGTTTGTCTTGGTTGTGTTTTGTTTTCTCTTGTCTAGTTTGTTTGGTTCCCTAGTCGGGGTATGCCTTGGCTAGTAGTGTGTGTCGAGTCCATGACACACCCTGTTCTTTTATTGGTTATTTATAAAATTCACCGGGGTAATCCCTTTACCCAAAAAAAAAAAAACATGTGATTCTAAAATAGCACATAAGCTTAAGTTCGATTCCTTAACAAACTGACGAACCTCCATTTGCTTCAGAGGGCGGTTCAACCCCCTAATGTTCCAAGACGTAAGACTAACCATTAGAACCAACTGTAGAAGGAGTGCTTGCCCCTTGTTAGTCATTCGGTTTCTTTGAGCCTTGTAGAATAAATTCATCCATTTCGTTATACACCTCCACTACCTCCTCATTATCCGATTCCTCATAGCCATCCCCCGATTGTTTTTTAACCTCCGGACCATTCACTTCAGCATCATTCAAAACAGCAAAAGGATTTTTAGACATAATACCACTTGACGACGCAGCTTTAATCAACTCCCCTTTCGGTTTTGCCGTCACCGGCCTATATTCGAACTTTGGCTTTTGAATATTAACTTGGAACCCCTGCTTTCGGGCAGCCTTCTTACTTGGAACCCCTTGATACCCATCCTCATCAAAGACCGGATACTTCTTCGCATAACGATTCTCTTGCACAGGCCGCTTATCTTTCTGATCCACACTTTTTGAATGGACAGACTTCTTTGGAAGTTTAGGACATGTTTCAACTGAGTGGCCAAAAACACAACATTTAGAACACCTATGCGGGTACCATTCATACTCAACGTACATAGTTTCTTTGACAAAACCCTCCCCCTCAGGTTCAGGAATGGCCAAAGTAATTTCTTCACGCAAATCCTTCTCAGCAGAGACCTCAATTAAAGCTCTAGCATAACTACTGCAGCCCCACATGTCCATACACATCGACGTAGTGTACGAATCCAGAAGTTTCGGTTCCCCAATTGTTGTAGCAATCATACTTAATCCATCTTCTGTGTAAGCTGCAATTAACACTGAAGCCCTTAACAACCCTATATGGGTGACACTGCAATTGTTCTCTAGCTCCTTAACAACCCGGGAAGGAAGAATTAACACTGAAGCCCAAAAAAATGTGCATAGAGGACAAAACTGATAAGATAAGCTGTAATCTACCCGCAAAAGATAGAAATCTATTCTTCCAATTCATAATGCGTTTCTCCAACCTTTCTACAAGAATACTACAATCCTTGTAAAGCAGCCTGGACGAGATCAAGGGGACTCCTAGATAACGGACCGGTAACTCGCCTTCAATAAAAGGAATAATTCCAAGAATAGCCAATTTAACTTGCTGAGGAACATTACAAAAGAAGCCGGTACTCTTTTGAACACTTGGAATCAACCCAGACATACGAGTGAACTGAGAAAGAGCATTCATTATACATTTAGCCGAACTCACATCTCCTCTAGCAAAAAGGAATAAATCATCCACGAAGCAAAGATTGATAATACGTTGGCGCTCACACTTGTTATGGAACCTGAAAGACGAATCAATAGAAGAAGCATGTTGCAAAGTACACGTCAAAACTTCCATAACCAAAGTAAATAAGTAAGGAGAGATTGGATCTCCTTGACGTAAGCCACGTTTGCCTTTGAAATAACCATGAACACTACCATTCACGCAAATAGAGTATGACGGAGTAGAAACACAAAGCATAATCCACTCTATCATCTTCTGGTTGAACCCAAAACCCAGTAAAACATTTCCAAGAAATTTCCAATCAATAGTATCATACGCTTTTTGGATATCTACTTTAAACGCACATCTAGGAGGACCATAATCTCTGTGATAATTATGCATTAATTCCTGAGTAAGAAGAATGTTATCCGAAATTTTCCTACCTGGGACAAAAGCTGATTGATTAATGCTGACAATCTCATTTAGAGCCACTTTCATGCGATCAGACATAATTTTGCTAATACACTTGTAAATAACATTGCAACAAGCTATAGGACAAAAGTCCTTAACCAAAGCAGGAGTAGTCATCTTAGGCACAAGAACAATAAGTGTATGGTTGAGCTCCTGGAGTAATCGGCCTGAATTAAAGAAATCCATAATAGCATTTGAGAAATCAGTTCCCACAATCGCCCATGTACTCTTGAAAAAAGCCGCCGTGTACCCATCGGGACCTGGGGCTTTATCATTACCAATGACAAAAATAGTTGTTTTGATCTCCTCCACCGTGATAGGCCGAACCATGTTGTCAGCGACATTTTGATTAAGCCGATTCGTAAAAATCTCTGGCGATAGGGTCAAAGAAACATCTCCCTCACAGCCTAAAAAATTCTCTTAGTATTTCACAAAAGCATTAGGCACGCACTCACCTTCACAAAAAATCCCATTATTGTCCGTAATACCATCAATACGACTTCTATGGTTTCTAGCTTTAAGCGACATATGAAAAAATTTAGAATTAGCATCACCCGCTCTCAACCAGGCCACTTTAGATTTCTGCTTTAAAAAACGTTCCTCATCAAGGCTCGCTTCTTGGAACTCACGAGTAGCTTTAGCTTCCTCACTTCTAATATTTTCATTGAACGGGTCTTTCTCTACCTCCCGTTGGATCGCATCCAGCTTCCCGCGCAAATCATCTACCTTTTTATGCAAGTTACCCTGTTTGAATAAGAGAGATCGAAGAGGAGACTTTAATGCACGCAGATTTTTAACCAAACGAAATTGATGAACCCCCATGATGGTCAGGTCCCAATTACTCTTCACAATATCCATAAATCCCGGCTTATGCACCAAGAAGTTTGCAAACTTAAACGAGTTGGCCCTTTTCTTCTCCACCTTAGTAATTTTAAGAATGCAAGGGCAATGGTCGGATACCCTATATGGTTGAAATAGAGCAACCGCTTCAGGAAATTCGCTAACAAACGGAATATTACCCATCGCCCTATCGATTTTCTTCAGCAACCCAACACCTTTTTTCGGCTTTTGGTTCCATGTGAAATGGAAACCTATGCTTTTAATATCCGCCACCACAATCTCATTCACACACTCCTGAAAATCCCGCATACTAGTAGAGATACCTGATGCTCCCATAGATTTATCTTTCAAATTCAAAGCGGAGTTGAAATCCCCCATAATCACCCACGGGTTATTTGCCACCAGAATCTTGTGCCTAGCCAAATGACTCCACAACTCTCTTCTCGTAATGTAAGAATTAGAAGCATAAACTATCGAGCAGAACATTATCCTTTTTATCACTCTTGAATATCATTTGAACATGAATAACCTGAGGAGTTTGAGCTAAAACCATGATATCAAACACATCCGGGTTCCATCCAATAATAATACGGGTACCTTTATCACATTGGCCTCCATTAGACGTCCACTCCCAATTACGAAAGACTGAACGGCAGATTTTATCTAGTTTACTAACTTCAACATGAGACTCAAGCACCGCACAAAAGCTAACACCATTCTCCCTAACCACCTGACGAACCTGCGTTTGTTTTAGAGGGCGGTTCAACCCCCTAATGTTCCAAGTGGCTAGGCTAACCATTGGCAACAATTGGAGAAGGAGTGCTTGCCCCTTTTGTGTCATTCGGTTTCCTAGAATCACCCACCAGAAATTCATTAGTCTCATTATAAACTTCCATCACCTCCTCATCATCGGAATCATCAAAGTCTCTACTCGGCCCTTTACTACTTTGTCCTCCGTCCACATCAACCGTATTTAAAATATGAAAAGGATTCGTCGACTGAAAATTCAGAATAGTCGACTTAATGTTTAAATCAGCTTTATGCTTGTTGATAATCGGCCTATACTCAAATTTAGGTTTGGGTTTAGTAATCTGTATTCCCGGTTTCCTAGCCACCTTTTTGCTTTTAACCTCCATATAGCCATCATCATCTACTCTAGGAGCCATCTTAGGTTGTGATTTACCTTAATTGCCAGGTTGCCTAACATTTTTCTGATTAGCCGAAGTAGCAGGTTTCCTCGGATTTTTTGGGCACGAGTCATTAGAATGACCGAAAACACAACATGTCGAGCACCTGAGAGTGTCCCATTCATATTCTACATACATCGTTTCTTTAATAAAACCATCACCATTCGGATTAGGGATTGCCATAGTAAGTTTCTCTTTTAATTCTTTATCCGCTGATACTTCAATGAGAGCTCGAGCAAAGCTACTTCTACCCCAGTTGTCCACACACATCGACGTTGTGTATGAGTCAAGGAGTTTTGGTTCACCAATGGCAGTTGCGATCATACTAAGGCCATCTTCCGTATAAGCAGCAATCGGAACTTCATGGACTTTTACCCACACCTGAATTTTGTTTACCTCCTTCTTCTCCAGTTTCGTAGTTGGCGTCCATTCCTGAAGGAAAAATGGTTGTGACCGAATAATCCATGGACCAGAAGCAAGAACATCCAACATACCCTTTTGATCTGCGAACTTAAAAAGAAGTAACCATTTGCATTCATCATGGATTTCTGTAAACCAAACTTTTTCCAGTTGTTTTTAACAAAAAATTCTACCACAGGATACGCAATGCGATCACCCAAGAAGTAACCATACAAAGTATTAGCTAGTTTATCCTGAACTACCCGAACCGATAAACCGGAAGAACAATATCACAATCTTCATGATGCAAAGAACTAGCAAGAGACCTGAAGTTAACCTTCTGATTCTTCTGACTTTTCACCGACTCCGCATAGGACAAAGGCTTGATCAGGTTGTCTTCCCCATGCTTGCTGACGTCAGCCCTAGTCGCCTCTTCCTGAATCTGGTCAGGTTTTAAATTATCTACCATCACCGGCTCCGTAATCTTTAGCAACTCATCAATGACATTTATTTTCTTTGGTTCAGATTGTGAATTCTGAACAGTACCCCTACGAGGGAGAAATGTATTACCGTCAATATTCACCACTTTATTAGCAATACCCTTGAACGAGTTAGGAGGTTTCCCATGATCATGCAGCACGCTACCATCAGGCTTGGGACAATCAGACAATCCAGATTCAACACCTCTCTCCATTAAACAATGTGACGACCAACCATGCACGAGAAAAACCTTGAAAAAACACCAAGAACCAACGAACAAGAATACGAAAAAACCCTAATCCTTTAAACCCTAGTATCAATCTTCAACCCTTAACCGATTAAACCAGAGTATCAATCTAGCTAAATTAATCTCAGTTAACCGCAATCAATAACAACCAGTTAAATAAATCAGGGTTTCGAATTGAAGAACTAAGGCGGCGATTGGAAAAACAAACAGAAGTAAACCCTAGTTTTGGATCGATCCCTAATGCTAACTAATTCGTTATAGAATTTTGAAGGATCAAAACTCTAATCAGAAACTGTTATGCAAAAGATCACAAAGAAAAACAAGGGCTTCATGAGGAATCAGAAATCGCCAAAAGGAGAGAGAGCGCCAAAATTTATGTTTTTTTTTTTTTTTTTTTGGGTAAAGGGTTACCCCGGTGATTTTATAACATAACCAAAAACAAAACAAGTAGGAAGGCAGACATACCCCCTAGTTCTCTTTGCGACATACCGCAAAAGAGCAAATACAAGGAAACAACCAACAAAACAACCAACCTAGCTCATTACAAAACTATAAACATAGGTCTTCAATCTTCATCCAAGAGATCTTCATTATTCAGCTTCCACTCCTCCAGAAAACATTTGACATTGGATGTTCTCTTATACTTGAAGGATATTAACTTTGTTCTCACATTGTTTATAACAAGATCAACCATCTGCTCAGGAGGTCTCAATCTGTTGCTAAAAAATCTTGTGTTTCTTTCACTCCAAATAGCATAAGCCATAGCCGCAACAAGCAGTTTACTAGCAACCGCTTGAACCGTTTTGGATTTAGCTCTCGGAATCAGCCATTTGGAGATGTCATCCCACGTCTCTCGAACCGAATTCATGCCAACTTTGTTCCGAACACTATGCCAAATAGATCTGGAATAAGCACATTGAAAAAACAAATGCTCATGTGTCTCTTGATCCGCAAAGCACAACAAGCAACACATTTGGTTCATTGAACCCGTAACCATATGGTTCCATTTCAGAATGCGATCTTGAGTCCACAGTTTCCTCTTAAAAATAAGCCAACATATGAAAGCATGATTAGGGATGTTGAAGGACGACCACACAACGTTCGACCAATCAGCTGGAGCCTCTCGGATACGAATAGATTGCCACACTTCCTTGGACGAGAACGGGACTAATTTACCATCCGAATTCAGCCACAAAACCCTATCCTTTGCACTTGTCAAATTCAGCGGCCTAAGTTGAAACAGATTCGGGTACACCCTTCTCCAATCGTCCGGCCAAATCCAATCACCATTTTGAACAACATCAGCAACTTTCGATTTGATGGAGAAGCCATAACGAGCCATTTGTCTAGGGGTAACAACATTAGCAAGGGGACAATCATCACTCCATTTATCAAACCAAAGAAAAGTTGATTGACCATTACCGATTTTTGACCAAAAGTAATCCCGAAAAATATGCCGACATCTCAGTAATTTTTTCCAACCCCACGGGGAGTTTACTTGCACTGGAATATCCCAGACACTACGACCTCGAAGTCTATAAATCCCAACCCAGGTCGTCCATAAGGAATTCCTACCCGATAAAATACTGTGAATATGATATGCCATAAGGGATTTGTTTACCTCCGATATACGTCTAATACCCAAACCACCCTCCAATTTAGGAAGGCATACCTCCTTCCATGCCACTTTAGCTCGCCCCTTAGAAATCGTGCCATACCCCCAAAGAAACCATTTCATTTTGCTCTCTAGATCCTTTATAATACTCGCTGGTAAAATAAAAACCGATGCCCAATACACATGAATAGAGGAGAGCACCGAAAGGACTAATTGAAGCCTACCAGCAAACGAAAGAAACCTGTTCTTCCAGTCTGCAATTCGTTTATTCATACGTTCCACTAAAACCTTGCAATCTTTAACTAACAGTCTCGAAGCCAGTAAAGGAACACCCAAATATTTCATGGGAAGCTTCCCTTCTTCAAACGTAACTAACTCTGCAATCCTAGTCTTGACGGAGCTGGAAACATTACAAAAGAATATGGTGCTTTTAGAATTGTTGGGAACGAGACCGGAAACCTCCTCAAAATTCTTCAAGGACTGCATGATCACCTTAATTGAGCCAACATCTCCCCTAGCAAATAATAAAAGGTCATCAGCAAAACATAAGTTTATTATCATTTGCTTCTCACACTTGTTATGGAATCTAAACAAGGAGTCCAAATCAGCTGCTTTTGAGAGAATCAACGTTAACACCTCCATGACCATAGTAAATAAATACGGAGACATTGGATCTCCTTGGCGTAACCCACGCTTTCCTTTAAAGTAACCATGAACATTTCCATTTATACTTAAAGAAAAGGAGGTAGTTGTGACACATTCCATAACCCAAGAAATAAAAGTAGGCCGAAATCCAAAACCATGAAGAACATCACTAAGGAATCTCCAATCCACCGTATCGTACGCTTTTTGAATGTCCACTTTCATAGCACATCTAGGAGGACCAGTAGATCGATGATAATTATGCATAAGCTCCTGAGTTAGCATTATATTATCAGAGATCCTTCTTCCAGGAACAAACGCCGATTGGTTGTCACTAATCAAATCCTTTAACCCTTCAAGAATCCGGTTCGTTAAAATCTTACTTATCGCCTTATAGACAACATTGCAACATGATATGGGCCTGTAATCCGTAACTACTTCAGGAGTATTCACCTTAGGAATAAGAGCCAAGAATGTATGATTAATCTCTTGAAGCATTCTACCCGACTCAAAAAAATCAATAACAGCATCAGTAACCTCACTACCAACAATAGGCCAAGCCTTTTTAAAGAACCCCGACGTATACCCATCTGGTCCCGGCGCCTTATTCTCACTAATAGCAAATATAGCAGATTTAACCTCCTCTTGTGTTACTGATCGGCACATATTGTTTGCCACGAGAGGGTTTAGCGTAGTCACAAAAATATCTCGGTTTACTCTACCAGCCATACTCCTATTATTACCAAGAAAACCTTGAAAGTAGTTAACTAAAGCCGATGAAACCTGATCTCCTTCATACATGTTTCCATCCGTGTCTTTGATAACATTAATTTTATTGACATGATTTCGGCACTTCAACACATTATGAAAGAAAGCTGTATTCGAGTCCCCAGCTTCTAACCATTTTTGTTTAGCTTTTTGTTTCAAAAATCTTTCCTCGTCCAATGAAGCTTCCGTATACTTCTTTATGCATACACTTTCAGCTTCCTTGATTACCGAATTGAAAGGATCAGAATCCAGCGATTTCTGCAGATTATCCAGCTCAACTTTTAGATCAAGCACTTTCTTGTGAATGTTTCCTTGTTTACGCAATAAGACTCTTAAGGGATGCTTTAAACCCCTAAGTTTCTTGACAACACGAAACATCGGAACCCCCAACACTTCCACATTCCAACCGCTGCTAACAACATCCATAAATTCTTTTTTATGAGTCAAAAAGTTTGTAAATTTAAACGGTTTTGGTCTATCCCGAGCTGCATTAAGCATTTTTAACAGACCTGGGCAGTGATCAGAGACACCATTCGGAAGAAAAACCGCATAAGCATCCACAAAGGTATCCACGAAACTGACATTAGCCATAATTCTGTCCAATTTCTTTCGGATCCCAATACCATTCTTTGGACGTTTATTCCAAGTAAATTGCATCCCATGAGCTCTAACATCAAAAACCTCGAGCCCGTTCACACAATCATTAAAATCTCTCATAGCAGCCGTGTAAGTAGAAGAGCCGAAACATTTGTCTTCTAAGTTCAACGCCACATTAAAATCTCCCATGATTATCCACGGCCTCGATTGCACCACACCTTTATGCATTGTTAAAGATTCCCAAAGCTTTTTCCTTTCTTGATCACTATTACTCGCATACACTACCGATACATTAGTCATAGTCTTCTCTTTTTTAAACAGAACTTGAATATGCATAACTTGATCAGTAGCATGCACCACCATTACGTCAACATTTGCCACATTCCAGCCTAGAACGATTCTTGTGCCTTTATGGCACAAATTCCCATTGGACGTCCAATCCCAACTCCTAAAAACATTCTTACAAACTTTATCTAGATTTGCCAACTTTACGTGAGATTCAAGAATAGCCAAAACCTGCAGCCCATTATCTTTAACAAACTTCCGAACCTCCTTTTGTTTGAGGGGATGGTTCAAACCCCTGATATTCCAAGCTGCAATACTATCCATTAATAACCTCCTAAGCAGGTGTGCTTGCACCTGTATTATTAGACATACCAGATTTTGATCCTTCCATGAAATCATATCCACCTATCTCAGCATTAAGCCTGACTTCATCATCATCCGATCCCCCATCATCACCCATATCATTAAGTGCATCAAAAGCATTGCTCGTACGAATACCCGGTTCTTTAGCTGGGTTCGGCTTGGACGAATCCACCTTATCAGGTTGCTTGTCCAACTTTTCGGTTTGTTTCTTAGGCTTGTAGATAAGTCTCTGTCTATCTCTAATATTAAACTGATTCTTTGCAATCCTTTTCCGATTATTTCCACTCTTAAACCCCTGTTCATCAACATTCGCTTTATCATTACCCTTCTGATCAGATTTCACATGAACAATTGATGGACAATCATCATTCCCATGCCCAAATACATTACAAGTGTTGCATCGAGGAGGTTTCCACTTTTATAGTGCTCTTTAGATATCCACCATCTTCAACATTCGGAACAGCCACAGTCACATTCTCTTTGATTTCCTTCTCAGCATCAATCTCTATTATAGCTCTAGCATACCCGCTCCTTCCCCACGAATCCATGCACATTTTTGTAGTTTCATTATCAAGAACCTTAGGGGCTCCAATCTTCGAAGCAATCAAACTCAGCCCATCCTCCGTATAGGCAGCTAGAGGAACATCATGCATTTTTACCCAAACAGGAATCTTTTTCAATTCTTCCTTCTTAAGTTCAGTATTCGGCGTCCATTGTTTTAGGAAAAGAGGTATGTTTCTAATAAGCCAAGGACCATCTTTCAACACTTGATCCATACCTTCTTTTGAGTTAAACTTGAAAAAGAAAAACCCTTTACCATTCATCATACTCTTCTGCAAACCATATTTCTCCCATCTGTGACTTACAAAGTAATCAACAACTGGGAATGCTAATCTTTTCCCCAGAAAATACCCAAATAAAACATTATTAAATCTGTCCTGTACCTGCTTAACCGAAGCAATCGGGATAGTAACATCTGCATCAACATCATCGGCAGCTTTAGTATTTTCCATAAATCTGAAGTTCACCTTCTGCGATGGAATAGCTTTGGCTAGTTTCTCTGCATAAGACTGCACTATTACGGTGTTTGCTTTATCCAAGTTCGAGGTAGTAGGATCATTCGTTTCCAGATTGACAGGTATTGTGATCTTAGTTAATTCATTAATGATATTAAACTTCACCGGCTCAGAAATAGGTTGTTGAACAATACCTCTACGTGGAGCAAAGGTATTCCCTTCAATATTCACCACCCGGTTTGCTAAACCCTGATATGGTAACGGCGGCTTGAATCTACCATCTTGTACGTTGCCCTCAGATTTGTTACGTTCGTCCATGATAAAAACAGCACCTCTCTCAAAAACCAAACCAACAGCACACCATGCAAAGAAAAAACTCGAAGACCAGACGAAAACCAAGAACAGAAAAACACAAAACCCTAATCTAGCATAAACCCTAATCCAAAAACCATCTCAAAATCATATAGAGGACCCGATCAATCTAGGTTACTGCCTCACCAGTAGGACCGAAAGCCCCAATCCCCTATACAATCCGATCTGAATCTTAGATTATGGCCGGCGACAAGAACAGAAAAACAAATCCAAGATTGATCGATCAAAAAAATGCTAACGAGTTCGTTACAGTATTGACGAATCAATCTGATCACAGACTGTTATACATTTAGATCACGAGGAAGCAAGGATTCGTGGAAGAAAAGGAAAAATCGCCTGCTAGAGAGAGAGCATTAGGGTTTTTTTTAGCTTAAAATGAATTTATGCGTAAAAATTTATGCGTAAAAATGAATATAAATTTATGTTTCATATGCTTAAAATGAATTTATGCGTAAAAATGGCATTTTGGTCATTTTCCTAAGGCATATAAATTACCTATCATACAACTAACTAAACGAAGTGACCATAAGGTATAACCTCGGAAGGTTATTCCCTATACAACTATGGTCACAATAAATGCTTGGTCAAATCCTAATGATCGACCAAACGGGTCGGGTTCGAAAGTCTAAGTGGTTGTTTAGACCGCTTATCTTACGACCCTATATAAGCACTAAACCTAAAGTGACGAGCTAAACATGTTAAAAAATGTTTAACGAAGTTAGAAAACAAGTTTGATATCAAGACAAAGGGTCTTGATACCCAAGAATAGTTTGGTTGCAAAATACGCAAGAATACGCATTTTGACCGAAACTATGACTCGTCACTACACCTAATCAACGTGGTAATCAGTAGGTATAGTCACAAGAGACTATAACCATCGTGATTACGCTCACGTTACGAAGTTCAAACGAACTTCGTGTTGACCATAGACTGGTCAAAGCAGAAAGTCAAACACTGTTTGACTTTTACGCTTAAAACGCATAAAAACACGAAAGAATACTTACAAAGGGTCCAAGCTAGAAGAACTTGATCTAAATACTCAGGTATGAAGCATAAAGCTTCAACTTAGAGCATAAAATTAGATCAAGGTGTGAGGAAAATGGAATGAGAGCTTAGGTATTTATAGATTTCGGAGAACCGTTAGAATCGTGCTTTGATCTTGACCTTACAAATGGGCACATGGTTTTCAAAACCATGGGAATACTTAAAACCATCAAATTCCAGCCCATAGAGTGTAAAACCTTGGGTTAAAATCATCAAAACCTCAAAAATGGACCAAGTTCAATGTATCTGCCAGAAATTTCAAAAATGGTCCCTGCACTTGTAAAACTTGATTTTTGGCACTTTTAAGCCCCGTTTGTCACACCCCCAAAATACCACACGCGGAAAACCCCCGCGAGGCGTGTGACATACCAGGATCTTAGCCATCAATCACATTGAACTCATAGGTATATGTAAATAAGACTTTCATTTATTAACAGTAAGTGTTACAACGTTACAATATTTCACAGTTTTCAGCGGAAGCATAATTCATTCGTTAAGAGTTTATAACCACATGTAAAAGCCATTTGCGTTGTGTTATGTTTCCATGTATCTCGACCCATGACTACTCCAGCCTCCCAGACAGCAAGTTCCAGTCATTATGCACCTAAAGACCTGCAAGGCATGTAACAACGAATCAACAACAAAGTTGAGCGAGTTCACAGTTGGGTGTTCGTTTTACGTTGTTTACAAAAACATAGTTTGTCTTTAGTTGGCTTACTTGCCGTGGGGTTTACCTCATAGTTGAAAATATGATTAACCAGTTTACCCTGTTTCCCAAACATATCCATAGTTGGCGGGGGCTTCCCATGTGAATTACCAGTTTACCCTGTTTCCCAAACGTTTTCACGATATTTAGTGGGGGCTTCCCATGTTGTAATTTACTAGACTAGTTGTATCTATAGGTGTCCTTCCCATTCCGAGGACAGTGATAAATATGAGATTACGTAGGTTTTACGTAAGTGCCCTTCCCAATCCGAGGACGGTGGTACGTTGCGAGTACGTAGATTTAGCGCTGGCGTCCTTCCCAATCCGAGGACGGTGGTACGTAGCGGGTACGTAGGTTTAGCGCTGGCGTCCTTCCCAATCCGAGGAAGGTGATAAGTAGTCTAGTAGTGGTGAATGTACGAGTTCTGTCGTAGTTATTCAATCCCATTCCCAGCCCACCGGGAATCCCATGCCTTAGAAGTGTGAACTCACCTCGGTTTGCTCGGTTTGCTAACTTATGTGCTCACCAATATTCAGTCAAGCCTATAGCATGTACGTATACACAATCAGTTTATGTTTGTAAGGTTTCACATGCAAATCCAATATCACATAGGGTGCTTGGCAGTTAACCTCATGTATCACTTAAACAGTAAATCAAGTTCATACAATTCACGCTTCACAAAATTGATTTCTCAGTTTATTCTAACATGGTTTTTTCCATTACATACTTAACAGAGTTAACAGACTTAACAGGGTTAATGTACTCAAAAAAGTTAATAAACTTAACTGTGTTAATAGACTTAACAGGAGTTGATAAACTTAACAGGGTTACATATTTAACAGAGCACCCGGCGAAAACCCTTTGGCGAAAACACCCAGTGTTTTCGTCTGGCCTCTGTGTTTTCGTTGGTCCCTATGTTTTCGTCCAACCCTAATCATCGTCACAATCATTATCATCATCAGCATTCAACTAGATCATGGTTTACATAATATAACCGACCACTGCATTCCTAATCTTAATATTGGGCCGCCATTTTCAGTGAACCCATATGCAACAGAATAGTGGAACATATAATTACTAAACATGTAATTATGATTTTTCCATGAAACTTGATTTCAATTGGACCAAACATTGCATGTAATACTATGGATATATCAAGAATCTTAATCGACATTCAAACAGTTGGCATCATCATCATTCATTATTTAATTTTTATGTATCACCACATGTGCCACTCATAATGATCAGCAATAATTTATGTATGAACAACCTAGATCATTGATATTAAAATCAAATCATGCAATCAGATTCGTCAACGCGTATTATCACATCATTCACTACAATCCATAACAATTTCACATCTTACTAATCCGAGATCGACACAACGAATCCTACAAATCACACGTGATCAAAACAAAATATAAATAGACTAACCGAATGAGTGTAGGATAGGTGCCCGATTAGATTGGGCGAAGGGAGCTCCGAAGTAGGTGATCGAGTGGGGCACCTTTCTGTTGCCGTCGAGATGTAGTAGGGGATGGTGTCTAGGGTTTTCTATTCGGTCAGTATCTTTCACACATATAACAGTTCACAAGGTATATACCCGCTTATACAAACTGGGCCCTTAATTACTGGGCTTTGGCGAAGATGGGAGGCGACGAAAACATGGGTTTTCATTGGGTGGGGAGGGGTTTTCGGATGGGTGTTTCGTGTGGAGGGTGTTTCGGGTGGAGGGTTTGTTTCCTTCTTAATAAGTCACATGGGCCGTTGTTATATGATTGGGCCGCACCACTGAATACTACATCACATTCAAACCGAGTCTATCTAAATCTTATAAGCCTTTATTAATTAACCTAACAACAACACAAGGCACCCACCATATACGAAACATTTAGCTTGTATCAGTTAAATCATATATAAGGTTCTTGCAAAGCATATTAGTATATTTCACACGTTTAAGAAAATTAACCAAAAAGAAAATAAAAGGGAGTTAATATTCATACGTCCCTTTTCTCTATCTCTATATAGATAGAGATAAAGTGCAAAAGTATATGACAATAAGATATAACATAATGCAAACGAATTACGAAAACACTATGCGAAACGGGTAACGTGTCGAGGAAAGACCTTGAAAGTTCGGGTTGTCACACTGTTAACCCCATTTCAAGGCTCTAAAATAAAGTTAAAGTATAGGGAACTTGAAATGTGCTCAAAAATATCTCGAATGTCGGCTCGTTTGGTCGTACGGTTGCGTTGTTCGGTTAATTACGACGGAAATCGTAACGAACGCAAAAACGATCCAAATTACGCGACGAATGGAACTTTTATCATGCCAATCACTAAAATAAAATATTTTAATGATTACATAAATTTTTGGATGTCCGGATATATTCAGAACGTAAGATATATGTGAAAATGCAAACTTATGCACTTTTTGACGCTTTTAGTCCCTATTGATCAATAAAGTTTATTTTTAGCATACTGAACCCTTCAAAGCCTATTTCTAAGCTATGTAAAGGATATTTAGGGCATATTTAACTTATGATCAAGTTCCGGAATGTTCGTTACAGTACGAATCGGCATACTTTCGCAGTTTGTCGAAATTAGTCCCTGTAAGCGAATAAACTTGATTTCGGCATACCAAACCCTCCAAAACTTATTTCTAAGTTATGTAAAGGTTATTTAAGGTATGTTAAGCCTATGTCACTGTTCCGGAGTGTTTGTTGCATTAAACTGATTATATTTACGTATCAGTTCGCTTATAACCTTCTAAAAAGCGATTTAAAGCTTGAAATCGAACATGAATTGATATGTGCACATGATACACATATTTATACAAATCCCAAGCATGAAACACAATATTTCATTGATTTGGTATTTGTCAGTCTCTCCCCTACTTTAGGAAATTTCGTCTCGAAATTTATTCGTAAGAGTCTGTCTGTGACTTTGTGTTAAATAACCACCAAAGATATACAAGGCATAATCCTGTCATTTCCTCAACGGAGATTCTTCAGAAACGAAAATGAACGGACGGAGTCATTTTAAATGGGTGCTTCCTTAGGAATGGAAATGATGGAATAAACAAAAGGATATTCTTTTTCCTCAGCGGACATTCTTCAGAAATGAAAATGAACGGGCGGAGTTATTTTCAACAGGTATTCTTCAGAAATGGAAATGAAGGAATAATCAAAAAGGATATTCATTTCCTCAATGGACATTCTTCAGAAATGAAAATGAACGGACGGAGTCATTTTCAACGGGTATTCTTCAGAAATGGAAATGAATATAATAACAAAAGGATATTCATTTCCTCAACGGACATTCTTCAGAAACGAAAATGAACGGACGGAGTCATTTTCGACAGCTGCTTCATCAGAAATGGAAATGAATAGAGTTAATTCAAAAGGATATTCATTTCCCTTAACGAACATTCTTTAGAAACGAAAATGAACGAACGGAGTCATTTTCAACAGGTGCTTCATCAGAAATGGGAATGAATAGAATTAACTCTAGACACTTGACAAAACTTGATGTGGTTTCTGTGACACCTGTGCCTCCACAACCATCAAACAAATACCAAATCAATGAAATATTGTATTTCATACTTGGGATTTGTATAAATATGTGTATCATTTGCACACATATGAATTCTTGTTCGAGTTCGAGTTTTAAATCGCTTTCTGGAAGGTTATACGCGATCTTTTTTTTTTGGGTAAAGGGTTACCCCGAAGAATTTTATAAATGAACCAAATAAGTACAAGGATGTGTCAAAGCGACACACCAACTAGACTTGGCATACCAAGACTAGGACAACAACCAACAAGACCAACCAAACAACCCAAACAAAAGTTAACAATCAAACTAAGCAACCACGGCCGAAAACAAACAACCTAGGCCAAAATTAAAAACAAGACAAATAAACTTCTAGCCCGGATCAGCTTCATCATCCTTGCTATCATCAATCTTCCAGATTCTGGAGATCCTCCTCCTAGCAGAATCCACTCTAAACTTGAAACCCATAAGCCGTAACCGAACCGAACTTTTGATCTTCTCAGCAACTTGTAACACGGTCAATTGGTTAGAACTAAAAAGCCGACTGTTCCGCTCTTGCCAAACATAATAAGTAGCCGCAACTACCACCAATTTACACACAATGTCATCAATTTTCTTAGAATTAGAGTGTTGATCAACCCATACCATTAAAGACTGCCATGTGTTATCTACGCTCTCCAAGTTCACCATACTCTTCACGTTTGTCCAAACTTGACTTGCAAACACACATTGAAAAAACAAATGGTCTCGACTATCTCGATCATGTTTGCACAACGGGCAACACATAAGATTAAGATTCGTTGCACTTCCAGCTTCCTAAACCGCCAACCTATCCTGAGTCTTTAGTTTATTCCGGAACACCAACCACATATGAAAAGAGTGGCGAGGAACACATTGAGAGAACCAAACCATGTTTGCCCAGGTCACATGATTATCCCTATTCCGAATCGTATTCCATATATGAGCCGATTCAAAATCGGCAAACTTCCCATCCAAATCTTTCCAAGTCAGTCGATCAGGAGCATTACCAACCAGCTGAGGCGTTTGAATGCTTATTAAGACCGGAAACAAGTCTAACCAAGCTTGGGGCCATCTCCAATGCCCATTCGCATCAATAACATCAGCAACCGAGGACTTTAAATTGAAACCCGCATTAGCTATAGATCGAGGAGTGATAAAGGAGCTAAGAGGACTCATAGGGCACCAATTATCACTCCAAGCATTAGTTTGCAAACCACTTTTAAGCAAAGACCATATGTGAGGCCGCATAATACAACGAATAGACAATATTTTCCGCCATCCCCAACTCATGCTCCCTCGACATGGAACCTCCCAAAAACTTCTCCCTTTTAGCTTGTACTCGTGAATCCATTTCACCCAAATAGACTCCCGTTTAGTTATAATACTCCAAACATGCTTAGCCATTAGCGATTTATTGATATCAGTTATACTCCGAATGCCCAAACCACCTTCTTCTTTAGGCAAACACACATCTTTCCAAGCAACTTTAGCAAGAATTCTACCCTCCGATCCCGCATTCCACAAGAATCTACGAATTCTTTTCTCAAGCTCATTGATAACCCGAGTGGGAATAATGAAAACTGAGGCCCAATAAATATGCATAGATGAGAGTACCGAGTTTATAAGTTACAACCGGCCAGCAAAGGATAACGACTTTGTCATCCAGTTAGCAATCTTCTTATCCATTCGATCAATAAGGACTTTACAGTCTTTAAAAGGAAGCCTGGAGGAAATGAGCGGAACCCCAGATAACGAACCGGAAATACACCCTCCTGAAACGGCATAATATCCAGAATTTGCTGTCTAATCGACTGAGGAACATTGCAGAAAAAAACTGTGCTTTTCGCCGGACTAGGAGCCAAACCAAAAATGTTGGTAAACGTCTCAAGAGCCTCCTTGACCTTCTTAACCGAAACCACATCACCATGCACAAAAATAAATAAGTCTGAGCAAACGACACATTAATTATTTTTTGCTTGGCACAATGAGCATGATATTTGTAGGGTGTACTAGCAGCCTGTTGGAGCAAAAGCGAGAGAACCTCCATAATTAACGTGAATAAATAGGGGGACATTGGATCACCCTGACGTAACCCGCGTTTGCCTCTAAAATAGCCATGAAGATTGCCATTAATGCTCAACGAGTAAGAGACTGTTGAAACGCATGTCATAATCCACCCAATCATTTTCTGATGAAACCCAAATCGAACCAAAATATCTTGCAAGAATGACCAATTAACCGTATCATTGGCTTTCTGGATATCAATTTTGAACGCACATCTAGCCGGACCCCTATTAAGGTGATAATTATGCATTAATTCTTGTGTGAGAAGAATATTATCAGAAATCTTCTTACCCGGCACAAAAGCTGATTGGTTGATACTAACAAGAGTTCCCAAACTTCCTTTTAGGCGATCCGTGATTATCTTAGTTATGCATTTATAGAGCACGTTACAACAAGAAATCGGCCTGTAATCTAGAACTGAATCCGGGACATCTTTTTTCGGAATTAAAACAAGAATAGTGTGGTTAACCTGAGTTAGAAGCTTACCGTTCTCGAAAAATTGTAACACCGCATCCGTGACTTCATTACCAACAATATCCCAAGCATGCTTAAAAAAAGCCGACGTGTACCCATCAGGCCCCGGGGCCTTGTCTTCTCCAATACTGAACATAGCAGTTTTGACTTCCTCCCGAGTTACCTGAGACACCATTTGATCCGCAAGCTCCCTACTTAGCACATTAATGAATAGGTTGTCCAAGTTAACCTTATCAACCGAGACATCCAACCCCAAAAACTGAGTATAATGCGAGACCATAACATCCGCGACCTCATCACCTTCATGCCGAGCTTCCACAATATCCGTGATGCTATAAATTTTGGTTCTAGCATTTCTAGCTTTCACAGTATTGTGAAAAAACCTAGTATTTGAGTCTCCCGCCCGAAGCCACTCTACCTTAGATTTCTGTTTTAAAAATCATTCTTCATCATAAGCAGCTGATTGAAAGTCTTGAAGACATTGAGTCTCCATTTGTCGAAGCCGAACATCCAACGGGTTTTGATCCACCTGAACCTGAAGATCATCCAAAGTTTTCCTCAACTCGATCACCCTATCATGTAAGTTACCTTGGCTGAAAAGAATCTTTCTCAACCTAGGTTTCAGGTTCCTCATTTTCTTCACAACGGAAAGCATAGTGACACCCTCCACTGTTTTCATCCACTCATGTTTCACGGACTCCTTAAAATCTGGTTTTCTAACAATGAAGTTTGGGAATTTAAAAGGTCTTGGCCGATTTCCATAAGAGCACATCATTCTTAGAATACAAGGCGTATGGTCAGACACCCGAAACGGGTGGAACATAGCAAAAGCATCAGGAAAATGATCAATAAAATAAACATTACCCATAATTCTATCAATCTTTTTTAGAAGACCCACTCCACTTTTAGGCTTTTGGCTCCAAGTGTATTGCAAACCATGAGCATGAATGTCGAACAATTCAGCTTGTTGGACACAATCATCAAATTCACGCATGCCAATAGAATGGTTGGAAGCCCCAAACAATGAATCTTCAACCTTGAAAGCCGAGTTGAAATCTCCCATGACCACCCACGGCTTGTCATGACAGAAAACCTTATGCTTGCATAAATCATCCCAGAGAGATCTACGATCTTGATACTTATTTTCAGCATACACAAAAGAGCAAAAAAGAACCTTTTTGCTATCTTTAAAATGACCTGAGTACGAATAAGTTGATCTGATTGATAGAGAACCATAACATCAAACATATCAGGATTCCATCCCAGAATAATTCTTGTGCCACGAGTGCATAAACCACCATTAGAAGTCCAACACCAATTACGGAAAACATACTTACAAATTTTAGCCAGCTTAGAAACATCCACATGAGATTCAAGGACCGTACACATATCTAATCTATTATCAGCAACAATAGAACGAACCTCACTTTGTTTCAGGGGCCGGCTCAAGCCCCTAATATTCCAGGTCATAATGCTACCCATTTAAACCAGTCGAACCGGGAGTGCTTGCCCCCTCAGAATCATTAATAAGCTGGTCATTCGTCATAAAGTCTGCCATTTCCGTCGGAGTAACCTCCATCATCTCATCGTCAACCTGTGGAGATCGTTTAGTCTTATCATACGGCCCATCCTTCTTAACAGCTATGTTTTCCTCACCATTTCCATCCTCAGACGCTAATACATCAAACGAATTCGCTGTTTTAATATGAATAGAACCCGAGCTGTTATCTCTCTTCGTTCCTGAAGTGCTCGCACCCGACTTATTAGTCTTTGGCTTATAAACAAACTTCGGTTTCTGTTTCTTGTGCCCAGCTCCAAACTTAGCAACCTTTCTCTTATCCGTGATAAACCCTTCCTCATCCACCGTTACTTGTTTTGGATTGGCATTAACATTCTTAGGAAAATTTTGATCATTATGACCAAAAATGCAACACGCAGCACAACGGTGCGGCTTCCATTCATACTCAACCGTTACTTTTTCCATGATAAACCCATCATCATCCAGTTTCGGAATGGCCACAACTATTTGATCCTTGAGAACATCATCCGCACTAACTTCGATCAAGGCTCTAGCAAAGCTGCTCCTACCCCAGCTATCAGCACACATATCCGCTGTGTAACTATCCAATCTTTTTGGAACTCCAATCTTCGACGCCAACAGACTCAAACCATCATCCGTATAGATGGAAATAGGAACATTATGAAGCTTAACCCATATAGGAACCGACTTTATTCCCTCCTTTTTCAGGTTGACCGAAGGCGACCAGATGTTGAGAAATAAAGGGACTTTACGTATTAGCCAAGGCCCACCCTCCAGAACTTTATTCATTCCTTCCTTTGTATCAAACTTGAAAAAGAAAAAAACCTTCAGCATTCATCATAATCTTAGCAAATCCAAATTTCGACCATACATTTTTAACATAATACTCAACAACCGGAAACGGCAATCTATTCCCTAGAAAATAGCCAAATAAAACATTGTCAAACCTGTCTTGAACCGTTTTAACTACCTCTCTCGGAATCATGATATCGGCTTCTTGGTGAGTCTCCATCGGGTCCAACTTCCTGAAATTAACTTCACGTTTAGGATTAGAATTCTTCATCACCTTTTGAGCATAAGACACCTGGTCATCCTGTTGTTTATCCGCATAGACATTATCAACTGGAACAGTTATTTTCTCCAACTCATCAATAACATTCACCACCCGAGGCTCCTTTTGATTATTCGACACAACTCCACGCCTAGGCGCCAAAGGTTTGCCATCAATATTCAGTGTTCTATTTCCAAAACCCTTAATAACGATTGGAGGTTTTCCATACAGTTCTTGCACGATAGCCGGTTCATCATTCATGGTCGGATGTTTCCCAAACAGATCATCGATGTTGGGAGGTTTAGAACTCATGGTTGGTCCAACACCCTAACATGCAGACGTAAACCAAAACAATCTTCGAACAATCAACCGAGAAGACAAGGATCAGCAGCAAACCCTAATCAGCTCAGAAAAAACCGATTCTCTCTTTGAAACTGAAAACCTGAAGAAGCAAGCAACCACCAAGATCACAGCGAAACCAGAAGGCAACAACCAAAAACCCTAGAGTAGCAAACCGTAACTTGTGAATCTAGCAAACTATATAATGTATTCGGTTGTTAAACCCCCAACACTATACAGAATTTTCGAAACAGCAAATTATGGCGGCGACTGAAAAGAACACAGAAAACCCTAGTGTTAATCGATCACTATTTTGCTAACGAGTTCGATATAGATCATTTGAGTAATCAAATCACTAATCTCAGACTGTTATGCAAAGAGATCACGAATCAATCCTAGGGTTGCATGAAGAAGAAAATCGCCTGGCTAGAGATAGAAACTAGGGTTAAAAAACAAATGGGTTTTTGAATCTCTTATCTATTTGATTTGACCATTCTTTTAAATATAACCAGTTTAATGCAACAAACACTCTGGAACAGTGATATATGCTTAACATACCTTAAATAACCTTTACATAACTTAGAAATAAGTTTTGAAGGCTTTGGTATGGCAAAATCAAGGTTTTTTTTTTTGGGTAAAGGGTTACCCCGGTGATTCTATTAAAAACAACCGCAAATAAGTACAAGTAGTGAGGATGAATTCCACACTAGTTCATATACAGGACATGCCCCATATATGTGATCCAAAAACAAATAACCTATGACATCAAGTAACCTAGTCTACTTTACATCATGAACAAAATGTCAAGTAGACAAACAAACATAACCAACAAAAGACATTATCCTCCATCATCAAAAATAAAGTTGCCTCGAAACAGCATCCCCTTAGCACGAACCAACAACAGACTATCCATTAGGGAATTTTATGGAAGAGGTGCTTGCCCCTGCTTTCGAATATAGAGGATATGAGCCCGAAGTCATAAATTCATCTGTTTCATAATAGAATTCAACAACCTCCTCGTCTTCAGAATCAGCTATATCATTCCTCGTCCCCTTGCTCTTTAGACGGACCGTGCCCTGCTCATCCCTAAGAGCATCAAACGGGTTCCGGGACACTACACTAGCCGAAGGATCCGACTTTTTAACCCCTCCATTCGTTTTGACTCCAATCGGCCTGTACTCGAATTTCGGCTTAGCTTTATTGACATGAAAACCAGATTTCCTAGCCGCTTTTTTACCATCCACATCCATAAAGCCATCTTCATCCACTACTGGAGTCTTCACCGGACCACGCGGTTGCTTCCCACCATTTTGTTTCTGAGGTTTAGGCACTTCCTTAGGACACTTCCTAGGCTGTCTCGGGCAAGACTCATCAGCATGTCCGAAGACCTTACAGTGGGCACATCTATAGGGACTCCATTCATATTCCACAACCATCTTTACTTTAATAAAACCTTCACCTTCTAGCTCAGGCACCGCTATAACTATCTCCTCTTTAAAGTCATTCTCAGCTGAAACTTCTACCAAAGCTCTTGCATAACTACTCCTTCCCCAAGCATCCGTACACATAGTGGCGGTATACGAATCCAACAATTTCGGCTCACCAATGGCCGTAGCAATCATACTCAACCCATCTTCCGTATAGGCAGCTATAGGAACATCATGGATTTTAACCCAAATTTGTATCTTTTTGACATCCTTCTTCTCTAGTCTCGAAGTAGGCGACCATACACTAAGGAATAGAGGTTGTGACCGAATAATCCAAGGTCCTTCTTTAAGAACATTCATCATACCATCTTTGTCCGCAAATTTGAAAAAGAAAAACCCGTTTGCATTCATCATAGACTTTTGCAAACCAAACTTCTTCCAGTTGTTTCTCACAAAGTACTCAACAACCGGATAAGCCACACGATCCCCCAAGAAATACCCAAACAATGTATTTGCTAACCTGTCTTGAACTAATTTAACAGATTCCCGGGGGAGCACCACATCACAACCATCTTGCAACACCGGACTCGTAAGAGTTCTGAAGTTTACCTGCTTGGTCTTGGCTGCCACAACCGAATCAGCATAAGACATGGGCTTCGAAGCACTACCCATATCAGTTCGGACCTGAAAACTAGCCTTATCTTCTCTATTTTCCGAAGCCCTCGTGTTTGGCTGCTCATTCTCCACAGGAACCTGAACCGTAGACTTTAATAATTCATCAATGATGTTGATTTTCCTAAGTTCCGTTTGAGACGACTGAACAACACCCCGACGTGGCAGCCATGTATTTCCGTCAACATCAATAACACGGCTAGCTAATGTCTCAAAAGAAAGTGATGGTTTGGCATGATCATCTTGAGGAGATACAGCATCAGTTTTACCTTCATCCATGAGTAACCCTGATCTGAATACGGACAGATTCTGATCAACAAAACCAGCCAACACAAAGAATTACGATGATGAAGAAAACTGCTGAAACCCTAATTCAATAAGGAACGGGACGCACCCCCTTCGCTACTCGGGAAACAACGAAAACAGAACCCTAATCTCAATCTGAAATCAACTTATTAGTGCCTAAGAACAACGCCGTTGAATCAGATGTATTGCCGAAAATCAGAACAACGAAATCAGAACCCTAATCTCAATATTCTGAAGATGTATTGCCGAAAATCAGAAGCACTAATGCGAATGAAACAGCTACACACGCCGTTTGCAAACAGAAAAACAGCGCCGCTTACAAAACCCTAACTACAAACCCTAATCCGATTACAATTGATTATCGCCTAAGGATCGATCACCCTAAGCTGATAAGCAAGATCTATCGAGCCCAGGATTAGCAAGAAACTGCTAGGGTTTCACAAGATCACCTATGTCGCCAAAATCGCCCAGAGCCCAGGATTAGCAAAATCAAGTTTATTCGCTTACAGGAACTAAATTCGACAAACTGCGAAAGTATGCCGATTCGTACTGTAACGAACATTCCGGAGCATAACCATAAGTTAAACATACCCTAAATATCCTTTACATAGCTTAGAAATAGGCTTTGAGGGGTTCGGTGTGCTATAATAAACTTTTTGGTCATTCAGGGATTAAAAGCGTCAAAAAGTGCATAAGTTTGCATTTTCGCGCATATCTTACGTTCTGAATACATCCGGACATCCAAAAATTTATGTAATCATTAAAATATTTTATTTTAGTGATTGGCATGATAAAATTCCATTCGTCGCGTAATTTGGATCGTTTTTCGCATTCATTCGTGTTTCGTCGTAATTAACCGAATAATGTGATCGTACGGCCAAACGAACCGACATCCAACATATTTTTGAGCATGTTTCATGTCCCCTATGTTTGTAACTAAACCTTGAAACCCAACTAGACCCCCCCCCCCCCTCCTCAAAACCGGTTACAAAGGGTGGAGACCCACCCATGATTTATTTTAGTTGTTTATTAGACATGCCATGTACTAAGGAGGCATATTATCCTTCATGCAATGAGATGTTGGAAGCTTTTATAAATTAACCACAAGACATTACCATTTCATTCTCACACTTAAAAACCACATAAACTCCATCTTCCTCCTTCCTCCATTCACGGCCACAACCATCCATCATACTACCACCATTTTTGTTTCAAGTTCAAGCATTCCAAGGGCCTCACAAGTTGTAACAAGGTGATTAACGAAGCTCGGTGTGTTCGGAAGTTGAAGGACCACTCTCATTTTCTTTTATCCACCACTTTTACACTCTTGAACTCCCATAGCTTTGTGCTAGTGGTAAGCACTTAGATCCTTGTATTTTACTTGTTATTTAAGTGGTTAATGATGTTTAAAGATCAAAAACATAAGAACTCTAAAGAACCTTAAACAAAGTCTTGAACATCAACTAACATATGATGAAGTAGTGTTAAAATGATGATGAAATCATGATAAATCTGAATTAAACAAACCATGACCTGCTGTAAATGACTTATGGTCTGATGTTAATCGTATTAGAAAGTATGGCGATCGTATGTGTACGTTTTAGTAACATTTAACCTATAAAAAGCATGCTGATTAGCATTTTCAGCCACCTTCAACTGGCTGTAAACAGGTCAATATTTAACGAAAAACTGATTTTCTTGAGTCTATAACGTGTTATTATGAAATACGGTTCTAATGGCACTGGATTCATAATTTTTGGATTTCGTTTACTATTTTTAAAGTGTCGTTTTGTAACAGCAGCTCAAGCTGCATTTTTCTGCTGAAAATATGTGTTGTATTTTTCATCATAACTTGAAATCTGTGTAGGATTAGGTCATGAAATTTGTACTGTAGATGACCACTGATGTATTTGTAATTCTCCCACTGGAATTTCGTAAATCGGACGTACGAGGAATTTTAAATAAATTATTCCGTGGACTGTAGTCAGAAAAAGATGAATCTGAATGCAGTCTGGAAAATGATTTTCTATAAAGTATTGGTGATGATTTGGACCCCGATATTTTTACACAATAATATTTGGATCGTTTAAGATATTCTGTAAAAATTTGGGAATTTTTGGAATAAGATAACTATTTTATTAAAATACCCGAAAACAGCCCAGTTTTGTATATTAAAACTGAAACGATATAAGTAGTATTTTGCATGCCTAAATGTCGGGTTGGTTATTTGAAAGCGATCTAACGTGTTATATGTTAAAGAAAATGATATGCTATTTGAAAACCAGGGAGTAACATCCCGAATAGTCAGTTGAAGCCGCCATTGTTTGATCAGGATGGGTACCCTTTAACGTCTCTTGAAGCTGATAACATAAATGTACCTGCCGTCGATGAGATAGAGACTACACCTGGAACAGCACCAGTACGTGGTATTGGACAACGTGTGACCAATATTGAAGGAAACCCGTTGATGCCGAGGAGAGGTATGTTCTCTACAAACAATGTGTCGGTTATAGATGGTTTAGCCGCCATATCTAAACCAGTCAACCTGGAGTATCAAGGGGGGAATACTACAGTTCTTGCGTCCAGTTCTATGGCTACAGGTGGTAGTAATACAGCAGGTCAAACTGAAAACCCAGATAAACATGTGGAGCAGATGTCGTATGCTGAAAAGGTGAGAAATAAAAACCTGCTAATGTGTGAGGTTAATTTTCGGAAACTGGAACCTATGGATACTCATAAAGAAGCTGATGTAGTCATTCCGAGGGAGGTAGTAAAAAAGGTCCAGGACAGATTTGATAATGTTTTATATGGTTATTTTCTGGGTAATCGGCTGCCATTTCCAGTAGTGGAGTATTATGTCAAGAACGTTTGGTCGAGGTTTGGTTTTGCTAAAGTCATGATGAATTCTGATGGTTTTTTCTTTTTCAAATTTGACACTAGCGAAGGGATGAATAAGGTTCTTGAGGGTGGTCCTTGGCTAATTAGGAAAGTTCCTCTTTTTCTTAATGTTTGGTCTCCGTCGGTGAGCCTTACAAAACAAGGTATTAAATCGGTTCCGGTTTGGGTGAAGCTTCATAATGTCCCGATTTCGGTCTATACTGATGATGGATTAAGTCTTCTAGCTTCAAAAATTGGAGTTCCTAAAAAGCTGGATAGTTACACAGCAGACATGTGTGCGGATAGCAGGGGTCGAAGTAGTTTTGCAAGGGCTTTGATTGAGGTTAATGCGGATAGTGCTCTTAAGGATCATATAGTGGTGGCTATTCCGAAGCTTGATAAGGATGAGTATATCATGGAAAAAATTACAGTTGAGTATGAATGGAAACCACAGCGATGTTCGGTATGTTGCATCTTTGGTCATGATGATCATAATTGTATTAAAAATATTAAGCCCAATGCCAAACAAGTAACTGTAGATGAGGAAGGCTTCATTACGGATAAGAGAAAGGTCGCTAAGATTGGTGTCACGCAAAAGAAACAAAAACCAAAATTTGTTTACAAGCCTAAAAATAATAGGTCGGTAGCAAGTACATCAGGAACAAAGCCGGAGTCATTGCTGAAGAAGCCGGAGTCCAGGTCAGATTCTATTCCAAATGTTGTAAAGACTAGGAACTCGTTTGATGTTCTAGGTTCCGGTGATGATGATGGGTACGAGCTTTTTGCTAGCAAAACGGATGGATCAAACAAGGATACTCGAACTCAACCAAGGGTTATTGATGAAGTGGTGGACGTTAATCCAACAGAGATGGCTAATTTTCTGAGGGAGCAAGCACTCCCGGACACAACGGTTTCAATGGGTAGCATAATGACATGGAACGTTAGGGGCTTGAACCGCCCCCTGAAACAAAGTGAGGTTCGTCTGCTTGTTACCGAAAATAAATTAGATATGTGTGCTATTCTTGAGTCTCATATAGATGTCACGAAGTTGGTTAATGTGTGTAAGAATGTTTTCCGTGGTTGGAATTGGACTTCGAATGGTGGGTTATGTAGTCGGGGGACGAGGATTATTATGGGATGGAACTCTGATAAGCTTGATGTCATGATACTGTATCAATCAGATCAAGTTATCCATGCCCAGATTACTTTCAAAACTAATAATAAAGTTCTTTTTTGTTCGTTTGTGTGCGCGGAGAATAAATATCAACTTCGCAGATCTCTTTGGGATGATTTATGTAAACATAAAAGTGTGTGTTTTGATAAGCCCTGGGTGGTTATGGGAGATTTTAACTCGGCCCTTAAGATGGAAGATTCGTTGTATGGCACGTCTACTCAATCAATTGGCATGTGTGAATTTGATGAGTGTATTCAATACTCTGAACTTTTTGATATTAATGCACATGGGCTTCAATATACGTGGACCCAAAAGCCTAAAAGTGGAGTTGGTCTTATGAAGAAGCTTGATAGGATTATGGGTAATGTTACTTTTCTCGAGCAATTTCCTGAGGCCTTTGCTATGTTCCACCCGTTTCGTGTGTCGGATCATACCCCATGCATCCTTAGAACTGTGAACAAATCTGACAATCGACCAAGACCATTTAAATTTTCGAACTTTTTTTTTTTTGGGTAAAGGGTTACCCCGGTGATTCTATTATAGACAACCGCCAAATAAGTACAAGTAGTGAGGATGAATTCCCCACTAGTTCATATACAGGACATGCCCCATATATGTAAACAAAAACCAAACAAACCAAGTTACCACTTTAAACTAGCCTACTACAATCATGATAATGACTAACTAGTAGACAAACGAAAAAACAAAACAAAAGACGCCAACCGCCATCGTCAAAAATGAAATTGCTACCAACTAGCAGCCCCTTAGCATGAAAAAGACGCCACCTATCCATTAGACAACTTTATGTGAGAGGTGCTTGCCCCTGTACTGGAAGACGTAGGATGTGTACCCGATGTCATAAACTCATTCGTTTCATCATATACAACCTCTACCTCGTCATCATCAGACTCCTCATTTGGCTCACGTCTCCCTTTAACCCCGTTCCCTCCAACAAAACCAAGGGCGCTAAACGAATTATGTGTTTGAACCTTAGATGAACTAGTGCTCCGCGCACTCATGTAGGCAGAACTCACTGCCTTTTTCTTTTTATCCACAGGTCTATATTCAAACTTGGGCTTTTGATTGTTAACTTGAAAACCGCTTTTCTTTACATTCTTCTTTGTCTTGACTTCCGTATAACCATCCTCATCTACTTTCGGACTATATGTAGGAGGTTTCACTGTCGGTCGAATGCGTTTTGGACACTCCTCAGAATCATGCCCAAATACACAGCAGTGGACACATCTCAGAGGTTCCCACTCATACTCCACCCGAATAGTCTCATTAACATATTTGTTCCCATCCAATTCAGGAATAGCCATGGTTAGAGCCTCTTTCAACTCACGATCAGCTGATATTTCAATGAGAGCCCTAGCATAGCTGCTCCTTCCCCAAGCCTCATTACACATATCACTAGTATACGAATCCAGGCGCACAGGGGACCCAATTTTTGAAGCCAACATGCTTAAACCATCATCAGAATATGCCACTAGTGGAACATCATGCAATTTAACCCAAACTGCAACCTTTTTAACCTCTTCTTTTTTAAGGGTGTTTGTAGGAGACCAAATGTTGAGAAACATAGGTTTGTTACGGATCATCCAAGGCCCCCCTTCAAGAACAGTATCCATACCCTTTCTGTCTTTAAACTTGAAGAAAAAGAAACCATTTGAATTCATCATAGTTTTCTGAAGACCATGTTTTTTCCAATTTGTTCTGACAAAATATTCAACTACTGGATATGCAATCCTATCCCCCAGGAAATAACCATAAAGAGTGTTTGCTAACCTGTTATTAACCTGACGAACCGAATCAATCGGAAGCACTACATCCACTCCATCCAATGATACATCTGAGTTTAGTTGTCGAAAATTGACTTTAGGAACTTGAACAACCGCATCATTGGCCTTCCTAGTGTTTTCATCTTCATTCTGATTCTGAATTGAATCCCCACCCCTCTTAATATCACCCTGCTCAATTCGTTCATGTAGTACCACATCCGCATAAGATTGGACATGAGCATTATCATCTTGATTCAGATTTTGAACTCGAGTAGGACTAATATCGTTCACCGGTAACACAAATGCTACCTTTCTCTTATCAAAGACTTTCGCATAATTCTGATTAGGAGAATCAGAACAACCAATCACATGTTCAGTATCATTAAGCGGCAGCATAAAACATACCTTCTTACTCGGCATTTCAGCAACCCTAGTCGCCAAAAATGATGTTTGTCTTGGCTCAAATGTTTTACCGTCAATGTTCTTAATTTTTTTGGCAAACACATTTGAGTTTTCTGCAGTTTGGCCCTCCATACGGACAGATTGTGATCAACAAACCAGCCAAAACAAAGAAAATCGAAGATAAAGAAACCTATTGCAAGAAAACCGGAATTTAAGGAGTGTGTACAACAAGAATGGTCAAAGAGGATTGAAGGTGTTGCTATGCTATCGGTTGTGAAAAAAATGAGAAATTTGAAACCACGTTTGCGAAAGATCCTTTTCATTCAAGGTAATTTGCATGCTAAAGTGGCGGAGTTGAGAAAAAAGCTTGATGATATCCAAGTTCAGGTGGATCAGAACCCTTTGGATGCTAACTTACGGCAGCTGGAGGTTAACTGTCTTCAAGAATTTCAAACGACTGCATATGATGAGGAGTGTTTCTTAAAGCAGAAGTCGAAGGTTGAGTGGTTATGTGCTGGGGACTCAAACACGAAATTTTTTCATAATTCAGTTAAAGCCCGAAATGCTAGATCAAAAATTCATTGTGTCTTGGATCTTATGGGTACCCGTCATGAAGGAGCTGGAGTGGCTAACGCTATGGTGGCTCACTACTCGGATTTTTTGGTTGTTGAAATACCGGTTCAAACGGTCAACATGGAAAATCTGTTTATTAATACTCTTAGCAATGAAGTCGCTGCCCAAATGGTTCGTCAAGTCTCTAGAGAGGAGGTTAAATCTGCTATGTTTAGTATTGGTGAAGATAAAGCCCCCGGTCCTGATGGTTATACGTCAGCGTTTTTTAAGCATGCATGGGAAATTGTTGGTAAGGAAGTCACTGATGCGGTTCTTCAATTCTTTGATAATGGTCAGCTTCTAAACCAAATTAACCATACTATTCTAGCTTTGATTCCGAAAAAAGATATCCCGGATTCAGTGTTGGACTATCGGCCGATTTCTTGTTGCAATGTCCTGTACAAATGCATAAGCAAGATCATTACAGAGAGATTAAAAGGAAGCCTAGGATCTCTTGTCAGTATCAACCAATCGGCTTTTGTTCCTGGTCGAAAGATATCTGATAACATCCTCCTAACTCAGGAATTGATTCATAATTACCATCTTAATAGGGGGCCTGCGAGATGTGCTTTCAAAATTGACATACATAAAGCATATGATACAGTTAATTGGTCTTTTTTAGAAGATATTTTGAACCGGTTTGGCTTCCATAACAGAATGGTAAAGTGGATAATGACTTGTGTGTCTACAGTTTCCTACTCATTAAGCATAAACGGTAATCTTCATGGGTACTTTAGGAGCAAACGTGGGCTACGGCAAGGGGACCCGATGTCGCCCTATTTATTCAAATTAATTATGGAGGTCCTTTCGCTCCTGCTTCAACAAGCTGCTTCTGCATCGTTCAAATATCATGCTCACTGTGTAAAACAAAAAATTATCAATGTGTCGTTTGCCAATGACTTGTTTATTTTTGTCCACGGAGATCTTATTTCGGTTAGGAAGGTCAAGGAGGCTATTGAGACATTTTCTGGTATATCTGGATTGGTTCCGAGTCCAGCAAAGAGCACTGTTTTCTTTTGCAATGTACCGCAATCGATCAAGCAAGAAATACTTAACATTATGCTGTTTCAAGAGGGATCGCTTCCTGTCCGCTACCTTGGGGTTCCGCTTATCTCTTCGAGGCTTCTGTTTAAAGATTGTAAGATTCTTATTGAGCGATTGGACAAGAAAATTAGTAACTGGATGGCAAAGTCCTTGTCTTTTGCTGGTTGGTTGCAACTTATAAACTCTGTTCTCTCTTCTATGCACATTTTCTGGGCTTCAGTGTTTATTATGCCGGCTCGTGTGGTTAGCGAGCTGGAAAAAAGAATTCATAGATTTCTGTGGAATGCGGGTGCGGAAGGTAGAATCTGTGCTAAAGTGGCTTGGAAGGAGGTGTGTCTGCCGAAAGATGAAGGTGGGTTGGGTATTCGTTGTATTGCTGATGTCAATAAGTCGCTTATAGCTAACCACATTTGGAGTATCATTACTAAAAGGGAGTCTTTTTTTTGGGTAAAGGGTTACCCCGGTGATTCTATATATTCACAACCAAATAAAACAAGTAGCGTAGAGAATCTACACTAGTTCAATCATGAGACATGCCCCATGACTGTACACCAAGAAAAACCAGAAAAAACCAATCCGACTAACAACACCACTAGACTACAATCTAGCAACAAACAAACAAATAAAAACTAATCAACCGCCATCACCATCATTTTCAGCATCAGCAATCTCCCATTCACCTAAAAGCTTTCGAACTCTATCCGTCCGCTTCATCTTGACTCCCATAAGCTTATAACGTACGGTCTTGATGATAAGTTGATATACTTGCTCAGGAGGTCTCAGCTGATTTTTAAACAGTCTATAATTACGCTCCTGCCATATAAAATAAGCACTTGCCGCCACCAAAAGTCTGCTAACATAATCAGCTGCTAACTTAGAAGAAGACCTGGTCATTAAGCATGTAATAATATCCTCCCACTTCGGATTAACACTATCCATACTTGCTCTAACTCGAACCAAAGCCCAAACCTCCGATGAGAATTTGCATTCAAAAAACAAATGATTATGAGAATCATGGTTCTCATAACAAAGCAAGCAACACATCATATTCATGTTTTTTCTCCTCGTAATATCCCAGCTGAGAATAACACCTTGAGTGAGTAACTTCTTCCTCATAATCAGCCATAATAAAAAAGAATGCCTCGGGACACAATGTGCGAACCAAACAACTTTAGTCCACTCGATCTCCTGATCCCTATACCGAATAGAATCCCATATTTGTGCAGCCGAAACCTCATAAACATTATCACCTACTCGCCATTGAATCATATCTCGCTTGCCTGCCACTAGGTGGACATGATCGATCTGAATAAGGACAGGAAATAAATCCCTCCAAGCCATGGGCCATTGCCAAACGCCTCCTGAATAAATATCCGCAACAGAATTATCCAAACTGAATCCTGCTCTCGTAATGGTTCTAGGAGTCAAAAAATTGCCTAGCGGCCCTAACACACACCAGTTATCATACCAAGCCGAAGTCGACACCCCATCCCCAAGCTTCGTCCACAAATGGTTTCTTATAATTGGCCGCAGTTGAAGAAGTTTTCTCCAGCTCCACGAACAATTAGTAGGAACCTTTACAACCCAGAAACTCTTCCCTTTTAGCTTATAATCATGACTACAAAATTAAAGGGAGAAATTTCTGGGAGATCCCGTGTAGAGGCAGTATGAGCTGGGGATGGAGAAAGATGTTGTCTATTCGTAACCTTATTCGGCCTCATATATGGTCTACCATTAAAAGTGGTTCTCAAACCAATGTTTGGAGTGATAATTGGTGCTCGGTGAGTCCTCTCAGTTCCATGATCACGCCTATAACCATTGCAAATGCTGGTTTTAATATCCGAACTACGGTGGCGGAGGTGATTAATGTTAACGATCAATGGGGGTGGCCGCAAGCTTGGTATGACATGTTTCCGGTCCTAATCAATATACCAATGCCTTCTCTTCTCCCTAACATGACTGATCGGTTTAGCTGGAGAGATGTGGATGGTAAAGCTGTAAACTTTGGCTCGGCTAACGTATGGAATACTATTCGGATTAGGGACCATCGAGTGTCTTGGGCCAATATGGTGTGGTTCTCTCAATGTGTTCCGAGGCATTCATTCCACATGTGGCTGGTTATTAGGAATAAGCTTAAGACGCAGGATAGACTTGCAGTTTGGGAAGCTGGTAGCGAAACAAATATCAGACTCATGTGCTGCCCTTTGTGTCAGCATGACCGTGATAGCAGAGACCATTTGTTTTTCCAGTGCACGTTTTCTTCTCAAGTCTGGAGCGATGTTAAATCTTTGGTTGATATGGAGAGTGTGGATAACTCATGGCATTCGTTAATGAATTGGGTAGAGCAACATTCATCGAGTAAGAAAACTGATGATATAGTTTGCAAGTTAGTGATAGCAGCGGCATCTTACTTTGTGTGGCGGGAGAGGAATAGTCGGCTTTTCAGTTCAAAGCAGTTGTCGGCCTCCCAAGTTGCCGAGAAGATCATAAATTCAGTGCGCTTAAGACTAATGGGTTTCAAATTCCGGGTGGAGTCTTCTAAAAACAGGATTTTTCGGAACTGGAAGATATCAAGCAATGACATTGAAGCTGAACCGGGATAGGAGTCCAGCGTGATGTGATTTAACTTAGTTTGGTTTTGGTTGTTGTGTTTTTGGTAGTCGTTTTGTTTAGTGTTTGGGTTTGGTTGTGTTTGTTTGGTTTCCTAGTCTTGGTATGTCAAGTCTAGTTGGTGTGTTCATTTTGGCACACCCTTGTATTATTTTGATCCATTTATAAAATTGATCGGGGTAACCCTTTACCCAAAAAAAAATGATATGCTATTTAGCATGGACACCTCCATTTACAAAGGAGACTATGGCGAAATTTTCTGAAAATCTTAGCACTTAGAAAATATTTTCTGTATAAGGGTTTACAAGTGTATTTTAGACTATGCTTTTCAAATACAAACCTCGCCATAATTTTTGTAACAAAATACAAAGTGTCGGAGGTGGGTTTTCATAAACAAAAGCGGATAAATGTATATTTAGAATATATATTTATTACTAAAACGCTTGTGTGAATGTTTGTTGATTTGTGAACTAGTTATGTTATTTAGGGCAAGATATACCAATACAAGAATACGAATCCACAAGTATGAGATACTCCCATCCTTTTTTTTGGGTAAAGGGTTACCCCGGTGATTCTATATATTCACAACCAAAACAAAACAAGTAGTGTAGAGAACCTACACTAGTTCAAACATGAGACATGCCTCATGAATGTAAACCAAGCGACACAAAGAAACAACCAAAAATACAAACCACCTAGACAACCATCTAGCACAAAACGAAAGCCAACAGAACTAAAACAAATTAGCCACCATCGTCACTGATGTTGTTGCCGCATATCTTCCACTCCGCCAGAAGCCTTTGCACATTAGGAGTGTTCCTTAGCTTTGCTCCCATAAGCTTATATCGAACCGTATCAAGAATAACTTTGCTTATCACTTCCGGAGGTCTCAGTTGATTCTTGAAAATTCTAGCATTTCGCTCCTGCCAGATAACATAAGCAGTAGCCGCAACCAGAAGACGAGCAACATAGTTAGCCGCAGACTTCGACCGAGCACGAGGAATCAACCAATCAACAATATCTGTCCACTTTGGATGGACAGACTCCATACCACACTTCTGTCTGACCGAAAACCACACTTGAGAAGAGAATTTGCACTCAAAAAATAAGTGACTATGGGAGTCATTATTCGCATAGCATAATAAGCAACACATCATGTTCATATTCTTCCTTCGCGCTAAGTCCCATTTCAAAATTTTATCCTGAGTCAGTAATTTACCTCTCATAATCAACCACATCAGGAAAGCATGTCTTGGAATACATTGCGCAAACCAAACAATATTACTCCACTCCACCTCCGGCACTCTATACCGAATCGAATGCCATACACCCGAAGCTGTAAGATCATGAAAGTTATCCCCGTCTCACCACAGTATCCTGTCACGCTTATTCGGATCAGTATGGATGTTATCTAGCTGATTTAGGACCGGAAATAAATCTCTCCAGGCAACCGGCAAGGACCATACTCCATTAGCTTGAATATCAGCAACTCTATCATCCAAACGAAAGCCCGCATTGGTAATAACACGCGGCGTCATAAAATTACCCAACGGCCCTATGTTACACCAATAGTCATACCAAGCTGAAATTTTCGCCCCATTCCCAACTTCCGACCACATATGGGATCTTAATATCGGCCGCATTTGTAATAGATTCCTCCAAGACCAAGAGCAGTTCGACGGCATCTGACAAACCCAGAAATTTTTACCTTTCAATCGGTTGTCATGGACCCAGTCAACCCAGACAAACCTAGATACTCCCATCCTTGGGAAGGAAATACGAATACGAATACTTGAGAAGTATTAATACAGAAATATTGTATAAACAATTATTCCAAAACTAAATATAATTATCATAACTTGGAATAATACCAGAAACGTAACTCAAAAACATACATACTAAGACAAGGCACGACCCGTTCGTCTAATAGACATTAGACCATTGTAGGTAGTCGTGTTTGCCGCGGAGATTTGGGTTACGAGTACGAAGATGCAATACAGTGAGTTCATAACCCCACCTTTTTACGGTTTTACATTTTTATAAATGCTTTCGGGGTGGAAAGACATGCACGTTTTCAGAAACATACAAAGTTTTCGATGAACAAAGATTGCATATTGTTGACAAAGCACGTTTTGCAAGAACATACAAAGCTTTTGAATGAACGAAAACTCGTATTTCTAAATCATATTACGAATGGATTATACTAAATATACCGGTTTTCACAAAACAAAAGCGTATTATCGAAATGTGAATGATTTTCATGACTAGGGATGGATCGTCTGGTGATAATATAGAGAGTCATGGGTAGTTGGCCTTAGAGGCTGGGGAGGTTCAGCCTTAGAGGCTGGGGTAAAATACATGTTACAATCATTTCAGACATTTTATACATGGTATGATTAGCTTAAGGAGGGTATACTACTTAGATCATGTGAGTGGGTAGGTGGAACTTGAGGCCATTAATCCTCGTTGTAGGACCGAGGGTCATGAATAATACATCTATTTGGGTGTAGCGAGCCCCACTCCTGAGTCCGCTGAGTGGACCATGAGGTGACTATGAGCCCGACGCACAAATTTGCTAGGTTTGAGTCTTCCTGCATCACTTCACACATATCATTTGGCTTTGCAACCCAATGGTGATCTCTTTTTCCTTAATTGCTACATACCATGGACTTTTATACATACTTACAACATTTTCAAAGGTTTATACATACACATATACACATGAACTCGCTCAACTTTTGTTGATTTTTCAAACTACATGTATTTTAGGAAATTAGTAAATGGATCTGGCGGGCGTGGAGTTTTTAAGCTGCGTTATGAATAAAGATGTCATCCAAGTCATTAGGGCTTAGGAGACGTATCTTAATCCTGGATGAGATACGTGGTCCTAAACTCGGGTTTGTTTTAAAATCTTTTGTTGAGTCTTTTTGAACTCCTTAAAATATGTTATGGTTTGTAACTTAAATTTGGAATCGACATTTCAGGCAATTATGTTGTACTACTTTTAAACTTAAAATAATGGATGTACATCTACTGGTTTTGTCATATAGTGTTGTTATGATCGTATGCAATGGTATTAAGAAGTCACACCAATAATCACACTTCCGCAAAAGTCAGGGTGTGACAGCTTGGTATCAGAGCTTCGGTCGTAGCGAACTAGGATTCTTTCTTGAGTCTAGACTACGATCATTAGGGCTCTCACGAAAATGTTTTCACAACATGTTTTCATTGCATACACAAAACGTCCAGATCCAGGGAACAAACATTTTTACAAACAAAAAGGCACAAATACACATTTCAACATTTATTATTATAATTCAGTCTTAGAGACTGAGGGAGGATCAGTCTTAGAGACTGAGGGAGGATCAGTCTTAGAGACTGAGGGAGGATCAGTCTTAGAGACTGAGGGAGGATTGGTCTTAGAGACCAGTGAATTAGACTTAGAGACTGGAAAAAATTGAGTCTGAGAGACTAGGGAAATTGAGTCTGAGGGACTAGGAAGGATAGTAGGTTTCATGAAGAATAATGTGAATACATGACTACATGACAAATTATCTTGTTCGCATACACTAATTGTTAGTACTTACTATGGATATACATGCTATGACTATTATGTACCGGCACACATGTCACTCTATTTAGAAAGCGAGTTATCAGACATTGATAACCCTACGGCCACCGCCACGGATAAGGAGACTGCATCTGCGCCAGAGATATTTACGGCAGACACTGAGAGTGATCCTGATATGCTGACCAAGGACGAGGACGACTTCCAACATTCCGCGCTACCAGATTCTGGTGATACTTTACCCTTGCTGATGGCTTCTCTGACAAGAATCCTTCTGTCACTCTTGGTTCGGTCCATGACCACTTCATCACTGGTCATCCCGATGGTGAGCACACTAGGGCTCCGATCCTCGAAGATGCGCCTCCTGTGGACACTCCTTCCGAAGGTTGGCTACTCGACGAGCAATTGATGATAACGTAGACATGTTTATTGATGGTCCTCCTGCTGACACCCATGATGATGGAAAGTTAGACGAGAACGCGTTACTAATTTCATTTCTCGAGGCCCCTGTTATCAAGCTATCCTCTGATTTTGGTATACGCTCGATTTCAGACTCCTTTGAGTCTACGACACCTGCAGCCTTACAGACGGCCGGATTACATCTTTCTACTACTGACACAGACGACGACGCCGTTATGACTGCTGCACTAACACCTGCTCAAGGCATCACACCGTTACACGACCCAGAGCCTGCTCCTGAGCTAGTTTTTGCACCTTTTGGGGCAGTTGGATGTCGCACCTGCTGAACCTACACCCTTACTTGATCATGAACCTGTTTCCTTGGATTACCAGACATTGCACCCCTTATACCCGACCCAGTACCTGCACCTAATGATCTTCCTATCAGTTGAGACGTTTGTTCCTGCACCTTCACCCGCTGATGTTGCTCTTGTGAAGACCGACGTCCATTGCACCAACATGCCTATCGCTTTCTTTCAAGACATACCCACACCCCGGGAAGGTACTCCAGGTCAGCACCCGCGTAACGATCCTTTTGCTACAACAGCATTTTCTACGGCCTTACAGGCCGCACCATTTACTACTTTCACCACTACATCGCTGGACGAGCTGATTTGATGGTTCCTATAATACACTATGCTAATTTTAGACCCTTACCATCCCTCACATTATGGAGGCCACACACGAGATGAGTTGCTCCTGTAACATCAACTACAGTTTGAGGATACGAGTCGCAGAATGTTGGAGCTTGAGCTGACACCACAATTGGCAACTTCAAATGCAAAACATTACATAACCGAAAACATGATTTAAGTGTCTACATCACAAGACAGCATATTGTCTGAAAAGTTTATGTAAGACACCACGTCCTCCGCCCTGTCTGTTACTAGTATACTTTGGTCCTCCACATCTATCAAAGATTCTTTTGGCACTCTCCCCTGCTACTATTACACTTTTCCCAGGATTTGATGCTCGTTTCTTTACTGCCAAGCGGCAGATCAGCTAATTTCTTCGACGTATATACAAGCTCGAGGAGGATTTCACGCATGTTAACAGTTTACTTTTCTTTCCTCCTCCACCCCAGTCACCAGTATAGTTGGTTTCTGGACTATGCGGATTGCATTACATTTGGGTAAAGACACTAATGATGAGCCGAGATTGTGAAGACTTTTGAAGACCACGTCCGACTACGTAATTTTGATATGCTGATATACTTGTTGGGCAAGGGTAGGGTGACCCTATGTCCCTTTTGATATGATACATTTTGTAAGACAATGCAATTGCGGTCGGAGAATAATGAGAGCCAATCATCATTAAACATACGACAACACTTTGTGGCCAATAACCAATGAAAACTCAGTCGCTAGGTCTTCGCTAAGCACGTTGTTGATCCATATGTGTGTGCTATAATTATAATGCTACGTGTTCGCTTGCTATGCTCTCATTAAACGTAATTCCCAAATTACTTGTTTATGCTACGATCGGGATAATATGTGCTTACCTGCTTAATGAAAGCTTAATCGTAAAATCCTCGTTAAACGTGTTACTAATATGCAGGAAAGTGCTATGATTGTAATGTGTGTGCTTGTTTGTTATCCCCCCATACTATGAGTATGCTTATTGCTTGACGTGTCGATATGATGATTTATTACGTGCAAATACATATGATCTCCAAACAACTATTTACATTCCCTGAACGACAAGACCTGACTAACCTGAACTTCTTTCTAGAAGATGTCTCATCAAAAGATCATTCAGCTGCCCATGACCGAGGCAGGGCTACAAGAACTGATTTCACAAACGATAGCACAACACGAAACCCTGTGCTCCGAACCTAGCAAGGGTACCTCAGAAAACAACCTACCTCATGGCTGTACCTACTGGCAGTTTCTCGACTGCGAGCCTCCGAATTTCGACGGCACTGGGGGTGCCATAGCCTTTGTGAAATGGACCGAAAGTATGGATTTTGTTATGAGAATGAGCGGATGTACGCCAGAACAACAAGTCCCATATGCGACAGGATCGTTTCGAGATGGGGCCTGGTTATGGTGGGACTCACAGGTTCAATTAATGGGCAGAGCTGCTACAAATAACATGGGATGAGCTGAAGGAAATGATGCATAGGGAGTATTGTTCTCAGGTGGCGATCCAGAAGCTGGAATTCGAATTCTGGAAGCTAAAGATGGAAGGTCCAACTGTGGCAGAATACGTGCAAAGACTTCACGATCTGTCGCGAGTTGTTCCGCACCTCCTGGAACCCGAGTTGAAAAGGATGGAGCCATTCATCTGGGGACTGGTGCCTCAGATCCTGCGCTTAATGACGATATCAGCTCCGCCAACAACCATCGATGCGATCAAGTTAAGTGCGGCACTCAGTAAAGAAGCAATTAGACTAAAAGAGCTTCCAAACCCTGACCAGAAGAGGGAAACTCAGGTAGAGTTATCCGGAAAGAACAAAAGGAAGCTCACCGAAGATACCCGCACGAAAAACAAGAACAACGCCAAAAAGAAAAAGGAATACATGGGCATCCTACCTAAGTGCAACGACTATCAGAGTAGGACCAATGATGAACAAAAACCCGTTCGAGGTTCTTTTGACTGTGGGGACAAAGGGCATTTCAAGAAAGATTACCCTAACAACAAACAAGCCGAAGATAAGATTTACTCAGAGACTGAGCCAAGACGTGATGGGTGCAAGTATCACCACGAATGTGGATGTCGGAAGCCTAAGTGCGGTAGGTGCGGGAAGAAAGGACACAACAAGGATGCCTGTGGGGCGAAGAGCCCCAGACAAGGAGGGAACGATGACAATAACCAAGGTGGAAATAATAATAATAAATTTCCAGGCTGCTACCGATGCGGGAACGTGGGGCACTTTAGGAAAAATTGCCCAAGGAGGATTAACCAAGACCATGAAGGGCCATCCAACATCGGAGCTCGTGAAGCATGCCAGGATCCAGATGCGGTTACTGGTAAGTTCTCTATCAACCAAAACTTTCCATCTATGTTATTTAATACCAGTGCCAGCCATAGCTTCGTATCTCGTGAATTTAAGAATATATTTGGTCTAGTAGAGGGATAAGTTAGATAGCCCGCACTTGATAGAACTAGTTAGTGGGAAGCCTCGACGTGGTAACCAGAAGGGACCAGTTGTCAAGCAATCGAGCGGAGATTGATATCCGCATCTCGATGGTGAACGAAGGAATGATCGCGACTCATGAAGCAGGATACGCCTCTACAGTTTACTAACTACCTGAAGGCACAAAAATTGTTGCGTAAAGGATGTGTTGTCTTCTTGGTTCATGTCGGGGACGAGGGAGCCGAAGAACCAAAACTCGAAGATACCCCTATGATAAGGGAATATCCCGAAGTCTTCCCCGAAGACTTACCAGAATTATCTCCTCAACGACAAGTCGAATTTTGCATTGATTTGATCCCAGGCGTTGTGCCTGCAGTCAATGCATCTTAGCGACTTACACCTTCGGAGATGCAAGGATTGTCAGTGCAACCTCAGTGGTTGATAGAGAAGGAAGATAACAGACCAAGATTCCCTTTTGGGTAACTCCAAATTCTGCTCGTCAAGAGAAAGGATGATGATTTTCAAATGAACATCAAACTACCAGGAGCCGAACGAGCTAGCCAACAAGAGCCAGCAACTCTTGCTACGAATTAACGAATTTCTTACTTAACTAACTGCGAGGATCCAACCAGTAGTTTCCGACTGATCGATGATCAAGTAGCTGTAAATTCTGGAAGAAAGTATACCGGGGGAAAAATTGTGGGACAATAACTTGTTTTAAACATACACAAGAATGACGTTTCCTACACGATGCACAGAACGATTTTACATCGAATACGAAACTTTGAAAATCTAGAAAACATATACTTAGGACCCTTGGGAACCCAGATCCAAACTCGTAAGGGTTGTTGTTTAGGAACCACACCCATCAACTCAAGCAAAACCTATTATTCTGACATATATACTATTTCAGTTGACCAAACAGAACGTACTTAAATTTCTTTTACTTCTAGCGAGTAGATGTTTGCATCCCTACTCCCCTTAATGGTAGTTGCATCACGTAAATTTTTCCTCGCTGAGAGCGAACACCCATTGATTCGATACTTGGTCATTTCTCCATTTTAACAGATACTCATTGTTTCATTACTTGGAAACTTATATGTTATGCATGCACCTTTTGCTACGCATGCGATTTCATTTCAAACGCTCCATTGAAGTTCAAATATTATATTGCTAAATCTAATTACTGATTTGTGATTCAAATGACCTACATTATTGTAATTGTTGGCTCTTTTGCTATCAAGTCAACACACTATCTTGAGACTTCTTCCATTTCAAGTCACATTCATGGTTTATTTTTGCTACCATGCCGAGATTCCTTTGTTGATCCATACAAGTTACGCTGAAACTAAGTTCAATTGCTTGAACTTATTCATTTCGCATATTCAGTTTAAGACGTCATATGATGTATTGAGAGCATCATATTCAAACAATTGGCAAAGATTCTTTTGTTTCGAGTCGTAGTAGACTTGTTTGGTCTACGACTTCACTAAATCGTTTGTTGGTTATGACACCTTGTGAGAATACTTTCACAAAATTGAAGCTTGCGCTTATTTGGTTACTCACTTCATACACGGATGTAATAGTCTATTCATTTAAAAATCCATTTGGTACTCACAATTAAAGCAGACTTAACACAGTTGTGTGTTAAGACAACAGTACATAGATTCATTTCATACCACGGTGTACCTTCGAACGGTTCTTTCATTATAAATTGAATACCCTGCAGTATTTATTACTTTCTCACCTACGATCAAAAACATTGGCTCTTTGAGGTTCCATACTCAACTGAAAACTCTATGACATTGTGTAAATCAAATCTTCAGGCTTGTCCGGTACATAATCATTTGATTTCCAACACGGTGAACTTGTTCAGTCACCACCATACTTGAATTATGTCATTACTACACCTTGTGGTGTCATCACAAACTTGTAGCTTGTGCTAATCAGGGTCAACTATTCCACACAAAACTGCATATACTTTATTTTAACTTGTCATTCAAACATTTCTGATGCAACTACGAATCAAGGCAATGATACATCAGATTCGCTTGTATTTCATTCGGTGCACTTTCAAAATTTAAAAATGTCAACACACTAAACCTTACCATCCATTTACTCGGGAGTTAACAGATCAATTTACTATTACATTTGAGTTGCTGATTTTGAATTCACATAGCGGATGCTATGGTTTGTGAAAACTCGTCTGCATATTGCAATCGATCGTCTGGGGATCTTATTAGTCAAAACTCCTCTTTTGTGGAACCCTGCTAGCTGGATTACGCTAGACTATACGTCAAATACGTACTGTACCTTTGACATCAAATGCTATGAACACACACCTTTTAACCCTAGGATTCGGGTTGTTATATATTCTTGGACTCACCTAATGTGAGTAAGGTTTGATTCGATTTGGTGATTATCTACCTCGGTATTATTATATACATACACATGTGACGGAATCATAAGGAGTTAAGGTAGTACAAATTTCGAGGACGAAATTTTCTTAACGGGGGGAGAATGTGACAACTGTAAAATTTGCAGGCATCCGTACAGTTAATTAATAATTAATTTGTGCTTAATGACTGTGCTTGATTTCAACTGTGATTAAACTGCTTTCTGACTTCTTTTACATACATACATATGCATCACATTTCATACTGTCACTCCATTTATTACACACAAACTTTAGTGACAAACTTGATGCACAAAGCACAGTTAGCACACTGAGCGGATAACCCAGAAAACATGCTGACAATACCAGCACCTAGACAGACAATGTTTTGAGGCCAGTATGAGCCAGAGACAGGGTACTACACTAGTAGGGAGTGCAGGGAAGTGAGGACCATAAAACTGCGTCACTAGGTGATAGATATAGTGCCGGGAAATGCCTAAAACACACTTTAAATGCAGAATTTTGCACTAAATAACCAAAATTCAGCATTTAATAATGCTAGTAAAGTGCAAAAACTTGGCAAACTAGTCCTAGATACTTTCCAAAGTGTTGGGAATTAAATGTGTCACTAAAAGCATTATAAAATGACACTTTATAGATTAATTTAGCACTTTAATGGGACAACACCCAATCGAACAACCGGACTTTACCCGGAACACAAAAATATTGTCTAACACATTGTTTTTACTTTTCTGAGCTAGTTAGGGTCCCCGAACACCCTAACACACTATATAATTAATAACACACCATAAACCACTAACTTAACACTTGGTTCCTAACTAGATTTGTAACTAAACCTTGAAACCCAACTAGATCCCCCCTCCTCAAAACCGGTTACAAAGGGTGGAGACCCACCCATTATTTATTTTAGTTGTTTATTAGACATGCCATGTACTAAGGAGGCATATTATCCTTCATGCAATGAGATGTTGGAAGCTTTTATAAATTAACCACAAGACATTACCATTTCATTCTCACACTTAAAAACCACATAAACTCCATCTTCCTCCTTCCTCCATTCACGGCCACAACCATCCATCATACTACCACTATTTTTGTTTCAAGTTCAAGCATTCCAAGGGCCTCACAAGTTGTAACAAGGTGATTAACGAAGCTTGGTGTGTTTGGAAGTTGAAGGACCACTCTCATTTTCTTTTATCCACCACTTTTACACTCTTGAACTCCCCTAGCTTTGTGCTAGTGGTAAGCACTTAGATCCTTGTATTTTACTTGTTATTTAAGTGGTTAATGATGTTTAAAGATCAAAAACATAAGAACTCTAAAGAACCTTAAACAAAGTCTTGAACATCAACTAACATATGATGAAGTAGTGTTAAAATGATGATGAAATCATGATAAATCTGAATTAAACAAACCATGACCTGCTGTAAATGACTTATGGTCTGATGTTAATCGTATTAGAAAGTATGGCGATCGTATGTGTACGTTTTAGTAACATTTAACCTATAAAAAGCATGCTGATTAGCATTTTCAGCCACCTTCAACTGGCTGTAAACAGGTCAATATTTAACGAAAAACTGATTTTCTTGAGTCTATAACGTGTTATTATGAAATACGGTTCTAATGGCACTGGAATCATAATTTTTGGATTTCGTTTACTTTTTTTAAAGTGTCGTTTTGTAATAGCAGCTCAAGCTGCATTTTTCTGCTGAAAATATGTGTTGTATTTTTCGTCATAACTTGAAATCTGTGTAGGATTAGGTCATGAAATTTGTAATGTAGATGACCACTGATGTATTTGTAATTCTCCCACTGGAATTTCGTAAATCGGACGTACGAGGAATTTTAAATAAATTATTCCGTGGACTACAGTCAGAAAAAGATGAATCTGAATGCAGTCCGGAAAATGATTTTCTATAAAGTATTGGTGATGATTTGGACCCCGATATTTTTACACAATAATATTTGGATCGTTTAAGACATGCTGTAAAAATTTGGAAATTTTTGGTTTATTAAAATACCCGAAAACAGCCCAGTTTTGTATATTAAAACTGAAACGATATAAGTAGTATTTTGCATGCCTAAATGTCGGGTTGGTTATTTGAAAGCGATCTAACGTGTTATATGTTAAAGAAAATGATATGCTATTTAGCATGGACACCTCCATTTAAAAAGGAGACTATGGCGAAATTTTCTGAAAATCTTAGAACTTAGAAAATATTTTCTGTATAAGGGTTTACAAGTGTATTTTAGACTATGCTTTTCAAATACAAACCTCGCCATAATTTTTGTAACAAAATACAAAGTGTCGGAGGTGGGTTTTCGTAAACAAAAGCGGATAAATGTATATTTAGAATATATATTTATTACTAAAATGCTTGTGTGAATGTTTGTTGATTTGTGAACTAGTTATGTTATTTAGGGCAAGATATACCAATACAAGAATACGAATCCACAAGTATGAGATACTCCCATCCTTGGGAAGGAAATACGAATACGAATACTTGAGAAGTATTAATACAGAAATATTGTATAAACAATTATTCCAAAACTAAATATAATTATCATAACTTGGAATAATACCAGAAACGTAACTCAAAAACATACATACTAAGACAAGGCACGACCCGTTCGTCTAATAGACATTAGGCCATTGTAGGTAGTCGTGTTTGCCGCGGAGATTTGGGTTATGAGTTCGAAGACGCAATACAGTGAGTTCATAACCCCACCTTTTTTACGGTTTTACATTTTTATAAATGCTTTCGGGGTGGAAAGACATGCACGTTTTCAGAAACATACAAAGTTTTCGATGAACAAAGATTGCATATTGTTGACAAAGCACGTTTTGCAAGAACATACAAAGCTTTTGAATGAACGAAAACTCGTATTTCTAAATCATATTACGAATGGATTATACTAAATATACCGGTTTTTACAAAACAAAAGCGTATTATCGAAATGTGAATGATTTTCATGACTAGGGATGGATCGTCTGGTGTTAATATAGAGAGTCATGGGTAGTTGCCCTTAGAGGCTGGGGAGGTTCAGTCTTAGAGGCTGGGGAGGTTCAGCCTTAGAGGCTGGGGAGGTTTAGCCTTAGAGGCTGGGGTAAAATACATGTTACAATTATTTTAGACATTTTATACATGGTATGATTAGCTTAAGGAGGGTATACTACTTAGATCATGTGAGTGGGTAGGTGGAACTTGAGGCCATTAATCCTCATTGTAGGACCGAGGGTCATGAGTGATAGATCTATTTGGGTGTAGCGAGCCCCACTCCTGAGTCCGCTGAGTGGACCATGAGGTGACTATGAGCCCGACGCACAAATTTGCTCGGTTTGAGTCTTCCTGCATCACTTCACACATACCATTGGCTTTGCAACCCAATGGTGATCTCTTTTTCCTTAATTACTACATACCAGGGACTTTTATACATACTTACAACATTTTCAAAGGTTTATACATACACATATACACATGAACTCGCTCAACTTTTGTTGATTTTTCAAACTACATGTATTTCAGGAAATTAGTAAATGGATCTGGCGGGCGTGGAGTTTTTAAGCTGCGTTATGAATAAAGATGTCATCCAAGTCATTAGGGCTTAGGAGACGTATCTTAATCCTGGACGAGATACGTGGTCCTAAACTCGGGTTTGTTTTAAAATCTTTTGTTGAGTCTTTTTGAACTCCTTAAAATATGTTATAGTTTGTAACTTAAATTTGGAATCGACATTTCAGGCAATTATGTTGTACTACTTTTAAACTTAAAATAATGGATGTACATCTACTGGTTTTGTCATATAGTGTTGTTATGATCGTATGCAATGGTATTAAGAAGTCACACCAATAATCACGCTTCCGCAAAAGTCAGGGTGTGACAAGTATCATGGTGCACACATTTTAACTAAGCTAAACTAGTTAACCAAGTTTAAAGTTTACTAATACAAGATTAATTAAGCTTCATTTTTCAACTATCTTAACTAACCAAATACCAATCATCCAACAAAATTACTTATAATCAAGAAATCAATATCAATAACAAGGTTGCAAACTAATCATCAAAGATTAACATAGAAAATACTTCCAAGTGTCATTACAAACAAAGATTAACATACTAATGGTTATAATCAAGCAAGGGATTGTTGTGTTTTTGCCCAAAGGCTACAATAATACATAAACATTAATCTAAATGCCTGAAAGATTAACAAAATTATGGAAAGATTAGAAAACCAAACCATAAACAAGCACTAGATTAAGAATCCGGATAGTAATCGAGCTAAACGGGACAATGTGGCTTGAATCCGGGTGAAAGCTAACGCCTCCGGAGCCTGAAAATCGCCTGAATTGCTCTCCAAAATTCCAGAGTTCCCAGCAGAATGTTTCTGCATGTTTTTTATATCTTTTCGGTTTCGCACGGTCGTGCACTTTATTGGCACGACCCTTCACTTTATGCATTATTGAAGTTACTGTTCACCATACCGCATGACATCACAGATCTTGACCAGTAGTCGCACGACCGTTACACTCCGATAAGGCTTTCACTCCGGGTTGCACCCTCGTTCATTACCGGGCTGGGCTATGTTTGTCGGATATGCACGGTCGTTCGATTCACTGCACGACCGTGCCAAACGCCCAGGTCAGATTCTTCACAGAATGTTCGCAGCTTTGTCGTTTTGTCCGGAAAGTCCTCGTTTTCACTATCATCTTGTCTGGTATGCAGTTTTAGGCCTGTAAACAAAAGTATACATGATTAAGTATCCGAATGACGGTTTTACGGACGAAAACGCATAAAATGGGGGACTAAAATATGTATAAATTAGTGAATATCAAATCTCCCCACACTTGAACCTTGCTTGTCCTCAAGCAAGCTAAACTAAAATGCAATGAAACTAGAATTTAACAAGAACGAGTATTTACAAACTATTTATTAAAACAACAACAAACGGTTAGCCGGTTTTTCGAAAGACAACATCAAATGAATCAAACCAAACAAGCATATGCAAATATATGGCGATAACCAAAAAGCCGTGACTTCACTTTCAATTGACTTAATCATGCTAATCTTCACATAACTCACAATGTTCACACACACTCGGTTTTATTTATGAAACATACATAAAATGTGTATGTGCAAACACTCAATGCCTCGTCAATGAAATGTGTAATATCATAAGCTTGCCATAAGATCTCGTCTCCACCAATTAACATGCGAAAAAGTGTAAATCAAGAGGTCTTTACGGGGTGTAACGTTAGGCTTGGGCGAAGGGTATGGAAATGGATATTTAGAGTGGCGAAATGGTTAAAACTCGGTTCTAGCGTTTAACTAGCGTAAAACAATACAACTATACATACTAATGCCTTCAAAAGGCGACTTTTGCGAAATCGAGCTCATCAATGATATTTCAACAATTTAGTATTAAAAAATGCTCGATTTTTTTGTCGAATTCACCCTATTTTAGGGTGTTTTATTTTCTGTTTTTTTTTACAAACTAATGGATTTATACAATGAATAACAAACTATAACAAGCGCTAGTTAAACGATTATTCTGACCGAGTTTCAACACTAAAAGGTTTAAAACATAAAAAGGCTAAATTTGGCTAAGTGGGCGATTATGTTGGGTAGACAAAGGTAAACGGGAAGGCTCGACATGGTTAATCCTAAAGGGTGATGTAAGGTATACGGGAAACACAACACAAAGAACAAGGCTAACAACAAAGGGGTAATCTAAGTGCCTCTATCACTTCTACACAATTCCGCAAGTTCATGGTCTTAACAAGCATACTAGTGACAAGTTCTAAATTACACATGACATACGGCTCACTCATAAATCCGAATTGAACAAATATATAACAATTTCAAGGCTCAAATATGCTCACGTAACGGAAGGAATGGGTAAAAGTGTGAAAACTATCATGCAAGTCTTTCTTTGTTTGTTACGCTTTCCGGTTTTCTTTTTCAAAATTTATTTTGCTTGTCGACTTTTTATCAAGTCCGAAGTTTTCTAAAACACAACCAACTGGTTTATTTACTAAAATATATACAAAATACAGATATTTTTGAATGATTTTTCTGATTTTTTTTTAGGACAAACAAAGTCAACAAAGTTACACCCCTCCCCACACTTGAACTTCGCATTGTCCCCAATGCGAAACCCGAAATATAGAGATAAAGGAGAATAATACTCCCCTGATGATGATTCTGCTGAAACGAGACTTCCAAAGCTGTATCTGTGATGTGCTTCGGTCCAAGACTTGATAGCCAAAATCTGCAAGTATGTCACAAGGTACAGCAAAACAGCACAGAAACAAATAAACCAGAAAACCCATAATTTACATAAATAGCAGTACTAAAATCCAAACATGACAAGACAAATAAAGTAATGTGTCAGAAAATAAAGAGTACATAACCGAGGGTGTTTGAAATAACAACCAAAATGAACACCCTATAAACAAAATACTGAAATAATAAAAACCACCAACGATCAACTCCACCGTCTCCTAATCATCGTCACCAGCATCATCTCTCGTGTAGGATGGGCCCGCATCTCCATAACCAGGTGGGTTCCTGTATGGGAACTGTGGAGGATGCTGAAAGTAGTCGGGATAGGCATTATGCATCTCCCTGAACAGGTATGAGAACCCAGCTTGCACCCCCTGGTACAAGCTGTCCTGGTTCGCCCTGATCTGGTCCTGACTAGCCCTGATCTGGTCCTGACTAGTTCTGATCTAGTCCTGACTAGCCCTGATCTGGTCTATATAAATCCCATGCTGCTCCTGGTTAACTTGCATTTGTTGGAACTGCTAGTAAAACTCAGGGTAAGAGGGAATGCCCTCGGGCCAATCCTGGTGCTGGTGGTGTGCGTGATACTGCGGTGAATGTGGTGGTGTCTGTGGTCCGTGCTGCTCATGCTACTGCTCCTCATCATGCATCTCCTCATCCTCATCTTCCTCCACCGCCGGAGGCAACGGGTCCCAGACCTCGTTGTTTAAACCCTTCAAACGATCCCTGTGATCCAATTCAGCAATCAACCCCATCGCCTTCAACGACCGAATATCGTATACACCATTTGTCACCAAAGTAAGACCCTCAAGTACCTCATCAGTCATCAGCCCTAAATTGTAGGCAATTTTGGTCACATACTGACCGCCGTGAATCTGACTGTTGGGCTTTCTCCCTGAGCTTTTCACAAAATATTCCGCCATCCTCGCAGCTAGGTTGATGTGTGCCCCATCAACCAGCGCATAAAGAAATATCAGATCTGGCATTGGACAGTTCCCCAAACTGTCCATACGGCCGTAGATGGTGTGGCTGAATATATGATGCATCACTCGAACCAAAGGGTCTCTCAATCGTGAAGCTTTAGACATTCTAGGATCGTAAGGGTCACCGACTGCATTTCGGGCCCAAAACGCGGCCCGTGCTTCATCACTCGGGAATGTGAACACATCGGTGAAGAACTCGGAATCCATGTCTGCTTTCGTGTAAATCCCAAGTCTCCGACCCAATCTACCCACCGACAAATTGGTGCCAACGCCCCCCCCCCCCCCAATCTGAAAGTGATCCTCTCTTTGTAGCGAAAGTTTGGATTTTGATATGCTTTCGGCTTTTCGTATGAATATGTGGAGAAGGATTCTATCGTTAGCTCATGATAGATGGGTCGGTCGATAGAGACAAGACTCGAAAGCGGAATAGTAAGCATGTTTTGTAGTCTTTCACTCTGATTTAGATCTCTCATCACATACCAATCTAGCCTCCAGGGGATGCCAAACTGCCCCCGCCTATTCCATAATTCGTTACGTTTTGGGATACAAAGGGCCTCTCTCTCGTTGTTTTCATTGAATTGCAAGAAAGGATGATCCATCTGCAATGAGGAATGATATTAAGAACATGAGAAACAGGAAAAATTTAATTTGGAACAGCAGAACACAAAGTTATGAAGGTTCTGTCTCGCTGTACTGGGCGCTTTGCACGGGCGTGCCTCCAACTGCACGGTCGTCCGTGCCCGAGAAACAGCATATGTGGCCGGTATTCATCGTAACTGCACGGCGTGCGACCAACGGCACCACCGTGCATCACCGAGCCAACAGCAAACCATCGTGAACAGCCGGCAGGGCACGACCGTTCCACCCAAGGAACGTCCGTGCGACAACGTTATCTGCAGATTTCAAACCCGACCTTGAACAGTCTGATTTTTCCAAAAATTTTCAAATTTTTAGGCAAATGGGGGCTAGAAATCTGACCGGGTGTTCACGAAACATAACAATCTTACAAGGGTTAGGGTTTCGCTTGTATTTATGATGGGAACCCTAAAAACCTTGAAGAAAACGAATGATTCTAACCTAGAAAGCGGAAGAAACAGAAAAAAGACAAGAAAGAACGTACCGTGCGAAGAGATGTGTGAAACCGTGCGAAGAAACCGGGCAATTTGAGGCGAAATCGCTCTGGAACGGCTGTCTGCAGTTAGGGTTCGCGAATGAGGGAGATGGCAGCAGATGGGGGTTTTTATAATGTACAAATGACAAAACTGCCCCTGCCTCTCGCACGGTCGTGCGACAGCTCGCACGGTCGTGCATGACCGACATTGTTCAAACCCTGCACGCTGTTCTCGGAGATGCACCGGGGGTGCGACTCCTTGTGCAGGCCAGCCCGCAAACGCACGGTCGTGCGATGCATGGCATGGTCGTGCAACATCTGCAGATCAGTTTTTTCTGCAGAAGCCATTTCCAGCAACTATTTTGGCCGTTTTTCGCCATTTTTTTCACACGCAAACTATTTTAACCATATCCCAACATAGAAACTTCGCTCGGTACGTATAAAAATTGTACAAACTAACGTAAACTACCAAACACATCTGAATTACGCTAAAATTAGAAAAACATATAAAAAGATGATATTACCCCTAAAGAGTCAAAGACTCTCTTGCTACATTTTTTATCCGCGAGTCAGTAGCGTAGACTCTCTCCTCCCCACACTTATGATGTGTGCGGGGTTTGGAGCTCGATGACCTCCACCGCCGACTCTATCGACCCGGCAACGTACAGCTTCATCCGATGTCCATTTACTTTGAATATAACGCCATCTGCGTTCTCTATTGCAACAGTACCATACGGAAATACCTCTTTAACTGTGTATGGTCCTGTCCAACGTGAATGAAGCTTCCCTGGAAATAAGCGCAATCGTGAGTTGTAAAGAAGAACAAGATCACCCGCTTGGAATTCTTTGTGGTCCTTCAAGCGTTTATCGTGTAATCTCTTTGTGCGCTCTTTGTAGAGGACGGGGCTCTCATAAGCTTGTTGTCGCAGTTCCTCCAATTCATGAATCTGGAGAAACCGGGCTTCACCTCCGGTTTTCAAGTCCAGATTCGCGGTTTTTAAAGCTCACATAGCTTTATGCTCCAACTCTACCGGTAAATGGCACGCTTTTCCGTATACCAACCTAAAGGGAGTAGTTCCAATAGGGGTCTTGTAAGTTGTACGGAACGCCCACAATGCTTCATCGAGTTTGTCCGACCACTCCTTTCGGTTTGCACCAACAGACCGTTCAAGGATTCGTTTTAGCCCATGGTTAGTGACTTCCACCTGCCCGCTCGTCTGCGGATGATAGGGCGTGGACAAACGGTGATGCACACCGTAGCGGGACAAAGCATTTTTCAAGCTGGGTATTGCAGAAATGAGTCCCTCTGTCACTGATAAGCGCCTTCGGAGCGCCAAACCGGGCGAACAAACTTTTCAAGAATCTCACGACCACCCTGGCGTCATTTGTGGGTAAGGCCTCTGCCTCCGCCCACTTTGATACATAGTCAACTGCGACCAGGATGTACTTATTACCTCGTGAGGGTGGAAATGGTCCCATGAAGTCTATCCCCCAAATATCGAAGACTTCACATACCTGTATCCAGTTGTGAGGCATTTCATCACGTGCCGATATATTTGTCGCCCTCTGGCAGGCATCGCACACTTTTATCCAACTCTGCGCGTCACGAAAAATAGTCGGCCAATAAAACCCGGAATCCAGCACCTTCTTGGCGGTGAAATTGGCTCCATGGTGGCCTCCGGTAGGTCCCTCGTGAGAATGGCGCAGAATATCGGTCGCCTCTTTCCCTGAAACACATCTTCTGATCACCTGATCAGCACCCACCCTGAATAAGAAAGGATCGTCCCAAATGTAGTACTTGACATCCGAAAAGAATTTCCTCTTTTGTTGGTGAGTCAACCCTTTTATCAGAATCCCGCAAGCAAGATAGTTCGCATAGTCGGCGAACCAAGGTGACTCATCGCATATCTCAACACCCATCAATGACTCGTGTGGGAAATTGTCATTGATTGAATCCCAACGCGCGTCCTCGATGTTGCCATGCTCCAACCGAGATAGATGGTCAGCCGCTACATTCAACACACCCTTTTTATCTTGGATTTCGATATCAAACTCTTGCAGCAACAGGATCCATCTGATTAGACGCGGTTTAGCGTCCTGTTTGCTGAAAAGATATCTGATGGCTGCGTGATCAGTATACACAACGGTTTTTGAAAGCACCAAATACGATCTAAATTTGTCAAATGCCAAAACAACTGCCAAGAGCTCTTTTTCAGTCGTGGTGTAGTGCTCCTGAGCGTCGTGAAGAGTCTTGCTCGCATAATAGATCGGGTGAAAGTGCTTTTCTTTCTTTTGACCCAGAACGGCCCCTATAGCGTAATCGCTCGCGTCGCACATAATTTCAAATGGCAGACTCCAGTCAGGTGCAACTAAAATAGGGGCCTCAATCAACTTTTGCTTGAGAAGGTCAAAAATCCTCAAGCAATCCTCTCCAAAGATAAACGGAGCGTCTTTCTCCAACAAACGGGTCATAGGCCTGGCGATTTTTGAGAAATCTTTGATGAATCGCCTATAGAACCCCGCATGACCGAGAAAGCTCCGTATCGCTCTCACAGAGGTGGGAGGCGGAAGTCGTGAAATAACGTCAACTTTAGCTGGATCGACCTCCATACCAGCACGAGAAATCTTATGTCCCAGAACTATGCCCTCTTTCACCATGAAGTGGCACTTTTCCCAGTTCAGGACCAGATTAGTCTCTTCACACCTCTTCAACATCTTTTTCAAATTTTCCAAACAATGATCGAAAGAATCGCCAAATACCGAAAAGTCATCCATGAAAACCTCCATAGAATCCTCGATCATATCATGAACAATTGCAACCATGCATCTCTGGAAGGTCGCCGGTGCATTACACAACCCAAAAGGCATACGCCGGTAGGCGAATGTACCGAAAGGGCAGGTAAAGGTAGTCTTCTCCTGATCCTCAAGAGCTATAGGAATTTGGAAGTACCCAGAGAACCCGTCCAGGAAACAGTAATACAACTTCCTCGACAGACGTTCCAACATCTGATTGATGAATGGAAGTGGGAAGTGATCCTTACGAGTAGCATCGTTGAGTTTGCGGTAGTCAATGTAAACTCGCCACCCAGTGACGGTACGGGTAGGAATTAGTTCATTCCTATCATTTGAGACTACAGTCATACCACCTTTCTTGGGTACAACCTGCACTGGACTCACCCACACAGAGTCAGATATAGGATATATCATCCCGGCATCCAACAACTTAATCACTTCTTTCTTCACCACGTCCTGCATATTTGGATTTAAACGCCTCTGATGCTGTGCACACGGTTTGTACTCGTCTTCCGTCAGAATCTTGTGAGTACAAAAAGAAGGATTGATGCCTTTGATATCCATGATTTTCCATGCAATGGCTTTCTTATGAAGTCTTAGAACCTCAAGAAGCTGATTCTTCTCATCCTTTTCCAATGATGCCGAAATTATGACCGGTAAGCGACGCTCCTCGTCAAGAAATGCATACTCGAGATGTGGCGGGAGTTCTTTCAACTCCAAAGACGGTGGATCTTCAATCGAAGGTTTTGCTTTCTCTTCTTCTACATGGCCAATTTCTAGAAACCGTTCCGGACTCTGGGAACCATCGTCACCAATCTGATAGACTGGCTGCTCTAAATCATGGCCCTCCTACGTAATGCCAATTAGGTCCCCACACGACAGACGTGTGTCCGAATCAATCTCTTCAACAGTACCTTGAAAATGAGAGCACACACATGCATCGACAATGTCGACATAATAAAGCATGTCATCGTGACTTTGCGGATGCTGCATCGATCTTTTGATATCGAATGTCACGTGCTCGTCATTCACTCGGAGCGTGATTTGGCCAGCTGCCACATCAACAATCATCCTCGCAGTATTGAGGAACGGGCGCCCAAGTATCAAAGGTACTCTTGAATCATCGTCCATGTCAAGAATAACAAAATCCACGGGGAAAACAAATTTATCGATTTTAACAAGCATGTTTTCAACAAATCCACGCGGATACTTAATTGAACGGTCTGCCAACCGAATGCTCATCCTAGTGGGTGACAGCTCACCTAGATCCAGTTTAGTAAAAACCTTATAAGGCATAAGGTTGATACTTGCTCCCAAGTCAGCCAATGCATGGCTAACAGACATGTTTCCAATCAAACAAGGAAGCGTAAAACTACCCGGATCTCCCATTTTCATGGGCAGACGGTTTTGTAAAACGGCAGAACAAGTTTCATTCATCACCACACATGATATATCCTCGAGCTTCTGTTTATTCGAGAGGATGTCCTTAAGGAATTTCGCATACTTTGGCATCTGGGCCAAGGCTTCAACAAACGGTATATTAATGTGTAGTTGCTTAAACAACTCAAGGAACTTACCGTATTGTTCGTCATTCTTCCGTTTCTTCAGCCTCCCTGGATAAGGTACTGGTGGAGTGTAATCTTTGACCGGCTCCTGGACTTGTGCTGTACTTGCTGGGCGTAGCCTGGCTTGCACCTCGTCCGGTGTGTTAGTCGGGACCGCTCCAGTGATCGGAGATGAGTCCGATATGACGGGTCCGGTAGTCTTTCCACTCCTGGTCATGATCGCATTCACATGCCCGCCCGGGTTTGGTTCTGTATTGCCCGGAAGACCACCTAGGGGTCTTTTAGACATCATCTGTGCCAGCTGACCAACCTGATTCTCGATATTTTGAATCGAGGCCTTGTGACTCCTCATTTCCCCCTCGTGGGAAAGAAAACGATCCTCGCTCTGTTGGTAGCGTTTTTCAGCCAACTGATTCGCACTCGAGGAGCTAGTAAGAAGCTGAGCCATCATGTCCTCCAGCTTGGAACTAGATTGAGGGGCCTGCTGCTGGGAACTACTCCCAGTGCCCTGATTCTGATATGAATATGGACGCTGCTGTTAAGGTTGGTTGTATTGCTGGAATTGTTGACCCTGACCTTGCTGTGGCGCTGGAGCGCGCTGAGTAAATCCCAATGGGTTTTGATTACCCGTATTCGCTCGCCACCCAAAATTCGGGTGATTTCTCCATCCGGGATTATAGGTGTTGCTGTACGGGTTGTTCTGTGGCCTCACCTGATTACTCACAAAATCCACTTCTTCGTGGCCCTCATACACGACGCCCTGAAAGCACGCACCAGGCTCGTATGACACTCCACATTGGTCACACCCCGAACCAACTTGTGCGATCATTTGGGATTTATCGAATTTCGTTGCAAGAGCCGAGATTTGTGCAGTAATGGCTGTGTAGTCGTCCACTGCGTGAACTCCTGCGCGAGGTGCTGATGATGATGATGTTGCCCGACTTCTATCTCCTTCGCGACGCGAGCTAGGCTTCAATACAGCTTTTTCAATGATATCATACGCTTCATTCGGTGTCTTCGTTCCTAGATCGCCTCCTGCATTCGTGTCCAATCTCTCCTGCGTGTTGTAACTGAGACCTTGATAGAAAGTCAAGACCAGCTGTCTCTTGGAGAAACCATGATGTGGAACATCAATCAACAAATCTTTAAATCTCTCCCAGGTTGCGTGCAACGACTCTCCCTCGTCCTGGCGAAAAGAAACAATCCGGTTCCGTAGCTTGGTTGTTTTCTCAGGTGGAAAATATTTTTTCATAAACTGCTCCGCCAACCCATTCCAGGTCCTGATGGACCCAGCTGGAAGTGACATAAGCCAAGCTCTAGCTTTGTCACGCAACGAGAAAGGAAACAACCTCAACCGAATTGCATCCTCCGAAACACCTGTAATCCTAAATGTCGAACAAATAGCGAGAAAAGCAGCGATATGTCTCCCGGGATCCTCATGCTCCCGCCCGTCAAACTGTACTGAATTCTGCACCATGTTAATAATACTAGATCTAATTTCAAATGTAGGTGCATCTATAGTAGGTTGAAGGATACTCGGCTCCAGTCCTGTCGCTCCGGGCTGATTTGATTCATTCAAAGGTCGCTCGTCGTCTGCCATGATTGCGTTTCTTGCTGCCCCTGAGCCCTCGGCTTCAGCGGGTACCACCTGCTCCTGCTCACCAGCTGCGAGCAGCAGCCCAACCGCACGCCCTCTCGCACGAAGACGTCTTCTCAGATCGCGCTCGGGTTCGTCTGACGGCTCAACAGGATCGGGAGCGGGTGTTGAGAACATCAACCTGCAAACGAAAATTTGACACAATGAATATTTTATTGATATAATAATGTTTTTTTTTTTGCTGAAAAGAAACAGAATATTATTTTAATTGGGTTGAATATTTTATAAAAATTTGAAAATGGGCCCGAAATTTTATAAAAATTAAAGCAATAAAAAAAATAATCGAATCGGCAATGTAAAAATGAATTTTCTAAGCCGAAAATTCAAAGAATAAATAAATCGGAACAAAAATTTACAAGTGTACAAAAATGACTTGGAAAACGAATAAATGAAATAAAAGCAAGAAATATTAACAAATAAATAAACAAATAAATAATCACGAAAATATTCACAAATATTAACAAGTATATACACTGATAAATCAATGACTCGGGTCGTTCCTAAAGATTGCCAAGTCCCCGGCAACGGCGCCAAAAACTTGATGTGTGGGCGTATATACATATTTTTATCATGAATAAACACACGATTCGGTTTTAAATTTATAAAAGTGATTATTACTTTAACATCAAAACACACACGAAAGAGGCAAGTGTACCCCGTCATATATGTAGTAAAGTATCGGTAAGAACCAAGTATCGATCCAAGGAAATGGGCGGAGGAATAATACTAGAACTTTGTCACTAAACTACCGGTAAAAACATAAGTTGTTTGATTTTTAAATAAACTAAAGTAAGCATAAACAACTACTTATAAAAATATAATAGATTTCAAATATGAAAATAGATAAATAGCCGTGCTTAATACACAACCAAAGCTTGTCAACTAAGTCGGTTTTGGCACTAGAAGCATTTGATCAATTCTCCAATTTTGAGACAATTAGTATCCCTTTCGGGAATCCTAACATGACAATCATTCGGAAAGCTAAAACGATAAACACACTTTAACCACCTAAAATTGTTCTTTAACGTGCAATTGATAAATGTCTATGAAAATCTCTTAAAAATAAGTTAGTCATCCGTTAGGAGTTTTCTAACCTCACTTAAACAAGGAAAGTGACATCGATAAACACAATGCAACCACCGAGACAAGCATAAACTAGATTAAATCACAACCGAGCTCATTTTAGAAATCTTGCACTTAAATTCATCAAGATAGCAATTTTGGCCTAAACTACTAACTAAGCTAAAAAATCATGGCAAGAATTTATAACGACACCATTTAACCTGTTAAGGTCCTTACGTGACGGCAAGCTTTCTTGATTAACAATAATTACATTTTATTAAACCACAAACCATTTCTAGTATCATGGTGCACACATTTTAACCAAACTAAACTAGTTAACCAAGTTTAAAGTTTACTAATACAAGATTAATTAAGCTTCATTTTTCAACTATCTTAACTAACCAAATACCAATCATCCAACAAAATTACTTATAATCAAGAAATCAATATCAATAATAAGGTTGCAAACTAATCATCAAAGATTAACATAGAAAATACTTCCAAGTGTCATTACAAACAAAGATTAACATACTAATGGTTATAATCAAGCAAGGGATTGTTGTGTTTTTGCCCAAAGGCTACAATAATACATAAACATTAATCTAAATGCCTGAAAGATTAACAAAATTATGGAAAGATTAGAAAACCAAACCATAAACAAGCACTAGATTAAGAATCCGGATAGTAATCGAGCTAAACGGGACAATGTGGCTTGAATCTGGGTGAAAGCTAACGCCTCCGGAGCCTGAAAATCGCCTGAATTGCTCTCCAAAATTCCAGAGTTCCCAACAGAATGTTTCTGCATGTTTTTTTATATCTTTTCGGTTTCGGACGGTCGTGCACTTTATTGGCACGACCCTTCACTTTATGCATTATTGAAGTTACCGTTCACCATACCGCATGACATCACAGATCTTGACCAGTAGTCGCACGACCGTTCCACTCCGATAAGGCTTGCACTCCGGGTTGCACCCTCGTTCATTGCCGGGCTGGGCTATGTTTGTCGGATATGCACGATCGTTCGATTCACTGCACGACCGTGCCAAACGCCCAAGTCAGATTCTTCACAGAATGTTCGCAGCTTTGTCGTTTTGTCCGGAAAGTCCTCGTTTTCACTATCATCTTGTCTGGTATGCAGTTTTAGGCCTGTAAACAAAAGTATACATGATTAAGTATCCGAATGACGGTTTTACGGCCGAAAACGCATAAAATGGGGATACAATGGGGGACTAAAATATGTATAAATTAGTGAATATCACTGGAGCTGGAGGAAAATCCTTCTGTTACGTCCGTTAATCAGACATCATGTTTGGTCCAAGCTAGGTGATGGTAGGATGACTTCAGCGTGGTATGATCGTTGGTGTGAGTGTGGGCCGCTGGCGAGTTTTATAACTCCAAGGGTTATCTCTTCGGCAGGGTTTTCTCTTCATGCTTCGGTCAGTGATATTTCGTTGAATGGGACTTGGCTTTGGCCTACGACTTGGCGTGATCTCTTTCCGGTCCTGATTCATCTTGATCACTTGCAGTTAAATCCGAATAGAACTGATAGATTTCTGTGGAAAGATGGCGACCACTTAAAGGAGCATTCGTCTTCGTGTGTGTGGCAATCGATCAGGTCTAGGGAGACGAAAGTGGAGTGGGTGAACGTGGTTTGGTTCTCTCAATGTATCCCTCGGCATGCGTTCCTTATGTGGCTTATCATGCGTCGAAAACTTTTGACTCAGGATAAGATTTTACAGTGGGATATATCTAGAAGGAAGAACATGAATATGATGTGCTGTTTACTTTGCTATGCGAACAATGACTCTCATGATCACTTGTTCTTTGAATGTAAGTTCTCTTCTCAAATATGGTGTGCGGTTAGGGATAAGGCGAATATGGAGAGGGTTGATCCTAAGTGGAGCGATGTCACAGCTTGGCTTCTAGCTAGGGGTTCGTCCAAATCAGCTTCTAATTATTCCAGCCGGCTTATAGTTGCGGCGACAACTTTTTTCATTTGGCAGGAGCGTAATGCTAGATTGTTTAAAAATCAGACGAGACCACCGGATGTGATTATCTCTACGATTATTCAGACGGTTCGGTACAAACTTATGGGAGTTAAATACAAGAACACGGATAGAGTGAGACGCTTTCTAGAAGTGTGGGATATTCATGAAGACTCATTGCATGACGATGGAGGCTAAAATATTTGTTTTGTTTTGAAGTCTGTTTTCTAGATCATAGTCTAGTGGTTTTTTGAATTGTTTTTGTTATGGTTTGCTGTTTGGCTTGCTTACTTACATGGGGGTATGTCCCATGTTAGAACTAGTATGGGTGATCCATACTACTTGTTTTATTGTTTGTGTGAATACATAGAATCATCGGGGTAACCCTTTACCCAAAAAAAAATTGTCAATCTGCCAAAGATGTCCCTCGCGGGGCGCGTAAGATGAGGCCCATTCTTACACGGGGTACGACATATACCCAGATCAGCAAACTATTTTCTCTGATTCAGCAGCTGGTTTATGGTTTTGGACATGGTTTTCTTCATTCAATGGGCTTGTTTTAGGCACCCATAGTATGTCAAAACAATGGGCACACATGGAGGGCCAAGATTGAAGCTCGTAAATCGAGAAACGATCCTAACGGTTGTGGGAATTCTATTAATACCCACTTGGTTTCTTTGGTTTCTCACACTTTGATCTGATTTTTGCTCTAAGTTGGAGTGTATACTGCATACCTGAGTAATCTTTAGATCAAATCTTCATTGCTTGGACCCTTTGTAAGTTTCTTTCGTGCTTTTATTGCTTTTCAAGCGTAAAATTCAAACAGTGTTTGACTTTCTGCTTTGACCAGTCTTTTGTCAACACAAAGTTCGTTTGAACTTTGCAACGTGAACGTAATCACGATGGTTATAGTCCCGTGTGACTATACCTACGGATTACCACGTTGATTAGGTCTAGTGACGAGTCATAGTTTCGGTCAAAATGTGTATTTATGCGTATTTTGCAACCAAACTATTATTGGGTATCAAGACCCTTTGTTTTAATATCAAACTTGTTTTCAAACTTCGTTAAACATGTTTTAACATGTTTAACTCGTCACTTTTAGTCTAGTGCTTGTATAGAGTCGTAAGTCAAGCGGTCTAAACAACCGCTTAGACTTTCGAACTCGACCCGTTTGGTCGATCATTAGGATCCGACCAAGCATATTTTGTGACCATAGTTGTGTTGGATTCTATATGCCCAAGACACATATTAAATTGATGTGGCTAGTACGTTATGATCTAAGTCGAGTCATACCCAAATACAAGCTAGACAAACACTTATAATATTTATTTATGATATGATCATACAAATAAATATTAACACTTAGAATATTTAGAAATTGGTTTTCTAAATAATTGCACTTGACAAACAAATAAATTATATGGATAATTTATTTTGAGAGAAATTTTTATTTTGTTATTTAATGGGTTAAATAAAATAATAAAAAGTTGTATAAGTCTTATAACATATGATGTTATAATTTTATAAAAGTTATAAAATTAATCAAGACTTAAATTTATAAAAGAAAGATTTGAATTTTTTTATAAAAATACATGTGGGCCGCCCCCACCCTCCATGCTCTTCCCAAGTTCTTTTGCTCCAATGAGAATCCATGCACTTTGCATGGTTAGAGGCTCTCTTATTGGGTGGCACTTTCTCTCACCTTCTTTAAGATAATTTTGTATGACAAAAATGTTTGGAGATGAACTTGAAAATTGATTAAAAACTCTCTCTAATTTTCGGTTATGGGGTCTTTTAACCCAAGGGTTTCAAGCTCAATTTTTCAAGTGTAAGACTTGTAAAATACTCTCTAAAAATCGGCCATAGTGTGCCATCCAAGAAGGTTTTTCAAGGTTGAAAAATAAAGTGCAAGAACACTATTATTCTACTCATATATTTCGGCCATGATGTGGTTGTCTAGAGGGAATCTTTTTTTTTTGGGTAAAGGGTTACCCCGGTTAAATTTTATACCACCAAACCAAACAAAACAAGTGAAGGCAAAAACACCTCCAGTTCTCAAGTATGACAGGCCATACAAGAGTAAACAAGCGACACAAACAAAACAAATCGCACTACCAGTACCACTCGAGCCTTTCAAACTCTAATACAATATAACACAAACAACTAATCAGCCACAGTCATCATCCGCAACTAGCAACCCTCGGGGTAAGTTCCACTCCTGCAAAACACGATCCGTGTGAACAGAATTCCGAAACCTCATAGTGTGTAGCTTCATTCGGACCGTAGAAAACACGACCTCTATAAGCTGTTCTTTAGTTCTCCTTTTCGGTGTGAATAGTCTTCTATTCCGTTCCTCCCATACAAAGTAGACTGTTGCACCAACAACCAGCTTCGCAATGACATTTACAGCCTTTTTTGAGTTAGCAATACTTAACAGATACTCAAAAATATCATTCCACGAATTCTGAATAGCGCCCATGCCAGCTCTTCCCCGAACCCCATACCAAATATGCTTGGCTTCATCACACTCAAAAAACAAGTGCTCATGCGAGTCAGGACCTCTTGAACACATCGAGCAGCATAACAGGTTAAGATTCATATTACCCGTGTTCCATCTACTCATGACATCATGGGTTTTCAATCTTTTTAGAACAAGCAGCCATAAAAGAAAAGAGTGGCGAGGTATAGCTTGCGGATACCAAACTATACTCGCCCATTGGACCTCATTATGCGAATGCCTCAAATCATCCCACGCCGTTGACGTACTAAAATCAATTTTTCGACCGCCATTTGTACACCAAACCAATCTATCATGTTCATTTGTGTTTAATTCCGGAACCTGCATAGCGAGCAAACCCGGAAACCGACTAACCCAAGCCTCCGGCCACACCCATTCACCATTAATGCAAACATCAGCTACACGAGAGCTCATTTCAAAACCCGCATTAGCAATGGTTCTAGGAGAAATAAAATTACCAAGCGGACACATTGCATCCCATTTATCAAACCAAACACATGTGTTCGCACCATCTCCAAGTTTCACCCATATATTATTTCGGATACACTGTCGTAGGCCTAACATCTTACGCCAACTCCAGGTTATGTTGTTTTTTACTGGAACCTCCCAAAAGTTTCTCTCTCGAATACGGTATGCATGAATCCACTTGACCCATAGCGATTCCCGGTTCGTAAGCAAACTCCAAATGTGCGCCACCATTAGAGCTTTATTCATATCCCCGATCCTACGGATGCCCAACCCCCCTTCTGTTCTTGGCAAGCAAACCACTTTCCAATTAACCTTAGCCTTACCTTTGATGCCATTTCCTTGAGCCCAAAGAAACCTCCGCATGCAATCCTCCAGATCATTGATGAGACGTTTAGGGAGGATAAAGACCGAAGCCCAGTAAACATGCAACGAAGATAGAACCGATCTAATAAGCTGTAACCTGCCAGCGAAAGATAAACTCTTATTTTTCCAATCAGTAATTCTAGCTTCCATTCTTTCCACCAAAACTTTACAATCTTTGTAATAGAGGCGAGACGAGATAAGCGGAACACCTAGATACTTCACTGGGAGAACCCCTTCCTCAAATGGCATAATAGCTAGAATACGAGCTTTCACAGAATTAGCCACATTACCGAAAAAACCGTACTCTTTAGCATACTAGGGACAAGCCCAGACATGTTCTTAAATTTATCCAGAGAGTCCATAATCACCCTAGCCGATTTCGGGTCCCCTCGAGCAAACAAAAATAGGTCATCCGCGAAACAGAGATTAATAATTCTTTGCTTTTCACATTTAGCATGATACCTAAAATCCATAGATTCCATAACCTGCTTTTGAAGAACCAAGGTCAAAACCTCCATCACCAAAGTAAAAAGATATGGGGACATAGGATCACCCTGACGCAGACCGCGCCTTCCTTTAAAGTACCCGTGCATATTTCCGTTAATCGCTATAGAAAACGAGGTGGAGGAGACACAAGCCATAACCCATTTCACCATTTTCGAATGAAACCCAAACCCCACTAACGCTTCTTCTAGGAATTTCCATTCAACCGTATCATAAGCCTTTTGGATATCCACCTTAAACGCACATCTAGGAGGACCCATATTGCGATGATAATTATGCATAAGTTCCTGAGTTAACATGATATTATCAGAAATTCTTCTGCTCGGCACAAAGGCTGATTGGTTTATACTCACAATATCCCCCAATCCTTCCTTAATTCGGTTAGAGATGATCTTACTGATGCACTTGTAAAGAGTATTACAGCACGAAATAGGTCTAAAATCAGTTATGAGAGCCGGAGTCGGTACCTTCGGAATTAATGATAGCACAGTATGGTTTAGTTGCTGAAGAAGCCTCCCGTTGTTAAAAAAACTCCCTAATCGCTTTGCACACCTCCTCACCAACAATATGCCAAGACTTCTTGAAAAAGACAGACGTATAACCATCCGGACCTGGTGCTTTGTTTCCCGCAATAGAAAACATCACATTCTTAATTTCCTCATCCGTCACATTACGAACCATAAAGTCAGCCTTATCCACCGAAAGCTTCTGATGAAATAAGTCTGGTGACGGCTGAATCGTTGTATCGGTTGTAGTGCCAAAAAAATCCATATAATGATCTACCAAAGCTTGTGGCACTTCACTACCTTCAAATAACTGCCCCGCAGCATTTCTAACTGTGAAAATTCGACTTCGATGATTCTTAGCTTTAACAACATTGTGAAAGTATCTTGTGTTAGAGTCTCCCAATGACAGCCAGTCGACCTTCGATTTCTGTTGCAAAAATGAAGCTTCATCCCGAACAGCCTCCTTATACATCTGTAAAACCTTTTCATGTTTCAACAATAAATCATCATTACCCGAGCTCGTTACCAACTCCGTCTGGCACTCCTCCAACCGCTTCCTCATCAATACCACTTTCTCATGCAGATTGCCTTGGTTATAAAGAAGTTTCCTTAACGGACCCTTCAAAAGCTTAAGCTTATACACCACCTTATACATCGTATGTCCCGAACATTTCGTTTCCCATACCCGTTTAACTTCCTCAAGAAAGCCCCTCTTATCAGCAATTAAATTAACAAACTTAAAAGGTTTCGCTTTGTCTCGTTGTACATTTGGAAGGGTGAGAATGCATGGAGTATGATCCGAGATTCTGAAAGGCAAAAACCGAGCCCCCGAATTTGGAAATACATCCGTGAATTGCACATTCCCTAACACACGATCAAGCTTCCTGAAACTTGTATTACCATTCCTCTGTTTGTTCATCCACGTGTAATGAAACCCAGTGCTATTAATATCAAACACATCAATCTCATTTACACAATCTTTGAATTCCCTTGACCCAATATTCGTCATAGAAGAACCCGTATATGTATCATCAAAGGCTAGCGTGGCGTTAAAGTCACCCATTAACACCCATGGTTTACTTCGCATAAATGAATAATGGCAACATAGATCATCCCATAAAACACGCCTCTCTTTGTAATGATTTTCCGCATACACAAAAGAACAAAATAGCGACTTCTTATCCAGCTTAAAAATAATCTGCGTATGAATCACCTGATTTGTTTGAGCAAGAATCATAACATCCACTTTATTTTCATCCCAACCAATCATTATTCGGGTTCCACCCAAGCAACTACTAGCATTAGAATACCATTGCCAATCACTACAAACCTTCCTACAAACAGCCGAAACGTTTGAAACATCCACATGAGTCTCCATAAGCGCACAAACCTGAAGATGATTCTCATTGATAACCTGATGAACCTCCTTTTGTTTAAGGGAGTGGTTCAATCCCCTTATATTCCAAGCACCGATACTACCCATTGGAAACCTCTTGACCGGGTGTGCTTGCACCCTCAGATTTTTTACCTTCCTTTCTTCCATCCATGAAGTTCGGAATCTCAGAAAGAAGATCATCCAGTGAAACCTCATCCGTTAGAATCTCTTCTCTTAGCCCATTACTGCCTTTTTTACTCGGATCCCCATATTTGGGTGGATTACCATTAGAATCATCACCGATATTGCCCTCCTCCTCATCTTGCAGCGCATCAAAGGAGTTTGAAACCTGAACTTGAGCCGTAGACGAAGAAGCTCTATCCACTTGGGGTTTAGCTTGGGTTTTAACAACCGGACGGTACACCATCTTCGGCTTCTTATTGTTAATCTGGATCCCATGCTGGCCTCCTTTTTTGTTCTTCCCTTTAAAATCCTGAAAACCATCAGCATCAGTCTTAGCTCCATCATCTACCACCTTTATCGGGTTCTTCGGGCAAGATTTATCGTCATGCCCAAAGACACAGCACCCAGCACACCTAATCGGTTCCCAGTCATACTCAATTTTAACCTCTGTCATCATAAAACCATTACCTTCCAACCCCGGGATCGCAACCTTGACATTCTTTTTTAGATCGAAGTCAGCGTGGACCTCAATAAGGGCTCTAGCAAAACTGCTTCTACCCCAAGATTCTGCACACATCGAAGCAGTGTATGAGTCTAACATCTTCGGATCACCCACTTTAGAAGCTAGCAAGCTCAGACCGTCTTCAGTAAAAGCCGCTAGAGGCACATCGTGCATCTTCACCCACACTGGAATAGTCTTAATATCTTCTTTAACTAAACTCACCGATGGAGACCATTCATTCAAAATAATAGGGACATTCCGAATCATCCATGGACCATCTTCCATTAGTTTTTCCAATCCCTTCTTTGAGTTAAACTTAAAGAAGAAAAATCCCTTCGCATTCATCATTAATCGATTTAAACCATATTTCGCCCAATTGTTTTTAGCAAAGTATTCAACAACAGGAAACGCCAAACGTTTACCCAAGAAATACCCGTATAAAGTGTTAGCGAATCTATCGTTTACTTGTTTCACCGACTCAACCGGAATAACAACGTCCACACCTTCCATGTTAACATCCATATTCATCTTTCTAAAATTCACTTTCACTGGTTCCTTCTGATTCTGCACAATCTTTGCAAACGAAACAGGTTGTGAGTCATTAACACCCTTATTCACCAAGTTACTCGAACTAGGGTTTGCATGGGTGTTCATTGTGGCAGCCGAAAACCCACCTCCATATCCCCACGTAGCATCCAATTCCACAGGTTTCGAAATCTCAAACAAACCATCTATCACCGACGCATTATTAGTAGAGTACATACCACGTCTTGGCATCATAGGATTACCCTCAATATTTGTTACTCGCAACCCAATACCACGAACCGGTGGTGTGTTATCATTATTCCCAGGAGTACCATGATCCAAAGGTTTAATCCCATCACTTTTACCCTCCATGCAAGCAATAAACCCTAAACAGCCGTCAATACCAAATCTTTCAATAAACAAAACCGAAATCCCACGAAAATTAAACCCGTAATCCTTTAAACCTTAGAACAAAACCTCAACCCTTGATCGATTAAAATAGTGTCATCAATCTAGCTAAGTTAATCTCAGTTAACCGCAATCAATGGCTACCAGATTAATAAATTAGGGTTTCAGAATATATTACTAAGGCGGCGATTTTTCAAGAAAAACAAAAGAGAACCCTAGTTCTTAATTGATCCCTAATGCTAACGAGTTCGTTATAGACTCTTGAAAGATCAAGATCCAATCACAGACTGTTATGCATAAGATCACAAGAAAAAAACAAGGGAAATCATGAAGAACAAGAAGAACAGAAATCGCCTCCACCCATGACTTCTGTTGGGAGCTATCAGAGTTTACAGATCAAGAACGGAATATGTACAAAGCAGAAAAGATGATGATTAGTCTGCTTCAACAAGCTATCAAAGAAGACATCTTCATTCTGCTACAGCATGACAAAACATCGAAATCGATTTGGGATGCTCTAAGTGTAGAGGGAATCTTAGTGAGTTCATAAGTGTAGAAATCCTAGCTAAACTTAAGGTGTTTGTTGGAAGGCTTGGGGTATACAAGCTTGAGGTCTTCTACACTTGAAGGCACCCATTCAAGAAGCATCATCTTCTTCATATCCTTTACTCCTTGGAAGGTAGTATTCTAAACATCCTATGGTTGTGTTTTAATTTTTGATAGCATGTATGTTCGTATATGGATCCGGGGATTGGGTTTTACATATAAAATGGGTTTTATATCTTAAAAGTAAACATGTTTTAAATAATATTCCGCTGCGTTTTTATTTTATATGGATAAAATACTTTGATAAACATGTGAAAAACCCAACAATGGCATCTAGAGCCGCTTATATGAGTGCATGCTTCATAGGATATGAAATTTCCAGGTTTCGGGTTTGGTTAAACCCTATGGCCGAAATTTTTCATCATGATTCTCCTTTTGTTTTTCAAGATTATTTTCATACATGCATAAAAGTATCTTGAAAAATTATGTCATTTGGATGATTGTTTGTTTGGACAAAAACCCACTTTTTCGGTTTTTTTTCATTCTTGACCAAAAAGTAGGTTGTAAAAAGGAAACCATTTTTGCTTCTTGAATTTTATATATATGTGGATATATATTTTGGTGTTCATAACCTAGCTATGACCTTGTGTGAATATGTTGAATGATTGTGTTATGATTTATATTTAATTATTTCAAAGGTTGTAATAATTAGTATCTTTGTTCTTCCATTTGTAAAAATATGTAATTTATTTATTTTCATTTGGTATGTAAGTAAATAGATTAGGTGCATTTTTTTTTGGGTAAAGGGTTACCCCGGTGAATATTATAACCAATGAAAAACAAGTAAGAAGCAAAAATACTTCTCAGTTCTCACGTATGACATGCCATACAAGAGTCAACACGCGCTCTATCCGAACAAACACACCAACAAGGAAAGCAATCAAACAACACACACCTCTACACTAAACAATCAAATAATACAAGTCAGCCACAATCATCATCCGCTACCAATACTCCACGAGGAAGCATCCACTGTTGCAGCGCTCGTTCCGTCTGATTGGAAGACTTGAAACGCATGGTATGAAGCTTCATCCTGACAGTATCACGAATCACCTCGACAAGTTGATTCTTACTTCTTTTCCGGGCCGTAAAGAGTCTTCTATTTCTCTCTTCCCAAATAAAGTATGTTGATGCACTCACCACTAGTTTCGAAATCACATGCTTAGTGGATTTAGAATTCGCTATATCCACCAAGTATTCAAAGATGTCGATCCACTCATTCCGGATTGACTCCATACCTGCTAACACTTTGACGTCCTTCCACACTTGGGCCGAGTAAGCACATTCGAAGAACAAGTGGTTATGCGAGTCAGGACCCGAAACACACAGCGAGCAACATAACAAATTGAAGTCGCGTTACCTGATGAATTCCAGCTGCTCATAATATCCTGAGTTTTCAGCTTCTTTCGAACGATCAGCCACATAAGAAAAGCATGTTTCGGAATAGCTTGAGGAAACCAAACAGCATTTGCCCACATAACTTCATCTTGATGTCGCCGAAGGTTATCCCAAGCCAACGATGTAGAGAAGTCCGTAAGGCTCCCTTGTCTCGTTTTCCACAAAATCTGATCTTTACGATTAGCATAGAGCTCAAAATCCTGAACATTTAATAAAACCGGAAATCTGGTGAACCAATTAGCCGGCCAGCACCATTCCCCTTGAACAAAAATGTCAGCTAACTTAGTGTTCATATTGAAACCTGCATTAGCAATTAACCTGGGAGTAACAAAGGACCTGAGAGGACATATATCATTCCACATATCAAACCACACCATTGTGTCCTTTCCATCTCCTACCCTCGTCCAAATAAAATCGCGAATACTCGGTCGTAACTGAAGTATTTTCCTCCAGCTCCACGTAATGTTGTTTTTGATCGGAATATCCCAAAAACTTCTATCTCGAATACGATAGGAGTGGATCCATTTGACCCATAAAGACTCTCTTTGGGTGATCAAGCTCCAAATATGGACCGCCATCAAAGCGATATTCATATCTTCTACCCTTCGAATGCCCAATCCACCCTCATGTTTTGGTAAGCACACCACTTTCCAGCTCATCTTCGCTTTCCCTCTAATATTATTATTCCCTTGCGTCCATAAGAATTTCCTCATCCTATCTTCCAGATCATGAATAATACGTTTGGGTAAAATAAAAACAGAGGCCCAATATATATGCATTGATGCAAGCACCGATCTAATGAGTTGCACTCTACCAGCAAAAGACAAGCATTTAGCTTTCCAGTCATCAATCCTAGCATCCATACTTTCCACAAGACGTTTGCAATCTTTACATTTCAGCCGCGATGAAATCAGAGGCACGCCTAAGTAACGAACAGGAAGAGTACCTTCCTCAAACGGCATGATACTAAGAATACGAGTTTTAACCTGCTCCGTCACATTACCAAAAAACACCGTGCTCTTTGTCATGCTTGGGACAAGCCCCGACATCGTCTTAAAGGTGTCAAGAGCACTCATAATAACTTTCGCTGATTTTTGGTCTCCTCTAGCAAATAAAAAAAGATCATCCGCAAAGCACAAGTTAATGATACTTTGCTTTTGACAATTAATATGGAACTTTCGCTGATTAGGTGCATTTTATTTTACTAGAAAAAATGTATTAGGATACTTTTTGTAAAAGAAGATGCACACAAAAAATGCGGTTTTGGTTTTGGCTAATTTCGGGCCTAAAGGACTTCATAGTTCTTAACGGGATTTTAGCCCGATAACCAAAACACATTTTTGAAGTCCAAAGAAGTTTGAAGCTGAATATAAAAGACATTTGGAAGCCCAAAGAATGTGAAGAAATCACAACACAAGAAGAAGACTTGAAGCATTTGGATGCGAGATCAAGTGGGAGTTCGACGACACATTATTTGTGTCAATATTCACCCTTAGGAAGGACCTTTTGACACACTTGTTTCGGCTAACAAGTGTGGTCAAAAATAGTTGGCTATGGTTATGCACCTATACAGTTATTTGTGATTGTGTGGTTGTTTATTTATGTTGTTTTGATGATATTTGGATATGCATGCTTAACAAACTAATAATCAACAACAAGCTTAAAATTGGTTCTTTAAAAATCATTAAAATTGGTTAATAAAAGGTTATTAAAAATTAATGATTTTATAATAAAATGGGTTTTATTAAAAAGAACCTTGAAAATTGATTTTCACTAAAGTACCAAGTATTTGAATGCATGCAAATGTATGGTACATAAAGTTTTCTAAACTAGAATTTTGAAAACTCAAAATCCCTTTTATAAAACAAGTCAAACACCATCCTTTTATACAACACTCGAATCACTTGGGAACTCTTATTGTGGGATAAAGGTCACCTAACCACATTTGAGGGAACTTGTATATTCGAGGTGGGTTTACCATGTTTGTGGGATAAAGGTCACCTAACCACTTATGTGTGTATAAACTCACATGTGTGTGTAAGTTGGACGACTTGATTTGGAAACCATGAACTTAGGGTCACCGAAGCATGGCGAACAAAAGGGGTTGATGGGATTAAACATGCCAACTAAACATAAAGATGTTTAACCGATCCCATATGGCTAGAAGTTGCAAAGGGTTGCAATTGTCAAACGTTGACTACCTTGTTAATTTAAATAAAGGGATAAAGGTCACCAAACCAATATTTAAATGTAACGTTGGATTCTAGATTTTAATTATTAATTGTCTATGAGACATAAAAGGGTATTAATGATTAAAATATAATAATGTCAAAAATACTAAAATTGAATCTTGTTAAATTTTGTAGATGGCCGCTAACAATATTACCCAAACCGTCCGTAACCTATCACTAAAAACAATCCTTGAAAAGGATCGTCTCAATCATAACACTTCATGGATTAATATCGAAACTTAAGAATCGTTCTCAAGTAAGAAAAGATATCCTATGTGTTGAACGATCCTAATCCCGATGAACATCTTATGGAAGATAAGGATGCCTATAACGATTGGATTAAGTATATCGAGGATATAAAAGCCAGACACATCATGAACGAAGAAACCCTATTCTCTCTCTCCTTGGCGATTTTTTGTTTAGTATGAAACCCTAGTTTTTTCTTGTGATCTTTTGTATAACAGTCTGTGATTAGAGTTTGATTTATCAAAATTCTATAACGAACTCGTTAGCAATAGTGATCAATCTAAGATCAGGGGTTTTTTTTCGTTTCTGTCTTAAATCGTCGCCCTGGATTCTGATTTGAAATTCTAACCTATTACATTGGTTGTTATTGATCGCGGTTAACTGAGATTAACTTAGCTAGATTGATACACTGGTGTAATCAGTCAAGGATTGAGAATCGGCGCTAGGGTATAAGGATTAGGGTTTTATTGTTCTCCTAGTTGGGCTTCGTAATTTCTGTGATTGGTGTTCGTAATCTGTGGTGCATGCTTTCTTGTATTTCGTTGACAAAGGGAGAGTGGATTAATCTTTAATGAATGAACGTAAAAAACCAGGGAGTAACATCCCGAATAGTCAGTTGAAGCCGCCATTGTTTGATCAGGATGGGTACCCTTTAACGTCTCTTGAAGCTGATAACACGAATGTACATGGCGTCGATGAGATAGAGACTACACCTGGAACAGCACCAGTACGTGGTATTGGACTACGTGTGACCAATATTGAAGGAAACCCGCTGATGCCGAGGAGAGGTATGTTCTCTACAAACAATGTGTCGGTTATAGATGGTTTAGCCGCCATATCTAAACCAGTCAACCTGGAGTATCAAGGGGGGAATACTACAGTTCTTGCGTCCAGTTCTACGGCTACAGGTGGAAGTAACACGGCCGGTCAAACTCAAAATTCTGACATTCTGTCGGATAATTTAAAAAAACATGTGGAGCAGATGTCGTATGCTGAAAAGGTGAGAAATAAAAACCTGCTAACGCGTGAGGTTAATTTTCGGAAATTGGAACCTATGGAAACTCATCAAGAAGCAGATGTAGTCATTCCGAGGGAGGTAGTGAAAAAGGTCTAGGACAGATTTGATAATGTTTTATATGGTTATTTTCTGGGTAATCGGCTGCCATTTCCAGTAGTGGAGTATTATGTCAAGAACGTTTGGTCGAGGTTTGGTTTTGCTAAAGTCATGATGAACTCTGATGGTTTTTTCTTTTTCAAATTTGACACTAGCGAAGGGATGAACAAGGTTCTTGAGAGTGGTCCTTGGCTAATTAGGAAAGTTCCTCTTTTTCTTAATGTTTGGTCTCCGTCGGTGAGCCTTACAAAACAAGGAATTAAATCGGTTCCGGTTTGGGTGAAGCTTCATAATGTCCCGATTTCGGTCTATACTGATGATGGATTAAGTCTTCTAGCTTCAAAAATTGGAGTTCCTAAAAAGCTGGATAGTTACACAGCAGACATGTGTGCGGATAGCTGGGGTCGAAGCAGTTTTGCAAGGGCTTTGATTGAGGTTAATGCGGATAGTGCTCTCAAGGATCATATAGTGGTGGCTATTCCGAAGCTTGACAAGGATGAGTATATCATGGAAAAATCACAGTTGAGTATGAATGGAAACCACAGCGATGTTCGGTTTGTTGCATCTTTGGTCATGATGATCATAATTGTAGTAAAAATATTAAGCCCAATGCCAAACAAGTAACTGTAGATGAGGAAGGTTTTATTACGGACAAGAGAAAGGTCGCTAAGATTGGTGTCATACATAAGAAACAAAAACCAAAATTTGTTTACAAGCCTAAAAATAATAGGTCGGGTAGCAAGTACATCAGGAACAAAGCCGGAGTCATTGCTGAAGAAGCCGGAGTTCAGTTCAGATTCTATTCCAAATGTTGTAAAGACTCGGAACTCGTTTGATGTTCTAGGTACCGGGGATGATGATGGGTACGAGCTTTTTGCTGGCAAAACGGATGGATCAAGCAAGGATACACGAACTCAACCTAGGGTTATCGATGAAGTGGTGGACGTTACTCCAACAGAGATGGCTAATTGTATGAACAATGATCAGCATGTAGATGCTTCTGAGTTTCAATGGGTAGCATAATGTCATGGAATGTTAGGGGCTTGAACCGTCCCCTGAAACAAAGTGAGGTTCGTCAGCTTGTTACAGAAAATAAATTAGATATGTGTGCTATTCTTGAGTCTCATATAGATGTCACGAAGTTGGTTAATGTGTGTAAGAATGTTTTCCGTGGTTGGAATTGGACTTCGAATGGTGGGCTATGTAGTCGGGGGACGAGGATTATCATGGGATGGAACTCTGATAAACTTGATGTCATGATACTGTATCAATCGGATCAAGTTATCCATGCCCAGATTACTTTCAAAGCTAATAATAAAGTTCTTTTTTGTTCGTTTGTGTATGCGGAGAATAAATATCAACTTCGCAGATCTCTTTGGGATGATTTATGTGTCACACCCCGACCACGTAGAACATACAAAACGTGGCGGAAATGTCGGGGAGTGTTGTAACAGAATTAATTGTTTCAAATCCATGGCAATAGAAGTTTCATTTTATTGATTAAAAGTGTTACAATGTCTTAACAAACAAGGAAATACAACATAATTAACTAGTCTTGCATCTTTTATTGTCACTAAAGCCCAAGTCTGCCTATGTGTATCTTGATCATCTTATGCAACAGCTCCTGAAAAACACATGTGAAAATAGGTACGTCAGCATAAAAATGCCTGTGAGATACATAGGTTTTGTGAAAATAGGTTTCATGACTTATGTTTGAGAAAATGTTTAGTCATGAACCTTGTAATTTACTTTGTTTTGTAAATCATTTGAAAAACGATAAGATCAGATGATATGTATAAATAAGAGAATAATGTATGGTTAAATGAATAACCATTGTAAAATGAGTTTGTATAAGATAAGTTGTTTGTAAATCAATGTCTTGTGAAAAGTATGTTATTTGTATAAAATGTTATATGTCTCAAACTGAAATGATTCAAATAACGCTACGATATGTAATACCATACAAACACTTATATATAGGAAGTACCAGCGGCGTATCCACCATGCTTGTATCATATTACACACGCATCGTTACTTAATCACTTAATCAAACCAAACCACCAAAGCAATGTTTAACAATTGTAGAAATGTTTATGTATTGTCAAATACGGTTCACACGGTTCACAAATACAAACGGTTCACAGATATAAACGGTTCACAGATACAAACGGTTCACAGATACAAACGGTTCACAGATACAAACGGTTCACAGATACAAACGGTTCACAGATACAAACGGTTCACAGATACAAACGGTTCACAGATACAAACGGTTCACAGATACAAACGGTTCACAGATACAAACGGTTCACAGATATAAACGGTTCATAGATACAAACGGTTCACTAATACAAACGGTTCACATAGTCAAATGATTTCAACGGTTCACATAGTCAAATAGTTATAAACGGTTCAAATGTAATATAATGTGTTCATATACTGGACGAGCATATGCAACAAAATGTAATGTAAAACGATGTACTAAGTACGCACACAATGGGCATACATAGCATAAAATGTATTGAAATCATGTACTATAAATGTACTAAAGAACATAGCAAGTATATGATGTCAAAACAGAAAAGCATGAAAGTAACAAGTAGGCACATGTGTTTCACCCCAAAACAGTTTGGAAACAGTAAAAGAGGGGTCTATGTACTCACTTGAGATTGCTTAGTAGTCCTTGAGTAACAACCAAACAATGCTAGAGATCGCGGATATCAAACGGCACCTAATATAGGTAACTATGTTAATAAACCGGACCTATATCGGATGATTGGATAGAATGAGGGTTCGTAAACCAAACTAGTGTGGAGACTCGTATAATATGGTTTAGCAAAGCCTACATACTAAATGAAACCTTACATAAATGCTTATGACCCATTACGACCCGTTTAGGTAGCTTATGCTACTTTAACGCGTCGTTCGCGTGAAACGCGTTCGGAACGTCTAACTAGTCCTATGACAAGTGTTATATGCCTAAACATGTTACATAATCAGTTATGTGACAAAAGTTTAGGTTACATATGCTTAATTACCAATTATACAAGAAAAGGGTATTCTGGTAATTTACCTAAGGCACATAAACTACCTATCATACAACTACTTAAACGAAGCGACCATAAGGTATAACCTCGGAAGGTTATTCCCTACCTACTATGGTCACCTAATGTGTTTGGTCGGATCCTAATGATCGACCAAATGGGTCGGGTTCGAAGGTATAAGCGATTTATCAGATCGCTTACCCTTACGACCCTAGACAACGTGGTAATCAGTAGGCATAGTCCCAAGGGACTATAACCAACGTGATTACACTCACGTTGCGAAGTTCAAACGAACTTCGCATTGACCATAAACTGGTCAACGCAGAAAGTCAAACAAAGTTTGACTTTCAGACTCGAAAAGACTCGAAAAGCAATAAAAGAACGAAAGAATACTTACGAAGGGTCCCCGAATGCTAATTTCGATTCAAAAATCTCAGGTATGAAACAATAGTTTCAACTTAGAGTTTCTCAAATCAAAATTCTTGTAAGTTTTGCAATGGGGTGGATGGGTATTTATAGGAATACCCGAACCGTTAGGATCGTTTGTCGAATATCGTGCCTTAATCGTATCCGTACAAGTGTTGGAATGTTATGGTGCCTAAAAATGGTTCTTATCAGCTGACTAAGCATGTGTGAGTGTGTGGTTGTGGATTAAACAGCTGGATCTGCTGTTAAATGCAGTTAATCTGGTCTGGAAGGCTGAGGCAGCCCGCTTCAGGATCAGAAAAATCTAATGCGGGCCGCATGGCCCTTCTGATCAGCATATAACTTTCAAAAATGACAGTTTCAGCCCCTGCACGTGTTTAAGGCCATTCCCGACACTTCTAAGACCCGTAAAGCCAACTTTAAGGCCCTAAAATGATGCCTAAACATTGGGGACATGAAACATGCTCAAAAATATGTCGGATGTTGGTTCGTTTGGTCGTACGAACGCGATGTTCGCTTAATTACGACGGAATGCGCATAAGCGCGAAAAACGATCCAAATTGCGCGACGAATGGATTTTTCTTATGCCAAACACTAAAATAAAATGTTTTAGTGCTTACATAAATTTTTGGATGTCCGGATGTATTCAGAACGTAAGTTATGCGCGAAAATGCAAACTTGTGCACTTTTTGACGCTTTTAGTCCCTGAATGACACAAAAGTTTATTTTAGCATACCGAACACCTCAAAGCCTATTTCTAAGCTATGTAAAGGATATTTATGGTGTGTTTAACTTATGGTCATGTTCCGGAATGTCTGTTACAGTTCCGATTGGCATACTTTCGCAGTTTGTCAACTTTAGTCCCTGTAAGCGATTTAACTTGAATTTGCCATACCAAAGCCTTCAAAACTTATTTCTAAGTTATGTAAAGGTTATTTAAGGTATGTTAAGCCTATTTCACTATTCCGGAGTGTTTGTTGCATTAAACTGGTTATATTTACGCATCAGTGCGCGTATAACCTTCCAGAAAGCGATTTAGAGCTTGAAATCGAACAAGAATTGATATGTGCAAACGATACACATATTTTTTTACAAATCCCAAGTATGAAATACAATATTTCATTGGTTTGGCATTTGTTTAATGGTTGAAGTGACACAGGTGTCACAGTCTCCCCTACTTTAGGAAATTTCGTCCCGAAATTTATTCGTAGGAGTGTATTTGTGACTTTGTGTCAAATAACCACCAGAGATATGTAAGGCATAATCCCGTCATTTCCTTAACGGACATTCTTCAGAACGAAAATGAACAGACGGAGTCATTTTCCTCAACGAGTATTCTTCAGAAGCGGAAATGAAGGAATAAGCAAACGGGGATTCATTTCCTTAACGGGCAATCTTCAGAAACGTAAAATGAACTTACGGAGTCATTTTCAACGGGTGCTTCATCAGAAATGGAAATGGAAAGGAGAAACAAACGGATATTCATTTCCTCAACGGACAATCTTCAGAAACGAAAATGAACAAACGGAGTCATTTTCAACAGGTGCTTCCTCAGAAATGGAAATGAAAATGATAGACAAACGGATATTCATTTCCTCAACGGACAAATCTTCAGAAACGAAAATGAACAAACGGAGTCATTTTCAACGGGTGCTTCCTCAGAAATGGAAATGAAAATGATAGACAAACGGATATTCATTTCCTCAACGGACAAATCTTCAGAAACGAAAATGAACAAACGGAGTCATTTTCAACGGGTGCTTCCTCAGAAATGGAAATGGAAATGGAAAGGAGAAACAAACGGATATTCATTTCCTCAACGGACAATCTTTAGAAACGAAAATGAACAAACGGAGTCATTTTCAACAGGTGCTTCCTCATAAATGGAAATGAAAATGATAGACAAACGGATATTCATTTCCTCAACGGATAAATCTTCAGAAACGAAAATGAACAAACGGAGTCATTTTCAACGGGTGTTTCCTCAGAAATGGAAATGAAAATGATAGACAAACGGATATTCATTTCCTCAACGGACAAATCTTCAGAAACGAAAATGAACAAACGGAGTCATTTTCAACGGGTGCTTCCTCAGAAATGGAAATGAAAATGATAGACAAACGGATATTCATTTCCTCAACGGACAAATCTTCAGAAACGAAAATGAACAAACGGAGTCATTTTCAACGGGTGTTTCCTCAGAAACGGAAATGAATGGAGTTAACTTCTAGGCACATGACAAGGCTCGCTGTGGTTTCTGTGCACTAAATTCCATAATTATGTATGCATCCATAATTACGTAATTCCTTGTACAGTCCGCACAGTTGGTCTTGTAATGTTCATAAGCACATAATCACATAGTTGTTTAACTTGGTTATTAATTTGTTATTAATTTGTTATTGATTGGGAACGGATATGGAAAGTACACCTGGAACCAGTCGTTGGACTTTTATGTCCTCTGGGATCTATCTGCAGAGATAGGAAGATCTCCCAAAAATTCGATTTTGTTTTCAAAGAAACGTAATAGTCGAATTAAGGAACACAACATTTTTAGGATTTACGGAAATACCCTTAGGTACCCTATTAAGGATTTATAGTGGTACTTTGGGTATTCGTCCAGTGTTGTATATTGCGCCTTGTACTTCGTTTTCCTTAGAATAAACGGGTACTTAGGAATTTCGTGGAAACGCAAGAGATCATAGAATGGGAAAATTTTGGGGGTAGTTTGCTTTACAAGGAATACGATTCCTTGATTGTCGGTATTGTAAGAGATGTGTTGTTTAAGCATACAACCACATAAATACATTGCAATGTAAATGAAAGATTTATTTATAAACAACGATAACAACTGTTTCTTGGACCTTGACAACTAAAGAAAATAATTCATAAGGATTGATTATTTCTAAACAGCGTTGTCTTCCATTCGGTCAGATGCTCATCCCTGTGCTGGATTTGCATTAGCAAGCTTTGGGCAATTTCTTTGGAAATGACCCATCTCGCCATAGTTGAAGCAAGAACCTGGTAGAAAACGACCTTGAGCAGGGTTGTTGCCAGCTTGGTTTGGTGCAGCTGCAGCTGGGCAGACTCTTGTTGTATGGCCTATAAGTCCACAAGTTTGGCATTTGCGGCACTTTACATTGGCATGATGATGGAGGCTACATTGATTGCACAAAGGTGCAGTTCCATTGTATGGCTTCCTAGCAGGGGGTTGAGCTGGTTGGTTGGGGACGGCTTGATCATTGTAAGTAACCATGGCAAAGTTCTGAGAAGCCTTTCGCTTCTTTGACCTCTTAGGGGATCCAGTCTGTTCATCCATGGTCTTTGATTCCTCGATTGGGTTCGATTCCTCGACCGGTTTCTTGTCACCTTTTCGGAAAAGTTTACCTTTCCTGATCTTTGATTCAGTCAAGGTTGCAGATAGCTCAATGGCCTGTCTAACTGTAGTAGGGTTGCTACTGGTCACGATGTCTTGTATTGAGTCAGGGAGACCATCAATGTACTTTTCGATTGCCTTATCCAAAGGCGTGACCATGTTTGGGCATAACAGACTTAACTCTTCATAACGGTCCGTGTAGGCTCGATGCTCACCGCTGTCTTGCTCCAGATTGTCGAATTCCCTTTCCAAGGCCCTGATCTCGTGACGAGGACAGAATTCCTTCATCATAAGGGCCCTAAGTTCAGCCCATGTCTGTGCTAGAGTAACTTCTGCACCACGATCTCTCATAACCCCGTTCCACCACGTAAGGGCTCTCTTCTGGAACACACTCGAAGCAAACTCGACCTTGCGATTGTCAGGACACTGCACGTGGCGGAAAGTATTCTCAATGCTCTCGAACCATTGAAGAAGCCCAGTCGCTCCCTCAGAACCACTAAACTTGAGTGGTTTCGCCGAGTTAAAACTCTTGAAATTGCATGGACCATTGTTGTTGTTGTTGGCTTGATTCCATTGAGCAAAGAGGTTTGGGAATTGAGCAGCCATTTGTTGTGCAATGATTTCTGCCAGTTCGGCTGTCGCTATCTGGTTTTCGCGTCGAGGAGGCATTCTAAAAGAGGAAACATGAAAGGAAACGAGTGAGAGAATTAGACGAAAAGAATGAGATGAAACAAATCTGATGAAAGCAAGGATAGTGGTCATTTGTTTGTTACTACAAAGCAACAAACGACACACAGTGACTAATCAAAGTAAATGGGTCAAAAATAATGTATCGCGAAGACATGCTCGCCTATAAGTGAACACTCATCCCAAGAATTCCCAGGTAAGCACAACTGGTCTCGCGTCTGATGAGATGTATACGAAGTGCTTGCCTAGACAGAAAACCCAGAATACAGGCATTCACCCTTCCAGTTTGCACGTGTTCACATTATTTAAAACCCAAAACCTTGACGAGATTTTGAAAACTCAAAGGGGTTCAAAACCATATAACAGAGGGTTCAAAACCTTACAATAGAGGGTTCAAAACCTAGTAATCAATCATCCTAGAACAGATGATTAGTTTTCAAAGCGGTTTTGAAATTTATGTTCTTGTTGTGGTAGTCGCCTAAGGATAGGTGACGGTATTGTTTTATGACTAAACGCAAGTAAACTCGCGTTAGGGTCCTAAGAAGGTTATAGACTAGGTCAAAGCATTACTAATAACCTAATTCCCTATAACCATTGGCTCTGATACCATCTTTTCTGTCACACCCCGACCACGTAGAACATACAAAACGTGGCGGAAATGTCGGGGAGTGTTGTAACAGAATTAATTGTTTCAAATCCATGGCAATAGAAGTTTCGTTTTATTGATTAAAAGTGTTACAATGTCTTAACAAACAAGGAAATACAACATAATTAACTAGTCTTGCATCTTTTATTGTCACTAAAGCCCAAGTCTGCCTATGTGTATCTTGATCATCTTATGCAACAGCTCCTGAAAAACACATGTGAAAATAGGTACGTCAGCATAAAAATGCCTGTGAGATACATAGGTTTTGTGAAAATAGGTTTCATGACTTATGTTTGAGAAAATGTTTAGTCATGAACCTTGTAATTTACTTTGTTTTGTAAATCATTTGAAAAACGATAAGATCAGATGATATGTATAAATAAGAGAATAATGTATGGTTAAATGAATAACCATTGTAAAATGAGTTTGTATAAGATAAGTTGTTTGTAAATCAATGTCTTGTGAAAAGTATGTTATTTGTATAAAATGTTATATGTCTCAAACTGAAATGATTCAAATAACGCTACGATATGTAATACCATACAAACACTTATATATAGGAAGTACCAGCGGCGTATCCACCATGCTTGTATCATATTACACACGCATCGTTACTTAATCACTTAATCAAACCAAACCAAACCACCAAAGCAATGTTTAACAATTGTAGAAATGTTTATGTATTGTCAAATACGGTTCACATGGTTCACAGATACAAACGGTTCACAGATACAAACGGTTCACAGATACAAACGGTTCACAGATACAAACGGTTCACAGATATAAACGGTTCACAGATACAAACGGTTCACTAATACAAACGGTTCACATAGTCAAATGATTTCAACGGTTCACATAGTCAAATAGTTATAAACGGTTCAAAATGTAATATAATGTGTTCATATACTGGACGAGCATATGCAACAAAATGTAATGTAAAACGATGTACTAAGTACGCACACAATGGGCATACATAGCATAAAATGTATTGAAATCATGTACTATAAATGTACTAAAGAACATAGCAAGTATATGATGTCAAAACAGAAAAGCATGAAAGTAACAAGTAGGCACATGTGTTTCACCCCAAAACAGTTTGGAAACAGTAAAAGAGGGGTCTATGTACTCACTTGAGATTGCTTAGTAGTCCTTGAGCAACAACCAAACAATGCTAGAGATCGCGGATATCAAACGGCACCTAATATAGGTAACTATGTTAATAAACCGGACCTATATCGGATGATTGGATAGAATGAGGGTTCGTAAACCAAACGAGTGTGGAGACTCGTATAATATGGTTTAGCAAAGCCTACATACTAAATGAAACCTTACATAAATGCTTATGACCCATTACGACCCGTTTAGGTAGCTTATGCTACTTTAACGCGTCGTTCGCGTGAAACGCGTTCGGAACGTCTAACTAGTCCTATGACAAGTGTTATATGCCTAAACATGTTACATAATCAGTTATGTGACAAAAGTTTAGGTTACATATGCTTAATTACCAATTATACAAGAAAAGGGTATTCTGGTAATTTACCTAAGGCACATAAACTACCTATCATACAACTACTTAAACGAAGCGACCATAAGGTATAACCTCGGAAGGTTATTCCCTACCTACTATGGTCACCTAATGTGTTTGGTCGGATCCTAATGATCGACCAAATGGGTCGGGTTCGAAGGTATAAGCGATTTATCAGATCGCTTACCCTTACGACCCTAGACAACGTGGTAATCAGTAGGCATAGTCCCAAGGGACTATAACCAACGTGATTACACTCACGTTGCGAAGTTCAAACGAACTTCGCATTGACCATAAACTGGTCAACGCAGAAAGTCAAACAAAGTTTGACTTTCAGACTCGAAAAGACTCGAAAAGCAATAAAAGAACGAAAGAATACTTACGAAGGGTCCCCGAATGCTAATTTCGATTCAAAAATCTCAGGTATGAAACAATAGTTTCAACTTAGAGTTTCTCAAATCAAAATTCTTGTAAGTTTTGCAATGGGGTGGATGGGTATTTATAGGAATACCCGAACCGTTAGGATCGTTTGTCGAATATCGTGCCTTAATCGTATCCGTACAAGTGTTGGAATGTTATGGTGCCTAAAAATGGTTCTTATCAGCTGACTAAGCATGTGTGAGTGTGTGGTTGTGGATTAAACAGCTGGATCTACTGTTAAATGCAGTTAATCTGGTCTGGAAGGCTGAGGCGGCCCGCTTCAGGATCAGACAAATCTAATGCGGGCCGCATGGCCCTTCTGATCAGCATATAACTTTCAAAAATGACAGTTTCAGCCCCTGCACGTGTTTAAGGCCATTCCCGACACTTCTAAGGCCCGTAAAGCCAACTTTAAGGCCCTAAAATGATGCCTAAACATTGGGGACATGAAACATGCTCAAAAATATGTCGGATGTTGGTTCGTTTGGTCGTACGAACGCGATGTTCGCTTAATTACGACAGAATGCGCATAAGCGTGAAAAACGATCCAAATTGCGCGACGAATGGATTTTTCTTATGCCAAACAATAAAATAAAATGTTTTAGTGCTTACATAAATTTTTGGATGTCCGGATGTATTCAGAACGTAAGTTATGCACGAAAATGCAAACTTGTGCACTTTTTGACGCTTTTAGTCCCTGAATGACACAAAAGTTTATTTTAGCATACCGAACACCTCAAAGCCTATTTCTAAGCTATGTAAAGGATATTTATGGTGTGTTTAACTTATGGTCATGTTCCGGAATGTCTGTTACAGTTCCGATTGGCATACTTTCGCAGTTTGTCAACTTTAGTCCCTGTAAGCGATTTAACTTGAATTTGCCATACCAAAGCCTTCAAAACTTATTTCTAAGTTATGTAAAGGTTATTTAAGGTATGTTAAGCCTATTTCACTATTCCGGAGTGTTTGTTGCATTAAACTGGTTATATTTACGCATCAGTGCGCGTATAACCTTCCAGAAAGCGATTTAGAGCTTGAAATCGAACAAGAATTGATATGTGCAAACGATACACATATTTTTTTACAAATCCCAAGTATGAAATACAATATTTCATTGGTTTGGCATTTGTTTAATGGTTGAAGTGACACAGGTGTCACATTATGTAAACATAAAAGTATGTGTTTTGATAAGCCCTGGGTGGTTATGGGAGATTTTAACTAGGCCCTAAAGATGGAAGATTCGTTGTATGGTACTTCTACTCAATCAATTGGCATGCGTGAATTTGATGAGTGTATTCAATACTCTGAACTTTTTGATATTAATGCTCATGGGCTTCAATATACATGGACCCAAAAGCCTAAAAGTGGAGTTGGTCTTATGAAGAAGCTTGATAGGATTATGGGTAATGTTACTTTTCTTGAGCAATTCCCTGAGGCCTTTGCTATGTTTCACCCGTTTCATGTGTCGGATCATACCCCGTGCATCCTTAGAACTGTGAACATATCTGATAATCGACCAAGACCATTTAAATTTCCAAACTATTACAAGAAAACCGGAATTTAAGGAATGTGTACAATACGAATGGTCAAAGAGGATTGAAGGTGTTGCTATGCTATCGGTTGTGAAAAACCAATCGGCGTTTGTGCCAGGAAGGAGGATTTCGGATAATATCATGTTAACTCAAGAACTCATGCACAACTATCATCGTCAGATTGGCGCCCCTAGATGTGCTATGAAAGTGGATATCCAAAAAGCATACGACACTGTTGATTGGAAATTCTTGTGTGATGTTTTGCATGGATTCGGATTTCAGCCGCGTTTCATCTCTTGGATTATGGAGTGCGTTACTTCCACTTCTTTTTCTTTAAGTATTAATGGCGAGATTCATGGATACTTTAAAGGAAAGCGGGGCTTACGTCAAGGTGATCCAATGTCCCCATACTTATTCACGATGGTGATGGAAGTATTGACTCTTCTTCTTTCTAAAGCTGCTGGGTTGGATACTTCGTTTAGGTTCCACAACAAATGTGAGAAACAAATGCTTATTAATTTATGTTTTGCTGATGATCTTTTCTTATTCGCTAGAGGTGATGTTGGCTCGGTCAAGGTTATCATGCATTCTTTGAAAAAGTTTGAAGCTGTTTCTGGTTTGGCTCCTAGTAATGCAAAGAGTTCTATATTTTTTGTAATGTTTCGACCTACGCTAAGGCCCGGATTACTGACCTGGTTCCGTTCGAGGAAGGTAAGCTTCCAATCAAGTACCTTGGAGTTCCCTTGCTGGCTTCAAGACTGCTTATTAAAGATTGTAGGGTATTAGTGGAGCGTATGAATAAACGGATTGCTGATTGGAAAAAAAGGTTTCTTTCGTTTGCTGGTAGACTTCAGCTTGTGATTTCGGTTCTATCGGCTATTCATGTGTATTGGGCGTCGGTCTTCATTCTTCCGGGTAGTATAATCAAGGAGTTGGAGAGTAAAATGAAATGGTTTCTATGGGGTTCTGGTACGATTTCTAAAGGTAGAGCTAAAGTCGCTTGGAAAGATGTTTGTCTTCCGAAATTGGAAGGTGGGTTGGGCATTAGAAGGATATCGGATGTTAATAAGTCCTTGATGGCTTATCACCTATACAATCTTCTATCTGGCAGGAAATCGCTATGGACTACCTGGATTCAAGTGTATGGGCTCCGTGGTCGAAGTATGTGGGATGTCCCGATTCAAGTCAATTCTCCATGGGCTTGGAAAAAGCTTATGAAATGCAGACATCTCTTTCGTGAATTCTTTTGGAGTAAAATAGGAGATGGTCAATCTGCTTTTCTTTGGTTCGATAGGTGGAGCATAGAGTGTCCGCTTGCTGATATGGTTACTCCGCGTCAAATGGCTCGATCTGGGTTTAGCGTTAAATCTAAAGTGGTGGAGGCTATTCAGAATGGAGTGTGGGTGTGGCCGGACGAGTGGAGGACTAGGTACCCTGCTTTGTTTCAACTTCCTCCTCTAACTTTGTCTAATCATCAAGATAGAGTTATGTGGAGAAATTCGGTAGGAAAATTGGTTCCGTTTGCTTCGAAGGAGGTCTGGGAGTCTATTCGTATTCGAAAGGATCTTGTTGCTTGGTCAAGGATTGTGTGGTCCTCGTTCAATATCCCAAAACATGCGTTTATGTGTTGGCTCGTATTCAAGAGGAAGCTTTGGACGCAGGACCGGATTTTGAAATGGAACCACATGGTTACGGGCTCTATGAATCAAATGTGCTGTTTGTTGTGTTATGCGGCCTTAGAGACACATGACCATTTGTTTTTTCAGTGTTCGTACTCAAGATCCGTTTGGGGTAGTGTTCGGTTAAAAGTGGGTATGGATTCGGTTAAAGAGATATGGGAGGATATTTCTACTTGGCTGGTCCCGATAGCAAAATCAAGGGCCATATATTTAGTTGCTGGTAAGCTAGTAGTGGCGGCGGTGACATATGCAATCTGGTGTGAAAGGAATGCGTGTTTTTTTAGTAACAGATTGAGACCTCCTGAGCAGATTGTAGATATCATTCTTAGCACAGTCCGAACAAGATTAATCTCCTTCAAATATAAACAAACATCAAATGTGAAGCGATTTCTGGAGGAGTGGAAGCTGGTTGAAAAAGATCTTTTTGATGAAAATTAGAAGTCCATAGATGCTAGTTACTTTTATGTTCTAGTTTGGTTGTTTGTTGGTTGCTTTCTTGTTGTTACTCTTTAGTGGTATGCCACTAAGAGAACTAGGAGGTATTTTAGCCTTCTACTTGTTTTGATTGTTTTAATATAAAATCACCGGGGTAACCCTTTACCCAAAAAAAATGAGAAATTTGAAACCATGTTTGCGAAAGATCCTTTTCATTCAAGGTAATTTGCATGCTAAAGTGGCGGAGTTGAGAAAAAAGCTTGATGATATCCAAGTTCAGGTGGATCAGAACCCTTTGAATGCTAATTTACGGCAACTGGAGGTTAAGTGTCTTCAAGAATTTCAAACGGCTGCTTATGATGAGGAGTGTTTCTTAAAGCAGAAGTCGAAGGTTGAGTGGTTATGTGCAGGGGACTCAAACACAAAATTTTTCCATAATTCAGTTAAAGCCCGAAATGCTAGATAAAAAATTCATAGTGTCTTGGATCTTATGGGTTCCCGTCATGAAGGAGCTGGAGTGGCTGACGCGATGGTGGCTCACTACTCGGATTTTTTGGGTGTTGAAATTCCTGTTCAAACGGCCAACATGGAAAATCTATTTATTAATACTCTTAGCAATGAAGCCGCTGCCCACATGATTCGTCAAGTCTCTCGAGAGGAGGTTAAGTCTGCTATGTTCAGTATTGGTGAAGATAAAGCCCCCGGTCCTGATGGTTATACGTCAGCGTTTTTTAAGCATGCATGGGAAATTGTTGGTAAGGAAGTCACTGATGCGGTTCTTCAATTTTTTCACAATGGTCAGCTTCTAAACCAAATTAACCATACTATTCTAGCTTTGATACCGAAAAAAGATATCCCGGATTCAGTGTTGGACTATCGGCCGATTTCTTGTTGCAATGTTCTGTATAAATGCATAAGTAAGATCATTACAGAGCGGTTAAAAGGAAGCCTAGGATCTCTTGTCAGTATCAACCAATCGGCTTTTGTACCTGGTCGAAAGATATTTGATAATATCCTCCTAACTCAAGAATTGATGCATAATTACCATCTTAATAGGGGGCCTGCAAGATGTGCATTCAAAATTGACATACAGAAAGCATATGATACAGTTAATTGGTCTTTTTTGGAAGATATTTTGAACAGGTTTGGCTTCCATAACAGAATGGTAAAGTGGATAATGACTTGTGTGTCTACAGTTTCCTACTCATTAAGCATAAACGGTAATCTTCATGGGTACTTTAGGGGCAAACGTGGGCTTCGGCAAGGGGACCCGAAACGCCCTATTTATTCACGTTAATTATGGAGGTCCTTTCGCTTCTGCTTCAACAAGCTGCTTCTGCATCGTTCAAATATCATGCTCACTATATAAAACAAAAAAATATCAATGTGTCATTTGCCGATGACTTGTTTATTTTTGTCCACGGAGATCTTATTTCGGTTAGGAAGGTCAAGGAGGCTCTTGAGACGTTTTCTTGTATATCTGGATTGGTTCCGAGTCCAGCAAAGAACACTGTTTTCTTTTGCAATGTACCGCAATCGATCAAGCAAGAAATCCTTAACATTATGCCATTTCAAGAGGGATCGCTTCCTGTCCGCTACCTTGGGGTTCCGCTTATCTCTTCGAGGCTTCTGTTTAAAGATTGTAAGATTCTTATTGAGCGCTTGGACAAGAAAATTAGTAACTAGATGACAAAGTCCTTGTCTTTTGCTGGTCGGTTGCAACTCATAAACTCTGTTCTCTCTTTTTTTTGGGTAAAGGGTTACCCCGGTGATTTTATAACATATCAAAAATCAAACAAGTAGAAGGATTACAATACCCTCTGTTCTCTCTTCTATGCACATTTTCTGGGCTTCAGTGTTTATTATGCCGGCTCGTGTGGTTAGTGAGCTAGAAAAAAGAATTCGTAGATTTCTTTGGAATGCGGGTGCGGAAGGTAGAATCCATGCTAAAGTGGCTTGGAAAGAGGTGTGTCTGCCGAAAGATGAAGGTGGGTTGGGTATTCAATGTATTACTGATGTCAATAAGTCGCTTATAGCTAACCACATTTGGAGTATCATTACTAAAAGGGAGTCTATATGGGTAAAATGGATACATGACTACAAGATTAAAGGGAGAAATTTTTGGGAGATCCCGTGTAGAGGCAGTATGAGCTGGGGATGGAGAAAGATTTTGTCTATTCGTAACCTAATTCGGCCTCATATATGGTCTACTATTAAAAGTGGTACTCAAACCAATGTTTGGAGTGATAATTGGTGCTTGTTGAGTCCTCTCAGTTCCATGATCACGCCAAGAACAATTGCAAATGCTGGTTTTAATATCCGTACTACGGTGGCGGAGGTGATTACTATTAACGGTCAATGGGGGTGGCCGCAAGCTTGGTATGACCTGTTTCCGGTCCTAATCAATATACCAATGCCTACTATTTTCCCTAACATGACTGGTCGGGTTAGCTGGAGAGATGTGGATGGTAAAGCTGTAAACTTTGGTTCGGCTAACGTATGGAATACTATTCGGATTAGGGACCATCGAGTGTCTTGGGCCAATATGGTGTGGTTCTCTCAATGTGTTCCGAGGCATTCATTCCACATGTGGCTGGTTATTAGGAATAAGCTAAAGACGCAGGAGAGACTTGCAGTGTGGGAAGCTGGTAGCGAAACAAATATCAGACTCATGTGTTGCCCTTTGTGCCAGCATGACCGTGATAGCCGAGACCATTTGTTTTTCCACTGCACGTTTTCTTCTCAAGTTTGGAGCAATGTAAAATCTATGGTTGATATGGAGAGTGTGGATAACACATGGCATTCGGTAATGAATTGGGTAGAGCAACATTCGTCGAGTAAGAAAACTGATGATATAGTTTGCAAGTTAGTGATAGCAGCGGCTTCTTATTTCGTGTGGCAGGAGAGGAATAGTTGGCTTTTCAGTTCAAAGCATTTGTCGGCCTCCCAAGTTGCCAAGAAGATCAAAAATTCGGTGCGCCTAAGACTAATGGGTTTCAAATTTCGGGTGGAGTCTTCTAAAAACAGGATTTTTCGGAATTGGAAGATATCAAGCAATGAGATTGAAGCTGATCCGGGTTAGGAGTCCAGCGTGATGTGATTTACCTTATTTTGGTTTGGTTGTTGTGTTTGGTAGTCGTTTTGTTTAGTGTTTGGGTTTGGTTGTGTTTGTGTGGTTTCCTAGACTTGGTATGTCAAGTCTAGTTGGTGTGTTCATTTTGGCACACCCTTGTACTATCTTGATTCATTTATAAAACCCAAAAAAAAAAAAAAGTATACCGAGGATACTATGTAAGCCTCTTGCCTCATGTTAGGAACTATACAGATTCCCGAGATTCAAAAGGATTTTGAACATCATAGGCATACGACATGATTAACCAATTGTAGGAATTGTTCCTAAGGGTAGAACGTATCGAAACGGTTCGAGCGCTTCATGCATGTCGAATGGAGGAAACCCACTCGATATCATCTTATATCTTTAAGATGAAAAGCCACATTGATCGCCTCGATAGGCTCAATATGGGTAAAAGGGTTTTATCCATTCTAACGATCAATGAGGGTGGCAATAAGAAAGGGCATCACCCCGACACCAAAGCAAATGTTGAAAATGAAACGGGTAATTCAAAGGGAAAAGAAAAGAAAGACTAAAGCGAAACCACTGAAACCAAAAGAAGGCAAAGGTTGCCACGAACAATCCATGCTTTGAGTATGGTGAGATAGGACATTGGAAAAGGAATTGTCCAACCTATCTCAAGGAGTTGAATAACAAGAGGGATGCGGGGCAAACCTCATGTACAATGTCTATGATACATATTGACTTTAATGTTATTTCTTCAAACACATGGGTATTAGATACCGGATGTGGAACTCATGTTTGCAATTTATTGCAAGGGTTCAAAAGAAATTAGCATTACAAAAGGGAGACTATGTTTTGAAACTTCCAAATGGTTTGGAAATTGTTCTAAAAATGTTTTGAATGCTCCTAGTTTGACTAGGAACATTATTCAAGTTTCCCTTATAAGACATTTATATTTCGATGAATTGTTTTACTTTAAAGCTATGCTTTTAAATGGTATTTATGAATTGGTTCATGATAATACATCATTTGATAGTTCAATGTACCACGCAATCATCAAGAAACTCAAAATGGATTTGAGTGAGACCTATCTTTGGCATTATCGCCTTGGTCATATAAACAAAAGTCGCATGTCAACACTTCAAAAGAATGGTCTTTTGGACATAAATGAAGTAGATTCATTTGATACATGGGAATCTTGTTTATAAGGTAAAATCACCAAGAAACCCTTTAGTGGTACCAACTAAAGGGCAAAAGATTTATTAGGTATCATACATTCGGATGTATGTGATCCTTTTAAGCTAATGACTAGGAATGGTGAAAGATACTTCACTACTTTTACCGACGACTATAGTAGTTATGGTTATATGTACTTGCTGAGACACAAAGTTGAAGTTTTGAAATGTTCAAAGCCTTCAAAAGATGAAGTACAAAATCAACTCAATTAAAGTTCTTCGTTCCGATAGAGGAGGAATCGAACTCTATTTGGATATGGTTCGATCTATGATGGCTAGGAGCACATTATCTCTATCATTTTGGGGTTACGCTTTGCTCTCCACGGCCCGTATGGCCCCAACCAAGAAAGTGGATAAGACACCTTTTGAAATATGGCATGGAAGGGCTCCATCATTATCATATTTAAAGGTAGGGGTTGTGAAGCAATACACCCCAACCAAATTGGAGGTACGATCCACTAAGTGTATCTTTGTAGGATATCCTAAAGATGAATTAGGATATTAATTCTACGATCCAACAAAATAAAAGGTATTTGTTGCTCAAAAGGCTGAGTTCTTGGAAGCTAAGTTCCTTCTGGAAGGAATTAGTAGAACAGTGGAACTTGATGAGGATCAAGAACCACAAGCCGATACACGTTTGGTTGATACTACCACTCAACAAGAGGTTGTTGAAAACGATCAAGTGGTTGATCTATACACACAAAACAGCATATCTGGTAGAATTAGTAGTCCACCTGAAAGATATGGATTTTTCATAGATGGATGCTACGTGGTAGATTCGGGTGAACCTACCACATACCATGATGCAATGTCAAAATCCGATTGTGACAAATGGCTTGATGCCATGAACGTAGAGATGCAATCCATGTATGACAGCCAAGTATGGGAATTGGTTGTGCCGTCTCTTAACTCCAAAGTGGTTGGAAATAAGTGGGTTTTCGGGAAGAAAACTGATATGCATGGTAACTTGGATACTTGTAAAGTGAGACTTGTAGCAAAAGGTTTCACTCAAACTCAAGGGGTTGATTATGATGAGACCTTCTCGCCTATAGCGATGCTAAAGTCGATAAGGATATTATTTGCCATACCTGCATAATATGATTATGAGATTTGGCAAATGGATGTCAAAACGGCTTTCCTTAATATCTTGAGGAAGATGTCTATATATGGTTCAGCCTGAAGGTTTTGTCGATCCAAAACATCCTAACAAAGAATGCAAGTTAAAGAAATCAATCTAGGGATTGAAACAAGCATCGAGAAGTTGGAATCACCGTTTTGATGAAGAAATTGGGAATTTTGATTCATCAAGAACGTTGATAAAGTTAAGAATAGGCTGAAAACTCAGGATCGCATGGGTATTTGGGATGCGGGAAGTGCAACCAATCTGAATCTCATGTGTTGTCCGCTCTGCTGGAATGGTAAAGACTCTCGAGATCATTTATTTTTTCAGTGCTCTTATGGGTTGCAAGTTTGGAACATGGTTAAGGGGATGGCTTATATGGATACAGTTGATGCTAACTGGGATTCTATTATGGCATGGTTTTCCCAACACCCTACTTCGAAGTCTCCAGAAAGTTTAGTAAGTAAACTGGTTGTGGCAACCTCAACTTATTTTATATGGCAGGAAAGAAACAATAGGCTTTTCTCTACAAATCAGCGTAATGCAACCATGAATGCCAATATTGTTCTACATACGGTACGCATGAAGTTGATGACGTTCAAGGCAGGGAGAGGATCAAAGAACCCGTTATTGCTAGAACGGTGGAAATTTCAAGTGAAGACTTTGAGCATCGACCCGGGCTAGAGGCTTATGTAGGTGGTTTTGTGTCTATTTGTTGCCATTGTTTCGGCTTCTGGTTTTTTCTTGGTTGTTTTTCTTGTTTAGTTTGGTTATGGATATTCGTTGGTTTGTTGGTTTTGCTAGTCTTGGTATGCCAAGTCTAGCCCTTGTATGCTTCTCTGGCATGCTCGTGTGATTCTTTATTCTTTATATATAAAATTCACCGGGGTAACCCCTTTACCCAAAAAAAAAGAACGTTGATAAAGCTTGTGTGTAAGAAGGCTAGTGGGAGCATTATTACTTTCTTAGTATTGTATGTCGATGACATTCTACTATTTGGAAATGACATTCCAACCATGGAAGGTGTAAAAACTTGGCTTGGAAGTTGTTTTTCCATTAAGGATCTTGGTGAAGTCGCCTATATTTTGGGAATAAAGATCTATAGGGATAGATCAAGGCCCTTAATAGGTTTAAACTAAAGTGCGTACATTGACAAAGTCTTGAAAAGGTTCAAGAAGGAGAACTCTAAGAAAGGTTTGGTACCTATTCAAGAGAGGACAATATTGAGTAGGTCTCAATGTCCAAGCTCAAAGGATGAGCAAGAAAGAATGAAAGGAATCCCATATGCATCAGCTATAGGATCCATTATTGTCACACCCCGACCACGTTAAAACAACAAAACCGTGGCGGAAACGTCAGGGAGTGTTGTAACAGAATCATCGTTTCAACAACCATGGAAATTAAAAGTTTCGTTTTATTGAATTATCAAATAATGTACATTGTCTTGAAACCAAACAAACAAATTAAACATCATCTACTATTGTTTTTATGTCACTAAGGCCTTGTCCAGATCCTAAGAATATGCTTCCTAGCAATCATCACGCAACATCACCTGAAACATATGTAAAAATAAAGTCAGCAAAGAAATGCTGGCGAGCACATAGGTTTTATAAGAGTATCAGAATCATGGCTCGTTTATATATATATTGCAATACCTTGAAAACCTTGTTTTGAAAAGTATATAATATTGCAACATGATTAACCAACTCAAATCAAGATGGTTATAGTTTATAAAATCTCGTAGCCATGATTCTTAACCCCAAAACATTTGTTTTAGTAAACCAATTCGTAAAACATCTCATTTAAACTCGTTAATAAAACTCGTATGGTTTATATCATTTCGAAAACCTCGTTGTGTGACATCGTTTCAAATCGTTTCCCAAGTGAACTAAATAATGACACGCAATGTAATATGATAGAAGCACTTATATACAAGATGTACCAGCGGTGTATCTACCATGATTCTATCATGCTACACCCGTCCCATTATCTAATCACTACCCAAAACCAATCGTTCGTTCAAATCGTTTATTTCGTTTAGGTCGTTCCAAATCGTTTCAACTCGTCCCAAAGTCGTATTCGTTTTAATTGTGAAACTACTTTTGGTCGTCTCACTAATAACATTCAAACCTTCGTGACTCGACTACCTCGTTCCTCGTATTAACAAACCACCAAAGGGTAAGTTAAAAATCATCAGATTCGGTCGTTACCTACATAACCCCCACACATAACCATGGGTGTAGTCTGATAACGGGATTTGTCAGATCCTATGGTACCATAACCTAATACTGGTCAGTTTGGCCAAAATTAATGAATGTCATTCGTTATGTAACTACAACCAACAAGTTCGTTCACTTCATCGAAATCGTTATTAGTTTAATATAAACCATCTTTGTCGTTTTTGAAACCATCGTTTAAATATCGAAATCGTTTTGATACATATGAATCACCCCAAAACAATTGAAAATAGTAAAATAGGGGAACTATGTACTCACATTGAATGGAAGGGTATCCTTGATCTAAAGAACTTAGCGAAGCTCAGACAAACCAAGGAAATTCAAGTAGTACCTAGTAATCAGATCACTAGTAAATAAATCGACACCTAAATCGGAAGATCGGATAGAATGAGGTCTTGTAAACCAAATGAGTGTGGAACTCATGTGATATGGTTTAACAAAGCCTACATCCTAAATCGGAACTTAGCCTAAGTGCTTTCGACCCGTTACGACCCATTAAGGTAGCTTATGCTACTTTAACGCGTCGTTCGCGCAAAACTATGTTCGGATGGTTAACTATGTGCTATGTCAAGTCTTACATGCCCAATTATGCCTAAACATGTTACTAAATCAGGTTATATGTCAAAAACATGTTCACATATGTAAAAATACGGATTTATGCTTCAAAAGGGCGTTTTGGTCATTTTCTATGGGCATACAAGCTACTTAACAAATAACTAACCAATCGTATGTGATCATAAGGTATAACCTCAGTGGTTATTCCCTATGCAATTATGATCACTAATCAAGCTTGGTCGGATCCTAATGATCGACCAAACGGGCCGGGTTCGAAAGTCTAAGCGGTTGTTTAGACCGCTTAACTTACGATCCTAAACAAGCACTAAACTAATAGTGACGAGTTAAACATGTCAAAATATGTTTAACCTACTTAGAAAACTGATTTGGTATCAAAACAATGGGTTTTGATACCCGGAAATAGTTCCGTTGCAAAATGCGTGCTAAAACGCATTTTAACCGAAACTTTGACTCGTCACTACGCCTAGTCAACGTGGAAATCAGTAGGTATAATCGCTAAGGATTATAACCATCGTGATTACAATCATGTTGCAAAGTTCAATTGAACTTTGACTTGACCAATTGATGGTCAAAACCGAAAGTCAAACTGTTGGCCAAACTTGTTTGACTTTCTGCTTAAACATAAAGAATAAGCATGAAAGAAGACTTACAATAGGTCCTAGCTATCTTTTCTACAAGAATAATCAGATTAGAAAGCTCCAAACACTTGAGAGAGCTCCCAAATCAGATGTAGAGAAGAGAAGACAAGAATGAGCAAATGAAATGGAAGTTGGCTATTTATAGTTGTTGCAACTTCACAAGATCAAGACACATGGATTGTGTAGCCTCCAAGCAATGATCATGTCCATACAAGTGTTAGGAGCAGATTCAAAGCCTTGGGGAAGAGATAACTTGGCTACCACACAAAGAATTTGCATTAACAGCCCCTAAACTATCAAACAGTTGCTGAAAACAAGTTTCTGGTCGCTGGGCCTACCTTACGGACTGTAAGTATATGGGGCATACGGTCCGTAAGCCACCTGCAGACCAGCAACTTTCAAAGTTTGACAGTTTAGCCCCTGCACCTTGTTTCGTTGCGTATCGGCACTTCTAACACCCGTCAAACCCATTTTCAAGCTCCACAATGATGTTAAAACATAGGGAACATGAAATATGCTTGAAAACATCTCGGGTGTTGGTTCGTTTGGCCGTACGGTTGCGTTGTTCGGTTAATTACGACTAAAGTCGTAACGAACGCAAAAACGATCCAAATTAAGCGATGAATGGAATTTTTTGCTTGCCGATCACTAAAATAAAAATATTTTAGTGTGTACAAAAATTTTGGATGTCCAGATGTGGTCAGAACGTAAGATATGCGCGAAAATGCAAACTTACGTCGTTTTTGACACTTTTAGTCCCTGTAAGATCAAATAAGCATACTTTCGCACACCGAACCCCTCAAAGCTTATTTCTAAGCTATGTTTAGGTTATTTATGGTATGTTTAGCTTATGATCAAGTTCCGGACTCTTCGATATCCTACGAATCGGTATAGTTTCGCAGTTTGACACAAATAGTCCCTGCGATCGAATAGACTTGTTTCCAACACACCAAACCATCCAAAACTTATTTCTAAGTTATGTGAAGGTTATTTAAGGTATGTTAAGCCTATGTCACTATTCCGGAGTGTTTGTCGCGTTAAACTGACCGTGTTAACGCACCAGTTTGCGTATAACTTTCCAGAAAGTGATTTAAAGCTTGAAATCGGAATCGAATCGAATCGTAAAATCATCAAACACAAATACACATATAGTAACACCAAAACACATTGTTTTATAAATAACATTGTTTTGCTTTGTTCATCGATTACAGAGCACAGTTGTCACAATTATGTATGTAACGGTATGCACTAGACCGAACATGTCATGCCTTTTAGGCATGACGAGAAGATACCAGCGAAATCCAAGTAACGGTCATTGGATGACTGTTAAAAATATATTGAAATACCTTAGAAGGACTAAGATATATTTCTAATATATGGATCTGGTGAAAAAAAACTCGTTGTAAAGGGTTACAGGGATGCGAGTTTCGGAATTCATTGTAAAGGGTTACACGGATATGAGTTTCCAAACTGATCGAGGTGATTCTCGATCACAAACAGGGTAGCATTGTCCACTACAGAATCAGAATACATCGCCGCTTCATTGATCGAGATGATTCATGTGGATCTGCCACTTGAATTATTGCCGATCTAGGGAAAGTCCGTACCATTCAGGACCCTAGAGATCTTTGTGATAACGATGGTGCGATTGCTCAAATCAAGGAACCTCGTGCACATCAAAAGACTAGGCACATTGAGCGGAGTTTCAACTACATAAGGGATGAAGTTGAAAAGGGGAAATATATGTATTCGCAAAGTTCACACTGATCAAAATATTGCGGATCCACTCACGAAGCTCCTTGAACGGGCAAAGCATGAAGGGTCATACTTGTGCCTTAGGACTTCGATATTCTAGTGATTGGATTTTATCTATTTTGTATTTGGATATTGGAACAATTATTATTTTAACTCTCTAACATGGTATGTTGAGTTATGTTCCGTTTTAGCATGTTTAAATCCGTGAATAAGTTGCTTATTCTAAATGTCCGTAGTCGATCATACTTGTGGGAACAAATATGAATGTAAGACTATTATGAACTTGGATTGGTGGATATTCATTAGGTATGAATATAGAGCAAAGTTTTTTCATTAGGTATGAAAAAAACAGGAACCCTAGTTTCTCTCTCTAGCATGGCGACCTTGATTCTTCATCAAACCTTCGATTTTTCTGCTTGATCTTTGTATAACAGTCTGATCATTAGAGTGTTGATTCATTAACTATTCTAATTCGAACTCGTTAGCAAAGTGATTGCGTTGAATCTAGGGTTTGTCTTTTCTTTTTCGTCGCCTACGTTATTGTGTGTGTCGAATCAGTTGGAATAGTGATTAGGGTTTATCGGTCATACTGGTTGGGTAGTAACCTTGATTTACCTGAGTCCCTATCTTGATTTGATTAGTTACATGCGGTAATGTGCTAGATTAGGGTTTTTTTTTTGCTGTTCTTTGTCGGCTAGAGTTTCTTGGATTTCTTGTTGTTTCGTGTGCATGGAGGGAAGAAGTGGTGGGTTTAATCCGTTAGATGATGATGTGACTACTGGGACTGATGATATGACACCACCGGTTCGTGGTATTGGGTTGCGGGTAACAAATATAGAGGGGAATAATCTGAAACCGAGACGTGGTATCTATTCAACCAACAATAGGTCAGTCATTGATGGGCTGCTCGATATTTCAAAATCGGTGGAACTGAAGAATGACTTGGCTTATGGAGGGGAATACATGGTATCGATGAAGGATTCCCATGCAAACCCTAGTGGTTCAGCGGAGGGTAATGTGGGGAGTAGCATGAGTCAAACTGATAATTTGGAGAATGCATTGAAAAAGCCTATCACTTATGCAAAAGTTGTTCAGAACCATCAGGAACCAATAAAAGTCAATTTCAGAAAGCTGGAAACCAAGGAGAAGATGGATGGGGTGGATGTTGTTATTCCGGTTGAATCGGTTAAACATGTAAATGATCGATATGCAAACACGTTATATGGATATTTTTTGGGCAAACGTCTAGCATTTCCAGTGGTTGAATATTTCGCTAAGAATCAGTGGGCAAAGTACGGGTTATCTAGATTAATGATGAATGCGAAGGGTTTTTTCTTTTTTAAGTTTAAATCTAAGACAGGGATGGAGAAATTAATGGAGGATGGGCCATGGCTGATTAGGAATGTCCCGATTATTCTGAATGAGTGGTCTCCTTCGGCTAATCTTTTTTTTGGGTAAAGGGTTACCCCGGTGATTCTATTAAAATGCAACCGCAAATAAGAACAAGTAGTGAGGATGTGTTCCACACTAGTTCATATACAGGACATGCCCCATATATGTATGATAAACAAAACAAAAGACCTATAACACCCCATAACCTAGCCTACTATACATCATGACAAGATTTCTAGTAGACAAAACAATGCAAAACAAAAAAAAAAAAATCCTCAACCGCCATCATCAAAAATAAAGCTGCCACAGACCAGCAACCCCTTCAAACGAACCAAAGACAACCTATCCATTTGAGAATTTTGTGGAAGAGGTGCTTGCCCCTGCTTTCGAAGAAAAAGAATGAGTACCCGATGTCATAAATTCACTTGTTTCATTGTAGACTTCAACGACCTCCTCCTCATCCGATTCTTGCCTGTCACTCGACTTTTTCTCCTTCTTCTCCACTCGACCCACAGTGCTACCTCCTTTTTTTTTTGGGTAAAGGGTTACCCCGGTGATTCTATATATTCACAAACCAAAAAACATAAGTAGTGTAGACTGCCTACACTAGTTCATTCATGAGACATGCCCCATGAACGTAACACAAAGAAACCAGAAACAACCAAAAGAAAAACAAATAGACACATCTAGACTACTATCTAGACAAATGCGAAAGAAACCAAAAAACTAATCAGCCACCATCATCTTCCACATGGTTTCCACGAATCTCCCACTCTTCAAAAAGTCTCCTCACACTTGAAGTGTTCTTCAGTTTAGCTCCCATCAGCTTGTAACGGACCGTATTTAATATAATCTCACTAATTTTCTCCGGAGGTCTCAACTGATTTTTAAAAGTTTTGGCATTTCGTTCTTGCCAAATGAAGTATACGGCAGCCGCAACTAGAACTTTGGCAGTGTAATTTCTAGCCGTTTTAGACCGAACACGAACCAGCAACCAATCCAAAATCTCGTTCCAATTCGGACTTACATCTCCCATGTTTACCTTGTTTCGAATATTATACCAAACTTGAGCCGAGTAATTGCATTCAAAAAATAAATGCGGGTGAGAATCATAATTCTGATAACATAACATGCAACACATCATATTCATGTTCTTCCTCCTCGATAGATCCCACTCTAGAATTTTATCTTGAGTCAAAAGTTTACCTTTAAGGACCAGCCACATCAAGAAAGCATGACGAGGGATAGACTGCGCAAACCAAACAATCCTACACCAATTCACTTCCGGAGCCGTGTATCGAACCGAATGCCAGACGCAAGAAGTGGAGAACTCCATAGTATCACTACCTTCTCTCCATAACAATCTATCTTGTTTCGATGTAGTTAACTGAACCTGATCTAACTGAATGAGAACCGGAAACATATCTCTCCAAGCCAACGGCCACGCCCAAGAGCCATTCGAGTAAATGTTAGCCACAGAATCATCCAGTTTAAAATCTGCATCTTTAATGGTTCTAGGCGAAATAAAATCACCAAGCGGCCCTATATCACTCCAGTAATCAAACCACACCGAAGTGTTAGCACCATTGCCTAACTCCGACCATAAATGGTTTCTAATAATAGGCCGCATTTGCACTAGTTTTCTCCAAGACCAACAACAATTAGCAGGGGTTTTGCACATCCAGAAGCTCTTGCCTTTTAACCTGTATCTGTGCACCCACTCCACCCATAAAGACTCCCTTTTAGAAACTATGCTCCAGATATGATAAGACATAAGCGCCTTATTCATATCCCCTATCCGTCTAATACCCAACCCTCCTTCATACTTCGGAGTGCAAACAGTTTTCCAAGAAACTTTAGATTTACCTTTAGAATAAGAACTCTCTTGAGACCATAGGAAGTTACGCATACATGCTTCAAGTTCGAGAACAATACGAATCGGTAACATGAACACAGAAGACCAGTAAATGAGTTCGACGTTGATACCTGATTAATCATCGGATTCCTCAAAGACGATTTCGGTTTAGGTTTGACAACCGGTCTATAGACTAACTTAGGCTTCTGATTTTTCATATGAAGCCCTTGATTATTAGCTTTCTTTTTTTTTTGCACCCACAACTTGATAGTCATCATTATTCTTCTTCTCAGCATCCCCAAACAAACTAACCTGAGGGTTCTTTGGACACGAGTTGTCTTCATGACCGAAAACACAACAAGAAGAACATCTTAATGGCTCCCAATCATACTCAATTTTAACCTCCACTATTGAATAACCATTACCATCCAAAGATGGGATTGCAACAGTAACACTCTTCTTTAAATCAACCTCTGCCTGAACTTCAATAAGTGCTCTAGCATAGCTGCTTCTACCCCAAGACTCCGCACACATTGTGGCAGTATACGAATCCAACATCTTAGGTACCCCAATCTTAGATGCAAGTAAACTAAGCCCATCCTCAGTAAATGCCGCTAAAGGCACATCATGCATCTTGACCCAAACTGGAATAGATTTTATATCCTCTTTTTCCAACTTGATAGAGGCCGACCACTCTTTCAAAATTATTGGAACATTTCTTATCATCCATGGTCCATCCTCTAACATTTGGTCCATCCCTTCTTTCGTTTTGAACTTAAAGAAAAAGAAACCGTGTGCATTCATCATAAGTCTTGACAGACCATATTTTACCCAATTGTTCTTTGCAAAGAAATCCACCACAGGAAAAGCCAGCCGTTTACCCAGAAAGTAACCATACAAAGTGTTCGCATACCTGTCAGTGACTTGTTTGACTGACGACACAGGAATAACAACGTCAGCTCCGTCAACAGCCTCACTCGATTCCATCACCCTAAAGTTGACCTTAACATTCTCTTTAGTATCCTTCACTACATGAGCAAAAGATAATCGTTCCGCAGATCCAAACACTGTTGGTTTCCCCTTGTCAGCCGAAGATAAAGTTCCAATGTATTCTGATGTTGGTGCATACCCCATTGTCGTATGAACAGTCCCTGCAGAATCCGGACCTGAATGCATCTTCTCCACATAGATTGGCGCAGAAACCTTCGTCAATTCATCAATTATATTCACCTTACGGGGTTCAGTTGGAGACTGAACTGTTCCCCGTCGCGGTAACCATGTACTACCTTCAACATCCATAACTCGGCTGGCCAAACCCTCAAACGAGAATGAAGATCTACCGCCGTCATCATGGTGAACGACCCCATGTGCCTTATTCTCAGCCATTCGGAATAAAACACCTCTCTCCACTATTCACGAACACAGCCGATCATGCAACAAGAACTCCGAGCAACTATGATGTCAACGAACAAGACCGAAACGCAATAAACCCTAATCTAGCAAAACCCTAACCCATGACTCTTGCAGAATCATATAGAGATGTCGGTTATTCAAGGTTTCAATAACCAGAAAAAACCAGCAATCTATACAACTTGTTCGAAACCCTGGATCACGGCGACGAGTGACACAGAAACCCTAATAATGGACGATCGCTACTGTAAACAGAATTCGTACTAGAGATTGTAATGATCAAACGCTAATACAGACCTGTTAAACAGCAGATTCATGGAACAATTAGGGTTGCATGATGAACAGGAAAATCGCCAAAGCTAGAGAGAGAGATTGTAATAGTTTGATATAACATCCATTCCTGTGTGGGTAAAGATGCATGATGTGCCATTGGTGGCGTTTACTGAAGATGGCCTTAGTTTATTAGCTTCGAAGATTGGTGATCCGAAAATGCTAGATTCATACACAGCAGCGATGTGTGCTGAATCTTGGGGTAGAAGTAGTTTTGCGAGAGCGCTTATTGAGGTAAAAGCTGGTTCCGAGCTAAAAAGAACTGTGAAAGTGGCGATCCCAGGATTAGGTGGGAATGGTTTTTCAATGGCTGAGGTGAAGGTAGAGTATGATTGGGAGCCGATGAGGTGTGCTACGTGCTGTGTTTTTGGTCATGAGAGTAACCAATGTCCAAAGAACCCGAACATGGGAGTGGAGGATGCGGCCAAGAATGAAGCTGATGGTGTTAGGGATCTTAAAGGTAAGAATAAAAAAGTTGGCCAGCAAGGGTTTCAAGTTAATAACAAGAAGCCGAAAAAGGTTTATCGGCCGATTACTAAACCTAAAACACAACCAGATAAAGCCTCTTCGTCCACTAACCAGGTCAACGTGTCGAACTCTTTTGGTGTGCTACAAGATGAGGAGGTGGATGAGCCGAATGATGTGCAGGTGCAGAAAGGGAAGCCTATTATTAGTGGAACCAAGGGTTCGAACGACCAGATTATTGACGATGATATAGGAGTGGATGACCTGTTAGATGAGATTCCGAAGTACATGGATAGGAAGGTGGATGGTAAGAATTCTGAGGGTGCAAGCACACCCGGTACCGGGGTTTCTAATGGGTAGTATCGGTGCTTGGAATATTAGGGGGTTGAACCGCTCCCTTAAGCAAAAGGAGGTTCGTCAGGTAATTACTAAAAATCATGTGCATGTATGTGCTATTATGGAAACTCATGTGGATGCGTCTAGGGTGTCGGATATTTGCAAAAAAGTATGTAGTAATTGGAAATGGGCTAATAATGCTAGTTGTTGTTCTAAAGGGATGAGGATAATGGTGGGATGGGATGAAAACATTGTCGATGTCATGATTCTTGCTCAAACAAATCAGGTGGTTCATACGCAGATTGTTTTTAAGCTGGATAAAAAGTCGTTGTTTTGCTCTTTCGTGTATGCGGAGAACCATTACAAGGATAGAAGGGATTTGTGGAAGGACCTTTCTAAACACCATTTGTTTATGTGGGATAAACCATGGGCCATTATGGGAGACTTCAATGCAACATTGGAGCTGGATGATACGCTAACTGGCACCTCTACAGGTAACATAGGCACAAGGGAATTTAAGGAGTGTGTGAATGCTATTGATGTGTTCGATGTTAACAGCTCGGGTATTCATTTTACTTGGTCGAACAAACAAAAAAATGGAAATGCTATATTTAAAAAGATTGATCGTATTCTTGGGAATATGCAACTTATTGATGTTTTTACGGATGCGGCGGCTCGTTTTTTTACCTTATCGGGTTTCAGATCATACGCCATGCATACTTGTTCTTCCGAATGTGCAACGTGATAAACCAAAACCTTTTAAGTTTGTCAACTTGATAGCGGACAAGAGAGGATTTCTGGAAGAGGTTAGTCGGGTTTGGGGTACCGATTTTTCGGGATATGCTATGTTTAAGGTGGTGCAAAACTTAAGCAACTGAAAGGGCCTATGCGTAAACTCTTGTTTGATCAAGGAAATTTACATGACAAAGTTAATAATACGAGGAGGCTTCTGGAGGAGTGCCAGTACGAGTTGGATAGGAGTCCGGGTGATGAGGACTTAATAAATAAGCTTGATAATGTTCTTCGAGTCTATAAGGAGGCTGTTCGGGATGAAGCGTTGTTTGTACAACAGAAGTCGAAGCTGGATTGGCTTTCTATGGGTGATTCTAATACTAAATATTTCCATAATGTGGTAAAAGCTAAGAATCATCGAAGCCGTATCTTTTCTATTCGGGATTCCTCCGGTCAGATGTTTGAAGGTAATGATGTGCCGTTGGTTTTGGTTGACCACTACTCGAAGTTTTTTGGTTCCGAGATAGACACTCCGGTGCAGCCTACTCCCGATTTATTTGTTAACAGGTTGTCGGATGGTAAGGCTCAAAACATGGTTCGCCAGGTTTCGGATGATGAGATCAAAGCAGCGATGTTTTCTATTTCGGGGAATAAAGCTCCGGGTCCGGATGGGTATACGTCTATTTTCTTCAAGAGATCATGGGATATTGTGGGTCAGGAGGTGTGCAAGGCGATTCGGGATTTCTTTCGTAATGGGAAATTACTTTAGCAACTGAACCATACTGTTATTTCTCTAATCCCTAAGGTTTCTACACCTGCTTCAATAACAGATTACAGACCGATTTCTTGTTGCAATACGCTCTATAAGTGCATTAGTAAGATCATATCGAACCGTATTAAAGAAGGGTTAGGGGATATTGTTAGCATCAATCAGTCTGCCTTTGTTCCTGGTAGAAGAATTACTGATAATATCCTGTTAACACAGGAACTTATGCATAATTACCATAGGAATATTGGGCCTCCTAGATGCGCCTTTAAAGTGGATATTCAGAAAGCCTATGATACGGTGGACTGGAGATTCCTAGAGAATGTGTTAGTGGGATTTGGTTTCAATCCGAAAATGGTTATGTGGATTATGGCATGTGTCACTTCTACAACATTTTCGATTGCGATGAATGGGAATTTGTATGGTTATTTTAAAGGTAAACGTGGCCTTCGTCAGGGTGATCCAATGTCCCCTTATCTTTCACTTTGGTAATGGAGGTTTTGACATTGATTTTACAAAAGCAGGTGTCGATCTCGTCGGACTTTCGATTTCATAATAAATGTGAAGACCAAAGAATTATTAACTTGTGCTTCGCTGATGATCTTTTTTTGTTTACTAGAGGGGATCCGAAATCGGCAAGGCTTATTATGGACTCTCTTAAAAGTTTTAAAAACATGTCAGGGCTGGTGCCGAGTATGTTGAAGAGTACTGTTTTTTTTGGTAATGTGCCCGATTCAGTCAAAGCGCGGATTCTAGATATTATGCCATTTGAGGAAGGGGTGTTACCGGTTAAGTATTTAGGGGTTCCACTTATTTCTTCTCGGCTTATCTATAAAGACTGTAAATGTCTGGTGGAGAGAATGGAAGCTAGAATAACTGACTGGAAAGCTAAATGCTTATCTTTCGCTGGGAGGTTACAGTTGATCAGGTCGGTGTTGTCTTCTCTGTATGTTTATTGGGCATCGGTATTTGTGCTTCCAAAGCGTATTATCCATGAGTTGGAGGAACGAATGCGGTTGTTTCTATGGACCCAAGGGAATCGAATTAAAGGTAAGGCAAAGGTCAATTGGAAACATGTTTGTTTACCGAAAGATGAAGGGGGGTTGGGTCTTCGTAGGGTGGGTGACATGAATAATGCCCTTATGGTCACGCACATATGGAGTCTGCTCTCTAACCGTGAGTCGCTATGGGTGAAGTGGATACACTCTTATCGTATTAGAGGTAGGAATTTTTGGGATGTGCCGATTAAAAACAATATAACATGGAGTTGGCGGAAAATGTTAGGTCTTAGGCACAATATTCGAGATCATATATGGATGAAGATGGGTGATGGTACGAACACAAGTGCTTGGTTTGATAAATGGGATGTTGTTTGCCCAATAAGTAGTTTTATTACGCCCAGAAGTATAGCGAATGCAGGTTTACGCATGAATGCTCGGGTAGCGGATGTGTTTGTAAATGGAGAATGGGCTTGGCCTGTGTATTGGTTTAATCGTTTTTCGATGCTGAATGGGTTACAAAGGCCGGTCTTAGTGCCATCTAAACACGATAACATGGTATGGGTTACTTCTAATGGTCGAATCTTGGATTTTAGCACATCGATAGTTTGGGAGGATCTACGGCATTCTCAGCAAGGGGTGCAATGGGCGAACTTGGTTTGGTTCCCTCAGGCTATTCCTCGTCATTCTTTTCTTGTGTGGCTTCTTGTTCTTAAAAAGTTGAAAACTCAAGACGTGATGAGTAGATGGAATTCGGATAATGCTAACTTGCGCTTGTTATGCTGTTCCTTATGTGTTAGGGGTCCTGATTCGCACGAGCATTTGTTTTTTGAATGTGACTTTGCCAAACAGGTTTGGTATGGAGTTCGCGGTAAAGCGGGTATGGGAACCATTCAGAATAAATGGACTGATATTTTCGATTACTTGCTGGATATAGCCAAGTCTCACATGGCCGAACACATCATTGCGAAAATAGTGGTGGGCGCAACAGCTTATTTTGTTTGGGAGGAGCGTAATCGGAGGCTTTTCACAGACAAGAGAAGAAATAAGGATCAACTGGTAGAGATTGTGCTTTCCACGGTGAGAATGAAACTGCACACGATGAGGTTCAAGCAGTCCACTCACACGGCTAGTGTTTTGCACGATTGGAGTCTCCCGAGAGGTCTCTTAGTGGCGGATGATGATTGTGGCTAAGAAGAGTGTCTTAATTGATGTTCGTAGTGATCGAGTTGTATTGGTGTTTTTGTTTTGCGTTTAGCATGTGTGCTTGTTGTTGGTTTACTCTTGTATGGCATGTCATACAGGAGAACTGGAGACGTTTAGTCTTCACTTGTTTTATTTGGTTGGTTGGTAATAAAATTTAACCGGGGTAACCCTTTACCCAAAAAAAAATGAATATAGAGCAAAGTGTTGCTGCCAAGGTTCATAGATATTTGTGGGATACAAATATTAGACTGACTCGCTCTCAAATATTACTTCATGGAATCATTTGTGATTAATCATAAGTAAATTTGAGTAAAGGAGAATATCATAGTATCCTCTGACCTGAGATACATATTGGATCTTGATATTCACCAAGTATTATACCTTGACCTACTTCTTCACTGTCAGTAATATGACAGTACATAAGGCTAAGTTCAGGTGTGATACAAGGTGATTGTGAGAAACAGAAAAAAAAACCCTAATTCTCTCCCCTAGCATGGCGATTCCAGTTCTTCCTGCAATCTTAGTTTTTTCTTCGTGATCTGGTGTATAACAGTCTGATTACTAGAGATTTGAGTCATCAGGTCTTTAGTTCGAACTTGTTAGCACTTGAAATCGGATTAAAACTAGGGTTCTCTTTTCGTTTTTCTTCACAATCGCCGCCTGAATCTGTGTTTTGAACAGGTTGGATAGATCTATTGTTTTATCGGTCCTTCTGGTTGGGCAGAAACCTAGAGTAAACAAGAACTCTATTCGATTTTGTTAGAAGCATGGCCTAGGGTTTTCTGCTAGATTAGGGTTTTTTCGGTTTTCCTGTTTTGTGGTTTCGGGTATTCTGGTTCTCGTTCTTTGCTGTGCATGGTCAGTTGCTGTTTGGTTATTGGAGAGAGTCGACTGTTTCATTATGGATGATCATAAAAAACCTCCTGGATTCTTGCCGGAACTTAATCTAAAATCTGTCTCTTCTTATCAGGGTTTAGCAAGCCGGGTTGTCAATATTGAGGGTAACACGTTAGCTCCAAGAAGGGGAGTAGTTCAACCGTCCCAGGCTCATACTTCTCAATCTGAACCGAGGTTGTTTAATATGATTGACGAACTCACTAAAGTGACAGTACCAGTCCAGATGGAGAAGGATCAAACGGAGAATACAACGCTAGGTGGTGATGGGATTCCGAGTAATGGTGTAAATTTAGGTAATATCTTTGAACCGGTGTCATATGCATCAAAGGTTTCATCAGTTAAACCGAAAAGCAAGATTAACTTTAGATATCTTGAGGGGACGGATCAGATGGAGGATGTGGATGTTATGATTCCCATGGATTCGGTAAGGCAAGTGCAAGACAGGTTTGCCAATGTATTATTCGGTTACTTCCTGGGCAAAAGGCTAGCATTTCCCGTAGTCGATTATTATGTTAGCAATAAGTGGAATAAATATGGTATTCAAAAGTGCATGATGAACGGCAAAGGATTTTTCTTTTTTAAATTCAATACTAAGGAAGGCATGGAACAAGTGCTTCAAGATGGGCCATGGTTGATTAGGAACATTCCAATTTTTCTTAAAAACTGGTCTCCGAACACTGAGTTGAAGAAGGATGAGCTGAAGAAAATTCCGGTATGGGTCAAAATGCATGACGTTCCGCTTGCTGTATACACGGAAGATGGGTTGAGCCTAATTGCATCAAAGATAGGGGATCCAAAAGTGCTTGATAATGAAACGTCTAAGATGTGTGAAGATTCATGGGGTCGTAGTGGATATGCCAGAGCCATTATTGAACTGAATGCTGATAATGATTTGAAAGATGCTATAAGTGTGGCTATTCCGAATGTAGAAGAAGGTGGATTCCTTAAAAGTACCATAAAGGTGGAATATGAGTGGAAACCTCCAAGGTGCCCAACATGTTTGGTGTTTGGTCATAGTAATGATACTTGCCCATTAAAAGTGAGTGAACCAGTTCAAGTGGATGAGAAAGACAAACAAAAGGTTGATGAGCAAGGGTTCAGGGAAGGTAATAAGAGAAAGAAAGGGAAAAGGCAGCCGTTCCAGGTTAGAGATAGACAGAAGTTCATTTATAAGCCCAAAGTGATATTGGATCAGCATGAGAAGTATAAGGCGAGCACGTCAAATGCTCCACCAGTCAATTTAAAAAACAAGTTTAGTGCCCTTAGCACTAATGAATCTGAAGGGGAGTATGACCAAGATGAGGTGCGATTTGAAGAAGAGAATGAAACTGGTCAATTTATGGACAACAAGCAGAATGGATCCGCAAATAATACAGGTGCAAGCACACCTGCTGATGAGGTGATTAATGGTTAGTCTAGCGTGTTGGAATATAAGGGGTCTGAACCGAACCCTTAAACAAAATGAGGTTCGAAAGATTATTAAAGATCAAGGTCTCAAAGTGTTTGCGGTGCTTGAATCACATGTGCAACCTGATAAGCTAGAGCATGTGTGTAAGAAGGTGTTCAGGAGTTGGGAGTGGACGTCTAATGGGAGTCAATCTAGTAAAGGAACCAGAATTATCATCGGATGGGATACGGATACTGTGGACGTGATGGTTTTAAATGCTACGAGTCAGCTTATAAATACTAAAATGGTGGTAAAGGAGACTAACACGGCTGTGTATGGTACGTTTGTTTATGCCAGCAATTGTTATCAGGATCGAAGAAATTTGTGGGAGGATTTAAGTTTGCATAAAAATATGGTTAAGAATAGTCCGTGGGTTGTTCTTGGTGACTTTAACTCTACCCTCAATATAGAGGATAGTAGTATGGGGTCTTCTATTATTAATATAGCCATGAGGGATTTTAAGGAATGTGTTCAGAATTGTGAAATTTTTGATGTCAATGCTTCGGGTTTACAATTTACGTGGAATCAAAGTCCGAAGAATGGGGTTGGAGTTCGTAAGAAATTAGATAGAATTATGGCTAATGTGCACTTTATTGATCTTTTTGTTAATGCTCATGCGTCCTTTCTTCCGTATGGAGTGTCGGATCACTGCCCGTGTATTCTCAAGGTTCATGACAACATCAACCAAAAGCCCAAGCCTTTCAAGTTTCCAAATTTTCTGGTGCACAAGAAAGAGTTTTTACAGCAGGTCAAGGAGGGTTGGGATATGCCAGTCAATGGTGTTCCGATTTTTAAAGTGGTAAAGAAGCTTAGGAATATCAAGCCTTATATGAGACGTCTTTTGTTGAGGCAAGGGAATATTCATAAAAAGGTCGTTAAGCTGAAGGAGGATTTGGATAAAATTCAGACTTCTTTAGATAAGGACCCATGTAATGTTAATATCCGAGAGGAAGAAGCAGTCTGTTTAAAGCTATATCAAGAGGCCATGCTTGATGAGGAGCGATTCCTAAAACAGAAGGCAAAACAGAAATGGTTGGAGGTGGGAGACGCCAATACGGGTTACTTTCATAACGCCATTAAATGCAGGAATCATATTAATAAAAAACATTTTATTAAAGATACTAAGGGCAATTCTTATGAAGGAAATCAGGTGGCTAATGCTCTAGTTGAACATTTTAAGTCTTTTTTGGGTAGCGAAGGTGATGTTACTAAGAAGACGTCGCCGGATATTTTTTCTAGGAAGCTTCCTAGAGAGGTGGCGGATAGTATGGTCCGGGTAGTCACAAAAGAAGAAATTAAAGATGCCATTTTCTCTATAAATGGGAATAAAGCTCCAGGACCGGATGGGTATACGTCAGCGTTTTTTAAAGGAGCTTGGTCGATAGTTGGGGAGGATGTTACTAAAGCTATAGAAGATTTCTTTGTCTCGGGGAGAATGTTACAAGAAATTAATCATACGTTCATTGCCTTAATCCCAAAGGTTAGCACTCCTTCTACTGTAACGGATTTTCGGCCTATAGCTTGTTGTAATGTTATTTACAAGGCTATTAGTAAGATTATTACTAATAGACTGTTAGAGGGGTTGCAATCGATCATCAGTGGGAACCAATCGGCCTTTGTCCCGGGGAGAAGAATCTCGGATAATATCCTTATTACGCAGGAGTTAATGCATAACTATCACCGTAGAGCGGGTCCGCCCAGGTGTGCTTTTAAGGTTGATATACAAAAAGCATATGATACGGTTCATTGGGGGTTTCTTGAGGATATTTTGCATGGTTTCGGGTTTCATAATACAATGATTCACTGGATTATGACATGTGTAACTTCAGCTTCGTTTTCTTTAAGTATCAATGGGCACATCCATGGTTATTTTAAAGGAAAACGGGGCCTTAGACAGGGGGATCCGATGTCTCCATTTCTTTTCACTATGGTTATGGAAGTTCTTACGTTAACTCTTCAAAATTCGGTTGATGAAAGTAATTTATTCAGGTTTCATAACAAGTGTCAAAGACAAAAGATTATTAATTTGTGCTTTGCTGATGATCTTCTTCTATTTGCGAGAGGGGAGGTTAATTCAGCGAAAGTTATTATGGAATCTCTGAATGTGTTTAGAGACATTTCAGGCCTCGTCCCAAGTATCTCTAAAAGCTCAGCGTTTTTTTGTAACGTCTCGGATGGGGTTAAAAATAGAATTTTGCAGTTTATTCCTTTCGAAGAAGGTAAGCTGCCCATTAAATACTTGGGAGTGCCGTTGCTAGCATCGAGACTAATGAAGAAGGATTGCAAGGTTCTTGTTGAAAGAGTGAATAATAAAATCACTAACTGGAAAAACAAGTTCTTGTCTTTTGCAGGTAGACTACAATTAATCAGATCGGTGCTGTCATCTATTCATGTTTACTGGGCGTCGGTTTTTGTTCTTCCGGCTGCCATCATGAAAGAGCTTGAAACGAAAATGAAGTGGTTCCTGTGGGGTCGAGGTTTGGTATCTAAAGGCAAGGCAAAAGTTGCTTGGAAGGAAGTTTGTTTACCACGTAATGAAGGGGGGTTGGGTATTAAGCGGGTGGCTGATGTAAACCATTCGCTGATTACCTATCACCTTTATAGTCTTATTTCGCGAAGGGATTCTATTTGGACTAAGTGGGTGCTTGATAACAGACTAAAACAACGGAGTCTTTGGGATGTTCCGCTGAAGTATAGTGCTCCGTGGGGTTGGAAAAAGCTTCTCAGGTGTAGGGAGAAGGTGAGGCACTTGTTCTGGACTAAAGTGGGTAACGGCAAGAGTACGTTTTTATGGCATGACAAATGGTCTGATGATTCGCCGCTGGGAACCATGGTAACTCCGAGACATATGTCTCAGCATGGCTTTACTATAGCTTCAAAGTTGGCGGATGTTGTTCAAGATGGTACTTGGAGATGGCCTGATGAGTGGAGGACTGTATACCCTTCTTTATTCCAGCTTTCAGCGGTCGAGCTAAACCTGAATCGGGAAGATGTTGTTATGATTAGGAAATCGGATGGGATTCTAGATGAGTACTCTACCAAAGAAATATGGGAGGCAATCAGATCTAGAGGTTCCGAGGTAGCTTGGGTGGATGTTGTTTGGTCAGCTTTTAATATACCAAAACATTCATTCCTTTGCTGGTTGATTTTCAAAAAGAAATTATGGACTCAAGACCGAATGTTAAACTGGAATCACAACATTACTCGATCAATGAACATGATTTGCTGCTTACTTTGTTATAATGGGGTAGATTCTCATGAACATTTGTTCTTCGAATGCAAGTATTCTAGTAAAGTGTGGTCCGCTATTAAAGAGAAAGGGGGCATGCAGTCTCTTTCGGAAAAGTGGGAAGACATCAGCCAATGGATGGTCCCGAAAGCGAGATCCAAGTCGGTTTATATGGTAACGAATAAATTGCTTATCTCGGCTACGGCGTATTATGTTTGGCAGGAGCGTAACACCAGATTCTTTAAAAACCAGCTTCGTCCACCGGAACAACTTATAGAGTTCATACTTCAAAATGTGAGAATGAAGCTGATGTCGTTCAAGTTTAAAAGGAGTGCTCGAGTTCAGGCGTTCTTAGAAGACTGGAAGCTGGAAGAAGTTGATAGGTTTGGAAATGACTAGGGTCTAGTTTGGTTTGCTACTAGTTGTTTTGCTTTTGGCTGTTTTCTTGTTTACTTATATGTGGCATGTCACATATAAGAATTAGGGGGCATTTCGGCTTCTCTACTTGTACTGTTCAATTTTGTTTATAATAGAATCACCGGGGTAACCCTTTACCCAAAAAAAAAAAAAAAAAAAAAAGGTGATTGTGAGAGACGTATGTAGTCAAGAAGGGATTTGTTGCTCTTATTCATTGAGAGTAAGATGTCTAAGGCCTGCTAAAGTTAAATCAACAGAGAGTGATCACTCTATGTCTCTGGATTTGACATGACATCTGTAACGAAAGGATAAATGATAGATTCACCTAAATCATGTTCAAGTAAGGGACTTGAAGGGGATGATGTATTTTTTTGGGTAAAGGGTTACCCCGGTGATTCTATTATAGACAACCGCCAAATAAGTACAAGTAGTGAGGATGAGTTCCCCACTAGTTCATATACAGGACATGCCCCATATATGTAAGCAAAAAAGCAAACAAACCAAGTTACCACCTCAATCTAGCCTACTACAATCATGATAATGACTAACTAGTAGACAAACGAAAAAAATCAAACAAACGACGTCAACCGCCATCGTCAAAAATGAAATTGCTACCAACCGGCAGCCCCTTAGCATGAAACAGAAGCCACCTATCCATTGGACAACTTTATGTGAGAGGTGCTTGCCCCTGTACTGGAAGACGTAGGATGTGTACCCGATGTCATAAACTCATTCATTTCATCATATACAACCTCTACCTCGTCATCGTCAGACTCCTCATTTAGCTCACGTCCCCCTTTATATCTCCCCTGGAAGGAACCCCCGTTCCCCCCAACAAACCCAAGAGCACTAAACGAATTGTGTGTTTGAACCTTGGACGAACTAGTGCACCGCGCATTCACGTAGGAAGAACTCACTGCCTTTTTCTTTGTATCCACAGGTCTATATTCAAACTTGGGCTTTTGATTGTTAACTTGAAAACCGCTCTTCTTTACATTCTTCTTTGTCTTGACTTCCGTATAACCATCCTCATCTACTTTCGGACTGTTTGTAGGAGGTTTCACTGTCGATCGAATGCATTTTGGACACTCCTCAGAATCATGCCCAAATACACAACAGTGGGCACATCTCGGGGGTTTCCATTCATATTCCACACGAATAGTCTCATTGTAATTGAATGGGACATACAATCATAAGTATTAAGGGTAGTAAACCGTAGTTAGGCGTCATTTACTGCTTGCATCAATCTTCTATGTATCTTGTGCAAGTGGGAGATTGTTGGATTCGGTATGCCCAAGACACATATTAAATTATGATCCAAGTCGAGTCATACCCAAATACAAGCTAGACAAACACTTATAATATTTATTTATGATATGATCATACAAATAAATATTAACACTTGGAATATTTAGAAATTGGTTTTCTAAATAATTGCACTTGACAAACAAATAAATTATATGGATAATTTATTTTGAGAGAAATTTTTATTTTGTTATTTAATGGGTTAAAGAACATAATAAAAAGTTGTATAAGTCTTATAACATATGATGTTATAATTTTATAAAAGTTGTAAAATTAATCAAGACTTAAAATTATAAAAGAAAGATTTGAATTTTTTTTATAAAAATACATGTGGGCCGCCCCCACCCTCCATGCTCTTCCCAAGTTCCTTTGGTCCAATGAGAATCCATGCACTTTGCATGGTTAGAGGCTCTCTCATTGGGTGAATTGGGTGCCACTTTCTCTCACCTTCTTTAAGATAATTTTTGTATGACAAAAATGTTTGGAGATGAACTTGAAAATTGATTAAAAACTCTCTCTAATTTTCTTTTTTTTTTGGGTAAAGGGGTACCCCGGTGATTTTATATATTCACAAACGCATAAAACAAGTAGAGAGGGGACATCCTCACTAGTTCACTCAAGAGACATGCCTCAAGAGCGTAAACCAAAAACAAACCATCAGAAACAAAACAACGACTAGACTAACATCTAGAAACAAAACAAAAGACACAAAACGAGTTAATCAGCCCCCATCGTCTTTCGTAGCGTCTTCATCAATCTCCCATTTCCCAAGCAAACGCCTGACATTCGCACAAGGTTTGAACTTCACTCCCATCAATTTGTATCGAACTGTCTTTAGGATTATGTTACATATGGACTCCGGTGGACGCGTTTGATTTTTAAAGAGTCTAGCATTACGCTCTTGCCAAATAATGTATGATGTCGCACCTACAAGCACACGAGCCACATAGTTGGCTGCCGTCTTCGAGTGACTTCTCGCCATCAACCAATTGACAATCGAAGCCCATTTAGGCTCTACATCAACCATATCAGCCTTGACACGGACCGAGTTCCACACCTGAGAAGAGAATTTACATTCAAAAAAGAGATGGTCATGAGAATCGACATCCGCATAGCATAAGAGACAACACATCATATTCATGTTCTTCCTCCTAGCTAAGTCCCACTTTAAGATTTTATCTTGCGTCAAAAGTTTCCGTCGCATAATCAGCCACACCAAAAAAGCGTGCCTAGGAATACATTGAGGAAACCAAACAATAGTAGCCCAATCAACTTCCTGCTCTCTAATCCGTAGCGTATTCCAAACCGTAAAAGAAGAGTGATCAAGCATGTTATCGCCATCCTTCCAAAGCAACCGATCCAGCTTATTTTGATCCGGACAAAGATGATCCAGCTGATTAAGAACCGGAAATAAATCCCTCCAAGTAGCCGGCCATGCCCAAGAATCATCTCTATAAACATCCGCAACCATTGCATCCAACCGAAACCCTGCACTAGTGATAACCCTAGGCGATAATACGCGTGAAAGAGGACCAAGATGGCACCAAGAATCATACCAGGCTGAAATAGTAGTGCCAGCGCCCAAAGAAGACCATATATGCTCCTTAACCAGCGGTCGCAGTTGAATGATTTTCCTCCAACTCCAACTGCAATTAGAAGTTTCCTTGCAAACCCAGAAGCTCCGATCTTTAAAACGATACGAATAAATCCATTGCACCCACAAAGACTCTCTCTTCTTAAGAATACTCCATATATGAGAAACCATGAGTGCCTTATTAACATCTCTGACCCGACGAATCCCAAGACCACCTTCATATTTAGGCACACAAATAGCTTTCCATGAAACTTTCGCTTTCCCTCTATGAAAAGATCCCTCCTGAGCCCATAAGAAGTTCCTCATTCTCGCTTCTAGGTCATTTAAAATCCGAGCGGGTAAAATAAAAGCCGAAGCCCAGTAAACGTGCATAGACGACAAGACCGATAAAATTAGCTGTAGCCTGCCCGCGAATGATAAAAGCTTGTTTTTCCAATTCATAATCCTTTGATCCAAACGTTCAAGAAGAACACTACAATCTTTTACTCGAAGTCTCGAAGAAATAAGGGGTACCCCTAAGTATTTGACAGGTAACAGACCCTCCTCAAACGGCAGGATATCCAAGATAGCATCTTTGACATAAGATGAGACATTACAAAAGAAAGTTGTGCTTTTCTGGATGCTAGGTACCGAACATCACCCCGAGCAAATAAAAACAAGTCGTCTGCAAAACAGAGATTTATAATATTTTGCTTTTCACATTTGTTATGAAATCTAAACGAAGAATCCAACTGAGCAGCCTGTTGCAAAATGCATGTCAATATTTCCATAACAAGCGTGAATAAATATGGGGATAAAGGGTCACCCTGTCTTAAGCCTCGTTTTCCTTTGAAATAACCATGAACTTCCCCATTAACACAAATCGAATAGGTAGGAGTGGAAACACATGTCATAATCCAATCTATCATTTTTGAATGAAAACCAAACCCAATAAGGACATGCTTGAGAAAACTCCAGTCAACTGTATCATAAGCTTTCTGGATATCGACTTTAAAAGCACATCTCGGAGGACCATTATTCCTATGATAATTATGCATCAATTCTTGCGTAAGCAAGATGTTATCTGAAATTTTCCTTCCTGGAACGAAAGTGGATTGGTTAATACTGACAATCTATTTCAGGTAATTCTTTATACGGTCCGCAATAATTTTACTAATGCACTTGTAAAAAACATTACAACATGCAATAGGACGATAATCCGTGACAGTCGACGGAGTAGGCTTCTTTGGAATAAGAACAATTAACGTGTTATTGAGCTCCCTAAGAAGCTTACCAGCCCTGAAAAAATCAATGATGGCATTCGACACATCCTGGCCAATAATTTGCCACGCATGCTTGTAAAACGCAACCGTGTATCCATCCGGGCCCGGAGCTTTATCGTTACCAATGGAAAACATAGCCAACTTAACCTCTTCACTAGTAACCGGGCGAGTCATATGATTAGCATCTTCAATACAAATCCTTTTAGCAAAAAGATCATGAGTAGGATGCAAACTATTATTATCTTCCAGACCAAGAAAATTCTCATAATGATGGACTAGAGCCTTTGAAACCTCTTCTCCCTGAAATAAAACTCCATGAGAGTTAGAAATAGCCTCAATACGGGTCATGTGGTTCCTACTTTTCAGCGAAGCATGGAAAAACTTTGTATTAGCATCACCGGCACATAACCAATCCACCTTTGATTTCTGTTTCAGAAACCGTTCCTCATCTAAACAAGCGACCTGAAGATCAGCTGTAAGTTTAGCTTCCTGGATTCGAAGGTCCGCATTAATATCAATTTCAAGCTGAATCGCATCCAAATCCCGACGAATGGTTTCAACTTTCTTGTGCAAATTCCCTTGTTGATACAATAAACCTCGAAGAGGCGACTTTAACAACCTGAGTTTTTTCACCACTTGAAATTGAAGGACACCATCAATTTGAGTATCCCACACACGCTTTACAATCTCCATAAAACCCGGCTTAATGTCACACCCCGACCACGTGGAACATACAAAACGTGGCGGAAACGCCGGGGAGTGTTGTAACAGAATTAATCGTTTCAAATCCATGGCAATTAAAGTTTCGTTTTATTAATCAAACATGAGAGTTTACATTGTTTAAACAAGAAATAAAGAGTACATAACATAAATTAACTAGTTCTTGTCTCGTTTTAAGTTACTAAGGCACAGGTCCGCCTAAGTATGTCTTGATAAGTCCTATGCATCATCTCCTGAAAACACATGTGAAAATAGGTACGTCAGCATAAAAATGCCTGTGAGATACATAGGTTTTGTGAAAATAGGATTCATGACTTATGTTTGAGAAAATGTTTAGTCATGAACCTTGTAATTTGCTTTGTCTTGTAAATCATTTGAAAAACGATAAGATCAGATGATATGTATAAATAAATGTAAGGTTAAATGAATAACCATGTAAAATGTGTTTGTATAAGATAAGTTGTTTATAAATCAATGTCTTGTGAAAAGTATGTTATTTGTATAAAATGTTCTATGTCTCAAACTGAAATGATTCAAATAACGCTACGATATGTAATACCATACAAACACTTATATATAGGAAGTACCAGCGGCGTATCCACCATGCTTGTATCATATTACACACGCCTCGTTACTTAATCACTTACTCAAACCAAACTACTAAAGTAAAATGTTCATGTCTAATGTAAATCATGTAATATGTAACCAAAATGTAAGCATGTGATGAATAACAAATGTACTAAGTATGCTACAATAGACATACGTAGCATGTGACCTGTACTAAGTATGCAACAATAGACATACGTAGCATGTGACCTGTACTAAGTATGCAACAATAGACATACGTAGCATGAAATGTAATGTAAAACGATGTACTAAGTAATGCACACAATGGGCACACCTAGCATGAAATGTAATGTAAAACGATGTACTAAGTAATGCACACAATGGGCACACCTAGCATGAAATGTAATGTAAAACGATGTACTAAGTAATGCACACAATGGGCACACCTAGCATGAAATGTAATGAAATCATGTACTATAATGTACTAACGAACATAGCAGGTATATGATGTGAAAACAGGAAAGTAACAAGTAGGCACATGTGTTCCACCCCAAAACAGTTTGGAAAACAGTAAAAGAGGGGTCTATGTACTCACTTGAGATTGCTTAGTAGTCCTTGAGTAACAACCAAACAATGCTAGAGCTAAAGAAAATAGTACTTTTACTCATACTTGGAACGAGCCCGGACATGGAATCATACTCAAACCATCTTCCGTATAACAGCCATGGAGGTTCTCTGGGCGAATAGGGCGAATTGGGTGTTCCTGTGAAATCAGTCCTCCTTTCAATTCAATCCTGGTTCTGATCGATCTTGCTTAGCATCTAGGGAGTACCTGATTACGCTCCTTAGTTTCTAATTGATTGAAATCAGCCTAGGGTTTTTGCGAGTATAGGATTTCTGTCTATTTCGTTCGTTCGACTAAGCTATTGATTTCTGGTTTCGAGTTTAGGGTTCCAGTTTTTCTATTTCATTAATTGATTGCTTTCAGTTGTTGAGTTTAGGTTTCCGATTGGCTTCTGGTTGGGTTTTGATCGAATTCAGCTTGACGACGGCTAGGGTTTTGATTGATTTCAATTGGTGAGTTCGGCTAGGGTTTGTCACGGCTGCCTTTGTTTCAGCCGGCATAACTTTTACCGAATTTCTCTTGACGGCTGCTAGGGTTTGTCAATATTGGAATGGATGAACTTAACAGTTCTGGTGGAAACCAACAGGATATTCGTGGGAAGCCACGATTATCGTTTGAAGAAATTGCTGCACGGTTTCTTGATGTTGATGGGAACAATTTGCAGCCAAAGCGTGGTGTAACGATTGGAACACAAAATGACCCTAAGTCTTCAAACATCAGCGATGATCTCACCAAGGTCACAGTTCCGGTTCGTTTGGAAAAACGGGATGTCGAAAAGTCAGACAACTTTTGGGATTACCCTAGCAAGTATACGCCACAATCAGACCTATTTGGTGAATCTTTTTCGGCAGACAAGAGGAAACAAACAGGTTCTGGTTCTGGTTCTGCGGAACAATTATCCTTTGCGAATGTTGTGAAGGATTCTAAAGAGAAGGTTAAGGTAAACTTTAGGGTGATGGAATCGAATGAGGCTGTTGACGGAGCTGATGTTGTCATTCCACTGTCTTCAGTTAAACAAGTCACTGACAGGTATGCGAACACTTTGTATGGTTATTTTCTGGGTAAACGGCTGGCATTTCCTGTTGTTGATTTCTTTGCAAAGAACAATTGGGCAAAATATGGTTTGTCAAGAATTATGATGAATGCACACGGGTTCTTCTTCTTTAAGTTCAAAACGAAAGAAGGGATGGATCAAATGTTAGAGGATGGTCCGTGGATGATAAGAAATGTCCCAATAATTTTGAAAGCATGGTCGGCCTCTATCAAGTTGGAAAAAGAGGATTTAAAAGCTATTCCGGTTTGGGTCAAGATGCATGATGTGCCGTTAGCGGCATTTACTGAGGATGGGCTTAGTTTACTTGCATCTAAGATTGGGGTGCCTGTGATGTTAGATTCGTATACGGCCACAATGTGTGCGGAATCTTGGGGAAGAAGCAGCTATGCTAGAGCTCTTATTGAAGTTCAGGCAGGGGTTGATTTAAAGAAGAGTGTTACTGTTGCAATCCCATCTTTGGAGGGTCTTACTCATTCAATGGTGGAGGTTAAAATTGAGTATGATTGGGAGCCTTTAAGATGTTCATCTTGTTGTGTTTTCGGTCATGAGGACAGCTCGTGTCCTAAGAACCCTCAGGTAAATTTGATTGGGGATACTGAGAAGAAGAAAAATGATGACTTTCAGGTCGTAGGTGCCAAAAAGAAGAAACCGAATAATCAAGGGCTTCATATAAAAAATCAGAAGCCTAAGTTAGTCTACAGGCCAGTTGTCAAACCTAAACCGAAATCGTCTATGTCGAACCCGATGATTAATCAGGTCTCAACATCGAACTCATTTGGTATTCTAAATGATGAAGACGGCAATCATGGAGGTACCACTGTGGGGCAAATAGAGAAGAAGGAGAAACAGTCGAGTGACAGGCAGGATTCGGATGAAGAGGAGGTCGTTGAAGTCTACAATGAAACTAGTGATTTTATGACATCGGGTACTCATCCTTTTTCTTCGAAAGTAGGGGCAAGCACCTCTTCCACAAAATTCTCAAATGGATAGGCTATTGTTGGTTCGTTTGAAGGGGTTGTCGGTTTGTGGCAACTTTATATTTGATGATGGCGGTTGAGGATTTTGTTTTTGTTTTTGCATTGTTTTGTCTACTAGATCTCTCTCTTGATGTATAGTAGGCTAGGTTATGGGGTGTCATAGATACTTTGTTTTGCTTTGTTATACATATATGGGGCATGTCCTATATATGAACTAGTGTGGAACACATACTCACTACTTGTACTTATTTGTGGTTAAATTTTAATAGAATCACCGGGGTAACCCTTTACCCAAAAAAAAAAAAAAAAAACCAAACAATGCTAGAGATCGCGGATATCAAACGGCACGAAGGGTCCCCGAATGCTAATCTCGATTCAAGAATCTCAGGTATGAAACAATGGTTTCAACTTAGAGTTTCTCAAATCAAAATTCTAGTGGTTTTGAAGCAATGGGGGGTGGGGTATTTATAGTTTTCGGGTAACCGTTAAGATCGTTTCAAGGAAACCGTGCTCGAATCCTACCCGTACATGTGTTGCAAAGTTGTGGTGACTAAAAATGGGTTCTTATCAGCTGACTAGACAAGTGTGAGTGTGTGGTTGAGGATTAAACAGCTGCAATCTGATGTTAAATACACTTAATCTGGTCTGGTTAGGCAGTCGCGTAGCGCTACTGCAAAGGCATTAGGCAGTCGCGCTACGCTAGCACCCCCTGTTTCAGAAATGTTTCAAAAGTGGCAGAAATGGTCCCTGCACGTGTTTAAGGCCTTTTTCGATGCGTTTGAACCCCGTTAACCTCATTTCAAGGCTCTAAAATGAAGTTAAAGTATAGGGAACTCAAAACATGCTCAAAAATATGTCGGATGATGGTTCGTTTGGTCGTACGATCGCGATGTTCGCTTAATTACGACGGAATGCGCACAAGTGTGAAAAACGATCCAAAATGCGCGACGAATGGATTTTTCTTATGCCGAACACTAAAATAAAATGTTTTAGTGCTTACATAAATTTTTGGATGTCCGGATGTATTCAGAACGTAAGTTATGCGCGAAAATGCAAACTTGTGCACTTTTTGACACTTTTAGTCCCTGAATGACCCAAAAGTTTATTTTAGCACACCGAACCTCTCAAAGCCTATTTCTAAGCTATGTAAAGGATATTTAGGGTATGTTTAACCTATGGTCATGTTTTGGAATGTCGGTTACAGTTCAAATTGGCATACTTTCGCAGTTTGTCAACTTTAGTCCCTGTAAGCGATTTAACTTGATTTTGCCATACCAAAGCCTTCAAAACTTATTTCTAAGTTAAGTAAAGGTTATTTAAGGTATGTTAAGCCTATTTCACTATTCCGGAGTGTTCGTTGCATTAAACTGGTTATATTTACGCATCAGTGCGTGTATAACCTTCCAGAAAGCGATTTAGAGCTTGAAATCGAACAAGAGTTGATATGTGCAATCGATACACATATTTTTACAAATCCCAAGTATGAAATACAATATTTCATTGGTTTGGCATTTGTTTGATGGTTGAAGTGACACAGGTGTCACAGTCTCCCCTACTTTAGGAAATTTCGTCCCGAAATTCATTCGTAGGAGTCTATTTGTGACCTTGTGTTAAATAACCATCAAAGATAAGCAAGGCATAATCCTGTTATTTCTCTTTAACGGACATTTTTCAAAAATGAAAAATGAACGGAGTTATTTTCAACAGGCATTCTTTAGAAATGAAAATGAACGAAATGAGTCTTTTTCCACCACTTCTTCAGAACCGAAAATGAACGAAATGAGTCATTTTCCACCACTTCTTCAGAACCGAAAATGAACGAAATGAGTCATTTTCCACAACTTCTTCAGAACCGAAAATGAACGAAATGAGTCATTTTCCACCACTTCTTCAGAACCGAAAATGAACGAAATGAGTCATTTTCCACCACTTCTTCAGAACCGAAAATGAACGAAATGAGTCATTTTCCACCACTTCTTCAGAACCGAAAATGAACGAAATGAGTCATTTTCCACCACTTCTTCAGAACCGAAAATGAACGAAATGGGTCATTTTCCACCACTTCTTCAGAACCGAAAATGAACGGAACGAACTCTGGACACATGACAAAACTCGCTGTGGTTTCCGTGCACTGAATTTCATAATTATGTATGCATCCATAATTACGCAATTCCTTGCATAGTCCGCACAATTTGTCTTGAAATGTTTGTGGGGAGGATAATCAAACCTGTGATGAGTGTGACTAGACTACCATAGGGTCCTTTTAATTAGATCGACAAAGGATCCTTTTAATTAGGCCACCAAGGAGTCCTTTCAGCTATATCATCACATGATATTCCTAACCAGATTTTTGGATCAATCTGTTTACCTAGACCACTCAGGGGTCTAATTATGGAATGGTACAATATAATCCAAGGGTCTTTACTATTACGTACAAGCCCATTGAGGATTTAATATAGCACCTTTGGATATCCTACTATGAATCCCTTATACGAAGATATGGAAGATTCTACGAGGATTTGGATAACAAAAACTTGGATTACACAAAAACATAAAAGGAAACACATAAGCACATAATCACATAGTTGTTTAACTTGGTTATTAATTTGTTATCTTTGGACGCGGATACTTAAAGCACACCAGGAATCCAATTCGTGGATTTCATTTGGCACTTTAATCATTTCAAGAATCCATCCATGAAGATAGGATGATCTACCAAAAATTCGATTTTCGTTTTCAGGAAAACGCAATGTTCGAATTAAGGTACACAATAATTTAGGACATACGGAAATACCCTTAGGTACCCTATTAAGAATTTATAGTGGTACTTGGGGTATTCGTACAGAATTATAACTTGCACCTTGTACTTCGTTTCTTTGCAAGAGACGGGTACTTAGGATCTTTGTGGAAAACGCAAGAGATTGTAAAATGGAAGAATTTTGGGGGTAGTTTGCTTTTCAAGGAATACGATTCCTTGATTGTCGGTATTGTAGGGGATATGTTGTTTATGCATACAACCACATAAATACATTGTAATGTAAATAAAAGATTTATTTATAAACAATGTTAACAACTGTTTCATGGACCTTGACAACAAAAGAAAATAATACATAAGATGTGATTATTTCTAAAGAGTGTTGTCTTCTAGTCGGTCAGATGCTCATCTCTGTGCTGGATTAGCATTAGCACGCTTTGGGCAATTTCTTCGGAAATGTCCCATCTCGCCACACTTGTAGCAAGAACTTGGTGGAAAGCGAGCTCGAGCAGGTTTGTTGTCAGCTTGATTTGGTGCAACTGCTGCTACGCAAACTTTTGCTGTATGACCTTTACGTCCACAAATTTGGCATTCGCGGCACTTCACATTAACATGATGATAAAGGTTACATCGGTTGCACAAAGGTGAAGTTCCATTGTATGGCTTCCTAGCACGGGGTTGAGCTGGTTGTTTGGGGACGGCTTGACCATTGTGAGCAACCATGGCGAAGTTCTGAGAAGCCTTTTGCTTCTTTGACCGCTCAAGGGATCCAGTCTGTTCATCCATGGTCTTTGATTCCTCGATCGGTTTCTTGTCACCCTTTCGGAAAAGCTTACGTTTCCTGATCTGAGATTCAGTCAACGTTGCAGATAGCTCAATGCCCTGCCTAACCGTAGTGGGGTTACTACCGGTAACAATGTCTTGAACTGAGTCAGGGAGACCATCAATGTATTTTTCGATCGCCTTATCCAAAGGCGTAACCATGGTAGGGCACAACAGGCTCAGCTCCTCATATCGATCAGTGTAGGCTCGATGTTCACCGCTGTCTTGCTTAAGATCGTCGAATTCCCTTTCCAAGGCCCTGATCTCGTGACGAGGACAGAATTCCTTCATCATCAGTGCTCTAAGTTCTTCCCATGTTTGAGCCAGTGCTACATCGGCACCCCTATCTCTCACCACACCGTTCCACCACGTCAAAGCTCGTTTCTCAAAGACACTAGATGCGAAATCTACCTTTCGCTCGTTTGGACATTGAACATGCCTGAAAGTGCTTTCTAGACTCTCAAACCATTGCAGAAGTGCAGTCGCTCCTTGAGACCCAGAAAACTTTGATGGCTTGGCCGAGTTGAACGTCTTGAAGCTGCAGAGAGCATTATTGTTGTTGATAGCTTGGTGACATTGGGCAACGATGGTCGGAATTGCAGCAGTTATTTGCTGTGTAATGACAGCTGCCAGATCGTCAATAGATACCGGATTTTCGCGTCGTGGAGGCATTCTAAAAGAGGAAACAAGAGAGAAAACAAATGAAATGGCAGTGGGTAAGAATAGGATGTTACAATTACCGACCAAAATCACGGGTGATGGTCATTTGTTTGAACCATGAAGCAAACAAACGACACACAAAGGCTGAATCAAAGCAAATAGGTCCTCATAATGTATCGCGAAGACATGCTCGCCTATAAGTGAACACTTATCCCAAGAATTCCCAGGTAAGCACAACTGGTCTCGCGTCTGATGAGATGTATACGAAGTGCTTGCCTAGACAGAAAACCCAGAATACAGGCATTCACCCTTCCAGTTTGCACGTGTTCACATTATTTAAAACCCAAAACCTTGACGAGATTTTGAAAACTCAAAGGGGTTCAAAACCATATAACAGAGGGTTCAAAACCTTACAATAGAGGGTTCAAAACCTAGTAATCAATCATCCTAGAACAGATGATTAGTTTTCAAAGCGGTTTCGAAATTTATGTTCTTGTTGTGGTAGTCGCCTAAGGATAGGTGACGGTATTGTTTTATGACTAAACGCAAGTAAACTCGCGTTAGGGTCCTAGAAAGGTTATAGACTAGGTCAAAGTATTACTAATAACCTAATTCCCTATAACCATTGGCTCTGATACCATCTTTTCTGTCACACCCCGACCACGTGGAACATACAAAACGTGGCGGAAACGTCGGGGAGTGTTGTAACAGAATTAATCGTTTCAAATCCATGGCAATTAAAGTTTCGTTTTATTAATCAAACATGAGAGTTTACATTGTTTAAACAAGAAATAAAGAGTACATAACATAAATTAACTAGTTCTTGTCTCGTTTTAAGTTACTAAGGCACAGGTCCGCCTAAGTATGTCTTGATAAGTCCTATGCATCATCTCCTGAAAACACATGTGAAAATAGGTACGTCAGCATAAAAATGCTTGTGAGATACATAGGTTTTGTGAAAATAGGATTCATGACTTATGTTTGAGAAAATGTTTAGTCATGAACCTTGTAATTTGCTTTGTCTTGTAAATCATTTGAAAAACGATAAGATCAGATGATATGTATAAATAAATGTAAGGTTAAATGAATAACCATGTAAAATGTGTTTGTATAAGATAAGTTGTTTATAAATCAATGTCTTGTGAAAAGTATGTTATTTGTATAAAATGTTCTATGTCTCAAACTGAAATGATTCAAATAACGCTACGATATGTAATACCATACAAACACTTATATATAGGAGGTACCAGCGGCGTATCCACCATGCTTGTATCATATTACACACGCCTCGTTACTTAATCACTTACTCAAACCAAACTACTAAAGTAAAATGTTCATGTCTAATGTAAATCATGTAATATGTAACCAAAATGTAAGCATGTGATGAATAATAAATGTACTAAGTATGCTACAATAGACATACGTAGCATGTGACCTGTACTAAGTATGCAACAATAGACATACGTAGCATGTGACCTGTACTAAGTATGCAACAATAGACATACGTAGCATGAAATGTAATGTAAAACGATGTACTAAGTAATGCACACAATGGGCACACCTAGCATGAAATGTAATGTAAAACGATGTACTAAGTAATGCACACAATGGGCACACCTAGCATGAAATGTAATGAAATCATGTACTATAATGTACTAACGAACATAGCAGGTATATGATGTGAAAACAGGAAAGTAACAAGTAGGCACATGTGTTCCACCCCAAAACAGTTTGGAAAACAGTAAAAGAGGGGTCTATGTACTCACTTGAGATTGCTTAGTAGTCCTTGAGTAACAACCAAACAATGCTAGAGATCGCGGATATCAAACGGCACGAAGGGTCCCCGAATGCTAATCTCGATTCAAGAATCTCAGGTATGAAACAATGGTTTCAACTTAGAGTTTCTCAAATCAAAATTCTAGTGGTTTTGAAGCAATGGGGGGTGGGGTATTTATAGTTTTCGGGTAACCGTTAAGATCGTTTCAAGGAAACCGTGCTCGAATCCTACCCGTACATGTGTTGCAAAGTTGTGGTGACTAAAAATGGGTTCTTATCAGCTGACTAGACAAGTGTGAGTGTGTGGTTGAGGATTAAACAGCTGCAATCTGATGTTAAATACACTTAATCTGGTCTGGTTAGGCAGTCGCGTAGCGCTACTACAAAGGCATTAGGCAGTCGCGCTACGCTAGCACCCCCCTGTTTCAGAAATGTTTCAAAAGTGGCAGAAATGGTCCCTGCACGTGTTTAAGGCCTTTTTCGATGCGTTTGAACCCCGTTAACCTCATTTCAAGGCTCTAAAATGAAGTTAAAGTATAGGGAACTCAAAACATGCTCAAAAATATGTCGGATGATGGTTCGTTTGGTCGTACGATCGCGATGTTCGCTTAATTACGACGGAATGCGCACAAGTGTGAAAAACGATCCAAAATGCGCGACGAATGGATTTTTCTTATGCCGAACACTAAAATAAAATGTTTTAGTGCTTACATAAATTTTTGGATGTCCGGATGTATTCAGAACGTAAGTTATGCGCGAAAATGCAAACTTGTGCACTTTTTGACACTTTTAGTCCCTGAATGACCCAAAAGTTTATTTTAGCACACCGAACCTCTCAAAGCCTATTTCTAAGCTATGTAAAGGATATTTAGGGTATGTTTAACTTATGGTCATGTTTTGGAATGTCGGTTACAGTTCAAATTGGCATACTTTCGCAGTTTGTCAACTTTAGTCCCTGTAAGCGATTTAACTTGATTTTGCCATACCAAAGCCTTCAAAACTTATTTCTAAGTTAAGTAAAGGTTATTTAAGGTATGTTAAGCCTATTTCACTATTCCGGAGTGTTCGTTGCATTAAACTGGTTATATTTACGCATCAGTGCGTGTATAACCTTCCAGAAAGCGATTTAGAGCTTGAAATCGAACAAGAGTTGATATGTGCAATCGATACACATATTTTTACAAATCCCAAGTATGAAATACAATATTTCATTGGTTTGGCATTTGTTTGATGGTTGAAGTGACACAGGTGTCACAGTCTCCCCTACTTTAGGAAATTTCGTCCCGAAATTCATTCGTAGGAGTCTATTTGTGACCTTGTGTTAAATAACCATCAAAGATAAGCAAGGCATAATCCTGTTATTTCTCTTTAACGGACATTTTTCAAAAATGAAAAATGAACGGAGTTATTTTCAACAGGCATTCTTTAGAAATGAAAATGAACGAAATGAGTCTTTTTCCACCACTTCTTCAGAACCGAAAATGAACGAAATGAGTCATTTTCCACCACTTCTTCAGAACCGAAAATGAACGAAATGAGTCATTTTCCACAACTTCTTCAGAACCGAAAATGAACGAAATGAGTCATTTTCCACCACTTCTTCAGAACCGAAAATGAACGAAATGAGTCATTTTCCACCACTTCTTCAGAACCGAAAATGAACGGAACGAACTCTGGACACATGACAAAACTCGCTGTGGTTTCCGTGCACTGAATTTCATAATTATGTATGCATCCATAATTACGCAATTCCTTGCATAGTCCGCACAATTTGTCTTGAAATGTTTGTGGGGAGGATAATCAAACCTGTGATGAGTGTGACTAGACTACCATAGGGTCCTTTTAATTAGATCGACAAAGGATCCTTTTAATTAGGCCACCAAGGAGTCCTTTCAGCTATATCATCACATGATATTCCTAACCAGATTTTTGGATCAATCTGTTTACCTAGACCACTCAGGGGTCTAATTATGGAATGGTACAATATAATCCAAGGGTCTTTACTATTACGTACAAGCCCATTGAGGATTTAATATAGCACCTTTGGATATCCTACTATGAATCCCTTATACGAAGATATGGAAGATTCTACGAGGATTTGGATAACAAAAACTTTTTTTTTTTTTGGGTAAAGGGTTACCCCGGTGATTCTATATATTCACAACCACAAAAAACAAGTAGTGTAGAAAGCCTACACTAGTTCACTCATGAGACATGCCCCATGAATGTAAACAAAAAACAACCAATCATGCCAACGAAAGAGAAAACTACTAGACTCTAATCTAGAAAAACACAAAAACAATTAACGACTACTCAACCCCCTTCAATCTCATTAGAAAGACTTTGAATCTCCCAATCTTCCATAAGCTTCTGAACTCTAGTAGTATTCTTCAGCTTCACTCCCATCAACTTATACCGAACCATTTGGATAACAAAAACTTGGATTACACAAAAACATAAAAGGAAACACATAAGCACATAATCACATAGTTGTTTAACTTGGTTATTAATTTGTTATCTTTGGACGCGGATACTTAAAGCACACCAGGAATCCAATTCGTGGATTTCATTTGGCACTTTAATCATTTCAAGAATCCATCCATGAAGATAGGATGATCTACCAAAAATTCGATTTTCGTTTTCAGGAAAACGCAATGTTCGAATTAAGGTACACAATAATTTAGGACATACGGAAATACCCTTAGGTACCCTATTAAGAATTTATAGTGGTACTTGGGGTATTCGTACAGAATTATAACTTGCACCTTGTACTTCGTTTCTTTGCAAGAGACGGGTACTTAGGATCTTTGTGGAAAACGCAAGAGATTGTAAAATGGAAGAATTTTGGGGGTAGTTTGCTTTTCAAGGAATACGATTCCTTGATTGTCGGTATTGTAGGGGATATGTTGTTTATGCATACAACCACATAAATACATTGTAATGTAAATAAAAGATTTATTTATAAATAATGTTAACAACTGTTTCATGGACCTTGACAACAAAAGAAAATAATACATAAGATGTGATTATTTCTAAAGAGTGTTGTCTTCTAGTCGGTCAGATGCTCATCTCTGTGCTGGATTAGCATTAGCACGCTTTGGGCAATTTCTTCGGAAATGTCCCATCTCGCCACACTTGTAGCAAGAACTTGGTGGAAAGCGAGCTCGAGCAGGTTTGTTGTCAGCTTGATTTGGTGCAACTGCTGCTACGCAAACTTTTGCTGTATGACCTTTACGTCCACAAATTTGGCATTCGCGGCACTTCACATTAACATGATGATAAAGGTTACATCGGTTGCACAAAGGTGAAGTTCCATTGTATGGCTTCCTAGCACGGGGTTGAGCTGGTTGTTTGGGGACGGCTTGACCATTGTGAGCAACCATGGCGAAGTTCTGAGAAGCCTTTTGCTTCTTTGACCGCTCAAGGGATCCAGCAAAACTTTTGGCCATGATGTGGTTGTCTAGAGGGAATCTTAGTGAGTTCATAAGTGTAGAAATCCTAGCAAAACTTAAGGTGTTTGTTGGAAGGCTTGGGTATACAAGCTTGAGGTCTTTTACACTTGAAGGCAACCGTTCAAGAAGCATCATCTTCTTCATATCCTTTACTCCTTGGAAGGTAGTATTCTAAACATCCTATGGTTGTGTTTTAATTTTTGATAGCATGCATGTTCGTATATGGATCCGGGGATTGGGTTTTACATATAAAATGGGTTTTATATCTTAAAAGTAAACATGTTTTAAATAATATTCCGCTGCGTTTTATTTTATATGGATAAAATACTTTGATAAACATGTGAAAAACCCAACAAGTTGTATAGGGAATAACCTTCCGAGGTTATACCTTATGGTCACTTCGTTTAGTTAGTTGTATGATAGGTAGTTTATTTGCTTTAGGAAAATGACCAAAATGCCCTTTTTGCACATAAATTCATTCTAAGCATATGTAACTAAAATTTTGACTTCTAAACTGATTAGGCAACATTATTAGACTTGTTAAGGCATATAATACTTGTTATAGTGCCCCCAAATGTCACACCCCGACCACGTGTAACATACAAAACGTGGGGGAAACGTCGGGGAGTGTTGTAACAGAATTAATTGTTTCATAACCATGGCATACAAAGTTGTATTTTATTTATCAACATAAGAGTTACATTGTCTTAAACAGGAAATAAAGAGTTCATAACATAGTTAAACTAAGTCTATCTTCATTTTAAGTCTCTAAGGCACAGGTCCGCCCTAGTGTCACAATCATCATCCTACGCAATAGCTCCTGAAAACATATGTGAAAATAGGTACGTCAGCATAAAAATGCCTGTGAGATACATAGGATTTGTGAAAAGAGGATTCATGACTTATAAGTTTAGAAGAAGTTGTTTAACAAAAGTCAGTCATGAACCTTGTAAATTGTTTTGTTTTGTAAATCATTCAAAAAGCGATGATATGTATAAATAAGAGAATAATGCAAGGTTAAATGAATAACCAAGTAAAATGAGTTTGTATAAGATGAGTTGTTTTGTAAATCAATGTCTTGTGAAAATAAGTTGTTTATGTAAAACGTAATATGTCAAATATTGAAATGATTTAAGTAACGCTACGACATGTAATATCATACAAACACTTATATATAGGAAGTACCAGCGGCGTATCCACCATGCTTGTATCATATTACACACGCCTCGTTACTCAAATCACTTACTCAAACCAACCACCAATGTAAATTGTTTATGTATAAATGAATTGTCATGTGTTAATGTGTAAACCATATCGAAATGTCTATGTCCAATGTAAACCACTAAATGTGTATATCAATGTCAAAATGTTTATGTTTAATGTAGATCATGTAATGTGTACCCAAAAATATCATGTATGGTAAGTGAAATATATCAACTAAACCATATGTAAAATGTACAAAAACAAGGTATTGAAGTAAAACATGGTTTAAATCAAAGTTATATTTTGTGGAACAAATGCATGCTATACCGATACAAACATTTATGCGGTATTGTGAAAATGCATACATCCAAGCCTTGAGACTGTGGCGATAAACCCTTAAACAAATTAAAGGTTTATCTAAGTTATGTGTATCGAATTCGGTCATTCCTTTCATCCAAACCTACCCAGGATGTCCGGAACGGGAGTTGTCAATTCCTATGGTACCACTACCTACTAACGAACGGCGTAGCTAATGTTAATGAATGTGTATTGTCCCATTTGAACAAACCAAATGTCATACCAAAATGTAAGCATGTGAAAACAATGCACTAAGTATGTAATCAAATGAACATACATAGCGTGAAATGTAATGTAAAACAATGTACTAAGTATGCACACAATGGACATACATAGCATGAAATGTAATGTAAAACAATGTACTAAATATGCACACAATGGGCATACATAGCATGAAATGTAATGTAAAACAATGTACTAAATATGCACACAATGGGCATACATAGCATGAAATGTAATGTAAAACAATGTACTAAATATGCACACAATGGCATACATAGCATGAAATGTAATGTAAAACAATGTACTAAATATGCACACAATGGGCATACATAGCATAAACACAATGAAATCATGTACTATAAGTGTACTATTGAACATAACAAGCATATGATATGAAAACATGGAAAAGCATGAAAGTAACAAGTAGGCACATGTGTTTCACCCCAAAATGTTTGGAAAATAGTAAAAGAGGGGTCTATGTACTCACTTGAGATTGCTCAGAAGTCCTAAGATAACCACCAAGCAATGCTAGAGATCACGGAATCAACCGGCACCTAATATAGGTAACTATGTTAATAAACCGGACCTAAATCGGAGGATTTAGATAGAATGAGGGTTCGTAAACCAACGAGTATGGAGACTCGTGTCATATGGTTTAACAAAGCCTACATACTAAATGAAACCTAACCTAAGTGCTTACGACCCATTACGGCCCGCTTAGGTAGCTTATGCTACTTTAACGCGTCGTTCGCGTAAAACGCGTTCGGAACGCTTAACTAGTCCTATGACAAGTAACATATGCCTTATCATGTCTAATATTGTTGTCAAATCAGTTTAGATGTCAAAAGTTATGTTACATATGTTTAAAATGAATTTTGGCATCAAAGGGGTATTTTGGTAATTTACCTAAGGCATATAAACTACATATCATACAACTACTTAAACGAAGCGACCATAAGGTATAACCTCGGAAGGTTATTCCCTATATACTATGGTCACCTAATGTGTTTGGTCAGATCCTAATGATCGACCAAATGGGGCGGGTTCGAAGGTATAAGCGATTTATTAGATCGCTTACCCTTACGACCCTAGACAACGTGGTAATCAGTAGGCATAGTCACAAGGGACTATAACCATCGTGATTACGCTCATGTTGCGAAGTTCAAACGAACTTCGCATTGACCATAAACTGGTCAATGCAGAAAGTCAAACAAAGTTTGACTTTCGGACTCGAAAAGCAATAAAAGAACGAAGGAACACTTACAAAGGGTCCCCGAATGCTAATCTTGATTCAAGTAGCTCAGGTATGAAACAAAGGTTTCAACTTAGAGCTTCTCAAATCAGATTCTTGTGAGGAATGAGTGAAGTTGAGGTGGGTATTTATAGATTTCGGTTCACCGTTAGGATCGTTTCTTGGAGAAGAGGGAATGATCACATCCCTACACTTGTTGGAATGTTGTGGTAGCTCATTTTGCCCCCACCACAAGAGTTTGACATGTGGCATTGGCCCTTGGAGGGTTTAAGGGCTGTTAACATGTGTTTAAAATGGCTTTTGCTGATCAGAAGGGGCCTCGCGTGACGCCAAGGGGGCTAGGTGTCACGCTAAGGTCCCTCTGTTCAGCAACCAGTTTCTTAAGCTTCCAATTCAGTCCCCGTTGTGTATTAAGGCCATTTTCGACATGTTTAAGCCTCGTGAAGCCATTTTCAAGGCCCTAAAATGATGTCTAAACATTGTGGACATGAAACATGCTCAAAAATATGCCGGATGTCAGTTCGTTTGGTCGTACGATCACGATGTCGCTTAATTACGACGGAATGCGCATAAGCGCGAAAAACGATCCAAATTGCGCGACGAATGGATTTTTCTTATGCCAAACACTAAAACAAAATATTTTAGTGCTTACATAAATTTTTGGATGTCCGGAGGTATTCAGAACGTAAGTTATGCGCGAAAATGCAAACTTGTGCACTTTTTGACGCTTTTAGTCCCTGAATGACCCAAAAGTTTATTTTAGCACACCGAACCCCTCAAAGCCTATTTCTAAGCTATGTAAAGGATATTTATGGTATGTTTAACTTATGGTCATGTTCCGGAATGTCTGTTATAGTTCAAATTGGCATACTTTCGCAGTTTGTCAAATTTAGTCCTTGTAGGCGAATTAACTTGTTTTTGCCATACCAAAGCCTTCAACACTTATTTCTAAGTTATGTAAAGGTTATTTAAGGTATGTTAAGTATATGTTGATGTTCCGGAGTATTTTTCGCATTAAACTGGTTACGTTTACGCACCAGTTTGCGTATAACTCTCCAGAAAGCGATATAGAGTTTGAAATTGAGCAAAAGTCAAAACATGAAAAATGTAAAACACAAATAAACAAACAGTGGGATCAAATAACTTTGTTTTATTGATAACCGAACTGTTCACAATGATTACAAGCACAGATGTTACACCAAAAGCACGATTTTCTTTTGTAATGTTCCTAATCCTACGAAGAACCAGATCTTAGGGTTAATGCCTTTTCAGGAGGGTACCTTGTCGGTTCGTTACTTGGGTGTTCCTTTGATTTCTACCCGTCTGGCTTATAGAGTTGTAAAGTCCTTGTGGAGCGAGTTCATCGTCGTATTGATAATTGGATGTCTAGATCCTTGTCTTTTGCAGGAAGACTCCAGCTGATTAATTCGGTTCTGGCATCTATGTACACATATTGGGCGTCTGTTTTCATGCTTCCGGTCCGTATTGTGAAAGAACTTGAAAAGACAATGCGTCGTTTTCTATGGAATGGTGGGGCTCAAGGGACCGTTCGTTCAAAGGTTGCTTGGTCTAGTGTTTGCTTGCCGAAAGAGGAAGGTGGTTTGGGTATCCGTAGCGTTAAGGATGTCAATATTGCGCTGATTTCAGCTCATGTTTGGAGTATTATTAATAATCGGCATTCTCTATGGGTACAATGGATTCATTCCTATAAATTAAAAGGCACTAGTTTTTGGGAGGTGAAAAACCGTGGTAGTGCAAGCTGGGCATGGAGGAAAATTCTCGCTATTCGTGATCAGATTCGGCCTTATGTTTGGACGTCTATTCAGAGCGGCTGTCAAACGAATGCTTGGAGTGATAACTGGTGTGCTTGTAGTCCTCTTCGTCGCTTTATTACCCCTCGTGCTATAGCAAATGCAGGATTTAATCTTAGTACAACTGTTGAGGAGCTTATTAATGAAAACAGCCAATGGAAGTGGCCTCAAGCTTGGTTTGATCTTTTTCCGGTTCTTATAAACATTGCTCCTCCTCAGATTGTAGTTGATATGGCTGATCGACGTCGCTGGAAAGACCTTGATGGTAATCTTCATCACTTTCGGTCTTGGGAAGCTTGGAATACAATTCGTAGCAGGGATGACAGGATTCCTTAGGCTGATGCGGTTTGGTTCAGTCAATGCATTCCTCGGCACTCTTTCCATCTTTGGTTAGTTATTAACAACAAGTTAAAGACGCAAGATAGGATGGCTATATGGGAAGCGGGTAGTGCTACTAATCTTATGCTTATGTGTTGCCCTCTTTGTAACTATGATAGAGATTCCAGAGACCATCTTTTCTTTCAATGCCCATTTGCTTCTAAAGTTTGGAAATCGGTAAGGGAAATGGTTAATATGGGAAGTGTCAACAACACATGGCACTCGGTTATGCAGTGGATGGAACAGAATGCAAGTTCTCGGAAGTTAGAGCGGATTGTTTGTAAGATCCTGATCGCGGCAACTACATATTATGTTTGGCAAGAGAGGAACAACCGGCTTTTTTCTCGTATCCAACGCTCTCCTGATATGCTCTCTCATGTCATCATTAGTACGGTTAGGCTGAAGCTAATGGGTTTCAAAGTTGGTAGAGATTTGAAGCACCAGAAAATTTTGGATACTTGGCAGATCTCGATGAAGAACTTGGAGTGCGATCCGGGCTAGAGTCTTTTCTTTCTTTGTTTGTTTGATTTGTTTTTTGAGCTAGGGCAGTGCTTTGTCTAGTCTTTGTGCTTGGTGCTGGTTGTATGTTTGGTCGTTGGTTGTATTTGTTGGATTTCTAGTCTTGCGTTGTCTAGACTAGTAGTGTGTGCCAGTGTCTTGGCACACCCTATTCTTTTTTGTTGGTGATTTATAAAAATTTACCGGGGTAACCCTTTACCCATAATACTTGTTATAGGAATAGTTAGGCGGTACGAACGCATTTTACGTGAACGACGCGTTAAAGTAGCGTAAGCTACCTAAACGGGTCGTAATGGGTCGTAAGCACTTAGGTTAGGTTTCGATTTAGTATGTAGGCTTTGTTAAACATCACATGAGTTCCAATACTCATTTGGTTTACGAAACCTCATTCTATCCGATCTTCCAATTTAGGTCCAGTTTATTAACATAGTTACCTATATTAGGTGCCGTTTGAATCCGTGATCCCTCTAGCTTAGCTTGGTTGTTATTCAAGACTTCTAAGCATCCTCAAGTGAGTACATAGTTCCCCTCTTTTACCGTTTTAAACTGTTTTGGGGTGATTCATATGTGCTAAACAATTTCGAGTCTTCTAAACAAACCCTATGGTTTATATTAAACTATCTGATTTATTGGAACTATTTGATCCATTTGGAGCTGTTGATTTATCTGAACTATTTGAACTGTTTGAACGATTGGAACTATTTGATCTATGTGTACTATTTGAACTGTTGGAACTATTTGATATATGTTTACTATTTGAACTGTTTGAACCATTGGGTTAGGGAAGTGATTAGGTAACGGGGCGGGTGTAATGTGATAAAAGCATGGTGGATACGCCGCTGGTACTTCCTATATATAAGTGCTTTTAACACATTATATATCGTTGCGTTATCTAGATCACTTGTGCAAATGTTATCAAAACAAAGTTATATTACAAGGTTTTTCTAACAATATAAACCATTCGAGTTTTATTTCAAAAACAATTTACGATCTGGGTTTACATAAACAAATGTTTTGAGTAAAGATTCATGGAATCGAGGTTTTATAAACTATAATTAATATGTTTTGACTTGGTTAGTTCAATTTACAATACAAACATTTTACAAAACTAAGTTTTCTAATATCGATTAACGAAGTTGTTTGAGTTATTTAAAAAGGTAAACGAGCCATGAATCTGACACTCACACAAAACCTATGTACTCGCCGGCATTTTTATGCTGACGTATTTTCAAATATGTTTCAGGTACCATAGTTGATGTTTGATGATGATATTGATGCATGCTCATATAGGAATGGACGAGGCCTTATGTGACACCTGTGCCTCTGCGACCATCAAACAAATACCAAATCAATGAAATATTGTGTTTCATACTTGGGATTTGTATAAATATGTGTATCAGTTGCACATATAAACTCTTGTTCGATTTCGAGCTTTAAATCGCTTTCTGGAAGGTTATACGCGAACTGATGCGTAAATATAACTAGTTTAATGCAAAAAACACTCCGGAACAGTGACATAAGCTTAACATACCTTAAATAACCTTTACATAACTTAGAAATAAGTTTTGGAGGGTTTGGTGTGTTGAAATCAAGTTTGTTCGATCACATGGACTATTTGTGTCAAACTGTGAAACTATACCGATTTGTATAGTAACGAACATTCCGGAACTTGATCATAAGTTAAACATACCCTAAATATTCTTTACATAGCTTAGAAATAGGCTTTGAGGGATTCGGTATGCTAAAATGAACTTATTTGATCAATAGGGACTAAAAGCGTCAAAAAGTGCATAAGTTTGCATTTTCGTGCATATCTTACGTTCTGAATATATCCGGACCTCCAAAAATTTATGTAATCGTTAAAATATTTTATTTTAGTGATTGGCATGATAAAATTCCATTCGTCGCTTAATTTGGATCGTTTTTGCTTTCGTTACGACTTCCGTCGTAATTAACCGAATAACGCAACCGTACGACCAAACAAACCGACATCCAAGATGTTTTTAATCATGTTTTGAGTTCCCTATACTTTAAAATCATTTTAGAGCTTTGAAATGGGGTTAACGGGGCTTAAACGTGTCAAAAATGCATCAAATATCAAGATTTACAAGTTCAGGGGCCAAAGTTGTAATTCTGCCAAAGTAGTCCAGGCGGGCCGCGTAAGATAAGGCTGTATCTTATGCGGGGCGCGACAGCCTGCAGATCAAAAACATTGCACCTGGCCATTCCAGCCTGTTTTTTGATGGTTTTGGCAGCTGATTTGGGATACTTTGGGCTAGATTTGATGGTTTTTAACTTTCCCATTGTTTAGCAATACCATGTACCCACATGGAGGGTCAAGATCGAAGCACGAAATGCGATAAATGATCCTAATGGTTGTGGGTTTCCTATATAAACCCAAGCTCTCATTCCTTGCAATTCACAAATTTGATTCAGTTGCTCTAAGTTGGGGTGTTGTACTTCATACCTGAGCAACTTGGATCAAGATTTCCTTGCTTGGACCCTTTGTAAGTATTCTTTCGTGCTTTTGTGCGTTTTTAGCATGAAAGTCAAACAGTGTTTGACTTTCTGCTTTGACCAGTCTTTGGCCAACATAAAGTTCGTTTGAACTTTGCAACGTGAGCGTAATCACGATGGTTATAGTCCCGTGTGACTATACCTACTGATTGCCACGTTGATTAGGCTTAGTGACGAGTCATAGTTTCGGTCAGAATGCGTATTCTTGCGTATTTTGCAACCAAACTATTCTTGGGTATCAAAACCGTTTGTTTTGATATCAAACTTGTTTTCAAACTTCGTTAAACATGTTTTAACATGTTTAACTCGTCACTTTTAGATTAGTGCTTGTATAGGGTCGTAAGATAAACGGTCTAAACAACCGCTTAGACTTTTGAACCCGACCCGTTTGGTCGATCATTAGGATCTGACCAAGCATGTTTAGTGACCATAGATGTATAGGGAATAACCTTCCGAGGTTATACCTTATGGTCACTTAGTTTAATTAGTGGCTATATTCAGGTTTTGTCACGGCTGCTAGGGTTTGCCAGTTTCTTTTTGGGTTCAGCCGTCACTCCCTTTCTGATTGATCAGATTAGGGTTTAATGGATGAACAAATGAAAATTGGTGGAAAGCCACCACTGTCGTTTAAAGAAATTGATGATCGTATTCTTGATGTTGATGGGAACAATATTAAGCCAAAACGTGGTATAAATATCATTGATGAACTCACAAAGGTTACATCTCCGGTGGTAATATCGGCTGCTGAGCGACCAGAGCAATGTTGGGATTATCCCAAGATGGGATGTTCACCATCAACAGGTTTCAATGGAATGAATTTCTCGGCTGCTCAAGGTAAACAACGAACTTCGGGGCCTGCAGATCCTGTTTCCTTCGCTAACATTGTAAAGAACACAAAGGAGAAGGTTAAAGTGAATTTTCGGGCGATGGAATCTGCCGAGAAAGTTGATGGTGCTGATGTTGTTATTCCATTGTCGTCGGTTCAACAAGTTACTCATAGGTATGCAAACACGTTGTTTGGATATTTTCTGGGTAAACGGTTGGCATTTCCTGTGGTCGATTACTTTGCTAAAAACAACTGGGCTAAATATGGTCTTTCCCGGCTCATGATGAATGCAAACGGGTTATTTTTCTTTAAGTTTACTACTAAGGAAGGGATGAATCAAATGCTAGAGGATGGGCCTTGGCTAATTAGAAGTGTTCCCATAATTTTGAAGGAGTGGTCGCCCTCTATCAAGATGGAAAAAGAGGATATTAAAGTGGTTCCAGTTTGGGTTAAGATGCATGATGTGCCGTTAGCGGCATTTACCGAGGATGGGCTTAGCTTGGTTGCCTCTATGATTGGGATACCTAAGATGTTGGATACGTATACTGCCTCGATGTGTGCTGAATCTTGGGGAAGGAGCAGCTATGCTAGAGCGCTTATTGAAGTGCAAGCGGGGGCTGAGTTAAAAAAGAGTGTTACTGTTGCTATCCCATCTATGGATGGTAGTGGGTATTCAAAGGTGGAGGTTAAGATTGAATATGATTGGGAGCCTCTAAGGTGCTCCTCTTGCTGTGTGTTTGGTCATGATGACAGCTCGTGCCCAAAGAACCCTCAGGTAACTTCTAGTGGGGATGCTGAAAAGAATAATGATGAGTTTCAGGTTGTAGAGGTCAAGAAGAAGAAAGTGAACAACCAAGGCATCCATATGAAAAATCAGAAGCCTAAGTTAGTTTACAGGCCAGTTGTCAACCCTAAACCAAAATCGTCCTCAAAGAGTCCGATGCAGAATCAGGTTTCAACGTCTAACCCGTTTGACATTCTGAAGGATGATACTGGTAATCAGGGAGGTACCAATGTGGGTCCAGTGGAGAAGAAACCGTCGAGTGACAGGCATGACTTGGATGAGGAGGAGGTTGAAGAAGTCTACAATGAAACTAGTGAATTTATGACATCGGGTACTCATCCTTTTTCTTCGAAAGCAGGGGCAAGCACCTCTTCTACCAAGTTCTCTAATGGATAGGCTGTCTGCTTTTCGTCTGAAGGGGCTGCTGTTTTGTGGCTACTTTATATTTGATGATGGTGGTTGAGGATTATGTTTTGTGGTTTGCAATGTTTTGTCTACTAGATGTCTTGTCATGATGTATAGTAGACTAGGTTATGGGGTGTTATAGGTCTTTGGTTTTTGTTTTGTGTTACATATATGGGGCATGTCCTGTATATGAACTAGTGTGGAACACATCCTCACTACTTGTTCTTAATTGCGGTTGCATTTTAATAGAATCACCGGGGTAACCCTTTACCCAAAAAAAAAAAAAAAAAAAAAAAGGTTGTTTATATGCCTTAAGTAAAATGACCAAAATGCCCTTTTTACGCATAAATTCATTTTAAGCATATGTAACTCAAACTTTTGTCACTTAACTGATTATGCAACATATTTAAACATGTTTAGGCATATAATACTTGTCATAGGACTAGTTAGGCGTTCCGAATGCGCTTTGCGCGAACGACGCGTTAAAGTAGCGTAAGCTACCTAAACGGGTCGTAATGGGTCGTAAGCACTTAGGTTAGGTTTCGATTTAGTATGTAGGCTTTGTTAAACCATATCATATGAGTTCCAACACTCATTTGGTTTACGAAACCTCATCCTATCCGATCTTCCGATTTAGGTCCGGTTATTAATGTAGTTACCTATATTAGGTGCCGTTTGATTTCCGTGATCCCTCTAGCTTTGCTTGGTTGTTATTCAAGACTTCTAAGAATCCTCAAGTGAGTACATAGCCCCCCTATTTTACTGTTTTCAAACTGTTTTGGGGTGAGACACATGTGCCTACTTGTTACTTTCGTGCTTTTCATGTTTTTACATCATATGCTTGTTATGTTCAATAGTACACTTTTAATACATGATTTCATTATGTTTTGCTATGTATGTTCACTTAGCATGCTAGCACATTGATTTTTGTATATTACATTTTGTTGCATATGTTCATCCAGCATATGGGCACATTGTTTTACATTTTGATTATGTGAACCGTTTGAATCTGATTGATTATGTGACCGTTTGAATCTGATTGATTATGTGAACCATTTGAATCTGATTGATTATGTGAACCGTTTGAATCTGTTTGAACCGTTGGGTTAGGGAAGTGATTAGGTAACGGGGCGGGTGTAATGTGTTAAAAGCATGGTGGATACGCCGCTGGTACTTCCTATATATAAGTGCTTTTAATACATTATATATCGTTGCGTTATCTAATCACTTGGGCAAAGGTTATTAAAACAAAGTTATATTACAAGGTTTTTCTAACAATATAAAACATTCGAGTTTTATTTCAAAAACGATTTACAATTTGGGTTTACTTAAACAAAAGTTTTGGAGTTAAGATTCATGGTATCGAGGTTTTATAAAACAAATCTGTTTTGACATAGTTATTTCAATTTACATTACAAGCATTTTACAAAACTTGGTTTTCTAATTATCAATTTACAAAAGTGTTCAAGTTATTTTCAAAATATAAACGAGCCATTAATCTAACTCTCACGTAAAATCCTATGTACTCGCCGGCATTTTTATGCTGACGTATTTTCACATGTGTTTCAGGTACCATAGTTGATGATGTTTGATGATGATATTGATGCATGCTCACATAGGAATGGACGAGGCCTTAGTGACTTAATAACAATGAAAGTCAATTTGTTCATGTATTGTTTCAAATTTCAATGTAATGTAATACACTTAATTCAATAAAACAAAACTTTTATCCATGCGTTATGAAATAATGATTCTGTTACGACACTCCCCGACGTTTCCGCCATGGTTTGTTGTTTTATCGTGGTCGGGGTGTGACACCTTAGTGACTTAATAACAATGAAAGTCAATTTGTTCATGTTTTGTTTCTAATTTCAAGACAATGTAATAAACTTAATTCAATAAAACAGAACTTTAATCCATGTGTTGTGAAACAATGATTCTGTTATGACACTCCCCGACGTTTCCGCCGCGGTTTGTTGTTTTAACGCGGTCGGGGTGTAACAGACCGGTCACGACGGGTTTGTCAACCCGATAGATCTACCAACAATTCCTCGCATACATTACTTAATCGATTAAACGACATCATGGGTGCAGGGTCCATATTGAGACCATATATGATGTCTGCCTCACGTACAATATATATATCCTACTAATATGACAAATTTAATATAGGAAGTTGTACAAATCCCCAGAAATCCCCACCAAAATGTAAGCCGATGCTTTTACTTACTCTCTTGAGACCAGGCAGCATTCGTTCCAACTTCACGGTCTGTTTCTCCTCGGAAACACCATACCATCCCAGTTTCTCCTCCAATCATTAATTCATCAAAAATGTTTTATCTCGAAACGTATGATTTATCAAACTCCATATATTTTCAACGAATATATATATATATTTATATTAAAAGGTATTTTTAATCCAAAAACATTATTAAACCCTTTTTGGCGTGTTCTACCCCCAAAACATATACAAAGCAGTAAAAGAGGGGTTTAGTGACACTCACCTTTGGGTGCGTATTTTTAAATAGCGCAATCCCACAGTTTGATTTCTACACGTCCTATTATATGTAGGAACGAGTTTTAAATCAATATACATATATACATCACAAAATCCTAAGTTTCTCTGTTTCTTAGAATTGTCACATAACTTTGAGATTTTCTCGAAAAGTTATCATTTTTTATTATGTTGGCACGTTAATATATATATATATATATATATATATATATATATATATATATATATATATATATATATATATGAGTCCATATATATATATTTTTAATATTTTTGCGACTTGAACGATTTTTATTGGTGACCGTTATCATGTAAATCCGTTAACACTCCCGTTTATACGCAATATATCTACGATTTGCGCGTCGTAATATATATACATAAACGTTCACATAAATTATTATCAAAACACGCGTAATCTCGTTAACTTCTCTATTTTGTCATTTTTAAGCCAAATATACTTGAAATATGTGACAACTTGTATTTTGAGAGTCTTGTACTAGTTCTCTTCACGCCTTGTGTTATGTGGTACATTTGATTTGCGTGGTTGGAGTGAATGTTTTGGTTGAATGTTTTGCTATGATAAATGGATGTGTAGACTATTATATACGTTAGACAAGGTGTTGTTTCAAGAATTTGATCGCACAAGTATTCCGAATCACACACTCGTTCCCAACTCGTGCACCCGTGTCCCTTTGTGTTATATGTCGGCCCAAAACTATCATCTTGTGTACAAAGAGGCACGACCCAAACGAAGCCCGAAGGCTGGGCCCGTCTTGTATATGTCACGCATACACACACATGATTTGTGTGTCATGTTACGGATATTTTCAAAGCGCAATTATACTCAAAACCCTAGTTCCCTCTGGCGATTAGTGGCAGCCCTCTCCCCTCTCTCGAAGTCTCTTCCTCTCGTTGCAGCGATCCAGCCATCATTCTATATCTCGGTTAGTTTTCTAGTGTGCAATTATGGTGTGTTTCCTTGATGGATCAATGCATAGGTTATGGCTTAGGTTTTGCTGTGATGTAGGATGTGTTTATGTGATTGTGATTTTGAATAATACTCGTAATATGTATGATCAGAGGGTGAGTTAGAGTTGTTTATGTATCGATTTATGCTGAATAAATTAAACAAGATTGTTGGGCCAAGTGAGGGTGGGCCGCACCCAAGAAAACGAATTGCACAAAAATAAACATGTTTGAATCATGATCTGGGAATTTGTGTGAAGTGGCAACTGATGAATATGATTTGGTGTCTAATAATTCATTGTTTTCATGTTGTGAGTAGGTTGGTAGCCTATTTGAATAATTGTTTTAATAATTGGTTGTTGGTTATGCGATCACTTGTGAGAGTTGCATGAATATGAGTAGTAGTGGGTCATGGTTTGGGCCGTAAATAAATCAGGGTAAAATGATCTAGGTTGTAGCATGCTAGTAAATGGATTCATATGATTTAGGAGTATTCATGATTATTTGTGTTAGTTAATATTACCGATTGACTAGAGGGATGATTATAAAGTATTTGATTAGATGATAATGGTCACCTGTTTGATCCAAATTATGTGTGATTTCGTATGTATGATTGAATTAATCTTGGTGTATTATGTAAACTAGGGTGTTGTATAAATAAACATGGCATAAAATTAATTGAAATTGCATGTAACAACAGTGCGTATCCTAATCACTTTTGATGATAATCAGTTTTAGTGGCCTAATAGAATTGAATCTACATGTTTGGATAAGGCTTGGTAAAATGGCGGCCATGTGTTGAGTCTTGATCTAAACTGTCACACCCCGACCACGTAGAACATACAAAACGTGGCGGAAATGTCGGGGAGTGTTGTAACAGAATTAATTGTTTCAAATCCATGGCAATTGAAGTTTCGTTTTATTGATTAAAAGTGTTACAATGTCTTAACAAACAAGGAATTACAACATAATTAACTAGTCTTGCATCTTTTATTGTCACTAAAGCCCAAGTCTGCCTATGTGTATCTTGATCATCTTATGCAACAGCTCCTGAAAACACATGTGAAAATAGGTACGTCAGCATAAAAATGCCTGTGAGATACATAGGTTTTGTGAAAATAGGTTTCATGACTTATGTTTGAGAAAATGTTTAGTCATGAACCTTGTAATTTGCTTTGTTTTGTAAATCATTTGAAGAACGATAAGATCAGATGATATGTATAAATAAGAGAATAATGTATGGTTATATGAATAACCATTGTAAAATGAGTTTGTATAAGATAAGTTGTTTGTAAATCAATGTCTTGTGAAAAGTATGTTATTTGTATAAAATGTTATATGTCTCAAACTGAAATGATTCAAATAATGCTACGATATGTAATACCATACAAACACTTATATATAGGAAGTACCAGCGGCATATCCACCATGCTTGTATCATATTACACACGCATCGTTACTTAATCACTTAATCAAACCAAACCACTAAAGTAATGTTTAACAATTGTAGAAATGTTTATGTATGGTCAAATACGGTTCCCACGGTTCACAGATACAAACGGTTCACAGATACAAACGGTTCACATAGTCAAATGATTTCAACGGTTCAAAATGCAGTATAATGTGTTCACATGCTGGATGAGCATATGCAACAGAAATGTAATGTAAAACGATGTACTAAGTAATGCACAAAATGGGCACACCTAGCATGAAATGTAATGTAAAACGATGTACTAAGTAATGCACACAATGGGCACACCTAGCATGAAATGTAATGAAATCATGTACTATAATGTACTAACGAACATAGCAGGACATAATACAAATGAAGTAAACGGCAGCCGCAACATAACCCTAACTCTCTCTCCTTTTGGCGATTTCTGTTCTTCACCATGAATCCTACAGTTTTTCTTCGTTATCTTATGCATAACAGTCTGTGATTAGAGTTTTATGATTAAAACACTATAACGAACTTGTTAGCATTAGTGATCGATTCAAAAACTAGGGTTTTCTTGTTTCTCAAATCGCTGCCTTAGCAATCTTATTCGATTCTCTGATTTATTAGCCTGGTTGTTATTGATTGCGGTTAGCTGAGACTAATTTAGCTAGATTGATACTCTGGGTTAATCGATTAAGGGTTGAGATCTGATTCTAGGGTTTAAAGGATTAGGGTTTCGTTTTTCTTTGCCTTTGGTATTCTGGTTTTCGGCTGGTTCTTTTTGCATGGTATTTGAAGTTTATTGCTGATGGAGAGAGGTGTTAATAACAATCTGAATGAACGTATGAAACCTGGGGAAAACATGTTTTTTGATCGAGGTAAACCTCCTACAAGAATCCAGGGTTTAGCGTCTCGGGTAGTTGATATTGAAGGTAAAACGTTGATGCCGAGGAGAGGAGTTGTATCTTCGGCTGCAAGTGAATCTAGTAAGTTTAACGTTATCGATGAACTGTCAAAAATTACTGTTCCGGTTAGTTTGAAAGATGCTGGTAATGTTCCGGGTCAGTCACCGGAAGTGGGGGCTGCGGATTTAAATGGTGAGGGTATGGGAAAAACTGAAGTCTGGTCGGGTAAGGGCAATACTTCTCAACCGATGTCATATGCGGACACAGTAGTTGCTACTGGATTGAAGAAAGTAAATTTCAGATCACTGGCTAGTTCAGCTATACAAGATGGTTGTGATGTTGTTTTGCCAAGGGAATCTGTTCGTTCAGTGCAAGATAAATTGGCTAATACGCTTTATGGGTATTTCTTAGGAGATCGGATTGCATTCCCTGTAGTTGATTATTTTGTTCGTACGAATTGGAAGAAGTATGGATTATTAAAAACCATGATGAACGCAAATGGTTTTTTCTTCTTTAAATTTAATGATGAAGTTGGATTGTCAAATGCTATAAAGGACGGTCCGTGGATTATTAGATCGCAGCCGTTATTTCTGGATGTTTGGACTCCAACAACTAAGCTAGAAAAGAAGGAGGTTAAGAAGGTTCAGGTGTGGGTCAAAATTCATGAAGTTCCGTTAGCGGCTTATACGGAAGATGGTCTTAGCTTGATTGCAACTACTATTGGAGAACCAAAAATGCTGGATTCCTTCACTACGTCTATGTGTATTGATGCTTGGGGTCGGAGTAGCTATGCTAGGGCATTGATTGAGGTCTCGGCTGAGAAAGAATTACGAGAGGAAATTACAATGGCAATTCCAGAACCGGAAGGTGAGGGTTTTATCAAAGAGACTATGTATGTGGAGTATGAATGGAGTCCGCACCGATGTGCTAACTGCTGTGTGTTTGGTCATTCAACTGATATGTGCCCGAAACATCCAAAAAAACAACCTACAATGGTGTATGACAACCATAATCGCAATGGTCAAAAGAGTTATCCTGTTAAAAAGGCTCCTATTGTGGATCAAGATGGATACACAGGGGTGTATGGTAAGAAAGCTGCTAGAAGAGTTGGTATTCCTGTTAATAAACAAAAGAATAAATTTGAATATCGGCCTGTCGTTTCAAAACCAAAAGCTGATAATAAAAAGGAGTCGGTTCATACGGATAGTAGATCGAATAACCCTTTTGATGCTCTAAATGATGTGGAGGATGAGTCGGGTACGAGCAATAAGAAAACGGGTTTGAATAATGAGGAATCTGATGAAGATGAGGTTATAGAGGTGGAGAGTGAATTGGATAGGTTTATGACGGAGGGTACTCAAAATATTAAAAGTAAAGGGGCAAGCACTCCTTCGACGAATGTTACCAATGGTTAGTATTGCGACTTGGAATATAAGAGGGTTGAACCGTCCCCTTAAGCAGAAAGAGGTTCGGCAGGCAGTCAAAGAATTTAATCTAAGTTTGTGTGCTATCCTTGAGTCTCATGTGGATGTTGGTAATTTAAGTAAAGTGTGCAAAGCAGTTTTCAGATCTTGGGAATGGACTTCAAATGGGAGTTATTGTTCTAAGGGCACGAGAATTATTATTGGATGGAATCCGGACATCTTTGATGTTATGATTGTGGCTCAATCTAATCAGGTTATGCATCTTCAATTAATATTCAAATTAGACAAAAGAATGATTTTTTGTTCTGTTGTTTATGCTGATAATTATTACATGGCCCGGAGAGAAGTTTGGAACAATCTTTCTATGCATAAAGCGCTTGTTAATGATAAACCATGGTGCATTATGGGAGATTTTAATACGGCTCTTAACATAGAGGATAATTCTATGGGATCTTCTTCGATTTCTACTGGTATGCGTGACTTTCAAGAGTGTGTAGACAAGATTGAAGTTGTTGATATAAACCGTATGGGTATCCACTTTACGTGGAGTCAAAAACCAAAAAATGGGGTAGGTTTGCTGAAAAAACTTGATCGTGTAATGGGTAATACGAAGTTTATAGCTGATTTTCCGAATTCTGTAGCCATTTTCAAACCGTATAGATTGTCGGATCATTGTCCTTGTATTCTCTCGTTCCCGAATGCTACTAAACAGAAGCCAAGGTCTTTCAAATTTGCAAACTTTCTAGTTTTTAAACCGGAGTTCCTGGAGATTGTTAATACCAACTGGAATGTTAATGTTAATGGTGTTCATCAGTTCAGAGTGATGAAAAAGCTTCGTTTGCTTAAACATCCGATGCGTTCTTTGTTATTTAAACAAGGTAACTTACATAAAAGAGTGGAGAAACTTCGATTGGATCTTGATTTAATTCAGCAAAATATAGACCAGGATAACTCTAATGCTGATCTTCGCGCTGCTGAATGCGAGATTAGACGTGACCTTCAAGAGGCTTCGCTAGATGAAGAGCGATTTCTAAAACAGAAATCGAAAGTTGATTGGTTAAGTGCGGGTGATATGAATTCTGCGTTTTTTCACTCCTCCCTGAAGATGAAAAATCATTGTAGTCGTATTGAGGTGATAAAAGATTCGGAAGGGAAGACTTATGAGGGTGATATGGTGTTCCAGCCGTTTGTTAAGCACTATGAAAGTTTTTTTGGAACTCAAGGTGATACGTCTCTTACTCCGGCCCCGGACTTATTCTCTAATAGGCTGTCTCCTCAGGTTGCTCAACATATGATTCGGCAAGTCTCAACGGAAGAAGTTAAAAGGGCGATGTTTGATATTGGTGTTGATAAAGCACCGGGCCCTGATGGTTATACTTCGGCGTTTTTCAGAAGTGCTTGGCCGATTGTAGGGAATGATGTTACTTGTGCTATCATTGATTTTTTTGAGACAGGGAAGCTTCTTCGAGAATTAAATCATACAAATATTGTGCTTATCCCGAAAATTCCGACCCCTTCGGCAGTCAGTGACTATAGACCGATTGCTTGCTGTAATGTGATATACAAATGTATCAGTAAAATTATTGCGGATAGAATCAAAGGGGCTCTGAACGAAATTGTTAGTATTAATCAATCGGCTTTTGTTCCAGGGAGGCGAATTTCTGATAACATTCTGTTAACTCAAGAATTATTGCATAATTATCATAGGAATGTGGGTCCTCCAAGGTGTGCCTTTAAAGTGGATATTCAAAAAGCTTATGACACTGTTGATTGGAGTTTTCTGAAGAGTGCTTTGCTTGGTTTTGGGTTTAAAGACAAGATGATTGCATGGATAATGGTTTGTGTCTCCACTGCATCTTTTTCTATGTGTGTGAATGGTTCTGTGCATGGTTTTTTTCAGGGTAAACGGGGTTTAAGGCAAGGGGATCCAATCTCCCCTTATCTGTTTACCTTAGTTATGGAGGTTCTGACGTCTATTCTTAAGCATGCGGTTCGCATTGATTCATCATTTAAATTTCATAATAAATGCGAGAAACAGCAGCTTATTAATCTTTGTTTTGCGGACGATTTGTTCCTGTTCGCCAGAGGTGAAGTGAATTCGGCTAGGTGCATAATGAAATCTCTTTCTAATTTCACTAAGATGTCGGGTTTGCAGCCGAGCAACCAGAAGAGTACGATATTCTTTTGTAATGTCAATGGCCATGTTAAAAATGCTATTTTGGATATTATGCCTTTTGTCGAAGGCAAGTTGCCAGTTAAATATTTGGGGGTGCCTTTGATCTCTTCTAGACTTGGTTACAGTGATTGTCGAGTGCTTGTGGATAGGCTTCAAAAACGTATAACACATTGGAGGAATAAGTTGCTTTCGTTTGCTGGTAGACTTCAACTTATCACTTCAGTTCTCTCAGCTATGCACATTTACTGGTCTTCTGTGTTCATGTTACCAATTCGTATTGTTCTCGAACTTGAAGCTTGTATGCGTAACTTCCTATGGTCTCAAGAGAGTTCGTATTCTAAAGGTAAATCTAAAGTTTCTTGGAAAACTGTTTGCACTCCAAAGTATGAAGGAGGGTTGGGTATTAGACGGATAGGGGATATGAATAAGGCGCTTATGTCTTATCATATCTGGAGCATTGTTTCTAAAAGGGAGTCTTTATGGGTGGATTGGGTGCACAGATACAGGTTAAAAGGCAAGAGCTTCTGGATGTGCAAAACCCCTGCTAATTGTTGTTGGTCTTGGAGAAAACTAGTGCAAATGCGGCCTATTATTAGAAACCATTTATGGTCGGAGTTAGGTAATGGTGCTAAAACTTCGGCGTGGTTTGATTACTGGAGTGATATAGGGCCGCTTGGAGATTTTATTTCGCCTAGAAACATTAAAGATGCAGATTTTAAACTGGATGATTCTGTGGCTAACATTTACTCCAATGGTTCTTGGGCGTGGCCGTTGGCTTGGAGGGATATGTTTCCGGTTCTCATTCAGTTAGATCAGGTTCAGTTAACTACATCGAAACAAGATAGATTGTTATGGAGAGAAGGTAGTGATACTATGGAGTTCTCCACTTCTTGCGTGTGGCAGTCGGTTCGTTACACGGCTCCGGAAGTGAATTGGTGTAGGATTGTTTGGTTTGCGCAGTCTATCCCTCGTCATGCTTTCTTGATGTGGCTGGTCATCAAAGGTAAACTTTTGACTCAAGATAAAATTCTAGAGTGGGATCTATCGAGGAGGAAGAACATGAATATGATGTGTTGCATGTTATGTTATCGGAATTATGACTCTCATCCGCATTTATTTTTTGAATGCGATTACTCGGCTCAAGTTTGGTATAATATTCGAAACAAGGTAAACATGGGAGATGTTAGTCCGAATTGGAATGAGATTTTGGATTGGTTGCTGGTTCGTGTTCGGTCTAAAACGGCTAGAAATTACACTGCCAAAGTTCTAGTTGCGGCTGCCGTTTACTTCATTTGGCAAGAACGAAATGCCAGAACTTTTAAAAATCAGTTGAGACCTCCGGAGAAAATTAGTGAGATTATATTAAATACGGTCCGTTACAAGCTGATGGGAGCTAAAATGAAGAACACTTCAAGTGTGAGGAGACTTTTTGAAGAGTGGGAAATTCGAGGAAATCATGTGGAAGATGATGGTGGCTGATTAGTTTCTGGTTTCTTGCGCATTTGTCTAGATTGTAGTCTAGTTGTGTCTATTTGTTTATCTTTTGGTTGTTTTTCTGGTTTCTTTGTTTTACGTTCATGGGGCATGTCTCATGAATGAACTAGTGTAGGCAGGCTACACTACTTGTGTTTTTTGGTTTGTGAATATATAGAATCACCGGGGTAACCCTTTACCCAAAAACGAACATAGCAGGTATATGATGTGAAAACAGGAAAGCTTGGAAGTAACAAGTAGGCACATGTGTTCCACCCCAAAACGTTTGGAAAACAGTAAAAGAGGGGTCTATGTACTCACTTGAGATTGCTCAGGAGTCCTAAGATAACCACCAAGCAATTGCTAGAGATCTCGGAATATCAAACGGCACCTAATATAGGTAACTACATTAATAAACCGGACCTAAGTCGGAAGATCGGATAGAATGAGGGTTCGTAAACCAAACGAGTGTAGAGACTCGTGTCATACGGTTTAGCAAAGCCTACATACTAAATGAAACCTAACCTAAGTGCTTGTGACCCATTACGACCCGTTTAGGTAGCTTATGCTACTTTAACGCGTCGTTCGCGTGAAACGCGTTCGGACCGCCTAACTAGTCCTATGACAAGTAATATATGCCTTAACATCTCTAATATGGTTGTCAAATCAGTTTAGATGTCAAAAGTTATGTTACATATGTTTAAAATGAATTGTGGCATCAAAGGGGTATTTTGGTAATTTACCTAAGGCATATAAACTACCTATCATACAACTACTTAAACGAAGCGACCATAAGGTATAACCTCGTAAGGTTATTCCCTATATACTATGGTCACCTAATGTGCTTGGTCGGATCCTAATGATCGACCAAACGGGTCGGGTTCGAAAGTATAAGCGATTGTTTAGATCGCTTACCTTACGACCCTATATAAGCACTAAACTAAAAGTGACGAGCTAAGCATGTTAAAACATGCTTAACTAAGTTTAGAAAACAGGTTTGGTATCACAACAAACGGTTGTGATACCTAAGAGTAGTTTGGTTACAAAATACGCAAGAATACGTATTCTGACCGAAACTACGGCTCGTCACTGAGCCTAGATAACGTGGTAATCAGTAGGTATAGTCACTAGGGACTATAACCATCGTGATCACGCTCACGTTATGAAGTTCAAACGAACTTCGCATCGACCATAAACTGGTCAATGCTGAAAGTCAAACAAAGTTTGACTTTCGGACTCGAAAGCGATAAAAGAACGAAAGAAGACTTACGAAGGGTCCCCGAATGCTAATCTAGATCAAAATAGCTCAGGTATGAAACAAAGGTTTCAACTTAGAGCACAAATGATCAGATTCTTGTGAGGAATGAATGAAAATGTGTTGGGTATTTATAGATTTCGGGTAACCGTTAAGATCGTTTCTTGAATAACGTGATTTAATCTTGTGCGTACACTTGTCAAAATGTTATGGTAACTGAAAATGGCCTATTATGAGCTGAAAGGGCAAGTTTAGAATGTGTGGATGAGGTTTAATCAGCTGAAATCTGCTGACTAAGCATACTTATCTGTTCTGGGAGGCTGAGGCGGCCCGCTTCAGGATACACCAAAGCTAATGCGGGCCGCATGGGGCTTCTGATCAGAAAATAAGTTTCAAAAAAGACAGTTTCAGCCCCTGCACGTGTTTAAGGCCATTTCCGACACTTCTAAGGCCCGTAAAGCCAACTTTAAGGCCCTAAAATGATGCCCAAACATTGTGGACATGAAACATGTTCAAAAATATGTCGGATGTCAGTTCGTTTAGTCATACGAACGCGATGTTCGCTTAATTACGACGGAATGCGCATAAGCGCGAAAAACGATCCAAAATGCGTGACGAATGGATTTTTCTTATGCCAAACACTAAAATAAAATGTTTTAGTGCTTACATAAATTTTTGGATGTCCGGATGTATTCAGAACGTAAGTTATGCGCGAAAATGCAAACTTGTGCACTTTTTGGCACTTTTAGTCCCTGAATGACCCAAAAGTTTATTTTAGCACACCGAACCCCTCGAAGCCTATTTCTAAGCTATGTGAAGGATATTTATGGTATGTTTAACTTATGGTCATGTTCCGGAATGTCTGATACAGTTCAGATTGGCATACTTTCGCAGTTTGTCAAATTTAGTCCCTGCAGACGAATAAACTAGATTTCGACATACCAAACCTTCCAAAACTTATTTCTAAGTTATGTAGAGGTTATTTAAGGTATGTTAAGCCTATTTCACTATTCCGGAGTGTTTGTTGCATTAAACTGGTTATATTTACGCATTAGTGCGCGCATAACCTTCCAGAAAGCGATTTAGAGCTTGAAATTGAACAAGAGTTGATATGTGTAAACGATACACATATTTTTACTAATCCCAAGTATGAAATACAATATTTCATTGGTTTGGCATTTGTTTGATGGTTAAAGTGACCCAGGTGTTACATAAACAAATAGAGTGGACATCATAATAATATTGTCAGTAATGTTATGGGAATAGGGCTGCACATGTAGATTGAGTTGGGCAGTTAATTGGGATTATGTGAAATAGGGATCTAATGGATTGATTTTGTGCACAAAAGTATGAATGTTGGAGTGCACATTGGGCCACACAACATCTGAGATGTATGCACATGCACATTTGAGCCACCCACTAATAATAAATCAATTCACTTGGGCTGGTATATTGCTTTGGACTGCACGTTTAACTTAACTGATGGGTCTAGTAAGGTCTTGGGCTGTGAATGAGATTGGGTAGCATTGCATTCAGGCTTTAAGCCCATAGTAAATTGCGCAGGCCCAACCCATCGCACACTTGATTTAGACGGCGTCAATGAGTTTGGGCCGGAGTCAATTGGGCCATGTATCATCTGTGATTAGTAGGTGGGAGATTTAAGCCTTAAAATCCTTATTGGGCCATTGACTTATTTAGATTGTGCACCGTGTGAATAACGGAATGAAATATTAACTGTCACATGACTTATGAAATATGAAATTGTGATGAGAACTTGTAAAGTGAACCAGCTACTTATTATGAGATTTTGTGACGATAGCCGGCTGTTATGCCGCATGGTAAACTATTATGATTCATAGAACATGTGTGTTTCTCGTATGTTACTTCGTGTATATGGTGAAATGCTATGAATACGTGAATTACTGTTACAACATGTGAACCAACTAATATTACTATCTATACGACACTTGTGTACTACATGCGTAGAAAATGTGGTTTAAATTGCATGTGAAACTGACTGTTAGTGGTAAACACATTAGGACTTGGTTGATCAATTTGGACGAGTAACATAGCATAACACACCGAGCACTCTAAGGTGAGTTCATCTCTCTTGAGCATGCGTCCCGGTGGTTGGGACAGTCAGTGGGTATCACGGGGAGGGATAAATCTTTTGGGTAAAACTAGGATGTTGGATAATATTCTCACTCTCTATCTCTTAAGTCCCATCTTTTGCTATCGTGGAAGGTAGCGGGGTATTAGTTGGTAGCGCTACTTAGGTTTGGCACCCTCACCCCGTTCCTGAGAGAGGGCGGGTGTGAACTAATGACCCAGTCGGGCCCAGTGCTTTGATAGGAGCACTGGGGAACGGGCAAAACATACATCAGGAGCCGTCTTGTTCAGTATCGAGATATTATCAACATTACTTTTGGATTTAAATTCAATGGATTAACTAAACACTTGGTAACCAACGTTTTCTTAAAACTATGAACTCACCAGCGTTGTCTGACATACTTGTTGCATGCTCGCAGGACGTTAGGTATCTTGGATTTGGGAACTTGCTGTCTAGAGTAGCTGGAGTGGTCATGGGTCGACTGAAGGGATTCATGTGATTGACTTATTGATATATACTTTGGTTTTGAAACCATTTAACTTTGATTTACCTATTGGTACTGAACATGTTGGTTTTTCATTTAAACTCGTTGATAGTATTTTTCATTAATAATTAAGGATTTTATTTTGAAACTTATATGCGTTCAATGTAATTAGTGGCTCGTTGTTGGTACGTCACACGCCTAACAGGGACTTTCCCTAGGTGGTATTTTGGGGGTGTGACAGTTTGGTATCAGAGCCACTGGTTATAGTGAACTTGGTTTTAAATCGTTTTTATAAAACCAGACTATAACCGAACAGATCCGAAATCGACCATGACACTCAGCTCCAGACTGCAAGGTTCGTTTCTCGTTTACTATTGCATAGTATATCTAGTGTTTGCTTATGAATAACATCACACGCGAATGCACACTTAGCACTGCAGTATGAACTTCTATGTTACCAACCCATGTTACGTGTTTTAAGAGTGCGACTCTTCTTGAACTTCCATGATCTATGTTGTGGCGTCATCTGTCTTATTGCTCGAATTCGGGGAAACCTTTTAGCGTGAGTTAAGAGGCACTGAGATAAGCATGCAAATTGCCTTATTATTATGGGTGCACACATAATAATAATGTGGGGTGCATGTGAGTCCCAGTGAGGCTTAACGAGTGTGAGAGGGGTTCCGCTCTGTTAATTGATGTTAAAGGATGTTGATTCTGACCCGTTAAATGAGGACTTGAGGATCCGAGAGAATAGTGTTCTACGGGATTACCAAGAAGCATGCTTGGATGAGGAAAGGTTTCTGAAACAGAAGTCTAAAGTCGATTGGCTAAGGGCAGGGGATTCAAACACTGCTTTTTTTCACTCGTCGTTAAAAAGTAGAAATCACAGAAGTCGTATTGATGGGATTACGGATTCGAATGGGATTTATGTTGAGGGTGAAGGCGTTTCTAAAGCGTTTGTGGATCACTATGAGAATTTTTTAGGCAGTGCGAGTAGTGTTTCTATTATGCCAACGCCTGATTTATTCTTAAAAACTTTAAGCCCTGAGGTGGCTAGTTCCATGGTGCGTCCGGTTAGCATTGAAGAGGTTAAAGCGGCTTTCTTTGCTATGGGTTCTGACAAAGCTCCGGGCCCTGATGGGTATACGACGGCTTTTTATAAGCATGCGTGGGCCTATAATAGGTACTGAAGTGTCAAATGTTATTATTGATTTTTTTTAACACGGGGCGTCTTCTTAAAGAGCTGAATCATACATTAATTGCCCTAATCCCGAAGGTTACTACTCCCTCGATGGTTACGGACTATCGTCCTATTTCATGTTGCAATGTCTTATACAAATGTATTAAAATGGCTTTTCTCTGGTCCCTAAGGAGATTTTGGCGTTTCCATTAGAAACCCTAGTTAAATCATCCTCAAACACATTCCCACTAGCATCCCGAATGACATCAATTCGACTATAATGAATTTTGTTTTTGAGCGAGGAGTGAAAGAAGGCCAAATTGTAACATCCGCAGATAGCACCTAATCCTATTCTCTCTCTCCTTGGGGCGATTTTTGTTCCTCATGAAACCCTAGTTTTTCCTTGTGATCTTTTGTATAACAGTCTGTGATTAGAGTTTTGATTAATCAAAATTCTATAACGAACTCGTTAGCAATAGTGATCAATTTAGAAATAGGGTTTTTGTTTCGTTTCTTGCTTTATCGCCGCCTTAGAATCTGATTTGAAATCCTAACCTATTAGATTGGTTGTTATTGATCGCGGTTAACTGAGATTAATTTAGCTAGATCGATACACTGGTTTAATCAGTTAAGGATTGAGAATCGACGCTAAGGTTCAAGGATTAGGGTTTTTTTCGTCTGGTTTGTTTGTTGGCTTTCGTTTTCTCTGTGATTGGGGACGTAATTAGTAGTGCATGGTTTCTTGTTTTTCGTTGTTATAGGGAGAGTGGAGTACTCTTTAATGAATGAACGTAAAAATACAGGGAGTAACATCCCGGTTAGTCAGGTGAAGCCGTTATTAGTTGATCAAGATGGGTACCCTTTACCGCTTGCTGAAATTGACAACATGAATGAACCTGTGGTTGATGAATTGGAGTCTACACCTGGAACAACACCAGTACGTGGGATTGGTTTACGTGTAACTAATATTGAAGGAAATACATTGCTGCCGAGGAGAGGTATGTATTCTACGTCGAATGTATCGATCTTGGATGGTTTGACAAGTATTTCTAAACCTGTGGAAAATCTGTATGCTGGTAAAACCACTAATCTGAACTTGCGGTCATCGGATATGGGGAGTCAGGGTAGTGATTTGTTTACTACATCTGGGGAGTCTTCGTCGAGAACACATACGGGCAGTATGGATGATAAGGGTCATGAGACTCTCTCTTTTGCTAATGTGGTTCAAAGGAAGAAGGCCGAGGTTAAGGTAAATTTCAGAACTTTGGAATCGGATGAAACTTTTGAAGGGGCTGATGTCGTCATCCCGTTATCATCGGTTAAGCAGGTTTTAGAGAGGTATGTTCATACGTTATATGGGTATTTTCTAGGAAAGAGGCTTGCTTTTCCAGTGGTTGATTATTTCGCTAAAAAGAATTGGGTAAAGTATGGTTTAACGAAAATGATGATGAATGCTAAGGGATTCTTTTTCTTTAAATTCAAAACAAAAAACGGAATTGATCAATTGTTAGAAGATGGCCCTTGGATGATAAGGAATGTGCCGATAATATTGAAGGAGTGGTCACCTACTGTTACAGTAGAGAAGGAGGATATAACAACGGTTCCGGTCTGGGTAAAGATGCATGATATTCCATTGGCAGCCTTTACGGAGGATGGTCTAAGTCTTCTAGCTTCGAAACTAGGGACACCAAAGATGCTGGATTCGTACACGGCGACAATGTGTGCTGAATCATGGGGCAGAAGTAGTTTTGCTAGACCCTTGATAGATGTTCATGCGTATGGAATTAAAAAAGAGTATTATGATGGCTATTCCATCTCTAGATGGAAAAGGATTCTCAAAGTCAGAAATTAAAGTAGAATATGACTGGGTTCCATTGAGATGTTCTTCTTGCTGTGTGTTTGGGCATGATGATACCTCATGTCCAAAGAGTACAAAAGTGGGTGCTGAACCGGCTGGTAAGGATCAAGAGGTGTTTCAGGATGCAAAAAAAAGGTAGGAAAGGAAGTAATCCAGGTGTGCATATTAATAACCAGAAACAGAAGTTTATTTATCGACCGGTTGTAAAGCAGAAAACCAAACCTGATGTTAGAGTGCAACCTGTAAACCAGGTCTCAACTTCCAATCCATTCCATGTGCTGGGCGAAGAACCGGATGATGGCAATTTAGATGCTGGAAATCGGCAACAAAATAGTGCAGCGGAAAAGGTCCAAATGACTAAACACATTCGTGATAAACCGAAAAATATTAATACGGAAGAAGTAATTGCGGATGAAGTGGGTATAGATGATCTTTTGGATGATATTCCAAATTATTTGGAGAAGAAACAGGTGAACCAGGGGGCTGAGGGTGCAAGCACACCCGGAGATAGTGGTTTCCATGGGTAGCATAGCCTCGTGGAATATAAGGGGGTTGAGCCGCCCCCTTAAACAGAAGGAGGTTCGACAGGTGATGGTGGATAATCATTTGCATGTTTGTGCGATTATGGAGACTCATGTGGACTCTTCAAAGGTTTATGAGGTTTGTAATAAAGCTTTTCGGTCTTGGAGTTGGGCTTCGAACACGGCTCTTTGTAGTAAGGGTACTAGAATCTTGGTAGGCTGGGATGCTAATGTTGTGGATGTGATGATTCTTGCTCAAACGGATCAAGTGGTGCATACTCAGGTGATGTTTAAGCTGGATCAAAAATCTATTTTCGTTTCTTTTGTATACGCGGATAACTATTACAAGAAAAGAAGGGATTTGTGGCAAAACCTACTTGTTCACCGGTCGTTTATGAGGGATAAACCTTGGGTTATGATGGGAGATTTTAACGCGCATCTCTCTTATGAGGATACAAGTGTAGGGTCTTCCACGGTTCATATCGGGAATAGAGAATTCAAAGAGTGTGTTAATGAGCTAGAGATGTTCGATATTAATAGCTCGGGCCTTCCACTATACATGGTCAAATAAGCATCAGGATAGTGGGATTATATTCAAGAAGCTTGATCGTATCATGTGTAACATCCTTTGTGTAGATGTTTTCCCTAATGTTGCTGCGTATTTTCACCCTTATAGGGTTTCGGACCATGCCCCGTGTATCTTAAAGTTGCCTGATATTTCTAGGGAAAAGCCAAAGCCCTTCAAGTTTGTTAATTTAGTGGCTGATAAGCATGGCTTTTTGGAGGAAGTGCAGCGTATTTGGAGTACAAATGTTGATGGGTATCATATGTTTAAGGTTGTTCGGAAGCTGAAGTTACTTAAAGCTCCGCTTCGGAAAATTTTATATGCTCAAGGCAATCTGCACCAGAATGTGCTAAATTTGCGAAAAGAGTTAGATGATTGTCAGTTGCATATTGATGGGGACCCTCTAAATGGAGATTTGATAAGTCAACATGGCCGATTACTTCAACAATATAAGGATGCGGTCAGAGATGAAGGGTTGTTTCTGAAACAAAAATCCAAGGTTGATTGGCTTGAGGTTGGGGATTCGAACTCTAGATACTTTCATAATGTCGTCAAAAATAAGAATCATCGAAGCCGTATTTTTTCTATTCGAGATGGGAATGGAACGCTTCATGAGGGGGGATCGGTTTCTCAGGTTATGGTTGAACATTACACAAATTTTTTTGGCACTATGGGAAATGTTTCGATACAGCCGACTCCAGATTTATTTCGGACTATTTTATCTTCGGATAAAGCTAGTAGTATGGTCCGTACGGTGACGGAAGACGACATAAAAAGAGCTATGTTCTCAATTGCTGGGAATAAAGCGCCTGGCCCTGACGAATACACTTTGGTTTTCTTTAAGAGAATTTGGGAAATCACTGGGAAGGATGTTTGTACGGCTGTGCAGGATTTTTTCTCTAATGGAAAACTTCTTCGTGAGCTGAATCATACCATTCTTTCGCTGATTCCGAAGGTGAGCACACCTGATTTGATTTCGGATTATAGACCTATTTCATGCTGTAATACATTATACAAATGTATTAGTAAAATTATCACCAATCGGATTAAAGAGGGTTTGGCGGATATTGTGAACATTAACCAATCGGCTTTTGTTCCGGGGAGGAGGATTTCTGATAATATCCTCCTAACCCAGGAACTAATGCATAATTATCATCGAAATCATGGGCCACCGCGGTGTGCGTTTAAGGTGGATATTCAAAAGGCTTATGATACGGTAGATTGGAATTTCTTGAAGCAGATTCTCTTGGGGTTCGGCTTTCATTCGAAGATGGTTAATTGGATTATGGTTTGTATCTCAACTACCTCGTTTTCTGTGGGATTGAATGGTAACCTTTATGGATACTTTAAAGGAAAAAGGGGGTTGAGGCAGGGTGATCCGATATCTCCGTACCTTTTTACATTGGTTATGGAGATTCTAACCTTAATTTTGCAAAAACAAGTTGACTTGTCTTTGGAGTTCAGATTTCATAATAAATGTGAAAAGCAAAGGATTATAAATTTGTGTTTCGCTGATGATCTCTTTATGTTTGCGAGAGGGGATAAGAATTCGGCTAAGGTCATTATGGATTCTTTAACTCTTTTCAAGAACATGTCGGGGTTGGTTCCTAGCATGACCAAAAGTACTGTTTACTTTGCTAATGTCTCGAATAGTGTGAAGGGTCTCATCCGTAGCTTCATGCCGTTTGAAGAGGGTACCCTACCAGTTCGATATCTAGGGGTTCCTCTCATTACTACAAGGCTCGTGTACAGTGACTGCAAGCGGATTGTTGAGAACATGGAGGCAAAAATTACAGATTGGAAAGCGAAGAGTTTGTCCTTTGCAGGGCGGCTCCAGCTAATCCGGTCAGTTTTATCATCTATGCATATTTACTGGGCTTCGGTCTTTATATTACCAAAGCGTGTTATTGTGGAGTTAGAGGAAAAAATGAGACGGTTTATTTGGGCTCAGGGCAATAGTATTAGAGGGAAAGCTAAAATTAAATGGAGTAAAGTTTGTTTCCCGAAACAGGAAGGAGGATTGGGTATTCGTAGAGTTTTGGATATGAATAATGCTCTTATGGTCTCGCATGTGTGGAGTAACCTAAGTTTGTTTCCCGAAACAGGAAGGAGGATTGGGTATTCGTAGAGTTTTGGATATGAATAATGCTCTTATGGTCTCGCATGTGTGGAGTATCCTAACATGTAGAGAATCCTTGTGGGTTAAATGGATTCATTCGTATCATTTACGTGAGAGGAGTTTCTGGGATGTCCCGGTCAGAAATAATGTGGCATGGAGCTGGAGGAAAATGTTGCAACTTCGCCCAATTATTCGAAAGCATATATGGATGGAAATTGGGGATGGTAATAAAACTCTAGCGTGGTTTGATATATGGGATAATGCTTGTCCGTTGATATCCTTTCTGACTCCAAGGATGATAGCTAATGCTGGGTTTGGTATGCAAACTAAGGTGGCTGAGTTGTGGGAGTTTGGAGGATGGAGGTGGCTGAATGCTTGGGTTCAGCGATACCCGGCTTTACAAAACATGAGGGCTATTAACTTGAATCCTAATATGCAGGATAGGGTGGTGTGGAGAACCAGTTCGGGCTCAGTTGTCGACTATGGAACTTCGATGGTATGGGAGGAGATTCGGCTTAATGAGAGTGCAGTTCCTTGGGCCAATATCGTGTGGTTTTCTCAAGCTATCCCTCGGCATTCGTTTGTCTTGTGGCTGCTAATAAACAAGAAACTAAAGACACAGGATGTGATGAGGAAATGGTGTTCTTCGGGAAATATGAACTTTAATCTCATGTGTTGTTCTTTGTGTAAGTCTGGACCAGATTCTCATGAGCATCTTTTCTTTGATTGTTTGTATGCTTCTCGGATATGGTATGGTGTTCGAAATAAAGTGGATATGGGAACTATTGACTCCTCTTGGGACGCGATATATGACCACTTAATTCAGCATGCGGATTCGAAGAAGGTTATTCATATTGTTGAACGTCTAGTGGTTGGTGCGGCAGTATATTTTGTATGGCAAGAGCGAAACCAGCGATTGTTCTCTAATAAAAAGAGAAATGAAAGTCAGCTTATTGAGGTGATTCTGAACACGGTCCGGATGAAGCTACATTCCATGAAGTTCAAGAGATCAATTCAGGCGACGAGAGTGTTACACTTATGGAGATTACCTCGTGGGTTATTGATGGATGATGATGATTGTGGTTAACTCTTTTGTCATGTGTTTTAGTATAGTTAATCCTTTGTGATTGGTGTATGTGTTTGCTTTGTTGCTTGTTGAACTCAAATGTGGCATGTCATGTTTGAGAACTGGGGGTTCATGTTAGGCCCTCACTTTCTTTTTGTGGTTGTGTGAAATAAAATTTAACCGGGGTAACCCTTACCCAAAAAAAAAAAAAACCCTAGTTCTTGATTTTCAACCTTAATTTTGATTGATTTGGGTTAGGTATTGGGGTGTTGTCGATCCTTCTGAGTAAGGTTTCTAGACTTCTACCCTGGTTTCTAATCTTTTGAACTTGGAATTAGGGTTTTCGTTTCTTATCTTTAGGGTTTCTGTAGCTTTTAGTCGCCGAGGATCTTGTCTCTTTTCTGTTCGTCTTTTTTCGTTGCATGGTTTGCTGGTTTTATCAATATGGATACAAGTAACAATCTACTCCAGAATGATCGTAACAAATCTGGTAATTTTCCAAAGGACGATCGGGGTAAGCCGCCTCTACACACTAAGGGTATTGCTAGTCGGGTAGTGGATATTGATGGTAATACTATGGCGCCACGTCGGGGTAGCTTTCACACGTCTCAGTCTGATCCGAAACCCATTAATGTCATTGATGAACTTACAAAAATTACTGTGCCAGTGAGTTTGGAGAAGGTTCAACCTGATCAGAAATTCGTTGAAGGTGAGAACTCGAATACAAACAGTTTACCCCACAACTTTCAAGGTTCGTATGCGGATAAGGTTAAGGTCAATACTAAAGTGAAGCGCGAGGTTAACCTCAGGCTCCTTGAATCTGCGGAGACTGTTGAAGAGGCTGATGTAGTCATCCCTAAGGAAGCAGTTCGTCAGGTACAAAAGAAATTCGAGAATGTTCTTTATGGTTACTTTTTAGGTGATAGATTGTCGTTTCCAGTCGTCGAATATTACGTAAAGAACGTTTGGGCAAAATTTGGTTTTGTTAAACTGATGATGAATTCAGACGGATTCTTCTTTTTCAAGTTTGAATCTAATGAGGGTATGAATAAAGTTCTCGAAGGCGGGCCATGGTTGATCAGGAAAATGCCTCTATTCCTGAATATTTGGGGTCCGACGGTTAGCTTAAAGAAGGATGGTATTAAATCGGTTCCAATGTGGATTAGATTACACAATGTTCCTCTGGCTGTTTACACGGATGATGGTCTAAGTCTTCTGGCTTCAAAGGTGGGCATACCGAAAAGGTTAGATAGTTATACAGCCGATATGTGCATAGAGAATTGGGGTAGAACAAGCTATGCTCGTGCTATGGTTGAAATAAATGCAGATAATGAATTAAAATCACATGTAGTGGTTGCTATACCAAAAATGGATGAAGAAGGTTTTGTGACGGAAAAAATAAAAATAGAATATGAATGGAAACCTCAACGTTGTGAAACCTGCTGTTTATTTGGTCACAATTTTATGTCATGCCCAAAGACTCCCAAGGAGAAAGCTAAGCAGATTATTATAGATGAAGATGGTTTTATTACGGATAAAAGGAAAACAGCCAAACATGGGTTCCCTCAAAAGAAGCAAAAGCCAAAATTCATATATAAGCCTAAAACTAATTCGGTAGGAGCAAGTACGTCGGGCACTAAGTCTCAACATATATCTAAGGGAGGTACTCCGGTCGTGAACATGCACAATAAATTTGAGGCTTTGGCGGAAGATTCTTTAAAGTCAGGTAACTTAAATGAGTTGTACTCTATGGGCCAGATTAATGAGAAGATAGAAGGGAATAATTTAGTAGATAAAGATCCAAAAAATCAGAATCAGAATAATGATGTGGAAGAGGGTTTTGTAGACCCGTTTCAAACGGAAATATCGTCATTCATGACTGCCAATAACAAAAATGCAAGTTCTGAGGGGGCAAGCACTCCCATTGACATGGGTTTCTATGGATAGCATCGCTGCTTGGAATATTAGGGGCTTGAACCGTCCCCTGAAACAAAGAGAGGTTCAGCAAATAGTTAAAGAAAATCATTTGAGTGTTTGTGCCATTTTGGAATCTCACGTGGAGGTTTCAAAACTTTCCAAGGTATGTAGTAGTGTTTTTAAAAAATGGGAGTGGACTTCTAATGGTGGGGTTTGCAGTAGAGGAACCAGGATCATTCTTGGATGGAACGGCGATAAAATAGACCTTATGGTATTGGCCCAATCGGATCAGGTTATGCATGTCCTAATGAAGCCTAAAAATGATTCTAAACATTTGCATGTGTCTTTTGTCTATGCAAAAAACACTTATCAGGAAAGAAGGGAATTATGGCAAGATCTTTGTAAGCATAATTTGGTTGTGAGGAACCAATCGTGGATTGTTATGGGGGACTTCAACTCGGCTCTGTATATGGATGATTTTTTGCATAGTTCCTCTACACCTACGATAGGTATGAGGGAGTTTTTTGATTGTGTTCAACATAATGAGTTGCTTGACGTTCCGGGTCACGGTCTTCATTTTACTTGGAATCAAAAACCAAGAGATGGGATAGGCATTCTGAAGAAGATCGATCGGGTGATGGGTAATGTTAGTTTCTTGGATGATTTTCCCAATGCTCATGTGCTTTATCATCCATTCCGGTTGTCGGATCACACACCGTGCATTCTTAAAATGGCTACAGACTTTCGACCAAAGCCTAAACCATTTAAGTTTGCTAACTTCATAGCTAATAAAGATGAGTTCAAGGATTGTGTCGTGACTGAATGGAGTAAAACGATAGAGGGTATTCCGATGCTTTCGGTGGTTAAAAAGCTTCGTAATCTGAAATCTCCGCTTAGGAAGTTACTGCATAAGCAAGGTAACCTGCATGGTAAAGTGAATGATCTTAGGTTACAATTGGACGAGGTTCATAAACAGATAGACCTGCACCCGTTTGATGCTACTCTTCGGGTTAAGGAATCTAACATTATAAAGGAATTCCATTGTGCTGCTTATGATGAGGAATCATTTTTAAAGCAGAAGGCAAAGCTTGAATGGCTTAGTGCAGGAGATGGAAACACTTCTTATTTTCATAACTTTGTTAAGAATAGGAATGCCTGGAATAAAATTCATTCGATTAACGATGCTAATGGTAACCGGTTCGAGGGAGTGGGTGTTGAACAAGCTTTTGTTGATCATTATGGGAACTTTTTTGGTATCGAAACTGAGGTGGAGGAATTAGTTATGGATGATCTGTTTTCTAATACCGTAACCCCAGTAGCGGCTGCTCAGATGATTCGGCCAGTTACCCGTGAAGAAGTTAAGGCAACGATGTTCAGTATTGGTGATAATAAGGCCCCTGGTCCAGATGGATATACTTCGGTATTTTTTAAGAAAGCGTGGGACATAGTGGGTGAGGAAGTTTCAGATGCCATCCTCCAATTCTTTGAAAATGGGAAATTGCTTCAGCAAGTAAACCACACTATAATTGCGCTGGTTCCCAAAGGTACTCCTACGTCGGTTTTGGAGTATAGGCCTATTTCTTGTTGCAATGTTATTTTCAAATGCATTAGCAAAATATTGTCAGATAGAATAAAATGCAGTCTGGGTAGTTTGGTTGATATAAATCAATCTGCGTTTATCCCTGGTCGGAAGATTTCAGATAACATCCTTCTCACGCAGGAGCTTATGCATAACTACCATGTTAGTAGGGGAAAACCAAGGTGTGCCTTCAAAATCGATATCCAGAAAGCGTATGACACAGTTAGCTGGTCTTTTCTTAATACTATCCTTATCAGGTTTGGTTTTCAACACAAAATGGTGGATTGGATTATGAAGTGTGTTTCTACTGCTTCTTTTTCGCTAAGTATTAATGGGAATCTTTGCGGCTATTTCAAAGGCAAAAGGGGTCTTAGACAGGGAGATCCCATATCCCCTTATTTGTTCACTCTAGTAATGGAGGTTCTCTCATTGTTGTTGCATAAAGCTGCTGATCAGCGTCCTGCTTTTAGATATCATGATAAGTGCAAACAACAGAAGATTATTAATGTATCCTTTGCTGATGATTTGTTTTTATTTGTTAATCCGGATATGGTTTCTGTTAAAGTCATGAGGGATACGTTGGATTTGTTCACAAGGATATCGGGTTTAAATCCGAATCTAGCCAAAAGCAAGGTGTTTTTTAGTAATGTTTCGGCTATGGTGAAGCAGGAAATATGCTCTCTATTGCCGTTTCAAGAGGGAGAGCTTCCTGTTAGATACTTGGGTGTTCCGCTAATCTCGACTAAGCTTATGTATAAGGATTGCAGAATTCTAGTGGACCGAGTGGATAAAAAGATTGATCACTGGATGAACAAGTCTCTTTCTTTTGCGGGTAGGCTTCAGTTGATTAGCTCGGTTATCTCGGCCATGCATATTTACTAGGCCTCTGTTTTTATGCTTTCGGCCCGTATTGTAAGTGATATTGAAAAAAGAATGCGCAACTTTTTATGGAGTGGAGGTTCGACTAAAGTCACTACTCCTAAAGTGGCCTGGAAAAATGTTTGTCTTCCTAAGTCGGAAGGTGGTTTGGGTATTAGAAGAATTCATGATACGAACAAGGCGCTTCTCACTAACCATATTTGGAGCATTCTTCTTAAAAGAGATCCCCTTTGGGTTAAATGGGTTCATTCCTACAGGATTAAGGGAAAGAATTTTTGGGAAATTCCATATCGTGGTAGTATGAGTTGGGGGTGGAGGAAAATCCTTTCGATTCGAGTTTCCATTCGTCCGTTTATTTGGTACTCTATTCGGGATGGCCGTAAAACAAATGCTTGGAATGACAATTGGTGTCCTTATAGTCCTTTGCGAGATTTTATTACCCCTAGACGGATACATGGAGCGGGTTTCAGCATGCAATCTACTATGTCAGACCTTATTGATCATCAACATGGTTGGAAGTGGCCGGAAGCTTGGTATGATCTGTATCCGGTTCTGATTAATCTAGTACTGCCGGTTCTTGACCAAGATGTCCCAGACAAGCTAACTTGGAAGGATAGACATGGAAAGCAAAAAGTTTTCAGCGCTAGTGAGGTTTGGGAGAACATCCGTTCGCGTGGAGAGGATGTTGGTTGGGTTGATTTGGTGTGGTTTAGTCAATGTATTCCTAGACATTCGTTTCATATGTGGTTAGTCATCAAGAATAAGCTGAAAACTCAGGATCGGATGGGTGTTTGGGATGCGGGAAGTGCAACGAATTTAAACCTGATGTGTTGTCCGCTGTGCATGCATGGTAAAGACTCTCGTGATCATCTATTTTTTCAGTGCTCTTATGGGTTGCAAGTTTGGAATTTGGTTAAGGGTATGGCTTATATGGATACTGTTGATGCCAATTGGGACTCCATTATGACATGGTTTTCCCAACACTCTACTGGTAATTCGGTAGAGAGTATAGTTAGTAAACTGATTGTGGCAGCTTCTGTTTATTACATTTGGCAAGAGAGAAACAATAGGCTTTTCGCTCCAAACAAGCGTAATGCCACCATGATCGCCAATATTATTCTTCATACGGTTCGCCTAAAGTTGATGACGTTCAAGGCAGGGGGAGGATCCAAGAACCCGCTATTGTTAGAAAGGTGGAAGTTCCAAGTGAAGACTTTAAGCGTCGACCCGGGCTAGAGTCTTTTATGCTTGATTTGTCTTAGTTGTTGCCATTGTTTCGGCTTCTGGTTTTTTCTTTTGGTTGTTTATGTTGGTTGTTTTAGGACGTTGGTTTGTTTGGTTGTTTTAGTCTTGGTATGCCAGGGCTAAATCTAGTGTGCTACTTTGGCACACTCGTGTGATTCTTTATTCTTTATTAATAAAATTCACCGGGGTAACCCTTTACCCAAAAAAAATGTATTAGTAAACTGGTAGCGGATCGTATTAAAGGGGCTCTCAATGACATTGTTTGCATTAATCAATCTGCGTTTATTCCAGGTAGAAGAATTTCGGATAATATCTTGTTAACCCAAGAATTGATGCATAACATTCATAGGAGTTTTGGTCCTCCTAGGTGTGCGTTTAAAGTGGACATTCAGAAAGCATACGACACGGTTGAATGGAGTTTTCGTAGAAGTGTTCTCCAAGGTTTTGGTTTTCATCGTAGAATGGTTTATTGGATTATGATATGTGTCGAGACACCCTCCTATTCAGTTTGTATTAATGGTAATATTCACGGTTACTTTAGGGGAAAGCGTGGTCTTCGGCAAGGTGATCCATTATCTTCTTATTTGTTCACGTTGGTCATGGAAATGTTGACAGGTATTTTACAGCATACTACTAGGATTGACTCGTCGTTCAGGTATCATAACAAGTGTGAAAAGCAGCAAATTATTAATCTGTGTTTTGCCGATGACTTGTTTTTGTTCGCTAGAGGTGATATTGACTCGGTTAGATGTATTATGATGTCTCTTTCGAAGTTTACTCAGATGTCGGGATTAGTCCCTAGCATTCAGAAAAGCACGGCTTATTTTTGCAATGTTCCTAATCATACCAGAAGTGCTATTCTAAGTTTTATGCCTTTTGTCGAGGGTGTTCTCCCGGTTAGATATTTGGGTGTTCTTCTCATTTCTTCTAGACTTCTTTATAAAGATTGTAGCATTCTTGTAGAGAGATTGGAGAATCGTATTATGAATTGGAAGAATAAGCTTCTGTCTTTTGCTGGTAGACTTCAACTGATTATTTCGGTATTGTCTTCTATGTATATCTATTGGTCATCGGTTTTTATTTTGCCTTCTCGGGTTATTTTGGAGTTGGAAGCTAAAATGCGTAACTTTTTATGGGCTCAGTCTACTTTTAATAGTGGGAAAGCTAAGGTTGCTTGGAAATCTATATGTGTTCCTAAACATGAAGGGGGGCTAGGGATTCGTCGGATTGGTGATGTGAATAAAGCGCTTATGGCGTTTCATGTTTAGAGCATCGTTTCTAAGCAAAATTCTCTTTGGGTTGACTGGATCCATTCTTATCGGCTGAAAAGCCGTACTTTTTGGGATTGCAAGGTTGTTACGAATTGCTGTTGGAGTTGGCGAAAACTCATCCAGTTGCGATCAGCTTTTAGACGATACATTTGGACTAGAATCGGTAATGGCAAGAGTACCTCGGCTTGGTATGATAATTGGTGTAATAGTGGGCCGCTTTGTGAGTTCTTAACTCCAAGAGTTATTACCAGAGCTGGTTTTAATTTACATGACAGGGTGGAGAACATTTATGGCGATGGTATGTGGCTTTTTCCGGAGGCTTGGAGAGACTTATATCATGTTCTTAATCAAGTTAATCCGGATGTTAGCGACCAGATTTTTTAGAAAGATGGTAATGATCTGAAGGATTTTTCCTCTTCGGGAGTTTGGAATTCGATCAGAACCAGGGAGTCAAATGTGGATTGGTTTAAGATTGTTTGGTTCTCTCCATGCATACCGAGGCATGCTTTCTTAATGTGGCTTATCATGCGTGGTAAGCTCTTGACTCAAGATAAAATTTTAAAATGCGATTTTGCGAGACGAAAAAACATGAATATGATGTGTTGCTTGTTATGCTATGCGGATGTTGATTCTCATGCCCATCTCTTTTTTGAATGCAAATTTTCATCCCAAGTTTGGTATTCGGTCTGAAATAAAGGGGGTATGGCTTCAGTTGATTCTAAATGGGATTCTATTGTTGCTTGGCTTTCTTCTCGGGCCAGTTCGAAGTCTGCCATCAATTTTGTTGGTAGAGTTGTTGTTGCGGCGACGGCATACATAATTTGGCAGGAACGGAATGCTAGATTGTTCAAGAATCATGCAAGACCGCCTGATGTATTATGTGAATTAATTCTAGCTACGGTTCGGTACAAGTTAATGGGTATGAAGCTGAAAGACACGGTCAGAGTAAGGAGCTTGCTGGATGATTGGGGGATTCATGGAGATAGCATCATTGATAATGGCGGTTTTATTAGAGACTAATTTGGTTTTGTTTTTCCTAGATGTTTGTCTAGTTGCTTCTCTTTGATGGTTGTTTCTTGTTTTTCTTTTGTTTCACATTCACGGGGGTTTGTCCTGTGTTTGAACTAGTGGGGGCTTTTCCTCACTACTTGTTTTGTTTTGGTTGTGAATATATAGAATCACCGGGGTAACCCTTTACCCCAAAAAAAAGCAGTCTATAGGAGTCATAGCAGTGATTGTCTCCTACTCGAACATGATCTTTTCACCCATTTCTGAATCCTTACGAATCTCGATGCTATCGAGTATCACCTGATCACACATCTGAACGCCTAGCGAACTGAGTAGAATGTTAGGTGCTAGTATGAACCTCCCTGAGTTGAATGGCTCAGCGTCAAATGATTGGACTATACTTTCCTCACTTATCTTTGTTTGCTGGAACTTAGCGTGTTGACGCCTTAGATCCTGAAGTGCGATCACTTCTGCAACACTCTCGTGACATACCGTGTATTACTTAGTCAACTTGCAAGAACGAAAGTATTATGAATTTTTAGGAAGGTGAATTACCTGTTAGGTATCTTGGGGTTCCGTTGATATCCACCCGGCTGCATCATAAAGATTGTAAAAGATTAATTGAATGTTTGGATGCTCGTATAACGGATTGGAAAACCAAGTGTTTGTCGTTTGCAGGGAGATTGAAACTGATTAAATCGGTCCTTTCGTCTATGCATGTGTTCTGGGCTTCGGTTTTCGTCCTCCCCAAACAAATTGTACACGAGATAGAGGAGAGGATGCGTCGTTTTTTGTGAAACCAAGGAAATAGCATTAAAGGCAAAGCAAAAGTTAAATGGAAGTCAGTGTGCCTGCCTAAATGTGAAGGTGGTTTAGGTATTAGAAGGGTTGGTGATATGAATAATGCTCTCATGGTCAATCACATTTGGAGTCTTTTATCTCTAAGGGAGTCGTTATGGGTTAAATGGATTCACTCTTATCGTATTTGCAATAGAAGCTTCTGGGATATCCCGGTGGGAAGCAATATAGCGTGGAGTTGGAGGAAAATGCTTGGTCTTAGGCCTTTAATTAGAGACCATGTTTGGATTAACGTGGGTAGTGGAACAGAAACATTTGCTTGGTTTGACAAATGGGATGAGGTATGCCCAATAGCTAGGGTTCTTACTCCGAGAATTATAGCTAATGCGGGTTTCAACATGAATACTAAGCTGGCGGATGTTTATGCTGATGGTGTTTGGCTTTGGCCGAACACATGGATGGATCGATTTCCAGCTCTTGCGCAGATTCAGCTAGGTGAATTGGACCAAACGAAACAGGATAAAATTGAATGGCAAACGAATTCGGGTCACCGGCTGGAGTTTAACACGGCGGTAGTTTGGAATGATATTCGGTTTTTTCAGAATGAAGTGCCATGGGCTAACTTAGTGTGGTTCCCTCAGGCGATCCCAAGTCACTCGTTTCTCATGTGGCTAATTGTGCAGAGAAAGCTGAAGACTCAGGATATTATGAGTAGATGGACGTCCTCAGGTAACGCAAATTACAACCTGATGTGTTGCTCGCTATGCTGCTCGTGTCCGGACTCTCATGATCACCTTTTCTTCGAGTGTGCATATGCTTCTACGGTTTGGAATGGGGTAAAAAGTAAAGCAGATATGGCCGATTTGAATAATGAATGGAACACTATTTTTCAGCATTTGTTGACCATTGCTCCTTCAAAGACAGCGAGAAATATTATAACGAAGATTCTAGTTGGTGCCTCCACATACTTTATTTGGGAAGAAAGGAATAGGAGATTATTTTCATCTAGGAAAAGAAATGCCAGCCAACTGGTGGAGGTCATTCTATCGACAGTAACGTTGAAGCTTCATACTATGAGATTCAAGACAACCCATAGCACGATTCAGGTGTCGCAAGAATGGGCGCTCCCTCGTGGACTTCTAGTTCCTGATGACGATTGCGGCTAATAGTTATTATGTGTCTATTGTTTTGTTGGTGATGTAGTGTTATCTAGTTATTTCGTGTTTGGTTTTTTGTTGCCGTTTGGGTGTTTTGTTGTCAACTTGAGTATGGCATGTCATGCTTGAGAACTGTTGGGTAGCCTGCCCATCACTTGTTTATTTTGGTTGGTTGGTATAATATTCACCGGGGTAACCCTTTACCCAAAAAAAAACTTGCAAGAACGATGGACAAGAGGGTAAACGTGTTACCGACTTCAGCATTTGAACGGCCCTAGTTACCGGCAACGAACAACAACGATTTGACTCCAATCGAATCCTTAAACCCAGCCAGCGACTCATGGGAGTCGACTCTTACGAACCAATCGGGACAAAATCGATGACGATTGACTGTAAAGCGGACTGTGAAACCGCCCGCACCATGAGTAGTGCCTTAGGACGTGGCACGGAATGTGAAAAGATGGACCTTGTTAGTGAAAGGACGCAGGACACCGTTACAGGCAACAATATTAGAGGCAACAGTCGTGGCAACATCAAGGTACTCGTGATCGTAGCTTACAGTATGGAAACGAAGGTGGCCTCGACAAGGATTGACTGTGTTAAGTCAAGGTGACGACAACCTAAGGGAGCGACGGCAGTACTGGAAATTCTCGTGACGAAAACAACACTGGAAATGAAGCTCATGGAAGGACACTTAGCAATGGCATAGGCTATACCAGGCGTAATAGCAACACGATAGCTTGGATGGGTAGCTATTCGCTTCGTCTCTGTTCTGTTTAACCCTGATGCTTCTTGAAACCGAACCTGTTGGGGAGTCGGCCGATGCAAGTCAATTGAAGCCTTATATGTTCGCTAGGATGCAAACTCGCCCTTGGGGGACAGGTGTTCGACATCGACCTTCCTCCTACTACCCCTGATGGTTACAATGCAGTAGTTAGTGTGGATTGGTTATTCAGAAATCGCGCAGACATACCTTGTGAGGAGAAAATTTGTGTGGAGAATCGTTATTTGTTCTAAAGCAACAGAGTGGTGCAAAGATTAGCGCCATATCAGCTATGAAGGCCCAGAAGTGCCTACGGAGGGATCACCCTGCTACGTTAACAACCGTTACTGATGTTGAGGCTAAGGAAAAGAGGACCGAGGATCCACCAATTGTTCGTGATTCCTCTCAGTGTGCTACCCGAGGAGCTTACAGATTTACTTCCACCACTGTTAGGCAGTATCTCAGTTTGATCTCATGCCAGAGGCATCCCTGATTATTAGTACTCCTTACCAACTTGCACCAAGAGGGTCGCAAGAACCGTCTAATCAACTACAGGAACTGTTGGACAGAAGTTTTGTCAGACCTAGTTTTTCGCTTTTTTTTTTGGGTAAAGGGTTACCCCGGTGATTTTATAACATTTCAAAAACAAACAAGTAGAAGGCTGAGAATACCCTTTAGTTCTCTTAGTGGCATACCACTAAAGAGTTCAACAAAAAAACCAAAGACACAACCAATTACATCAAAATCAAATAAAACATTAGTCTTCAATCGTCATCCAAGAAATCTTCCTTATCCATCTTCCACTCTTCCAAAAAGCGCTTGACTTTCGACGTTTGCTTGTACTTGAAAGAGGTTAACTTAGTTCGGACTGTGCTGCTAATATGACCAGCTTCTTTTTCTGGAGGTCTCACTCGGTTATTATAAAATTTGGAATTTCGTTCACTCCAAATAGCATAAGCTGCAGCCGCAACCACCAATCTACCTACAACAGACATGACTGACTTCGACGTAGCTCTAGAAATCAACCAAGCCGAAATATCACCCCATGATTCTATAACCGATTCCATGTTGACTTTCTGTCGAACTTTATGCCATACCGATTTCGAGTATGGGCATTCGAAAAACAAATGCTCATGAGTCTCTAGCTCCGAGTAGCATAACAAGCAGCACATCAGATTCATAGAGCCCGTAACAGCGTGATTCCACCTCAAAATCCGATCTTGAGTCCAAAGTTTATTCTTGAAAATAAGCCAACACATGAAAGAATGTTTCGGAATATTGAAAGACGACCATACCACTTTCGCCCACGGTTTTGGCTGATCTCGAACCCGGACAACATCCCACACTTCATTTGATGAGAACGGAGCAAGCTTCCTATCGTGCTTCATCCATAAAAATTTATCTTGTATTTCGGATAACATAAGAGGCCTAGTTTTTCGCTTTGGGAAGCCCTAGTTATATCCGTGAAGATAAGCCTTTTCGTATGCGTACTGATTATCGAGAACTCAACAAGGTGACGGTCAAGAACCATTTGCCTCAGCCATGTATCGACAACATGTCGACCCGTTGCGAGGGTCAAGCTCCCATTCGAGGATTAACTAACGAACGAACTATCATCTGACGGAAGTTCAAGGGGAGGGTGTTCCTAAAATGGCATATCGGACGCAGTGCGGCATTTACGACCTTGTACTCCATGACCTTTGGGTTAATCAGCACACCATCAGCTTTATGGATCACATGAATCGACCGTGTTTATTGAGGACCCTTTTGAATCATCTCCAGGAGAAAGAAACACCATGGGCGGCATCAGTATCTTATCTTAGAGCTCCCGAGGGAGGAGCCACTCCACGCGAAGACTTGTTAAGTGTAACTTCTGGGTTCGAGAGGTACATTTTTTTTTCTTGGTCGCGTAGTCAACGAAGCAGGGATACACGTGGATCTCGCTAAGATCCATATTATTAGAAACTGATCGACACCAAAGAGTCCTTCAGGGATACAACAATTCTTTGGTTTTGCTAGATACTATCGTAGATACATCAAGGGATTTTCGAGGATTTCGCAGCTTTAACCTCTTTAGCACAGCAGGGTGCTGTGTATTCGTGAGAGGCAAACAGGAGAGCGTCTTTTCAGCTTTCGAATCCCAACTCTGCAATGCTTACACACCGATGCAACACGAGAAAGTGATGACTTACGTAATGGAGTTACAAATAGGAACTACACGACACACAACCAGTGGTGGAAACCATGGTCTTTAGATTTAAGTTAGAGGCATTACTTGGACGGTACCAAAGGCACTACTTAGACCGATCACAAGGGCCTCCCGTGTACCTTTGTTTCAGAAGAGCAAAACAGGTAATAACATCGTTGGATGGAACCCTCGAGCGATTACGACTATGGACCTTAAACACGTATGAGCGTGTAGCTCACCATTGACTCTAGCCTATCTGATCAGATTCACCTTGTTCAAACTGAAGCGCTGAAGAAAGAGAATTTTCAAGTTGGGTCCATGCGGAGCATGGAGGAGCAACGCTTGGCAAGGCGGACGGTACTCGCTACTTCATGAAACGACTATGGATTCTACTACACGACAATGGTAGGGAACCATGTGTTGGGCAAGGCACACTGACTTCGATATTCTAGTTGTCTGGATTTTGATGAGAGATATTAGGATCTATAAATCTTGCACTAGTGATCGAGCATGAAGGCCCACCTAGCAATGTTTGTGACTAATGTTTGACTTGAGGGAGAGTCAAGGTGGAGTATCAGCAACGTTTGGGAACAGACTACCACGGATTTTGTCACTGGACTACCTGGAACGCAGAACGGAAATAACATCACTTGGGTGCTCGTTGATTGTTGAATGTAATCGGTACACTTTCTCGCAAACAAGGAAGATTGGCAAGCCTCCGCATCCTCTAAGTAACTACTTGCGAAGGGCGGTTTTTAGGCACGAGATGCCAACTTCTGTTACCTCTGATTTTGATCTATATTTGATTTATGACGGACAACACACAACACCCTTGGCTCACGTCTAGACATGAGCATTGGATAAACGGTCAAAGTAAACGAACCATCCTGACACTCGAAGACATGCCGCAAGCACGTGTGTGATCGACTTTAGTAAAATTTGAGGGATATTTACCTATGGTTGAGTTCTACTGCAACAGTCACCGTTTTAGTATTTAGACAGCTCTGTTTGAGGCATTGCGTGGATAATAATGCCGATTTCCTTGTTGGACTAAGGTGGGTGACAACCTAATCACAGATCCAGGATTTGTACTCAAACCACTTGGGAAGATTGTTTAGATTGAAAATCGTTTGGCTGTAACGCGTGACCGTCAGGAAAAGCTGATGAGCTTAGGAAACACTGGGAGTTCGCTGTGGGCGAACGTGTCATAATAAAAAATCTCACCCTGGGAGGGTGCGGTACGCTATGGAAAAACGTGGCAACCTTAGTTTACGATACGCTGGGACATTTGGAGTTCTGGAACGAATCGGTAGCATGGCTCACGAACTCGAGTTATCTAGCGAATTGGGTAACGTTCACGATGTCATTTACGTTTCGAATCTATAGATTAACAACAAGTTGTAGCTTGTCAAGGAATCCATCGAAAACAGGAACCAGAAAGTCAAGGTCAGTAAGCATAGTCGAATTTCAGTCGTGAGAGTTCGTTTGAACTCAAGACGTGGACCGGAGTTCACGTGGGAACGCGAGGATCAGATGAAGCTCAGGTACCCTCACTTATTCCCAACCGACCAATCTAAATCAGATGCAACTGGTGAATTTCGGGATGAAATTTCCTTTCAAGTTGGGGATGATGTGGCACCCGCGGAAAATCCACAGTCATCCTGATCTAACATCTTGCTGCTTTGGGTTACTTTTCAAATTTCCGGACGAAATTTCTTTCAAGTTGGGGATGATGTGACAACTTGTATTTTGAGAGTCTTGTACTAGTTCTCTTCACGCCTTGTGTTATGTGGTACATTTGATTTGCGTGGTTGGAGTGAATGTTTTGGTTGAATGTTTTGCTATGATAAACGGATGTGTAGACTATTATATACGTTAGACAAGGTGTTGTTTCAAGAATTTGATCGCACAAGTATTCCGAATCACACACTCGTTCCCAACTCGTGCACCCGTGTCCCTTTGTGTTATATGTCGGCCCAAAACTATCATCTTGTGTACAAAGGGCACGACCCAAACGAAGCCCGAAGGCTGGGCCCGTCTTGTATATGTCACGCATACACACACATGATTTGTGTGTCATGTTACGCATATTTTCAAAGCGCAATTATACTCAAAACCCTAGTTCCCTCTGGCGAATAGTGGCAGCCCTCTCCCCTCTCTCGAAGTCTCTTCCTCTCGTTGCAGCGATCCAGCCATCATTCTATATCTTGGTTAGTTTTCTAGTGTGCAATTATGGTGTGTTTCCTTGATGGATCAATGCATAGGTTATGGCTTAGGTTTTGCTGTGATGTAGGATGTGTTTTTGTGATTGTGATCTTGAATAATACTCGTAATATGTATGATCAGAGGGTGAGTTAGAGTTGTTTATGTATCGATTTATGCTGAATAAATTAAACAAGATTGTTGGACCAAGTGAGGGTGGGCCGCACCCAAGAAAACGAATTGCACAAAAATAAACATGTTTGAATCATGATCTGGGAATTTGTGTGAAGTGGCAACTGATGAATATGATTTGGTGTCTAATAATTCATTGTTTTCATGTTGTGAGTAGGTTGGTAGCCTATTTGAATAATTGTTTTAATAATTGGTTGTTGGTTATGTGATCACTTGTGAGAGTTGCATGAATATGAGTAGTAGTGGGTCATGGTTTGGGCCGTAAATAAATCAAGGTAAAATGATCTAGGTTGTGGCATGCTAGTAAATGGATTCATATGATTTAGGAGTATTCATGATTATTTGTGTTAATTAATATTACCGATTGACTAGAGGGATGATTATAAAGTATTTGATTAGATGATAATGGTCACCTGTTTGATCCAAATTATGTGTGATTTTGTATGTATGATTGAATTAATCTTGGTGTATTATGTATGTAAACTAGGGTGTTGTATAAATAAACATGGCATAAAATTAATTGAAATTGCATGTAACAACAGTGGGTATCCTAATCACTTTTGATGATAATCAGTTTTAGTGGCCCAATAGAATTGAATCTACATGTTTGGATAAGGCTTGGTAAAATGGCGGCCATGTGTTGAGTCTTGATCTAAACAAATAGAGTGGACATCATAATAATATTGTCAGTAATGTTATGGGAATAGGGCTGCACATGTAGATTGAGTTGGGCAGTTAATTGGGATTATGTGAAATAGGGATCTAATGGATTGATTTTGTGCACAAAAGTCTGAATGTTGGAGTGCACATTGGGCCGCACAACATCTGATATGTATGCACATGCACATTTGAGCCACCCACTAATAATAAATCAATTCACTTGGGCTGGTATGTTGCTTTGGACTGCACGTTTAACTTAACTGATGGGTCTAGTAAGGTCTTGGGCTGTGAATGAGATTGGGTAGCATTGCATTCAGGCTTTAAGCCCATAGTAAATTGCGCAGGCCCAACCCATCGCACACTTGATTTAGACGGCGTCAATGAGTTTGGGCCGGAGTCAATTGGGCCACGTATCATCTGTGATTAGTAGGTGGGAGATTTAAGCCTTAAAATCATTATTGGGCCATTGACTTATTTAGATTGTGCACCGTGTGAATAACGGAATGAAATATTAACTGTCACATGACTTATGAAATATGAAATTGTGATGAGAACCTGTAAAGTGAACCAGCTACTTATTATGAGATTTTGTGACGATAGCCGGCTGTTATGCCGCATGGTAAACTATTATGATTCATAGAACATGTGTGTTCCTCGTATGTTACTTCGTGTATATGGTGAAATGCTATGAATACGTGAATTACTGTTACAACATGTGAACCAACTAATATTACTATCTATACGACACTTGTGTACTACATGCGTAGAAAATGTGGTTTAAATTGCATGAGAAACTGACTGTTAGTGGTAAACACATTAGGACTTGGTTGATCAATTTGGACAAGTAACATAGCATAACACACCGAGCACTCTAAGGTGAGTTCATCTCTCTTGAGCATGCGTCCCGGTGGTTGGGACAGTCAGTGGGTATCCCGGGGATGGATAAATCTTTTGGGTAAAACTAGGATGTTGGATAATATTCTCACTCTCTATCTCTTAAGTCCCATCTTTTGCTATCGTGGGTGGTAGCGGGGTATTAGTTGGTAGCGCTACTTAGGTTTGGCACCCTCACCCCGTTCCTGAGAGAGGGCGGGTGTGAACTAATGACCCAGTCGGGCCCAGTGCTTTGATAGGAGCACTGGGGAACGGGCAAAACATACATCAGGAGCCGTCTTGTTCAGTATCGAGATATTATCAACATTACTTTCGGATTTAAATTCAATGGATTAACTAAACACTTGGTAACCAACGTTTTCTTAAAACTATGAACTCACCAGCGTTGTCTGACATACTTGTTGCATGCTCGCAGGACGTTAGGTATCTTGGATTTGGGAACTTGCTGTCTGGAGTAGCTGGAGTGGTCATGGGTCGACTGAAGGGATTCATGTGATTGACTTATTGATATATACTTTGGTTTTGAAACCATTTAACTTTGATTTACCTATTGCTTCCGCTGAACATGTTGGTTTTTCATTTAAACTCGTTGATAGTATTTTTCATTAATAATTAAGGATTTTATTTTGAAACTTGTATGCGTTCAATGTAATTAGTGGCTCGTTGTCGGTACGTCACACGCCTAACAGGGACTTTCTGTGACAACCCTCACCAAACCAGGTATCCGTACGAATTAATTAATATTTGATTAATGCTTAATTACTGTGCTTGCTTACAACTGTGGTTAAACTGCTTCTTGATTTCTGATACATACATACTCCTGCATCACATTTTATACTGTCACTCTATTATTTACACACAAACATCAGTGACAACCTTGATGCACAAAAGCACAGTGAGCACACTATACGGATAACCCAGTAAACATGCTGACATTGCCAGCACCTAAACAGACATTGTTCTGAGGCCAGTATGAGCCGGGAATAGATTACTACACCAGTAGTGAGTGTAGGGAGATGAGGTTTGTAGAACTGCGTCACTAGGTGATAGTTACAGTGACCGGATGTGCCTAAAACATGCTCTAAGTACAAAATTCTGCACTTTATTACAAAATTCATCATTTTACTTAACTAGTAAAGTGCAAAAACTTGGTAAAATAATGTTAGACACTTTCCAAAGTGTCGGGAATTTATTGTGTCACTAAAACACTATAAAAGACACTTTAAATGCTTATTTAGCACTTTAACGGATTAATATCCAACCGAACAACCGGACTTTACCCGGAACATAAAATATTGTCAATGACATTGCTTTTCCTTTTCTGAGCTAGTTAGGGTCCCCGAGCACCCTAACACCCGTTATAATACATAACACACTATTACACTAATTTAGATACCTAACTAAACTAACTAGTTACTAACTAAATGGTTGAAATCAAACCATAACCCCCCCCCCCCTAACCGAACGGTTCCCCAAGGGAACACACACCACCCAATTTTGATTATTTTAATCCTACTTGTCTAGTATCTTGACAACATTTTACATAATGGGTAATATTGATGAATGGGCTATAAGAATACTTCATGGACAAGACTTTCATTCATTCACAAACACTTAACAAAAAACATCTCTCTCTTTCCCTCTTCTTACAATCGGCCGAAACCAACACCCCATACCCACCTATCCTTCAAATCTTGTTCAAGCTATTTTCATACATACAAGTGTGCTAGAGATCATACGAGGAGACCCGGTGCTTTCGGAATCTCAAGAACCTCACCACGTTGCTTTTATCAACCTTGTTTTCGATTTGATTCTTCCCTAGCCTTGATCTAGTTGTAAGTGCTTCTAAACACTCTCTTGTTCATGTTTAAAGTGGTTAATAAGAGATTTAACGGTTAAAACTCAAGAACTTACAAGATCAAAACTAAAAGACTTGAAAGTATGATGAACTAGTTGGTTAAAGAGAAACAAATGGTGTAAAACTTGTGAATCTTGTTTTGTTGTGATTATTTTATGTTATTAGTGGCTAGTAGTGGAACTGATCGTCATCTAACCACGCTAGATCATGTTCATGGAACATGAACTAGCAATATGTTAAGTGTAAAAGTAGCAAGATGATGAACCCTTCCACACATAAACATGAACTTGTGTAAAAATGATTTTTCTTGTAAAATAGAGTTCTAAACTAGTAGATCTAAAGATCTACAAGTGGTATTTTCGAAGAACCAAGTGTAAGATGCAAACCTTGTTTAAAAGCGCCGGATCTTTCATGAACTAAAAGCATTTTTGCAAACAAACAAGTGTGTAAACACTTGTGTGACAAAAGATTTAACCAAGAAATATTTTCGTAATTTTTGGAATAGAAGTTGTAAACTTACATGTTCTTTAAAAATAAAGATTTCCAAGAAAATGATTTTATTTTTAAAGATGGAAAGATCTACTAAATATGTTGGAAAGTTACTACATATTTTTACACAACTTACAAGTTCATGTGTTTGCGATTTATACTTATCTTTGACTAGTTTGATGTTTGAAAATTGTATTTTGATGATTGGAAATTGATTGATTGAATTTTGAAAAGAAAATGATACGCTAGTAAGCGTGGCCACCTCCAGTTACAGAGGAAACTCTGGCGAAATTTTTCCATAAAATAACACTTAGAAATATTTTGACAAGTGGTTAAAAATATATTTTTAACTTGTTTTCCCCAAATAAAATTCGCCTTGATTTTTATTACAAAATTTCCAAGTGTCGGAGGTGGATTTTCATAAATGAAACTTGTTAAATATATATTTAGAATATATATTTCATAGTAAAACGCTTGTGTGATTTTATGATTATTTTGTGAACTAGATATGTTATTTTTAGAGTAAAAAAAATATTACTTGAAATATCATGAAAATACGACTCCAAAATAATACCAACGCTTTCACAAATAAATATCTAAGTTACACCGGTATTATTATTACCACCCGAACTTTAAATGTAACTTATGTATTTTCGGAAAAATACTCTTAAATGCGTATTTTGATAAAAGTATTATTTTGGAAATCGTATGGAATAAAATATAATATTTTTGGGAAAAATATGTATATTTTGGAGATAGAATATTTTAGACAAATGAATGAAAATATATTTTATTAAGTGAGACTTAATAATATATTTTTGGAATTACAAAAACGCACATGTATTAAAACCCCCATCCTTGGGAAGGAATATAATTACTAAATAATTAAGAAGTGGAAATACGAAATAGTTGCCAAACTATTTCCCAAAAACGTTAAACCTTAAGCCAAGGCACGGCCATCCGTCTAATAGAAGTTAGTACGTGTAGGTCGTCACGCAGCAGGTTGATTTGGGATTGACTATTTCGAGACGCACTCCAGTGAGTTCATGTCCCCCTTTTCTCTTAACTGTTTTCAGTTTTTATACTTCGGGGGTGAAATACATGTTACAATGATTTACGGATACTTTTTACATGGTATGGTTAGCGTAAGGAGGGTTACTACTTAGATCATGTGAGTGAGTAGGCTGAAACTGGAGGCCATTAATCCTCATTGTAGGACCGAGGGTCAGTAGCGGTAGATCTATCTGGGTGTAGCGAGCCCAACTCCAGGCCCAACAGAACGGACCTCGGGGTGACTTTGTACCCGACGCAAAAATCCGCTAGGTTTGAGTCTTCCTACTGCACTTCACACATATCAATGGCCTTGCAAACCATTGGTGATCTCTTTATTTCCTTATTTGCTACATACCAGGGATTTTATACTTACAAAGGTTTTACATACTCACTTTCACATGAACTCGCTCAACATTTTTGTTGATTTTTCAACTTACATGTATTTCAGGGAATTAGGGATCTGGCAAGGTATGCACTGTCGTTACGCTGCGTAGGAGAAGTGATGTCATCCGAGTTTAAGGGTTGTGACTTTTGCCTGGACGAGTCACAAGTCCTAAACTGTGTCTATTTCATGTTTTATGGATGTGTCTTATGAACAAGGTTTTTATTATGTTGTGTTGTAAACTCGTTGCATGTGTCAACTCTAAAACAATGTTGTCGTATTTTACTTTTAAAACTTGAAGTAATGGATGATCATCATGGTTTTACTTGCATATAGCTTTGTTGTTATTAAGCTATGGTATTAAGAAGTCACACCAAATAAACCGACGCTTCCGCAAAGCCAGGGTGTGACACTTTCCCTAGGTGATATTTTGGGGGTGTGACAAAATATCTTATATGAATCAGATTTCATGCTCGATAAACAAGTTACACATTTAACGCGACTTTTACCGTTTCTACCGCACAAACGCACAAGTACACATGCATAATCTAATTTTTCAAATATCATGTTAAAACTCAACATATTTTCACATTCACATGTTCAAATCACATAACACATCTTAACACATAAGGTTCACCCAAAATCAACCCATACTAGTGTACATTGAAAAATGCGTATTTTAGCGATTCGGTAACGTTTTCGGGCGTCGAAAGTCATGTATGACCAACCAAACACCAAGTAAACTTAAAATTAGTTAAAATACTTATTTTTAAACTAAAATATCAGTTTACTTACTGATCTAAATCAGTTTTATAAAAATTACTCGAAAAGCCGATTTTTGACCGTTTTAACGCATAGTTTTGCGTTAAACGTTTCTATAATCATCCCAACTCGGAATGACTTGATATTTTAACACAATACATATTATTTACTGATTAAAATAGTGGTTATAATCAGATTAGTACAGTTTTTGTGTAAGTCACATAAATCATGCGATTTCACGTATTTTACAACTTCTAATGCACCAAATACAACATGCAAAGCTCGTAAACATTATGACAAAGTTATATGTCACTAAACACTTTAAAATAACTTTATTTTAGTGTTTATAATCTGATTAAAATTGATTTTTAGTAAATCATACTCAAATCATCTTTTTATGATCACATATCATCATGCATGTCTAAATATATACATCTAGTGCACTCATATCATAAAATCATCATGCAACATGATCTTAAATGCATCAAAGAACATATTTATTTCATGTTCAAGTAAATCAAAACATGTCTATTCCATTATCACCTAATCATATTTACATAAATACAAACATTCTTTCATTTATTAACATGTGACAAAAACTTACATACATTCATACATATATATACATATATACGACACATATACACACATATGTAAACTTCCAAAAGTTCACTTTTCATCATATTCATCTTCAAATCACAAGACCCTTTTAGAACATTCTTTTATGACATCTTTTTAACACATGCATGTAATCAATCTTTCAAGAATCAAATCAAATCAATCAAGAATCATTCAACAAAAATCAAAACACAACTAAATACACACATTCACCCAACTAAATATACACACATACATTATACACACTCATTTTTACTTTGTTTAAAATCTCATTCCTTGTTAGTTTCAAGTTTGTGATTTATTCCAAGTTCAAGAGAAACCATTCAACATCTCTATCATCACTAAAAATCAAGAATGTAGTTTTGTAAATAAGTTTATACCTTCAAGATTTCTAAGTGGGTTTTTGAGAAAAGATGGTGATACGAGGCTTGTTCTTGCTTGGATGTTCTTGAAATCACCTCCAAACCTCCTTACAAGCTTGAAATCACTTTGAAATGCCCTTGAATCTTCATGGAATAGTTTGAGATTTTTGAATATGTGTGTAAGGGGGTGTTTCGGCCGTGAGTATGAGAGAGAGAGTGAGAGAATGAATTTTTGATCTATGTGTTCATGAAGTGAAGTGTTGGTGGTGGTGTTAAATAATATTGTTAGTATCAACCAATCAGCATTTGTTCCAGGTAGGAAGATTTCTGACAATATATTGTTAACTCAAGAATTGATGCACAATTATCATAGGAATGTTGGCCCCCGCGATGTGCTTTTAAAGTTGATATCCAAAAGGCCTATGATACGGTTGATTGGCAGTTCCTTAAAAATATTTTGCTTGGGTTTGGATTCAGTGTTACGATGGTGAACTGGATCATGGTGTGTGTCTCTACTACGTCGTATTCAGTTTGTGTCAACGGAAATGTGCATGGGTACTTCAAATGTAATCGTGGACTTTGTCAGGGAGACCCTCTTTCACCGTATTTGTTTACTCTTGTGATGGAGGTTCTTACGGCCATATTGCATCATTCGTTAAGGATTGATTCTTCCTTTAAGTTTCATAACAAATGTGAGAAGCAGCAAATTATCAACCTTTGTTTTGCAGACGATCTGTTTCTTTTTGCTAGAGGGGAAATTGCTTCGGCTAGGTATATTATGACCTCTCTTTCTAAATTTACTATGATGTCGGGTCTGGTGCCTAGTAATCAGAAAAGCACAGTCTTCTTTTGCAATATTCCAAGTTATATTAAAAGTGCTATTCTGAACATTATGCCGTTTAAGGAGGGTTCTTTGCCTGTGCGCTATCTTGGTGTTCCTCTAATCTCTTCGGGTCTGTTATATAAAGATTGTAGTGTTCTAATGGAAAAGCTAGACAAACGAATCTTGCACTGGAGGAATAAGTTACTCTCGTTCGCTGGTAGATTGCAACTTATTGTCTCTGTCTTATCCTCTATACATATTTTCTGGTCTTCTGTTTTTATTCTCCCGACTCGAGTTATTCATGAATTGGAAGCTAAGATGCGAAACTTTATGTGGTCTCAAGATACGGTGTTTCAAAAAGGTAGAGCTAAGGTCTCTTGGAAAGCAGTTTGTCTCCCTAAATACGAAGGCGATTTGGGTATTCGACGGATAGGGGATGTAAACAAAGCTCTCATGATAAATCACATTTGGAGTATTCTTACTAGGAGGAATTCATTGTGGGTGGATTGGGTTCATTCCTACAGGTTAAAAGGTAAAAAATTTTGGATTTCTAAAGTTCCCTCAAGCTGTAGCTACTCGTGGAGAAAGCTTCTTCAGCTTCGGCCGCAATTGAGAGCTTATTTTTGGTTTGAAATCGGTAATGGCACAAGGGCCTCAGCTTGGTACGATACATGGTGTGATCTAGGGCCGCTTGGGGAGTTTATTTCGCCTAGATCTATTTCTAATGCGGGTTTCCGTTTAGAGGCTTAAGTTTCTGACATTCAGTCCAATGGTGAGTGGAAGTGTCCGGTCGCTTGGAGGGACTTATTCCCAGTTCTAATTCAGCTTGATCAAGTCCAAGTTATCCCGAATAAACCTGATAGAGTAATGTGGCGTGACGGGCAGCATAGGACCGATTTCTCGTCTTCGGGTGTGTGGAATTCGGTTCGATACAAAGAAACAGATGTAGACTGGAGCACTATTGTGTGGTTTACCCAATGTATCCCGCGGCATGCATTTTTGATGTGGTTGATCATGAGAGGTAAGTTGCTCACGCAAGATAAAATTCTAAAGTGGGACTTCTCTCGAAGAAAGAATATGAACATGATGTGTTGTTTGTTATGCTATGCTAATCATGATTCTCATAGTCACTTGTTCTTTGAATGTGAATTCTCTTCGCAAGTTTGGCATATCGTGAGACAGAAGGTGGGTATGGATATGGTTCAAGCTAAGTGGGTGGATATTGTTAATTGGTTACTTGCTCGGTCCAAGTCTAAGTTAGCTGCCGATTATGTTGCTAGACTATTACTTGCGGCTAGTGCTTATGTTGTTTGGCAGGAATCCAACACTAGGCTATTCAAGAATTAGATGAGACCTCCAGAGATTGTTAGTGAGCAAATCATAAAATTGGTTCGGTACAAGTTGATGGGAGCGAGACTGAAGAATACTGGAAATGTTCGAAGACTTCTAAGGGAGTGGGAGATCCATGGCAATGAAATTATTGATGATGGTGGCTGATTAGTTTTTTCTCTTGTTTTTGGTTTTTCTAGAGGATAGTCTAGTTGGTTTTTTTGTTGTTATGGTTTCTGCTTTTGGTTCTCAGGTTTACTTTCATGGGGCATGTCCCATGATTGAACTAGTGTAGGTTCTCTACACTACTTGTTTCTTTTGGTTGTGAATATATAGAATCACCGGGGTAACCCTTTACCCAAAAAGTGAAGTGTTGGTAAAGTTTAAATGATTAATTTCTAGACACAAGGTTCCACATGGCAAATTCTTATGTTTTCAAGGTGGGTGGCACCTCCCCTAGCCGCCACCTTTACTCCCTCTCTCCTATATACACACAAGATCATATATATATATATATATATATATATATATATATATATATATATATACTTATACATATGTGAATTGGTGTTTAAAACAGGTATTTTACTGAATACCGGGTATTTTATCTGGCGTTTTAACTGCGTTTTAGTGCGTTTTAAATTATTTTTAACACTCTATAAAAATAAACTCACCAAAATATTACTGAACAATAATTTGTTTGCCTGGACTGACGACATTGCCTGTATTTGGCAGTATGCGCACTGTATCGCGCGGTACGCGCTCAAACTCGAAAAATAGAGTTTCTTATCGTTTTAATTTATTTTTCCTCACGAATATGATTAAAATTATTGTTCTAATCATAACAGACTATTTTTAGGATTTTAACACTGATTGGGTGGTCACCGACGTTCGTTTCGCATTTTAACCGGTACGCGATAAGCGTTTATCTTATCGTTGCCAACATAATTTTTTTTACCAAGGTTTAAATTTACCAACTCATTAATTATCATATATAAACATCATAATCAGTCAAATACAGCCTTTTATCTATTCACAACACATGTTACAGTTGTACAGTATGGCCTGAAAAGCCGGGTGTCACATAGCGAGGACTCCATGCAAGCCTCTTGCCTCATGTTGAGAACAATGATTCCCGACATTCAAAAGGATTTTGAACATCACGGGGCATACTACATGATTACCCAGTTGAAGGAAATGTTCCTACAACAAGCAAGGGTAGAACGCTTCAAAACTGTTCGGGCGCTTCATGCATGTCGAATGGTGGAAACCCAATCGGTATCATCTTATGTTCTCAAGATGAAAAGCCACATTGATCGCCTCGAAAGGCTAAATTTTCTCATCTCTAAAGAGTTGGCTACGGATTTGATCCTCAACTCTTTAACAAAGAAATTTGAGAGCTTTGTGATGAACTACAACATGAATGGATGGGACAAGAGCATTGGTGAGCTTCATGCAATGCTCAAAACGGCCGAAGCGGGAATGGGCAAAAAGGCTTTACCCTGTGACAACTCGTGTCTTAGAACCTCCTTGCTATGCTTTGATGTACTTGTTTGAACATACGTGACTAGTTAATGTACTTGATTTCAACAGAATGTTACGTTTATCATGCTATGTGTTATATGTGTGATGTGAATATATGTATATATACTAAACCGTGGTCGCACAACACCAACCCAGTCGCACAAAACCTAACCGATCGCACAACCCCTCTTTGGGTTGTTCATTCCTCACGGTCGCACATGATTGTGCTCGGCCCAAACCCAACACAACCGAAGCCCAAACTGGGCCCGATCCTTATAATTTTCGCATAACACTAAGGGGTTGGTGTATAACCCTCATTATCCCTTAAACACAAGAAAACACACAAACCCTAGCTCTCTCTCCTCTCCCTCTCGGTACGACGGCAGCCCTTCATCTCCTTCGAAGTTTCATCGTCTACAAGCACACTTTGTTCACCGCTTGATCCGGTTAGTGTTACACCCTTGTTTGGTTGTTTATGATCTGTGAGTCATGTTACTTGTAGACTGTGGTTGCATGATCTTAGATGTTAAAGTTGTATGTTTTATAGAACACTTGATGAACAATCCATAATTCACTATTATAAGTAATCGAATTAAATTGTTAATAATGATTGTGAACATAGAGATTATGTTATGATATGTATTTGTTCAAGATCAGGCATGTTAGGGTTGATGAGTTTGATTCAGTCCGATCGATTACTTGTGATGTTACTGCTTAAAAGTTGATGTTGAATGATGAATGAAACAATCTTGACATGTGCCGATATTCTTGTGGTCCGAATAATGCTTTGATGATGTTGTTAGTGGTTGTTAATTGATTAATTAGGGTTCACAAGAAATAATTGGAAACTCTATGATTTGATCGATTAAAGGAGCAAATAGAAATTGTTAATTGTTGAGGGGATTGAATAAATGGAAACTGTTGGAATGGATTAATTGAATCGAATAAATGGTGTAACTAATTACATGGAATTAGGAATGTTATAACTAATCGCACAAGGCCAAACGTACAAGGCTGGTCGTACAAGGCCAATCGCACAAGATATGTTAGGGTACATCAGTTAGAGCACAATGTATAACTCGTAAAACTCAGTCGCACAACATCTTGTGAATCGCACAAGTTGTGCTGATCGCACAAGATGTTGGGCCTTTTAAATGTTTAAGCTGGGTATGTTATTGGGCCGAGAAGCCCAAACTCCAAACGCACAAGATATCAGTGGTCGCACAAGATTATTTGGATTGCACAAGTTAAAGTGTTTGCTTAATTGTTGGGCCGCACAAGTCTTGGACTGCATATGATTTACTGGGCCGGGTTTATGTTGGATCGCACAACATGTTGTGGATCGCACAAGGTTGTGCTGAACGCACAACATGTTGGGCCGAGTGATGATTGGGCTTTATTTGCTCGCACAAGCTCAACGACCCAATCATCTGTGTCGCATATGTTTGGGTTATGTTTATATGAACTGTATGCTACTGTTAATATGATCGATGTGTTTGCCATGTTCGCTATGTGTTGTGACTTGTTAGCTTATGTGTAAACTTACGTGCACTACTTGAACCTAGACCTGACTTGTATGGTAACCATGTTAGGACGTGGTTGACCACTTATAACTCAAGTGACCTTTTCGTGTATCTGCCGAGCAAACCAAGGTGAGTTCACACTTTCTACAAGGCATGGGATTCCTAGGGTTGGGAATGGGTTAAGGAATAGGGATTCCTCGTCCTGTTGAGACGTATTCAGGAATGTAGATTCCTCGTCCTGTTGAGACGGATTCAGATTTTACTAGACTAGAACTCTATCAACGAAGTCCCTCCTTTTGTATCGACTTAATCGCCGAGGCCAATGGCGAACGGGTCATTAGTTAAATAGCGCTATTAGGTTTAACAAACCTCACACCGTGCCACAGAGGACGGGCGTGGACTAATGGACTATGGCACGTCAGTGATGATAGACACCGACGCTAGGGCACATAAACATGACGAACGTTAGTAGTGGATATGGTAACGAGTCTGGTAGTTTAAAACATGGGGTAGCCCCCACGGCCGAAGTGCCGGGCTGGATAGCCAAAGATTGAGAACATGGGGTTGCCCCCATGGCTAGAATAGCCGAAGTAAAAATGGGTTAACTAATAAACGTTTTCAAACTATGGGGTAGCCCCCACGACTGGAATGGTCGAAGTGAGAAATGGGTTAACAAGTGAACGTTTTTGAAACTATGGGGTAACCCCCACGGCTAGATAGCCGGTTAAGATTAAGCTATGTTTTTGGAACAACTCTAAAATGGACAACCAACTGTGAACTCGCTCAACTTTGTTGTTGATTCGTTGTTACATGCCTTGCAGACCTTTAGGTGCATATCATTGGGACTTGCTGTCTGGGAAGCTGGAGTGGTCATGGGTCGAGATACATGGAAACACTATACAAGACTGATAGCTTTTACATGTGGTTATAAACACTTAACGACTGATTTATGCTTCCGCTGTACACTATAAAATATAATGTAACATTGTAACACTTACTGTTAATCAATGAAAGTTTTATTTACACATACCTATGAGTTCAATGTGATTGGTGGCTAAGATCCTGGTACGTCACACGCCCCGCAATGTTTACGTGTGTGGTATTTTGGGGGTGTGACATACCCGTCCTAGCGATCAATGAAGGAGGCAACAAGAAAAGGCCCCACCCCGACTCTAAAGCAAACTATGCTAAAAGAAAGGGACACGTCAAGGGAAAAGGGAAGGGAAAGGCTAAAGCAGAACCCACCAAACCAAAAGAGAAGAAGCAAAAGGTTGCTACGAACGACCCATGTTTTGAATGTGGTGAGATAGGACACTAGAAGAGAAATTATCCAACCTATCTCAAAGAGTTGAAAAACAAGAGGGATGCAGGGAAAACCTCAGGTACTATCTTTATGATACAAGTTGAGCTTAATGTTATTTCTTCTAACACATGGGTACTAGATACCGGATGTGGAACTCATATTTGCAATTTGTTGCAGGGGTTCAAAAGAAATAGACATTACAAGAGAGAGACGCTAGTCTCTTCATGGGCAACGGAGCAAAGGTTGAAGTCGAAGCTCAAGGAGACTACGTTTTAAAGCTTCCAAGTGGTTTGGAAGTGATTTTGAAGAATGTTTTATATGCTCCTAGTTTGACTAGGAACATAATTTATGTTTTCCTTTTAAAACAATCTGGTTTCAATTTCGAATTTGTTAACTATGACATTTACATTTCTAAGAATGATGTGTTTTATTTTAAAGCTATGTCTTTAAATGGTATTTATGAATTAGATCAAGATAACACATCATATGATAGCTCAATGTACCAAGTAGCCAACAAGAAACTCAAAATGGATTTGAGTGATTCCAATCTTTGGCATTGTCGCCTTGGACATATAAATAAGAATCGCATGCAAACACTTCAGAGAAATGGTCTTTTGAAAGCGAATGAAGATGATTCATTTGATGTATGTGAATCTTGTTTGCAAGGCAAAATGACCAAGACACCCTTTAGTAGAACATTTGAAAGGGCTAAAGACTTATTAGGTATCATACATTCAAATGTATGTGGTCCTTTTAAGCCCATGACTAGGAATGATGAAAGATACTTCATTACCTTTACTGACGACTATAGTCGTTATGGTTATGTGTATTTACTAAGACACAAGGATGAAGCATTTGGTATGTTCAAAGACTTCAAAAGTGAAGTAGAAAATCAACTCAAGAAATCAATCAAAGTCCTTCATACCGATAGAGGAGGTGAATACCTTAGTGGTGCCTTTCAAGATCATCTTAGAAGTTGTGGAATCATCTCACAACTTACTCCACCTGGAACACCACAACATAATGGTTTGTCCGAAAGGAGAAATCGAACTCTATTAGATATGGTTCGATCTATGATGGCTAGAAGCACATTACCTCTATCGTTTTGGGGTTACGCTTTGCTCTCTGCAGTCCGCATACTAAATATGGCCCCAACCAAGAAAGTGGAAAAGACACCTTTTGAAATATGGATGGAAACCCTCCATCATTATCATTCTTAAGGGTTTGGGGTTGTGAAGCTTATGTTAAGCAATACACCCCAAATAAATTGGAAGTCCGATCCACTAAGTGTATCTTTATAGGATATCCTAAAGATGATATAGGATATTATTTCTACGATCCAACCGAGCAAAAGGTATTTGTTGCTCGAAAGGGTAAGTTCTTGGAAGCTAAGTTCCTTATGGAAGGAACTAGTGATAGAACAGTGGAACTTGAGGAGGATCAAGAACCACAAGACGATACACGTTTAGTTGATACTAGCGCTCAACAAGAGGTTGTTGAAAATGATCAAGAGGTTGATCAAAACACACAAAATGTTCACAGATTTGGTAGAATTAGTAGTCCACCTGAAAGATATGGATTTTTCATGGATGAATGCTACGTGGTAGATTCAGATGAACCAACCACATACCATGATGCAATGTCAAAATCCGATTGTGACAAATGGCTTGAAGCCATGAACATGGAGATGCAATCCATGTATGACAACCAAGTTTGGGAATTGGTTGTGCCACCTCTTAACTCCAAAGTGGTTGGAAGTAAGTGGGTTTTCAAGAAGAAAACTGATATGCATGGTAACTTGGATACTTATAAAGCAAGACTTGTAGCAAAAGGTTTCACTCAAACTCAAGGGATTGATTATGATGAGACCTTCTCGCCTGTGGCGATGCTAAAGTCAATCAGGATATTATTTGCCATAGCTGCATATTATGACTATGAGATCTGGCAATTGGATGTCAAAACAAATTTTCTTAATGGATATCTTGATGAAGATGTCTATATGGTTCAACCTGAAGGTTTTGTCGATACAAAACATCCTAACAAAGTATGCAAGTTAAAGAAATCAATATATGGATTGAAACAAGCATCAAGAAGTTGGAATCACTGTTTTGATGAAGAAATTAAGAATTTTGGATTCATCAAGAATGGCGATGAAGCTTGTGTGTATAAGAAAGCTAGTGGGAGCATCATCACTTTCTTAGTACTGTATGTCGATGACATTCTACTGTTTGGAAATGACATTCCAACCATGGAAGGTGTAAAAACCTGGCTTGGAAGTTGTTTTTCCATTAACGATCTTGGTGAAGTCGCCTACATTCTGGGAATAAAGATCTATAGGGATAGATCAAGGCGCTTGATAGGTTTAAACCAAAGTGCATACATTGACAAAGTCTTGAATAGGTTCCAGATGGAGAACTTAAGAGAGGTTTTGTACCTATTCAAAAGGGGACAATATTGAATTCATCTCAACGTCCAAGCTCAAACGATGAGCAAGAGAAAATGAAAGGAATCCCATATGTGTCAGTTATAGGATCCATCATGTATGCAATGATATGCACCAAACCGGACGTCTCATGCGCTTTGAGCATGACGAGTAGATACCAGCAAAATCCAGGTAACAGTCATTGGAAGGCTGTTAAGTGCATATTAAAATACCTTAGAAGGACTAAGGATATGTTTTTAATATATGGATCTGGTGAAGAGGAACTCGTTGTAAAGGGTTACACGGATGTGAGTTTCCAAACCGATCGAAGTGATTCTCGATCGCAATCGGGGTATGTCTTCATTTTAAATGGATGAGCAGTCTCTTGGAAGAGCTCAAAACAAGACGTGGTAGCATTGTCCACTACAGAATCAAAATACTCGCCGCTTCATTGGCAGCCCAAGAAGCTGCATGGTTGAAGAAATTCATAGCCGACCTAGGGGTGGTCCCTACCATTCAAGACCCCCTTGAGATCTTTTGTGATAACGAGGGTGCGATTGCTCAAATCAAGGAACCTCGTGCACACCAAAAGACTAGACATATCGAGCGAATATTCAACTACATAAGGGATGAAGTTGAAAAAGGAAAGATATGTATCCGCCAAGTTCACACCGATCAAAACATTGCGGATCCACTCACGAAGCTCCTTGACGGGGAAAAACATGAGGGTCATACATGTGCCTTAGGACTTCGATATTCTAGTGATTGTGTGACAACCCGAGCTTTCAAGGTCCTTCCTCGACACGTTACTTGTTTCACACTACCTTCTCATAATTGTTTGTGTTGTAACTGAAGCATATATGATTAACTATTGATGCATATTTGATTAACTGTTGACGCATATTTGATGAACTGTTGAACTGTCAGGATATAGTGTTGTTTGTGAATAAGTTAAGAATTGTTAGGTTGGTAATCTCTTGTATAAGACTTTCGTCGACATGTCCTTCATCGCCCAAAAAGCCCACGATGAATCATGTCTTTCGCCACCTTTGTGGGCCGATGAAATATATCAATCCATGTATGGCCCAGTACGAGCCCGAGAGCTATAAGTATTCTTTTGTGACTTAACTGTTTTAGAAAATAAAAACCCTACCTCTCTCTTGAACTGCGACGGCAGTGGACTCCCTCTAGGCTTCCCTTTTCATCGTCCTAAGCACCTTCGGTTAGTAATATCATTATATCATTATTTACTTTGTTTCTGTTGGCCCAATATCCTATAATATTAGTACATGTGATATGTCTTGAAAGTGCAGCCAATTTGGATAATGATTACTTCATGTTGTCGGCCATTTTGTTTCAAGTTTGCATGAGAATTGTCAGTGGACATGTGATTGTTTAGCCCAATATGTATGCAACTTATTAATGTCTCGTATGTATATTTAAATTGGATATAATCTGCTAGTGTTCTCGTTAATCGAGGATTAGGGTTGTATAATATTGAAGATTGGAGTGCTACTGTATTATTGATGATTGTATGAGGGGCGATTAATTTGATAACCGATGATTTTGTATTATAACTTAATTATAGATTGATCTAAAATAAATCATGAGGTACAAATCTTGAGTTACACTTACCTTTGATTGATCTAAAATAAATCATGAAGATGTGGTTAATTGATTTTACACCTTCTTGATGGTTAAAACATCATTATATGGGCCTGGATATGTTAATGGGTTAAAAGACAGGTTGTTAGGTCGGGTAGTGTTGTTTGGGTCGAACAGGAAGTATGGGCCGCACATTTACTAGAATTGTGTAATAGACTGTTAACTGATTATTTGAGCAATGGGCCACATATTTATAACAAACTTGTGTGAGGCCCAAATACTTGTTAGATGATTACATGAGGATAATCGGCTGAAATACGTTGCATGATTTCTTGTCACAATTAACATGTCCACTTGAATACGAACCGAACCACTTGACATGTGATAGGGTATGGTATGAACTTGTATGTGGAATGCAACATAAACCCGGATACTTGCTAGGACTAGTATAGTGATATATGCATTGTTTGTTTGATACTTGAGTAATGTGTGCGACGAATACGTGTATTATATGTAAGCAAAACTGACTGTTTTGGTAACCACGGTAGGATTTGGATTGATTAACTGGAACGGGTAACTTGTTAAATACCGAGCAAATCTAAGGTGAGTTCACTGCTCTTTTTCCAAGCATGCGTCCCGGGGAGGGACATCTGGTAAACGTTCCGGGGAGGAATGTCGGGTAATGGGTTTGACTGGAATGTTAAACCTTGGTTGTTGGTTAATACACGTCTATATCTATCACTCAAGTCCCTCCTACCGATTGTTGCTTGTAGGGCAACGGGGTATTAGTTAGTAGCGCTACCTAGGTTTGGCACCCTCACACCGCACCGGGGAGGTCGGTGATGAACTAATGACCCCCATCTTGACCATTGCTTTGATAGAGGCATTGGGGTTTAGGGCAAATAATCTGGAGCCATCGTCTGACACACTTGTTTGCATGCTTGCAGGTCTGTAGGGTTATATCATGGAACTTGCCGTCTAGAAGGCTGGAGTGGTCATGAGTCGGGATACATGGAATCACAACATAAGTCTAATGGTTTACATACGTGTGGTTTAAGAAACACTTAACAAATGAGTTATGCTTCCGCTGTGTAAAATGAATTATATGTAACGTTTCGTAATACTTTATGTTAATGAATGAAAGTTTATTTAAATCTATTTATGAGTTCAATGTGATTGGTGGCTAAGATCCTGGTACGTCACACGCCCGCAGTGTTTTCCGCAAGTGGTATTTTGGGGGTGTGACAGATTGAATTTGATCTATTTTGTATTTGGATATTGTAACAATTGTTAATTTAACTCTTATATGGTATTTTGAGTTACGTTTCATATTAGCATGTTTAAATCCATGAATAAGTTACTTATTCTAAATGTACGTAGTCTATCATAATTGTGGGAACAAATATGAATGTAAGACTATTATGAACTTGAATTGGTGGATATTTATCTAGTGTGAATATAGAGCAAAGTGTTGCTGCCAAAGTTCATAGATATTTGTGGGATACAAATATTGGACTAACATGGAATCAATTATGATTGATCATAAGTAAATTTGAGTAAAGGCGAATATCATAGTATCCTCTGACCTGAGATACATATTGGGTCTTGATATTCACCAAGTATTATACCTTGACCTAGTTCTTAGCTGTCTGTAATAAGGCAGTACATAAGTCTAAACTCAGGTGTGGTACAAGGTGATTGTGAGAGACGTATCTAGTCAAGAAGGGATTTGTTCCTCTTATTCATTGAGAGTAAGATGTCTAAGGCCTGCTAAAGTTAAATCAATAGAGAGTGATCACTCTATGTCTCTGGATTTAACATGACATCTGTAACGAAAGGATAAATGATAGATTCACCTAAATCATGTTCAAGTAAGGGACTTGAAAGGGATGATGTTATTGAATGGGACATATAGTCATACGTATTAGGGGTAGTAAACTATAGTTAGGTGATCTTTACTACTTGCATCAATCTTCTATGTATCTTATGCAAGTGGGAGTTTGTTCGATTCTGTATGCCCAAAACACATATTAGATTGATGTGGCTAGTACGTTATGATCCAAGTCGAGTCATACCCAAATATAAGCTAGACAAACACTTATAATATTTATTTATGATATGATCAAATAAATAAATATTAACACTTATAATATTTAGAAATCGATTTTCTAAATAATTGCACTTGACAAACTAATAAATTATATGGATAATTTATTTTGAGAGAATATTTTATTTTGTTATTTAATGGGTTAAATAACATAATAAAAGTAGTATAAGTCTTATAACATGTGATGTTATAATTTTATAAAAGTTATAAAATTATATATAAGACTTAAATTATCATTAAAAGAATTTTGAATTTTTTTTAAGAAAAAATAAAGTCTGCCCCCCCCCCCCCTTGGTGTTCTTCCCAAGGATTTTGTGGTCCAATAAACAAACATGCATTTGCATGTTTTAGTAGGGACTTGATTGGGCAAGAAGGTGGCAAGATTCTCTTAACTTCTATAAAACATTTTAGATGACACAAATAAAGAGGAACTTGTTTTTTGGCTCTAAAATTTTCGGCCAAGAGAGGTGTTACTCAAGGGTTTTCAAATTTCAATTCAAGTGCCAAGAACTCTCAAATTCCCTTGTGGAATTTTTGGCCAAGGGTTGGCTCCAAGAAGGGTTTCGGTTTTGATCATAAGTGTAACAAATCCTAGCTAAACTCAAGTGTTTGTTGGAAGGCTTGGGGTATACAAGCTTGAGGTCTTCTACACTTGAAGGCAACCGTTCAAGAAGCATCATCCCTTTCATTTCCTTTTACTCCAAGAAGGTAGTCTTCTAAACATCCTATGGTTGTGTTTGATAGTATGCATGTTCATATATGGATCCGGGTTTTGGGACTTTGCATATAAATGCAATTTATATCTTAAAAGTAACATGTTTTAAATATTATTTCCGTTGCGTTTTGATTTAATACGGATGAAATCACTTTGATAAACATGTGAAAATCCCAACAAGAGGCATATGTAGAATGGTCCTGTCTTTTCTTAGTCTTGCATCAACTATTCTTGTACATATAGGAGAGAGAGATAGGCCTTTCAAGTTTGTCTTCCTCATTGTTCTAATAGTAGTCCTTCAGGTGATGTTCAGGAAACATCATGGTGTCTTGATCAGCATCCAGTACCGTGTACTCTTTCAGCTTTCCCTCAGGATCTTCTCTGACCTCTGTTCTTGGCTTCTTTGATGATGTTACCGACCCTTCCCACTTTCTCTTCTCAGAATGAACAAGTTGTTCACTGAAAGCAGTTTCACCAGAAGAGGTTACTTTTGGTTGGCCTCTTAGGATGGAAGTGCTCTCAGTTGAGATTCTTGTAGGTGTCATTGTCAACATTTTCTGTCTTTCTAACCTTGGCACTGCTGGTGGGGGACCCATAGGTGTTGGGTTGGATTGAATTGATGCTTCAGTCTGTTTGGTTTATGTTTACTGGGTGGTTTTTGGTACTTTTGATGGAGTTTCTTGTGGAATAGGAGTTCTAAGTTCTTGCTCATCTATCTTTGCTAATCTAGCAATATTCAGCTGCAATCTCTTTATTAATGATTGAACATTAGTGAATTTTTGAGCATTTTTCTTCTCTTGTTCAATGCGTCCTTTGGAACTCCTGCTTGTGCTAATTTTGTTGTGTAGACCATTCCTTCACCATCTTCTCAAGAGCTTCTGCTAGGCTGTTGTTATCTGCTGTTAAAATAAGGATTTCTTCCAGAATTTTTCCAAAACTTGTATTGTCTTTTGCAACTTGTATTGTCACCTTTGACTTGATTTCTTGAATTTCCTTAAAAGCTTTTTCAAAATTTGTTGTTGCTTCTTTGTTTTCTAATGACTGTTGCAGCTTGTTCAGAATCATGGTGTTTTTTTGTCTGTTTTCTGATAGCCTCTACAGTTTCTGATAGGGTCTTCATATCAGATCTTTGACATTTTATCTCTTCCAACTTTCTAGTGCATGCTTTGGTTATGTTGTCTAGTTCTTCACGTAGTTGTTCAGTTGACATGGTTGGTTGATTGGTAACAGAAGGAATAACAGATGTTCCCCCTCTAACTCTAGCAGAAGACACACTTGCTGCTGTTGTAAAGTTATGAGGTTGGTCATAAGCCCAAACCTGCACATCTTTACAAGAATGTTGAAACAAATTCACATTCAGGTTTTCTTCATATCCTTGAATCATTTCTTTGAAAGGTTCTCCATGAGTTGTTGAGAAACTCAGATTTTTCTCAACAATGTTTCCTTGATCAGCAAACTGATCTCCACCTATTACCATCACATTCTCCTCCTGATTATCTGATTCAAAGAATGGATCTTTAGAAATACTCACATTTTGACTTGCAGAAACAGGTTTACTAGGTTCTACAACATAACTTCCCTCAATGGATTCATCAGAATCAAAATTTTCAACAATGTTTTCATTAAGGTTAGTATTTTGTGCACCTGGATCTGCCATGAAAGATGCCTCTGCATGATGTTGTTCAACCCTTGGACTCTGTTGATTTTGTTCATCATCCTCCTTAGGTTCTGTTTGATCTTCTTCCTCTGTTGGTGGTGCCATTGACTGTTGGTCATCATGTTCTGTTGGGGATGTGCTGTCATAAACTTCAACACTTTCTTGTTCTTTGTTCAGGATTTCCTAATATTCTGCCTTGAAGGGTGATTCTTCCGGTATCAGATTCATCATGCTTTCAGGAAAAGCAGGTACATCATTGTCTGATTTCTAGAAACCAGTTGCATACCATGGTTTCATGACTTCAGTCTTCCACATGTTTTCTGATAAAGGAAGTTCAATGTCACACCCCCAAAATCCAAAAGCGGAGTATCACCGCAGGGAGCGTGACTGACCAGGATCCAGCCACCAATCATATTGAACAATATAAATAAATAGATAAAATCCAAACCAAATAATATAATTGGCGACAAAACAATTTAACAAAGTCTAAGTTATCAGCGGAAGCAATAAGTTCAAAACCAAAAGATAAGTTCATAGTTCATAAGGTTAAAGTTCATAAGTTTATCATGAACACACAACGGTCCATGTTGTGACAAATGGCAAATAATCGTTCATTCCGTACAGTCTAATCACTATTTTTTAGCATATAATCTCATGCAATTAGCGTAATTTAATTACGTAACTGTGTCGTTTATTAGATAACAGTGTTAGGACAAGAAAACAATGCTAAAACATATGTTGGTTTTCGTCGTATTGCGAAACCAATCAAACAATGTCCTAAAAGTGTTGGTAGAAAGTGCAGCGCGCACTATTCACGGTTACACTATTCATGCCAGCAAACCGTGAAAATAAAACGAAACAATGAAAAACGACACACGAACAACATGACTGAGTCCATATACATAAGAAAACACTAATATGAAAACATATCTTGCAAAAATATAAGATTTCCGGTACAACGCTCTGATCACTAAAACGTCCGTTTCGCTAAAAATATGACAATTTTAACTCGTCCGAATCTATAATTTAGCATTTCCGAGACTCCGGAACTATGACAAATGATAACAAATACATGAAAACAATATGAAGATATTACTGGAGTGTCCGAAGCATAAGCTTTCGGCGCTGCGTTGCAACCCCCACAACTTGTCCGTTTTTGAACCGACAAGCTTATAAATAATATTTTCGATGCCAAAAGAACTAAACGGAGGACATGGCGAACTAGTTAAGCTTATTTTGGGACTCGGAATCACTTCATGCATCGCTTGACGGTGGAATAACAACTTGAGACAAAACTTCGTCGGTGCGGCGCAAAAGTGCCGTAAACTAGCCGACGACCAAACGGAAAGCATCCGAAGTATCAAAATACAATTTCTACTAGTTTAGTGAACTAGTTAAGGTCAATTAACAATCCAAATCCCTAATTTCCCCTTAATGATGTAATTAACCCCAAATCGCTGTACTTTGGTTAATTACTAAAATATCTACATTTTAACACTTTTTATAAAAAAAGGTTACACTTTACCCCCCCCCCCATCTTGAATTTGGTAAACAATGTGGGTCCCACCCACTTGATTTTATTGAAAAACTAGAGATTTTATGTATGGAACATTGATGGAAAAGTATGGTGATAAAACTTGAAAAGAAAGGAATTATAACATCTACATTCCATGATCATTTATCACTTCATTCTCACACAAGTTCAAAACACAAAACCTTTCCCTTGTGCCTCCTTATTCACGGTTCATGTAACCCACATTAAACCACCATAAATCACCATTAAACCCCATAAATTACTCACTTTCAAGGCACTTTAATGTCATTAATGCATGGATTAAGCATGGAGAAGCATTAAGGAGTTCTTTGGAGCCTTAATCACTTCTTAATCACCTTGTGCAAAGTTGTAAGCTTCTTCTAACCATATTTAAGCTTCTTGTTACTAGTAGATTACAAAAGTACAAGTTGATAACATAATATAATCTTACTCTCCCCTTTAGGCGATTTTGGTTCCTCATGAATCCCTTGTTTTTCTTTGTGATCTTTTGCATAACAGTCTGTGATTAGAGTTTTTGATCCGTCAAAATTCTATAACGAACTCGTTAGCATTAGGGATCAATCCAAAACTAGGGTTTTTGTTCTTGTTTTTTCAATCAATCACCGCCTTAGTCTTGCAATCCGAAACCCTGATTTATTACACTAGTTGTTATTGATTGCGGTTTGATAATGTTTTATACGGCTATCTCTTGGGAAATCGGCTTCCTTTTCCGGTTGTAGAATACTATGCAAAAAATGTATGGTCGAAGTTTGGGTTTGAAAAGATTATGATGAACTCCAACGGATTCTTTTTCTTTAAGTTTGATTCTCAGGATGGTATGCAGAAAGTTCTGGAAGGGGGCCCCTGGTTAATTAGAAAGATTCCGCTATTTCTCAATGTTTGTACTCCATCGGCCACCCTAAGAAAGGACGGGATTAAAGTAGTTCCTGTTTGGGTGAAACTACACAACGTTCCTATCGTTGTGTATACGGATGATGGTTTGAGCTTATTGGCCTCTAAGATTGGTGTGCCAAAACAGCTAGATAGCTTCACTGCGGACATGTGTGCTGAGAACTGGGGACGAAGTAGTTTTGCAAGAGCAATGATTGAGATTAATGCTGATAATGATCTTAAGGAGCATATAACAATTGCTATTCCGAAACTTGATGAGGAGGGATATTTCATGGAACAAGTTGATGTTGAGTATGAGTGGAAGCCACAAAGATGTTCGTTATGCTGTATCTTTGGCCATGATGACCATAATTTCGCAAAAAATACTAATGCAAAGCCTAAGCAGGTAAAAGGAGAATTGCTAAGCTGGGCAAAAAACAGAAACCAAAGTTCATCTATAAACCCAAGAATAAAAGTATGCAGCCAAGTACTTCGGGCACGAAAAACGATTCTGGATCACATAATACTACAGGTAATGTCCAAGTTAGGAACAATTTTGAGGTTTTAGCTAAAATGGATAAAGAGGTGGTGGGAAATATTAAAGATCATAATGTAATTCCGAATGAAGACAAGAGAAATTCTAATCGGGATGAAGACGAAGTGGCGGAGGTGATTCCAACGGAAATGTCAAACTTTATGAAGAATGAGAGTCATGAAACAAAATCTGAGGGGGCAAGCACTCCCGGTCACACCGGTATTAATGGATAGCATTATGGCCTGGAACATAAGGGGTATGAACCGTCCCCTGAAACAAACTGAGGTTCGTTACTTGTAGCTGAAAATAACTTAAAAATTTGTGCAATCCTCGAGTCTCATGTGGAGGTTACGAAGCTCGTTAAAGTATGTAAAAATGTTTTCAGAAAATGGAATTGGACTTCTAATGGTGGTCAGTGTAGTCGTGGCACTAGAATTATTTTGGGATGGGATACGGATTCGGTAGATCTTATGGTTTTGGCTCAATCGGACCAAGTCATACATGTTCAAATGGTTTTCAAAGCTGATAAAAAAATTCTTTTTGGCTCGTTTGTGTATGCTGAAAATAAGTATCAGGACTGGAGGACTCTATGGGATGATTTATGTAAGCATAATAGTCTGTGTCATGATAAACCTTGGTAAGCATAATAGTCTGTGTCATGATAAACCTTGGTTTGTTATGGGGGATTTTAACACGACTCTTCACTTTGAGGATTCGCTTTATGGGCCATCAAAACAAACTATTAGCATGCGGGAGTTCAATGAATGTGTTCAGAATTTGGAGCTGGTTGACATAAAAGGGCATGGCCTTCATTATACTTGGACACAAAAACCAAAAAATGGCGTGGGTCTCCTTAAGAAGATTGATCGGGTTATGGGCAATATTAAATTCCTAGAGCTGTTTCCTGATGCTTATGCCATGTACCAACCGTATAGAGTGTCTGATCATTCTCCATGCATCTTAAAGACGGCCAATAAATTGCTGAACCGTGCTAAACCTTTCAAGTTTGCGAACTTTATCACTGCCAAGCCGGAGTTCAGGAAATGTGTTATTAAGGAGTGGACGAAGAGCATTGATGGTGTTCACATGTTTTCGGTTATGAAGAAACTCAGGAACTTAAAGCCGCATATGAGAAGAATTTTATTTGATCAAGGTAATCTCCATGCTAAGGTGGTTGAGATGAGGAAGAAGCTGGATGATATTCAGAACCTGATTGATAAGAACCCGATGGATGCTAGTCTACGGCAAACGGAGGTTAAATGTCTTCACGATTTTCAATCAGCTGCTTATGATGAGGAGTGTTTCTTAAAACAGAAATCTAAGGTGGAATGGTTATGTGCCGGTGATTCGAATACCAAATTCTTTCACAACACGGTAAAAAGTAGAAATGCGAGGTGCAAAATTCATAGTATTCTAGATGCTTCGGGTACTCGTCATGAAGGAGATGGTATTGTGGATGCGTTAGTGTCTCATTATTCTAACTTCTTGGGGGTAGATTACCCGGTAGATACGGTTAACTTGGAGGATGTCTTTGTTAATGCTCTTAATTCTAATCAGGCAGATTACATGGTTCGTCAGGTCACCCGAGAGGAGATTAAGCAGACCATGTTTAGTATTTTTTTTTTTTTTTGGGTAAAGGGTTACCCCGGTGATTCTATTATAGACAACCGCCAAATAAGTACAAGTAGTGAGGATGAGTTCCCCACTAGTTCATATACAGGACATGCCCCATATATGTAAACAAAAAAGCAAACAAACCAAATTACCACCTCAATCTAGCCTACTACAATCATGATAATGACTAACTAGTAGACAAACGAAAAAATCAAACAAACGACGTCAACCGCCATCATCAAAAATGAAATTGCTACCAACCGGCAGCCCCTTATCATGAAACAGAGGCCACCTATCCATTGGACAACTTTATGTGAGAGGTGCTTGCCCCTGTACTGGAAGACGTAGGATGTGTACCCGATGTCATAAACTCATTCGTTTCATCATATACAACCTCTACCTCGTCATCGTCAGACTCCGCATTTAGCTCACGACCCCCTTTAGATCTCCCCTGGAAGGAACCCTCCTTCCCCCCAACAAACCCAAGAGCACTAAACGAATTGTGTGTTTGAACCTTGGACGAGCTAGTGCACCGCGCATTCACGTAGGAAGAACTCACAGCCTTTTTCTTTTTATCCACAGGTCTATATTCAAACTTGGGCTTTTGATTGTTAACTTGAAAACCGCTCTTCTTTACATTCTTCTTTGTCTTGACTTCCGTATAACCATCCTCATCTACTTTCGGACTGTTTGTAGGAGGTTTCACTGTCAATCGAATGCCCTTAGGACACTCCTCAGAATCATGCCCAAAAACACAACAATGGGCACATCTCGGGGGTTCCCATTCATACTCCACCCTAATAGTCTCAGTAACATATTTGTTCCCATCCAATTCAGGAATAGCCATGGTAAGAGTCTCTTTCAAGTCCTGATCAGCCGATATTTCAATGAGAGCCCTAGCATAGCTGCTCCTTCCCCAAGCCTCATTACACATATCAATAGTATACGAATCAAGCCGCACAGGAGTCCCAATTTTTGAAGCCAGCATGCTTAAACCATCATCAGAATATGCCACTAGAGGGACGCCATGCAATTTAACCCAAACTGCAACCTTTTTAAATTCTTCTTTTTTAAGGGTGTTTGTAGGGGACCAAATGTTAAGAAACATAGGTTTGTTACGGATCATCCAGGGACCCCCTTCAAGAACAACATCCATACCCTTTTTGTCTTCAAACTTGAAGAAAAAGAACCCATTTGAATTCATCATAGTTTTCTGAAGACCATGTTTCTTCCAATTTGTTCTCACAAAGTGTTCAACTACTGGATACGCAATCCTATCCCCCAGGAAATAACCATAAAGAGTGTTAGCTAACCTGTTGTTAACCTGGCGAACAGAATCAATCGGAAGCACTACATCCACTCCATCCAATGAGACATCTGAGTTTAGAGAACGAAACTTGACTTTAGGAACTTGATCAGCCGCATCATTGGCCTTCCTAGCAATTTTATCATCATTCTGCTTCTGATTTAAATCACTACCCCGCTTAATATCACCCTGCTCGAACTGTTCATTTAGGACCACATCCGCATAAGATTGGACATGAGCATTATCATCCTGTTTCTGATTTTGAACTCGAGGAGGACTAACATCATTCAACGGTAGCACAAATGCTACCTTTCGCTTGTCAAATACCTTCGTATAACTCTGATTGGGAGAATCAGACTTGCCAATAACATGCTCAGAATCGTTAAGCGGCATCATAAAACATACCTTCTTACACGGCATTTCAGCAACCCTAGCCGCCATAAGTGATGTTTGTCTAGGCTCAAATGGTTTACCATCAATGTTCTTAATCTTTGTCACAAACACATTAGAATTTTCTGCATTTTGGCCGTCCATAACCACAGTCACAAACAATCTTCAAACAGCAACCAGCCGGATCCCTAAAACCTAGGGACTGATTAACCAAAGTGATTGATAGTTTACGATGTGACTGAACAACAATCAATCAGCGAATGAACGGAAGTTAAACTGCCGGAACCCTAACGCGAATCGGACAGCCGAATAACCTTAATCAGCGACAAAGTATGCGGCCTGCCGAAACCCTAATCGTTTACAGAAAGCAGCTTCTCAGCAGATCACCCCGTCGTCAATCAGAAAGCAAAACGAAAAAAGAAAAAACGGAACCCTAAAGATCGAATCCCTAACCTGATTTCAACTGTTTAACGTCTAAAGGATGTATGGAAACCCTTAGATGCTAAGCAAGATCGATCAAGACCAGGAAAAACTTGAATCTTCTAGGGTTTCACGATGTCTCCAAAATCTCCAAAATCGCCCAGAGCCCCCATTTTGTTTTGCGGTGAAAATAAAGCCCCGGGCCCTGATGGTTACACGTCAGCCTTTTTTAAACATGCGTGGGATATAGTAGGTGAGGAAGTTACAAATGCAGTGTTGGATTTTTTTGATAATGGTCAAATCTTGAAACAAATAAATCACACGATTCTGGCTCTTATTCCAAAGAAAGAAACCGCGGACTCAGTTTTGGATTATCGTCCGATATCTTGTTGCAACGTTTTGTACAAGTGCATAAGTAAGATTATCACGGATAGAATAAAGGGTAGCCTGGGTTCGCTTGTGGGTATTAATCAGTCTGCCTTTGTGCCGGGTAGGAAAATTTCTGATAATATTCTTATTACTCAGGAGCTCATGCATAACTACCACCTCAATAGAGGCCCTCCGAGATGTGCATTTAAGATCGATATTCAGAAAGCATACGATACAGTAAGTTGGGATTTTTTGGAGGATGTTCTTCATCGGTTCGGGTTTCATCATAAGATGGTTAGGTGGATCATGACCTGTGTATCTACTGCTTCTTATTCGATAAGTATTAATGGGGATATCCATGGCTATTTTCGGGGAAAGCATGGCCTGTGTCAAGGGGACCCAATGTCGCCTTACTTATTTACGCTAATCATGGAGGTGCTTTCTTTGTTGCTTCAGAGAGCAGCCAACACGTCTTTTAAATATCATGCCCAGTGTGCTAAGCAGAAAATCATTAACGTGTCCTTTGCTGATGATTTATTTATTTTCGTTAATGGTGACATCAGGTCGGTGAAAATGGTTAAGGATGCCCTTGAAGTGTTCACTAGTATTTCCGGTTTGGTTCCTAGCCCTTTGAAAAGCACGGTATTCTTTTGTAATATTCCTCAAACGGTTCGTTAGGAGATCCTTAGTGTGATGCCTTTCCAACAAGGAACTCTTCCCATTCGGTATCTTGGGGTTCCTCTTATTACCACAAAGCTGAATTTTAAGGATTGCAAAATTCTTATTGAACGTATGGAGCATAAAATAGTTTGCTGGATGAATAAAACTTTGTCTTTCGCGGGTCGGCTCCAATTAATAAATTCGGTCCTTTCTTCTATGCACATCTATTGGGCATCTGTCTTTATCATTCCGGTCCGTGTTATTAATGATCTTGAGAAAAGAATCCGCAGATTCTTGTGGAATGCGGGTATTGAAGGAAAAGTGCGAGCGAAAGTGGCCTGGAAAGACGTTTGTTTACCAAAAAATGAAGGTGGTTTAGGCATTCAGAGTATTGCTGATGTGAACAAAGCTTTGATAACCAATCATATATGGAGTCTCATTACTAAACGGAAATCCTTATGGGTCGATTGGATTCACTCTTATAAGCTGAAAGGTAAATCTTTTTGGGACGTTACGAGTCGTGGCAGCATGAGCTGGGGATGGAGGAAAATTCTCTCTATACGCGATCTGGTGCGTCCTCATATTTGGTATTCAATTCGGAGTGGGTCTCGAACTAACGCATGGAGTGATAATTGGTGTGATTTGAGCCCGTTAAGATCGTTCATTACTCCGAGACATATTGCAAATGCAGGTTTTAATCTCCAAACCTGTGTTTCGGACCTGATTGATGAGAATTCTCAATGGAAATGGCCTCAAGCTTGGTATGATTTATATCCGGTTTTAATTAACTTACATGCTCCGACTTTGGATAATAATATGGATGATCGCCTAGCTTGGAAGGACCTTGAAGGTGACACTTGTAGTTTCGGATCTGGAGTAGTGTGGGATACGATCCGTAACCGGGATGAGGTGGTTTTATGGGCGAACATGGTGTGGTTTGCTCAATGTATTCCGAGGCATTCTTTTCACATGTGGCTTGTCTTTAAGAATAAGCTAAAGACTCAAGATAGATTGGCGGTTTGGGAAGCAGGAAGCGAAACTAATTTACGGCTAATGTGCTGTCCTCTTTGTAGGTACAATCGGGATTCGCGTGATCACCTCTTCTTTCAGTGTTTATTTGCGTCTATAATTTGGAATACCGTGAAGAGAATGGCGGACCTGGATGGTGTAAATGATACTTGGAGTTCGATTATGACATGGATGGAGCAATATGCAAACTCAAAAAAGCTGGTTCATGTTATTTGCAAGCTTTTAATTGCGGCGTCTTCGTATTTTATTTGGCAAGAAAGGAACAATCGTTTATTCTCCCAAAATTACCGAACTCCTGAACAGGTGGCGCATGTGATTACTCATACGGTTCGGCTCAAGTTAATGGGATTTAAAGATGATACCAATCCGGTGAACAGAAGATTGTTAGAGAAATGGAAGATCTCCACAGAGAATCAAGTTAATGATCTAGGCTAAGAGTTGTTAATTTGTTCTTGGGTGTCTAGTTTAGTTGTGAGGCTGTGTCTATTTTTCGTGTTTTTCAGTTGTAGCTGTGGGCTGTTTTATGTTTTTTTTGGTTGTGTTGTGTCGAATTGCCTAGGCTTGGTCAAGCCTAGTAGTGTGTGCCAGTTTCTTGTCACACCCTGTTTTTATTGTTGATATATAAAATTCACCGGGGTAACCCTTTACCCAAAAAGAAGATTAATAAAAATCAAATAAAAAACCCTAATCTCAAAGCTAATAATCTACTAATCTAAACTTATTATGTGGTTATTTGAGTAGATTAGTGTATCTAGTTGATGAAATCATGTTCATTATATTGATTTTGTTAAGATTAGTGGTTTAAAGATTATGTTAATGATGATCTTGTGATTAACTTTATGTAGTATTTTAGATTAATGTTAATCTAGTCATGTTAAACTTAAAAATGTGATTTAAACATATGAATGTTTAAATCACACAAGATCATCAATTTCAAATATTATGAGCATGTGTGTGAAAACATGATTAAGTAAATTTTAAACCAAGAATAACCAAGTGACAAAGTCTTAAAAACTCTAATTAACTTGATTTTCACATAAAGCAAGCTTATGGAAATTTTTACTTTACAAAGTGAAGCATAAAAGAGTCTTAAGTGACAAAGTCTTAAAAACTCTAATGAACTTGATTTTCACATAAAGCAAGCTTATGGAAATTTTTACTTTACAAAGTGAAGCATAAAAGAGTCTTAAGAATTTTTACAAAATATGGGAATTTTTAAGAATGAAAAATAATTAGAATCAAGTTTATATAGTGATGAACTTGAAAAAAGTCTTTGAATGATTTGTGCAAGTAATATGCTCATAAGAATTTGAAGGTAAAAATTTTGTGAATAATGCTTGAAAAATGATTTTTGGAAAACTTGATGAATTAATGATGATTTGAAAATTTATTTGGTGATTTAAACGTGTTTTGAAAACGTGGGAAACGTCATAGTTTAGGGGAAACAATGGCGAATTTTTCTAAAAATCTAATCGCGATTAAAAATGGGGTTAAAGGGTGATTAACAATGTTAAACGCTATTAGTGGTCTTAATCTTCATTAAGGAAGTCTTGATACAAAGGGTAAAGCTCTAATCATCCAAGAGATTTTATAAATTCATATATATATTTTTACAAGTATAAATGAATGAAAAATATAAACATGTGCAAATATAATTTTTGGTAAAAATTATATATTTAAAAATACTCTTTGGTGTATGATACTTGTATATTATTTGTATGTATTAATATTAGAGTAATACATGTCAAAACACTAAATACAATATACAAGTGAAAATACACAAATACATATCATGAAGACACTTGAAAGAAAACAAGTAGAAAATAACACATGTATACTGTGACAACAGCCAATTTCTGGTAATTTACGTACATTTAAAGCAATGATTTACATTATACAAATACGTGTTTGGAATATCCGAACTGCATGATTACATGATATACATCTTAGAATACTCATTGAACACTCAATTATGATGCACATTATTCATTTCTATCAGTTATATTTGAAACAGTTTAAACAATGCGTCGAAATAACTAGAGTAGTACCTAGTAAACTAGCGTGCTGACAAAAATTTCACCGGGGTAACCCTTTACCCAAAAAAAAACTAGCGTGCTGACAAAAACTCAGGATCCGCAGAAACCATTTAAATGACATCTTTAGGACTCAGACGAAAGTCCAACATCAAATATACATTAAACCCTAATTGGGAATGCAAGGGTTTGGTTTAATACCTTCCCGATGTTCGGTAGCACTAAAAACTGCCCGAAAAGCGCTAAAAGTTACAATTTCAATAATTTTCCGCAAAATTCAGCATTAGTGGTCTTATTACAAGGTGCAAAAGTGTTGTTTAAACACAAATTTCATATAAAAACACATTGGGAATATCATTTATATACATAACCGAATATTTCCCTACAACTCTCATAAGCTAACCTTTCGACTATCTACTTGCGGAACGAGCACTAAACAACTATCCGAACTATATTTTGACATAGATTGCAAACTAGTGAATATTATTTTTGACCAAATAAAGCTAGTTTATGATCATTCTAGGTCATGAAACATCTCGAAACTTTGAATCCTTAAAACACCAAAACACTTGAACATTTTTATCACATTTTAAACTTTTGAAATTTACTAACATTTGAAAACTCATAAGGCACCCCCCATATCATTTTGGGTCGTAAATTAGGGGGTCCCACACCTTAATTTTTTGTTAAAAATATCTAGATATTATGGTTAGTTCAAGTGGATGAAATTGGTGATAATTATAAACACTTAATCATTAAGTTACTAGCATTTTATCCATCATCTTTCACCTTCATTACACACACATAAGAACATTCTCTCATCTTCATCTTTTTCACCAAGAACACCATCAAAAGCCCATTTTATTTTATCACTTCCTTGATGATCAACATGGAGTTTCATGGAACATAAGATGATCTAAAGCATCTACAAGTTAAAGCACACTTTTTCATCCATTCAAGAGTTTTCTACCAACAAGATCTTCATCTTCTTTGCTTCTTATGATCACCTAGATCATCCCTAGCCACAAGTGCTAGAAGTGAGCTTCTAAATCTATTTTTTTCATATTTATTTATGCTTATGATTGATTAAAATAACTAGTTATAACTAAAGAAGCATACAAAATATTATGAAGATACAAAGAAGCAAAAATAAAAATCATGATATATATGTTTGATTATGTTGTGATATAAGAGTTATTATTTGCATATTTGATCTACTCTTGATGAAGATCATAAGAATATATTGTTAGATGATGTTTAAATACATGATTTAACAAGAATACATGTTTATGTTAAAAGGGTTTTTGTTAAACATAAAGGTTTAATGGATGATCATATTCTTTGATGTTGTTAAGGTATTTAATGTTTTTCCTTAAAAACAATACTTTTACAAGATTATGAAAAGTAACATACAAGTTGAGATTTTTATAAAACTTGACGAAACTAGAAGTAAACATGGATTTTAATCTAGTAAACATATGAAATGATCATACCAAAAACCCTACATGATTTTAATTTCATCTTGAAAAGTTTATGTTATAAAATCTCATATGTTTTTGTTAAGAAAGTTATGAGTAAATTGATGGTGAATTTGAAAAGAAAATGAAATGTTTATTAAACATGGCTAGGTACATAATACAAAGGTTATATGGTAAATATTTCTTATAAATCATATGTGATAAGAACCATCATTTTTGGCTAAATCTTTACAAGAATAAAAAGATTTTAAAGAATGGTTTTTATAAAAACAAAGCTTGTTATAAATATATATTTTTGAGAAATATATATTTAGTGATTTTAGTAACTTATAAGCTCTGTGTAAATTGGTGGTATTAGTTATACGTATCAATTAGGAACTTGAATATAGTGACACAAATAAACACATAACATATCACAAATAAAGATGTACAAGGTTACATATAAATACGCCTCAAGAACGAGTTACGGACGATCCGAATGATCGGACACAATTTATGGTCAAATCAGACGACGGACGAACCTATGAACATATCGCCAATCCGAGGAGTTACTACGACGTTTAGACGATCTTTCGACGTGAAAAATGAATATGTTACCGATAACGAAATCCGAAGGTTTATAAACTTATAAAAACTATTATGTATTCTTTAAACTAAAAGGCCTATATTTAGTAATTTTTATAAAAATGAAAGAATATATTTTAGCAAATGGGCTTATTTTAACGCATGGGCTTAATTTAACACATGGGCTTAATTTTACAAATGGGCTTAATTTACAAATGGACTTATTTTACTAATGGGCTTATCTTCTTAATTGGGCTTAACATAAATACATGGGCTAAGCCCAATATCAAAACTCATGGGCTAAGCCCAATACCAAACATATGGGCCAAGGCCCAATACTATTTAGGCCCAATACTATTTAGGCCCAATACTATTTAGGCCCAATACTATTTAGGCCCATTAACATTTGGGCCCAATAACATAAATTCTTGGGCTAGGCCCAATAACATTAAGACATGGGCTCGGCCCAATGACATGAAAACATGGGCTCCGCCCAATGACACAATTAGTGAAAATACAAGTATACAATTGATTCATACAAGACACGAAATCATGAGGACGTAATCCGATGATACAACATACAAGATACAAGATTACTTACATATATATATATATATATATATTTGGTGAAATATATATAACAAGTTTAACAATTCGTACATCTAATACAAAGTTCATCAAATAACAAAGACTTGTACACGAGTCATTACAAAGACCGATGTGTCTAACAAATATAGAACGTTTGTAGGTCGCGGCACAATACAAGACAACCGCAAGTGAGGATTCAGATACTTATATTTCACAGACACAATTTTGTGAGTTCGGGTCCCCTTTTCATTTTAAATGCTTTTCAAGCTTTACAACTATCGGGGAAAATACATGTACAATAGTATGATAAGTCAAGGAATGAAACACCTTAGATCATGTGCGAATTAGGGCCATACAATAAGCACCATTAATCCTGTTTGGACCAAGGAACAAAGGATTAGATCTAATGGGTTTTGGCGAGCCCCACTCATGGCCATTCGTTTGCTTAGGAGTGCTTTTGTTGCCCTACGACATGGTGTCGATACGATTAAAATCGTCTAGGGTTGGATTGCTTCCTATTTCGTCACACATATTAATGTCCTTGCAAAACATTAATGATCACGATTTCATTGACGCTTTTCATACTACTTTTGATACAAATACAAATACATTCACATTTTACGGAATGTATCATATACAACTAAACTGCATGAACTCGCTCAACTTTTGTTGATGTTTTCTACTTAAACATGTATTTCAGGGAATTAGTGGACCCTGTTGGGGATTTCAATTCAAGGAACAAATGTCAAGACTCTATGCCATCTTTTGAAGGGTTTGCCTAACATATACTGCCTCTGGCGGTGATATAGCGGACAAAGCCTTAGTGTTTAAAACTTTCGTTTTGGATGTATGAAACAATAACAACTTATTTTCTATGGATGGTTTGTAAATTATAAACTTAATGTATGTTGCGCATCTTTTGAACAAGTATGGTAATGGCAATGGAGTATGTTTTATTCATTTAGTATGTTTACTTATATCGTTATGCAATGAGAACCGAACATATCACACCCCGCGCTTCCGCTACGAGCAGGGTGTGACATACACCAAAGTCCACTAGATACCAAAGAAATGCTACAAAAATGGATAAACATAGATCGTATCTATAACATATCCTTGAACGGTTACACGGACGAGTGAGCAAATCGGACAACGGACGAGTCCACAAAAATATATTCTTACGAAATAATGTATAATTCAAGCCGACAAGTAAGATACATAATTTATTTCGGTAAATAAAAGAATATATATCGTCGCTGATGTCAAAGGAGCATAGCGTCATCACGAGAAGATTACTACGACACTTGGGCGTTTCATTGACACAAGAAATATAAATATATATATACTACCGATAACAAAACCCGGAAAGTTGAAACACAAAAAAATGCAAGGCCGTTAAAATGGACTCATAAAAACATGGGCTAGATCCCAATGATAAATTATTTGGGGTAGGCCCAAATTACTAGAATACATTGACCAAGGCCCAATGACAAAACATTTGGGGTAGGCCCAAATTGCTAAAATACAAGGGCTAGGGCCCAAATTACTAAAGTAAATGGGACAAGGCCCAATGACAAGAAAACATGGGCTTGGCCCAATGACATAAAAGACATGGGCTCGGCCCAATAACATTAAAACATGGGTTCGGCCCAATAACATAAAAAACATGGGCTCGGCCCAATAACATTAAAACATGGGTTAGGCCCAATAACATAAAAGACATGGGCTCGGCCCAATAACATTAAAACATGGGTTAGGCCCAATAACATAGATGACATGGGCTCGGCCCAATGACATGGGCTCAGCCCAATGACATGAGCAAAGGCTCAATGACATGCGTGCGCGACACGAGGACATGTGAAGGGCGAAGCCCGTTCACACATAATTCAATACACATAGAATACATGTATACACTTATGAATTCAATATATATAACAATCAAGCGAGTAAACTACCAACGCTCTAAAAAAACAAAATTGTTCCAAAGATGACAAGCGATAACATAATAAAGAATTCAAGATGAACAACTTGTACGAGGTCCAATAAGACCTAGTGTCTAATCAAGTTAGTGCACATGTAGGTTATTCACGCGTACGGACGCTCACCTACGGTATTACATAATACGGAACGCAAATTTGTGAGTTCATGTCCCTCCTTTCAATGATTTCAATGTTTTGTTTTTAAAACAGTCGAGGGGAAATACATGTCAAAACTATGGGTATGTTAGCTATGGGTTTAGATGATAACATGATCAATGTACATAAGTAGGATGATGACATAGTAACCACTAATCACTTAGTGACCAAGGTGCAAAAGGTGTAGATCTATTGAGCTTGAGACACGCTCCACTCCTGGTTGGTATACCCTGGAGTGCTTTTGTGATCCCAAAGATGTCAAAGTTGTCTCGAGTTGGTTACGTACTTATGGTACAAATAGTCAGGGGGCTCGCTACCCACTGATAGATCCTTAAACTCTGTATATGCTATTAACATACCGGAATTTCATTACAAGAATGCAAAGATTTCATATGACAACAATAATTGCATGAACTCGCTCAACTTTTTGTTGACTTTTTAAAACTACATGTATTTCAGGAAATAAGTGTTGTGCCGGTGATACACTACGGGAAACGGGGAGGTCAATAACAACGATAGCTGCTTTTAGAGGGTTTGTTTTTTATATCCCAACTTCGTATGGGTATATAGTGGACAAAACCTCACTATGTTTTATGTCAAAAACTATCTTTTGTGTTGTGTAATATAACTTAATCGATGTCATGTTTAACGTAGTGAACGTTGGTGAACTTGAAACTATGTTGGGAAAACTTGTAAACTTTTGTTAAAATCATTATATCTATGGCATCATTGTGGTTTATGTGTTTACTCGTTTGGATGCAATGATTACCATTCTTACGTCACACACAATACGCTTTCGCAACTAGCAGGGTGTGACAGATTGGTATCAGAGCTCCGATTGTAGTGAATCGGGGAAAAACTTTTATAAAGTTTGGGCTAGAATCACCAAGGGCTCACGTGAAAAAAAAGTTGATAACATTACAGAAATAATTTCAAAAATATGACAAGAACGACAAAAGGTTTTCTTTGTGTCACAATAACATGAGGATCTATCACGCGGGCTCAATCATAAGTAACGGATAAGGATCAATACATGGTTAGTCTATAAGGAATAAACTCGAAAACATTAAGGATTACATGTCAAACACGAGAACAAAACAGCATGAGATTTAGTGATTATATATATGTAATATATTTATATATGTGTTGTACGGAATATTTTACCATGAACGAAAATACCTTCGACTACGAGTTCTATTATTACACTTGACTCACGCGACGAGAATAACGACCTCGCGCCTATTACGAAGCTTATGGTGGACGTGGTTCCTGAGTGAGACCCTAAAGCATTGAGCCCGTGGAAGATGGTTGTTTTCCCTCGGGTGGGTATAAGTCTGGCTTCGGTAGTGACGACGAGGCGGAGGTGGCGGCCTTGGACAACAACTCTATTAGTGGGACGAGGTCCCTGAGGCTCATACTAATCGTGATTGATGACACTCTTGTCCAGACAAGGAAGATGAAGTACTCATCTTAAAGGTGCCCCTGCATTTGTATTGTAGCGGATTCTCTTTACTTCTATTTCGTCTAACGTTGTGTCCTTTCACGAATAATGACAATGGGCATTAGGACGTGGACCATCATGATCCCTTCTACGTTGAAGGGCTGCTTTGTACGAGAGAATGCTAGGGTGACCATGTAAGATAACTTATTATTACGGGGGCCCACGTAATAACAATTTGTAGTGCATGGGAATCTTGGTGGGCTCTGCGAGTCAAACTAATGATCACTAATCCATTCGAAATTCTTAAGTTGTTCAATTTTCTGTCTAGTAAAACGCTAACCGGAATGGTTACTATAACACTCTACGATAGAGGAAGACCACACATATTGTTCGCACCTAACACGATCTATAACACGAGTCGTTTGAGACTAGTCATCGAAGGCAAACAAAACTTGTTAGCCACTCATGGAGGATTTTCCTCAATATTCTCGGAATTCTCGTACATGGGTTGGTTCCTGGGTGTCTATGACACCTTACTTTATCTTAGTTATCAGAAATGATTACATTAAACTCCGTCGTTTGACATTTGTCTTATTCTAAGGGATGATATGGCATGAGGCATGCTACCACCCCTTCCTTGCATTTTATCTGACATCTATGGAAATCATAACAATTTTGTTGGAGCTCGTGGAGCTCAAGGGATATCAATGTATTCGTCACACGAGTTAGTGCGGCGAAGGATCTTCCTACCTTGGATGATCGAGGTCCATGAGGTAGGGAATGCGTGTCGTAAGGATGGAGATGACCGTTGGGTTTCTCCTCCCCAACGAATTACCTTTTCCCCCTAGGCATATGGCCAATACACGCAGGAGGTACTACGCATTTTGGATTGCGGTTATTCATATTATCATGGTTTCAAACATGTATGAACAACGCGATCTTGAGGTTTCCATGACCAATTATATTCTTAATTCTTAGGCGCATAGTAGGCTAAATCTGTTCAAATACAAGTCTAGATCCTTTGATACTCTCTATCAGAAATAACATGGCGTCGAAAAGAAAATCTACACCCAAAAGGGTCTGTTAATCATCGCCCTACTATTAAAGTGGAACTAGAGTTTTTATGGAACAACATGAGGTTGCAGAAATTGCACAACATGTGGTTGTTGAGTCGACACTAGTGATGGTACTGATGGCATCGGTTGTTCAAGTGGCTCAAATCCCGATGGGACGAGAACGAGCGGCAATGTCACAACTGGAAGTGCAATCCCACCAGATTTTAATTCTAAGGCTTTTCCAGATTATAAGCCGCGAGACCTCATTGATATGGGAGGTGCGGTAAGTTCTGTCCGCTAGATAAAGACAATGAAGTCAGTTAACCGTGCTAGTAAACGTACTCCTAAGTAAACGATTTGGTAAACGAATAATCTTCTGTTGAATGAAACAATAACTTGGTGGAATCCGAGTGAAGGAGGAAGAGTCGCGACGGTGAGCGGGGGTGGGTCTTCTTACTGCCGTAGGGTTTGTGTTTTTGTGTGAGGGTGAGATCATTATGCGAATATATATACAACCCACGTAAATTAATGGCTGAATCAAAAGGAGGCGGTGGAATTTGTGGGTGTGGGCCGAAACATGAGGTGAGGTGGGTTGAAAATTTGGGTTGCATGGACTGTTGAGGTATGGGCTTCCCACAAACGTGGGAAGGGGGGTTGTGATTGGATTCCATATTTTCACTTATGTAATATTATTATTATTATTATTATTATTATTATTTTATTAACTATATAATATAAATGTACTACTCAAATTATAGTTCAGTTTGGCCCGACACGATAACGATTTGGCTTCAAGTATCCGTTTATATGAAAATACATTAGGCAAGTGTAATTAATTCGTCACACACGTTCATGCACTTATATAAGATTAGTATAACGGTGCTAACCTCAGAAGTACGGGTTGTCACATCATCCCCAAGTTGAAAGAAATTTCGTCCTGAAATTTAGCACACAGTCGCTGAGGAAGCTAGTTTTGTTGTGTGTTTTCCTGGGGTATCACATCATCCCCCCGTTGGTTTGGAATTTCGTCCCAAAATTCCGCACTAGCTTCAGTAGTAGACTCACCTTTCTTAAACAACTGGGGATACTTGCGTTTCATTTGGTCTTCTTGTTCCCAGGTGAACTCTGGGCCACGACGGGAGTTCCAACGAACTCGAACAATGGGTATCTTGGTACGTTTGAGAGTCTTGATTTCCCGGTCCATAATTTCCACCGGTTCCTCGACGAAGCACAACTGGTCGTCGATAGTGAGTTCCTTGAAGGGAACTATGAGGGTCTCATCTGACAGACACTTCTTCAGATTCGACACATGGAATACGTTGTGAACACCACTGAGTTCTTCGAGCAGATTCAGTCTGTACGCCACCTTGCCAATTTTCTCAGTGATTTCGAAAGGTCCGACATAACGCGGATTAAGCTTGCCCTGTTTGCCAAAGTGAACCACACCTTTCCAAGGTGAAACTTTAAGTAGCACTCGATCCCCAACCTGGAACTCGAGTTGTTTCCTGCGCTTATCAGCGTAGCTTTTCTGATGGTCACGAGCTGCCGCCATTCATTGTCGTATTTGGGCAATCTTTTCCGTTGTGTCAAGAACGAGTTCTGGGCCAGTGATTTGGTTGTCGCCAACTTCTGCCCAGCATAAGGTTGATCGGCATTTCCATCCGTACAAAGCCTCGAATGGAGCAGCCTGGATTTTGGTGTGGTAACTGTTGCTATACGAAAACTCCACCAAAGGTAGGTGCCTTTCCCAGGCGTTACCAAAGTCGATAACACACGCTCGAAGCATGTCTTCTAGTGTCAGGATGGTGCATTCAGTCTGTCCATCCGTCTGGGGGTGATATGCTGTGCTCATGTCTAGACGTGAGCCAAAGGATTTGTGCATCGCTTGCCACAAATCAGATGCAAAACGTGGGTCACGATCAGAAATGATGGAAGATGGCACCCCGTGCCTAGCGACCACTACCTTCAAGTAGATGTCTGCAAGTGTAGAGAACTTATCTGTTTCCTTGATTTCCAGGAAGTGTGCAGACTTTGTCAGTCGATCCACTATCACCCAAATGGTGTCGTTTCCTCGTTGAGATCTAGGTAGGCCAGTGACGAAATCCATGGAAATTTGCTCCCATTTCCATGTTGGGATCTCGGGTTGTTGGAGTAGTCCCGATGGCTTCTAGTATTCAACCTTAACTCTGGCACATGTCAAGCATTTACTAACATAGGTCGCTATGTTAGCCTTCATACTAGGCCACCAGTACGTGGTTTTGAGATCGTGGTACATCTTATCAGAGCCAGGATGTACCGAGTAACGAGACTTGTGTGCCTCATCCAACACAAGCTCACATAGATCCCCATAAAATGGAACCCAGATACGTCCCGCTAAATAGTAAGCACTGTCTTCCCTTAGTTCCAACTGTTTCTCTAATCCCCGTAGGGACCCAGCTTCAAGGTTTTCTTCCTTCAATGCTTCGATCTGTGCCTCACTAATCTGGGTAGGAAGACTGGAGTAAATCGTAAGCTGTAACGCACGCACCCTCTTAGGTTTGGTTTCCTTACGACTGAGGGCATCGGCCACAACGTTGTCCTTGCCGGGATGATACATGATTGCGCATTCATAGTCGTTAAGGAGTTTGACCCATCGACGCTGTCGCATGTTCAACTCCTTTTGATCGAAGATATGCTGGAGACTCCTGTGATCGGTGTAAATGGTGCATTTGGTACCATACAGGTAATGTCTCCATATCTTTAGTGCAAACACTACTGCTCCTAGCTCCAAATCATGGGTACTGTAGTTCTTTTCGTGGACCTTAAGCTGGTGTGATGCGTAAGCAATGACCTTTTCACATTGCATCAACAAACAACCAAGACCTTGGATTGACGCGTCACAATAATCCACGAAGTCTTCTGTGCCATCAGGTAACGAAAGGATGGGGGCGCTGCAAAGTTTCCCCTTCAGTAGTTGAAACGCGGATTCCTGAGTATCACCCCATCGATAGGTGACACCCTTCTGTGCTAAGGTAGTGAGAGGCTGCGCAATCTTCGAAAAATATTGAATAAACCTTCGGTAGTAACCCGCCAAACCCAAGAATTGACGGATTTCAGTTGGAGTACGGGGTGCAGGCCAATTCTTGATCGAGTCAACCTTGGATGGATCGACGTGAATCCCATCCCTATTGACTACGTGGCCTAGGAAGTGGACTTCACGTAGACAAAAGTCACACTTCGAAAACTTAGCGTAGAGCTGTTCTGATCGAAGAAGTTCCAGAATAATCCGCAGATGGTGCTCATGCTCCTCCTGACTTTTAGAATATATCAAGATGTCGTCAATGAAAACAATGACGAACTTATCCAAGTATGGTTTGCACACTCGGTTCATGAGGTCCATGAAGACCGCAGGTGCGTTTGTCAACCCGAAAGGTATAACCAGAAACTCGTAGTGTCTGTAACAAGTTCTGAATGCTGTCTTGGAAATGTCCTCATCTCGGACTCTCAGCTGATGATAGCCCGATCTCAGATCTATCTTAGAATAGAAGCTCGACCCCTGCAACTGGTCGAACAGGTTGTCGATACGCGGAAGAGGGTAACGATTCTTCACGGTCACCTTGTTGAGTTCGTGGTAGTCTATGCACATTTGAAAGGTACCGTCCTTCTTCTTAACAAATAGAACTGGAGCTCCCCAGGGCGAGTAACTAGGACGAATGAAACCTTTGTCCAAAAGTTCATGTAATTGCGTAGACAACTCTTCCAATTCCGACGGAGCTAAACGATAGGGTGTTCGAGCTATAAGTGCTGCTCTAGGAGTTAGCTCGATGTGAAACTTGACCTGGCGATGAGGCGGAAGACCAGGTAATTCCTCAGGGAATACCTCAGGAAAGTCGCGTACAATAGCAATGTCTTCTATCTTCTTCTCTTTCGTTGAGGTGTCAGGCACGAGGGCTAGAATAGCAGTGTGGCCCTTTCGCAAACACTTCTAGGCCTTAAGGAAAGAGATGATGCCCACAACAGCACGACTCTTATCGCCACGAATAACGAGGGGTTCTTCGCCAGAACAAGGAATGCGGACAATCTTATCCTTGCAGAGTATTTCCGCTCGATGTTGGGATAACCAGTCTATCCCAATAACAACATCAAAGCTACCAAGAACAATGGGAATGAGATCGATAGAGAAGGTCTGACCAGCTAGAGCGAGATTACAACCCTTAACTATGTGTGTGGCCTCAAGATTTTTACCGTTTGCTAGTTCTACAATATGCTTGGAATCCAGAGGAATTGAGGTATGCTTAATCATCTGACTAATCCTTAAGGACACATAACTAGTATCGGCTCCCGAATCAAATAAAACAGAAACAAAGTAATCATCCAGTAGAAACTTACCCGTCACAACGTTGGGATCATTTTTTGCTTCACCTTGACCAATCACAAACGCACATCCCCTGGCACCATTTCCATCATTGTTGTCCCTGTTGTTGTTTTCATTGCCCCGATTGTTATTATTGTTGTTTTGATTCTGATTCAGCTGTGGGCAATTCCTCTTGAAGTGGCCTTCAGCTCCGCATTGAAAACACCCCTTATTATTACCATGTTGCTGCTGTTGCTGGTTCTGTGGAGTTTGTTGCTGCTGCTGCTGTCGATTCTGGTTCGCAGGGTATGGGCTCCTGCAATCCTTTGCTGTGTGACCAGGTTTGTTTCATCTATGACAGCGACCCTTGCTGCATGGCCCGCTGTGGTGCAAGTTACAACGGTTACACTTAGGTTGATTTCCCTTATACCCACCCTGACCTTGATTACAAGTAGACTGCTGATTGGGACTCTTGTAGTCATCAGTCCTTCGCTGCTGAGACTGAGGCTGAATAGAGCTTGAACCCTTGCTAGAATTCCCATCCCACTTTCGCTTGTTGTCACTTGGAGCATCAGAAGTAGTGGCAGCATTAATTCGCTTGGGCAGCCTTTTCTACTCGACTGCCTGATCAGTGAGGCGGTGGGACAGTCGTATAATCTGCTGGATCATAGGAAGATTGGCTGAAGTTACCATGCTCTGGATCTCTGGCACTAAACCTTTGATGTAGAGCTCGATACGCTTGTATGGAGGATTTGACATGTTGGGACACAATGCAGCCAATTCATTAGGACGCTTCGCGTAGGCCTCAATTTCTGACCCTACCATCTTGAGATCGTAGTACTCCACCTCCAACTTATGGATATCATCACGATGACAGTACTCTTCTTTGATCAATTCCTTAAAATCGTTCCATGGGGTGGCATTAGCAGCTGCCAACCCTAACATCTGTACTTGTGCGTTCCACCAGGAGAGCGCACCACCTTCAAGAGTTCTTGTTGCAAACTTCACCCTACTGGCTACAGGGCACTCATACATCTCAAAAATAGATTCGATCTTCTCGAACTAGTGGACAAGACCTACAGCTCCCTCCGTGCCACTGAAAGTACTAGGTTGACAATCCATGAGGGTCCTGAACGTACACGCTCGAGGCCGAGCATTTTGACCTGTCACGCGAGAAAGAAAGGATAAGGTTAAGCACGAGAATAGGTTCATGAGAGTAGGATCTAAACATCCTAGGATAGGTCGAAATGGCAGGCTTTACCTCCTGCTGGAGCTGCTGCTAGTGCCTCAGCAACTCGTTCGTTGATTAGAGCCGTCAGTTGGGCCTGAGTCAAGTTGTGACGTCCACTCATGATCTTCACATCGAGAAAATCACAAGTAAGAATGGTGACGTAGAGGTGTAAAAAGTATGGGGTGACAGAAGAGAGTAAGCCTACAGAGTTTCAAACAACAGTTGTTACGTTAACTAAGCATATCATGAACAATGCACTATGTAAACTAACAGGCAGGCAATACAAACATAAACCATATCACCTATAGTGTTGAGTCTTTCACGTGGAGCGAAGTGTCGTTGTGGATCGTTGAGCACTGAACAGGTTATAGTCTGTTTTTTTTTGTCAAAAAGCGTTTTCCCCTTTTTAAAACCAAGTTCACTATAACCAATGGCTCTGATACCAATCTGTCACACCCCCAAAATCCACAAGCGGAGTATCACCGCAGGGGCGTGACTGACCAGGATCCAGCCACCAATCATATTGAACAATATAAATAAATAGATAAAATCCAAACCAAACAATATAATTGGCGACAAAACAATTTAACAAAGTCTAAGTTATCAGCGGAAGCAATAAGTTCAAAACCAAAAGATAACAAAAGATAAGTTCATAGTTCATAAGGTTAAAGTTCATAAGTTTATCCTGAACACACAACGGTCCATGTTCCACAACGACTCCTCCCATGCAAGCTCCTGCTAAGTACCTAACCACCTGCAAGGCATGTAACAACGAATCAACAACAATGTTGAGCGAGTTCACAGTTGGTTGTCCATTTTAGTGTTGTTCCCAAAAACTATAAGTTATTTTGAAAACCATGAGTTAACCAGTTCCTTGTTTCCCAAACCATAACCAGTGGGGGCTACCCCATGTTGTAAACCACTAGACCCGTTACCATATCGACTACTGACTGGAGTCATGTTTATGTACCCTGCGTCAATGTCTATCATCATTGACTAAGTGCCCAAGTACATTAGTCCACTCCCGTCCTCTGCGGCACGGTGTGAGGCTTATCAGACCTAATAGCGCTATTTAACTAATGACCCGTTCCCCAATGGCCCGGCGATTAAGTCGATATAAAAATGAGGGACTTCATGATAGAGTTTTGTCTAGTAAGTTCTATGTTGTCATCCTTCGTATGGAGGATGGAGGTACGTATTCTACCCAAGGAGAATACGCAGGATTTAATGTTGTCATCCTTCCCATGGAGGATGGAGGTACGTACCTTACCCAAGGAGAATACGCAGGATTTTAATACCATTCCTTAACCCATTCCTAAACCACCAGGAATCCCATGCCTTGTAGAAAGTGTGAACTCACCTTTGCTTTGCTCGGCAGATAAGTTACTTGTTTAAAAAGTTCGGTCAACAACGTCCTAATATGGTTACCAAATTGAAATCAGGTTCGTAGTTGAGTAATTATCACGTATACACATATTTTACACTTAGCCCATAAGTACAATGTATTACAAACTAAGCATACGGATTAATTCTAAGTTCAACAACGAACACTAACATGCATCATTCAGAATGTGGTATAAGTGTGTGGTTTGAATCGGTGTGCGAATATGTGCGGCCCAACTAAACAAAGTCGGTCCATTAACAGGGTGTGCTGTCAGATGTTAAGTGTGCGGTCTTAGCATATAATCCACAAATCAAGTGTGCGACCCAATGAATCATAGGCCCAGAAAAAAGGAGTGTGCGAATGTTAGTGTGTGGCTTAATAAGTGTGCGACACACTATCAGGTGTGCGGTCACCTAGTAGTGTGTGGCCACGAGAGTGTTCGATCTAGCTTAGCCGATGTGTACGACGTGCATTACAGGTTGTACCCCCATGAGTGTGCGGCTCGCATAAACCCTAATTTCTCTCTCTAGCTATGGCGATTTTGGGCTCTCTTCCTACCTTCGATTTTTCTTCATGATTTTCGTATAACAGTCTGATCATCGGAGTATTGATTTATCAATATTTCTGATTCGAACTTGTTAGCGAAAGGATTGAGTTGAATCTAGGGTTTCTTTTTGTTTCTTTGTCGTCAAGCTATTTAGGGTTTTTTCTTGTGTTCATTCGGCTGGGTTTCTTGGTTTTTCGTTATTCTGCGTGCATGGTTGTCTCAATTATTGCTTAAAGGAGAGAGTCGATTATTTGTTCAATGGATGATCGTCCAAAACCTGATGATGTTGCTAAGGGTGATCGAGGTAAGCCGCCGTTACACTTTAAGGGTTTGGCCAGTAGAGTGGTGAGTATTGATGGTAATCCGTTGCTTCCTAGGAGAGGTACGGTGCAGAATTCTCAGTCTGATCCGAAGTTGTTTAACGTCATCGATGAATTATCCAAGATCACCGTCCCTGTTCAATCGTCGGTGACTCAAGGTTCAGAGGATAATGTGGCTGCATATGGTTTTCAGGGATCACATACGGTTCAGGGTAGCAGCTCTAACCCTAAGTCTTATGTGGATTCGGTTGTAGGCAGCAACGTTCAGAAAGTTAATTTTCGATCGTTGTCTAGCGCGGTTGTGCATGAAGGTTGTGACGTCGTTCTTCCTAAGGAATATGTCCGAACCGTGCAGGAAAAATTGTCTAATACCATTTATGGTTATTTTTTGGGGGATCGAGTTGCATTCCCGGTTGTTGACTATTATGTTAGAGTTAATTGGAAGAAATATGGATTGCAAAATACGATGATGAATGCCAACGGATTTTTCTTCTTTAAGTTTAATGATGAAGGCGGGATGTTGAACGTGCTCAAAGATGGTCCGTGGATAATCAGGTCTCAACCGTGGTTTCTGAATACATGGACTCCTACGACCAAATTGGAAAAGAAAGAAGTAAAGCAAGTGCAAGTTTGGGTGAAAATTCATGAGGTTCCAATTGCGGCCTATACGGAAGATGGCCTTAGTCTGATAGCTACAACAATAGGGGAGCCAAAGATGTTGGATTCTTTTACTACGTCTATGTGCACGGAGTCATGGGGCCGTAGTAGCTATGCTAGAGCTTTGGTGGAAATTTCGGCTGATAAGGAGTTTCGTGAGGAGATTACTATGGCAATACCTGAACCTGACGGGGAGGGTTTTATCAAAGAAACTATGTATGTGGAATATGAATGGAGCCCGCATCGTTGTGCTACATGTTGTGTGTTTGGTCATTCTAACGAGATGTGTCCGAAAAAGCCAATGAAAAATGTTAGACATGAGGATCACAATCGCAATCTTCAAAGAAACAGGCAAGTGAAAAAGATACCGAATGTGGATCAGGATGGTTATACTGAAGTTCATGGTAAGAAAGTTGCCAGAAAAGTTGGTATTCCGGTGAACAAACAAAAAAATAAATTTGAATATCGGTCGGTGGGACCAAAGACTCAGCCGAAGGTCAGTAACGGTTCAACATCAATGCCTGTTAAATCGAACAATCCTTTTGACGTCTTGAGCCAAGTCGACTCGGAGGAAGGTACCAGCAAGAAAACGTCGGGTATGGGCCAGGAGGATACGGATGATGAGGTTGACGAGGTGTACAATGAAATGGATGTTTTTATGCAGCAAGGTTCTCTAAATATAAAGAGCAAACAAGGGGCAAGCACTCCTTCTCAGGTAGTTGCTGATGGTTAGTCTCGCGGTTTGGAATATAAGGGGGTTGAACCGCCCGCTTAAACAAATGGAGGTTCGACAGGCAGTGAAGGATTATAACTTGAGTTTGTGTGCAATTTTAGAGTCCCATGTGAATGTTGATAAACTGGGTAGAGTGTGTAAAACTGTTTTTCGCTCATGGGATTGGACTTCAAATGGAGGGTGTTGTGACAAAGGCACAAGAATTATTATTGGGTGGAATCCTGCTATCTTTGATGTGATGATCTTGGTTCAGTCGTCTCAGGTTATGCACCTCCAACTTGTGTTTAAATTGGATAAAAGGATGGTCTTTTGTTCTATTGTTTATGCAGCCAATTATTATGTGACCCGTAGGGAATTGTGGCATCAACTTTCTATGCATAAAACCCTTGTTGCTAATAATCCTTGGTTTATTATGGGTGATTTTAACTCGGCTCTAAACATAGAGGATAAATCTATGGGAACGTCTTCTATATCTATTGGTATGAGGGAGTTCCAAGCTTGTGTTGATGACATTGAAGTGGTTGATATAAATCGGACGGGTATCCATTTTACATGGAACCAAAAGCCGAAACAAGGGGTCGGGTTACTGAAGAAAATTGATCGGGTGATGGGGAACACTCCTTTTGTGGCTGAATACCCGAACTCGGTTGCCATATTTAAGCCGTGTCGGCTTTCGGATCATTGTCCATGTATTCTTTCTATTCCGGAAGCTATGAAAATGAAGCCGAGATCTTTTAAATTCGCTAATTTCTTAGTTTTTAAACCAGAATTTTTAGAGATTGTCAAAAAGCTTTGGGATTCAAATGTTGACGGTGTGCATCAGTTTAGAGTTGTCAAAAAACTTCGTTTGCTGAAAACCCCGCTTAGGTCGTTGCTTTTCAAGCAAGGAAATCTTCACAAGAAAGTTGAAAATCTTAGAATGAAGTTGGAAGTGATTCAACAAAATATTGATCAGGACCCGTTAAATGTTGATCTCCGGGCCGAAGAGACTTCTACTAGCCGTGATTTACAGGAGGCTTTGTTGGATGAGGAGCGCTTCCTGAAACAAAAATCTAAGGTGGATTGGTTAGCTGCGGGCGACATGAATACTGCTTTCTTTCATTCTTCTTTGAAAGCCAGAAATCATTTTAGCAGAATTGATGTTATCAGCGATTCGGGAGGGACTCTTTATGAGGGTGACATGGTGTATAAAGCGTTTGTTCAGCACTATGAGAAGTTTTTTGGTTCTCAAGGTGACATATCGCTCGAGCCGGCTCCGGATTTATTTCCGAAAAGGTTATCTCATAATGTTGCTACTCATATGATTAGACAGGTAACGACGGAGGAGGTCAAAAAGGCGATGTTTTCTATTGGTAATGACAAAGCCCCTGGGCCGGATGGTTATACGGCGGCTTTTTTCAAAAGCGCTTGGTCTTTAATTGGTAATGATGTCTCTAATGCCATTAAAGACTTTTTTGAAACTGGTAACATGCTTCGGGAATTGAATCATACTCTTATTGTGCTTATTCCAAAGGTTTCGACTCCTTTGCTTGTTACTGATTTTCGACCGACTGCTTGTTGTAATGTCTTTTACAAATGCATTAGTAAGATTATTGCAGACAGAATTAAAGGAGCTCTCAATGACATTGTCAGCATCAACCAATCTGCTTTTGTTCCTGGACGAAAGATTTCGAATAATATTCTTTTAACCCAAGAGTTAATGCATAATTATCATAGAGACGTGGGTCCTCCAAGATGTGCGTTTAAAGTAGATATTCAGAAAGCTTATGATACTGTCGATTGGAGGTTTCTTAAAAGTGTGCTGATTGGTTTTGGCTTTAACAGTAAGATGGTGGAGTGGATTATGATTTGTGTGTCTACTACCTCATTTTCGGTTTGTGTTAATGGCACAGTGCACGGTTTTTTCAAGGGTAATCGTGGGCTAAGGCAAGGAGATCCAATGTCCCCATATTTATTTACTCTCGTTATGGAGGTATTAACGGGTATTCTTCATCATTCGGTTCGAATTGACTCTTCTTTTAAGTTCCATAACAGATGTGAGAGGCAGCAGATTATTAATCTTTGTTTTGCGGATGACTTATTTCTTTTTGCTAGAGGGGAAGTGAATTCGGCTAATTGTATTATGTCTTCTCTCTCGAAGTTCACTAAGATGTCGGGGTTAGTGCCTAGTAACCAGAAAAGCACGGTTTTCTTTTGTAATGTTAAGGATCATGTCAAACAAGCTATTCTGGATATTATGCCTTTTAAGGAAGGAAAGTTACCCGTGAAGTACTTGGGGGTGCCCCTGATTTCGGCTAGGCTTGGCTACAATGATTGTCGTGTGCTTGTGGAAAGATTAGAAAAACGTATTATGCACCGGAGGAACAAACTGTTATCATTTGCGGGAAGGCTTCAACTTATTATTTCAGTGCTTTCGTCTATGCACATTTATTGGTCCTCGGTTTTTATCTTGCCGGCTCGGATTATTCAGGAGCTAGAAGCTAAAATGAGAAATTTCTTATGGTCTCAAGATTCTTCTTTCAATAAAGGTAAATCTAAAGTTTCTTGGAAATCGGTTTGTACGCCTAAGTATGAAGGGGGTTTGGGTATTAGACGCATTGGGGATATGAACAAAGCTCTGATGTCGTCTCATATTTGGAGTATTGTCTCCAAGCGTGACTCCCTGTGGGTTCAATGGGTTCATTCGTATCGTTTAAAAGATAAGAGTTTCTGGGTCTGCAAACGCCTTCGAATAGCTGTTGGTCTTGGCGAAAACTCACTCAGATGCGGCCATTGATTAGAAAGCATATATGGTCGGAGTTAGGGAATGGTGCTAATACTTCAGCCTGGTTCGATAATTGGAGTGACTTGGGGCCTCTTGGCGACTTTGTGTCGCCCAGAACTATCACTGATGCTGATTTTAGGTTGGATGACTTGGTAGCCGATGTTTATTCTAATGGTGCTTGGATGTGGCCTACGGCTTGGAGGGATCTCTTCCCTGTCCTTATTCAGATTGATCAAGTTCAGTTGGACCCCTTGAAAGTTGACAGATTATTATGGAAAGATGGTGGTGATCTTAATGATTTCTCGTCGTCTGGTGTATGGCACTCGGTTCGGCATAGAGAGCCGGAAGTTGATTGGTGTAGCATTGTGTGGTTCGCCCAGTGTATTCCTAGACACGCCTTCATGATGTGGTTGATTATGAAAGGTAAACTACTTACGCAAGATAAAATTCTGCAATGGGATCTATCACGGAGAAAAAACATGAATATGATGTGCTGTTTATTGTGCTATGAGAACTTTGATTCTCACCCGCACTTGTTTTTTGAATGCAAGTTCTCATCTCAAGTGTGGCTTACAGTTAGAAATAGGGTGGGGATGAATTATGTTTGTCCGAAATGGACGGATATTGTTGACTGGCTTTGTGCTCGTGTTCATCAAAGGAGGGCCGATACCTATGTTGCTAAAATTCTTGTAGCGGCTGCCGCGTACAGTATTTGGCAAGAGAGGAATGCTAGGTTATTTAAAAATCAGTTGAGACCTCCTGAGATGGTTAGTGATGCAATCATGAATACAGTGCGATACAAGTTAATGGGAGCAAAGCTGAAGGATATCGTTAGGGTGCGCAAGCTTCTTGAAGAATGGGAGATCCATACGAAAGAAAAGGTTGACGATGGGGGCTGATTAGTTTTGTTTCTGGTTGTTATGTCTAGAGTTCTTGTCTAGTTGTTTTCCTTAGTTGGTTGTTTTGTGTTTTTGTGTTTTTTTCTGGTTTACTTTCATGGGGCATGTCTCATGATTGAACTAGTGTAGACTCCCTACACTACTTGTGTTTCTTTGGTTGTGAATATATAGAATCACCGGGGTAACCCTTTACCCCAAAAAAAAAGAGTGTGCGGCTCGCATACTCAAAACCGTGTGCGGTGTGTTATGTTGGGTCGTACAGTACACCATTTGAGTGGTACCCTTTTTTCTAGTGTGCGGCTGCTTATACAAAGAGCAAATCATGTTTATCATATCCAATCAGATCAAAGAGACAAATTTTTCTCATTAATGCTTATGAATTCCAAGCCCTTGTTTCATCAATCGTTTTATAAAATATGAGGCAGCCCTGTTCATCTAAACTTAAACCAATATATCCTCATTAAATTATTATTTCACAAGATCATCCTTACACATTAATGATAATCATTAATTTAAACTCTACTTTTCCCACCTCTTTGATGATTATTCACACCGTTCGTCATGTAAGGATCACCTAGCAATTACATATAAAGATCAAGCATATCTGGATTTCCTACATTATTTTTAAGCATACTAATATTGTACAAGTTCACATAGTGATCTGCCACTTACGGAATAATTAAATCATAGTGCATGAATCATTATTTAAACCTTTGCAGCCTTGATATATAAACAAAGTCTCTAAATTGATGAATCAACAAATTCACAACGTATTATTTTGATTCTTTGATATATAACTAGATTTACAACTGTTTCATATCCCCGGTTATATGCATATTGTAAATAGAGTAACGTATTTCAACTTGTTTACACACTTATATAATTATCCACTTCATACGGCTACACTTTCACGTATAAATACGGTCGCACTACATCCATGGCTCTACATATATAAATTGTGCATACAATTCACCGATTACGCATACATACCCCCGGTCTCGATGAAGCCATTCATACCCGATTTACGTATAACATCCTACTTGGTTCGTACATAACAGCTTTCACACGTTTATCCACATATACGGTTCATCTACGCGATATATACACGGCTCGTCTATCTAACACATAAACTTTTCACATACAACTCAACATGTACGATTCACATTCAATATTCACGCATACATCTGGGTCACGTGTACAGAAACTTGTGTCATACACTCACACACACAACTTCATTAGCATAATCACATATACATTTGGTTTCATGTAGCATTCATCCCTACAGTTTTCACACATAACACGCATACACTTATGATCTTTCAAGTTCCTACATACTTGCGGACATCCATACATACATGCTATCATGTTAAACATGCCAAAGTTAACCCTCATGCACCTACTTTTTTTTGGGTAAAGGGTTACCCCGGTGATTCTATTAAAACAGTCCCAAATAAGTACAAGTAGTGAGGATGAGTTCCGCACTAGTTCATATACAGGACATGCCCCATATATGTAATGTAACACCCCGGCCCGGAAGGGCTGGCGTGTCACTATTACGGAGTCAGATCAAAAACATAATTCCATTAATACTTGAATGTATTACAAGGCTTTTACAATTTAATAAAGGATATCTAATCCATTACAATATATTTCTACTGTCTTTTCCAAACACTCGAGCACTCTTCCATATCCCGTTTCAGATTGTCCTGATAACCTGACGTAAAGAAGAAAACACAAAAACGTACGTCTGAGCAAAATTTTGAAAGATTTTGCCCAGTGTGCGGATAGAGGAAAATAAAAGCTTATTTTATTTAATACTCGGAATTAACTTTATGTGAAAACGTTACGATGCAAAAACATAATCATAATCATATCTTACGGATGTACCCATGAGCAAACTGAAAACGTGACAATATACAGGTAGCTACTCCTGCATACTTATCACACGAAATGGTGAGTTGGCATACCCTCTATCCATTTCCTGAAAACTGAAATCCTAGGATCGATCCATACGCCTCCTAGTAGCTTTGTACCACACTTGTACCTAGGGACGCTGTGAACTAATCTCTCCGTCACAGATGGAGCACATGTTGTTGATGCCGCAACAACATGCTCGTGGGACACTCCACGAGAAGCGATACTCAGGGTATCAGAGTACAAATGGTCTTATTCACATAACTTATAAAACTTATTTTCAGAACAGAACGGAACATATATTGGAACATGCGATAATGAGTACAACTTAACAGAAAACTATCGCATGACATAAAGGCTAAATCAGATGATTAGAATAAAAATCGAACGGACTGTCAAATGAATCGATAATCAAAGACGTGAGGAGTTCTAAACCGACATAGTAATATAATAACAATTTGACTTGAGTAACATAATACTTGTATATAATATTAATCTTGTAATTTATTTACTTATAACTTGTAAACCTTAAGATATTTAACTTGTAACTTGTAAATAATAATTTGATTGAAAATACGAATCTTTGGCGAGATTGAAAATCTAAGAGTGGAACCAGTCACCAAGGTGTGGATATCAATCCTATCTTGACAATTTCGTCCCAAAATGTGGTTTATTAAACGAAACAAGATAAAACCTTGACTCGTTAATAAGGAACCACTAGAGTATAAAATGAGACTTGTATAAAATAAACCATTTTCTAAATAACTGATGTAAAACAAAACCTTTTTCAAAACGTTTGTAACTTCTAACACATATTTCCTAACTAGATCTTAATACGGAATTTATAACTTATTTCATAACTTAATCTTAATACGGAAGTTATAACTTATTTCAGAACTTAATCTTAATACGAAATCTCAAATCAGGAATGATATACTTGTATCAAAACGACATAAATCGAAAGAAAAGAGTCTATCCGTACCCAACGGACATAAATCGAAAGAAAGGAATTATATACGTACCTAACTGACATAAATCGAAAGAAAGGATTCTATTCGTACGGAACTTATAACTTATTTCATAACTTAATCTTAATACGGAATTTAAACGACGTAGATCAAAAGAAAGGAGTCTATCCATACGGAATTCATAACTTAATCCTAATACGGAACTTAAAATCAAGAAAACGACATAAATCAAAAGAAAGAAATTCTATTCGTACGTAACTTATAACTTAATCTTAATACAGAACTTAAAATCAGAAATGATATACTTAAATTCAAACGACGTAAATCGAAAGAAAAGGAATCTATCCGTACTGAACTTATAACTTATATCTTAAATCTTAATACGGAATTTAAAATCAGAAATGTCCAAACGACGTAAATCGAAAGAAAAGGAATCTATCCGTACTGAACTTATAACTTATATCTTAAATCTTAATACGGAATTTAAAATCAGAAATGTCCAAACGACGTAAATCGAAAGAAAAGGAATCTATCCGTACCTTAAAATTTCCAAGTGATGCTACCTTGTTTCCAATTGTGGATTTATACGGGCAGAGTTTAGCCTATTGATTTATCCTTTTTAACCTAATTTGCACATAAACTAGGTAATTAACTTAATACAGCCTTTACGATAACTCACGAGATCAAATTCTCACAACGAACGACAAAGTGCGATACTTCATCCATCGAATTAACGATGATCCGTCAAATTAATGACGAACGACAAAGTACAATACTTTATCCATCGAATTAACGATGATCCGTCAAATTAATGACGAACGACAAAGTATAACCCTAATGTGGGCAGCACTTAAACATCCATTGGATATATTGATCGATCGGACAATGAATCGTAATAGCGATCGAGTTATTACCCTGTTCTGCAGCACCCTGCTATACTTAATTAGTGTTTCGTGTGTGTTTTGAGAGTAATCGGACGATAACTCAGTGAAATTTTGGAGTTTGATCGTCCTTTTTGTGCCCAGAATCAAGTCCCAACATCCTCTATTTATAGTCGAATTTTGACCCTTAGGCGGCCCGCGTGAGTTTTAAGCTAACTTGAGGCGGCCCGCGAGAGAACTTATTTTATGTATAGGGTTGCCACGTGTGGGACTAGACTAGCTGAGTCGACGAAATCATTAAATTCAACTTCGTCCGCAAGTTATGAAGATAATCGTCAAGTAGGTAATACCCCCCCTGAGTTTTAGGGGCCCTAATCCTGATTCTGATTTTTCTAAAAGTTTTAGGGTTTGCGTAGAATCACTTGGGTGTCTTAATTAGGGTTTCCTATTGAGCTATAACTTATAAAAAATAATAGTTTTTAGTGAGGGTTGTTATATTTTTGTTTTAAAATTTTCGGGTGTTACATGTAAGCCAAGCAAAAAAACCACAATACCTATGACACCACATAACCAAGCCTACTACATATTATAGACAAAACTATGTAGTAGACAAAACAAAACAAAATAAAACAGAACTAGAGATCATCCTCCATCATCAAAAATGAAACTACCACAGACCAGTAGCCCCTTGACACGAACCAACAACACTCTATCCATTGGAGAACTTCGTGGACGAGGTGCTTGCCCCTGCCTTCGATAACCCGGAAGTCATAAATTCGTTAGTTTCATTATAGCTTCCAATAACCTCCTCATCATCCGAGTCCTGCTGGTTATGTTGTACTTCACCAGTTTTACCCACATTCTTACCCATATCCGATAATACATCAAAAGGATTGTGCGTTTTGACATTAGATGACTGACCCGAGGTAGTAGCCCCACCATGAGGCTTGGATCCAATCGGCCGATATTCAAATTTTTGCTTCTGCTTATTAACAGGAAACCCTGCTTTCCTAGCCGCTTTCTTGCGATCCACATCCATAAAACCCTCTTTGTCCACAACTGGAGTCTTCACTGGACCTCGCGGTTGTTTCCCACCATTTTGATTCTGAGGTTTAGGCACTTCCTTAAGGCACTTCCTAGGCTGATTCGGGCAGGACTCATCAGTATGTCCGAAGACCTTACAGTGGGCACATCTATAAGGACTCCATTCATATTCCACTACCATTTTTACTTTGATGAAACCTTCACCTTCTAGCTCAGGCACCGCTATAACTATTTCCTCTTTAAAATCATTCTCAGCTGAAACTTCTATCAAAGCCCTAGCATAACTACTCCTTCCCCAAGCATCCGTACACATAGTGGTGGTGTACGAATCCAACAATTTTGGCTCACCAATAGCCGTCGCAATCATACTCAACCCATCTTCCGTATAGGCAGCTATAGGAACATCATGGATTTTGACCCAAATTTGTATCTTTTTGACATCCTTTTTCACTAGGCTTGAAGTAGGCGACCATTCACTAAGGAAGATAGGTTGAGAACGAATAATCCAAGGTCCTTCTTTAAGAACATTCATCATTCCATCTCTGTCCGCAAATTTGAAAAAGAAAAACCCGTTTGCATTCATCATAGACTTTTGCAAACCAAACTTCTTCCAGTTGTTTCTCACAAAGTACTCTACAACCGGATAAGCCACCCGATCCCCCAAAAAATACCCATACAACGTATTTGCTAACCTGTCTTGGACTAGTTTAACAGATTCCCGGGGGAGGACCACGTCACAACCATCTTGCACCACCGGACTCGCAAGAGTTCTGAAGTTTACTTTCTTAGTCTTGGCTGCCGCAACCGAATCAGCATAGGACATAGGCTTTAACGGTACCGTCATCCCGGACGATTTTATGTTCCCTAAATCAGCCGTTTCAGCAACATGAAAATCAGAATGTGACGCATAAGTATTGCTAAATTGATCGACCCTATCAGTATCAGAAACCCTAGAACCTGACCGTAGGTAATCAGCCATGGTAGGACCAGAGTTCTTTGCCAATTCATCTATATTTGAAGAGCCCATATTATTCAATTGAACCGGTAAAGTAACCTTTGTGAGTTCATCAATGATGTTTATACCACGTTTTGGCTGCATAGTATTACCATCCACATCCAGAATTCGATCAGCAATCTGTTTAAACGTCAAAGGCGGCCTTCCACCAGATTGCATTCGCTCATCCATTACAAAGAAAAACAACTCTCTATAACCCAACCGAAAAGAAAACAGCAAGCCCCAAGAAACCACACGAACCAGATGTTAACGAACAAACAGAAAAACCAAAACCCTAAACTAGCTGATGCCCTAACCCATGACTCTTACAAATCGGACAGAAAAACTGATAAATCAAGGCTGATCGATCAGCAAATCAACCCAATATGATCGAATCAGAAGTGACGGCGGCAAAAATAAATAGAAACCCTAACCGCAAATAAAGAAATCCGCAAACCAGATTGGGAATTAGACGTTAGAACCTCTAATCTCTGATCTGAACTTGAAGAATCACGCTGAAGAAACTAGGGTTTCAAAAAGGGGAGATGTCGCCATAGCTAGAGAGAGAATTAGGGTTTCCCCTCATGCACCTACTTGAAATCACAACACAAATAAACTACATACTCATATCGAAAACAGGAGATCGAACGAAGATCATGACGGATACATTACACTAGGGTGCAAACTAAAAGGAGAGAAGGTTCTTACCGGTGATGGCGGAGGCTGAACTAGCCGGAGAAGAAGAAGGTAGCGGCTGGTTCGTTGTGGAATTCCGAGTAAAGGAGGAAGAGTCGTGACGGTGAGCGGGGGTGGGTCTTCTTGCTGCCGTAGGGTTTGTGTTTTTGTGTGAGGATGAGATCATTATGCGAATATATATACAACCCACGTAAATTAATGGTTGAATCAAAAGGAGGCGGTGGAATTTGTGGGTGTGGGCCAAAACATGAGGTGAGGTGGGTTGAAAATTTGGGTTGCATGGACTGTTGAGGTGTGGGCTTCCCACAAACGTGGGAAGGGGGGTTGTGATTGGATTCCATATTTTCACTTATGTAATAGTATTATTATTATTATTATTATTATTATTATTATTATTATTTTATCAACTATATAATATAAATGTACTACTCAAGTTATAGTTCAGTTTGGCCCGACACGATAACGATTTGGCTTCAAGTATCCATTTATATGAAAATACATTAGGCAAGTGTAATTAATTCGTCACACACGTTCATGCACTTATATAAGATTAGTATAACTGTGCTAATCTCAGAAGTACGGGTTGTCACATTCATCATTCCGTTCAGCAAAAGCATCAGAGATAAGTATTAACCAAAATCTGGGAAATGGTAGGTGAGAATCAATTCTCCCAGACTTTGTCAAAACTGATCTTCTCATTAGCTTGAATATCTCTGTTCCATAGTCAATATTTATCCCAGTGATGAGACAGAACATGATTGTTAGAATATTCATGTTAATCTGATTGGTTCCTCCTATCTTTGATGATATACATTTGTTCAAAATTTCCATCATTACTTGCCAGAAGGCAGGTAATTTGTTCTTCTTGAAATCACCGATTTTTGAGATCTTCATCTTTTAACCCATTACAGCATCAAGTTGTTCAAACAGGTCTTCCTTTGTAGGTACATGATCATAGTGATGACTTGTAGGTAATTCTAAACACTCCCTAATCTTTTCAGGTGTAATAACAATGGAGATGTCCCCCCATAAGTGTGTTGTTAACTCGTTTGTACCTGTTCTGTTGAGGGTTTTGACTAGTTGCTGTAAGATCTTCTCCGGCACTTCTTTGGTTTTGGTTAAAGCTTGAGCAAGAGGGCATCTTGTCAAGAATTCTATCAAAATTTGACATTTCACATCGTAGTCTTCAATCTTGGTGTTCATTTTTTCGTTGTTGCTCTTCATTGGTAGGAATTCTTCATCGCTTATAAATTGTACAAAGTGATCAACAGGTGGGTTGTTGAGATTAATGGGGTTGACTGCGGCCATGTTGATTGATTTTTGCTCGGAGAGAGGTTTCTAAGTTTCTTGAGTTTGAAATTGGAAGTTGAAGGTGGTTTTCTCTTGTCTTTTGAAAGTTGTATATAAATTGGAAGTTGAAGGTGGTTTTCTCTTGTCTTTTGAAAGTTGTATATATAAGGTTTGTTATAGTTTAATGATGTTTTAATCCTTTGATAAAAAAAACCGTCAACAAACTTTTGATATATCTCTGAAATTTTTGATATATATCTTTTAATAAAAACAGAGAGGTCAAAAAGTTTTGATTGGTGAATACTAACAACCAAGTTGCATCTTTTCTTCCAGTGGGGCCCCTTTGCCATAGAAAGGTCCAATAAAATCCCTTTTTGAAACTGACATTCTTTTCCCTTTTTCAAAGCAAAAATCTTTTCTGATGACGTTATCAGAAAATTTCTGATGCATTTTTGAGTCTAGGATTCTTCTTCATATTTCATCAAAAAGTATCAGGTTTTCATCAGAATTTCATCAGAAATGGTAGTTCCCTTGTTTTTTTTAGATGGGAGAGAATGAGTAGAGTTTTAGAGATATCACTTACATAGCATTTCTGAAGTCCAAGTCTTTGTTCTCATCTTTAAGGAGTGTTTTGTGAAAAATTTAAAACAATGATAGTCATGAGTTTTTATTTTTTCAAAATTTCACATAATATCAATTGTTGTCCCTCTCTTTTGAAGATTAACTATCCAAATTCTAGAGTTATTTTGAGTTTTAAATTTATCAGAAACTTTTATGGAACAAAATATTTCTATTTCTTTTCTGATAAATGTTTACGTGACATTGTTTCAATTCTAGTCTTGTGTGATTTTCAGAAATTTCATCAGATATGTCATAACTCTATTAGAAAGTTATCAGATTTGATCTTTTCTTCCCCCTAGATTTAACAAAGAGTCTTTCTTTTGAACAAAGCAACCATTTACCAAAAAAAAGAAAGGGAAACTTACGGAAAAGAGAAGAGAAAGAAAAAGAATAAAAACTAAGCATAAACGAAAAGAGTGGCATAAACCCACAAATAAGTTGTACGACCAGTATGTTGAGTTGTTGGCACCAAGGTGGCATTATATATATCTTCTTGTAGAATGACTTGGGCTCTTGGATACCAGTTTGGAACACCTCCAAAGCCCAACTGACGGGTGATCACCTTCATTACAAAACGAGGGTAAATCAGGTAGGGTTGAGTATTATGCATGTTTGCCTCCAAATCTCTCATGAGATATCTGGAGAAGTTGTAGGGAGTTTCATGTACAACTACATGCACAACTTCCATCAGCCTGTATGACAGCTCGTTGAAGTGACCATGCTTTCTTGAAAAGCACACACCAAGCTGTGTCACCAGATACTGCTGTTATGGGTGAAATTCTGAGCCCATATCCTGACACTATGTCTTGAATTTATGTTAGCTGTTTATGATCAGGATACCGGACCAGAATATTGGTAACATCCTGAGGCAGTATCCTGGCAGTTACTAATAGTTTGCTTGCAGGTTATGGCTGCAGGATCACAACGTTCACAAGGACCCTTTCTCCTAAAGACTCGCTCAATTTAGTTGGGAAATAGACGTTGAAGCCGGAGGAATAGGTCTCCAACGTTCAAAAAGGAATATGCGGAAGTATCCCTAGTTTATAGGAGAATTGTTTTATTGTTGTAACTATATAAATGGATAGCCAGATCATAGGTCACTTCACTTCACTTCTAGGTCTCGAACTCGCACACATTTATCTAGCAATCACACATTATCACTCACTATTTGCAATCATTGTAAGACTTAGTAGTGATCTGAGCATTATCATGCACTGTATCCTGGTCATTCAAGCAATAAGATGAAAAAGGCAGCCAACGATTGTCAGCTCACGAGGTTTTATGCTGGAGATCTAGATTGATCAAGGGCCTTCCTCGTACATCCCGTGTCCACTTTTACTTTTTTCTGCTCATTGTTTGATTATTAGTATAGCTCAATATCCTGAGGCTATATCCTGAAACTGTTTTCTTAAACAATCGAACCAACATATTTTTTACAAGCATTGTGTGACACCTGTGTCACTTCAACCATCAAACAAATACCAAACCAATGAAATATTGTATTTCATACTTAGGATTTGTAAAAATATGTGTATCGTTTACACATATCAATTCTTGTTCGATTTCAAGCTCTAAATCGCTTTCTGGAAGGTTATACGCGCACTGATGCGTAAATATAACCAGTTTAATGCAACGAACACTCCGGAATAGTGAAACTGTCACTCCCATAAGTTACATAGTTATCTAACCACTCCCATAAGTAGTAGGTAGTGGTACCATAGGACTTGACAAATCCCATTCCTGAAATCTCGGGTTTGTTTGGACGTAAGGAATGACCGAATCCGAAAACATATTCTTTTGATAACTCATTTTTACATAGTTATCCGACTGTCTCAAGGCTTGGATGTATGAATTTTCACAATACCGCATAAATGTTCATATTCAGTATAGCATGCATATATTTTACAAAACATAACTTTGATTTAAACCAAGTTTTACTTCAATACTTTGTTTTGTACATTTTTTACTTATGGTTTAAGTAGTCTTAATTTTACTTACCATACATATCATTTTGGTTATACATTACTTGACTACTTTTGGATTATAAACATTTGACATGGTTTATACAAGGACTTTTGACTATTGGTTTAAACATAGACTTATTACATTGTTGGTTTGGTTTGAGTAAGTGATTAATTAACGAGGCGGGTGTAATATGATACAAGCATGGTGGATACGCCGCTGGTACTTCCTATATATAAATGTTTGTATGGTATTACATATCGTAGCGTTATTTGAATCATTTCAGTTTGAGACATAGAACATTTTATACAAATAACATACTTTTCACAAGACATTGATTTACAAACAACTTATCTTATACAAACTCATCTTACATGGTTATTCATTTAACCATACATTATTCACTTATTTATACATATCATCTGATCTTATCGTTTTTCAAATGATTTACAAGACAAAGCAAATTACAAGGTTCATGACTAAACATTTTCTCAAACATAAGTCATGAATTCTGTTTTTACAAAACCTATGTATCTCACAGGCATTTTTATGCTGACGTACCTATTTTCACATGTGTTTTCAGGAGTTGATGCATAGGACTTATCAAGACATACTTAGGCGGACCTGTGCCTTAGTGACTTAAAACGAGACAAGAACTAGTTAATTTATGTTATGTACTCTTTGTTCTTGTTTAAAACAATGTAAACTCTCATGTTTGATTAATAAAACGAAACTTTAATTGCCATGGATTTGAAACGATTAATTCTGTTACAACACTCCCCGATGTTTCCGCCACGTTTTGTATGTTCTACGTGGTCGGGGTGTGACAGAAAAGATGGTATCAGAGCCAATGGTTATAGGGAATTAGGTTATTAGTAATGCTTTGACCTAGTCTATAACCTTTCTAGGACCCTAACGCGAGTTTACTTGCGTTTAGTCATAAAACAATACTGTCACCTATCCTTAGGCGACAACCACAACAAGAACATAAATTTCAAAACCGCTTTGAAAACTAATCATCTGTTCTAGGATGATTGATTACTAGGTTTTGAACCCTCTATTGTAAGGTTTTGAACTCTCTATTATATGGTTTTGAACCCCTTTGAGTTTTCAAAATCTCGTCAAGGTTTTGGGTTTTAAATAATGTGAACACGTGCAAACTGGAAGGGTGAATGCCTGTATTCTGGGTTTTCTGTCTAGGCAAGCACTTCGTATACATCTCATCAGACGCGAGACCAGTTGTGCTTACCTGGGAATTCTTGGGATGAGTGTTCACATATAGGCGAGCATGTCTTCGCGATACATTATTTTTGACCCATTTACTTTGATTTGTCACCATCTCATTTGTTTGCCTTAAGTAACAAACAAATGATCACAATTTTCATTCGTTACCATTCTGTATTGATTTTCCAATAACCTTTCACTTGTTTCTTTCTATGACTTTCATTTCCTTCTAGAATGTCTATTCCTTTCAGCACTGGTCAAATGCCCGAGCGAACAGCCAAATTTGTCCAGCAAATAGGCGAAGTGATTCAGAAGACTGTGGATTTAGGCATTGCCATGGCTCATCTCAACAATGAAGCCTCTCGTCTCGACAATGAAGCCACTCAAGAGCCACCAAAGGAAGCAGAAGTCAGGCTTGCACCAACATCAAGGAAGCGTAAGGCTTCCAGGAAACCCGCAGCAGTTGCACCTAATCAAGCGGGACCTAGCCAGGTAGTGATGCCACTAGCTAGGAAGCAGTACTTGGGAGCTGCCCCAAGATGCAAACGATGCAACCGTCATCATTCAAACCTCATACCCTGCTTCAAATGTACCTACTGTGGACGGAGGGGACATTTGATTAACACATGCCGCTTTGCTATCCAAAACAAAGCTGTTGCAAATCTTGCTGCTACCCAACTCCAAGTCAACCCTACTCAAGCTCGTTTTCCGCCTGGTACTTGCTACAACTGTGGCGAGACGAGCCATTTCAGGAACAACTGCCCGAAGATAGTCAGTGCAAATCCAACCCTTGGATGAGCATTCGGCTGAACAAAGGATGTTGCTGTCTTATGCCTTTGTTTCTTTTGTTTTCGTGTATTGTGAAACAATATGTCTTGTTCATAAATAAAAGTTGTTGATCACAATTCTGATATACAAGTATAATAACAAGTGTTTATGGCATTTCCCTATAATACCTGCATTAAGGAACTATGTTCCTTACAAACTACTCTTGTGGTTCTCTCTTTCAAATGATCGCTCATGAGTCCCTCAAAAATTTTAAGTACTCGTTTCATTCTAAGATACGAAGTACAGAAAATAAAGTGACATTATGAGTAATCATGCTTCAGCACATCTTTACCTTTAAATCCTTGGTTAGATAACTAAGGGTATTTTCAAATCTCATACCCATTACGTTTTGATTTTTCAACATACACGGTACAAGTATTTCAAAACAATCTTCATGATCTCAAAACATTTCATATAGTTTGAAAACAATTTTTCTTGATGCATTGTCTATGTTATTTCAAAAACATTGGCCATGTTATCAAAACCAACCTTCATAATTTCAAAATATTTCATATAGTCTGAAGACAATATTAACACAATACATTTTCTTATCAAGTGCATGATTTCGAAAAACATCATTCATGTCTTTCAAAAACCTTATACATAATTTCAAAATTCATCTCGCATGATTTTAAAACATTTTTGTAAATATATCTATCTAATACACCTACTTTATGATTTCAAAAGTATTATATAAGGTTTCAAAAACGTTAAACACATTTTTCTTAAAGGAACCCCATGCATAGTTTTCAAAAATATTTTCCTCATACATTGACTTAACCTTCAAATTCTGCTTCATATGTCGCCTTGACATATCAAGCATCTCAACTTCATAAGCATTTTACATCATGTTTTGACCTAAGCACATCCAGTGCAAGGTTTCAAAACATCTTCAACTTTTAAATCCATATGGGATCTTTTTATTTTCACAATTAGATCCTTGTGGAAAATTGTCATACAAATCAGAGTCCTTAATTGGATTCCTTATGTACCTAAATTCGAACATTTCGGTTCCTTATAAATCGAAAACGAATTTTTCTTTTAAAAATCTTTCTATCTTTATAGTTAGATTCTTGTTAATGTTTAAAGTGCCGAATGAAATCCATGAAATGGATTCCTAGTGTGCTTTAAATGCATGTACATAATTAACAAAACAAAACTTACAAATTAAAGATCTAGATAAACAATTTTGTGGTTATGTGACTATGTGTTTATGCATCTTGTCTTTCCTTTTTAGCATTTTGTGTTTTTGTATACTCTGGATATTCGCTATCCAAATCCTCATAGAATCTTTCTTATCTTCATATGAAGGATTCGTAGTAGGATATTCAAAAAGGTACTATCTTAAATCCTTAATGGACTTCTACGTTGTAGTTAAGTCCCTTGGATTATAAAGTACTATTCCAAAGTTTAAGGACAACATGTGTTGATAAGTTAAATAGATTGGTCCGACAATCTAGTTAAATACATCCTACGTCGATGTAGTTAAATATTCCCCGTAGGTAGTTAGTTAAAGAGATCCTACGTCGATCTAAGTTAAATAGATTGGTCCGACAATCTAGTTAAATACATCCTACGTCGATGTAGTTAAATATTCCCCGTAGGTAGTTAGTTAAAGAGATCCTACGTCGATCTAAGTTAAATAGATTGGTCCGACAATTTAGTTAAATACATCCTACGTCGATGTAGTTAAATATTCCCCGTGGGTAGTTTAGTTAAAGAGATCCTACGTCGATCTAAGTTAAATAGATTGGTTCGACAATCTAGTTAAATATATCATGTGTTTATGTAGTTAAATAGGCCCTCGGGTGGTCTAAATCAAGAGATTGTTATGAAATGAACTGTGCGGACTGTGCAAGGAACTACGTAATTATGGAGGCCTACATAATTATGGAATTCAGTGCATAGAAACCACAGGAAGTTTTGTCATGTGTTAAGACCAACAGTGGCAAGAGTAATGATACGGGAGAAGTCTTGGACTTTGACCAATGTCATTTATTCTCACACTCCCCAATTCTGATCTCAATCACACACACAATTTCCTATGATGAGTCTTCATAAGAAACGTTCTTCTGTCCGTAGTTCAAAACTCCATGTTTTGTTACTACAATTACTTCACTTTGAAGGTTGACATTTTCGCTAAGAATCCTAACATGGCCCAGAGTTCTACTTAGGGTTCAAGGGGTTCATTCAAAGCGAAAACATCACCGTCGTCCCCACAAGTTTCTCCTAAAATTAAATTTCGGGACGAAATTTCCTAAAGTAGGGGAGACTGTGACACCTGTGTCACTTCAACCATCAAAAAAATACCAAACCAATGAAATATTGTATTTCATACTTAGGATTTGTAAAAATATGTGTATCGTTTACACATATCAATTCTTGTTCGATTTCAAGCTCTAAATCGCTTTCTGGAAGGTTATACGCGCACTGATGCGTAAATATAACCAGTTTAATGCAACGAACACTCCGGAATAGTGAAATAGGCTTAACATACCTTAAATAACCTATACATAACTTAGATATAAGTTTTGGAAGGTTTGGTGTGGTGAAACCAAAGTTAAATCGCTTACAGGGACTAAAGTTGACAAACGGCGAAAGTATGCCAATTTGAACTGTAACAGACATTCCGGAACATGACCATAAGTTAAAAATACCATAAATATCCTTTACATAGCTTAGAAATAGGCTTTGAGGTGTTTGGTGTGCTAAAATAAACTTTTGGCTCATTCAGGGACTAAAAGTGTCAAAAAGTGCACAAGTTTGCATTTTCGCGCATAACTTACGTTCTGAATACATCCGGACATCCAAAAATTTATGTAAGCACTAAAATATTTTATTTTAGTGTTTGGCATAAGAAAAATCCATTCGTCACGTCATTTGGATCGTTTTTCGCGCTTATGCGCATTTCGTCGTAATTAAGCGAACATCGCGTTCGTACGGCCAAACGAACCAACATCCGACATATTTTTGAGCATGTTTCATGTCCACAATGTTTAGGCATCATTTTAGGGCCTTAAAGTTGGCTTCACGGGCCTTAGAAGTGCCAGAAATGGGCTTAAACACGTGCAGGGGCTGAAACTGTCATTTCTGAAACTGTTTCTGATCTGCCACTCCCAGGCGGCCCGCCTGAGTTTATGAACATCCTGAAGCGGGCCGCGTCCGACTTCCTGACCAGATTAAATGCATTTAACAACAGATTGCAGCTGTTTGATCCACCACCACATGTTCTCAATTGTCTAGTCAGATGATAAGGACCATTTTTAGGCTACCACAACTTTGCAACACTTGTACGGATGCGATTAAAGCACGGTTTCCATGAAATGATCTTAACGGTGGACCGAAAACTATATATACCCATCCACCCCCATTGCTAAACTCACTAGAATTCTGATTTGAGGAGCTCTAAGTTGAAACCATTGTTTCATACCTGAGCTACTTGAATCGGGATTAGCATTCGGGGACCCTTCGTAAGTATTCTTTCGTTCTTTTCTTTATTTTATTGCTTTTAGAGTCAGAAAGTCAAACTTTGTTTGACTTTCAGCGTTGACCAGCTTATGGTCAATGCGAAGTTCGTTTGAACTTCGCAACGTGATTGTAATCACGATGGTTATAGTCCTTTGCGACTATGCCTACTGATTACCACGTTGTCTAGGGTCGTAAGGGTAAGCGATCTGATAAATCGCTTATACCTTCGAACCCGACCCAGTTTGGTCGATCATTAGGATCCGACCAAATACATTAGGTGACCATAGTATATAGGGAATAACCTTCCGAGGTTATACCTTATGGTCACATCGTTTAAGTAGTTGTATGATAGGTAGTTTATATGCCTTAGGTAAATTACCAGAATACCCTTTTCATGTATAATTGGTAATTAATCATATGTAACCTAAACTTTTGTCACATAACTGATTATGTAACATGTTTAGGCATATAATACTTGTCATAGGACTAGTTAAGCGGTCCGAACGCATTTCACGCGAACGACGCGTTAAAGTAGCATAAGCTACCTAAACGGGTCGTAATGGGTCGTAAGCTGTTAGGTTAGGTTTCATTTAGTATGTAGGCTTTGTTAAACCATATGACACGAGACTCTATACTCGTTTGGTTTACAAACCCTCATTCTATCCGATCTTCCGATTTAGGTCCGGTTTATTAACATAGTTACCTATATTAGGTGCCGTTTGATATCCGCGATCTCTAGCATTGTTTGGTTGTTACTCAAGGACTACTAAGCAATCTCAAGTGAGTACATAGACCCCTCTTTTACTGTTTTCCAAACTGTTTTGGGGTGAAACACATGTGCCTACTTGTTACTTTCGTGCTTTCCTGTTTTCACATCATATACTTGTTATGTTCATTAGTACACTATTAGTACATGATTTACATTACATTTCTGCTAGGTATGTTGACTGATAGCATGCTAGCACATTGATTTACATGACTTTTCTACTTTGTATGTTAACTTAGCATACTTAGTACATCATTTTACATTGCATCTCTGTTGCATATGTTCCAGTAACATATGGACACATTGTTTTACAGCTCTACCTTGTATGTTTACTCTAGCATACTAGGTATATTATCTTCATCACATGCTTACATTTTGGTATGAAATTTGGTTTGTTTAAATGAGACAATGTACATTCATTAACACCGATCATGCCGCTCGGTAGTAGGTAGTGGTACCATAGGACTTGACAAATCCCATTCCTGAAATCTCGGGTTTGTTTGGACGTAAGGAATGACCGAATCCGAAAACATATTCTTTTGATAACTCATTTTTACATAGTTATCCGACTGTCTCAAGGCTTGGATGTATGAATTTTCACAATACCGCATAAATGTTCATATTCAGTATAGCATGCATATATTTTACAAAACATAACTTTGATTTAAACCAAGTTTTACTTCAATACTTTGTTTTGTACATTTTTTACTTATGGTTTAAGTAGTCTTAATTTTACTTACCATACATATCATTTTGGTTATACATTACTTGACTACTTTTGGATTATAAACATTTGACATGATTTATACAAGGACTTTTGACTATTGGTTTAAACATAGACTTATTACATTGTTGGTTTGGTTTGAGTAAGTGATTAATTAACGAGGCGGGTGTAATATGATACAAGCATGGTGGATACGCCGCTGGTACTTCCTATATATAAATGTTTGTATGGTATTACATATCGTAGCGTTATTTGAATCATTTCAGTTTGAGACATAGAACATTTTATACAAATAACATACTTTTCACAAGACATTGATTTACAAACAACTTATCTTATACAAACTCATCTTACATGGTTATTCATTTAACCATACATTATTCACTTATTTATACATATCATCTGATCTTATCGTTTTTCAAATGATTTACAAGACAAAGCAAATTACAAGGTTCATGACTAAACATTTTCTCAAACATAAGTCATGAATTCTGTTTTTACAAAACCTATGTATCTCACAGGCATTTTTATGCTGACGTACCTATTTTCACATGTGTTTTCAGGAGTTGATGCATAGGACTTATCAAGACATACTTAGGCGGACCTGTGCCTTAGTGACTTAAAACGAGACAAGAACTAGTTAATTTATGTTATGTACTCTTTGTTCTTGTTTAAAACAATGTAAACTCTCATGTTTGATTAATAAAACGAAACTTTAATTGCCATGGATTTGAAACGATTAATTCTGTTACAACACTCCCCGATGTTTCCGCCACGTTTTGTATGTTCTACGTGGTCGGGGTGTGACAGAAAAGATGGTATCAGAGCCAATGGTTATAGGGAATTAGGTTATTAGTAATGCTTTGACCTAGTCTATAACCTTTCTAGGACCCTAACGCGAGTTTACTTGCGTTTAGTCATAAAACAATACTGTCACCTATCCTTAGGCGACAACCACAACAAGAACATAAATTTCAAAACCGCTTTGAAAACTAATCATCTGTTCTAGGATGATTGATTACTAGGTTTTGAACCCTCTATTGTAAGGTTTTGAACTCTCTATTATATGGTTTTGAACCCCTTTGAGTTTTCAAAATCTCGTCAAGGTTTTGGGTTTTAAATAATGTGAACACGTGCAAACTGGAAGGGTGAATGCCTGTATTCTGGGTTTTCTGTCTAGGCAAGCACTTCGTATACATCTCATCAGACGCGAGACCAGTTGTGCTTACCTGGGAATTCTTGGGATGAGTGTTCACATATAGGCGAGCATGTCTTCGCGATACATTATTTTTGACCCATTTACTTTGATTTGTCACCATCTCATTTGTTTGCCTTAAGTAACAAACAAATGATCACAATTTTCATTCGTTACCATTCTGTATTGATTTTCCAATAACCTTTCACTTGTTTCTTTCTATGACTTTCATTTCCTTCTAGAATGTCTATTCCTTTCAGCACTGGTCAAATGCCCGAGCGAACAGCCAAATTTGTCCAGCAAATAGGCGAAGTGATTCAGAAGACTGTGGATTTAGGCATTGCCATGGCTCATCTCAACAATGAAGCCTCTCGTCTCGACAATGAAGCCACTCAAGAGCCACCAAAGGAAGCAGAAGTCAGGCTTGCACCAACATCAAGGAAGCGTAAGGCTTCCAGGAAACCCGCAGCAGTTGCACCTAATCAAGCGGGACCTAGCCAGGTAGTGATGCCACTAGCTAGGAAGCAGTACTTGGGAGCTGCCCCAAGATGCAAACGATGCAACCGTCATCATTCAAACCTCATACCCTGCTTCAAATGTACCTACTGTGGACGGAGGGGACATTTGATTAACACATGCCGCTTTGCTATCCAAAACAAAGCTGTTGCAAATCTTGCTGCTACCCAACTCCAAGTCAACCCTACTCAAGCTCGTTTTCCGCCTGGTACTTGCTACAACTGTGGCGAGACGAGCCATTTCAGGAACAACTGCCCGAAGATAGTCAGTGCAAATCCAACCCTTGGATGAGCATTCGGCTGAACAAAGGATGTTGCTGTCTTATGCCTTTGTTTCTTTTGTTTTCGTGTATTGTGAAACAATATGTCTTGTTCATAAATAAAAGTTGTTGATCACAATTCTGATATACAAGTATAATAACAAGTGTTTATGGCATTTCCCTATAATACCTGCATTAAGGAACTATGTTCCTTACAAACTACTCTTGTGGTTCTCTCTTTCAAATGATCGCTCATGAGTCCCTCAAAAATTTTAAGTACTCGTTTCATTCTAAGATACGAAGTACAGAAAATAAAGTGACATTATGAGTAATCATGCTTCAGCACATCTTTACCTTTAAATCCTTGGTTAGATAACTAAGGGTATTTTCAAATCTCATACCCATTACGTTTTGATTTTTCAACATACACGGTACAAGTATTTCAAAACAATCTTCATGATCTCAAAACATTTCATATAGTTTGAAAACAATTTTTCTTGATGCATTGTCTATGTTATTTCAAAAACATTGGCCATGTTATCAAAACCAACCTTCATAATTTCAAAATATTTCATATAGTCTGAAGACAATATTAACACAATACATTTTCTTATCAAGTGCATGATTTCGAAAAACATCATTCATGTCTTTCAAAAACCTTATACATAATTTCAAAATTCATCTCGCATGATTTTAAAACATTTTTGTAAATATATCTATCTAATACACCTACTTTATGATTTCAAAAGTATTATATAAGGTTTCAAAAACGTTAAACACATTTTTCTTAAAGGAACCCCATGCATAGTTTTCAAAAATATTTTCCTCATACATTGACTTAACCTTCAAATTCTGCTTCATATGTCGCCTTGACATATCAAGCATCTCAACTTCATAAGCATTTTACATCATGTTTTGACCTAAGCACATCCAGTGCAAGGTTTCAAAACATCTTCAACTTTTAAATCCATATGGGATCTTTTTATTTTCACAATTAGATCCTTGTGGAAAATTGTCATACAAATCAGAGTCCTTAATTGGATTCCTTATGTACCTAAATTCGAACATTTCGGTTCCTTATAAATCGAAAACGAATTTTTCTTTTAAAAATCTTTCTATCTTTATAGTTAGATTCTTGTTAATGTTTAAAGTGCCGAATGAAATCCATGAAATGGATTCCTAGTGTGCTTTAAATGCATGTACATAATTAACAAAACAAAACTTACAAATTAAAGATCTAGATAAACAATTTTGTGGTTATGTGACTATGTGTTTATGCATCTTGTCTTTCCTTTTTAGCATTTTGTGTTTTTGTATACTCTGGATATTCGCTATCCAAATCCTCATAGAATCTTTCTTATCTTCATATGAAGGATTCGTAGTAGGATATTCAAAAAGGTACTATCTTAAATCCTTAATGGACTTCTACGTTGTAGTTAAGTCCCTTGGATTATAAAGTACTATTCCAAAGTTTAAGGACAACATGTGTTGATAAGTTAAATAGATTGGTCCGACAATCTAGTTAAATACATCCTACGTCGATGTAGTTAAATATTCCCCGTAGGTAGTTAGTTAAAGAGATCCTACGTCGATCTAAGTTAAATAGATTGGTCCGACAATCTAGTTAAATACATCCTACGTCGATGTAGTTAAATATTCCCCGTAGGTAGTTAGTTAAAGAGATCCTACGTCGATCTAAGTTAAATAGATTGGTCCGACAATTTAGTTAAATACATCCTACGTCGATGTAGTTAAATATTCCCCGTGGGTAGTTTAGTTAAAGAGATCCTACGTCGATCTAAGTTAAATAGATTGGTTCGACAATCTAGTTAAATATATCATGTGTTTATGTAGTTAAATAGGCCCTCGGGTGGTCTAAATCAAGAGATTGTTATGAAATGAACTGTGCGGACTGTGCAAGGAACTACGTAATTATGGAGGCCTACATAATTATGGAATTCAGTGCATAGAAACCACAGGAAGTTTTGTCATGTGTTAAGACCAACAGTGGCAAGAGTAATGATACGGGAGAAGTCTTGGACTTTGACCAATGTCATTTATTCTCACACTCCCCAATTCTGATCTCAATCACACACACAATTTCCTATGATGAGTCTTCATAAGAAACGTTCTTCTGTCCGTAGTTCAAAACTCCATGTTTTGTTACTACAATTACTTCACTTTGAAGGTTGACATTTTCGCTAAGAATCCTAACATGGCCCAGAGTTCTACTTAGGGTTCAAGGGGTTCATTCAAAGCGAAAACATCACCGTCGTCCCCACAAGTTTCTCCTAAAATTAAATTTCGGGATGAAATTTCCTAAAGTAGGGGAGACTGTGACACCTGTGTCACTTCAACCATCAAACAAATACCAAACCAATGAAATATTGTATTTCATACTTAGGATTTGTAAAAATATGTGTATCGTTTACACATATCAATTCTTGTTCGATTTCAAGCTCTAAATCGCTTTCTGGAAGGTTATACGCGCACTGATGCGTAAATATAACCAGTTTAATGCAACGAACACTCCGGAATAGTGAAATAGGCTTAACATACCTTAAATAACCTATACATAACTTAGATATAAGTTTTGGAAGGTTTGGTGTGGTGAAACCAAAGTTAAATCGCTTACAGGGACTAAAGTTGACAAACGGCGAAAGTATGCCAATTTGAACTGTAACAGACATTCCGGAACATGACCATAAGTTAAAAATACCATAAATATCCTTTACATAGCTTAGAAATAGGCTTTGAGGTGTTTGGTGTGCTAAAATAAACTTTTGGCTCATTCAGGGACTAAAAGTGTCAAAAAGTGCACAAGTTTGCATTTTCGCGCATAACTTACGTTCTGAATACATCCGGACATCCAAAAATTTATGTAAGCACTAAAATATTTTATTTTAGTGTTTGGCATAAGAAAAATCCATTCGTCACGTCATTTGGATCGTTTTTCGCGCTTATGCGCATTTCGTCGTAATTAAGCGAACATCGCGTTCGTACGGCCAAACGAACCAACATCCGACATATTTTTGAGCATGTTTCATGTCCACAATGTTTAGGCATCATTTTAGGGCCTTAAAGTTGGCTTCACGGGCCTTAGAAGTGCCAGAAATGGGCTTAAACACGTGCAGGGGCTGAAACTGTCATTTCTGAAACTGTTTCTGATCTGCCACTCCCAGGCGGCCCGCCTGAGTTTATGAACATCCTGAAGCGGGCCGTGTCCGACTTCCTGACCAGATTAAATGCATTTAACAACAGATTGCAGCTGTTTGATCCACCACCACATGTTCTCAATTGTCTAGTCAGATGATAAGGACCATTTTTAGGCTACCACAACTTTGCAACACTTGTACGGATGCGATTAAAGCACGGTTTCCATGAAATGATCTTAACGGTGGACCGAAAACTATATATACCCATCCACCCCCATTGCTAAACTCACTAGAATTCTGATTTGAGGAGCTCTAAGTTGAAACCATTGTTTCATACCTGAGCTACTTGAATCGGGATTAGCATTCGGGGACGCTTCGTAAGTATTCTTTCGTTCTTTTCTTTATTTCAGCTTATGGTCAATGCGAAGTTCGTTTGAACTTCGCAACGTGATTGTAATCACGATGGTTATAGTCCTTTGCGACTATGCCTACTGATTACCACGTTGTCTAGGGTCGTAAGGGTAAGCGATCTGATAAATCGCTTTGGTCGATCATTAGGATCCGACCAAATACATTAGGTGACCATAGTATATAGGGAATAACCTTCCGAGGTTATACCTTATGGTCACATCGTTTAAGTAGTTGTATGATAGGTAGTTTATATACCTTAGGTAAACTACCAGAATACCCTTTTCATGTATAATTGGTAATTAATCATATGTAACCTAAACTTTTGTCACATAACTGATTATGTAACATGTTTAGGCATATAACACTTGTCATAGGACTAGTTAAGCGGTCCGAACGCATTTCACGCGAACGACGCGTTAAAGTAGCATAAGCTACCTAAACGGGTCGTAATGGGTCGTAAGCTGTTAGGTTAGGTTTCATTTAGTATGTAGGCTTTGTTAAACCATATGACACGAGTCTCTATACTCGTTTGGTTTACAAACCCTCATTCTATCCGATCTTCCGATTTAGGTCCGGTTTATTAACATAGTTACCTATATTAGGTGCCGTTTGATATCCGCGATCTCTAGCATTGTTTGGTTGTTACTCAAGGACTACTAAGCAATCTCAAGTGAGTACATAGACCCCTCTTTTACTGTTTTCCAAACTGTTTTGGGGTGAAACACATGTGCCTACTTGTTACTTTCGTGCTTTCCTGTTTTCACATCATATACTTGTTATGTTCATTAGTACACTATTAGTACATGATTTACATTACATTTCTGCTAGGTATGTTGACTGATAGCATGCTAGCACATTGATTTACATGACTTTTCTACTTTGTATGTTAACTTAGCATACTTAGTACATCATTTTACATTGCATCTCTGTTGCATATGTTCCAGTAACATATGGACACATTGTTTTACAGCTCTACCTTGTATGTTTACTCTAGCATACTAGGTATATTATCTTCATCACATGCTTACATTTTGGTATGACATTTGGTTTGTTTAAATGAGACAATGTACATTCATTAACACCGATCATGCCGCTCGGTAGTAGGTAGTGGTACCATAGGACTTGACAAATCCCATTCCTGAAATCTCGGGTTTGTTTGGACGTAAGGAATGACCGAATCCGAAAACATATTCTTTTGATAACTCATTTTTACATAGTTATCCAACTGTCTCAAGGCTTGGATGTATGAATTTTCACAATACCGCATAAATGTTCATATTCAGTATAGTATGCATATATTTTACAAAACATAACTTTGATTTAAACCAAGTTTTACTTCAATACTTTGTTTTGTACATTTTTTACTTATGGTTTAAGTAGTCTTAATTTTACTTACCATACATATCATTTTGGTTATACATTACTTGACTACTTTTGGATTATAAACATTTGACATGGTTTATACAAGGACTTTTGACTATTGGTTTAAACATAGACTTATTACATTGTTGGTTTGGTTTGAGTAAGTGATTAATTAACGAGGCGGGTGTAATATGATACAAGCATGGTGGATACGCCGCTGGTACTTCCTATATATAAATGTTTGTATCGTATTACATATCGTAGCGTTATTTGAATCATTTCAGTTTGAGACATAGAACATTTTATACAAATAACATACTTTTCATAAGACATTGATTTACAAACAACTTATCTTATACAAACTCATCTTACATGGTTATTCATTTAACCATACATTATTCACTTATTTATACATATCATCTGATCTTATCGTTTTTCAAATGATTTACAAGACAAAGCAAATTACAAGGTTCATGACTAAACATTTTCTCAAACATAAGTCATGAATTCTGTTTTTACAAAACCTATGTATCTCATAGGCATTTTTATGCTGACATACCTATTTTCACATGTGTTTTCAGGAGTTGATGCATAGGACTTATCAAGACATACTTAGGCGGACCTGTGCCTTAGTGACTTAAAACGAGACAAGAACTAGTTAATTTATGTTATGTACTCTTTGTTCTTGTTTAAAACAATGTAAACTCTCATGTTTGATTAATAAAACGAAACTTTAATTGCCATGGATTTGAAACGATTAATTCTGTTACAACACTCCCCGATGTTTCCGCCACGTTTTGTATGTTCTACGTGGTCGGGGTGTGACACATTGCTAGCACACTAACTCACAAACTAATTTGATCACTTAATTGCTTCTGTAATTTTTGACCAGAACAACTGCCATGGTGGAATGAAGCCCAATCTGCTAATCTGCCTATAGCGGTTTGGTGTTTGATAACCCATCTCTGTAAGGGTTTGATCCAGTGTTCCTCTGGAGAATTAGGTGATATTGTTGTCATCGTTAAGTTGGAGGGCAGCTCTAAGAGTTTCCTCACTTAAGATGATTTCCCTCCCAACAACATACTGCTTATCCACACCTGTGTCCCGTAGAAGATAGTCCGTGCGTTCCAACAGAATGTCTGGAGCAGTGTGGGGTGTATCCAGATATATGCTGACAGAGCATAGCCCAGAGGACTTTGCATCAGCATATTATACACCACCTTGCATCCTTCCCATGCCTAGCCATCGAGTTTGGTTCTTACTCTCATATTGTGAGTGGTGTAGAGAATGAGTGGAAAGTCTTGGCTCCTCATTTCTGCTGCCATTTTTAGGGTTTTGATAAAGAGATTTTGAGATTTCTGAAAAGAGTGAAGTTTAAAGTGGTAGTTGTGGTGAGGAAAGTCTTCAGGAGTTTGTTAATATATACATGTGAAAATGACAGTTTTGCTATAAATGGCATTTAACCAACTCAAGATTCCCTTATCTTTTAATTCTTTCTCTTCATTAATGCTTTAGATCTTCCATCAGAGGCATGCAGCAGGGTTTGTGCCTCAGTTTGTGAGATGAAGCGCTTTGTGCATTTATTAACTAGGCGGCTATATTTTTATAGCTCCTAATCATTTTTGTGCCCATGTGTCTCCTTATACCTCTCTAAGAAAGATGACTAAGTAGGGATGGCAATGGGTCGGGTTCGGGTCGGGTATTGGTAATCCCATACCCGTACCCGGTTATAAAATTGCGTCCCATACCCGACCCAATACCCGTCGGGTATTTGTCGGGTAATTACCCGTCGGGTATCGGGTATACCCACGGGTATCGGGTTTACCCATTAGTTTGTTAAAAGATATACGTTGGGATTTCTAAATACATTTTTTTTACTATTGTAATTATTATATTATTTTATTTATACAACAACTATTATAAACTAAAAATGTACGTTAGGTACATATAAGTTTTATCATAAATTAATAATAACTTTATAATACTTATACACTCACATGCATATACTTCACAACATACAAAATATAAATACTACTATCAAATACATATACTAAAAGAAAATTTATTTTTTCACATTATGAACATACTAAAATAAATCACTAATAGACAAGGGTTAATGGAAAATAAAAGTATAAATTAAAAAAAATCAGGTATATGATCGGGTATATAGTTCGGGTAAACGGGTATGTGATTTCGGGTAATCGGGTCGGGTATCACCTAATCCCATACCCGACCCATACCCACGAAAATTTTTAAAGTTAATCCCATACCCGGCCCAATACCCGTCGGGTATCGGGTATACCCGTCGGGCTTGGGTATTTTTGCCATCCCTATGACTAAGCATGCTGTGAAAGTAGAAGAGAAATGAATTTTGTTTAGAAAATATTGTGTGTGACGTGATCTTCCCTATGGCTTAGAACTTGTTAATGCAAGTGGCTTTTCCCCCTTTTTTTATTTATACTTATTTCAAACAAACTAAGGTGAGAAGAAAAAAATACCAAAAAAACATTATCTACGGATATTTAGCCATATAAGTATGAGGTGTGAATTCAAAAATATAAAATCCATCAGATTTTCTGATGACTAGTAATGTATCTTATGATCCATCAGATTTTCTGATAAGTTATCAGACTTTCTGGTGATTCATCAGATTTTCTGATGTTTCACCAGATTTTCTGACAAATTTGATTTTCTTTTTGTGATAGACTGTTTCTTCATCCTTTATGTTAACTGTTAGGGGAGGATTTCTTAATGACCCGTGATCCTCAATTATTATCCTGCTTGGTGATCCTTACTTCTGTGTCAGTTAGTGATCCTCAGAAGTGCTTCAGGATCAGGATCATGGATCATCCTAAGGATCCTTATACTAATGATTGTCTGCTATGATTTCGGTATTGTTTTGCAGGAGTACCAGCTTGGACTTAGTCTTGGTAACGTTCCTGGAGAATATTCCACGTTTATTCCGCACGTGCTTGACCATGGTAACGTTATGGAGATCGTGGGGAGAAGGCATGAATTGCGGATAGTTAGTTATTTAGATATTTTACTAAATTTAAAAGGGGTAGCGAGCTAATTAGACAACACTTGGCTATTTTTTGGCTACATACACTCGTACAACTGCACTCACCAGCTCTCGACAAAACACTTAGCATTTTTCATACATTTCTACACGATACACTATAGTGATCCTTGTACTTAGCTCGCTATCATCCGAAGTTGTAAAAGAATTATTGTTTAATTTGAGTTGGTGATCGGTAGTTTCCATCACCCGAGGTTTTTTATGCCGGAGATCATACATTGATCAAGGGCTTTTTCCTCGTATAAATCTTTGTGTCTCCTGTGCAATTCATTTCTTAGTGATCCTCATTGTTGTTTACCAATTCAAGCATCATACCCCGTGACAGAGAGTTTGGTTGCATCATCCTCGTATAAATCTTTGTGTCTCCTGTGCAATTCATTTGATTTCTTAATGAATTCCAGCTGCAAAAGGAACAGGGCTTGGAATACTACTAAAATCGCCACAGGGGAACATAATACCCCACTCTATAGCTTGTGAGTTCCAAACTACTAACAATGAGGCTGAATATGAAGCCTTGATAGCTGGTTTGCAAATTGCTAAGCATATGAGGATCAGGTATCTTGAGGTATATGTAGATTCTTTGTTAATCACTAATCACTTTAATGGATCCTATGCTGTTAAAGGTGAAAAGCTAACCAAATATTTGGAGATAGTCAAAGAATTGGCACTCTCTTTTGTTTCCTTTAGTTTGACACAGGTACCAAGGGAAGAAAATGCAGAAGCTGATGCATTGGCTAATCTAGGATCATCTTTGAAGATCCCGGAGGATATAAGTATTCCCATTATCCATATCCTGGCTCCTGCCATCGAGGATCATGTGGCTATGGAAATAGGAGAGGATTCTACAATTATCCCTAGTGAGGATACTCAAACTCGTTCAGGATCATGGATCCTCCCAATCATGAGATACTTACAACATGGAGAGATTCCTACAGGAGAAAACCCTAGGGCTTTCAAAATTAACCTATCTCAATTCACAATTTTAAATAATATATTGTATAAATGATCTCTTGCAGGACCATATTTAAGATGCATTGAGGATCCTGAAATCCAAGAAGTTTTAAAAGACTTCCATGAAGGAGATTGTGGAAACCACACTAGGGGCAGGGCATTATTCTCAAGGATCCTGAGGACATGATACTATTGGCCAACTATGAAGAGAGATGCTGTGGAGTATGCTAAGAAATGTGATCCTTGTCAGAGACACAACAATATCCTTCATCAACCAGCTGAATTTTTGCATCCTATATCCTCCTCTTGGCCATTTATGAGATGGGGTATGGATATAGTTGGTAAGCTCCCTAAGGCACCTGGTGGAAAAGTGTTCATGCTTGCCATGACTGATTACTTCTCCAAGTGGATAGAGGCTGAAGCTTTTGCCCAAGTCAGAGAAAAGGAAGTTATATCCTTCATTAAAAGAAATATTATAACTAGATTTGGTATTCCTTCTGAAATTATATGCGATAATGGTTCCCAATTCATTGGGGGCAGAACTACTAACTTTTGTGACAGCTGGGGGATTAAGATGATAACATCAACACCAGTCCACCCACAGGCTAATGGTCAGGCAGAATCCTCCAATAAGATCATCATCAACAATTTGAAGAAGAAGCTTGGATCCAAGAAAGGGAAATGGGCAGAAGAACTACCTTATGTGCTTTGGGCTGATAGGACAACTCCTAAGAATGCTACAGGCCAAACTCCATTCTCTTTGGTATTTGGGGTAGAATCAGTGATCCCTACAGAAATGGTGGTTCCAACTGCTAGAACAAGTATTCGTGATCCTGAGGAAAATGATGAGAACTTGGTTCAAGACCTGGATACTATAGAAGAAATCAGAGATTTGGCAAGGATAAGGATGGCCAGTTATCAGCAAAGAATGGCTGGAGCCTACAACAAAAATGTCAGGATCAGGAAATTCCAAGTTGGTGATATGGTACTAAGGAAAGCATTTCAGAATACCACCAATCCTGCTGATGGAAAGTTGGCACCAAAATGGGAAGGATCTTACCTGATTGAAGCTGAAGCAGGAAAGGGGGCATATCGATTGCTAACAATGGAAGGTGATTTGCTACCTAGAGCCTGGAATGCTGTCCATTTGAATAAATACTTCATGTGATAAGGATCCATGATCCTCACATGATAAATATCTTTAAAGGATCCTTAAAGCACAGATGATCCTCATTTTGGTAACATTCTAATCTTAAACTAATTCATTTCCTTACTTTCTCACATAAGGATAAGGATCCTGCATCCTTTATCCCCCTTTCACGTGATTTTGAGTTTTGAAGGTTCAGGTACTCTTAGCAAAAGGATGGTTCATGGCAGTGATTTTGTGCATCCTTTATCCACAAAAGCAACCAGTTACTTGGGTTTGACCCCAGTTATTTGGGCTTGACCCCAGTTCCGCCAGTAGTGCATGATGATCCTGGTATAGTTCATGGCAGTGGGACCAGTACTCGTTTTAGGGGCTGATAATTCCATTGTACTGGCTATACCTAGGATCCTACGTATAATGGTAGACGTACCATACATCCGTTCTTAAGGTTTCTAACGTTTTCACGTTAGCTAAGGTTTTGGCATTTTCATGCCACTAAGTTTGGATAGTCGCCAGTTAGGGCCATACTCCAGTTCACACACGATCCTTGGGCTTGTCCCCAGTTATCCTTGGGCTTGTCCCCAGTTATCCTTTGGGCTTGTCCCCAGTTGCTAACTTTTATCTTATAATGGCTTAGTCCCAAGTTATGTTCTATTTCAGGTCTTCGAAGTTAAACAACCAAGGATCCTTGATCCTTACTTCTTACTAAGGTTTGTCCTATGGTTATCCTGGTTATAGTATTAAAGGTTAGGATCCTAACTTGGATCCCCAGGTATGATCCTTAACTATTTTGATTTTATTCATTGATTATTTGAATAACCCTTATACTTTGACAACTGAACTCATGATCCTTAAAATATACCACTTTTTGGAAATTTTCAACTATAGGATATTTGATCCTGGATCATATCATAAATATTTTTATCTAATTTGTTCAACTTTTCTTACTCAGACAAGTGTACATCAAAACAATTGAAAGTTAAAAGGACAAACAAGGATAACAACACAAGATAAGCCAAAAAAGATTAAAGTTATTTTATTAACAAAGGTTTAACCGTCGAAGGTTGTCAAAATTGCCAACCCACGTTTCTACCAGCAAAACGTGGCCCGTCCACATGGGTTGGCAACGGGTGTCCATTGTTTATGCGGTTATAGCAAGTGCAGGAAATCAAAGGCAGCAGGATCACAATGGCTTCATCCCCCAAACAGAGGATCCCTCCACCATTTGTAATCCTACCTATTATCCAAAGGATCCTAGATCCTTAATCCTAAAACTATTGTTCAAATACAGACCATCATTATTTTAAAACTGCACAACCACAAAACAAACTACTACCGAATTTAAAAAATTGGGCTCCGGCTACGTCTAGAAATGTCCATCATTGCCCAATCATGCAGCCTATACCTTCGCTGCATCTTCATCCCCTCCAGCTTCGGTATCCTTCACCTGATCCTTCGCACTGCCTCTAGCCTCGATCGCCAAAACCTCCTCAGCCTCCTCATCATCTTCCAGATCAGCTAACCTCGCCTTCCAGCCCTCAACATCCCAGCTGCTTCTGTCGAAGTCAGGATCTTGAGCTTCCTGGGCCATCTTCAGTTTTGTCTTGTACATTGTGATGGCAGCGGAGACCTTTGCACCTTCTATGAGATCATGCTTCTCGTAGTCAATGTTGATCAAGATTTTAGCTGTCTGAGTCTTGGCGTCTTGAAGGGCTTTTTCGAGATCAGCAATCTTAAGATCCTTGAGCACTGCAACTTGTTGGAGGTCAGCAATCTTCTTATCCAGCTCCTCAACACTCCCCACGTAGTCTTCGATCTCAGCAAATTTCTGCAAAAAAGACAAAGCAGTTCAAGATCAGGTGATCCTCAAATAAGTAGGATACCTAGGCAGAATTGGTGATCCTCACGTCATTGAAGTATTCAAGGAACTGGTGGCGGATCAGTGGCAGGCCTTGTAGATCCTCTATCTCAGAGTTTTTCCTCTTTTTGCCACCCCTTCCTTTAGTGGGCGCCTTGGGGATGGAGACACTAGGGCTGGCAATGGCCTTCTTCTTTCTGGATCGAACGGTGTCAAGGTCGGCAATGTTGAACTGGGAGGCAGGCTTGGAAGCTTTTCCGGCACCTACACATTCAAAACAGATAAGTATCCTTATCCTATTTCTATTTAACTATTTATTTAAGTCTTTAACTATACAAAGAGCAGGATACTTACTTGACATGGTGATAGAACCTGAGGATACTTCTTGTGAATCCTGGGTGTCTGTCTTGAATGATCTGGTTACAGGTTCAAGCCTTCTAAAAGCAGCAAGCTTTTCTTTGGTGGTAGGTGATGGTATGAGGTGCGAAACAGAGACAGCTGTATAACATAAAACAAAAGGGTGTTAGTGATCCTTATACAAAAACAAGACTATCTGGTGATCCTTCTCAGGATCCTCTGTCCTACCATGGGTGGACCACTTCCTTGGTAGATCCTTTCCGTTTGGAATAGAATCCCTTCTGACAAAGAAAAAACGTCGTTTCCAGTTTGTATCGTTCTTGGTGGCTTTAAAAATGGGGTGTTCTTCACCGGGTTTTCGCTTAAACAGATATCGATGGGATCCAAACGTCATGAGATCATACATCTCTGCCAGTTCCGACATTCCTAAATCAATCCCTTCCTGCTCTATCATCCTTTCAAGGGTATATAAGACCCTCCAGATCATCGGCATAGCTTGGATGTAGGAGATGCCGGTAAGGGAGAAAAAGGATTGGGTAAAGGCTGGAAAAGGATAGGTGTATCCTATGGTGAATGAGGTAACAGGAAAAGCTACCCATGTCTCAGAAATATAGTCGCTCAGAACAGTGGGATCGAAGGGTTTGAAAAAGGTGTTCGCCGGAAAGCAGTGCCGGATCTTATCTACTTGTGGATCAGAAAAGCAACACCTCTCATTCGCTGAATCTTTGATGATCCATTGACTCTTCAAGGGGCTATTCTTCTGGTGATCCTTGGCGGGGGAGGATCGGAGCATCATTCTTAATGTGATGTTGGTAAAGAAAGAAAAACAGAGTAAGAGAAGGAAAAATAGGAAAAGAGATACCTGATTGATCTTCGGATGAGAATTTAAAGGGAGTTTCTCTTGAATTTAAATGCAAATTGATCCTATCTCTAACTCCTATTTATAATGATGATTTGCAGGATAGTCACTTCAGTGACGTCAGGTTTGCAACGGCTAGTTCAATCTTAACGGCTATTTATCCGTTAGTTTGTTGCGGATAAGATTGACAAAATACAACTCGTTTATTTACAATATTACTCCTTATATTTTGGGGGCAATTGTTAGGGGAGGATTTCTTAATGACCCGTGATCCTCAATTATTATCCTGCTTGGTGATCCTTACTTCTGTGTCAGTTAGTGATCCTCAGAAGTGCTTAACGATCAGGATCATGGATCATCCTAAGGATCCTTATACTAATGATTGTCTTCTATGATTTCGGTATTGTTTTGCAGGAGTACCAGCTTGGACTTAGTCTTGGTAACGTTCCTGGAGAATATTCCACGTTTATTCCGCACGTGCTTGACCATGGTGAACGTTATGGAGATCGTGGGGAGAAGGCATGAATTGCGGATAGTTAGTTATTTAGATATTTTACTAAATTTAAAAGGGGTAGCGAGCTAATTAGACAACACTTGGCTATTTTTTGGCTACATACACTCGTACAACTGCACTCACCAGCTCTCGGCAAAACACTTAGCATTTTTCATACATTTCTACACGATACACTATAGTGATCCTTGTACTTAGCTCGCTATCATCCGAAGTTGTAAAAGAATTATTGTTTAATTTGAGTTGGTGATCGGTAGTTTCCATCACCCGAGGTTTTTTATGCCGGAGATCATACATTGATCAAGGGCTTTTTCCTCGTATAAATCTTTGTGTCTCCTGTGCAATTCATTTCTTAGTGATCCTCATTGTTGTTTACCAATTCAAGCATCATACCCCGTGACAGAGAGTTTGGTTGCATCATCCTCGTTTGATTTTTGACCAAAACATTAACCATACCTAGTTTGCTGACCAGAAAATTGTGTCTCTTTTCATCAAGAGGTTTTGTGAAAAATATCAGCAATCTGGTTTTCTGTTGGAACAAAGTACATTTCTATGTTACCTTTTTCAACATGATCCTTGATGAAGCGATATCTAACATCTATGTGTTTGGTTTTTTTTTTGGGTAAAGGGTTACCCCGGTAAATTTTATATCAAAAATTAAGATCAAGTGGGAAGCAAAAGCACTTCTCAGTTCTCCCAAACGACATGTCGCAGGGGAGTTACAACTCGAAACAACGAGAAAACAAGACCACAATAAACACACTCCTAACAAGCTAGGAGACCACTACAAAATAAACACACAATAACAGACACTAGCCGCAATCATCATCCGCTACCAGCAATCCACGAGGCAACATCCATTGTTGTAGCACTCTTTCAGTCTGAATGGATGTTTTGAACCGCATTGTCTGGAGTTTCATTCTCACTGTGTTTAGGATTACATCCACAATCTGATCTCTACTTCTTTTCCTTGTCGAAAATAGTCTTTTATTCCTCTCATCCCATACATAATAGGCTGCCGCGCTAACCACCAATTTAGAAATAATGTGGTTAGCTGATTTGGAGCTTGCTATTCCCATTAAATAATCCAGGATCTCACTCCAATGATGTTGGATAGACGCCATACCTACTCGGTCCTTCACCCCATCCCAAACTCTAGAAGCATACTCGCACTCAAAGAACAAGTGATCATGGGAATCCGGGCCTCTATTACAAATCGAGCAACACATCAGGTTTAGATTTGCATTACCCGACGAGTTCCATCTACTCATGATATCCTGTGTCTTCAATTTTCTGTTAAGGATCAACCACATGAGAAACGCGTGCCTTAGAATAGCTTGAGGATACCACACAACCTTAGCCCATTGTACTTCATCTTGCAATATCCTAAGATCATCCCAAACCGTAGAGGAAGTAAAACTTGTATCAACCCCTTGTCGATTTCTCCATACTATTTGGTCCTTGCGTAAAGGCTCAAGCCCCAAACCGTAGAGGAAGTAAAACTTGTATCTATGTGTTTGGTTCTGGAGTGATGAACTGGATTTTCTGTTATTGCAATAGCACTCGTTGAGTCACATAGGATTGGAATTTTGTCAGATTTACTCCATAATCCTTCAGTTGTGTTTGCATCTATAGCACTTGTGAAGAGCAACTTGCTGCGGCTACATATTCAGATTCAACTATTAAACTATGTTCACACTCAACCACGAGACTGCGTTGTAGAGTATGCGCGACACATGTTCAGCGAACACATGAAGTAAAGTAAAGTGATTCCTAGCAACCCCCGTCCACGACAGGTGCTGAGTCCAAACTATAGTACTATTGTTGCTAGAGGCAGTATAGTGTAACACGGTATAGCATAGTACAAGCATTCAAAGTACACGTATAGCATGCGGGAATGGTTAGCGTTGTAAAGTGTTTGCGTTATGTGTTGTTGTGTTTTGATAGAGAACGTATGTAACACCCAAAAGTGCGTTAAAAGAAAATGGGTTTGAGTATACTCACAGTATGTGTTTAACAAGTAAACACAGCCTTGATTGGATTGAAGGGAGCGCGTTGGAGTTTAGCCTAAGCATTGAACAGTTGAGTGAGCGTTGAACAACGTGTAATCAGAGTGTCGAATGATGATCTGGTCGAATGAGTATAACCCATCCGAGCGGATGGTCATCCGGGCGGATGGTCATCTGGGCGGATGGTCATTCGAACAGATGGCCATTCGAATGAGATTGTGGGTGTTTGTAAATCATTTGAAAATTTGAAGTTTTCGTTGTAACATTTAAACAATTGTAAAGTTGCCAAGTCATCCGGCCGGATGGTCATCCGGACGGATGGCCATTCGATCGGATGGCTATTCGATCGAGAAATTGGCAGTTTGAAGTTTTTCGTAATATTTTATAACTAGGAAGATTTGCATTTTAACGAAGATGGTGTGACGACGTGTCAAACAATGGAAACACACCCAGGTCCAGTTCGTTCGATCGGATGGGAACCACCCCATTCGATCGTACTCACTGTTCTTTTGATGAAGTTTCCTTTTCAACCCATAAATCGGTCATCTCTCCGGTGGAAATCCGTTTTCAGGCCGGCTCTAGACTAAGGAACAAGTCTAAAGTCAGATTGAGTCCAGATTGTCACACCCCCAAAATACCACTTGCGGAAACACCGCGGGACGTGTGACGTACCAGGATCTTAGCCACCAATCACATTGAACTCATAAGTATGTTAAAATAAAACTTTCATTCATTAACATAAAGTGTTACAAAACGTTACATATAATTCGTTGTATACAGCGGAAGCATAACTCATTTGTTAAGTGTTTCATAAACCACGCGTTCGTAAACCATTAGACTTGTATTGCGAATCCATGTGTCACGACCCATGACTACTCCAGCCTTCCAGACAGCAAGTTCCCAATGCTACAACCCTATCGACCTGCAAGCATGCAGACAAGTGTGTTAGATGACGCTGGTGAGTTCAAAGTTTTGTTAACGTGTTTAGATACTAGTTACCAGATTAAAACGTTTCACATATTCGATGATTTGATGTTGTAATAACTCGTTTATCGTTGATGGCTTCCAGTTTATTTGCCCTAACCCCATTGCCTCTATCAAAGCAATGGTCAAGACTGGGATCATTAGTTCACTCCCGACCTCCCCGGTTCGGTGTGAGGTTGCCAAACCTAAATAGCGCTATTAACTAATACCCCATTGCCTCCCCGGCAACAATCGGTAGAAGGGACTTGATTGATAGATATGCGAGTATTAACAAACATCCCATTAACCCGACGTTCCTCCCCGGAACGATTACCAGATGTCCCTCCCCGGGACGCATGCTTGGAAAAAAGAGCAGTGAACTCACCTTGGTTTGCTCGGTAAGATTAGTTACTTTGTTATCAATTGATCAAGCACGTCCTAACATTGTTTATCAGTAACAATCAGTTTCGTATTCGCATTGAATCATGTAATTTTGCCACATATTACACAAGTTGCACTCATGGATTTAGCACATTATTATACGCGTTATAACAGTTAACTATGTCATACATTATCTAAGTTATCACCGCTTATCCACACAATAGATTTTCGTACCACATACAAACTTACTTCACAAGCCCAAGTTCTAATTATACTTAACAGATTATAATGTGCATCGTGGGGGTGTGTGGCCCAACATAATTAACTTGATATGGATGTGTGTGGCCCAAGTATAAAATGTGTACTCACTTAAAACATTGCACGACCCAGTTGATTATTATCTACATCTAATTAAATCATGCAGCCCGGTTTACAGGTAAGGCCCAGTTATGTGTGAGACTGATCCACGCATACAATCAGGACTCTCGTGCTACTGGACCCCTTGTGCAATCCAGTCTACTACCTGGACCCCGTGTGTTTTGAAACAATGATTCTGTTACAACACTCCCCTACGTTTCCGCCGCGATTTCTTGTTTTCCGCGGTCGGGGTGTGACAGAAAGTCCCTCAAGTAGCTTGCTGAGAGGAATCACGAACAATTGGTGGATCCTCGATCCTCTTTTCCTTAGCCTTAACATCCATAACGTGTGCTAACATAGCGGGGTAATCCTTCCGTGGACACTTCTGGCCTTCATTGATGGTATGGTGCTAACCTATACACCACTCTGACACCTTAGGTCAGACGACAATTCTCCACTAGGGAGAGGGATACGCAAAATTTTCGTCTCATAGGGTAAATCTGTGCGATCGATGGATAACCAATCCTCACTAACTACCGCGTCGAAACCATTAAGGATAGTAGAAGAAAAGGTCGATGTCATACACTTGGCTCACAAGGTCGAGTTTGCATCCCAACAAACGTATGGGGTTTCAATTGACTTGCCATCAGCCGATTCCACAACAGGTTCGGTTTCGAGAAGCATCAGGATTAAACAGAATAGAGACGAAGCGATTAGCTACCCATACACGCTACCGCGTTGCTGTTATGCCTGTCATCGCCTACGCCAATCCTAATGTCCTTCCACGAGCATCACTTCCAGTGTTGTTATTGTTGTCGTTCCCTTGGTTGTTGTCGTCTTGATTCTAACAACGGCCAAACCATGTCGTAGGCACCTTCATTTCCATACTGTAGGCCATGGTTACAAGTACCTTGATGTCGCCGTGACTGTTGTTTCTAACGTCGTTGCTTGAAATGTAGCCCTATGATCTTTCTTCAACAGGGTCCATCTTGTCACATTCCGTGCCACGTCCTAAAGCACTACTCATCGTGCTGGCAGTTACACATTCCACGCCATGGTCAATTGTCATCGTTTATTGTGACACCTGTGCTTGTAATCATTGTAAACAGTTCAGTTATCAATAAAATAATGTTATTTGATCCCAATGTTTGTTTATTTATGTTTGACATTTTTCATGTTTTGGTTTTTGTTCAATTTCAAACTCTATATCGCTTTCTGGAGAGTTTTACGCAAACCGATGCGTAAACGTAATCAGTTTAACGCGACAAACACTCCGGAACACCAACATATGCTTAACATACCTTAAATAACCTTTACATAACTTAGAAATAAGTTTTGAAGGCTTTGGTATAGCAAAATCAAGTTTATTCGCTCACAGGGACTAAATTCGACAAACTGTGAAAGTATGCCGATTCGTACTGTAACGGACATTCTGGAACATGATCATAAGTTAAACATACCCTAAATATCCTTTACATAGCTTAGAAATGGGCTTTAATTGGTTCGGTGTGCTAAAATAAACTTTTGGGTCATTCAGGGACTAAAAGCGTTAAAAAGTGCATAAGTTTGCATTTTCGCGCATAACTTACGTTCTGAATATATCCGGACATCCAAAAATTTATTTAATCATTAAAATATTATATTTTAGTGATTGGCATGCTTAAACTTCATTCGTTTTTATAAATCACCAACCAAGAGAAAACAGGGTGTGCCAAGACATTGACACACACTACTAGTCAAGACAAACCAAGACTAGAAAAATCCAACAACACAACCAACGACAAAACATACAACTAGAAACAACACATGACCCAGCTAAACGACCCCTAGCACCAAACAAACCAATAGAAACACAAAAACGACTCTAGCCCGGATCACACTCCAAATTCTTCATCGAGATCTGCCAAGTATCCAAAATCTTGCGATTTTTCAAGTCCCTGCCAACCTTAAATCCCATGAGCTTCAGACGAACCGTACTGATAATAACATGTGAAAGCACTTCAGGAGAACGATGGACATTAGAGAATAACCGGTTATTCCTCTCTTGCCATACATAGTATGTAGCAGCCGCAATGAGGATTTTACAAACAATCCGGTCAAGATGTCGAGAATCAGCATTTTGAATCATCCACTGCCTAATCGAGGACCATGTGTTGTTGACATTAACCATGTTAACCATTTTCCTAACTAAATCCCAAACTTTCGAAGCAAAGGAGCATTGAAAGAAAAGGTGGTCTCTAGAGTCACGATCGTAGTTACAAATAGAACAACACATAAGAATAAGATTTGTCGCACTGCCCGCTTCCCAAGTAGCCATCCTATCTTGCGTCTTAAGCTTGTTATTTATCACTAACCATAGATGGAAAGAATGCCGAGGAATGCATTGACTGAACCAAACCGAGTCTGCCCAAGCGACCCTGTCACCCCTTTGACGAAGAGTGTTCCAAGCTTCCCAAGACCGAAAATGAAGAAGGTTCCCATCGAGATCTTTCCAACGACAACGATCAGCCGTATCAACTAAAGGCTGAGGAGGAGCAATATTGATAAGAACCGGAAATAAATCAAACCACGCTTGAGGCCATTTCCATTGGCCGACTTCATTTATAAGATCCGCAACAGTGGTCCTGAGGTTAAAACCCGCATTAGCTATAGCCCGTGGAGTAATAAAGAGACGAAGAGGACTACAAGAACACCAGTTATCACTCCAAGCATTCGTTTGTTGACCACTCTGAATAGACATCCAAACATAAGGCCTTATGTGATTTCGGATAGCAAGAATATTTCTCCATCCCCAACTAGCACTACCACGTTTTGTCACCTCCCAGAAGTTAGTACCTTTTAACTTGTAAGAATGGATCCATTGGACCCAAAGAGAAGGGCGATTATTGATAATACTCCATATATGGCCTGATAGTAACGCAGTGTTAACATCCTTAACACTACGGATGCCCAAACCCCCTTCCTCTTTCGGCAAACAAACGTTAGACCAAGCAACTTTAGACCGAACACTCCCCTGAACTCCACCATTCCAAAGAAAACGACGCATATCGTTTTCGAGATCCTTTACAATACGAACCGGGAGCATAAAAACAGATGCCCAATAAGTGTACATAGAAGCCAGAACCGAATTAATCAGTTGAAGTCTACCTGCAAATGACAAGGATCTTGACATCCAGTTATCGATGCGACGATGAACTCTCTCAACAAGGACTTTACAGTCCCTATAAGCAAGACGAGAAGAGACCAACGGAACTCCAAGGTATCGGACCGGAAGAGCACCCTCCTGAAAAGGCATCAATCCAAGGATCTGCGTCTTCACAAGGTTAGGAACATTGCAAAAGAAAATTGTACTTTTAGGAGCACTAGGAACCAAACCCGAAATCTTTGTAAAAGTTTCCAAAGCGTCCCTTAAAATCTTGACCGAGAGACTATCTCCATGGGCAAAAATGAAGAGATCATCCGCAAAAGAAACATTTATAATCTTTTGCTTAGCACATTGAGAATGGAATTTGAAAGCTGCATGAGTTTTCGCTGCATGTTGAAGGAGAAGAGACAAGACTTCCATAACTAGAGTAAACAAATACGGAGACAACGGGTCCCCTTGCCTAAGACCCCGCTTCCCATAGAAGAAACCGTGAATGTCACCATTAATGCAAAGAGAATACGACACCGTGGAGACACAAGTCATAATCCACTTAATCATTTTTCGATGAAAACCAAATCGCCTTAAAATAGTTTCGAGGAAGGACCAGTTAACTGTATCATACGCCTTCTGAATGTCAATCTTCAAAGCACATCTAGAAGGCCCCCTATTGGTATGATAATTATGCATAATTTCTTGCGTGAGAAGAATGTTGTCAGATATCTTACGTCCAGGAACGAAAGCCGATTGATTTATGCTGACCAAGCCATCCAAGCTGCCTTTAAGTCTATCCGTGATGATTTTGCTGATGCATTTGAACAGCACATTACAACAAGAAATCGGTCTATAGTCTAGGACCGTATTGGGAGTCTCCTTTTTAGGCACCAACGCGATGATTGTATGATTAATTTGTTTTAGCAATTGGCCATTATCAAAGAAAGCAAGTACTGCATCAGTAACTTCCTCGCCAACAGTATCCCAAGCATGCTTAAAGAAAGCTGATGTGAAACCATCAGGCCCCGGAGCCTTATTTTCCCCGATGGTAAACATAGCTTTTTTAACCTCCTCTCTGGTCACCGCACGAACCATATGATTGGCAGAATCACTAGTTAGAGTATTAATAAACAAGTCATCAATATCAAGTGTGTCAACTAGATCCTCTGTACCCAAAAACTCCGCATAATGGCTAACAAGGACAGCCGGAACATCTTCGCCCTCAAACTGATTACCTTGGGCATCTTTTATACACGAAATTTTACTTCTGGCATTTCTGATTTTCACACACTTGTGGAAATAGGCAGTGTTAGCATCCCCCGCACTAAGCCAATCTGCTTTAGCTTTCTGCTTAAGAAAACACTCCTCATCATAGGCCGCAACCTGAAATTCTCGAAGACATAATGATTGTGAATCGCGAAGACATGTATCCGACGGATTAGCATCTATTTGTTGCTGAATCTGATCTAGCTGTTTTCGTAAAGAAGACACTCGTTCATGAAGATTACCCTGATTATAAAGGATTTTACGAAACACTGGTTTGAGGTTTTTCATTTTCTTCACAACCGAAAACATGGCATGACCTGTAACATCCTTAGACCATTCCGTGGTGACAGCTTGCATAAACTCCGGCTTCGATGTAATGAAATTCGGGAATTTAAAAGGTCTCGGCTTTGAACGGATACCCGACGACGTTTCAAAAACACACGGAGTATGATCCGAGATTCGCGGCGGGTGAAAGAACGCAAACCCATCCGGAAATAAAGTAAGGAGATGAACATTACCCAAAATCCGATCAAGCTTTTTCAAGACGCCAATGCCCTCTCTTGGTTTCTGGTTCCAGGTGAAGTGCATGCCATGACAAGGAATATCAAGAAGTTCCGAGTGCTTGACACATTCATAGAACTCTCGCATGCCTATAGAAAGGCTAGAAGTACCAAAAGAACAGTCATCAATATCTAGAGCAACATTAAAGTCACCAAGTAGTACCCATGGTTTGTCTCGAGCCAAACAATTATGCTTGGATAAGTTATCCCACAGAACACGTCTAGCTTGGTAATTATTTTCTGCATAAACAAAAGAACACAGAATCACTTTTTTCTCGGCCTTAAAAAAGATTTGAGTATGAATAACTTGGTCCGATTGAGATAGCACCATTAAGTCCACAACATCCGCATTCCATCCTAGAATAATTCGAGTGCCTCTAGAACACAAACCACCATTAGATGTCCAGCTCCAACTACGGAAAACCTTGCTACAAATTCTGTCCAAATTATTAACATGGACATGAGACTCCAACACCGCGCAAACACTAAGTTGATTTTCAGCAATAAACACCCGCATCTCGTTTTGTTTCAGAGGACGATTCAAACCCCTAATGTTCCAGGATGCAATACTACCCATTTAAACCCTTGAGACCGGGAGTGCTTGCCCCCTCAGCGTTTTTCACTTCCGACTTACTAGAAACAAAGTTAGCCATTTCCGTTTGGACCCTTTCAACAACTTCCTCTTCCGATTGAGAGCTATTCTAGCTCATAACATTAGCATGTGGATCTGGATCACTTTCCTTCTCTATATCAATTATTCTAGCTTCCTCATCCGATTTATTTAAAGCTTCAAAAAAACTTCATTCGTTTTGCAATTTGGATCGTTTTTGCGTCCGTTACAACTTCTGTCGTAATTAACCGAACAACGCAATCGTACAGCCGAACGAACCAACATCCATGACATTTCTGAGCATATTTCAAGTTCCCTATGCTTTAACATCCTTATGGTGTGACAACTGTCAAATTTGCATGCATCCGTTCAATTATTAAATGATGATTAGTGCTTAATGACCGTGCTGAATTAAACTTAACTGCCTTCTGATTACTGCATCATACTTACATGTGCAACACATATTGCATAATGACACATCATTATTACATGCAAACTTTACTGTCATACATGATGCACATAGCCCAGTTAGCGCAGTTAGCGGATAAATCAGGAATATGCTGACGGGGTTCAGTACATAGACAGACGTTGTTTTGAGACCCAGTATGAGCCATAAACCAAATTCTACACTAGTATAGTGTGTAGGGAAGTAAGGACCACAAAATTGCTTTTCTAAGTGATAGATAACGTGCCGGAAAGTGCCTAAAACCCACGTAAAGTGCAAAATTCTGCATATTTCAGCAAAATTCAGCATTTTAACAAGTTGGTAACATGTAAAAATATGACTAGATGGTCCTGAATGCTTTCCTAAGTGTCGGGAATTAAAAGTGTCACAACAGGTAACATAATGAACACTAAACGGAATAGTTTGACACTTTAACGAACCGGTATCTAACCGAACAACCGGACACTACCCGAAACACCAAAATTTTACTAGAAGCATTGTCTTAATGTTTCTAAGCTAGTTATGGGCCCCGAACACCCTAACACACTATATAACATAACATACACTTAAACACTAACCATTAATCAAAATTATCATGATATCATAAAAAAAAGGAAAACCTTACTCTCTCTCTCCTTATGGAGATTTTTTGCTCCTCTTGAAACCCTAGATTTTTCTTTGTGATCTTTGGTATAACAGTCTGTGATTAGAGTTTTGATCATTCAGAATTCTATAACGAACTTGTTAGCAAGAGTGACCGATTTTAAACTAGGGTTTGCTGTGTTTTTTCTTATTCAATTGCCGCCTTAGTAATCAATTCGAAACCCTGACTTATTAGATTGGTTGTTATTGATTGCGGTTAACTGAGTTTAATTTAGCTAGATTGATACACTGATTTAATCGGTTAAGGGTTGATGGTTTGATTCTAGGGTTTTAAGGATTAGGGTTTTCGAATTTCTGTTAGTGGTGACTTGGTTTTCGTGGTTTCTTTGGTGCATGATTGTGTTTTTTACGTGGTAATGGAGAGGGTTGACGAGTTTGATGGGGATGGGTATTTAAATTCGAATGAGGATACTGAAACAACACCTGGTACGACTCCGATAAAGGGTATTGGGCTTAGAGTTACGAATATCGAAGGGAATTCATTCATGCCGAGAAGAGGTATGTTCCAAACTAATAATGTCTCGGTTATTGATGGATTGTTTGAGATATCAAAACCTGTGGATCTCGAATACAAAGGGGGATATGTTGGGGATGGAGTGACGGCTGTTAAGCAATCCCATGCAAACCCTACTAGTAACATCGGTCATGTTGGCAGTGGTTCGGACCCGATTTCAACAGGGAATGGAAACATAGTGCAGCCTCAATCATTTGCTAAAGTGGTTCAGAATCAAAAGGAGACGATGAAAGTCAACTTTAGACATATGGAGACAACGGATCATTTGGAAGGTGTTGATGTTGTGATTCCAGTAGCATCGGTGAAACAGGTTAACGAGAGGTTTGCTAACACACTATATGGCTACTTTCTAGGTAAACGGCTTGCATTTCCAGTCGTGGAATACTTTGCAAAGAACCAATGGGCGAAATACGGATTAATTAAATTAATGATGAATGCTAGAGGATTCTTTTTCTTCAAGTTTAAGACAAAAAAAGGTTTGGAGCAATTGTTGGAAGATGGCCCTTGGATGATTAGGAACGTCCCGATAATTCTGAATGAATGGTCCTCCTTAGCTAATTTAGTTAAAGAGGATATCACGGCAATTCCGGTGTGGGTGAAAATGCATGATGTGCCGCTGCCAGCATTTACAGAGGATGGGCTTAGCTTATTGGCATCTAAGGTTGGCGTCCCAAAGATGTTAGATTCTTACACTGCTTCTATGTGCACTGAATCATGGGGTAGGAGTAGTTTTGCAAGGGCCCTTATTGAAGTGCATGCCGATACTGACTTAAAAAGAAGTGTTATGGTAGCAGTTCCTTCGCTGGAAGATAATGGGTTTTCAAAAGTTGAAGTTAAGATTAAGTATGACTGGGAGCCACTAAGGTGTGCCACATGTTGTGTTTTTGGACATGAGGATAATGCTTGCCCGAAGAAACCGAAACCAGTGCCTACTTAGGGTGCTAACAAGAAAAATGATAATTTTCAGGAAGTTAAAGGTAAAACAAAAAAGGGGGGCCAGCAGGGAATTCCAGTTAAAGCGCAGAAACAAAAGTTTATTTATAGACCAATTATTAAAAACAAAGCTGATGGGGAGGTAGCTTCGTCATCTCGAATACCATTGTCAAATCCTTTTTATGCTCTTAGAGAGGAGGATGGTCCTCGAATGGAGGTGCAAAGTAAGAAGGGTGAACCTGCCAAGAATTCAAGAATGCTTTCGACACAAAGTAAGAAAGGAGGATCCGATCAGAGTGAAGAAATCATTGACGATGGAGTGGAAGTGGATGTTTTGCTAGCTGAAATTCCGAATTATTTAGGTAACAAAAAGGAACAACCTGTGTCTGAGGGTGCAAGCACACCCGGAATAACCGGTTTAAATGGGTAGTATAGCTGCTTGGAATATTAGGGGCTTGAACCGGCCCCTAAAGCAAAAAGAGGTTCGGCAGGTAGTGAAGGACAATCATATTCAGGTGTGTGCTATTATGGAGACTCATGTGGACGCGTCTAATGTGTCGGATGTTTGTAAAAAGGTATGTAGTTCGTGGAGTTGGGCTTCGAACGTTGTTTGCTGTTCTAAGGGAACGCGTATATTAGTGGGATGGGATGCTGATATAGTGGATGTTATGGTATTATCTCAGTCTGATCAGGTGATGCATACCCAGATTGTCTTTAAACTTGACCAAAAAACATTGTTTTGCTCTTTTGTGTATGCTGATAACCATTACAAGAATAGACGTTTACTGTGGAGTAACTTGTGCACTCATCACTCGTTTATGAAGGATAATCCTTGGGCGGTTATGGGTGATTTTAACTCATCGTTATTTCTTGAAGATTCTTTCACGAGCACTTCTTCAAGTAGCATAGGGATGAGGGAATTCAAGGAGTGTGTTAATAATATAGAGGTGTTTGACATTAATAGTTCGGGTTTGCATTATACGTGGACGAATAAACAGAAGCAGGGGGCCGTCTGCAAAAAAATCGATAGAATCCTTGGAAATAATTCTCTTATTGATCGATTCCCTACGGCTGCGGCATCGTTTCAACCTTACCGTATCTCGGATCATTCTCCGTGTATTCTCGCTTTGCCTAGTGTCACAAGGAAGAAGCCAAAACCGTTTAAATTTGTTAATCTTCTGGCGGAAAAAAAGGTTTTTTGGATGAGGTTAAACGGGTTTGGGTTACTGATGTTAAAGGTTTTACTATGTACCAAGTTGTTCAGAAACTTAAGACTCTTAAAACTCCGCTACGGAAACTGTTTAAACAACAAGGTAATCTGCATGAGAAGGTCAAAGTCGCTCGGAAAAAGCTGGATGATTGTCAACGTGCAATAGATGATGATCCTATATGTTTGGAACTGAAAAACCAGCATGCTACCTTTGTTAGTATGTATAAGGAGGCGATTAGGGATGAAGCATTGTTCCTGCAACAGAAATCGAAAGTCGATTGGCTTTCACTCGGTGACTCTAATACAAAGTTCTTTCACAATGTGGTTAAAGCGAAAAATCATAGAAGCATAATTTTTGCTATTCGGGATGCAAATGGCAATCTTTATGAGGGAGGCATGGTTCCAGGTGTGATGGTTGATCATTATACGCAATTCTTCGGGAACTCGGGTAATTTAAATATGGTTCCGTCTCCGGATCTATTCGTTAGCAGGTTATCTAATCAGAAAGCGGATGCTATGGTTCGAGATGTTACGGATGAAGAAATTAAAGGGGTTATGTTTTCTATTGAGGGGAACAAAGCGCCGGGCCCGGATGGATACACTTCGGTGTTCTTTAAAAAGACATGGGATATTGTAGGGAATGATGTGTGCAAAGCGGTAAAATATTTTTTCATGAATGGTCGTTTACTTGCTCAACTCAACCATACAATTATTTCATTGATCCCGAAAGTGACTACACCTTTGTCTATAACAGACTATCACCCTATCTCCTGTTGCAATACTTTGTACAAATGTATTAGCAAAATTATTTCGAACCGCATTAAGGAGGGGTTGGGTGATATTGTGAGTATTAATCAGTCTGCATTTGTTCCGGGGAGGAGAATTTCTGATAATATTCTTCTGACGCAAGAGTTGATGCATAACTATCATCGAAATGTTGGTCAGCCTAGGTGTGCATTTAAAGTTGACATTCAAAAGGCCTATGATACGGTTGATTGGAGTTTTTTACAAAAGATATTGATCGGGTTCGGCTTTCATGAGAAGATGATTAAGTGGGTTATGGCTTGTGTTGCTTCTACTTCATTCTCGTTAGCTATCAACGGTAACCTTTGTGGTTTCTTTAAAGGTAAACGAGGCCTCAGACATGGTGACCCTATGTCACCTTATTTGTTTACTTTGGTGATGGAGGTACTTACTTTGATCTTGCAAAAGCAGATGTTGATATCTAATGATTTCAGGTTCCATAGTAAGTGTGAAAAACAACGTATCATTAATCTTTGTTTTCCGGATGATCTATTTCTTTTTGCTAGAGGAGATAATCGATCAGCTAAAACTATTATGGAAGCCTTGAATATGTTTAAGAATATGTCGGGGTTGGTCCCGAGCATGGCCAAGAGCACAGTCTTCTTTTGTAATGTAACGGAAGACGTAAAACATCGTATTCTTGCCATAATGCCATTTGAGGAGGGGAGTTTGCCAGTTCGTTATCTTGGTGTGACGCTTCTGTCTTCTCGGTTACAGTATAAAGATTGCAAACAGCTTGTGGAAAGAATGGAATCAAGGATCACTGACTGGAAAACTAAATGTTTGTCTTTTGCAGGTAGACTCCAGTTGATCCGCTCCGTTTTATCCTCGCTTCACATCTACTGGGCTTCGGTTTTTATTTTACCAAAACGGCTTATTTGCGAGCTAGAAAACAAGATGAAACGCTTTTTGTGGGCCCAAGGAGACAGCATTAAAGGAAAAGCGAAGGTTAAATAGAAATCTGTCTGTCGTCCAAAATGTGAAGGAGGCCCGGGTATTCGAAGAGTGGGGGATATGAACAATGCGTTGATGACTGTTCATGCTTGGAGTGTGCTAACTCATAGAGAATCGTTATGGGTAAAGTGGATTCATGCTTATCGCCTTCGGAATAGATCCTTTTGGGATGTTCCAATTCGTGGTAACATGACATGGAGTTGAAGGAAGATGCTCAATTTGCGACTGATAATTCGGAATCATGTTTGGACCGTGGTGGGGAATGGAAGTGGTACATCTGCCTGGTTTGATAAATGGGATGATATATGCCCTATCCAGTCGATTGTCACGCCAAGACTTATAGCCAATGTGGGTTTCAATATGAAAACAAAGTTGTCGGATGTGTGCTTTCAAGGGGGATGGAGGTGGCCGAGTGATTGGATGGTTCGGTTTCCAGTCTTGGCTAATCTTTCTCATATATCTTTGGATGCAACAAAGAGAGATAAGCTTGTATGGAAAACTAGGTCTGGAAAGTAAGTTGATTTTTGTACTTCAGCGGTTTGGGATGATATTCGAAATGGCCAGAGTTTAGTTCCATGGGCTAATGTAATCTGGTTCCCTCAAGCTATTCCGAGACTTGCTTTCATTATGTGGCTCATTGTCAACAAGAAGCTCAAGACGCATGATGTTATGAGTTCGTGGAACTCTTCGGGGAATGCTAATTTTAATCTTCTATGCTGCTCATTATGCACATCAGGGCCGGATTCTCATGATCATCTCTTTTTTGAGTGCTCGTTCGGGTTGCAAATTTGGAACGGTGTGAAAGAGTTAGCTGGTATGGAATCTGTGTGCAACAAGTGGGATAGTATCTACGACTACTTGGTACAGGTAGGTAGCTCTAAAAGCGCGAGGTATGTTATTGGAAAACTAGTTGTGGGTGCGGCGGCATACTTTGTATGGCAAGAACGGAACATGCGTATGTTTTCAGCTAAGAAAAGGAGTGCGTCTCGTCTAGTAGAGATTATTCTGGCTTCGGTAAGGATGAAACTTCACACTATGTGGTTTAAGAGAACGAGTCAAGTGGAGAGGATGTTACACGATTGGAGATTGCCGAGAGGGCTTGTTATTGAAGATGATGATTGTGGTTAATTTTTTCATTTTGTTGAATAGTCTGTCCGAGTGACTAGTATGTGCTAGTTGTCGTTGTTTGTGCTTTCGCTTGTAAACTCTAGGATGGCATGTCATGCTAGAGAATTGGGGATTATTTTTTTCCTCACTTGTTTTATTTGATTGATGATATAAAATTTTACCGGGGTAACCCTTTACCCAAAAAAAAAAAAAAAAAAAAAAACTAACCATTACACTTTGGATTTCAACTAGTAACCTAACTTACCATTGGAAACCAACTAATACCCCCCCCCCCCTTATATTTACGGTCACTTATGTGACCCCACTTACAAAATCTTACAAGATTTTTCTTGATCCTACTAGATATTATGTGATCTCCCTAGATTTGTTAGAGATCATGTCTAGTACTAAGGAAGCACATTACACAATGGGTAATCTCTAAACTTGAATATAAGTAGGACATGGAAGATCAAAACCTCATTATTTCACACACACAAAAACACACCATCTCCTTCCTTCTCTCTTGCTAGTTCACGGCCACCACACACCACCACCACCTCTCCATTTTCACTTCAAATCCTACCATTCTAAGGTGATACAAGGGTGTAAGGAGCTAAGTTAGGAAGCTTGGAGCTTTCGGGAGTTGAAGGACCTTCACCGTTTGCTTTTATCCACTTCATCTCTTTTGTATCCAAAATAATATTTACCAAAAATATACTCATAAATGTATTTTCCGGAATATTTGTAAGTTACATTCTATCGTTCGGTTCCATAATATTATGTGTGTAACTTATATATGTATTCCCTGTGGTTCTTGGTAATATTTTGGATCGCAAGTTCTTGGTATTTGTTAAGTTATATTATTTTATCCCTAAAATAATATAGTTAATTCACGAAGTATACAAGTATTCACACACATCATGTCTTTAATGTATATATATATATTCTAAATATATATTTGTCCATTTTTATTTATAGAAACCAACCTCCAATACTTGTATTTTTGTAACAAAATCTATGGCAAAGTTTATATTGAAAACCATAGTTAAAACACACTTGTAAATATTTGTTTAGAAAATATTTTTCTAAGTGTTTATATTTTTAGAAAATTTTGCCATAGTTTCCCCTAAAAATGGAGGTGTCCATGCTATCAAAGCATATCATTTTCTTTTTAAAATCATCACAAACAATCCACAACTTAACCAACACTTACCAAGTGTCAAAACAATGCTATTTACATAACAACATGAACTTGAACTTTCATAAAAACTTGTAGTAACTTGGTAGTGTGTTTAGTGAGTTTGGTTACCCTTTAAAATGTATTTACTTCTTTGAAAACTTCATTTTTAAAGAAGTTGGGTGTTTACAACTTCCAAGCACATTTTCTAAAAATGCTTCTTTATGTAACCCTCTTGTTACACAAGTGTTTCTACACTTGTTTATCCATTAAAAATAGTGTTTGTTAATGTAAGAACCAAGATCTACTAAAACTCATATTTCAAGCTTGGTTCTTTTGGAAAACCATTCATAAATTTTAGATCTATATGATTATTAACCCATTTTAATTATTATTTTTCAAGAAAACAATATATTCTTTCAAGTTCATGTCTTTCATGAGGATGCTTTATAAATCTCTAACATTTTCATCCTCTCATCTTGCTAGATTATGTTTTTAATCATGATCTAGCAAGATCATATAATGATTTACATCATTTACACAAACCAACAATCATCAAGCATCATAACATCACTAAACAACATGATTTCTTTAAGATTTCTTATAGTTTTATGCTTATGTTCTTGTTTCATCTTCAAGTTTCTTAGTGTTCTTCATGATATTCATCTTGTATCATCTTTTAACCACTTGAAATAGATGTAAAATGAAGAGTAGAAGATCTTACTACTAGCTCAAGGCTAGGGATGATCAAGCGTAGAAATGAAGTGGATAAAAGCAAACGGTGAAGGTCCTTCAACTCCCGAAAGCTCCAAGCTTCCTAACTTAGCTCCTTACACCCTTGTATCACCTTAGAATGGTAGGATTTGAAGTGAAAATGGAGAGGTGGTGGTGGTGTGTGGTGGTCGTGAACTAGCAAGAGAGAAGGAAGGAGATGGTGTGTTTTTGTGTGTGAAATAATGAGGTTTTGATCTTCCATGTCCTACTTATATTCAAGTTTAGAGATTACCCATTGTGTAATGTGCTTCCTTAGTACTAGACATGATCTCTAACAAATCTAGGGAGATCACATAATATCTAGTAGGATCAAGAAAAATCTTGTAAGATTTTGTAAGTGGGGTCACATAAGTGATCGTAAATATAAAGGGGGTATTAGTTGGTTTCCAATGGTAAGTTAGGTTACTAGTTGAAATCCAAAGTGTAATGGTTAGTGTTTAAGTGTATGTTATGTTATATAGTGTGTTAGGGTGTTCGGGGCCCATAACTAGCTCAGAAACATTAAGACAATGCTTCTAGTAAAATTTTGGTGTTTCGGGTAGTGTCCGGTTGTTCGGTTAGATACCGGTTCGTTAAAGTGTCAAACTATTCCGTTTATTGTTCATTATGTTACCTTTTGTGACACTTTTAATTCCCGACACTTAGGAAAGCATTCAGTGTCACACCCCCAAAATACCACCTTGGGAATGTCCCTGTTAGGCGTGTAACGCACCAACAACGAGCCACCAATTACATTGAACACGTACAAGTTTCAAAATAAAATCCTTAATTATTAATCAACGCGTTTAAATGAAAACCAACATGTTCAGCGGAAGCAAATAGTAAACCAATGTTAAACTATTTCAAAAACCAATGTATGATATCAATAGTCCAATCACATGAATCCCTCCAGTCGACCCATGATCACTCCAGCTACTCCAGACAGCAAGTTCCCAAATTTAAGATATCTAACGACCTGCGAGCATGCAACAAGTGTATCAGACAACGCTGGTGAGTTCATAGTTTTACGAAAACATTGGTTACCAAGTGTTTAGTTAATCCATTGAATTTAATTCCGAAAGTAATGTTGATAATATCTCGATACTGAACAAGACGGCTCCTGATGTATGTTTTGCCCGTTCCCCAGTGCTCCTATCAAAACACTGGGCATGACTGGATCATTAGTTCACAACCGTCCTCCCCGGTACGGTGTGAGGGTGCCAAACCTATGTAGCGCTACCAACTAATACCCCGTTACCTCCCCGGTTTCAAAAGATGGGACTTAAGAATGATAGGGTGAGAATATTATCCAACATCCCAGTTTTACCCAAAAGACCTATCCCTCCCCGGGATACCCACTGACTGTCCCAACCACCGGGACGCATGCTCAATAGATGAACTCACCTTTGATTTGCTCGGTTAGATTAAATGCTCGTTAATAGTTGATCAATCAAATCCTATCGTGGTTACCAGAGACAATCAGTTTCATGAATTCATAATTCACGTATCTAGTCACACGTATTGCTCAAGTAATAAACAACCAAACGTATAATCATCACGTATGTCATAACAAGCATAGTTCGTTCTGTCACACAAGTTGTAGCAAGTATTCCTACCGACACATATTCACATTGCAGGTTAGGGCCGTATACGCGATGTTTCATCTTATCACTAGTTTGTCAAACGTAACAAGGTTACAACTCAAACAGTTTATATTTGACCCATGTGTTTAACCCTTCCTCCTACCCGGCCCATGTATGTGAAACCCGCACTTACTGTGATCCGGTCCCACCCTTGGGCCATTGACCAACGTGTGGCCCACAACACAATTGCATCCCGAGTCATCTCGATGGACCCAAACAGTGTTAGTGAATTCTTGTTTTTGCGGTTTGGGCCTGATGAAGCCCTGTTCGGTTGTTGGCCCAAGTCCACAATCAATCTAAAATAAAGGTCCACTTCACACATTAAGTTTAACGTATATCCAATTAATAAAAAGAGTGTGCGTGGCCCATGTAGTATTGCTTTCTTTCACATAAATCATCAAAGCCTCCTCCTAATCTCGATCAGTTTATACTTTCACAGCGTGGGGAAGGGCCAAGTCACGAGGAGGGGAGCTTTGAGTTGGAGAAGTTCTGCTGTCGAGTTAAGGGAAGGTAGAAGAAGAGTAACTAGGGTTTGCTACATGTGAAAGTAAAATTGTGAAGGCCACCCGTAGATATTTGTGTTTGTGCGGATATACAATGACCACAAGGGCCGGCCCAACCTCCAAGTTTTTGCTTGGGTTTTACTTAACCCATGCATGCAAAAGGGGTATTGGTTTGGGCCGAGTACACGTTTACAATAACAGGGGGGTGCAAATCCAATCATCTAATAAATCGCAACGTAATGACATACAAACATGAAATCATATACAAACACGTAACGTTCATGTAACACATAGACTTGTAATCATTCTCATTTACCTAAACGCTTCACATCACATAAACGTAAATTACATCGATACACCATGCATGCAAGGAAATCAGTAACAACGAAGGGCTTTCGAAATTACGGGTTGTCACATTCAGGACCATCTAGTCATATTTTTACATGTTACCAACTTGTTAAAATGCTGAATTTTGCTGAAATATGCAGAATTCTGCACTTTACGTGGGTTTTAGGCACTTTCCGGCACGTTATCTATCACTTAGAAAAGCAGTTTTGTGGTCCTTACTTCCCTACACACTATACTAGTGTAGAACTTGGTTTCTGGCTCATACTGGGTCTCAAAACAACGTCTGTCTATGTACTGAACCCCGTCAGCATATTCTTGATTTATCCGCTAACTGCGCTAACTGGGCTATGTGCATCATGTATGACAGTAAAGTTTGCATGTAATAATGATGTGTCATTATGCAATATGAGTTGCACATGTAAGTATGATACAGTAATCAGAAGGCAGTTAAGTTTAATTCAGCATGGTCATTAAGCACTAATCATCATTTAATAATTGTACGGATGCATGCAAATTTGACAGTTGTCACATATGGAGCTTAAAAATGGGTTTGACGGGTGTTAGAAGTGCCAAAGCACGTCAATACGCGCACAGGGACCAAAACTGACATTTTGCGAAAGTTGCTGACCTGCAGACTGCATACGGACCGTAAGCACTATACCATGCGGTCCGTAAGCCTTTTCCAGATATCAGAAACTTGTTTCCAGCAAAGATCCATCTATTCAGTTGTTTTGCACCTAGTTTCTTTGATTCTATGTGCTTGTTTAGGGGCTCCCATGGTATTGAAAATCAGTGGGAGCAAGTGTAAGGCTCAGATCGAAGCTCGGGTTTCAAGAAATGATCCTAACGGTTCTACGAAATCTATATAAACCCAACCCCATTTGCTCCCAACTCACACTTTGATCAGATTTTCTCTAAGTTGAAGGATAAAACCTTCATACCTGAGAAATTCTAAGATCAAAACTTCCATTCTTGGACCCGTTGTAAGTATTCTTTCGTTCTTTTACGTGTTTTAAGCACGAAAGTCAAACTGTGTTTGACTTTCAGCTTTGACCAGTTTATGGTCAACACGAAGTTCGTTTGAACTTCATAACGTGAGCGTAGTCACGATGGTCATAGTCCTTTGCGACTATACCTACTGATTACCACATTATTTAGGCATAGTGACGAGTCGTAGTTTCAGTCAAAATACGTATTCTTGCGTATTTTACAACCAAGCTACTTTTAGGTATCAAGACCCTTTGTTTTGATACCAAACTTGTTTTCAAACCTCGTTAAACATGTTTTAACATGTTTAGCTCGTCACTTTAGGTTTAGTGCTTATATAGGGTCGTAAGGTAAGCGATCTAAACAATCGCTTAGACTTTCGAACCCGACCCGTTTGGTCGATCATTAGGATCCGACCAAATATATTTCGTGACCATAGTTGCATAAGGAATAACCTTCCGAGGTTATACTTTATGGTCACTTAGTCTACATAGTTGTATGATAGGAAATTATATGCCTTAGGAAAAATGACCAAAATGCCTTTTTTACGCCAAAATTCATTTTAAGCATATGTAACCTAAATTTTGACATCCCAGGTATCCCAAAATAAGCCCTAACTCTCTCTCTAGCATGACGATTTTCGTTTTTCTTGCAATCCTCGATTCTTCTTCATGATTTTTGTATAGCAGTCTGATTATTAGGGTATTGATTCTTCAATACATCTGATTCGAACTCGTTAGCAGAAGGATTGAATTGAATCTAGGGTTTTTTTGCTTGTTCTTTCTTCCTTTCGCCGCCGACCCTGTGTTCTTGATTAGGTTATATAGTTTTATTGTTTTACTTGACAAGAAACCTATATGATTCCGATTGAGGCATGGGCTAGGGTTTTGCTAGATTAGGGTTTTTTCGGTTTTCTTAGTTTGTCTTCTTTGTTTTCTGGTGGTTCTTCGTGCATGGTTTGATTTTTAGTTGTTTTTCGAGAGAGTTGATGTTTTTTTTTTTTTTTGGGTAAAGGTTTCACCCTGGTAAATTTTATATCACAACAAAACCAACGAAATACAAGTGGTAGACAAAGACACCCACCAATTCATATGCCCGACATGCCTGGAATATGTTCAACCAAAACAAGAAACACTAACACGTGAATTTCAAGCTCTAAATGGGAAAACCCTAAACTCTCTCTCCTTTAGGCAATTTTCTGTTCTTCATCATGAATCCATCAGTTTTTCTTCGTAATCTTATACATAACAGTCTGTGATTAGAGTTTTGTTCTTCAAAACCCTATAACGAACTTGTTAGCATTAGTGATCGATCCAAAACTAGGGTTTTTTCTTGTTTTTCATCAATTGCTGCCTTAGTAATCATTATCGATTCTCTGATTTATTAACCTGGTTCTAATTTAGCTAGATTGATACTCTGGGTTAATCGATTAAGGGTTGAGATCTGATTCTAGGGTTTAAAGGATTAGGGTTTCTGTTTCTCGGCTTTTGGTTTTCTGGTTTTTGTTTGGTTTTCTTTGCATGGTGGTTTGATTTTCTTGCTGATGGAGGGAGTAGTCAATAACAATCAGAATGTTCGTAAAAAACCTGGGGAAAACATGTTTTTTGATCGTGGGAAGCCGACGGGTTCGATCCAGGGTATTGCATCTAGAGTTGTCAACATTGAAGGTACCACTTTATTGCCGCGTAGGGGTGTTGTGTCTGCTGCTCGGTCTGAAGGTAAATTTAATGTTATTGATGAGCTGACTAAAGTTACTGTTAATGTACCTTTGGATAATAATCAGTGGGATCCGAAGGTGGATACTCCTGTGTATGTATCGGATAATAGTCAGAATGATAATTGTGCTGAACCGAACATGGTAGGGGTTAAGGTGGATAATGGCAGTTCTTCGAAACCTAGATCATATGCTGATTCGTTACTTGCAAACAAGTCTTCAAAGCTGAATTTTCGTACTCTTGCTAGCGAAAGAGTGCATGAGGGTTGTGATGTTGTTCTTCCAAGGGAATCTGTGCGGTCAGTTCAAGACAAAATGGCAAACACCCTATATGGTTATTTTCTGGGGGATCGGGTAGCATATCCAGTTGTGGATTACTTTGTGCGTAATAACTGGAAGAAATATGGTGTCTAGAAATCTATGATGAACGCTAACGGGTTTTTCTTCTTCAAGTTCTCGGATGAGACTGGTATGATGAATGCTTTGAAAGATGGCCCATGGATTATCCGTTCGCAACCTCTTTTTCTTAATATTTGGAGCCCGACTTCAAAACTGGAAAAAAAGGAAGTAAAGAAGGTGCAGATTTGGGTGAAAATTCATGATGTCCCGATTGCGGCATATACGAAGGATGGTCTTAGTATGATTGCAACTACGATCGGTGAGCCGAAAGTTATGGATTCGTACACGTCGTCGATGTGTATGGATATGTGGGGCCGTAGTAGTTATGCGAGAGCCTTAATAGAGGTTTCGGCTGATAAGAGTTTAAGAGAGGAGATTACTTTAGCGATTCCTGAACCTGAGGGGGAGGGATTTATTAAGGAGTCTATGTCGGTTGAGTACGAATGGTACCCTTTGAGATGCGCCCATTGTTGTGTTTTTGGGCACTCTGATGAAAGTTGTCCTAACCAGTCTAAACAGCAGGGTAATATCCGTAATGTTACAAGGGCTGGTAAGAAGCCAGTGATTGATGAGGAGGGTTATACGGGTGTTCATGGAAAGAAGGTTACTAGAAAAACTGGTTTCCTGGTCAACAAGCCGAAACCAAAATTCGAATATAGGCCTGTGGCTTCTAAGAAGAATCATGAGCCGGGTATTGGGTCGTCTGAGCCTAATTTTCAATCGGCGAATCCGTTCGATGTTCTTAATGATCCAAGTGTTAATGAGGAACAGGCCGGTAACAAGTCAGGTGAGGTTCCTGTTGATGTGGAGGAGGATGAAGTGGACGATGGTTATAATGAGGGGGACGGGTATGAGCTCGATGATTTTTTGAGGCAAGGAACTATTAAAAATGATAATAAAAAAGGGGCAAGCACTCCTTCTTCTCTAGTTAATAATGGTTAGCATTGCCTCGTGGAATGTTAGGGGTTTGAACCGCCCCATTAAGCAAGCTGAGGTTCGTCAAGCAGTTAAGGATTTTAATTTAAGTTTATGCGCTATTCTCGAGTCCCACATTGATCCGAGTAATATTTCTAAAATATGCAAGTCGGTGTTTCGGTCTTGGCATTGGACTTCTAATGGGGCTCTATGTAATAAAGGTACGAGAATTATCGTTGGTTGGAATCCGTTTATTTTTGATGTTATGGTGCTTTTTCAGTCGGATCAGGTTATGCACTTGCAACTGTTTTTTAAACAAGAGAAAAAATGGTGTTTTGTTCGATTATCTATGCTGCAAACTATTATGTTTCTCGTAGGGAGTTATGGGACCATCTCGCTTTGCATAAAGCTCTTGTTCGTAATGATCCATGGGTAATGCTAGGTGATTTTAATTCAGCTTTGAATCTTGAAGATAAATCTATGGGGTGTTCTTCGATTTCGGCTAGCATGAGAGAGTTTCAAGCTTGTGTCAATGATATTGAGATGCTGGATTTGAACCGTTCGGGTATACACTTCACGTGGAGTCAGAAGCCAAAGAAGGGGATTGGTTTGATGAAAAAAATTGATAGAGTCATGGGGAATTCTCAGTTCATAACCCACTTTCCGAATGCGGTGGCGGTCTTTTGTCCAGCTCGGTTATCGGATCATAGTCCGAGTGTTCTCAAAATTCCGGTAGTTGGGAAAGTTAAACACAAGTCTTTCAAGTTTGCTAACTTTCTTGTTCATAAGCCTGATTTTTTAGTCATTGTGAAGCGAATTTGGGATACGAATATTAGAGGTGTGTATCAGTTCTCTGTCGTAAAAAAACTTCGGATGTTAAGGTCTCCTCTTCGTGTGTTACTTTTTCAGCAAGGTAATCTGCACAAAAAAGTTCAAGACTTACGTGATAAACTTGATAGGATTCAGCGTGATCTTGATAAAGATCCGTCTAGTGTGATTATTCGGGAGGAGGAAACCAATACACGTCGTGACTATCAGGAAGCATTATTGGATGAAGAGAGATTCTTGAAGCAAAAGTCCAAGGTGGATTGGTTGGCGGTTGGGGATATGAATTCGGCCTTCTTCCACTCGTCTCTTAAAAACAAAGTTCACTATAGTCGTATCGATGTTATTCAGGATACTAGTGGGAAGGTGTATGAGGATGATCTGGTTCAGCTAGCGTTTGTTAATCATTATGAGAATTTTTTGGGTTGCCCGGGTGACACTTCGCTCACTCCAGCTCCAGATTTATTTACGAAAAAGTTGGATTTAGACGTAGCGGCTCACATGGTTCGTCCGGTGTCAGCTGATGAGGTTAAAAAGGCGATGTTTTCGACTGGGTCAGACAAAGCTCCGGGTCCTGATGGTTTTACCGCTGGTTTCTTTAAAGGTGCCTGGCATATCGTGGGGAGTGAAGTGTCGGATGCTGTTATTGATTTCTTTGTTACAGGGAAGCTTCTTCGGGAATTGAACCATACGCTTATCGTTCTTCTTCCTAAGTCCTCTTCCCCGTCTGTGGTTACGGACTATCGTCCGATTGCCTGTTGCAATGTTTTGTATAAATGCATTAGCAAGATTGTAGCTGATAGAATTAAAGTGGGTTTGAATGATATCGTTAGTGTAAACCAATCTGCGTTTGTGCCAGGTAGAAAGATTTCTGATAATATTTTGTTAACGCAAGAGTTGATGCACAACTATCATCGTAATATTGGCCCCCCCTAAATGTGCGTTCAAAGTTGATATTCAGAAGGCGTATGACACTGTCGATTGGAAGTTTCTGAAGGGTATTTTGTTTGGCTTCGGTTTTCATCCTAAGATGGTTCATTGGATTATGCTGTGTGTCTCCACTACAACGTATTCGGTGTGTGTTAATGGCGAGGTTCATGGGTTCTTTAAGGGCAACAGGGGTTTAAGACAAGGTGATCCGGTCTCTCCTTGTTTATTTACTCTCATCATGGAAGTTCTTACAGCCATCTTACAATATACGGTTAGGATTGATAATTCTTTTAAATTTCATAATAAGTGTGAACGTCAACAGATTATCAACCTATGTTTCGTGGATGATTTGTTTATTTTCTCAAAGGGTGAGATTGCCTCAGCTAGGTGTATTATGAAGTCTCTTGATTCCTTTACTAAAATGTCGGGTTTGTTGCCTAGTGTTCAGAAAAGTACAGTTTTTTTCTCGAATGTGCCATCTTATGTGAAAACTGCTATTCTGAATATTATGCCTTTTAAGGAGGGTTCGTTGCCTGTGAGATATTTGGGTGTGCCCCTTATTTCTTCGCGGCTGCTTTATAAAGATTGTTATGTGATGGTGGAAAAGCTAGAGAAACGCATATTGCATTGGAGGAATAAGTTACTTTCTTTTGCAGGCAGGCTGCAACTTATTATTTCTGTCTTATCCTCCATGCATATATATTGGTCTTCTGTGTTTATTTTGCCGAATCGGGTGATTCTTAATTTGGAGGCGTTGATGAGGAATTTTTTATGGTCTCATGACAGTGCGTTTCAGAAAGGTCGGGCCAAAGTTTCGTGGAAAGCGGTGTGTGTTCCTAAGCTTGAGGGTGGTTTAGGTATTCGTCGGATTGGTGATGTTAATATGGCTCTTATGACAGCTCATATCTGGAGTATCCTTTCGAGGCGTCAATCCTTGTGGGTTGAGTGGATTCACTCTTACAGGTTGAAAGGCAAAAGTTTTTGGGCTTGCAAAGTTCCTTCTGCTTGTTGCTGGTCTTGGAGAAAGCTTCTTTAGCTTCGGCCGATTATGAGGAAGTTTATTTGGTCCGATATTGGAAATGGTTCGGCTACTTCAGCATGGTTCGATACATGGAGTTATTGCTAATGCGGGGTTTAACATGGACTCTAAGGTGTCTGATATTTATTCTGACAATTCTTGGAGGTGTCCGGTTGCTTGGCGGGATACTTACCCGGTTCTTATTCAGCTTGATCGTGTGTCTTTGAGTCCGTATAAGTCTGATAAACTCTTGTGGCGTCAAGGGGATCACAAACATGTTTTTTCTTCGACTAGAGCTTGGGATTCGGTTCGGCATCATGAAGCGGAGGTTGATTGGTGTCGTATTGTGTGGTTTGGTCAGTGTATTCCGCGACATGTTTTTTTATTGTGGCTTATCATGAGAAGGAAGCTGCTTACTCAAGATAAGATCTTGAGCTGGGATTTCTCACGTAGGAAAAATATGAAGGATGTGTTGTTTGTTATGCTATGCTAACCACGACTCTCATAGTCACCTGTTTTTTGAATGTAAGTTCTCGACGCAAGTGTGGTTTATGGTTAGGCAAAAAGCGGGCATGGATTCGGTGCAACCTAAGTGGGACGATATTATTAAGTGGTTACTTGATCGGTCCAATTCGAAATATGCGACTGTTTACGTTGCTAAACTGTTAGTGGCGGCTAGTGCTTACTTGATTTGGCAGGAGCGTAATGCTAGATTATTCAAGAACAAATTGAGGCATCCGGAAACTATAAGTGAAATTATTATCCAACAAGTGCGGTACAAACTGATGGGAGCGAAGCTGAAAAATTGTGAAAATGTTCGAAGACTTCTAGGGGCCTGGGATATTGATGGTACAGAATTGCATGATGATGGCGGCTGATTATCCTTGATAGCTTTCGTGTTTTGAGTCTAGATTTGTAGTCTAGTGGTCGTCTGTTTGGTGGTTGTTTTTTGGTTATGTTTTTTTTCTGGTTCTTTCTTTCATGGGGCATGTCCTATGATTGAACTAGTGTAGGCTTTCTACACTACTTGTGTTTTTTGGTTGTGAATATATAGAATCACCGGGGTAACCCTTTACCCAAAAAAAAACAAAACAAGAAACACTACCAGAACAACGAACCAAACAAATCACAACCAAAACAGATTAGACACTTGACATAGCTAATCTGAATTGAACCCTAAAGAAAACTCTTTAGCCGATTGCTTCATAGACGACAAGCCCTTTGGGCAGCTTCCAATCTCTAAGAATTTTATCTACTTGTCTCGAGTCCTTGAACTTCAATGTTACCAGCTTCAAACGAACCGATGCATTAATAGCATCAGCAACTTGTCTAGTCGACCGTTGTGTATTCACGAACAACCTGGAGTTTCTCTCTAGCCATACCTGGTAAACGGTTGCAGCTACCAGGATCCTACAAATCACGTGCTTCGCCAATCTTGAACCCGATGTATTAACAAGGTGCTGAAAAATATCCTCCCATTTATTCGATAGATGTTGCATAGCTCCGAGAGGTTTAACCACCATCCAAACTTGTGTCGAAAAAGTAAATTCAAAGAATAAGTGAGGATGAGAATCCATACCATGCTGGCATAGAGGGCAGCACATCAGCCGAAGGATAACGGCTCCACCAACTTCCCATTGTTTCAACCTATCTTGAGTCTTTAGCTTGTTCCCAATCACTAACCACATGAGGAAAGCATGACGCGGGATACACTGAGAGAACCAAACAGCTTTATGCCAATTCACAGTCGGACCACTCGATCGAAGCGTTTCCCAAACATTCTTGGACGAGTAGCTTGTTTCCTTTCCATTATCGTCAATCCATGCAATAGTATCTTTCGTATTTGGCGTTAATTGTGGGGCCTGCACATTACACAGAGCCGGGTATACGTCTTTCCAAGCCTCCGGTCATGCCCATCGACCATCACTAACCACTTCCGCTAGCTTTGAGTTAATGTGAAATCCCGCTTGTTGAATCATTCTCGGCGTAATAGTTTTCCCAATGGGATCCGCATGGGACCATTTGTCGTACCAAGCAGAAGTCGCCATACCATCCCCTATCTTTGACCACATATGTTCACGAATAAGCGGTCTAAGATTTAGGATTTTCCTCCACCCCCATGTATTACCTTGCTTAATAGGAACATCCCAAAAGCATCTCTGTTTCAGCTTGTATGTGTGAATCCATTTGACCCAAAGCGACTCTCTATTAGTTAAGAGGCTCCAAACATGAAATGTCATCAACGCCTTATTAACATCGTCAACACGTTTGATCCCCAAACCTCCTTCATCCCTAGGCTTACATATTGTCTTCCACGCTACTTTGGCTTTGCCTTTCCCTACTGAACCGCTTTTCCATAGAAAATCTCTCATTTTTCTTTCAAGCTCCTTTGAAATACGCTTAGGGGGGATGAAAACGGATGCCCAGTAAACATGCATAGAAGACAGCACCGACCTGATAAGTTGAAGTCTTCCCGCGAACGAAAGAAATTTGTTACCCCAGTACGTGATTCTATTTTCCATTTTTTCAACGAGAATCTGGCAGTCTTTGTACAATAACCAAGACGATATAAGTGGGACGCCAAGATATTTAACAGGTAGACAACCTTCTTTGAACGACACCAGCTCCATAATTCTTTGTTTAACCTGATCATTGACATTAGCAAAGTATACCGTGCTTTTTGAAATACTAGGAACTAAGCCGGACATGTTTTTAAAGCTTTCAAGAGCTTCTAGAACCAGCTTGACCGATTTAACTTCTCCTCTCGCAAACATAAATAGGTCATCAGCAAAACATAAGCTCACAATTCGTTGTTTATCACACTTATTGTGGAACTGGAAGTTCAGCGATGTGGCTACCATGTAATTCAACCGAAGAGTAAGAACTTCCATAACTAGAGTGAACAAATAGGGCGACATCGGATCACCTTGCCGAAGCCCCCTCTCACCTTTGAAGAAACCATGTAAGTTACCATTGATGCTCAAAGAAAACGTTGTGGATGACACGCATTTCATAATCCATTCTATCATTCGATCATGGAACCCAAACCTGGTGATAATACACTTCAGAAAAGTCCAATCAACCGTATCGTAAGCTTTCTGAATAATGATTTTAAAAGCACATCTAGGAGGGCCCGAGTTTCTATGGTAATTATGCATCAGTTCTTGTGTAAGCATAATGTTGTCAGAAATTCTCCTTCCCGGGATAAATGTCGATTGGTTAATGCTAACTAGCTCTTGCAAACCTTGCTTGATTCTATTAGTAATGATCTTACTCAAACACTTGAATATAGAATTGCAACAAGATATTGGTCTATAGTCCGTAACATACTCCGGAGTGGGCTTCTTATGGATTAAAGTAATGATAGTATGGTTTACCTCCTTTAAAAGCTTTCCATTCCTGAAGAATTCCCGAACCGCTTGACACACATCACTTCCTACAATATTCCAAGCTTTTTTAAAGAAGACAGACGAGAAACCATCTGGACCCGGAGCTTTATTATCCCCTATATCAAACATAGCGTTCTTTATCTCTTCATTCGAAACCTCCCTAACCATCAACTGAGCTTTAACAGAATCCAGCTTATTAACAAATAACTCTGGAGAAGGATTCTCCAGAATATTATCTTTTTGGCCAAGAAAGCTTTCATAATGATCCAGGAGAGCTTTTGCTGCATCTATACCTTCATGTTGCGTCCCATTAACATCCTTCACTATCTCAATTCTGCTCCGATGGTTCTTACTTTTGATTGAGTTGTGGAAGAAAGCTGTGTTCGCATCTCCAGACCCGAGCCATTCTACTTTTGCCTTTTGTTTTAGAAAGCACTCTTCATCAAACGACGCCTCCATAAAGTTTTTATATATCACGGCCTCCTTGACCCTTAACCCTTCATTATTCGGTTCACTATCCAGCTGAATCTGAATATCATCCAATTCTTTACGTAAATTATCAACTTTTTTGTGTATGTTGCCTTGGTCTCGAAGCAGCTTCCTTAGGGGCACCTTTAACGATCTCATCTTCGTCACTAATCTGAACATATAACACCCAGCCACCTCCGCATTCCACTTGTTAGACACCACTTCCACAAACTCTTTCTTATTTGCAATGAAGTTAGCAAATTTGAAAGGTTTCGGCTTTTCTTTCGACAAGGATGGGAGTTTTAGAATACACGGCGTATGATCCGAAATCCTGTTTGGATGAAAGTACGCACAAGCCGCTGGGAACATGTCTGTAAAGTGGACATTAGCCATTATCCGATCTATTTTCTTGATAACACCAGTTCCCTTTTTTGGTTTTTGCTTCCAAGTGTAGTGAACGCCTTTACTATTAACATCAAACACCTCCAAGTCATCGACACACTCTCTAAAGTCTCGCATACCCGTATTAACTTTAGACGAATCAAACAAGTTATCTTCTAAGTTCAAAGAGGAGTTAAAGTCACCTAGAAGCACCCAAGGCTTATCGTGCACTAAAGTCGTATGATAACGAAGATTCTCCCATAGATCACGTCTAGTTTTATAATAGTTATCAGCATATATAAACGAGCAGAAGAGAGTTTTTTTATCCCTCTTAAATTGAATTTGGACATGTATAGCCTGACTCGATTGAGCCAAAACCATAACATCCACTTCGTTAGCATTCCACCCTAGAATTATACGAGTTCCCTTTTGACAAATACTACCATTCGATGTCCATTCCCACGATCTCCAAACGTTTTTACAAACACTAGCAAGATTACTAATGTCAACATGAGATTCAATAATAGCACACACCTGAATACCATTTTGATGAATAACTTGTCGAACCTCTTTTTGCTTTAGAGGGCGGTTCAACCCCCTAATATTCCAAGATGCAATGCTAGACATGGGAAACGTTCTCACCGGGAGTGTGTGACACCTGGGTCACTGCGACCATCAAACAAATACCAAGCCAATGAAATATTTTATTTCATACTTGGGATCTGTATAATTATGTGTGTCTTTTGCACATATCAATTCTTGTTCGATTACAAGCTCTAAATCGCTTTCTGAAAGGTTATACGCGCACTGATGCGTAAATATAACCAGTTTAATACAACGAACATTCCGGAATAGTGAAATATGCTTAACATACCTTAAATTACCTTTACATAACTTAGAAATAAGTTTTGAAGGCTTTGGTATGGTAAAATCAAGTTTAATCGTCTATAGGGACTAAACTTGACAAACTGCGAAAGTATGACGATTCGTACTGGAACAGACATTACGGAACATGACCATAAGTTAAACATACCATAAATATCCTTTACATAGCTTAGAAATAGGCTTTGAGGGGTTCGGTGTGCTAAAATAAACTTTTGGGTCATTCAGGGACTAAAAGCGTCAAAAAGTGCATAAGTTTGCACTTTCACGCATAACTTACGTTCTGAATACATCCGGACATCCAAAAATTTATGTAAGCACTAAAATATTTTATTTTAGTGTTTGGCATAAGAAAAATCCATTCATCACGCAATTTGGATCGTTTTTCGCGCTTATGCGCATGTCGTCGTAATTAAGCGAACATCGCGATCGTACGACCAAACGAACCGACATCCGGGATATTTTTGAGCATGTTTCATGTCCACAATGTTTAGGCATCATTTTAGGGCCTTAAAGTTGACTTAACGAGCCTTAAACATGTCGGAAATGGCCTTAATACACAACGGGGACTGAAATGGAAACTTTGGAAAATGTTTGCTGATCAGAAGGACCTAGGCGTGACACCTAGCCCCCTAGGCGTCACGCGAGGCCCCTTCAGAACAGCAAAAGCTGTTTTAACAGCTGTTAACAGCTCTTATGCACTCCAAAGGCCAATGCCACATGTCAATCCCTGACGTTGGGGGCCATTTTGAGTTACCACAAGTTTGCAACAAGTGTAGGGATGTGATCAAAGCTCGGTATTCGAGGAAGGATCCTAACGGTGGTCCAAACACTATAAATACCCATCCATCCCAACTCCAAAAACCCACAAATCTGATCTAAAAGCTCTAAGTTGAAGCCATTACTTCATACCTGAGCTACTTGGATCGAGATTAGCTTGCGGGGACCCTTTGTAAGTGTTCTTTCGTTCTTTCATTCATTTTAGCGTTAAAGTCAAACTTTGTTTGACTTTCTGCATTGACCAGGTTATGGTCAATGCGAAGTTCATTTGAACTTCATAACGTGAGCGTGATCACGATGGTTATAGTCCCTAGTGACTATACCTACTGATTACCACGTTATCTAGACTCAGTGACGAGTCGTAGTTTCGGCCAAAATGCGTGTTATTGCGTATTTTGTAACCAAACTACTTTTAGGTATCAAAACCGTTTGTTTTGATACCAAACCTGTTTTCTAAACTTAGGTAAGCATGTGTCACTTTTAGTTTTGTGCTTGTCTAGGGTCGTAAGGTAAGCGATCTAAACAAACGCTTATACTTTCGAACCCGACCCATTTGGTCGATCATTAGGATCCAACCAAATACATTAGGTGACCATAGTATATAGGGAATAACCTTCCGAGGTTATACCTTATGGTCGCTTCGTTTAAGTTAACTGTGTGATAGGTAGTTTATATGCCTTAGGTAAATTACCAAAATGGCCTTTTTACGCCAAAATTCATATTAAGCATATGCAACATAACTTTTGATATCTAAACTGATTTGGCAACAATATTAGACATGTTAAGGCATATTTTACTTGTCATAGGACTAGTTAGGCAGTCTAAACGCATTTTACGCGAACGACGCGTTAAAGTAGCACAAGCTACCTAAACGGGTCGTAATGGGTCGTAAGCACTTAGGTTAGGTTTCATTTTAGTATGTAGGCTTTGTTAAACCATATTACATGAGTTCCCATACTCATTTGGTTTACGAGCCCTCATTCTATCCAATCCTCCGATATAGGTCCGGTTATTAATGTAGTTACCTATATTAGGTGCCGTTTGATATTCGTGACCTTCTAGCTTTGCTTGGTGGATATCTAAAGTCTATTGAGCAATCTCAAGTGAGTACATAGAACCCCCTCTTTTAAATGTTTTCAAGGTGTTTATGTGAGTACATAGACCCCTCTTTTACTGTTTTCCAAACTGTTTTGGGGTGGAACACATGTGCCTACTTGTTACTTTCATGCTTTCCATGTTTTCACATCATATACTTGCTATATTCATTAGTACATTTATAGTACATGATTTACATTACATTTCATGCTATGTATGGCCATTGTGTGCATACTTAGTACATTGTTTTACATTACATTTCATGCTATGTATGCCCATTGTGTGCATACTTAGTACATTGTTTTACATTACATTTCATGCTATGTATGCCCATTGTGTGCATACTTAGTACATTGTTTTACATTACATTTCATGCTATGTATGCCCATTGTGTGCATACTTAGTACATTGTTTTACATTACATTTCATGCTATGTATGCCCATTGTGTGCATACTTAGTACATTGTTTTACATTACATTTCATGCTATGTATGCCCATTGTGTGCATACTTAGTACATTGTTTTACATTACATTTCATGCTATGTATGCCCATTGTGTGCATACTTAGTACATCGTTTTACATTACATTTCATGCTATGTATGCCCATTGTGTGCAAACTTAGTACATTGTTTTACATTACAATTTGTTGCATATGCTCATCCACCATATGAACACATTATATTACATTTTGAACCGTTGTAACCATTTGACTATGTGAACCGTCGTAACCATTTGATTATATGAACCGTTTGTAACTGTTGAACCATGTGAACCATTTGTATTTGTTGACATGATTTACATTTGACAATAGACTTTGGACTATACATAAACATTTCTACAATTGTTAAACATTACATCTTGATGGTTTGGTTTGAGTAAGTGATTTAAGTAACGAGGCGTGTGTAATATGATACAAGCATGGTGGATACGCCGCTGGTACTTCCTATATATAAGTGTTTGTATGGTATTACATATCGTAGCGTTATTTGAATCATTTCAATTTGAGACATATAACATTTTATACAAAGAACATACTTTTCACAAGACATTGATTTACAAACAACTTATCTTATACAAACTCATTTTACATGGTTATTCATTTAACCATACATTATTCTCTTATTTATACATATCCTCTGAACTTATTGTTTTTCAAACAATTTACAAAACAAATCAATTTACAAGGTTCATGACTAAACATTATTAAACATTTTCTTAAACTTACAAGTCATGAATCCTATTTTCACAAAACCTATGTATCTCACAGGCATTTTTATGCTGACGTACCTATTTTCACATGTGTTTTCAGGAGTTGATGCATAGGACTTATCGAGGCATACTTAGGCGGACCTGTGCCTTAGTGACAATAAAAGATGCAAGACTAGTTATTTATGTTATTTTCTTTGATTGTCAAGACATTGTAACTCTTTTAATCAATAAAACAATATTTCAATTTCCATGTGTTATGAAACAATGATTCTGTTACAACACTCCCCGACGTTTCCGCCACGTTTTGTTGTTTTACGTGGTCGGGTGTGACAGAAAAGTTGGTATCAGAGCTCATGGTTATAGGGAATTAGGTTATTAGTAATGCTTTGACCTAGTCTATAACCTTCCTAGGACCCTAACGCGAGTTTACTTGCGTTTAGTCATAAAACAATACCGTCACCTATCCTTAGGCGACGACCACAACAAGAACATAAATTTCAAAACCGCTTTGAAAACTAATCATCTGTTCTAGGATGATTGATTACTAGGTTTTGAACCCTCTATTGTAAGGTTTTGAACCCCTTTGAGTTTTCAAACTCTCGTCAAAGTTTTTGGTCCTAAATAGTGTGAACACGTGCAAACTGGAAGAGTGAATGCCTGTACCCTGAGTTTTCTGTCTAAGGCTAGAGTGTTCGTACAAATCACATAATCGGACCAGTCACTCTTACCTGGGAACTCTTGGGGTGAGTATCCACTTATAGGCGAGCATGTCTTCGCGATACATTATGAGGATCTAATTGCTTTGATTCAGCCTTTGTGTGTCGTTTGTTTGCTTCGTGGTTCAAACAAATGACCATCACCCATGATTTTGGTCAGTAATTGTAACATCTTATTCTTACCCAATACCATTTCATTTGTTTTCTCTCTTGTTTCCCCTTTTAGAATGCCTCTACGACGCGAAAATCCGGTATCTATTGAAGAGCTGGCAGCTGTCATTACACAGCAAATAACTGCTGCAATCCCGATCATCGTTGCCCAATGTAACCAAGCCCTCAACAACAATAATGCCCCTTGCAACTTCAAGACGTTCAACTCGGCTAAGCCATCAAAGTTTTCTGGGTCTCAAGGAGCGACTGCACTTCTGCAATGGTTCGAGAGTCTAGAGAGCACCGTCAGACATGTCCAATGTCCAAATGAGCGAAAGGTAGAATTCGCATCTAGTGTCTTTGAGAAACGAGCTTTGACATGGTGGAATGGTGTGATGAGAGATAGGGGTGCCGATGTAGCACTGGCTCAAACGTGGCAAGAGCTTCGAGCTCTGATGATGAAGGAATTATGTCCTCGTCACGAGATCAGGGCCTTGGAAAGGGAGTTCGACGATCTTAAACAAGATAGCGGTGAGCATCGAGCCTACACTGATCGATATGAGGAGTTGAGCCTGTTGTGTCCTACCATGGTTACGCCTTTTGATAAGGCGATCGAAAAATACATTGATGGTCTCCCTGACTCAGTACAAGACATTATAACTGGTAGTAAACCCACTACAGTTAGACAGGCCATTGAGCTATCTGCAACCTTGACTGAATCTCAAATCAGGAAAGGTAAACTTTTTCGAAAAAGTGACAAGAAACCAATCGAGGAATCAAAGACCATGGATGAACAGACTGGATCCACTAAGAAGTCAAAGAAGCGAAAGGCTTCTCAGAACTTCGCTATGGTTACTCACAATGATCAAGCCGTCCCCAACCAACCAGCTCAACCCCCTGCTAGGAAGCCATACAATGGAACTGCACCCTTGTGCAACCAATGTAGCCTCCATCATCATGCCAATGTAAAGTGCCGCACATGCCAAACTTGTGGACTTATAGGCCATACAGCAAGAGTCTGCCCAGCTGCAGCTGCACCAAACCAAGCTGGCAACAATCCCGCTCAAGGTCGTTTTCTACCAGGATCTTGTTTCAACTGTGGCGAGATGGGTCATTTCCGAAGAAATTGCCCAAAGCTTGCTAATGCAAATCCAGCACAGGGATGAGCATCTGACCGACCAGAAGACAACATCGTTTAGAAATAATCACGTCTTATGTATTATTTTCTTTTGTTGTCAAGGTCCATGAAACAGTTGTTATCATTGTTCATAAATAAATCTTTTATTTACATTGCAATGTATTTATGTGGTTGTATGTATAAAGAACATATCCCCTACAATACCGACAAGCAAGGAATCATATTCCTTGAAAAACAAACTACCCCCAAAATTTATTTTTCCATCTTATGATCTCTTGCGTTTTCCACGAAATTCCTAAGTACCCGTTTATTCTAAGGAAACGAAGTACAAGGCGCAAGTTACAACACGAGACGAATACCCAAAGTACCACTATAAATCCTTAATAAGGGTACCTAAGGATATTTCCGTAAATCCTAAAATTGTTGTGTTCCTTAATTCGAATATTACGTTTCTTTGAAAACAAAATCGAATTTTTGGGAGATCATCCTATCTTTTCAGATAGATCCCAGAGGACATTGAAGTCCAGCGACTGGTTTCCTGGTATACCTTGAATATCCATATTCAGTCACTAACAAGTTAATAACAAATTAATAACCGAGTTAAACAACTATGTGTTTATGTGCTTATGTGTTCCCTTTTATGTTTTTGGTGTAATCCAAGTTTTTGTTATCCAAATCCTCGTAGAATCTTCCATATCATGCGTATAAGGGATTCATAGTAGGATACCCAAAGGTACTATCTAAAATCCTTAATGGACTTCTACGTTGTAGTTAAGTCCCTTGGATTATAAAGTACTACTCCATAATTAGACCCCTTGAGTGGTCTAGTTAGACAGATTGATCCAAAAATCTTGTTAGGAACATCATGTGATGATATAGCTGAAAGGACTCCTTTTTTTGGGTAAAGGGTTACCCCGGTGAATTTTATAACATCAAAAGATAAAAACAAGTGAGGAAAAAGTAGACCTCAGTTCTCTAGTTTGACATGCCAAACCAGAGTTGAACACAAAGAAAACACGCAAAAGCAAAAGCATACTAGCTGAAAGGACTCCTTGGTGGCCTAATTAAAAAAAAGATCATCTGTCGATCAAATTAAAAGGACCCTATGGTAGTCTAGTCACCCTCATCACAGGTTTGATTTTCTTCCCCTAACCATTTCAAGACAAACTGTGCGGACTGTGCAAGGAATTACGTAATTATGGATGCATACATAATTATGGAATTTAGTGCACAGAAACCACAGCAAGTTTTGTCATGTGCCTAGAAGTTAACTCTATTCATTTCCGTTTCTGAGGAAGCACCTGTTGAAAATGACTCCGTTTGTTCATTTTCGTTTATGAAGATTGTCCGTTGAGGAAATGAATATCCGTTTGGTTATCCTTTTCATTTCCATTTCTGAGGAAGCACCCGTTGAGAATGACTCCGTTTGTTCATTTTCGTTTCTGAAGATTGTCCGTTGAGGAAATGAATATCCGTTTGGTTATCCTTTTCATTTCCATTTCTGAGGAAGCACCCGTTGAGAATGACTCCGTTTGTTCATTTTCGTTTCTGAAGATTGTCCGTTGAGGAAATAAATATCCGTTCGATTATCCTTTTCATTTCCATTTCTGAGGAAGCACCCGTTGAAAATGACTCCGTTTGTTCATTTTCGTTTCTGAAGATTGTCCGTTGAGGAAATGAATATCCGTTTGATTATCCTTTTCATTTCCGTTTCTGAGGAAGCAACCGTTGAAAATGACTCCGTCTGTTCATTTTCTTTTCTACAGATTGGCCGTTGAGGAAATGAATCCCCGTTTGTTTATTCCTTCATTTCCGCTTCTGAAGAATACTTGTTGAGAAAAATGACTCCGTTTATTCATTTTCGTTTCTGAAGAATGTCCGTTAAGGAGATGACAGGATTATGCCTTGCTTATCTTTGATGGTTATAAACACAAAGTCATAGACAGAGCCCTACGAATAAATTTCGGGACGAAATTTCCTAAAGTAGGGGAGACTGTGACACCTGGGTCACTGCGACCATCAAACAAATACCAAGCCAATGAAATATTGTATTTCATACTTGGGATCTGTATAATTATGTGTGTCTTTTGCACATATCAATTCTTGTTCGATTACAAGCTCTAAATCGCTTTCTAGAAGGTTATACGCGCACTGATGCGTAAATATAACCAGTTTAATACAACGAACACTTCGGAATAGTGAAATAGGCTTAACATACCTTAAATAACCTTTACATAACTTAGAAATAAGTTTTGAAGGCTTTGGTATGGTAAAATCAAATTTAATCGTCTACAGGGACTAAACTTGACAAACTGCGAAAGTATGACGATTCGTACAGGAACAGACATTCCGGAACATGACCATAAGTTAAACATACCATAAATATCCTTTACATAGCTTAGAAATAGGCTTTGAGGGGTTCGGTGTGCTAAAATAAACTTTTGGGTCATTCAGGGACTAAAAGCGTCAAAAAGTGCATAAGTTTGCACTTTCACGCATAACTTACGTTCTGAATACATCCGGACATCCAAAAATTTATGTAAGCACTAAAATATTTTATTTTAGTGTTTGGCATAAGAAAAATCCATTCATCACGCAATTTGGATCGTTTTTCGCGCTTATGCGCATGTCGTCGTATTTAAGGGAACATCGCGATCGTACGACCAAACGAACCGAAATCCGGGATATTTTTTAGCATGTTTCATGTCCACAATGTTTAGGCATCATTTTAGGGCCTTAAAGTTGACTTAACGAGCCTTAAACATGTCGGAAATGGCCTTAATACACAACGGGGACTGAAATGGAAACTTTAGAAAATGTTTGCTGATCAGAAGGACCTAGGCGTGACACCTAGCCCCCTAGGCGTCACGCGAGGCCCCTTCAGAACAGCAAAAGCTGTTTTAACAGCTGTTAACAGCTCTTATGCACTCCAAAGGCCAATGCCACATGTCAATCCCTGACGTTGGGGGCCATTTTGAGTTACCACAAGTTTGCAACAAGTGTAGGGATGTGATCAAAGCTCGGTATTCGAGGAAGGATCCTAACGGTGGTCCAAACACTATAAATACCCATCCATCCCAACTCCAAAAACCCACAAATCTGATCTAAAAGCTCTAAGTTGAAGCCATTACTTCATACCTGAGCTACTTGGATCGAGATTAGCTTGCGGGAACCCTTTGTAAGTGTTCTTTCGTTCTTTCATTCGTTTTAGCGTTAAAGTCAAACTTTGTTTGACTCTCTGCATTGACCAGGTTATGGTCAATGCGAAGTTCATTTGAACTTCATAACGTGAGCGTGATCACGATGGTTATAGTCCCTAGTGACTATACCTACTGATTACCACGTTATCTAGACTCAGTGACGAGTCGTAGTTTCGGCCAAAATGCGTGTTATTGCGTATTTTGTAACCAAACTACTTTTAGGTATCAAAACCATTTTTTTTGATACCAAACCTGTTTTCTAAACTTAGTTAAGCATGTTTTAACATGCTTAGCTCGTCACTTTTAGTTTTGTGCTTGTCTAGGGTCGTAAGGTAAGCGATCTAAACAAACGCTTATACTTTCGAACCCGACCCATTTGGTCGATCATTAGGATCCGACCAAATACATTAGGTGACCATAGTATATAGGGAATAACCTTCCGAGGTTATACCTTATGGTCGCTTCGTTTAAGTAGTTGTATGATAGGTAGTTTATATGCCTTAGGTAAATTACCAAAATGGCCTTTTTACGCCAAAATTCATATTAAGCATATGCAACATAACTTTTGATATCTAAACTGATTTGGCAACAATATTAGACATGTTAAGGCATATTTTACTTGTCATAGGACTAGTTAGGCAGTCTAAATGCATTTTACGCGAATGACGCGTTAAAGTAGCACAAGCTACCTAAACGGGTCGTAATGGGTCGTAAGCACTTAGGTTAGGTTTCATTTTAGTATGTAGGCTTTGTTAAACCATATTACATGAGTTCCCATACTCATTTGGTTTACGAGCCCTCATTCTATCCAATCCTCCGATATAGGTCCGATTATTAATGTAGTTACCTATATTAGGTGCCGTTTGATATTCGTGACCTTCTAGCTTTGCTTGGTGGATATCTAAAGTCTATTGAGCAATCTCAAGTGAGTACATAGAACCCCCTCTTTTAAATGTTTTCAAGGTGTTTATGTGAGTACATAGACCCCTCTTTTACTGTTTTCCAAACTGTTTTGGGGTGGAACACATGTGCCTACTTGTTACTTTCATGCTTTCCATGTTTTCACATCATATACTTGCTATGTTCATTAGTACATTTATAGTACATGATTTACATTACATTTCATGCTATGTATGGCCATTGTGTGCATACTTAGTACATTGTTTTACATTACATTTCATGCTATGTATGCCCATTGTGTGCATACTTAGTACATTGTTTTACATTACATTTCATGCTATGTATGCCCATTGTGTGCATACTTAGTACATTGTTTTACATTACATTTCATGCTATGTATGCCCATTGTGTGCATACTTAGTACATTGTTTTACATTACATTTCATGCTATGTATGCCCATTGTGTGCATACTTAGTACATCGTTTTACATTACATTTCATGCTATGTATGCCCATTGTGTGCATACTTAGTACATCGTTTTACATTACATTTCATGCTATGTATGCCCATTGTGTGCATACTTAGTACATTGTTTTACATTACAATTTGTTGCATATGCTCATCCAGCATATGAACACATTATATTACATTTTGAACCGTTGTAACCATTTGACTATGTGAACCGTCGTAACCATTTGATTATATGAACCGTTTGTAACTGTTGAACCGTGTGAACCATTTGTATCTGTTGACATGATTTACATTTGACAATAGACTTTGGACTATACATAAACATTTCTACAATTGTTAAACATTACATCTTGATGGTTTGGTTTGAGTAAGTGATTTAAGTAACGAGGCGTGTGTAATATGATACAAGCATGGTGGATACGCCGCTGGTACTTCCTATATATAAGTGTTTGTATGGTATTACATATCGTAGCGTTATTTGAATCATTTCAATTTGAGACATATAACATTTTATACAAATAACATACTTTTCACAAGACATTGATTTACAAACAACTTATCTTATACAAACTCATTTTACATGGTTATTCATTTAACCATACATTATTCTCTTATTTATACATATCCTCTGAACTTATTGTTTTTCAAACAATTGACAAAACAAATCAAATTACAAGGTTCATGACTAAACATTATTAAACATTTTCTTAAACTTACAAGTCATGAATCCTATTTTCACAAAACCTATGTATCTCACATGCATTTTTATGCTGACGTACCTATTTTCACATGTGTTTTCAGGAGTTGATGCATAGGACTTATCGAGGCATACTTAGGCGGACCTGTGCCTTAGTGACAATAAAAGATGCAAGACTAGTTATTTATGTTATTTTCTTTTATTGTCAAGACATTGTAACTCTTTTAATCAATAAAACAATATTTCAATTTCCATGTGTTATGAAACAATGATTCTGTTACAACACTCCCTGACGTTTCCGCCACGTTTTGTTGTTTTACGTGGTCGGGGTATGACAGAGTGCTTGCCCCCTCAGTTTGTTTCGGCTCTCCCACTATGGAGTGCATTGTTTCATTGTAAACCTCTTGCACTTCCTCATCATCAGAGTAATCATCTACGATAATATTTTGGTCCTTCTTTTCGTCCTTCCCTTCCATATCCCTTTGGCTAAGCCCATGTTTTTCATTCGTATAGTCCAAAACTTCACTTAAGAGATCAAACTTGTTACTAGTTTTCACATTATTTGTATTCACCACTGGAACTGGGTTGGTCACCTTTTCTAATTCATCTATGATATTAACGACACGACGAACCTGCTTCGAATTTTTTGGGACCGGTCTGTATTCAAACCTCATACCTTGCTTCTTTGTAGAGAATCCCTGTTTCGCCTGATGTTTCTTTTTCACCACTTCATAACCATCTTCCAGTTTATTGCCATCTTCCTTAACTTGCTTAGTTACTTGTCTCGGACATTTAGCATCCGTGTGTCCAAACACCTTGCATTCCTTACATCGAGGGGGCTGCCATTCATACTCAATCTTGACCAAATTCTTAGCAAAACCTTCTTCATCCTCCAATGGAATAGCAACAACATTCTCCTTCGGTTCTTCTTCAGCATTTACTTCAATTAAAGCTCTTGCATAGCTGTTTCTACCCCATGATTCAGCATACATAGTTGCTGTATACGAATCCAGCATCCTAGGGATGCCCACGTTAGTAGCTATCATACTCAAGCCATCTTCTGAAAACGCTGCTATTGGAACATCATGTAGTTTGATCCAGATCGGAACCGATTTTATATCTTCTTTTACCAGCTTGGTTGAAGGTTTCCATATATTCAGAATAATCGGAAGATTGCGGATCAACCATGGTCCATTTTCCATCACTTTTTCCATACCCTCTTTTGAATTGAACTTAAAAAAGAAGAAGCCGTGTGCATTCATCATCGTCTTAGCAATACCATACTTTGCCCATGTATTCTTAACATAATTTTGAACAATAGGAAATGGTAATCTCTTCCCTAGAAAATATCCATATATCGTATTCGTAAATCTGTTCTGGATTTTTTTGACCGATGCAGCCGGGATAACCACATCAGCTCCTTCAACTTTAGCATCAGACTTCAAACTCCGAAAATTGACTTTTTTATTACTCGTACCCGTTTCAGCAACACTGGCATAAGATTTTTTCAGAACATTATTACTTGTTTCAGGATCCCCCATATCATCCGATATATCGACAGCTTCATTCCGACTGTTATTAGCAGTCATGTTAGTGTTCGAACCTCCTCCATGTTGTTGCTGCATGTTATCCATCCTAATAACTCCACGTACAGGAAGGAGGACACTACCATCAGCTCTTTTCAGCGGCACATCAATATTTTTTATCTTCAAAACAAGACTTGGAACACAATTGCTTCTCTCCATGCAAACTAAATTCAGGGAAACACAAAAGATCCAGCCGACTCCACGTTCACATGCAAAACCCTAATCCTAAAACCCTAGAATCAGTCGTCAACCCTTAATTGATTAATCCAGCGAATCAATCTAGCTAAATTAATCTCAGTTAACTGCAATCAATATCAACCAGATTAATAAATCAGGGTATCAAACAGATAGCTAAGGCGGCGACTATAGAAAAGAAAACGAAAAACAAGAAAAAACCCTAGTTTCAGATCGATCTATGTTGCTAACGAGTTCGTTATAGAGGTTTAGTAGATTAATCCTCTAATCACAGACTGCTATACACCAAGATTTCAAAGAATAATCAAGGGTTTCATGAAGAACAAAGGAATCGCCTCAGGATAGAGAGAAAGGGTTTCACTTTTTTCCCGACTTCTGTAGGTTTCCCGGTAATCCAGTTGATGTTTTCTAGTATGGATGAACGTAAGAAGTCAGAGGGGAAAGTGCAGGATGGTCGTTTTAAATCTGCAAACTCTTTCCAGGGTATTGCAAATAGAGTCGTTGATATTGAGGGTAAAACGCTTATGCCGTGGCGAGGTGTTATTCAGACAACTCAACCGGATCCTAAAAAGATTAATATCATCGATGAGCTATTGAAAGTAACTGTTCCAGCTACTGCTGATATGGGACAGGAGATCGTTCAGGAGACTGTCCAAGGAATTCAGAGTGGTCGAGTGGAATCCGGTAAGTCTCCGTTATCTTATGCTGAGTCCGTGGGGGTTTCTAACACTAAGAAGGTCAATTTTCGAGCTCTTGTAAGTCCAGCAGGCCATGAAGGTTGTGATGTGGTTTTGCCGAAAGAATCTGTTAGAATTGTTAAAGATAAACTTGCCAATACCTTATATGGATACTTTCTAGGTGATCGTGTTGCATACCCGGTAGTAGAATACTTTGTGAGGAATAATTGGAAGAGATTTGGCCTTCAAAAATCGATGATGAACGCGAATGGTTTCTTCTTTTTTAAGTTTGCTGATGAAACTGGTATGATGAATGTTATGAAGGAGGGTCCTTGGATCATTCGCTCGCAACCGTTGTTTCTTAATGTATGGTCCCCATCTACGAAATTGGAAAAAAAGGAAGTTAAAAATGTGCAACTTTGGGTCAAAATACATGAAGTACCAATTGCAGCTTATACGGAGGATGGTTTAAGCATGATTGCTACGGCTATTGGAACTCCTTTGGTTTTGGACACGTACACTACCTCAATGTGCTTGGATTCTTAGGGAAGGAGTAGCTTTGCTAGAACTTTAGTGGAGATTTCGGCTGATCATGAATTCAAAGAGGAAATTGTAATAGCAGTTCCAGAGTTGGAGGGGGAAGGGTTTGTAAAGGAAAAAGTGTATGTTGAATATGAATGGAGTCCTCATAGATGTGCTTTTTGCAAAGTTTTTGGTCATGATGATAACACTTGTTCGAGACAAGTCAGGCAGGTCACAAAAGGTTCGGCTAAAGTCCAAAAAACTCAACATGGTTCTAAGAACCAAGGGCCTTCGAAACAACCGGTGATAGACAAAGATGGGTTTATGGATGTTGATACTCGGAAAGCGGCCAGGAGAACGGGATTTCCAGTCAATAAACAGAAACAAAAGTTCGAATACCGTCCTGTTGTCTCCAAAACTAGTGGAGGGGTTATTAAATCAGCTCCTTCTACTAGTTTTGTTTCGTCTAATCCTTTCGACGTTTTAAATGATACCAAAATAGATAACCTAGCTGATGGGAATGGAGCAGGAGATGATCCATATGGTTCGGATGATGATGAGGTCCAAGAAATATATAATGAGATGGATGAATTTATTGTTAGTGATTCTAAGAAACCTGAAACTAAACAAGGGGCAAGCACTCCTTCTTTGAATGTTAACAATGGTTAGTCTTGCATCTTGGAATATTAGGGGTTGAACCGCCATCTGAAACAAACGGAGGTTCGTCAGGCAGTTAAAGATTATAATTTGAGCTTATGTGCAATCTTGGAATCGCATGTTGATGTTAGTAGACTTGGTCATGTTTGTAAGTCTGTTTTTCATTCATGGGAGTGGACATCTAATGGGGCTCGGTGTAACAAAGGCACGAGGATTATTATTGGTTGGAATCCAGCTGTTTTTTGATGTTATGGTGTTGTCTCAGACTGATCAGGTTATTCATTTACAACTTTTTTTCAAGCTGGATAAGAAAATGGTCTTTTGCTCGGTTGTGTATGCGGCCAATTATTATGTGACTCGTAGGGATTTATGGCATCATCTATCTTTGCATAAAGTCTTTGTTGGCAATAATCCTTGGTTTGTTATGGGGGATTTCAACTCTGCTCTAAACTTAGAAGATAAATCGATGGGGACTTCGTCGGTGTCTATTAGTATGAAAGAGTTTCAAGAGTGTGTGGATAATATTGAGATGTTTGATATTAATCGTTCAGGTCTTCATTTTACATGGAACCAAAAGCCCAAGAAAGGGATTGGGTTGCTGAAGAAGATTGATAGAGTGCTTAGGAACACCCAGTTCGTGAGCCAGTTTCCGAGTGCAGTCGCTCTTTTCCACCCGTATCGGCTATCGGATCATTGCCCTTGTGTGTTAAAGCTTCCTGATACTGGTATTCTGAAGCCTCGGTCCTTTAAATTTGCTAATTTTTTGGTGTACAAACCAGAATTTCTAGATATTGTGAAGCGGGGTTGGGAGACTAGAGTTCATGGAGTGCACCAGTTTTATGTTGTTAAACGTCTTCGTCTTCTTAAAAACCCTCTTCGTGCGCTGTTGTTTAAGCAGGGTAATTTGCATAAAAAAGTGGAAAGTCTACATGAGAAGCTAGACTTTTTGCAGAAAGTCCTTGATCAGGAGCCGAATAATGAGGACATCCGGGTTCAAGAAGCTACCCTAAGTGGTGAATACCAAGAAGCTTTGTTGGATGAGGAGAGGTTTCTGAAACAAAAATCCAAAGTGGATTGGTTGAGGGCTGGGGATATGAATACGGCTTTCTTTCACTCTTCGGTAAAAAACAGAAATCATTATAGCCGCATTGATGTCATTCGAGATTCGGGAGGTTTCCTCTTCGAGGATGACAAAGTCCATCAAGCCTTTGTTGATCATTATGAGAAGTTTTTGGGTTGCCGGGGTGATACGTCGCTTAATCTGACTCTGGGGAGTTATTCACTAAAGTTTTGGATCCGCATGTCGCTACCCATATTATCAGACAAGTGACTGAAGATGAAGTTAAGAAGGCTGTGTTCTCTATTGGCATTGATAAAGCGCCTGGTCCTGATGGTTTTACGGCTGCTTTTTTCAAGAGTGCTTGGCCTATTATCGGTAATGATGTTTTTTTTGGGTAAAGGGTTACCCCGGTGATTCTATTATAAACAACCGCCAAAAAAGAACAAGTAGTGAGGATGAGTTCCCCACTAGTTCATATACAGGACAGGCCCCATATATGTAAGCAAAATGTCAAATAACCAAAAAACCACATCAACCTAGCCTACTACAATCATGAAAATGACTAACTAGTAGACAAGACAAAACTAATAAACAAAATCTTCATCCGCCATCATCAAAAATGAAGTTACCCCCCAGAAGCAACCCCCTAGCCCGATCCAAAAAAACTCTATCCATTGGAGAACCTTGTATGAGAGGTGCACTTGTACATGACATTACAACAAGCTATCGGCCTGTAATCCGTAACAACCGATGGGGATGGGACCTTTGGCACAAGCACAATAAGGGTGTGGTTTAACTCACGAAGCAGATTCCCCGTATCAAAAAAATCAATGATAGCCTTCGAAACATCATTACCGATGGCGGTAATGATGTTTCGAAGGCTATCATTGATTTTTTTGATACGGGGAATCTGCTTCGTGAGTTAAACCACACCCTTATTGTGCTTGTGCCAAAGGTCCCATCCCCATCGGTTGTTACGGATTACAGGCCGATAGCTTGTTGTAATGTCATGTACAAGTGCATTAGCAAGATCGTTGCGGATAGAGTAAAGGTGGTGTTAAATAATATTGTTAGTATCAACCAATCAGCATTTGTTCCAGGTAGGAAGATTTCTGACAATATATTGTTAACTCAAGAATTGATGCACAATTATCATAGGAATGTTGGCCCCCATCGATGTGCTTTTAAAGTTGATATCCAAAAGGCCTATGATACGGTTGATTGGCAGTTCCTTAAAAATATTTTGCTTGGGTTTGGATTCAGTGTTACGATGGTGAACTGGGTCATGGTGTGTGTCTCTACTACATCGTATTCAGTTTGTGTCAACGGAAATGTGCATGGGTACTTCAAAGGTAATCGTGGGCTTCGTCAGGGAGACCCTCTTTCACCGTATTTGTTTACTCTTGTGATGGAGGTTCTTACGGCCATATTGCATCATTCGTTAAGGATTGATTCTTCCTTTAAGTTTCATAACAAATGAATGAAGCAGCAAATTATCAACCTTTGTTTTGCAGACGATCTGTTTCTTTTTGCTAGAGGGGAAATTGCTTCGGCTAGGTATATTATGACCTCTCTTTCTAAATTTACTATGATGTCGGGTCTGGTGCCTAGTAATCAGAAAAGCACAGTCTTCTTTTGCAATGTTCCAAGTTATATTAAAAGTGCTATTCTGAACATTATGCCGTTTAAGGAGGGTTCTTTGCCTGTGCGCTATCTTGGTGTTCCTCTAATCTTGTCGGGTCTGTTATATAAAGATTGTAGTGTTCTAATGGAAAAGCTAGACAAACGAATCTTGCACTGGAGGAATAAGTTACTCTCGTTCGCTGGTAGATTGCAACTTATTGTCTCTGTCTTATCCTCTATGCATATTTTCTGGTCTTCTGTTTTTATTCTCCCGACTTGAGTTATTCATGAGTTGGAAGCTAAGATGCGAAACTTTTTGTGGTCTCAAGATACGGTGTTTCAAAAAGGTAGAGCTAAGGTCTCTTGGAAAGCAGTTTGTCTCCCTAAATACGAAGGCGGTTTGGGTATTCGGCGGATAGGGGATGTAAACAAAGCTCTCATGACAAATCACATTTGGAGTATTCTTACTAGGAGGAATTCATTGTGGGTGGATTGGGTTCATTCCTATAGGTTAAAAGGTAAAAACTTTTGGATTTCTAAAGTTCCCTCAAGCTGTGGCTACTCGTGGAGAAAGCTTCTTTAGCTTCGGCCGCAATTGAGAGGTTATTTTTGGTTTGAAATCGGTAATGGGACAAGGGCCTCAGCTTGGTACGATACATGGTGTGATCTGGGGCCGCTTGGGGAGTTTATTTCGCCTAGATCTATTTCTAATGCAGGTTTCCGTTTAGAGGCTTCAGTTTCTGATATTCAGTCCAATGGTGAGTGGAAGTGGCCGGTCGCTTGGAGGGACTTATTCCCAGTTCTGATTCAGCTTGATCAAGTCCAAGTTATCCCGAATAAACCTGATAGAGTAATGTGGCGTGACGGGCAGCATAGGACCGATTTCTCATCTTCGGGTGTGTGGAATTCGGTTCGATACAAAGAAACAGATGTAGACTGGAGCACTATTGTGTGGTTTACCCAATGTATCCCGCGGCATGCATTTTTGATGTGGTTGATCATGAGACGTAAGTTGCTCACGCAAGATAAAATTCTAAAGTGGGACTTCTCTCGAAGAAAGAATATGAACATGATGTGTTGTTTGTTATGCTATGCTAATCGTGAGACAGAAGGTGGGTATGGATATAGTCACTTGTTCTTTGAATGTGAATTCTCTTCGCAAGTTTGGCATATCGTGAGACAGAAGGTGGGTATGGATATGGTTCAAGCTAAGTGGGTGGATATTGTTAATTGGTTACTTGCTCGGTCCAAGTCTAAGTTAGCTGCTGATTATGTTGCTAGACTATTAGTTGCGGCTAGTGCTTATGTTGTTTGGCAGGAACGCAATACTAGGCTATTCAAGAATCAGATGAGACCTCCAGAGATTGTTAGTGAGCAAATCATAAAATTGGTTCGGTACAAGTTGATGGGAGCGAGACTGAAGAATACTGGAAATGTTCGAAGACTTCTAAGGGAGTGGGAGATCCATGGCAATGAAATTATTGATGATGGTGGCTGATTAGTTTTTTCTCTTGTTTTTGTTTTTTCTAGAGGATAGTCTAGTTGGTTTTTTTGTTGTTTTGGTTTCTGCTTTTGGTTCTCAGGTTTACTTTCATGGGGCATGTCCCATGATTGAACTAGTGTAGGTTCTCTACACTACTTGTTTCTTTTGGTTGTGAATACATAGAATCACCGGGGTAACCCTTTACCCAAAAAAAACCTAAATTTTGACATCTAAACTGATTAGGAAACATTATTAGACATATTGAGGCATTTTTACTTATCATAGGACTAGTTAGGCGGTCCGAACGCGTTTTACGCGAGCGACGCGTTAAAGTAGCATAAGCTACCTAAACGGGTCGTAATGGGTCGTAAGCACTTAGGATAGGTTCCGTTTTAGAATATAGGCTTTGTTAAACCATATTACATGAGTTCTTACACTCATTTGGTTTATGAAACCTCATTCTATCTGATCCTCCGATTTAGGTCCGTTTATTAACATAGTTACCTATATTAGGTGCCGTTTGATTCCGTGATCTTTCTATCATTGCTTGGTGGTTATCTAAAGACTGTTGAGCAATCTCAAGTGAGTACATAGACCCCTCTTTTACTGTTTTTCAAACATTTTGGGGTGAAACACATGTGCCTACTTGTTACTTTCATGCTTTCCATGTTTTCATATCATATGCTTGTTATGTTCATTAGTACATGATTTCATTATGTTTTTGCTATGTATGTCCATTTAGTGCATACTTAGTACATCGTTTTACAATACATTTTATGCTATCTATGTCCATTTAGTGCATACTTAGTACATCGTTTTACAATACATTTTATGCTATGTATGTCCATTTAGTGCATACTTAGTACATTGTTTTACATCACATGCTATGTATGTCCATTTGTTGCATACTTAGTACATTTGTTTTACATCACATGCTTACATTTTGGTATGATATTTGGTTTGTTTAAATGGGACAAAAATACATTCATTAACATTAGCTACGCCGTTCGTTAGTAGGTAGTGGTACCATAGGAATTGACAACTCCCGTTCCTGAAATCCTAGGTTTGTTTGGATGGATGGAATGACCGAATTCGATACACATAACTCAGATAAACCTTTAATTTGTTTAAGGGTTTATCGCCACAGTCTCAAGGCTTGAATGTATGCATTTTTACAATACCGCATAGATGTTCGTATCAGTAGAGCATGCATTTAATTTACAAAACATAACTTTGATTTAAAACTATGTTTTACTACAATACCTTGTTTTGTGCATTTTTACCTATGGTTTAGTTGATATATTTCACTTGCCATACATGACATTTGTTTACACATTACATGATTTACATTTGACATAAACATTTTGACATTGGTTTACACATTTCATGATTTACATTTTGACAATAGATATGGTCTACACAATAACATTTGACAATTGGTTTAAACATGAACAATTTACATTGGTGGTTTGTTTGGGTAAAGTGATTTGAGTAACGAGGCGTGTGTAATATGATTAAAGCATGGTGGATACGCCGCTGGTACTTCCTATATATAAGTGCTTTTATGATATTACACATCGTAGCGTTATTCTAAATCATTTCAATTTAGACATATTACATCTTACATAAATATCATATTTTGATGAGTGTTATTTTAAACCCTTTCTCTCTCTCCTTGGGCGATTTTGTTCTTCATGAAACCCTAGATTTTTCTTTGTGAACTTTTGTATAACAGTCTGTGATTAGAGCTTTGATCTTTCAAAACTCTATAACGAACTCGTTAGCATAGTGATCAATCTGAAATTAGGGTTTTTGTTCTTTTCTTTCTTCTATCGCCGCCTTAGTCGTTTGATTCGATATTCTGACATATTAGATTGGTTGTTATTGATTGCGGTTAACTGAGATTAATTTAGCTAGATTAATACACCGATTTAATCAGTTAAGGATAGAGAGTTGGCGCTAAGGTATAAGGATTAGGGTTTTTGAGTTCCGTTTTGCTTGTCGTGTTTCGTTGCTGGATCTTGTTCTTAGGGTTGCATGGTTTGGTTCTGATCGTGAATTAAGGGAGAGTGGATTACTGTGGAATGAACGAGCGTAAAAAACAAGGGAGTAATATCCCGAACAGCCAAGCAAAGCCACTATATTTTGATAGGGGTAAGCCGCCTTCGGGTAGGAATCATGCAGATAGGGTTGGGGATACTGAAGGGAAAACTGTGTTTCCACGGCGTGGGATTGTGATCAATGAACAGAAGGAACCTAAGCTTATCAATGTTATCGATGAACTGACTAAGGCGACTGTGCCTGTTGATCTGAGTGAAAATCATTCAAATCCAGACGGAGGACCCGATATAAAGGATCAGGAATCTGTAGTAGGGGTGGATACTAATGTATTGGTGCAGGAGCAAACCCAGGGATTTCGTGATGATGTAGCCAAACCGATGTCATATGCTGAGAAGCTAGTCAATATCAAGCCAACTCAAAAGGTAAATTTTAGATTTATGGAAAACTCAAAGGCTGTGGAGGATGATGATGTTGATGTCACTATCCCGATTGCTTCGGTAAAACAGGTGCAAGATAGGTTTTCTAATGTGTTATTTGGGTATTTTCTGGGGAAAAGATTAGCGTTTCCAGTTGTTGAGTATTTTGTTAGCCATAGGTGGGAAAAATATGGATTGCAAAAATGTATGATGAATGGGAAAGGCTTTTTCTTTTTTAAGTTTAAGTCAAAAGATGGGATGGAACAAGTGTTGCAAGATAGAGCATTTGGGATCGTTCTAAAAACTAGGGTTTTTTCTTCATGTGGCGATTTCTGGTTTTCTTCATGATTTCTTTGGTTTTTTCTTGGTGATCATATGCATAACAGTCTGTGATTAGGATTTTGTTTTCAAAATTCTATAACGAACTTGTTAGCATTTGGGATCGTTCTAAAAACTAGGGTTTTTTCTTGTTTTCATAAATCGCTGCCTTAGTAATTTTTTCGATACTCTGATTTATTAACTTGGATGTTATTGATTGCGGTTAGCTGAGACTAATTTAGCTAGATTGATACACTAGGTTAATCGATCAAGAGTTGAGATCAGATTCTAGGGTTTCAAGGATTAGGGTTTTGCTGTTTTCTGTTCTTTTGGTTTATCTGGTTCGTGGGTTTCTGTCTTGCATGATAAGTTGCTGATTTGTCGATTGAGAGAGGTGTTATTTCTAGTATGGATGATCGTAAGAAATCGGAGGGGGATGTGCACGATGGTAGGTATAAACCGCCGTTTACTTCTTCACTACGTCAGGGTTTAGCTTCTCGTGTGGTTGACATTGAAGGTAAAACTTTAATGCCACGTAGGGGTACCATTGCTTCTACTACACATGAGCAGCCTAAGTTTAATGTGATAGATGAGCTGTCTAAGATTACTGTTCCTGTAACTGAGGATGATGTGCAACCTGATTGTAAGTTCGCGGATCAGCCATCCATGGCTGGTTTGTTTATGCATGAGGAGAAGGGTAACAGACCAGTATCTTATGCGGAGTCCGTGAAGAATGCTGCTGGTAAAAAGTTAAATTTCAGGTCTCTTGCTACTGCTGATCGCCGTGATGACTGTGATGTGGTATTGCCGAAGGAATCTATTAGAGTGGTAAAAGATAAGCTAGCAAACACGATTTATGGATACTTTCTGGGAGATCGGATTGCATACCCGGTAGTGGAATATTATGTCAAAAATAATTGGAAAAAGTATGGGCTGGAGAAAATTATGATGAACGCGAATGGATTCTTTTTCTTCAAGTTTGCGGATAATACGGGTATGATGGCAGCTCTAAATGGAGGTCCTTGGATAATAAGATCTCAACCTTTATTTTTAAGTGAGTGGACGCCAAGTACTAAACTTATTAAAAAGGAGGTCAAGAATATGCAGATCTGGGTGAAAATTCATGAGGTTCCTCTAGCGGCTTATACGGAGGATGGTCTTAGTTTGATTGCTACAGCGATTGGGGAACCAAAGCTTCTTGATTCTTATACCACAGCGATGTGTCTGGATTCCTGGGGACGAAGCAGTTATGCTAGGGCGTTGATTGAAGTGTCGGCTGATAAGAAACTTAAAGAGGAAATAACCATGGCTGTCTCGGAGCTGGAAGGGGATGGATATGTTAAAGAAACCATGTATGTTGAGTATGAATGGAACCCGCAGAGGTGCTCTCATTGCTGTGTTTTTGCTCATACAGATGACATTTGTCCTAAACAACCGTGGAAGATGGGTAAGCAATTCAATGGAGAGAAGTCTTCTAAGGCTTTTGTGCAAGATCGGAGACATGAAAAGAAACCGGTGGTTGATGATGAAGGGTATATGGGTGTGCATGCAAAGAAAGTGGCACGGAAGGTAGGATTTCCTGTTAACAATCAGAAGCAAAAGTTTGAATATAGGCCCATTGTTTCAAAGCCGAAGGGTCCAGATTCAGGTCAGATTCACTCGGTTAAAGTTTCGAACCCTTATGATGCTTTAAATTTTGCTGATAATATGGAGACGGGTCAAAGTAGTAAAGATGGAGGGGGTGATCAAAAACATTCGGATGAGGAAGAGGTAGTAGAGGTGTTTAATGAAACGAATGAGTTTATGAAAGAAGGTACTATTAATCCAAAAGATAATAAAGGGGCAAGCACTCCTATTTTGGGGGTTACAAATGATTAGTCTTGCTTTCTGGAATATTAGGGGGTTGAACCGCCCTCTGAAACAAAAAGAGGTTCGTTCCGTTGTGAAAGATAGAAAGTTAAGTCTTTGTGCTATTCTTGAGTCTCACGTTGATGTTGATAACCTTAGTAAGGTGTGTAAGTCGGTTTTTCGTCGCTGGGATTGGACCTCGAATGGGGGTATGTGTGATAGGGGTGCTCGTATAATTATAGGTTGGGATCCAGATATTTTTGATGTCATGGTGCTATCTCAAACTGACCAAGTTATGCATGTACAACTTATTGTTAAAGAGGATAAGAAGTTGCTTTATTGCTCGGTAGTGTATGCGGCAAACTACTATGTTACTCGTCGTGATCTTTGGTCTCATCTTTCTTATCATAAGCGGCTAGTTGGTGATAAACCGTGGCTTGTTATGGGTGATTTTAATTCTGCCCTTCGTCTAGAGGATAAGTCTATGGGTGTGTCATCCATCACTACGGGTATGCGGGATTTTCAGGATTGTGTGGCGAATATTGAGGTGATGGATATCAACCAGTCAGGTCTCCATTTTACATGGAACCAGAAGCCAAAAAAGGGTGTGGGTTTATTAAAGAAAATTGATCGTATTATGGGCAATACCTCGTTTCTAGCTGAATTTCCTAACTCAGTTGCTGTGTTTCATCCGTATGGATTGTCGGACCACTCCCCATGTGTCCTAACTATGAATCGAGCCAAGTCTAATAAGCGAAGCCGTTTAAGTTTGCAAATTTTTTGATTCATAAACCGGAGTTCCTTAAAATTGTGAAGGATGCATGGGAGTATAATGTTAGTGGAGTTCATCAATTTCGGGTAGTTAAAAAACTTACGAATCTAAAAACCCCTTTACGTGCCTTACTTTTCAAACAGGGTAATCTCCACAAGAAAGTGGCTGATCTCCGTGATAGTTTAAATGATATTAAGTCTCAAATTGATAAGGATCCTATGAATGCAGATCTTAGGGCTCTTGAAACGAAATTAAATTCTGAATTTCAGGTCGCTTCCCTTGATGAAGAAAGGTTTTTAAAGCAAAAAGCTAAAATGGAGTGGTTAAGAGCTGGAGACGCTAATACAGCATTTTTTCATGCCACGGTTAAAAGCCGAAACCATAGATGTCGAATTCAAGTTGTCCGAGACATGAATGGGGTGGATTATGAAGGAGATGCGGTTCAAGAGGTTTTTGTTAAACATTATGAGATGTTTTTGGGATGCCAAGATAATTTATCTTTGTATCCTACTCCTGATCTTTTTACTAAGCATGTGAACCCTGTTGATGCTTCTCATATGATACAGCCGATTACGGTCGAGGAGGTAAAGAATGCCATGTTCTCTATAGGTAACGATAAGGCCCCGGGTCCTGATGGTTATTCTGCTGCATTTTTTAAAGCTGCCTGGCCGATTGTAGGAGGTGATGTTTCTTTGGCTGTTATTGATTTTTTCAATACAGGTAGATTGCTTGGTCAGATTAATCATACTCTGTGACAACCCGCACTAAACCAGGTATCCGTACAACTTAATTAATGATTAATTACTACTTGATTACTGTGCTTGATTGAAACTAGCTGATAAACTGCTACCTGCATACTGATACATGCACTTACTTGCATCATACTTTATTTGCTGTCACTACATTATTTACATACGGCACCTTAGTGACAAACATGATGCACAAAAAGCACAGTAGCACTAAACGGATACACGGCAAACATGCTGATATGACCAGCATCAGGCAGACACTGCCTCTAAGGCCTGTTAAGAGCCTCATATATTTTGACTACACTGGTAGTGAGTGTAGGGATATAAGGGTTATGGTACCGCGTCTCTAGGGATAAGATACACTGATTCGGATGTGCCAAAAACGTACTTTAAGTACCAAACACAGCACTTTAAAAATTAAACCAGCTTCTAGCTGACTAGTAAAGTGCCAGAAAATAAGAAAATAACACTAGACACTTTCTAAAGTGTTGGAAACTAATTGTGTCACTAAAAATATATAATAACGACACTTTAAAGCCTTTCTAACGCTTTAACGGATTACTATCCAACCGAACAACCGGACTTTACCCGGAACATGAAAATATTAATATTTTCACTACTTATATTTTTCTGAGCTAGTTAGGGTCCCTGATTACCCTAACACCCGCCATAACGTGTGACATACAACTAACTAAGTTAAATACTTAGTTAACCTAATTAACTAAACTTAACCCCCTAACTAACTAGTTTCAATCGAACCAACCCCCACCCCATGCCAAAACCGGCCCCAAACATGGGGAACCACCATGGTACAAGTATGATTATTATATTGGATTTGGTCTAATATCTTTGTGACATAATACCCTTTGGGTAATAACATCTAAATGGTTTATAAATACTAGAGATTAACACCACTAATCACCACTACATATCACCACAAAAACTACTCTCTTTCTCCTCTCTTGGTTCTCGGCCGAACTCCCTCACACCCACCATCATACTTTCAAGCTTTGATCTTTACATTCCAACAACATACACATATCAAGGGTCGCGTATTAGGAGCTTTGGTGCACTCGGAACGCGAAGGACCACTCCCGTTAGCTTTTATCCACCACTTTTTCGCCAAAGATCTTCCCTAGCCTTGAGCTAGAGGTATATCATTTAAAACTTGTTTTTACGCTCATCTAAAGTGGTTAAAAGATATTATGTCGGTTGAATCTCGTTAAAATGAAAGATGATGCATTAAAGTCTAGTAAAATCACAAAAGTGGTGGATAATAACATATAACTTGTGTAAAAGTCGTAGGACTTGAAATATGTGATTATTGAGACCCGATCTATGATGTGGTAGCTCGGATCTCCGTTTAACCCGACTTTGTAAGATCATGTGTCTTTACATAAGCTCGTTTTTGACTAAATACAAGGGTTAAAGGCGAAACTCTACCACACAAGAACATGAACTTGTATAGAAATATTTTACTTGTGTAAAAGTAATTTAACCGGCAAAATGGTGTTTAAAACTAGCGGATCTACGTATCCGCAAGTGGTATTTTTGAAAGACCACACTTTAAAGAAATCATGTATTTTAAAGGAAGGATCTTACACTAATAAATATGGTTTTATAAACCACAAGTGTGTAGACACTTGTGAAATGGAAAGATCCGACAAATAACTATTTTTGGGAAAAGTGACTAGAAGTTGTAAAGACGGGTTTCTCTGAACACGAGGTTTTTACAAGATTAAAGCTACTTTATATAAAGATCTACATATATAAAGGTGTTTACACTATAAATTCGGAAAAACTACAAGTTCATGCGATTATGCAAATTTACATACTTGTCGACTAGTTTGTTGTGTCGGAAATTGTTTGATTAAATAAAGAAGATTGTTGAATTGATTTGTTAAAAGAAAATGATACGCTTGAAAGCGTGGCCACCTCCAGTTACAGAGGAAACTCTGGCGAAATTTTCTAAAAACCTAACACTTAGACTTTTTTACACAATAAGTGTTAGAACTATTTTTGGACATACTTTCGAAACATAAATTTCGCCAGCACTATATTTTACTAAACATTCGGAGGTGGGATTTTCACAAAGATTAACGTGATAAATATATTTGTCACAACACTGTTTATGATTATTTTGTGAAATACATAAATATTATTTTAGAGTGAAAATAATATTTACAAGCGTTAATGATCCCAAAACTTTACGAACGCTTCCACAAACATATAAGTTACACCGGTAATTACATTACCACAAGATTGATAAAACGTAACTTACGCACATGTATTGTATCCCCCATCCTTGGGAAGAAGAATAACTACCAAGTGTATAAGGAACATAAACACGAAATAGTTGTCTAACTATTTCCCAAAGACATAAACTGTAAAGCTAAGGCACGGCCGTCCGTCTAATAGAATTAGCACTTGTAGGTCGTTGCACAGCTTACTGTATTGGAGACACTTGGTAGAGACGCGCATTCACTGTGAGTTCATGTCCCCCTTTTCTCTAACTGTTTTCAGTTTACTTAACTGCGGGGGTGAAATACATGTTACTATGATTTACGAGTACTTTACAACGGTATGTTTAACGTAAGGAGGTGTTATACGATCATGTGAGTGGATAGGAACAACATGGGGCCATTAGTCCTCATGGAGGGACCGAGGGACAGGAGCGGTAGATCTATCTGGGTGTAGCGAGCCCAGCCCCCGGCCAAACTAGAAACGGACCGTGGGGTGACTTTGTCCACATACTTTGCCGTGGCGAAATCTGCTAGGTTTGAGTCTCCCTATTTGCACTTCACATATGTCAGTGGCCTTGCAAACCATTGGTGATCACAAGTCCTCTTACAACTGCTACATACCACAACTATTTTTATACTCACAAGTGTTTTACATACTCACTTACACATGAACTCGCTCAACATTATTGTTGATTTTTCAACTCACATGTATTTCAGGAAATTAACGAGATCTGGCACGGTATGGAACGTTTTCCGCTGCACTAGTTTCCAAGGTCATCCGGGGTTTAGGGGATGTGTCTCTTTCCTGGACAAGACACAGTCCTTAAACCATGTTTATGTTATGTTTCAGTTTGTAATGGTTGTTGAACAAGATTATGGTAGTCAGGGTATGTTAAAACAATGGTATTGCGTTTGATTTTCAAAACTTAATGGATGATCTTGCATGTTTTTAACTCATATAGCTTTGGTATGATTAAGCTATGGTATTAAGAAGTCACACCAAAAGTTAACCACGCTTCCGCAAAGCCAGGGTGTGACAGTTTGGTATCAGAGCTCTGATCATAGCGAACTAGGATTCTTTCTCGAGTCTAGACTATGATCACTAGGGCTCTCACGAAAACATTTTTCTGCATACCACTTAAGTCCAGATCCACACTTTTTACAAACAAATGTTGAGCACATTTTATTAATTATAAGTTCAGCTTGGAGGGCTGAGGATCGATCTGGAGGATCGAGGTGATTACGGTAGTTGAGCACGTTGGTTTGTTATAGGATCGATCTGGAGGATCGAGGCTTGGTCTAGGTGACCAAGATAGTGGGCTAGCAAGGCTAGGAAGAAAAGGTTCAGCCTGGAGGGCTAAGGATCGATCTGGAGGATCGAGGTTTGGTTTAAGTAAAGGATAGAGCAGTCTTGTAGACTGGATGAAATTGGCTAGTAAGACTAGGAGAAGTATGTGATACCTTACTTGGTGACTATGTGATTAACTGATTATATGATTGATTATTATACGTATATGTGTTACAAACGTTATGCTTTCATCAAGTACTAGAAAGATGGGCACTGCAAACCCCATGACCATAGTATCAGACGACATAGTTCAACGAGGCACGAGGTGTACATTTCTGATACTACCGGCACAGACAACGACGACTTTCAGCCCTTTGTGCACTGCCTGAAGTCGTAGCAGAGCCTACTGATGGCCATCTTGTTGGGATTTTACCACTGGCGGTGATCCCTGCTCCTGTGCCCCTTGCCGCTTATCCTGTTGATGATACGCCCTCCCAACGAGGCCTCTGAAGACGATAACGATCTACTGGAGGAGGACCCATTCGAGGGCAGGGCCTTATTACTGCTGGTAATAGACTACTACATGCGGACGCTCCTATAGGGGAAACTTATGACCATTCCCCTATCCCAGACTCATTTGAGTTTCTGACACCCGCATCTTCGCACATACAGGGAATGCAGCACTACTTACACGACGCCGACCCTGATACGGCATCACTAGCTGCACCGGATCCCGCACACAGTTTTAAGTTTGATCGTGATTATGAGGACAATTCTGTTTTTCCGCCTGGTGTTGATCCAGACCATGACATTGAGTTCATGCACTTAGACAAGCCCTTGGGGGATCCTGTAACCCCTGTGGTTGTTGATCCAGCTGATTTTGAGATGGAGTTTTTGATTCGGAGCTAGCCGTGGCCCCTGAGCCAGGCGTTGCTCCTGACCCCGCATTGGAGTATGACCCTGTTCATGCCAATGCACCGGCTGTTGCTCCTTGATAGACCATCTGCTTGGATAAGAGAAAATTTGGGGTAACTGTGCAAGACAATTTATTATTACGGGGGCCCACGTAATAACGATTTGTAGTGCACAGGAATCCTGGTGGACTCTGCGGGTCAAGCTAGTGATAACCAATGCAGCAAGAAATAACCTAAACACGAATGACCAAGGCGATGTAGCCTCGAGTTCATTCTATTACAAGCAACAAGCCAAATTGGCCAGCCTATGTGAAGGCTCGGGAATTTACTTCCCAACTCATACAGTGAGTATATTTACGTGTAAAATTGGGCGATTTCATGATGGCTTATGGTGCTATGTATCTCATAAGACAATTGACACGTTGTCTAGCCCGTATGATTCCGACAAGACGGAATGTCACCCGGACGTGACACGAGCACCGGTACGTTACTGAGGACAGAAGACGAGCTGCAAGAACGCATCTCACAGATAAATGCACGACATGAAGCCCTCCACTCTAAGTACAACGATGGCATTACTGGGGATAACCCCCTCAACCGGCTGCACCTATAAACAGTGCCTGAACTGCAAGCCTTTAAACTTTGACGGAACAGGAGGCACCGATGCATTTGTTCGTTGGTCCGAAGAGACCAACTCCATTCTAAGAACGAGTAACTGTTCGCCCCAACAGAGTGTTACCTACATCTCAGGGATATTTCTAGATGGCACACTCTCTTGATGGAACCTCCAGATTCAGACCCTTGGCACAGACGCTGCTTATACACTGAGCTGGGACGAGCTCAAGGAAACGATTGAGAAGAAATGTTGTTTTAGGACAGAAATTCAGAAACTTGACGTAGAGTCCTGAAATTTGAGAAAGGACGAACCAGAGACTCCTGAACATGACCAGCGATCGCACGACTTGTCTAGGGTCGTCCCCTACTAAGTCATTGATGTAGTATGATATAGCGGTGTACTTGTAAGCTTTACATTATGGTCTCGAATTGTGGCGATACAATCGCAGTATTCTCATCACATGCGATGTTCAATCAATTGTTTATGTCCTATAACATAAGAGGTTATGTGATTGACTTGTTGATAACATGAGATGTTATGTGTTGGTATTATTGAATGCATACACTTACTATGGCCTAACCAACTTAAACCATCTTTTAGAAGATGCCGCCAAGACGCGAACCAAACATGCCGACAAATGAGGCAGAACTACAGCAGATTATCGCTGCTGCCATAGCACAGTACGCAGCATCTCAGCCAGGAGCAAGCGGAAGTGTTAACCAAGGCAATAACAATCCACCTCACGGTAATACCACGCCATTCGAACCTACCATGTCCTAGCTGGACATCTTTAGCAATGATGCTAATGCCAAACACATGTTTTAACATACGTGCAGGATGCACCTACAAACAATTCTTAGACTGCAAACCAGTTAACTTCGACGGCACAGGAGGTGCAGTTGCCTTTACCCGCTGGGCTGAGAAAACCGATTCTGTGTTACGCATGAGCAAGTGTGCCGAGGATCAGCAAGTCACGTACATTTCAGGGCTATTTTTAGACGGAGCCCTATCATGGTGGAACCTACAAGTGCAAACACTAGGCGAAGCTGCCGCCTACGCCCTGACTTGGGCCGAATTGAAAGAACTGATGCGCAAGAAGTACTGTTCACGCGCAGAAATTCAAAGGTTGGAGACTGAATTTTGGCACTTAAAGATGGATGGACCTAAGATTGCGGAATACGTCCAGAGGTTTCACGACCTATCTCAAGTGGTTCCTTACATGGTTACGCCAGAATACAAGCGAATCGAGCGCTTCATTTGGGGTTTGGCTCCCCAAATAATAAGCATGGTAACCTCCTCCAAACCAGCAACTATCACTGAAGCCATCGATTTAAGCGTGGCTCTCACCGAGGAGGCGATTCGTCTAAACAAGTTTGATGAAGTCAAGGCAAGGAAAACAGAGACTCACGTTGAGTCCTCAGGGGATAACAAAAGGAAGTTTTCAAACTTCAAACAAGGCGTCAGTACGGCAGTAAAGAAAGGAAAATCAGCTGGCGGTACCAAGAGAGGAAAAGGGTACCAGGGCACCCAGCCCAGATGCAACAACTGCCAACGCCACCACACTGGCCCTTGTAACATAAGAGTTTGTGAATCTTGTGGAAAACCGGGCCACACAAGGGAATCATGTTGGGCTAGCGCAGGCCGCGGAGGCCAGGGAGGATATGGAAATAGGAATGATAACCGTGGTGGAAATGGAAACCGCCTACCAGGAAATTTTGGAGGAAACAGAAACCGAGGCAACAATGAAAATCAGGCTGGCAATGCCAACCAGAACAACACCCCAGCTGGAAATAGGGATGGAAACGGGCAGAGACTCGGATGTTATAACTGCGGGGAAATCGGGCATTTTAAGAAGAATTGCCCAACACTGAATCAAGCCCGTGGTAGAGTGTTCCAGCTCGAAGCTAGAGAAGCACGCCAAGATCCAAATGTTGTTACGGGTACGTTCCCTATCAATCAACGCTATGCATCCGTTTTATTTGATACTGGTGCCGATTATAGCTTCGTATCATTAGAATTTAAGAATATGCTTGGGTTAGCTGCTAATAAGTTAGACATTCCCTACTCAATCGAATTAGCTAATGGGAAGTTAGTTGGAGCCGACGAAGTAATCAGAGGTTGTGTGATAGAATTGGGAGAACGCGAGTTTACTCTGGACCTACTACCAGTCCAATTGGGAAGTTTCGACGTGGTAGTAGGAATGGATTGGTTATCCGGAAACAAGGCTGAGATAGTATGTCACGAGAAAGTTGTTCGCATCCCAACCGATGATGGTGAGACGATTGTGGTTCACGGAGAGAAGCGTGACACACCGCTAAGATTTATCAGCTGCTTGAAAGCAAGGAAGTGTTTACAGAAAGGATGTGTTGCTTTTCTAGCACACATCATGGACAAGAAGGCCGCCGAGCCAAGGATCGAAGACATCCCTGTCGTAAGGGAATATCCAGAAGTCTTCCCAGAAGACTTACCCGGACTGCCACCTCAGAGGCAAGTGGAATTCCACATTGACTTAGTTCCAGGCGCCGCGCCTGTGGCTAAGGCACCTTACAGACTTGCGCCGTCTGAGATGCAGGAATTGTCGACACAACTTCAAGAGTTGTTAGACAAGGGTTTTATCCGACCAAGCTTCTCGCCTTGGGGAGCTCCGGTCTTGTTTGTCAAGAAGAAAGACGGAAGTTTCCGCATGTGTATTGACTACAGAGAATTGAACAAGCTGACGATTAAGAACAGGTATCCTCTGCCAAGAATCGACGATCTATTCGATCAACTTCAAGGTTCAAGCTGTTACTCTAAGATCGATCTTCGATCTGGATACCATCAACTAAGGATACAGGAGGAAAGTATCCCGAAAACAGCCTTCCGAACTCGTTATGGACACTACGAGTTCCTCGTGATGCCATTTGGTTTGACAAACGCACCTGCGGTATTCATGGATCTAATGAATAGGGTTTGCAAGCCATACTTAGACAAGTTCGTGATTGTATTCATCGACGACATCCTGATTTACTCAAAGACGAAGGCTGAACACGAACAACATCTTAGAACCATACTGGAGCTGCTAAAGAAGGAACAGCTATACGCCAAATTCTCCAAGTGCGAGTTTTGGCTACGCGAAGTCCAGTTTCTTGGACATGTGGTTAATGGGGATGGAATTCATGTTGATCCCACAAAGATCGAGGCGATCAAGGATTGGGGAACGCCTACAACGCCAACCGAGATTCGGCAATTCTTGGGTTTGGCTGGTTACTACCGAAGGTTCATCGAGGATTTCTCGAAAATCGCTCAACCTTTGACGCTCCTGACACAGAAGGATAAGACGTTTGATTGGGGAATCAAACAGGATGAAGCATTTCAAATATTGAAGGATAAGCTTTGTAACGCGCCAATCTTAGCTCTACCAGAAGGTACCGACGATTTTATGGTATACTGCGACGCATCGCGTCAGGGATTGGGTTGTGTGTTGATGCAACGCCAAAAGGTCATTGCTTACGCATCACGCCAACTAAAAGTGCATGAAAAGAATTATACCACACACGATTTAGAGCTTGGCGCAGTGGTTTTCGCCTTGAAGATCTGGAGACACTACCTGTACGGTACGAAATGCACAATCTTCACAGATCACAAAAGCTTACAACATATATTCAACCAGAAGGAGTTGAATATGAGGCAAAGACGATGGGTTGAATTATTGAACGACTACGACTGCGAGATAAAGTATCACCCAGGGAAGGCGAATGTGGTCGCCGATGCCCTAAGTCGTAAAGAAAGAATCAAGCCCATAAGGGTTAGGGCTTTGGAAATGATCATACGAACCGATCTCCCCTTGCGCATTCGCGCTGCACAAAAGGAAGCTCTCAAGGAGGGAAACCTTGAGGAAGAATATCTCCGTGGAATGGAGAAGCTTTTGGTACCAAACGAGGAAGGGACGTTATGTTTTGAGAAAAGAATTTGGGTTCCTCTGTTTGGTGGATTAAGGGAAGTTATTTTCGACGAAGCGCACAAGTCACGGTACTCTATCCACCCTGGATCGGATAAGATGTACCAGGATCTCAAAGATTACTATTGGTGGCCTAGGATGAAAGGCGACGTTGCTGTTTACGTGAGCAAATGTTTAACGTGCGCTAAGGTCAAGGCGGAATACCAGAAGCCCTCGGGACTTCTGCAACAACCTGAGATTCCCAAGTGGAAATGGGAACAAATCTCAATGGATTTTGTTACAAAACTGCCAAGAACGCCAAGAGGCCATGATATGATTTGGGTAATTGTTGACCGCCTAACAAAGTCCGCACACTTTCTGCCAATCAAGGAGAAAGACAGTACTAGTAAACTTGCGGAAATTTACTTGAGGGAGATCGTAGCACGTCATGGAGTACCTCTCTCGATCATCTCTGACAGAGACGGAAGGTTTGTGTCAAGAATATGGCAATCCTTCCAAGAATCTTTTGGCTCACAATTGAATCTGAGCACTGCGTTCCATCCGCAAACTGACGGCCAGAGCGAGCGAACGATACAAACTTTGGAAGACATGCTGAGGGCATGTGTTATGGATTTAGGCGGTAGCTGGGATAAACACTTACCTTTGGTCGAATTTTCATACAACAACAGCTACCACACCAGTATTGGTGTCGCGCCATTTGAGGCCCTATACGGACGCAAGTGCCGATCACCACTATGTTGGTCTGACGCAGGTGATAGGCAGCTTGCTGGTCCCGAGATCGTCCAAGAGACGACAGACAAGATCGCGCAAATTCTTAAACGCATCGAAGCCGCTCGCCACAGACAAAAGGCCTACGCGGATCCAAACCGGAAGCATGTGGACTTCCAAGTCGGAGAAATGGTGTTGTTAAAGGTTTCACCCTGGAAAGGGGTAGCACGCTTTGGAAAGCGTGGGAAGTTAAATCCGCGCTACATTGGTCCTTTCAGAATTCTGGAAAGAATTGGGACAGTAGCATACAAGTTGGACCTACCTGCTGAACTGAATGGTGTTCACGATACATTTCATGTATCCAATTTAAAGAAAAGTCCAACTCAAATTGACGTTGCCATTCCTATCGACGAGATTCATATTGACGACACGCTCCACCTTGTTGAAGAACCCGTTGAGGTCACGGATTGGAAAGTTAACAAGACCCGCCGGAGCAGTGTCAAGCTCGTCAAGGTTCGTTGGAATGCCAGACATGGTCCTGAATTTACCTGGGAACGTGAGGACCGGATGAAAGAGAAATACCCCCACTTATTTCCTAAGAACTCTGCATCTACAAGCAGGACTTAAATTTCGGGACGAAATTTATTTAACGGGGGGAGAATGTGACAACCCGCACTAAACCAGGTATCCGTACAACTTAATTAATGATTAATTACTACTTGATTACTGTGCTTGATTGAAACTAGCTGATAAACTGCTACCTGCATACTGATACATGCACTTACTTGCATCATACTTTATTTGCTGTCACTACATTATTTACATACGGCACCTTAGTGACAAACATGATGCACAAAAAGCACAGTAGCACTAAACGGATACACGGCAAACATGCTGATATGACCAGCATCAGGCAGACACTGCCTCTAAGGCCTGTTAAGAGCCTCATATATTTTGACTACACTGGTAGTGAGTGTAGGGATATAAGGGTTATGGTACCGCGTCTCTAGGGATAAGATACACTGATTCGGATGTGCCAAAAACGTACTTTAAGTACCAAACACAGCACTTTAAAAATTAAACCAGCTTCTAGCTGACTAGTAAAGTGCCAGAAAATAAGAAAATAACACTAGACACTTTCTAAAGTGTTGGAAACTAATTGTGTCACTAAAAATATATAATAACGACACTTTAAAGCCTTTCTAACGCTTTAACGGATTACTATCCAACCGAACAACCGGACTTTACCCGGAACATGAAAATATTAATATTTTCACTACTTATATTTTTCTGAGCTAGTTAGGGTCCCTGATTACCCTAACACCCGCCATAACGTGTGACATACAACTAACTAAGTTAAATACTTAGTTAACCTAATTAACTAAACTTAACCCCCTAACTAACTAGTTTCAATCGAACCAACCCCCACCCCATGCCAAAACCGGCCCCAAACATGGGGAACCACCATGGTACAAGTATGATTATTATATTGGATTTGGTCTAATATCTTTGTGACATAATACCCTTTGGGTAATAACATCTAAATGGTTTATAAATACTAGAGATTAACACCACTAATCACCACTACATATCACCACAAAAACTACTCTCTTTCTCCTCTCTTGGTTCTCGGCCGAACTCCCTCACACCCACCATCATACTTTCAAGCTTTGATCTTTACATTCCAACAACATACACATATCAAGGGTCGCGTATTAGGAGCTTTGGTGCACTCGGAACGCGAAGGACCACTCCCGTTAGCTTTTATCCACCACTTTTTCGCCAAAGATCTTCCCTAGCCTTGAGCTAGAGGTATATCATTTAAAACTTGTTTTTACGCTCATCTAAAGTGGTTAAAAGATATTATGTCGGTTGAATCTCGTTAAAATGAAAGATGATGCATTAAAGTCTAGTAAAATCACAAAAGTGGTGGATAATAACATATAACTTGTGTAAAAGTCGTAGGACTTGAAATATGTGATTATTGAGACCCGATCTATGATGTGGTAGCTCGGATCTCCGTTTAACCCGACTTTGTAAGATCATGTGTCTTTACATAAGCTCGTTTTTGACTAAATACAAGGGTTAAAGGCGAAACTCTACCACACAAGAACATGAACTTGTATAGAAATATTTTACTTGTGTAAAAGTAATTTAACCGGCAAAATGGTGTTTAAAACTAGCGGATCTACGTATCCGCAAGTGGTATTTTTGAAAGACCACACTTTAAAGAAATCATGTATTTTAAAGGAAGGATCTTACACTAATAAATATGGTTTTATAAACCACAAGTGTGTAGACACTTGTGAAATGGAAAGATCCGACAAATAACTATTTTTGGGAAAAGTGACTAGAAGTTGTAAAGACGGGTTTCTCTGAACACGAGGTTTTTACAAGATTAAAGCTACTTTATATAAAGATCTACATATATAAAGGTGTTTACACTATAAATTCGGAAAAACTACAAGTTCATGCGATTATGCAAATTTACATACTTGTCGACTAGTTTGTTGTGTCGGAAATTGTTTGATTAAATAAAGAAGATTGTTGAATTGATTTGTTAAAAGAAAATGATACGCTTGAAAGCGTGGCCACCTCCAGTTACAGAGGAAACTCTGGCGAAATTTTCTAAAAACCTAACACTTAGACTTTTTTACACAATAAGTGTTAGAACTATTTTTGGACATACTTTCGAAACATAAATTTCGCCAGCACTATATTTTACTAAACATTCGGAGGTGGGATTTTCACAAAGATTAACGTGATAAATATATTTGTCACAACACTGTTTATGATTATTTTGTGAAATACATAAATATTATTTTAGAGTGAAAATAATATTTACAAGCGTTAATGATCCCAAAACTTTACGAACGCTTCCACAAACATATAAGTTACACCGGTAATTACATTACCACAAGATTGATAAAACGTAACTTACGCACATGTATTGTATCCCCCATCCTTGGGAAGAAGAATAACTACCAAGTGTATAAGGAACATAAACACGAAATAGTTGTCTAACTATTTCCCAAAGACATAAACTGTAAAGCTAAGGCACGGCCGTCCGTCTAATAGAATTAGCACTTGTAGGTCGTTGCACAGCTTACTGTATTGGAGACACTTGGTAGAGACGCGCATTCACTGTGAGTTCATGTCCCCCTTTTCTCTAACTGTTTTCAGTTTACTTAACTGCGGGGGTGAAATACATGTTACTATGATTTACGAGTACTTTACAACGGTATGTTTAACGTAAGGAGGTGTTATACGATCATGTGAGTGGATAGGAACAACATGGGGCCATTAGTCCTCATGGAGGGACCGAGGGACAGGAGCGGTAGATCTATCTGGGTGTAGCGAGCCCAGCCCCCGGCCAAACTAGAAACGGACCGTGGGGTGACTTTGTCCACATACTTTGCCGTGGCGAAATCTGCTAGGTTTGAGTCTCCCTATTTGCACTTCACATATGTCAGTGGCCTTGCAAACCATTGGTGATCACAAGTCCTCTTACAACTGCTACATACCACAACTATTTTTATACTCACAAGTGTTTTACATACTCACTTACACATGAACTCGCTCAACATTATTGTTGATTTTTCAACTCACATGTATTTCAGGAAATTAACGAGATCTGGCACGGTATGGAACGTTTTCCGCTGCACTAGTTTCCAAGGTCATCCGGGGTTTAGGGGATGTGTCTCTTTCCTGCACAAGACACAGTCCTTAAACCATGTTTATGTTATGTTTCAGTTTGTAATGGTTGTTGAACAAGATTATGGTAGTCAGGGTATGTTAAAACAATGGTATTGCGTTTGATTTTCAAAACTTAATGGATGATCTTGCATGTTTTTAACTCATATAGCTTTGGTATGATTAAGCTATGGTATTAAGAAGTCACACCAAAAGTTAACCACGCTTCCGCAAAGCCAGGGTGTGACATACTCTTCTTGCTCTTATTCCGAAGAATTCTTCTCCTGGCTTAGTTACTGATTATAGACCAATAGCTTGTTGTAATGTCCTGTTCAAATGTGTGAGCAAGATTATTGTGGATCGTATAAAGAATGTTCTTAACCAAGTGGTGAGTATAAACCAATCAGCTTTTGTTCCGGGCAGGAAAATTTCAGACAACATCCTTCTCACCCAAGAGTTACTTCATAACTATCATAGGCATACGGGTCCTCCTCGTTGTGCTTTCAAGGTAGATATTCAGAAAGCGTATGATACCGTTGATTGGTGTTTCTTGAAAAATGTGTTGATTGGGTTTGGTTTCAATGAGAAGATGGTCGATTGGATTATGATGTGTGTCACTACTACATCTTATTCTGTGTGTGTTAATGGTAATATTCATGGATATTTTAAGGGCAAGCGTGGTCTTCGACAGGGTGATCCGCTTTCTCCTTATTTGTTCACGTTGGTTATGGAAGTTTTGACCTGTATTCTTCAGCGAACCGCCCGGATTGATAAGTCTTTCAAATTTCATAATAAATGTGAGAAGCAACGGATTATCAACCTTTGTTTTGCGGATGATTTATTCCTGTTTGCTAGAGGAGATATTTATTCGGTTCAATGCATTATGACGTCCCTTTCAAATTTTACAAATATGTCTGGGTTAGTTCCTAGTATTCCTAAGAGCACGGGGTTTTTTTGTAATGTGCCTTCTCATGTTAAAAATCTTATTTTGAGCATCATGCCGTTTGTTGAAGGGTCGTTGCCGGTTAAATATTTGGGAGTTCCTCTTATCTCAACTGGCCTTCTCTATAAAGATTGCAGGGTTCTTGTGGATAGATTGGAGCAACGTATTACAAACTGGAAGAATAAGCTTCTCTCCTTTGCAGGTAGATTACAGCTTATTAATTCGGTTCTCTCGTCTATGCATATTTTCTGGTCTTCTGTGTTTATCCTTCCGAATCGGATCATTCTTGAATTGGAAGCTAAAATGCGTAATTTTTTGTGGTCTTCGGATGGTTTATTTCATAAGGGGAAGGCCAAAACCTCTTGGAAATCTATTTGTGTTCCAAAATATGAGGGTGGTTTAGGTATTCGCAGGATTGGAGATGTTAATAAAGCGTTAATGATTTCTCACGTTTGGAGTATTTTGGTTAAACGTGATTCTTTGTGGGTGGAGTGGGTTCACACGTATAGGCTTAAAGGTCATAGCTTCTGGATTTGCAAGGCTGTGGCGTCTTCTTGTTGTAGTTGGCGGAAGTTATTGCAGCTTAGACCTATTATTAGGAAGTTTATTTGGTCTAAGTTGGGTAATGGAAGCAATACTTCAGCGTGGTTTGATTGGTGGAGCCATCTAGGTCCGCTTGGTAATATTTTGACGCCCAGAACAATCTCTAATGCGGGTTTTTCTCTTAAGTCTACGGTGCAGGAAATTTATGACAATGGGGTTTGGAGATGGCCTGAGGCGTGGAGAGATACTTATCCCGTTTTAATTCAACTTGATAATGTTCGTCCGGATTCCAATCGATCTGATCAATTTATGTGGAAGGATGGTAATGATCTTGCTGAATTTTCTTCATCTCGGTTTTGGCATTCTATTAGATATCGAGCTGAGGAGGTAGATTGGACAAAACTAGTATGGTTTTCTCAATGTATTCCTAAGCATGCATTCCTCATGTGGTTGGTGATTCGTCGTAAGCTCCTTACTCAAGATAAAATTTTGCAATGGGATTTGTCAAGAAGGAAAAACATGAATATGATGTGCTGTCTTCTATGCTATGCGGATACTGATTCTCATAAGCATTTATTTTTTGACTGTAACTATTCTACTCAAGTTTGGATCAAGGTTCGTGGTAAGGGGGGTATGGATACTGTTCATCCAGATTGGGAAGCTATTGTTGACTGGTTAGCGGCTCGTGCAAAGTCTAAATCAACGATTAATTTCATTAGTCGCCTTATAGTTTCAACTGCGATCTATTTTATATGGCAAGAGCGTAACGCCAGAATTTTCAAGAACCAGACTAGACCTCCTGATGTTCTGAGTGATTTAATCCTGCAGACGGTTCGTTATAAGCTAATGGGGGTGAAGTTTAAGGAGAGCACAAATGTTAGAAGATTGTTGGAATCCTGGGAGATTTTCTCAAGCAGGTTAGAGGATGAAGGCGGCTGAGTAGTTTGTTTTTTGTTTTTCTAGATTATAGTCTAGTAGGTTTGTTTTGATGTCTTGGTTGTTTGTGTTAGTTTTTTCGGGTGTACTCTCATGGGGGAAGTCCCATGTTTGAACTAGTGTGGGCTCTCCACATTACTTGTGTTTTTTGTTTGTTGATATATAGAATCACCGGGGTAACCCTTTTACCCAAAAAAAACAAGTGTTGCAAGATGGACCTTGGCTGATTAGAAATATTCCACTTTTCTTGAAACAATGGTCGCCAAGTACTGAATTAAAGAAAGAAGAATTAAAAAAAATACCCGTTTGGGTGAAAATGCATGATGTCCCCTTGGCAGCCTATACGGAGGATGGTCTTAGCTTGATTGCTTCAAAAATAGGGACTCCAAAGGTGCTAGACAATGAAACGACAAAGATGTGTATAGATTCGTGGGGAAGAAGTGGTTTTGCTAGAGCTATTGTTGAATTAGATGCTGAAAAAGAACCAACGGAGAGTGTGTCTGTGGCTGTTCCTAATGTTGAAGAGGGCGGATATTTAAAGAGTAATATTAGGGTGGAGTATGAATGGAAACCACCCAGATGCAACACTTGCAATGTCTTTGGTCATAGTATTGATGATTGTCCAGCAACAATTCATGTGAAAGCGGATAACATGATACCGGAGAAAGAAAAGGTTGATGATCAGGGCTTTAAAAGTGGAACCAACAGGAAAAAGACAACAAAACATCAATATAATGTGAAGGATAGGCAACGATTTATATATCGGCCTAAGAAACCAACTGATAAGTTGGATGCTTCTAAACCGAGTTCATCCAAAGGTCCAAATATTCGAACTAGTAACACGTTTGATGCACTTAATGATATGACTGATGAATGGGGATCGGATAATGATGAAGTTAGGCTGAACTTCGAGACAGGAGGCTATGATTTTATGGAGCAATCTCAGCAAGGAATTTCTAACAAAACAGAATGTGGCTAATCATGAGACGCAAGTTGCTTACTCAGGATAAGATTTTGAATTGGGACTTCTCGTGTAGAAAGAATATGAACATGATGTGCTGTCTGCTATGTTATGCCAATCATGACTCTCATAATCATCTGTTTTTCGAGTGTAAGTTCTCTACTCAAGTTTGGCATATGGTTAGGCATAAAGTGGGAATGGAATCGGTCCAAGCGAAGTGGGAGGATATTGTTGACTGGCTTCTAGTGTGGTCCAAATCCAAATCAGTAGGTAACTACGTTGCTAGATTATTAGTAGCGGCCAGTGCTTATTTGATTTGGCAGGAACGCAATGCGAGATTATTCAAGAACCAGCTGAGGCCTCCAGAGACTATAAGTGAACTTATTATCCAACAGGTCCGATACAAATTAATGGAAAGGTACAAGAGTTATAGTTGGTTGGAATGCTGAAAGTGTTGATGTTATGGTTCTTCATGCTACTGATCAAGTAGTTCACACTCAAATTGTTTTCAAAAAGGATCAAGCCATGGTAAATGTTTCGTTTGTGTATGCTAGTAATAATGATCAAGAAAGAAAGCAGCTGTGGCATTCATTGAAAATGCATAAGGGTATTGTTCGTATAAGTCCGTGGATCGTCATGGGAGATTTTAATGTTGTTCTGAACTTAGAAGATAAATGCATGGGCTCTTCAATGGTCACCTCCGCTGTGAAAGACTTTAATGATTGTGTAAATAGTATCGAAATATTTGATGTTAGGGCACATGGTATGCATTTTACATGGAATCAGCGCCCAAAGAAAGGTATTGGAATCCGTAAGAAGCTGGATAGAATCATGGTGAATGTTAGTTTTGTGGATAAGTTTGTGGATGCCTACGCTGTGTTCCGTCCGAATGGAGTTTCTGATCATTGCCCAGGTGTGTTAAAAGTGTTTTTGGCCACTAAAACTAAGCCAAAACCTTTCAAATTTACTAATTTGTTAACACACAAAAAGGAGTTTATGGATGTGGTTACCAGTGGGTGGGCTATGGAGGTGAGGGGGGTCCCCATGTTTCGTGTGGTTAAGAAACTTAGAGGATTAAAACACCCGTTTAGAGTGCTGCTTCGAAAACAGGGTAATCTTCATAAGAAAGTTCTTGACTTAAAAGAGGAGCTGGATAATTTGCAGATGAAGTTGGATGCCGATCCTTTCAATATGGTGATTAAGGATAAGGAAGATGTATGTCAAAAGAAATATCTTGAGGCTATTCTTGATGAGGAGAGTTTCTTAAAGCAAAGCAAAAATGGTTGGAAGCAGGTGATTCGAATACTGTTTTTTTCCATAATGTAGTCAAATGTCGGAACCATACTAATAAAATCCATGCTTTAAAAGATACTTCGGGTAATCTTCATGAAGGTAGTGAGGTTTCGACGGCTTTGGTTAACCATTTTAGGGGCTTTTTGGGTTCGGATGGGGGCTCGACTAGCAGTGTGAGCCGTGATATATTTACCAATAGTCTTAATCCTCTTGTGGCGGAATATATGTGTCGTTCAGTGACTCCGGATGAAGTTAAAGCCGCAATTTGCTCTATCAATGAGAACAAGGCGCCTGGCCCGGATGGATATACATCAGAATTTTTTAAAAAGGCATGGTCTGTTGTTGGCAGTGATGTAACGGATGTTGTGATCGATTTCTTTGAAACAGGTCGAATGCTTCAAGAAGTCAACCATACGTTTTTAGCTCTTATTCCTAAGGTCGCTACTCCTGAAGTAGTTACTGATTACATGCCTATCTCTTGTTGTAATGTGGTGTATAAGGGGATAAGTAAGATTATCACCAACAGGATTCTGGAAGGGTTAAGAGAAATCATAAGTGAAAACCAATCGGCGTTTGTGCCAGGAAGGAGGATTTCGGATAATATCATGTTAACTCAAGAACTCATGCACAACTATCATCGTCAGATTGGCCCCCCTAGATGTGCTATGAAAGTGGATATCCAAAAAGCATACGACACTGTTGATTGGAAATTCTTGTGTGATGTTTTGCATGGATTCGGATTTCAGCCGCGTTTCATCTCTTGGATTATGGAGTGCGTTACTTCCACTTCTTTTTCTTTAACTATTAATGGCGAGATTCATGGATACTTTAAAGGAATTAAGTCAAGGTGATCCAATATCCCCATACTTATTCACGATGGTGATGGAAGTATTGACTCTTCTTCTTTCTAAAGCTGCTGGGTTGGATACTTCGTATAGGTTCCACAACAAATGTGAGAAACAAATGCTTATTAATTTATGTTTTGCTGATGATCTTTTCTTATTCGCTAGAGGTGATGTTGGCTCGGTCAAGGTTATCATGCGTTCTTTGAAAAAGTTTGAAGCTGTTTCTGGTTTGGCTCCTACTAGTGCAAAGAGTTCTATATTTTTTTGTAATGTTTCGACCTACGCTAAGGCCCGGATTACTGACCTGGTTCCGTTCGAGGAAGGTAAGCTTCCAATCAAGTACCTTGGAGTTCCCTTGCTGGCTTCAAGACTTCTTATTAAAGATTGTAGGGTATTAGTGGAGCGTATGAATAAACGGATTGCTGATTGGAAAAACAGGTTTCTTTCGTTTGCTGGTAGACTTCAGCTTGTGATTTCGGTTCTATCGGCTATTCATGTGTATTGGGCGTCGGTCTTCATTCTTCCGGGTAGTATAATCAAGGAGTTGGAGAGTAAAAATGGTTTCTATGGGGTTCTGGTACGATTTCTAAAGGTAGAGCTAAAGTCGCTTGGAATGATGTTTGTCTTCCGAAATTGGAAGGTGGGTTGGGCATTAGAAGGATATCGGATGTTAATAAGTCCTTGATGGCTTATCACCTATACAGTCTTCTATCTGGCAGGAAATCGCTATGGACTACCTGGATTCAAGTGTATAGGCTCCGTGGTCGAAGTATGTGGGATGTCCCGATTCAAGTCAATTCTCCATGGGCTTGGAAAAAGCTTATGAAATGCAGACAGCTCTTTCGTGAATTCTTTTAGAGTAAAATAGGAGATGGTCAATCTGCTTTTCTTTGGTTCGATAGGTGGAGCATAGAGTGTCCGCTTGCTGATATGGTTACTCCGCGTCAAATGGCTCGATCTGGGTTTAGCGTTAAATCTAAAGTGGTGGAGGCTATTCAGAATGGAGTGTGGGTGTGGCCGGACGAGTGGAGGACTAGGTACCCTGCTTTGTTTCAACTTCCTCCTCTAACTTTGTCTAATCATCAAGATAGAGTTATGTGGAGAAATTCGGTAGGAAAATTGGTTTCGTTTGCTTCGAAGGAGGTCTGGGAGTCTATTCGTATTCGAAAGGATCCTGTTGCTTGGTCAAGGATTGTGTGGTCCTCGTTCAATATCCCAAAACATGCGTTTATGTGTTGGCTCGTATTCAAGAGGAAGCTTTGGACGCAGGACCGGATTTTGAAATGGAACCACATGGTTACGGGCTCTATGAATCAAATGTGCTGTTTGTTGTGTTATGCGGCCTTAGAGACACATGACCATTTGTTTTTTCAGTGTTCGTACTCAAGATCCGTTTGGGGTAGTGTTCGGTTAAAGAGACATGGGAGGATATTTCTACTTGGCTGGTCCCGAGAGCAAAATCAAGGGCCATATATTCAGTTGCTGGTAAGCTAGTAGTGGCGGCGGCGACATATGCAATCTGGTGTGAAAGGAATGCGCGTTTTTTTAGTAACAGATTGAGACCTCCTGAGCGGATTGTAGATATCATTCTTAGCACAGTCCGAACAAAATTAATCTCCTTCAAATATAAATAAACATCAAATGTGAAGCGATTTCTGGAGGAGTGGAAGCTGGATGAAAAAGATCTTTTTGATGAAAATTAGAAGTCCATAGATGCTAGTTACTTTTATGTTCTAGTTTGGTTGTTTGTTGGTTGCTTTCTTGTTGTTACTCTTTAGTGGTATGCCACTAAGAGAACTAGGAGGTATTTTAGCCTTCTACTTGTTTTGATTGTTTTAATATAAAATCACCAGGGTAACCCTTTACCCAAAAAAAAAAATATCATATTTTTCACAAGACATTATTTTACAAAACAGTTTGTTTTATACAACTCATTTTACTTGGTTATTTAATTAACCATACACCTTTCTTTTATATAATCTGATTTCTTATCACATTTTTGTATGATTTATAAAAGAAAACACTTAACAAGATTCATGACCAATTTTTATTAAACATTTCTTTAAACCTAAGTCATGAATCCTATTTTCACAAAACCTATGTATCTCACAGGCATTTTTATGCTGACGTACCTATTTTCACATGTATTTTTAGGAGCTGGTGCATAGGTTTGTTTCAGGATACACTAGGGTGGACTCGGGCCTTAGTGACATAAATGAAGCAAGATTAGTTTAAATAATGTTATGTATTCTTGTTTCTTTCGTTTAAAGCAATGTAACTCTCTTGTTTGATAAATAAAACATAACTTTAAATGCCATGGTTCTGAAACAATAATTCTACTGCAACACTCCCCGACGTTTCCGCCGCGGTTTCGTTGTTTTACGCGGTCGGGGTGTGACAGAAGAGTTGGTATCAGAACCAATGGTTATAGGGAATTAGGTTATTAGTAATGCTTTGACCTAGACTATAACTTTTCTAGGACCCCAACACAAATTATCTTGTGTTTAGATCTTAAAACATGCACTTCACCTATCCTTAGGTGATTACCCAAAACAAGAACACGATTTTCCAAAACGATTTTTTTAAAATCAATCATCTGTTTTTAAATGATTTGTTATAAGGTTTTGAACCCTTCAATTTTTCAGAATGATTTTGAAAATTTAATCATCCGTTTTTGAATGATTCTTTTTTTGGGTAAAGGGTTACCCCAGTAAATTTTATAAATCACCAACAAAAAAGAACAGGGTGTGCCAAGACACTGACACACACTACTAGTCTAGACAACGCAAGACTAGAAATCCAACAAATACAACCAACGACCAACCATACAACCAAAACCAAGCACAAAGACTAGACAAAACACTGCCCTAGCTCAAAACAAAGCAAACAAACAAAATAAAGACTCTAGCCCAGATCGCACTCCAAGTTCTTCATCGAGATCTGCCAAGTATCCAAAATTTTCTGGTGACTCAAATCTCTACCAACTTTGAAACCCATTAGCTTCAGCCGAACCGTACTAATGATGACATGAGAGAGCGTATCAGGAGATCGTTGAATACGAGAAAAAAGCCGGTTGTTCCTCTCTTGCCAAACATAATATGTAGTTGCCGCGATCAGGATTTTACAAACAATCCGCTCTAACTGCAAATAACTTGCATTCTGTTCCATCCACTGCATAACCGAGAGCCATGTGTTGTTGACACTTCCCATATTAACCATTTTCCTTACCAATTCCCAAACTTTAGAAGCGAAGGGGCATTGAAAGAAAAGATGGTCTCTAGAATCTCTATCATAGTTACAAAGAGGACAACACATAAGGATAAGATTAGTAGCACTACCCGCTTCCCATATAGCCATCCTATCTTGCGTCTTTAGCTTGTTGGTAATAACTAACCAAAGATGGAAATAGTGCCGAGGAATGCATTGACTGAACCAAACCGCATCAGCCCAAGCAATCCTGTCATCCCTGCTACGAATGGTATTCCAAGCTTCCCAAGACCGAAAGTGGTGAAGATTACCATCAAGGTCTTTCCAGCGACGCCGATCAGCCATGTCAACTAAAAGCTGAGGAGGAGCAATGTTTATAAGGACCGGAAAAAGATCAAACCAAGCCTGAGGCCACTTCCATTGGTCGTTTTCATTTATAAGCTCCGCAACAGTGGTACTAAGATTAAATCCTGCATTAGCTATAGCACGAGGAGTAATAAAGCGACGAAGTGGACTACAAGCACACCAGTTATCACTCCAAGAATTCGTTTGACAGCCGCTCTGAATAGACGTCCAAACATAAGGCCGAATCTGATCACGAATAGCGAGAATTTTCCTCCATGCCCAGCTTGCACTACCACGGTTTTTTACCTCCCAAAAACTAGTGCCTTTTAATTTATAAGAATGGATCCATTGGACCCATAGAGAATGCCGATTATTAATAATACTCCAAACATGAGCTGAAATCAACGCAATGTTGACATCCTTAACGCTACGGATACCCAAACGAACTTCATCTTTCGGCAAGCAAACACTAGACCAAGCAACCTTCGAACGAACAGTCCCTTGAGTCCCACCATTCCATAGAAAACGAAACATACTCTTTTCAAGCTCTTTCACAATACGGACCGGAAGCATGAAAACAGACGCCCAATATGTGTACATAGACGCCAGAACCGAATTAATCAGTTGGAGTCTTCCTGCAAATGACAAGGATCTAGACATCCAGTTATCAATACGACGATGAACTCGCTCCACAAGGACTTTACAATCTCTATAAGCCAGGCGGGTAGAAATCAAAGGAACACCCAAGTAACGAACCGGCAAGGCACCCTCCAGAAAAGGCATTAACCCTAAGATCTGGGTCTTCGTAGGATTAGGAACATTGCAAAAGAAAATCATGCTTTTGGGGGCACTAGGAACCAAACCCGAGATCTTCGTAAACCTTTCTAAAGCATCCCTTAAAACTTTGACCGAAGAACTATCACCATGAGCGAAAATGAAGAGATCGTCCGCAAAGGATACATTAATAATCCTTTGTTTGGCACATTGAGCATGAAATTTAAAAGACGTACTGATCATCGCTGCTTGTTTAAGAAGAAGGGATAAAACTTCCATGACTAGAGTAAATAAGTACGGGGACATAGGATCCCCCTGTCTAAGACCCCGCTTCCCATAAAAGAACCCATGAATATCACCATTAATGCAAATGGAATACGACACCGTGGTGACGCATGTCATTATCCACTTAACCATTTTCCAATGAAAACCAAAGCGCAATAAAACAGCTTCAAGGAATGACCAGTTAACCGTATCATAAGCCTTCTGAATGTCGATTTTCAACGCACACCTAGGAGGCCCTCTATCAATATGATAGTTATGCATAATCTCTTGCGTGAGAAGAATATTATCAGATATCTTACGTTCAGGAACGAAAGCCGATTGGTTTATGCTGACCAAGCCATCCAAACTCCCTTTAATTCTATCCGTAATGATTTTGCTTATGCATTTAAATAAAACATTACAGCAAGAGATCGGTCTATAGTCCAGCACCGTATTAGGAGACTCCTTTTTAGGCACCAACGCTATGATAGTATGATTAATTTGCTTTAGCAATTGGCCATTCTCAAAAAAACCAAGCACAGCATCTGTAACTTCATCACCTATAATATCCCAAGCCTGTTTAAAGAAAGCTGAAGTGTAACCATCCGGACCTGGAGCCTTGTTCTCTCCAATGCTAAACATAGCTTTTTTTACCTCCTCTCTAGTCACCGCGCGAACCTTTTGAATGATTCTTTTGGCCTTGTGCCTTCCAAGTTTTCAAAATCTCATCAAAGTTTTGGGTCTAAATAGTGTGAACACGTGCAAACTGGAAGGGTGAATGCCTGTACCTCGAATTTTCTGTCTAAGGCTAGAGTGTTCGTACAAATCCACATAATCGGACCAGTCACTCTTACCTGGGAACTCTTGGGGTGAGTGTTCACTTATAGGCGAGCATGTCTTCGCGATACATTATTTTTGACCCATTTACTTTGATTAGTCACTGTGTGTCATTTGTTTGCTTTGTGGTACAAACGAATGACCACCATCTTTGCTTTTGTCGATTTTTGTATCATCTAATTCTATTCATCTAATCATCTCACTCGTTTCCTCTCATGTTTCCTCTTTTAGAATGTCTCCTCGACGCGAAAATCCGCTACCTAATGCCGAAATGGCAGCTATCATGGCGCAGCATATGGCTGCTGTACTCCCAGACATTATTGCTCAAGTTAACCAAGCCAACAATAACCATAATGCTCCATGCAATTTCAAGAGTTTCAATTCGGCTAAACCACTCAAGTTTAGTGGTTCTGAAGGAGCAACTGGCCTCCTACAGTGGTTCGAGAGCATCGAGAGTACATTTCGTCATGTTCAGTGTCCTGATAATCGGAAAGTCAAGTTTGCTTCCAGTGTGTTTCAGAAGAGGGCTCTTACATGGTGGAATGGAGTTATGAGAGACCGTGGTGCTGAGGTTGCTTTAGCACAGACTTGGGCCGAGCTTAGGGCTCTTATAATGAGGGAATTCTGTCCTCGTCATGAGCTAAGGGCTTTAGAAAGGGATTTCGATAACTTGAAGCAGGATAGTGGTGAGCACCGGGCTTACACTGATAGGTATGAAGAATTGAGTTTGTTTTGCCCTACTATGGTTACCCCACTTGAGAAGGCTATCGAGAGGTATATTGATGGCTTACCTGACTCCGTGCAAGACATCGTCACTGGTAGTAACCCTACCATAGTTCGTCAGGCAATCGAGTTAGCTGTGACATTGACTGAGTCGCAGGTCCGAAAGGGTAAGCTACACAGGAAGGGCGACAAGGGTAAGAAACAGTCGTCTGATAAGGGTGAAAGCAAGAAGGGTAAGAACAAGAAAGGCAAGGATTCTGGTTCTTCGAAGGGGTCTAGGAAGCGTAAGGCTTCCCAGAACTTTGCTGTCACTACCCAAGTCAACCAGGCAGCTCCCAATCAGCCTGCACAACCGCCAGCAAAGAGACGGTATGCGGGGAATGCACCGTTGTGCAACAGATGCAATAGCCACCATCAATCGCAAGTTCCGTGCCGTTTCTGTACTAACTGTGGGAAGTCGGGTCATCTTTCTAATATTTTTCGCTTTGCTCCCAATCAAGCAGCTCGTAACCCAGCTCAGCAGGCTGGTCAACCGCCTGCTCAACATCAAGCACAAGCTACACGACCTCATTTTCCTCTTGGTTCGTGCTACAATTGTGGGGACCTAACTCATTATCAAAACCAGTGTCCAAGGCTGGTTAACGAAAATCAGAATCAGGCTCAGGCTCAGGCTCGAGGTCGAGTCTTCAACATGAATGCTAATGAGGCGCGAGCAGACAACGAGGTGATTCGGGTTCCGATAAGAGTTTTGTGTCGTTGTCTTTTGAGCCTTTGCTTCGCATGTCTAGAATGAAACTAGGAAAGCCTTTGACAGTAGAAGTTGCTAGTGGTGAACCCGTTGTTCTCGATTCTGTTCTCCGTAACTGCCAGTTGAACCTTAACAACCACTTTTTTCCTATCGACCTCACACCGATGCAACTTGGGAGTTTCGACGTTATAGTAGGTATGGATTGGTTAGCCAAGCATCATGCAGAGGTAGTTTGTTTTGAGAAGATTGTTCATGTGCTGCTCTCGACAGGTGAGATCCTACAGGTTCGTGGTGAGAAACCTGCTAGTAGCCTCAAGCTCATGTCTTGTACTCAAGCTCAGAAGTATCTGTGAAAGAATTATGTGGCCTTCTTGGCACATATCGTAGCAGATAAAGGCAAAGGTAAGTCTATTCAAGATATCCATGTTGTTCGGGATTATCCTGAATTGTTCCCTGAAGAGTTACTTGGTTTACCCCCAGCGCGCCAAGTCGAGTTCTGTATTGATCTTGTACCTGGTGCAAATCCTATTGCCAAATCTCCATATCGTCTTACACCATCTGAGATGCAAGAGTTGTCTAAGCAGCTTCAAGAGCTTTCTGACAAAGGTTTTATCTGTCCTAGCTTTTCACCTTGGGGTGCTCCAGTTCTTTTTGTCAAGAAGAAGGATGGATCTTTCAGGATGTGTATCGATTACCGTGAGCTTAACAAGCTTACCATCAAGAATCGATATCCCCTACCTCGCATTGATGATCTCTTTGATCAGTTACAGGGTGCTTCATACTTTTCGAAGATTGATCTTCGTTTTGGGTATCATCAACTTCGTGTGCATGAAGAAGATATTCCCAAAATAGCATTCCGCACTCGTTATGGGCATTATGAGTTCACAGTTATGCCATTTGTTTTGACTAATGCTCCTGCTGTTTTCATGGACTTGATGAATAGGGTTTGCAAGCCTTATTTAGATAAGTTCATCATCGTTTTCATTGATGACATCTTGATTTATTCTAAGACGCAAGCTGATCACGAGCAACATCTTCATCTTACTCTGGAACTCCTAAAGAAAGAGCAACTTTTTGCCAAATTCTCCAAGTGCGAATTCTGGCTTAAGGAAGTTCAATTTTTGGGACATATTGTCAACGAACAAGGTATTCATGTAGATCCCTCCAAGATCAGTGCGATTAAGGATTGGGATACGCCTACTACACCAATTGAGGTTCGTTCTTTTCTTGGTCTCGCGGGTTATTACCGTCGCTTCATCGAGAACTTCTCAAAGATTGTAGTTCCCCTAACTGCTCTAACTCAGAAGAACAAACCCTTTGAATGGGGGACCAAACAAGAAGAAGCATTTCAGACCTTGAAGCAAAAACTTTGTGATGCGCCTATTCTATCTTTGCCTGAGGGCAATGATGATTTCTTCGTGTATTGTGATGCATCCAATTTGGGTCTTGGCTATGTTCTCATGCAAAGGAACAAAGTCATAGCATATGCATCGAGGCAGTTGAAGATACACGAGAAAAACTACACCACTCATGATCTGGAGTTAGGTGCAGTTGTATTCGCTCTCAAAATCTGGAGACACTATTTGTATGGTACAAAATGTGTGGTTTTCACTAACCACAAAAGTCTTCAGCATATCTTCAATCAGAAAGAACTCAACATGAGGCAACAACGTTGGGTTGAACTTCTAAACGACTACGACTGCGAAATTCGCTACCATCATGGTAAGGCGAATGTCGTGGCTGATGCATTAAGTCGTAAGGAACGTGTCAAGCTTCACTGTGTCAAAGTTCAATATGATATTCAAGCCCGCATCTCTCAGGCTCAACATACTTGTGTTTCACAAGGTTTGATGGGCAAGGAATTACCCTATCACATTAAGCCTGATCTTGAACTGAAGGATAATGGATCATATTATTTCATAGACCGTTTGTGGGTCCCAAGTCAAGACAATCTTTGCACCTTGCTTATGGATGAAGCTCATAAGTCTCGTTATTCTATTCATCCTGGTGCAGATAAAATGTATAAGGATCTTCGTACTCAGTTTTGGTGGCCTGGTATGAAGAAAGACATTGCCTTATACGTTTCAAAATGCCTTACTTGTCTTAAGGTTAAGGCTGAACATCAACATCCCTATGGTTTATTGGAGCAACTAGAGATTCCAATTTGGAAATGGGAAAACATTGCTATGGATCTTATTACCAAACTTCCGCGCACTAAGAGAGGTCATGATGCCATCTGGGTAATTGTTGATCGTCTTACAAAGTCAGCACATTTCTTGCCGATCCATGAGGATCTATCTGCTGACAAGCTTGCTAAAATCTATGTGGATGAAATTGTATCTCGACATGGTGTTCCTTTGAACATTATTTCTGACAGAGATGCTCGATTCTCGTCTCGTTTTTGGAGAACCATGCAATTTGCTATGGGGACCCAACTTAATCTGAGCACAGCTTATCATCCACAATCAGATGGCCAAACTGAAAGAACAATCCAAACTTTGGAGGATATGCTTAGAGCTTGTGTGATTGATTTTGGTGGTAGTTGGGATTCGTATCTTCCATTGATTGAATTTTCCTACAACAATAGTTATCACTCCAGCATCAACATGGCTCCTTTCGAGGCTCTCTATGGTCGAAAATGTCGTTCACCAGTCTGCTGGAATAAGATCGGTGAGGCTCAGCTTACTGGACCTGACCTCATTCTAGAGACAACAGATAAGGTTAAGAAAGTTCGCGATAACCTTCAGATAGCTAGAAGCCGTCAAAAGAGTTACGCGGACCGACGACGCAAGCCCTTGGAATTTCAAGTCGGTGATCGTGTATTACTTAAAGTCTCACCTTGGAAAGGTGTGATCAGATTTGGAAAGACAGGAAAACTTGCACCTAGATACGTTGGACCATTCAAGATCGTCGAAAGAATCGGTAAGGTAGCCTACAGACTTGAGTTACCTCCTGAACTTGGAAACGTTCATCCAACCTTTCACGTATCCAACCTCAAGAAGTGTATAGCTGATGAGAACCTCCACATACCACTTGACGAAATTCGTGTTGATAACACGATGCATTTTGTTGAGAAACCTGTGGAAATCATGGACCGTGAAGTCAAGTGGCTCAAACGCAAGCGCATTCCTTTGGTTAAAGTTCGCTGGGAATCTAAATGTGGACCAGAGTTTACTTGGGAACGTGAAGATTAAATGAAGGCGAAATATCCACATCTTTTCTCACGAGTTTCCTCTAAATAAATTTCGGGACGAAATTTCCACAAGTAGGGGAGACTGTGACACCTGTGCTTGTAATCATTGTAAACAGTTCAGTTATCAATAAAATATTATTTGATCCCAATGTTTGTTTATTTATGTTTGACATTTTTCATGTTTTGGTTTTTGTTCAATTTCAAACTCTATATCGCTTTCTTTAGAGTTTTACGCAAACCGATGCGTAAACGTAATCAGTTTAACGCGACAAACAATCCGGAACACCAACATATGCTTAACATACCTTAAATAACCTTTACATAACTTAGAAATAAGTTTTGAAGGCTTTGGTATGGCAAAATCAAGTTTATTCGCTTACAAGGACTAAATTCGACAAACTGCGAAAGTATGCCGATTCATACTGTAACGGACATTTCGGAACATGATCATAAGTTAAACATACCCTAAATATCCTTTACATAGCTTAGAAATAGGCTTTAAGGGGTTCGGTGTGCTAAAATAAACTTTTGGGTCATTCAGGGACTAAAAGAGTCAAAAAGTGCATAAGTTTGCATTTTCGCGCATAACTTACGTTCTGAATATATCCGGACATCCAAAAATTTATGTAATCATTAAAATATTATATTTTAGTGATTGGCATGCTTAAACTTCATTCGTTTCGCAATTTGGATCGTTTTCGCGTCCGTTACGACTTCCGTCGTAATTAACCAAACAACGCAACCGTACAGCCTAACGAACCAACATCCGTGACATTTCTGAGCATATTTCAAGTTCCCTATGCTTTAACATCCTTATGGATCTTAAAAATGGGTTTGACGGGTGTTAGAAGTGCCAAAACATGTCAATACGCGCACAGGGACCAAAACCGACATTTTGCGATAGTTGCTGACCTGTAGACTGCATACGGACCGTAAGCACTATACCATATGGTCCGTAAGCCTTTTCCAGATATTAGAAACTTGTTTCCAGCAAAGATCCAGCTGTTCAGTTGTTTTGCACCTGGTTTCTTTGATTCTATGTGCTTGTTTAGGGGCTCCCATGGTATTGAAAATCAGTGGGTGCAAGTGTAAGGCTCAGATCGAAGCTCGGGTTTCAAGAAACGATCCTAATGGTTCTACGAAATCTATATAAACCCAACCCCATTTGCTCCCAACTCACACTTTGATCAGATTTTCTCTAAGTTGAAGGATAAAACCTTCATACCTGAGAAATTCTAAGATCAAAACTTCCATTCTTGGACCCGTTGTAAGTATTCTTTCGTTCTTTTACGCGTTTTAAGCACGAAAGTCAAACTGTGTTTGACTTTCAGCTTTGACCAGTTTATGGTCAACACGAAGTTCGTCTGAACTTCGTAACGTGAGCGTAATCACGATGGTCATAGTCCTTTGCGACTATACCTACTGATTACCACGTTATTTAGGCATAGTGACGAGTCGTAGTTTCGGTCAAAATACGTATTCATGCGTATTTTGCAACCAAACTACTTTTAGGTATCAAGACACTTTGTTTTGATACCAAACTTGTTTTCAAACCTCGTTAAACATGTTTTAACATGTTTAGCTCGTCACTTTAGGTTTAGTGCTTATATAGGGTCGTAAGGTAAGCGATCTAAACAATCGCTTAGACTTTCGAACCCGACCCGTTTGGTCGATCATTAGGATCCGACCAAACACATTTCGTGACCATAGTTGCATAAGGAATAACCTTCCGAGGTTATACTTTATGGTCACTTAGTCTACATAGGTTGTATGATAGGAAATAATATGCCTTAGGAAAAATGACCAAAATGCCCTTTTTACGCCAAAATTCATTTTAAGCATATGTAACCTAAATTTTGACATCTAAACTGATTAGGCAACATTATTAGACATATTAAGGCATATTTTACTTATCATAGAACTAGTTAGGCGGTCCGAACGCGTTTTACGCGAACGACGCGTTAAAGTAGCATAAGCTACCTAAACGGGTCGTAATGGGTCGTAAGCACTTAGGATAGGTTCCGTTTTAGAATATAGGCTTTGTTAAACCATATTACATGAGTTCTTACACTCATTTGGTTTACGAAACCTCATTCTATCCGATCCTCCGATTTAGGTCCGTTTATTAACATAGTTACCTATATTAGGTGTCGTTTGATTCCGTGATCTTTCTAGCATTGCTTGGTGGTTATCTAAAGACTATTGAGCAATCTCAAGTGAGTACATAGTCCCCTCTTTTACTGTTTTTCAAACATTTTGGGGTGAAGCACATGTGACTACTTGTTACTTTCGTGCTTTCCATGTTTTCATATCATATGCTTGTTATGTTCATTAGTACACTAATAGTACATGATTTCATTATGTTTTTGCTATGTATGTCCATTTAGTGCATACTTAGTACATCGTTTTACAATACATTTTATGCTATGTATGTCCATTTAGTGCATACTTAGTACATTGTTTTACATCACATGCTATGTATGTCCATTTGTTGCATACTTAGTACATTTGTTTTACATCACATGCTTACATTTTGGTATGACATTTGGTTTGTTTAAATGGGACAAAAATACATTCATTAACATTAGCTACGCCATTCGTTAGTAGGTAGTGGTACCATAGGAATTGACAACTCCCGTTCCTGAAATCCTAGGTTTGCTTGGATGGATGGAATGACCAAATTCGATACACATAACTCAGATAAACCTTTAATTTGTTTAAGGGTTTATCGCCACAGTCTCAAGGCTTGAATGTATGTATTTTTACAATACCGCATAGATGTTCGTATCAGTAGAGCATGCATTTAATTTACAAAACATAACTTTGATTTAAAACTATGTTTTACTACAATACCTTGTTTTGTGCATTTTTACCTATGGTTTAGTTGATATATTTCACTTGCCATACATGACATTTGTTTACACATTACATGATTTACATTTGACATGAACATTTTGACATTGGTTTACACATTTCATGATTTACATTTTGACAATAGATATGGTCTACACAATAACATTTGACAATTGGTTTAAACATGAACAATTTACATTTGTGGTTTGTTTGGGTAAAGTGATTTGAGTAACGAGGCGTGTGTAATATGATAAAAGCATGGTGGATACGCCGCTGGTACTTCCTATATATAAGTGCTTTTATGATATTACACATCGTAGCGTTATTTTAAATCATTTCAATTTAGACATATTACATCTTACATAAATATCATATTTTACACAAGACATTATTTTACAAAACAGTTTGTTTTATACAACTCATTTTACTTGGTTATTTAATTAACCATACACCTTTCTTTTATATAATCTGATTTCTTATCACATTTTCGTATGATTTATAAAAGAAAACACTTAACAAGATTCATGACCAATTTTTATTAAACATTTCTTTAAACCTAAGTCATGAATCCTATTTTCACAAAACCTATGTATCTCACAGGCATTTTTATGCTGACGTACCTATTTTCACATGTGTTTTCAGGAGCTGGTGCATAGGTTTGTTTCAGGATACACTAGGGTGGACTCGGGCCTTAGTGACATAAATGAAGCAAGATTAGTTTAAGTAATGTTATGTACTCTTGTTTCTTTCGTTTAAAGACAATGTAACTCTCTTGTTTGATAAATAAAACATAACTTTAAATGCCATGGTTGTGAAACAATAATTCTGTTGCAACACTCCCCGACGTTTCCGCCACGGTTTCGTTGTTTTACGCGGTCGGTGTGTGACATTTATACCCCGATTGATTCGTAGGAGTTGACTCCCATAAGTCGCTGACTAGGGTTATAGGTTCAATTGAAGTTAATTCGCTGGTGCTCGTTGCCGGTAATCGGGGTCGTCCAAATACTGAGGTCGGTAAAGTACTACGCTCACCATCGATGTTGCAAGTTGTTTGAGTAATACACGGTCTGTTGCGGGAGTGTTGCAGAAGTGACCACACTTCAAGATCTAAGATGTCAATACCTGAGTTCCAGCAAACAAAGAGGAGTGAGAGAGGTACAGACCAATCATTGACGCTGCGACATCCAACTTAGGGATGTTCGTACAAGCACCTAACATTCTACACAGTTCGTTAGGCGTTCAGATGGGTGTTCAGGTAATATTCGATAGCATCGAGATTCGCAAGATTTCGGTGAGAAGTGAAAAGATCATGTTCGAGTAGGAGACAATCACTGCTACGACTCCTTTAGACTTGTTACGTTTCACATTGATCAAATAACATAGCAGAACCCCTTTTTCCCTTGTTAAGCCTCACTGGGACGACCCACATGCACCCCACATTATTATTATGTGTGCACCCACAATAATGCTGTGATTTGCATGCTCATCTCAGTTCCTCCTAACTCATGTCAAATGGTTCCTCAAACTCAGATGTCAAACAATAATATCACAAAACAGGGGTCACGATTTTCTAGGGTAACACACTATCTATCACTTAACACATGCAAGTAATACATGAATTCATATTGTTGTGCAATCACATGCAATATCATATGTAAGTGTTCACTAGTTATGCTGTGCAATGAGTAAACGAGAGACGAACCATGCTATCTGGAGCGGAGTGTCATGGTCGTATTCCCGTTTTCAGAACTGTTCGGTTATAGTCTGGTTTTATAAAAAACGTTTTTTTTAAACCAAGTTCACTATAACCAGTGGCTCTGATACCAAACTGTCACACCCCAAAATACCACTTGCGGAAACACCGCGGGACGTGTGACGTACCAGGATCTTAGCCACCAATCACATTGAACTCATAAGTATGTTAAAAGAAAACTTTCATTCATTAACATAAAGTGTTACAAAATGTTACATATAATTCGTTGTATACAGCGGAAGCATAACTCATTTGTTAAGTGTTTCATAAACCACGCGTTCGTAAACCATTAGACTTGTATTGTGAATCCATGTGTCACGACCCATGACCACTCCAGCCTTCCAGACAGCAAGTTCCCAATGCTACAACCCTATCGACCTGCAAGCATGCAGACAAGTGTGTCAGACGACGCTGGTGAGTTCAAAGTTTTGTTAACGTGTTTAGATACCAGTTACAAGATTAAAACGTTTCACAGATTCGATGATTTGATGTTGTAATAAATCGTTTACCGCTGATGGCTTACAGTTTGTTTACCCTAACCCCATTGCCTCTATCAAAGCAATGGTTAAGACTGGGATCATTAGTTCACTCCTGACCTCCGCGGTTCGGTGTGAGGTTGCCAAACCTAAATAGCGCTATTAACTAATACCCCGTTGCCTCCTCGGCAACAATCGGTAGAAGGGACTTGATTGATAGATATGCGAGTATTAACAAACATCCCATTAACCCAATGTTCCTCCACGGAACGATTACCAGATGTCCCTCCCCAGGACGCATGCTTGGAAAAAAGAGCAGTGAACTCACCTTGGTTTGCTCGGTAAGATTAGTTACTTTGTTATCAATTGATCAAGCACTCCTAACATGGTTTATCAATAACAATCAGTTTCGTATTCGCATTGAATCACGTAATTTTGCCACATATTACACAAGTTGCACTCATGGATTTAGCACATTATTATACGCGTTATAACAGTTAACTATGTCATACATTATCTAAGTTATCACCGCTTATCCATGCAATAGATTTTCGTACCACGTACAAACTTACTTCACAAGCCCAAGTTCTAGTTACACTTAACAGATTATAATGTGCATCGTGGGGGTGTGTGGCCCAACATAATTAACTTGATATGGATGTGTGTGGCCCAAGTATAAAATGTGTACTCACTTAAAACATTGCACGGCCTACTTGATTATTATCTACATCTAATTAAATCATGCAGCCCGGTTTACAGGTAAGGCCCAATTATGTGTGAGACTGATCCACGCATATGATCAGGACTCTCGTGCTACTGGACCCCTTGTGCAATCCAGTCTACTACCCGGCCCAAGTACAAGCCAATCTAAGATCTGTGCTGCCCAATGCAAGAGTGCAACATGCCAAGGTTGATAGTGTATGATCATACATAATCTGTTTATACCTATAGTTTTGTCCTAGTGTCTGACGACGAAGAACCCACATGTTTCGTCAAAGCCATGTACGACGAAACACCCCCTAGGTTTCGTCGAGTACCTAGATGGCGAAACACCTCTAGGTTTCGTCGTGTTCCCATATGGCGAAACTCCTCTAGGTTTCGTCGAGGTCAGTTTCACATTCAAGCAAACAGTTTCAATATTACCACAGCAGATCAAATCATCTAATGCAGTCAATTGTCATTCCTGATCATACAACCCCTAATCATCAGTTCATCGATTAACATTAATCATTCATCAATAAGACTTAATTATTCATGAATTCCAATCTATTATCATAAACTAGGTTATCACTAGAAATCAATAACATTCCATCAGATCAATTCATATCATCATGTCATTGATTACCAATCCTTGAACATCAACTACTCATTATTCCATTTATCATATCTAACATTACATGATCCAAATCATCGTTTCATCAAGCAACCTGGACTCGGTCCCCACTAACCCGAATCCGAAGCCGTTTCGCCTTAGCACACCACAGTTTTTATAACGATCCATATGATCACATAATTAACTACCAAGAATCCTATTATCATGCAATAACTAGCACATATTCCATCATGTACGAGCATAAACAATAATAACAATCATGTATCGGCACAACTATGTATGACAAGGGGATTTAATTCGAAACATAACAAGATTATACTAACCGAATAGATCGAGATGGAGTTGAGGAAGTCTTCGAGATGGGGGAAGGGTTTCGCCGTCGATCTCCAGGAGAAGAGAGAAGGAATGCTAGGGTTTCGCTAAATGGAAGCTTTGCGTAAATATAACTGGTTCAAACTTGGGCCTTACCTAGGCCACAAGCCCACATGGCGAAAGAGTATTTTCCGTCGAAAGGTGGCGACGAAACTCCAAATGTTTCGTCGAATATCTTGTTTCGTCGGGTGGGATTTCGTCGAAGTGAAGTTGGCCAAGGGAATGTGACATAAACTAATCCTAAGTTTATCAATAATCACATATAACACAACCTAAATCACGCAATAATCACACATGTTCTAACGCAAGAAAACTACGAAAACATAATTGCAAACAAGTGATGTGTCGAGGAAAAACCTCGAAGACTCGGGTTGTCACACAGATTGTGACAACCCGTGATTTACGGCTCTTAATTACGTGATTAACAGGTGTTTAACGCGATAATGAATAGTGTTTACAGCGCGAATTAACTTAATTAGGCCTTTGGAGTGCCTGGGAACGTTTATCCGACTTTACAATGCGCGAACGGTGGTTTACAGAGAAACCTGTGAAACGTTAAACGGCAAAGGATCGAAACCAAACAGAATACTGACAACGCCGTCAAATATTAAATTTTTACGATATATATATTAGCTTCGTAATAAAATTTTAGCAACTACAGTCGAAACCGGATCGAAAAACGGATTAAAGACGACAACGATACAATTTTTCGCGATTATTACCGTGATCGACGAACGGGCGTGCAAACAACGACTACCGACCGTATTTTTTTGTGTATTTTAATTTTTGACGTTAAAACGGAGTTCAGAATTTGACAACGGGTCTCGTAGGAATTACGGGCCGCTTACGCACGAGATGGGCTTGTGGGCCCTGGGCCCAAGCCTAAACCTACACATAATATTGTAGATTTCTACTACAAGGTTGTTTCTTGTAGATCTTTCCAAGTCCCATCATGATCTCTAGAGATGGGAAAATCTGTGCAAAATATTTTAGCAAGATCTCTTTTAGATCTCACCAAAACTCTATTAAATCACCTCCCCTCTCTAAGTTCCCTTGTCTGCATATTGTTTATCCACACTCAACACAATTGTCATCCCTCTCTCTCTCGGTTATATATCTGGCCATACATTCATACACACACAAAGCAAAACAAAGAGTTCATCTTCTCCAACTCAAAACCCAACCCAGCCGACCACCCCCTACCTCTTCTCGGTTCCCTTCTTTCTGGCCGATACCCCCCCTTCTCGGTGATACCCACCTGATTTACCCCCTCCCCTTCTGATAATCGGCCAACCACCACCATCTTTTGGTGGTGGCGGACTTCAGCAGCAAACACCACCACCACAGGCGGCGGCGCTGTGGTGGGTGGTGCCGGTCGGCACCTCAAGCGAGACAGAGAGAGAGGAGATCGAGATGAGAGAGAGATGTCGAAGAGGGAAGGAGGGCGGCGGCGGCGGAGGTGAGCAGCGGCGGTGCTATCTTCATGTCCGACGGGCTCGGTTCAGGTTGGTTTACCCCATCTTTATTTTGGTTCAACTTTGTTACGGCTTCGGTTTGCTTAGCACATACTCTCGGTTCAGATTGTTTGGACTCGTTTCAGTTTCAGAAGTGGTACGAGTTGACTCGGTCAACTCAGCTTACGGGTCAACTCGGTCCGAGTCAACAGCGGTCAAACAGTCGGGTCCTGGTCAACTCGGGTTCGGTGATCGGGTCAAGATTCGGTCAACAAGTCAGCAAGTTATACTTCTCAGTTTCGGTTCGGGCCTCGGGTTCGGTCAGGCGGCTTGGGCAGACGGTTCGTTTCGGTTGACTCGGTCAAACCGAGTCGACTCAGCGGGTCAAACCAGTTGACTCGGTCAACTCAGTCGGCTCACTCGAGATATTGACGGAAGATTTGGTAAAGATTTAACGAGATTATTTACGTTATATTATGGTTTTATTACGTGAAACGAGCTCGAACCGACATGATTATATTTTACATTTTATGAAATATTTGTCAAATTGATATATTGTTGATTGAATATTGGTTGCTTTTTTTTTGATAAAAATAGCGACACTGAGATGTCGGGACCGTCCAAAAATAGAGGAAGCTCTGCCCGTTTTTCGAGAAAAACCCTTAAACACGACACGTATTATATTTCAAAAACGACGCTTAAAGGAATTCGAGTCTATAATATTTCAAACCTTGATATTTCCAAACGCTTTTACAAATAAATATAATGTTATATTTATTTCGAACGTCGTTAACTCGTAACCTTTTACAAAATAAATATAGCTTATATATTTATTTCAAATATCAAACAACACGATCTTGTTTTATAAAATAAATATAGATATATATTTATTTCAAACACACGAATTCTTTTACAAAATAGATACAGTTTATCTATTCAACGACTCGATGAAGTTCTTATAAAATAAATATGATATTTTATATTTATTACGAACGCCGAAACGGCCTATACGTATATTTTTGGCAAATATACACAAAACGTGATATATATAATACAAGTTATTATATATTATTTTCATACGATCTCTCGAGACAACTAACGCGATATATGATACGAGTTTGTTATATGATATTTTCGTAGAAATATTCTTTTATACACGTATGACTACTCGAGACGGCTAACGCACCTACAACGTTATATTTATATATTTTTATATAAATATTTATTCATTTTAAGTCTCTCGGAAACTAAGTCTTTTTCAAGACTTATTAAATTGCTACTGACATTAAACGAGACTTAACACGTATAACTTAATCTTTTCCATTAAGTTAACAACTTACCGTTGAATCGTTCGATTAACGATTCGGTAGAGCTCGGTGACACGTAGTTAGTTACTACGTTTATTTAGAAACTTATTAGACATTCCGTGTTAGGAATAATGTAGAATGCACGCTAGCGAGTCTCCTCTTGGAAACGACATCACGAGGTCATAATTAGCTAGCTTTGCACAGGAATATTCAGGTGAGTTCATAACCCCACTTTTTACTATTTTACAGTTTTGTAAATGTTTTCGGGGTGGAAAGACATGCACGTTTTGCAAAAACAAACAAAGTTTTGAACAAACGCAAAACTCGTATTTCTAAATCATATTACGAAGGGATTTCGAGGAACGCAAATGATTTAAGAAAAGTTACTAAACATACCGGTTTTTACAAAGCAAATGCTTATTTTCGAAATATGAATGATTTTCTGGCCAGGGTGACCAGGGAGCTGGTCAGGGTGACCAGGGATCTGGCCAGGGTGACCAGGGATTTACTTTTACATGGTATGGTTAGCGTAAGGAGGGTTACTACTTAGATCATGTGAGTGGGTAGGTGGCACTTGAGGCCATTAATCCTCATTGTAGGACCGAGGGGCACGATGCGGTAGATCTATCTGGGTGTAGCGAGCCCAGCCCCCAGGACAAACAGTTAACGTTCCTCGGGGTGACTATGTTCCCGACGCACAAATCCGCTAGGTTTGAGTCTTCCTACTTGCACTTCACACATATCAATGGCCTTGCAAACCATTGGTGATCTCTTTTTCCTTATTTGCTACATACCAGGGATTTTATATTTACATACTTGTTCATACAAATTTACCACCATGTTTTATACAAAATTTAAAGCATAAGATTATGCGGGTCAAAGTCAGGGTGGGCATTGATGATTATATGAACATTACAAATACATGGTTTTATGAACATAACGTGTTACAAACACAACGTTTCCATATAACTTGGCATGAAAATGATTTTTAAATTCATTTTCTCAATACTACTTCAAAAAAAAACCGGTTATTCCAAAGATTTATTTCAAATCTTTCACAATTCCAAAGATTTATTTCAAACCTTTCACAACTCAAAAGATTTATCTCAAATCTTTTACGAACAAACTATGAACTCGCTCAACATTATGTTGATTTTTCTCGCATGTTCTTTCTCAGGTTGCTTTTCAAAGTCAAGGCACGGTTGGAATAGGAGAACCATTGGAGACTCGAGTACTTAGCGGGCGTTCAGTTTCTAGAAGTCTTTGCTTCTTTTGCTTCCGCTGTGCAATGACGATACCAGTCCAGTCACACCGAGCTCTGATAATTTCGGGGTGTGACAGATTGGTATCAGAGCTATAGGTTACAGCGAATTAGGTTTCTGTTGTGATACCTAGGCTCTAACCTCACTTTCCTCTGGGAACTTAGACTATTAATACGTTGAATACATACAGAACGCCTAGTACTCGAATATGGTCTCCAACTGTTGCCGAAAAACAAACAGTCAAAATTTTGTTTTCAAACATACGCTATTATGATGTTTTATACACGGTACACGAAACGATTGCATACAGTACACAACACTCTGAGAGTTTAGGAGATTCAGTCTGAGAGGCTGGGAAGGTAGTCTGAGAGACTAGGAGATTCAGTCTGAGAGGCTGGGAAGGTAGTCTGAGAGACTAGGAGATTCAGTCTGAGAGGCTGGGAAGGTAGTCTGAGAGACTAGGAGATTCAGTCTGAGAGGCTGGGAAGGTAGTCTGAGAGACTAGGAGATTCAGTCTGAGAGGCTGGGAGGATAGTCTAGTGGGACTAGGGAGTCAGTCTGGGAGGCTGGGAAAATTTTCTAGTAGGACTAGGGAGTCAGTCTGGGAGGCTGGGAGGCTAGTGGGACTAGGACTATTTGATTGCTTATTGGTTATTTGTGCATGTGTGTGTTTATTAAAGGTCACCACGTATGAACCGCGAATATCAGCTCGGGCACACGCTGTTATCCATATTGTATTTAACTTCCCGAGCAGGCAGCCTACGCATAACAAAACGCTAGCGCATGAGAATACATGGAGCTCAATTTCTACGTCAACGGATGTCGGGGTACATCACCTTCTACGCGGCACACAACGCTAGTGCACACGTATATGTGAAACTTAAGCTATACACCAACGGGGGTTGAAGTATGACACACACGATTATCGAGGCGAGGCCTTTGAGAAGGAACGATGACGCAATTTAACGACGACACTAGATTCCTGTCAGCAGGAGAACTAACGATCAGGAAACGACAACTTGTCACGCGATCCTGCAACGACACGAGTCACGCCAGGGAGAAGACGAATGTCTCCGTATTTCCCCCTCCCCTACCTAACTAACGACGAATACGCTATGTTCGACATTCCATGGTAATGTCACCTAACAATTGGTCGTCACACGAAACCCCAGGTAAAGTCCTCAAATTTCTTTTATTGAAATTTCGAATTTCACACTTACTGAGTAGATTTTCGTATCTCTACCCCTCTTAATGGTCATTGTATCACGATCATTTCTTTACAAGTTACATACATGGTTTTTCGTTGTAACCATGCCTAAAGTTTTCTTATCGATACATATATCTATTGTCGGATTGCGCTAAAACCAAGTTCAATTGTTTGAACTTGCCCATTACACTTATTCGATTCGAGACACCATATGATGTATTGGGAGCATCATATTCAAATCAATTTTAACGAGCACTTCAGTTGTTCCGAGTCGTGGTAAACTTGTTTGGTATTCGACTCCATTAAATTGTTAATTTCGACACCTTGTGGTGGTATTTTCACTTATTTGAACCTTGCGCTAAACTCGTTTACACATCTCATACACGGATTTAATTATTGAATTGCTATAAAACCGCTTTGGTTTATCACATTACAACAGTCTTAATACAATAGTGTGTTAAGACAATGGTACACGAATTCATTTTATATTCCGGTGTACCTACTAACGTTTCTTTCATTATCGATCGAAAGTCTTGCGATATTCATTGCTCCTTCCTCTTCGATCGAAACAGTAATTATTTGGGGTTCCATCTTCAATTGAAAATTCTTTGATGTTTGTTGGAACAAACATTCATATTTACTTCATGGCGCTTTCATTTGACTTCAAACACGGTGGATTTGTTTGATCACCGCTATTATTGAATTATTAACTTGTTTCATTCGTTGCGACACCTTGTGGCGTCGGTATGACTTTCAGCTTGCGCTGATCACGATCGAGCGTTTCATGCAAACTATTATATTTGAGATTGTTGATTCTAAGTTCATCCAGTGGATGTTATTGCTTCTAGAACTCATTTACATGTTATAAACGTTCCTATGGAATTCGATTGGTCGAAGTTCCTGTTCATTGTTGGATCCTTGTTAACTTAGTCGCACTGGTGACTGTATCATTACGTCTCGTTTCCTTTGACATCAATTACCGACACACATTTTTTAAACCGTTGGGATTCCTATTGTGAAGGAATGTCCTTGAATTCACATGATCCAAATAAGTCTTGTTTCGATTACGCGGTCATTCACTTGGTTATTATTCGGACTTACCTGCGAATAACACAATTCTGAGGGGATAACATAGTCTAAATTTCGAGGACGAAATTTCTGTAACAGGGGGAGAATGTGACAACCCGTGATTTACGGCTCTTAATTACGTGATTAACAGGTGTTTAACGCGATAATGAATAGTGTTTACAGCGCGAATTAACTTAATTAGGCCTTTGGAGTGCCTGGGAACGTTTATCCGACTTTACAATGCGCGAACGGTGGTTTACAGAGAAACCTGTGAAACGTTAAACGGCAAAGGATCGAAACCAAACAGAATACTGACAACGCCGTCAAATATTAAATTTTTACGATATATATATTAGCTTCGTAATAAAATTTTAGCAACTACAGTCGAAACCGGATCGAAAAACGGATTAAAGACGACAACGATACAATTTTTCGCGATTATTACCGTGATCGACGAACGGGCGTGCAAACAACGACTACCGACCGTATTTTTTGTGTATTTTAATTTTTGACGTTAAAACGGAGTTCAGAATTTGACAACGGGTCTCGTAGGAATTACGGGCCGCTTACGCACGAGATGGGCTTGTGGGCCCTGGGCCCAAGCCTAAACCTACACATAATATTGTAGATTTCTACTACAAGGTTGTTTCTTGTAGATCTTTCCAAGTCCCATCATGATCTCTAGAGATGGGAAAATCTGTGCAAAATATTTTAGCAAGATCTCTTTTAGATCTCACCAAAACTCTATTAAATCACCTCCCCTCTCTAAGTTCCCTTGTCTGCATATTGTTTATCCACACTCAACACAATTGTCATCCCTCTCTCTCTCGGTTATATATCTGGCCATACATTCATACACACACAAAGCAAAACAAAGAGTTCATCTTCTCCAACTCAAAACCCAACCCAGCCGACCACCCCCTACCTCTTCTCGGTTCCCTTCTTTCTGGCCGATACCCCCCCTTCTCGGTGATACCCACCTGATTTACCCCCTCCCCTTCTGATAATCGGCCAACCACCACCATCTTTTGGTGGTGGCGGACTTCAGCAGCAAACACCACCACCACAGGCGGCGGCGCTGTGGTGGGTGGTGCCGGTCGGCACCTCAAGCGAGACAGAGAGAGAGGAGATCGAGATGAGAGAGAGATGTCGAAGAGGGAAGGAGGGCGGCGGCGGCGGAGGTGAGCAGCGGCGGTGCTATCTTCATGTCCGACGGGCTCGGTTCAGGTTGGTTTACCCCATCTTTATTTTGGTTCAACTTTGTTACGGCTTCGGTTTGCTTAGCACATACTCTCGGTTCAGATTGTTTGGACTCGTTTCAGTTTCAGAAGTGGTACGAGTTGACTCGGTCAACTCAGCTTACGGGTCAACTCGGTCCGAGTCAACAGCGGTCAAACAGTCGGGTCCTGGTCAACTCGGGTTCGGTGATCGGGTCAAGATTCGGTCAACAAGTCAGCAAGTTATACTTCTCAGTTTCGGTTCGGGCCTCGGGTTCGGTCAGGCGGCTTGGGCAGACGGTTCGTTTCGGTTGACTCGGTCAAACCGAGTCGACTCAGCGGGTCAAACCAGTTGACTCGGTCAACTCAGTCGGCTCACTCGAGATATTGACGGAAGATTTGGTAAAGATTTAACGAGATTATTTACGTTATATTATGGTTTTATTACGTGAAACGAGCTCGAACCGACATGATTATATTTTACATTTTATGAAATATTTGTCAAATTGATATATTGTTGATTGAATATTGGTTGCTTTTTTTTGATAAAAATAGCGACACTGAGATGTCGGGACCGTCCAAAAATAGAGGAAGCTCTGCCCGTTTTTCGAGAAAAACCCTTAAACACGACACGTATTATATTTCAAAAACGACGCTTAAAGGAATTCGAGTCTATAATATTTCAAACCTTGATATTTCCAAACGCTTTTACAAATAAATATAATGTTATATTTATTTCGAACGTCGTTAACTCGTAACCTTTTACAAAATAAATATAGCTTATATATTTATTTCAAATATCAAACAACACGATCTTGTTTTATAAAATAAATATAGATATATATTTATTTCAAACACACGAATTCTTTTACAAAATAGATACAGTTTATCTATTCAACGACTCGATGAAGTTCTTATAAAATAAATATGATATTTTATATTTATTACGAACGCCGAAACGGCCTATACGTATATTTTTGGCAAATATACACAAAACGTGATATATATAATACAAGTTATTATATATTATTTTCATACGATCTCTCGAGACAACTAACGCGATATATGATACGAGTTTGTTATATGATATTTTCGTAGAAATATTCTTTTATACACGTATGACTACTCGAGACGGCTAACGCACCTACAACGTTATATTTATATATTTTTATATAAATATTTATTCATTTTAAGTCTCTCGGAAACTAAGTCTTTTTCAAGACTTATTAAATTGCTACTGACATTAAACGAGACTTAACACGTATAACTTAATCTTTTCCATTAAGTTAACAACTTACCGTTGAATCGTTCGATTAACGATTCGGTAGAGCTCGGTGACACGTAGTTAGTTACTACGTTTATTTAGAAACTTATTAGACATTCCGTGTTAGGAATAATGTAGAATGCACGCTAGCGAGTCTCCTCTTGGAAACGACATCACGAGGTCATAATTAGCTAGCTTTGCACAGGAATATTCAGGTGAGTTCATAACCCCACTTTTTACTATTTTACAGTTTTGTAAATGTTTTCGGGGTGGAAAGACATGCACGTTTTGCAAAAACAAACAAAGTTTTGAACAAACGCAAAACTCGTATTTCTAAATCATATTACGAAGGGATTTCGAGGAACGCAAATGATTTAAGAAAAGTTACTAAACATACCGGTTTTTACAAAGCAAATGCTTATTTTCGAAATATGAATGATTTTCTGGCCAGGGTGACCAGGGAGCTGGTCAGGGTGACCAGGGATCTGGCCAGGGTGACCAGGGATTTACTTTTACATGGTATGGTTAGCGTAAGGAGGGTTACTACTTAGATCATGTGAGTGGGTAGGTGGCACTTGAGGCCATTAATCCTCATTGTAGGACCGAGGGGCACGATGCGGTAGATCTATCTGGGTGTAGCGAGCCCAGCCCCCAGGACAAACAGTTAACGTTCCTCGGGGTGACTATGTTCCCGACGCACAAATCCGCTAGGTTTGAGTCTTCCTACTTGCACTTCACACATATCAATGGCCTTGCAAACCATTGGTGATCTCTTTTTCCTTATTTGCTACATACCAGGGATTTTATATTTACATACTTGTTCATACAAATTTACCACCATGTTTTATACAAAATTTAAAGCATAAGATTATGCGGGTCAAAGTCAGGGTGGGCATTGATGATTATATGAACATTACAAATACATGGTTTTATGAACATAACGTGTTACAAACACAACGTTTCCATATAACTTGGCATGAAAATGATTTTTAAATTCATTTTCTCAATACTACTTCAAAAAAAAACCGGTTATTCCAAAGATTTATTTCAAATCTTTCACAATTCCAAAGATTTATTTCAAACCTTTCACAACTCAAAAGATTTATCTCAAATCTTTTACGAACAAACTATGAACTCGCTCAACATTATGTTGATTTTTCTCGCATGTTCTTTCTCAGGTTGCTTTTCAAAGTCAAGGCACGGTTGGAATAGGAGAACCATTGGAGACTCGAGTACTTAGCGGGCGTTCAGTTTCTAGAAGTCTTTGCTTCTTTTGCTTCCGCTGTGCAATGACGATACCAGTCCAGTCACACCGAGCTCTGATAATTTCGGGGTGTGACACAGATTCCATCGGTTTTGAGAATAAAAGTTGATCAAAAGTTGAAATTAGTTGAAAAGTGTTGAAATCTTGTAAAACTTTGTTGAATCATGGTGGGAATCCCTTAGATCTGAACCAATCTTGATGAGTTAGTGCTCCACAACAAGTTGCATAAGCAAAGTGAGTGAAGAACACCTTTAAGAGGTCCAAATCAGTGATTTCAGAGAAAAAGTGTTTGTGTGTGATTTTGATGGGGAAGATGATGTAGAAGTGTTTAGTGATGATGATTTTACAAGATTTGAGGGAAAATACTTACGAAATGGCCTTGAATCAAGAGAAAAAGTGTCTGAGAGTGACTAAGGAGCGAGTGGTCGGATGAGTTGTCACATCAGTGACTAAGTTGTACAGGTAGTATTTATAGTGAGAGAGGAGAGTTAAGGCGGTGGAGAAAAGTGGCATATGGTCGGATGGCCAGTCGATCGGATGGCCATCCGATCGGATGGTCATCCGGACGGATGTAGATTCGACCCTATCTCCATTCGCACAGCCGTGTTGTGCGAGTTAGTTTTTCCAATTTTCATTTCGTGTGTTGAGCGTTGCGTTGCGTTTAATCGAGTTGCGAGTAAGCATTGAGTGTGTAAGCGTTGCGTTTACAACCATATAACATTTAAACAAATAATCACACAAATAACAAACAATTACATAAATGTATAAAAGTAAATCTACGTTTCGAGTTTGCGTTGCGGTAGCGTTTAGTATAAACATGCGATGTATTATGCGATGAAATGCGTTAAGCAGTGAGTGTTATAAAAAGCGTGTAGTTGCGATAACTGCGTTTTGAACAAGCATTGTAATAAGGCGTTAAAAATGCGTTTGAAAACATAGTTTAAAATAGTTAACCCATAGCGATAATCGAATCTTTGGAATACAAGCAATTAAGCAAGAAATGACAGATACAAGTAATAACTCGACTTTCCGGGTTGTTACAGCCTCCCCTACTTTAGGTAATTTCGTCTCGAAATTAAGGCGTAGGCGTAACGAAGAGTTGTGGATATTTAGCTTTCATATCACTTTCGAGTTCCTAGGTGAACTCGGCACCGCGTTTGCCTTCCCAGCGAAGTTTCTTGGTTTCTCGATCCGTGATTTCTACTGGCTTTTCCACGAACTGTAGAGTTTCGTTAACTTGAAAATCCTCGAGAGGGACATGCAAGTTTTCTTCAGCTAGGCACTTCTTGAGGTTCAAGACGTGGAAAGTTGGATGTACGTTGCTGAGTTCCTCCGGTAATTCGAGTCGGTAGGCCACTTTGCCAATTCTTTCCAGAATCTTATGACGACTCTGAGCTTTCAAGAGATTGTCTCAGATCTGGAGGATCTTGTCAGTTGTTTCTTGTAATAACTCTGGACCGAGAGTCTCCGATCTCGTGCCATACAATAGGAGATCGACATTTTCTTCCGTATAATGCCTCAAAGGGTGCCATTTGTATACTTGCGTGATAACTGCTGTTGTACGAGAATTCGACTAAAGGTAAATGCGAATCCCAATTACCACCAAAATCTATAACGCACGAGCAAAGCATGTCTTCAAGGGTGCGAATCTTGCGTTCATTCTGACCGTCGGTCTGGGGATGGAAAACGGTACTGAGATTAAGAGTAGTACCGATAGCAGATTGAAATGTCTTCCAGAGACGCGAAGCAAACCGACCATCGCGGTCAGAGATGATGTCATGAGGTGTCCCATGTCGACAAATGATTTCGTCGGTATAGATTCGTGCTAATCGTTCAACCTCGTAGACTTCTCTTATCAGTAAGAAGTGAGCGGATTTTGTAAGACGATCAATGATAACCCAGATGCTATCTTGACCTGATGGCGTGCGAGGGAGTTTCGTAATGAAGTCCATAGCTATACTCTCCCATTTCCACATCGGGATATCGGGTTGTTCGGGTAAGCCAGAGGGTCATTGATGTTCGGCCTTAACTTTTGAGCAAATTAGGCACTTCGAAACGTAGAGAGCGATATCCTTCTTCATTCCTGGCCACCAATACCTGGCACGAAGGTCCTGGTATATCTTGTCGGCACCGGGATGAATGGAATATCGAGATTTGTGGGCTTCAATCAGCAATATCTCTCGGAGATTATTGCGACTAGGTATCCAAATGCGATCGAGGTAGTGAAAGATACCATTAGGTTTATTCACTAATTGGTTTTTGGTTCTAAGAATTCTTTCTTCCTTCAGAGTGTTCTCGAGAAAACAGGCGTGTTGAGCGTCGCGAATGAGAGCTTCGAGGTCGTGTTGGGCCTGAACGTTACGAGCACTATGTAAATAGCTTCGTCGGCTAAGAGCGTCGGCAACAACATTTGCTTTGCCTTGGTGGTAGCGTATCTCACAGTCGTAGTCGTTGAGAAGTTCGACCCATCTGCGTTGGCGCATGTTCAGTTCCTTTTGGTTCAAGATGTGTTGTAGGCTCTTATAGTCGGTGAAGACCGTACCCTTAGTACCATAAAGGTAGTGTCGCCAAATCTTTAACGCAAAAATAACTACACCGAGTTCGAGATCATGGGTTGTGTAGTTCTTTTCGTGGACTTTGAGCTGTGGACACGCGTAAGGGATTATCTTGTCTCGTTGCATAAGAACACAACCAAGACCTAGGTTAGAGGCATCGCAATAAACAACAAAGTCGTCGTTTCCATCGGATAGCGCGAGTACGGGAGCGTTGCAAAGCATACGCTTAAGAGTTTGAAAGGCATCATCTTGTTCGTTTCCCCAAACGAAAGGCTTGTCTTTATGCGTAAGAGAGGTGAGAGGAACGGTGATTTTAGAGAAATCAGCGATAAATTGACGGTAATAACCCGCCAATCCGAGAAAAGAACGAACTTCGGATGGGGTTTTCGGCGTAATCCAACTCTTTACTACTTCAATCTTCGTGGGATCGACGTGAATACCTTAACTATTAATAATGTGACTGAGAAACTGAACCTCCTCAAGCCAAAATTCGCACTTGGAGAACTTGGCGTAGAGGCGATTTCCTTGAAGAAGCTCGAGAACCAAATGAAGATGTTGCGCGTGTTTTGCTTTCGACTTCAAATAGATAAGGATATCATCGATAAACACGATGACGAAGCGATCAAGAAAGGGTTTACACACGCGATTCATCAAATCCATGAAGACTGCGGGTGCATTTGTAAATCCAAAGGGCATAACGACGAATTCATAATGGCCATAGCGAGTGCGAAAAGCGGTTTTAGGGATGTCTTCCTCCTGAACGCGTAGTTGTTGATAACCAGAGCGTAGATCGATCTTAGAGAAACACGTAGCGCCTTGCAGTTGATCAAATAAATCGTCGATTCGAGGTAAAGGATAGCGATTCTTGATAGTAAGCTGGTTGAGTTCCCAATAATCGATGCACATTCGGAACGATCCATCCTTCTTTTTCACGAAAAGGACAGGTGCTCCCCATGGAGATGTGCTAGGGCGTATGAAGCCTTTATCAAGTAATTCCTGGAGTTGACTAGAAAGTTCACGCATTTCGTACGGTGCGAGGCGATAAGGGGCTTTAGCGACGGGGTTAGCTCCAGGGATAAGGTCGATACAAAAATCGATATCACGAGTCGAGGGTAGGCTGGGTAAATCGTCGGGAAAGACATTAGGAAAATCACGAACCACGAGTACCTTTTCCATCAGCTTCTTTTCCTTCTCCGCTACTACAATGTGAGCCAAGAAACCCATGTATTCCTTTCGGAGATACTTGCTTGCTTGAATGCACGACATAAGTTTCAGTTCTTTTGAAGATACTTCGCCATAAACACAGAGTTGATCACCGTTCGGAAGAGAAAAGCGGATCATCTTTTTGAAACAAACAACTTCAACATGATTTTCAAAAAGAAAATCCATGCCTACTATGATATCGAAACTACCAAGTTGCATCGGAATGAGATCGATCGGGAAAACGTGATTGTTGAGTTTGAGAATACAAACACGGAGAACAGAGCTGACGGTGACGGTTCTTCCGGTGGTAACTTCTACGTCGAATGTCGTTGGGAGGTTAGCGCGTTTACGGTTTAGGAGCTTTTCGAATTCAAAGGACACAAAACAGTTATCGGCTCCAGTATCAAATAAACACAAAGCATAAATACCGTTAACAAGGAACGTACCATTGACAACATTGTTGTCAGTCTGAGCCTAACGGACATTGATGTTGAAAGTTCTTCCGCAGGCTGCTTGTTGTGGTTGTTGTTGGTGCTGCGGCGGCTGCTGTGGTTGTTGTTGTTGCTGCGGTGGCTGCTGCTGCGATTCTTGTTTCACAATGCGGTTCGGGCAGACATTAGCAAAGTGATTAGGGGTCACCACAAGAGTAGCAAGCTCGTGCATGAGTAGTGGGAGCAGGAGCTGCTTGGTTACCCTGAATAGTAAGGGGTTGAGCAGGTGGTGCTAGAGCTGCTTGAGCTTGTTGACGCGGGCCTGAAAGACAACGAGCAGTAAAATGCCCATAGACATGTGTATATGAGGTTGGAGATATGGTTTTATTGAAAGTCTCGCTTTGGAAAGGCGTGGTACGGTTTGGAAAACGTGGAAAGTTGAACCCACGGTATATTGGACCCTTCGAGATCCTAGCAAGGATCGGAACCGTTGCATACTAGCTGAAGCTTCCAGAAGAACTTAGCAGTGTCCATGACACGTTTCACGTGTCTAATCTCAAGAAGAGTTCGACTCAAGAAATAGTCGTCATTCCCGTAGACGAGATTCAAGTCAACGACAAACTCTAATTTACTGAAGAACCTGTTGAGGTTACGGACTGGAAAGTCCACAAAACACGGAGAAGTCGTATTAAACTTGTCAAAGTCCGTTGGAATTCACGTCATGGACCAGAGTTTACATGGGAACGTAAAGACCAAATCAAGTCTAAGTATCCGCATTTGTTTCACAACTCCCATGCAACCGATAACGCAGCTTGAATTTCGGGACGAAATTCTTTTAACGGGGGGAGAATGTGACAACTCGCACTTTTCCATGTATTTCCGTACAATGTGAACAGTAACTTGTGACATATGATGAATTAATGATATGAATGATTTCCCGTTTACTTTCAAATACATACAAGTACATTACATGTTGCATGTTATTTATGATTGTTAAATGCAACTTGAAACAGTTAAATTAGTGCACAGAACGAAACTAGCACACTTATCAGACAAACTAGAAGTACTGACAGGAGTTCAGTACTCAGACAGACGTCATGATAGGACACAGAATGAGTCCCGAAACCAAAGTTTACACTAGAACTTTATGTAGGAAAGTAAAGTTTATAAAACTAACTTCCGAGTGACGATTTAAACACCAAAAAGTGCCCGAAACACACTCTAACTGCAGAACTCTGCAGAAATTAGCAAAATTCAGCACTTTAACACCAAAATATTGTGCAGAAATAAGGTTTAATTGCCTAGAATAACTTGTTAAGTGTCGGGAATGAAAACTGCCATAAAAGGTATCTCATAACACACTAAACTGCGCAATTTTGCACCTTAACGAACCGGTAACCAAACGAACAACCGGACACTACCCGAAACACCAAAATTGAACTAGAAGCATTCTTTTAACATCATGAAGCTAGTTATCACCACTAAATATCATATTACATCTTAAAACACCTAAACACACTTAACACCTAACTTAACATTTGAAATGTAACTAAACTAACTAGCTTACCATTGAAATGCAACCATGACACCCCCCCCCCATGAAAACGGTCACAAGGGGTCCCACACCCCTTGATTTTCTTGATTATTTTATTTGATATGTAACAAAGATATTAGACATATTGACCATTGTGTAAACCCTTGTTGGAGGTTTTTTTTTTGGGTAAAGGGTTACCCCGGTGATTTTATATATTCACAAACAATCAAAACAAGTAGTAAGGTGACATCCTTACTAGTTCAAACATGGGACATACCCCCATGAAAGTATAACCAAAGAAACAACTGAAATTAAAACCAAAAAAACCCACTAGACAAACTATCTAGACTAAAAGACGACACAAACTATACGAAATTATCCATTATCCATGACTAAATCAGCTCCATGAATGTCCCACTTGTCAAGTAATTCCCGAACTCTCGCAGTGTTCTTGAATCTGAGCCCCATCAATTTATATCTGACACTTTCTAACACGGCTTGACATAACGTATCCGGAGGTCTTGTATGGTTCCTGAACAATCGATTATTCCTTTCCTGCCAAATAGTATAAGCCCGGGCCGCTACTAACAATCTGCTTACCAAACTTTTAGCTGATTTTGAACGTGCATGAAGACCAAGCCAGTCGAAAATAGCACTCCATTTAGGATCCATAGTTTCCATACCAGCTTTTGAACGAACCATTTCCCAAATTTGCGTAGAAAGTTTGCATTCGAAGAATAAATGGCTATGCGAGTCAACATTTTCATAACACAATAGACAACACATCATGTTCATGTTGCTAGACTGTGTACGATTCCATTGCAAGATCTTGTCTTGAGTTAGTAACTTACGTCGTACAATAAGCCACATCAGAAAAGCATGTCTAGGGATACATTGAGAAAACCAAATGAGCGTAGCCCAATCCGTCTCCTGATCCCTTGTACGAACGGACTCCCAAACAACCGAAGAAGAGTGTTCGGCCACATTATCTCCATCTTTCCAAAGAAGACGATCATGAGCATTTAAATTTCGTTGCATGTGGTCGAGTTGAATAAGAACTGGAAACATATCCCTCCAAGCAGCCGGCCAAAGCCAAGAACCATTAAAAGACATATCCGCAACTGTAGCATTGAGGGAGAATCCCTCACGAGTTATGACTCTCGGAGATAAAAAGGAGCATAAAGGACCAATATTACTCCATGTGTCAAACCAAGCTGAGGTATTTCTACCATCTCCGATCATAGACCAAACATATTGACGAATAATGGGACGAAGTTGAACCATCTTCCTCCAGCTCCAACAACAAGTAGTCGGAACCTTGTGATCCCAAAAATTGCGACCTTTTAAATGATAAGAGTGGATCCAAGCAACCCATAAAGAATGGCGATTACTTAGAATACTCCAAATATGCGAAACCATAAGAGCTTTGTTAAAATCAGCTATCCGACGAATACCCAAACCCCCTTCACACTTCGGCACACAGACAGATTTCCAAGAAACTTTCGCCCTACCATGCTTAGAAGAAGAATGAGCCCATAGAAAATTCCGCATCTTAGCTTCCAATTCCTTGACCACTCTAGCAGTATCAGACTCAAAAGTGCACAAGTTTGCATTTTCGCGCATAACTTACGTTCTGAATACATCCGGACATCCAAAAATTTATTTTAGCATACCGAACCCCTCAAAGCCTATTTCTAAGCTATGTGAAGGATATTTATGGTATGTTTAACTTATGGTCATGTTCCGGAATGTCTGTTACAGTTCAAATTGGCATACTTTCGTAGTTTGTCAAGTTTAGTCCCTGTAAGCGAATAAACTAGATTTTGCAATACCAAAGCCTTCAAAACTTATTTCTAAGTTATGTAAAGGTTACTTAAGGTATGTTAAGCCTATTTCACTATTCTGGAGTGTTCGTTGCATTAAACTGGTTATATTTACGCATCAGTGCGCGTATAACCCTCCAGAAAGCGATTTAAAGCTATAAATCGAACAAGAGTTGATATGTGTAAACGATACACATATTTTTACAAATCCCAAGTATGAAATACAATATTTCATTGGTTTGGCATTTGTTTGATGGTTGAAGTGACACAGGTGTCACAATCTCCTTGATATGAAACGTCCATCTCTATCAGAGATGATCGAGAGAGGTACTCCATGGCGCGTGACGATTTCTCTCATGTAAATTTCAGCTAACTTGCTCGTATTATCCTTCTCCCTGATAGGTAAGAAGTGCGCTGACTTCGTTAATCGGTCCACTATTACCCAAATAGTGTCATGGCCTCTTGGCGTTCTTGGCAACTTTGTAATAAAATCCATGGAGATTTGTTCCCATTTCCACTTGGGAATCTCAGGTTGTTGCAGAAGTCCTGAAGGCTTCTGGTATTCCGCTTTCACCTTAGCGCACGTTAGACACTTGCTCACATAAACAGCAACATCACCCTTCATCCTAGGCCACCAATAGTAATCCTTGAGATCTTGGTACATCTTATCCGCTCCTGGATGGATAGAGTACCGCGATTTGTGAGCTTCATCAAAAACAACTTTCCTTAAACCACCAAACAGAGGAACCCAAATCCTTTTCTCAAAACATAACGTTCCTTCCTCGTTTGGCACCAATAGCTTCTCCATCCCACGGAGATATTCTTCTTCAAGATTTCTTTCCTTAAGAGCTTCTTTCTGCGCGGCACGAATGCGCAAGGAAAGATCGGTTTGGATAATCATTTCTAAAGCCCTAACCCTTATGGGCTTGATCCTCTCTTTTCGACTTAGGGCATCGGCAACCACATTCGCCTTCCCTGGATGATACTTTATCTCGCAATCGTAATCATTCAACAACTCAACCCATCGTCTTTGTCTCATATTCAACTCCTTCTGGTTGAATATGTGTTGTAGGCTCTTATGATCTGTAAAAATTGTACATTTCGTACCATATAGGTAGTGTCTCCAGATCTTTAAAGCAAATATCACTGCGCCTAGCTCCAAATCGTGCGTGGTATAGTTCTTCTCATGTACCTTCAACTGACGTGATGCGTAAGCAATAACCTTCTGGCGTTGCATCAACACGCAACCCAATCCTTGACGCGAGGCGTCACAGTATACCACGAAATCGTCAGTACCTTCCGGTAGTGCTAGGATTGGCGCATTGCAGAGCTTATCCTTCAACAGCTGAAACGCTTCTTCCTGTTTGATTCCCCAATCAAACTTCTTATCTTTCTGGGTGAGGAGCGTCAATGGTTGAGCGATCTTCGAAAAATCCTCAATGAACCTTCGATAGTAGCCAGCCAAACCCAAGAATTGTCGAATCTCGGTTGGCGTCTTTGGCGTTTCCCAACTCTTGATCGCTTCGATCTTGGTGGGATCCACATGGATTCCATCTCCATTCACCACGTGTCCAAGAAATTGGACTTCACGTAGCCAAAATTCGCACTTAGAGAATTTGGCATACAGCTGTTCTTTCTTCAGCAGCTCCAAAATAGCTCTTAGATGCTGTTCGTGCTCAGCCTTTGTCCTTGAATAAATCAAGATGTCGTCGATAAACACAATCACGAACTTGTCCAAGTACGGCTTGCAAACTCTATTCATCAAGTCCATAAAGACTGCAGGTGCGTTTGTCAACCCAAACGGCATAACAAGGAACTCGTAGTGTCCATAACGAGTTCTGAAGGCTGTCTTCGGGATACTCTCCTCTTGTATCCTTAACTGATGGTATCCAGATCGCAAATCGATCTTTGAGTAAAAGCTTGAACCTTGCAGTTGATCAAACAGATCATCAATTCTTGGCAGAGGATATCTATTCTTGATCGTCAGCTTGTTCAGCTCCCGGTAGTCGATGCACATTCGAAAACTACTGTCCTTCTTCTTGACAAACAGGACCGGAGCTCCCCAAGGCGAGAAGCTTGGTCGGATAAATCCTTTGTCTAACAACTCTTGAAGTTGTGTCGACAATTCTTGCATCTCAGACGGGGCAAGTCTATAAGGTGCCTTAGCCACAGGCGCGGCGTCTGGGATCAAATCGATGTGAAACTCCACTTGCCTCTGAGGTGGCAGTCCAGGCAAGTCCTCCGGGAAGACTTCCGGATACTCCCTCACGACAGGGATGTCTTCGATCTTCGGTTCTGCAGCTTTCTTGTCTACAATGTGTGCCAGGAAGGCAGCACACCCCTTTTGCAAACACTTTCGCGCTTTGAGGCAGCTGATAATTCTTAAAGGCGTATCACGCTTTTCACCCTCAGACCGACGGTCAAAGCGAGCGGACTATTCAGACCTTGGAAGATATGCTGAGAGCATGTGTTATGGATTTGGGCGGTAGCTGGGATAAGCATTTGCCACTGGTCGAATTTTCATACAACAACAGCTACCACACCAGTATTGGAGCCGCGCCATTTGAAGCTCTTTACGGACGCAAGTGTCGATCACCCCTATGCTGGGCTGACGCAGGTGATAGGTAGCTTGTTGGTCCCGAAATCGTCCAAGAGACGACAAACAAGATTGCGCAGATTCGAAAACGCATCGAAGCAGCTCGCGACAGACAGAAAGCCTATGCAGATCCAAACCGGAAACATTTGGAATTCCAAGTTGGAGATATGGTTTTATTGAAAGTTTCACCCTGGAAGGGTGTGGCACGCTTCGGAAAGCGTGGGAAGTTGAATCCGCGTTACATTGGCCCTTTCAGAATTTTGGAAAGAATAGGGCTAGTAGCATATAAGCTGGACTTACCTGCTGAACTGAATGGAGTTCACGATACATTTCATGTATAAAACCTGAAGAAAAGTCCAACTCAAGATACTGTTGTCATTCCCACCGATGAGATTCATGTTGACGACACGCTCCATTTCGTTGAAGAACCTGTTGAGGTTACGGATTGGAAAGTAAACAAGACCCGCCGGAGCAGTGTCAAGCTCGTCAAGGTTCGTTGGAATGCCAGACATGGTCCTGAATACACCTGGGAGCGTGAGGACCGGATGAAAGAGAAATACCCCCACCTATTTCCCAAGAACCCTGCTTCTAGAAGCAGAACTTAAAATTTCGGGACGAAATTTTTCTAACGGGGGGAGAATGTGACAACCCTCACTAAACCAGGTATCCGTACGACTTAATTAATAATTAATTACTGCTTAATTACTGTGCTTACTTGAACTTGTGGATAAACCGCTACTTGAATGCTGATACATGTACTTACTTGCATCATACTTTACTTGCTGTCACTCCATGTTTTGCTTACAGCACATTTGTGACAACCTTGATGCACCAAAAGCACAGTAGCACAATGAACGGATAACCTATTAAACGTGCTGTCATAACTAGCACCAGGCAGGTACTGCCTCTAAGGCCTGTAAGAGCCTGAGATAGTTTGCTACACTAGTGGTGAGTGTAGGGATATAAGGGTTGTAGAACTGCGTCACTAGGAATGAGATTACAGTGACCGGATGTGCCTAAAACGTACTTTAAGTACAAAATTCAGCACTTTGATTAAAATTCAGCATTATGCTACCTAATAAAGTGCCAAAACATGAGAAAAATGTTACTAGACACTTTCCAAAGTGTCGGGAATAAGTTGTGTCACTAAAAATAATAATAACGACACTTTAAAGCTTTGTTAAGCACTTTAACGGATCTCTATTCAACCGAACAACCGGACTTTACCCGGAACATAAAAATATTGCCAATAACATTGTTTATCTTTTTCTGAGCCAGTTAGGGTCCCTGAATACCCTAACACCCGCTATAACGCATAACACATCAGTAACCGAGTTAACCTTCACTTAACTTAACTAATACTTGACGTTTAGTTGAAAACCAACCGGGTAACCCCCCCCCCCCCCCCAACCGAACTCGTCCCCTTGGGGGACACCCTTGTACTTTTTGTGATTAAATTAATCACACATGCCTAATATCTAGGCTACACATAAACCATTGGATAATGATTATAACATTTGCCTATAAGTTCAAGACTAAACTCACCATAACATTCTCACCACAACTCACAAAACACACTCTCTCTCCCTCTCCCAAAAGCTCTCGGCCGAACACCACCCACAACCATCCATCCATTTTCGATTTCCTTCAACCCATTCCAAGTGCATACAAGTGTTAAGGATCTCATACAAAGGAGCTCGGTGCATTCGGAACGCGAAGGACCTCTTCTCATTGCTTTTATCCACTCATTCTTCGACTAGATTCTTCCCTAGCCTCGAGCTAGTAGTAAGTTGCTTGAAACACACTCTCGATCTATTTTAAAGTGGTTAAAATAAGATATGACGGTTAAAACTCGTGAACTTGCAAGATGAAGTGTTAAAAGTCTACTAAAATGTTAAAAATGATGGTTAAAAGCTATGATGTTGTGTAAATCTAGCAAGACTTGTTTTGTGTAACTATTTAGTGCCGATCTATGATGTGGTAGCTCGGATCATCGTCTAACCCGGATTGGTCATGATCATGGATCATGACATAGAGTTGTTTAAGTATAAAAAGGGTTAAATGATGAAACTCTACCACACACTAAACATGAACTTGTGTAAAATCGATTTTTCTTACGAAATAGTGTTTTAAACTAGTAGATCTACGGATCTACAAACGGTATTTTCAAAGGACCAAGTGTCAAAGAAATCATATTTTCTAAAACCGGATCTTACACGAACAAGAATGATTTTTAAACACACAAGTGTGTAGACACTTGTGTAACACTAAATTTCGACAAAGAACTAGTTTTGTCAAATTTTACAAGAAGTTGTAAAGATGGAATTTCGTTAAAAACGAGACTTTTACGAAACCGGATTGATTTATACAAAAGATCCACTAAAAGTAATGGGATTTACTTCATATTTTTGGATAAACTTCAAGTTCATGTAATTTTTGCGATTTATATATATTTTGACTAGTTGATGCTTTGGATATTGTTTTGGTTGAATGAGAAAATTGTTGATTTGAATCTTAAAAGAAAATGATACGCTTGAAAGCGTGGCCACCTCCAGTTACAGGGGAAACTCTGGCGAAATTTTTCCAAAAACCTAACACTTAGAAATATTTTCACTACAAGTGTTAGAAATACATTTTAGACTTATTTTCGAATTATAGATTTTGCCACGACTTTATTTACAAAATATCGGAGGTGGGATTTCACAAAATAAAACTTGATAAATATATACTTAGTATATATTTTCATAACAACACCTGTGTGAATTTTGATGATTATTTTGTGAACTATACAAATATTATTTTTTTGAGTAAAAATAATATTACCGAATGTTAACGATTCCAAAATAATCCGAACGCCTTCACGATAAATATTTAAGTTACAACGGTATAGTTAATACCACCCGACCCTTAAAACGTAACTTACGCATTTTAAGAAAATATTTATGAACGCGTATTTTTGTCAAGGTATTATTTTGGGAAAATCATATGTATTAAAATATAATATTTTTGGGAAAATATTTATATTTTGGAGTAAGAAATAAAATATATTAAGTGAGACTTAATAATATATTTTGAATTTTACGAACACGCATGTATTAAATCCCCCATCCTTGGGAAGGAAAATAATTACCAAGAATTTACAAAATATAAACACGAAATAGTTGTCTAACTATTTCCCCAAAAACTTAAACCTTAAGCTAAGGCACGGCCATCCGTCTAATAAAGTTAGTACGTGTAGGTCGTCGCACAGCTGCTTGATCAGGAGATATACTTGGTAGAGACGCACCACTATGAGTTCATGTCCCCCTTTTCTCTAACTGTTTTCAGTTTTCTAAACTGCGGGGGTGAAATACATGTTACTATGATTACGAATATTTCTTACATGGTATGGTTAGCGTAAGGAGGGTTATCATTCAGATCATGTGAGTGGGTAGGCGGAAACTTGAGGCCATTAATCCTCAGGGTAGGACCGAGGGGCAGGAGCGGTAGATCTATCTGGGTGTAGCGAGCCCAGCCCCAGGCCCAAACAGAACGGACCTCGGGGTGACTTTGTACCCAACGCATAAATCTGCTAGGTTTGAGTCTTCCTACTTGCACTTCACACATATCAATGGCCTTGCAAACCATTGGTGATCTCTTTTTCCTTATTTGCTACATACCAGGGTTTTTATACATACAAAGGTTTATTTACTCACTTACACATGAACTCGCTCAACATTATTGTTGATTTTTCAACTTACATGTATTTCAGGGAATTAAAGGATCTGGCGCGGTATGACACGTTTTCCCGCTGCATTAGTTTCGAGGTCATCCAAGTTTAAGGGATGTGACTTTTTCCTGGACGAGTCACAGTTCTTAAGCTGTGTTTATTTCTTGTTGGTGTTGTGTCTTTTGAACACTGTTTATGTTTGTTAGGATGTGATATCCGTTAAGACAATGTTGTGGTTCTTTACTCTTCAAACTTATTTTAATGGATGATCTTGCATGGTTTTTATTTCATATAGCTTGTTATGATTAAGCTATGGTATTAAGAAGTCACACCAAAATAACCACGCTTCCGCAAAGCCAGGGTGTGATAGCTTGCTCACGGCCAAACATCATCTCTTTCTCTAAATTTTTCGAGTCCATTTCTAAGCAATATAAGGAGTTTCTAAGGTGTATCAAGCATACTTAAGGAGGTTGCAAGCAAGGAGAGTTGAAGGACCATCTTGGAGAGCTTTTATCCACCTCTTTTCTTCTTCATCTTGCATCTTGATCTTCCCTAGCCCTTGTGCTAGTAGTAAGCTCTCTTGATCTTGTTTTTACACTTGATTTTAGTAGTTAAAGTATGTAGTAACAAGATAATCTAAAGATCACACCATAACAAGAACATGAATATAAACATAAAGCTTGAAATCATGAAGATCTAAGTTGTTTAAGTGTATGTAATGAACTTGATTGTTGATTTCTTGCATGTATGGTGTAGATCACCACATAAAAGCTTGCTAGATGATGATTTAAAACATGATCTAGCAAGTATGAGGATGAATCTTGAAAGATCTAAGTTGATCATCCTTTATGTTAAGTATGAACTTGAAAATGAGCATGATTTTGTGTAGGATGATGATTCCTACAAGTTGTGAATCTTAAAAATATAAGATTTCAAAGATAAAAGTTTCAAGAAAATAAAGTTTACATCAAGATTCAACATGATTTGGTTTTAAAAGAAAGTAAACATGTTTTATGTGTTAAAATGAAGCTAGTAAAGTATGGAAAACATGAAAAATTCAAGAAGATTAATTTTTGTAAAAGTAAGTTACAAGTTGTAAAAATTAAAAATTTGCAAGAATGAGTTTTATGAAGTAAAAAATCATGTTTTTAGTGTTAGTTTTTTTTTTGGGTAAAGGGTTACCCCGGTGATTCTATATATTCACAACCAAACCAAAACAAGTAGCGTAGTGTATCTACACTAGTTCAATCATGGGACATGCCCCAAGAAAGTAAACACCAAAAACCAGACAACAACCGAAAACTAGCAAAAAACACCACTAGACTATAATCAAGAAAGCAAAAAAACAAACTAATCACTCGCCATCGCCATTAATGTCAGCATCACGTATCTCCCATTCACCTAGAAGCCTTCGGACTCTTTCAGTCTGCTTCATCTTCACTCCCATAAGCTTATATCGAACAGTCTTGGTTATCAACTCATAAATCTGCTCCGGAGGTCTCAGCTGGTTCTTGAAAAGCCTAGCATTACGTTCCTGCCAAATGAAATAAGCAGTAGCCGCTACCAAAATCCTGCTAACATAATCAGCCGCTAATTTAGATCTACATCTGAGCCGTAAGCAGTCTACAACATCCTCCCACTTCGAGTCAACATTATCCATACCCGCCTTAATCCGAACCCTAACCCACACCTGAGCTGAGAACTTGCATTCAAAAAACAGATGTTCATGCGAGTCATGATTCTCATAACATAATAAGCAGCACATCATATTCATATTTTTCCGCCTCGAGAAATCCCATTGAAGAATAATGTCTTGTGTAAGTAATTTCTTCCTCATGATCAACCACATCAGGAAAGAATGCCTCGGAACGCATTGAGCAAACCAGACAACTTTACTCCATTCGACATCTTGCTCTCTATACCGAATGGAGTCCCAAATACAAGAAGCCGAGACTTCATTTAAATCATCACCAACCCGCCAAAGAACAGAATCACGTTTATCAGGAACCGGATGGAGTTGATCTAGTTGGATAAGAACCGGAAACAAATCCCTCCAAGCCGTTGGCCAACGCCAACCCCCCGCTGAATAAATATCAGCAACTGAATCCTCCAATCTAAATCCTGCATTCGTAATAGTTCGAGGAGACAAAAAATTACCAAGCGGCCCTAAGGCATTCCACGTATCATACCAAGCTGAAGTCGAACTCCCATCCCCAAGGGTAGTCCATAAATGATTCCTGATCATCAGCCGGAGTTGAAGTAGCTTCCGCCAACTCCAACAACAATTTGTAGGAACCCTCACCATCCAGAAACTTTTACCTTTTAATTTGTATTCATGAACCCATTCTACCCAAAGAGATTTTCGTTTAGTGATGACACTCCAAACATGATTCGCCATAAGCGCCTTGTTAACATCTCCTATACGTCTAATACCCAAGCCACCTTCATACTTCGGGGTACATACAGAATTCCACGAAACCTTGGCCCTCCCTTTTTGAAATGAGCTATCTTGATTCCACAAAAAATTTCTCATTCTAGCTTCTAAATCATGAGTCACCCGAGAAGGTAAGATAAAAACTGAAGACAAGAAAATATGCAAAGAAGAAAGGACTGCGACAATAAGCTGCACACGCCCAGCAAATGAAAGCAACTTGTTCTTCCAATTCGAAATCCGTTTCTCTAGCTTTTCAACCAAGACATTACAGTCTTTATATAGAAGCCTTGTGGAGATAAGCGGAACCCCCAAATATCTAACCGGAAGGGAGCCCTCCACAAAAGGCATAACATTAAGAATAGCATTCTTCACATGTTGGGGGACATTGCAAAAGAAGATAGTACTCTTCTGAACACTAGGAACCAAACCAGACATGTTAGTAAACTTTGAGAGAGACACCATAATGCACTTAGCGGAACTGACATCCCCTCTAGCAAATAAGAAAAGGTCATCCGCAAAGCAAAGGTTTACAATCTGCTGTTTCTCACATCTGTTATGAAACCTAAACGAGGAATCTATCTTGGTCTCATGTTGTAAAATACCTGTCAGAATCTCCATAACAAGCGTAAACAGATAAGGGGATATTGGATCCCCTTGTCTTAATCCTCGTTTCCCTCTAAAGTAGCCATGAGTATTACCGTTAACACAAACAGAATACGTTGGCGTAGACACACAAAGCATAATCCAATCCACCATCTTAATGTCGAAACCAAACCCAAGCAAAATACTTCTTAGGAATCTCCAGTCAACGGTATCATAAGCTTTCTGTATGTCAACTTTAAACGCACACCGAGGGGGACCGAAATTCCTATGATAGTTGTGCATAAGTTCCTGGGTAAGTAAGATGTTGTCCGAAATTTTACGACCCGGGACGAAAGCCGACTGGTTGACACTGACAATCATATTCAGAGCCACTTTAAGACGATCTGCAAGAATCTTACTGATACACTTATAAAGAACGTTGCAAAACGCTATCGGGCGATAATCAGTAACACTTGAGGGGGTAGCAATTTTCGGCACTAGAACAATGAGAGTATGATTTAATTCGCGCAAAAGTTTTCCAGTGGAAAAGAAATCAATAATAGCATTTGACACATCCTCTCCCACAACCGACCGAGCACCTTTGAAAAAAGCCGACGAGTATCCATCCGGACCTGGAGCTTTGTCAGTTCCAATCGAAAACATAGCCCTTTTCACCTCATCCATTGTTACCTGACGCACCATATTGCTAGCAACTTCGGGATCCAAAACATTAGTAAACAACTCAGCCGAAGGAGATAAAACGATATCACCCTGACAGCCCAAAAATTTTTCATAATGTTGGACTAGAGCTAGAGGAACATTATTACCTTCATACGTCATACCACTCGAGTCCTTTATGATATCAATCCGACTTCTATGATTTCTAGTTTTCAGAGATGAGTGAAAAAAAGCCGTGTTCATATCTCCAGCTTGTAACCAGTCCACTTTAGATCTTTGCTTGAGAAAACGCTCCTCATCCAAACATGCTACCTGGTAATCACGCGTAATAGATGACTCTTCGGCCCGTAAGTCTACATTCAACGAATCTGCATCAATACGAGTTTGAATGGCGTCCAACTTAGTTCTGAGATCGCTAACCTTCCGATGTAAGTTACCCTACTTGAAAAGAAGACCTCTAAGAGGAGACTTTAATAACCGAAGTTTCTTCACAACCCGGAATTGATGCACACCGTCTACATTCAGCTCCCAATATCTTTTAACAATATCCAGAAACTCTGGCTTATGGATCAGAAAGTTAGCAAACTTAAATGATCTCCGTTTACATGGCTCAGTTTTCGGGATTTTAAGTATACATGGGCAGTGATCCGACAACCTGTACGGATGAAAAATAGCAACCGAACTAGGAAAATCAACTACAAATTGAGTATTTCCCAAAATTCTATCAATCTTCTTAAGCAATCCCATACCCTCCTTCGGTTTTTGACTCCAAGTATAGTGAAGACCCGAACGATTAATATCAAAAACTTCAATATCATCAACACAATTTTGGAAGTCCCTCATACCAGCCGAGATCGAGGACGTACCCAAGGATTTATCTTCAACATTTAGCGCCGAGTTGAAATCACCCATAATAAACCATGGTTGATTACCAACCAAAACTTTATGCATAGAAAGTTGCTGCCATAAATCTCTTCTGGAAACATAGTAATTATCCGCATACACTATCGAACAAAACACCATCTTTTTGTCTATCTTGAATCGAAGCTGGACATTCATGACCTGGGAAGTTTGATTCAAAACCATAACCTCAAACACTTCCGGATTCCACCCAATAATAATTCTAGTACCCTTAGCACTTTGGCCCCCATTAGACGTCTAATCCCAATTCCGAAACACAGACTTACATACTTTATGAAGGTTACCCACATCGACATGGGACTCTAAAATCGCACAGAAACTAAGATTATTCTCTTTGACAATTTGTCGAACCTCCTTTTGTTTCTGAGGGCGGTTCAACCCCCTTATATTCCAGGCTGCTAGACTAATCATCAGTAACTTGTTGGTTAGGAGTGCTTGCCCCTGTAATATTTTTCGGCTTCTGAGCCCCTTGAATCATAAAATCATTCCTTTCATTATACACCTCCGTAACCTCATCATCATCCGAATCTTCAAACCCATCATCTCCTTTCTTGGTATTCCCATCCTTAGCATCCGTATCCATATTATTCAGCACATCAAAAGGGTTAGAGGAAACAAACATATTCCCGGTTTTCACTACTTTGGTCTCACCTTTCGGCTTAGACACCACAGGCCTGTATTCAAACTTTGATTTCTGCTTGTTAACTGGTATCCCATTCTTCTTAGCAGCCTTTTTGCCATATACCCCTGTGTAACCATCCTCGTCAATAACTGAGCCCTTTTTAGCCGATCGGTTTCCTTGGTACACAATGTTACGACTTTGATTATCATGCACAATTTTACCTACTTTTTTCGGTTGCTTCGGACATAAGTCATTAGAGTGACCAAAAACACAGCAAGTAGCACATCTATGAGGACTCCATTCATACTCAACATACATGGTCTCCTTAACGAAACCCTCCCCCTCTGGTTCCGGAATAGCTATTGTAATCTCTTCTTTAAAATCATTATCAGCAGAAATTTCAACCAAAGCTCGAGCATAACTACTTCTACCCCATACCTCATTGCACATTGATGTAGTAAAGGTATCCAGCATTTTAGGTTCACCAATGGTTGTGGCCACTAAGCTAAGTCCATCTTCAGTATAAGCCGCTAGAGGAACTTCATGAATTTTTACCCAGACTTGGACTTTTTTCACCTCCTTTTTTTCCAGCTTAGTAGTTGGAGTCCAAATATTGAGGAACAAAGGTTGAGACCTGATTATCCAAGGACCCCCTTTTAGAGCATTCAACATACCTTCTTCATCATTAAATTTAAAAAAGAAAAAAACGTTTGCATTCATCATTGATTTAAGTAACCCATACTTTTTCCAATTAATCCGCACAAAGTACTCAACCACAGGAAAAGCAACTCGGTATCCCAGAAAGTACCCATAAAAGGTATTAGCCAATTTATTCTGCACTACCCGAACAGATTCCTTTGGCAATACTACATCACAACCTTCATGCATAATTGAACTAGCCAGAGATCGAAAATTAACCTTTTTAGCCTTGTCCACTAGAACCGAATCAGCATAAGACATGGATGAAGACGTGGATCCATACTCCGGTTGACTTCCAATAAACCCTTCTCCTCCTTTCGGATTGTTTCCCTTTTCCAAATTTTCCGATTGCATTTTCTCCACATTCCCTGGAACCGTAATCTTAATAAGTTCATCAATAACATTAAACTTCTTTGGATCAGCTTCAGACTGCGGCATCTGCACTGTACCTCTTCTCGGAAGCAGTGGATTACCATCAATATTCACTACGCGACTAGCCAAACCCTTAAACGGTAATGGGGGTTTACCCCGATCACCCTTTACCGTATCACCTGGTTTGTTACGTTCATCCATACCAGAAAATTCACCTCTCTCGTAATACCAAAACAGCAAACAACCATGCACACTATACCACGAAAACCAAAGCCGCAACAAACTCAACGAAAAGAAAAAGAAAAACCCTAATCCTTTGAACCCTAGAATCGAAACCTCTACCCTTGATCGATTAACCTCGAGTATCAATCTAGCTAAATTAATCTCAGTTAACCGCAATCAATAACTACAAGGTTAATAAATTAGGGAATCGGAAACGAACACTAAGGCGGCGAAGAACGAAAAACAAAGTAAAACCCTAGTTTTAGATTGATCCCTAATGCTAACTAGTTCGTTATAGAGTTATGACGGATCAAAACTCTAATCACAAACTGTTATGCATAAGATCACAACGAAAAACAAAGGATTCATGAAGAACAGGAAATCGCCTAAAGGAGAGAGAGCATAGGGTTTTTTTTTCGTCATGACCAATGCTTTGATAACCGAACTAGGAAAATCAACTACAAATTGAGTATTTCCCAAAATTCTATCAATCTTCTTAAGCAATCCCACACCCTCCTTTGGTTTTTGACTGTAAGTATAGTGAAGACCCGAATGATTAATATCAAAAACTTTTTTAGTGTTAGTTAAACATGTTAAACATCATGTTAAAATACTACAAGATTTTACAAACTTCAAGTTCATACCTACCATCTTGTAAAAGTACATTTTATGGTGTAACACCCCAAAAACGGGTTTGGTAATCAAACCGCGTTAATAGTAAAGACGGGTAAAATACCGTTAGTGGTAAAAAATTAACCCGGTAAATATTAGGATTTAAATAAATAAACCTAATATTAATTAGAAAGAGGATAAATACTTTGAGAAAACAAAGTACATAAAAATGCCCGAGTTAACGGGACTTAAAATATAACGGGTTATAGCCTCCCGAACCCGTTAAGTTAACTAGGAATAAGTAACCTAGATAATGAGGTGTAAATAAGTAAATGAAATATGGAGTTCTAGTCCCTAATAATTAAAATTAAACTTGAGGGACCAAAACCGTTAAAGAGGAAACAAGTTCTATTTAATAAAAAAACACACCACACACACACGGTGTGTGTGTGTGTGGATCGATCATCAGGGACGACCAAAGAGGGTGAAACCCTAGTTCCTCCAAGTCTTCAAAATTAAAGGATCAATTGTAGGCCAAATTCGGATTTGATCATATATTAGCGATCACCAAGTCAAGGGGATCGTAAGGTATGTCGAATTTTTGACATTCATAAAGTTGTAAAAATTAGTTCACTTTGCATGATGTGATCTATGTATGAATCGTAGAGGCTATGGCCAAATTAGCGAAGTATAATTGCTTAGGAATAAACCCTAAGTAGAAATTTGAAGTAAAATTGCCATGACTAGGTGTTTGAATGAATTACCACACTTAGATAGGTGGGTTTTAACTACATAGTGAAGGTGATGACATGTTTGTGCTAGAAATCATCATAGATGATAGTTGATGTAGACACTCGAACAATTTGCAAGTTTGAGTATTTGATTTTACATGATAGAGGATGAATTTTGATGTTAGTTTTGGTAAAAATGACTAGTTATGAACTAGTTAGTAAATGTGCAACATTATGCCCATTAGGTGTTTGCTAAAATGCCTAAATGAAAGCTAAAATATTGAAATTTCGAGTGAAACGCACATTTGAATAATATGGCGAACTATGCGTTAAATGAAACGATATGAGTTCTAAATATCATGTTGATTTAGACATAATTGTGTAAACCATGTGATCAAAAGTAGTTAACTTTTAATAAGTTAAGTTAAGTACTTAACTAATGATAAGTTAAGTTAACTAATGATATGAGTTCTAAATATCATCTCGGCTGGTATGAGGGAGTTCCAGAATTGTGTTGATGATATTGAGGTTTTTGATATCAATCGATCGGGTCTTCACTACACATGGAATCAAAAACCAAAGGAGGGCGTAGGCTTGCTTAAGAAAATTGATAGAGTGTTGGGGAATACACAGTTTGTGGTTGAGTATCCTAGCTCGGTTGCTTATTTTCACCCGTACAGGTTGTCGGATCACTGCCCTTGCATCCTTAAAATTCCTAAAGCGGAGGTCTGTAAACGTAAATCGTTTAAGTTCGCTAATTTTCTGATTCACAAGCCAGATTTTTTGGATATTGTGAAACGGTCTTGGGAGTTGAATGTCGATGGTGTGCACCAGTTCCGGGTTGTAAAGAAACTCAGGTTGCTAAAGGGTCCTCTTAGAGCTCTTCTTTTTAAGCAGGGTAACTTGCATCGGAAGGTTAACGAGCTTCGATCTAAATTGGATGGTATTCAAAGTCTTATAGATGCTGACCCGTCCAATGTTGACTTACGGGCTGAAGAGTCTTCTCTAACGCGTGATTACCAGGAAGCTTCTTTGGATGAGGAACGGTTCATCAAGCAAAAGTCAAAGGTGGATTGGTTACAAGCTGGTGATATGAACACGGCTTTTTTTCACTCGTCGCTTAAAACTAGGAATCATCGAAGTAGGATTGATGTCATTAAGGACTCGAGTGGTGTTATGCATGAAGGTGAGAATGTACAACTGGCGCTAGTGCAACACTATGAAAAATTTTTGGGTTGTCAGGGCGATATATCCCTCTTTCCTTCGGCTGAGTTATTTGGTAATTCTTTGGATCCCGTAGTTGCTAGCCATATGGTTCGTCAGGTAACGGCTGATGAGGTTCGAAAGGCTATGTTTTCGATTGGTACTGACAAAGCACCAGGGCCAGACGGGTACTCTTCAGCTTTCTTTAAGGGTGCTTGGTCGGTTATAGGGGAAGAAGTGTCGAATGCTATTATTGATTTCTTTTCCACTGGTAAACTTTTGCGTCAATTAAACCATACTCTTATTGTCCTAGTGCCGAAAATTGCTACCCCCTCTAATGTTACAGACTACCGTCCTATAGCGTGTTGCAATGTTTTGTACAAGTGTATTAGTAAGATTCTGGCGGATCGTCTTAAAGTGGCGCTGAATATGATTGTCAACGTTAATCAGTCGGCTTTTGTCCCGGGTCGGAAAATTTCGGACAATATCTTACTTACTCAGGAGCTCATGCACAACTATCATAGAAATGTGGGGCCCCCGAGGTGTGCGTTTAAAGTAGACATTCAGAAACCTTATGATACTGTTGATTAGAGATTTTTAAGAAGTGTGTTGCTGGGTTTTGGGTTCGATATTAAGATGGTGGATTGGATTATGATTTGTGTGTCTACGCCATCTTACTCTATCTGTGTTAATGGCAATGTTCATGGATATTTCAGAGGTAAATGTGGGTTACGTCAAGGGGATCCTATATCTCCTTATCTGTTTACGCTTGTTATGGAGATTCTAACGGGTATCCTTCATCATGAAACTAGGATGGATTCTTCATTCAGATTTCATAACAGATGTGAGAAGCAGCATATTATCAACCTTTGTTTTGCAGATGACCTTTTTCTGTTTGCTAGAGGAGATGTCGGCTCGGCGAAGTGTATTATGGTGGCTCTCTCTAAGTTCACTAATATGTCAGGTTTGGTCCCTAGCGTTCAAAAGAGCACGATTTTCTTTTGTAATGTCCCCCAACAGGTGAAGAATGCTACTCTTAACGTTATGCCTTTTGTGGAAGGTTCCCTCCCGGTTAGATATTTGGGAGTTCCTCTTATTTCCACAAGGCTTATCTATAAGGATTGTAGTGTCCTTGTTGAAAGTTTAGAGAAGCGAATTTCGAACTGGAAGAACAAGTTGCTCTCTTTTGCGGGGCGGTTACAACTTATCTTGGCAGTCCTCTCTTCTATGCACATTTACTGGTCGTCGGTATTTATTTTACCATCTCGGGTGACTCATGATCTTGAAGCTAGAATGCGTAATTTTTTATGGAGTCAAGATAGCACGTATCAAAAAGGGAGGGCCAAGGTTTCATGGAATTCTGTTTGCATTCCAAAGTATGAAGGAGGTTTGGGTATTAGACGCATCGGTGATGTTAATAAAGCGCTAATGGCAAATCATGTATGGAGTGTTATTACTAAACGGAAGTCTCTTTGGGTTGAATGGGTGCATGACTATAAATTAAAAGGTAAGAGTTTCTGGATAGTAAAGGTTCTTACCAATTGTTGTTGGAGCTGGAGAAAACTTCTACAGCTTCGGCTGATGATAAGAAACCATTTGTGGACTACGCTTGGGGATGGGAGGTCGACATCTGCTTGGTATGATACTTGGTGTGCGTTAGGGCCGCTAGGTAATTTCTTGTCGCCCAGAACTATTACGAGTGCAGGATTCAGATTGGATGATTCTGTTGCGGATATTCATTCAGGGGGTGTTTGGCAATGGCCCATGGCTTGGAGGGATCTGTTTCCCGTGCTTATTCAGTTGGATAATGTCCAACCGGTTGCAGGTAAACGAGATATCCTTCAATGGCGGGTTGGTGATAATATTAATGAGGTTTCGGCTTCATGTATTTGGGATTCTATTCGGTATAGAGAGCAGGAGGTCGAGTGGAGTAAAGTAGTCTGGTTTGCTCAATGCATACCGAGGCACTCTTTCTTATTGTGGCTGATCATGAGGAAGAAGTTACTCACTCAAGATATTATTCTTAGCTGGGATCTCTCGAGGAGAAAAAACATGAATATGATGTGCTGCTTACTTTGTTATGAGAACCATGATTCACATAAACATCTATTCTTTGAATGCAATTTCTCAACGCAGGTTTGGGCTATGGTTCGGATTAAAGCGGGTATGGATAATGTTAACCCAAAGTGGGAGGATATTGTAACCTGGTTAATGGTCAGGACTCGTTCTAAGTTAGCGGCTGATTATGTTAGCAGACTTTTGGTGGCGGCTAGTGCTTATTTCATATGGCAGGAACGTAATTCTAGACTCTTTAAAAACCAGTTGAGACCTCCGGAGCAAGTATATGAGGCGATTATCAAGACTGTACGATACAAGCTTATGGGAGTAAAGATGAAGCGGACGGATAGAGTTCGAAAGCTTCTAGGAGAATGGGAGATTGTTGATGCTGACAATGATGGTGATGGCGGTTGATTAGTTTTTTTTTTTTTTTTGTGTTCGTCTCTAGATTTTAGTCTAGTTGTGTTTTGTGTTAACCTGGTGTATTTGTGGTTTTTTCCTTGCTTACTTTCATGGGGCATGTCTCATGATTGAACTAGTGTAGACTCACTACACTACTTGTTTTTGTTTGGTTGTGAATATATAGAATCACCGGGGTAACCCCTTTACCCAAAAAAAAGTCGAATAGTAGTTCCGACAGAGAAAGTAAGTAAGGTGGAATAGTCGTGATTGTTAAAGACTAATCTAACCGCCTTGTAAATGTAGACAATAGTTTGACGCCTAACGAGCTAGGTGGAGGCTTGGGAAAGAAGTGGTCAAACGAATCGAGTACGAGAAGAAAAGCGTAAACCGGATGAAAGGTAAGTAAAGCTTACACCCTCTTTTGCAAGTTATGTATTTATTCATAGGTTGTAAATACGACAAAAGTTATATCCGAAATATGGTTCCGACACGAATTGAAACGGGTCGGACATATAAAATAATGATAAACCAAGTTTAATGGTAAACTGGGTGAAATGGTAATTGGTCATGAGATGACGTATATATAAAATGAGTTTTTGAATGGCTACTTATTAAGGTAAGCCTAAACGAATAAAAAGAGTAAAACGGTGAATTAGTCACGTGTAGACGGAAAAGGGTTGAAGTTTAAAACGACACCATATGGCATAAGTCATGTTGGGTTAGACGAGTAGGAAAAAGGGTTTAAAAGACATAACTATGTGGTGAGAAATCCGAGATTAGTAGTTAACGAAATGGTAAATAAATACCATTCGAACATAAGTGCAAAATGTTTGGCCGTTTAAGACCAAACGAGTCAAATGGTAATGTTAATACCGTTTGACACATAACGACTAACAAGTGCTTGTCAAGTCTAATGCTCACAGGGTAAAACGGCTTATGGAAGTTTGCGTTGCTATAAATTAGCAAATTATTGCAGCAAGGTAATAAACGAGTCAATATGTTGACCCGAGCCAGGTACGCATAAATAGGTTTATAGTTGAGAGTGAGTTTTGGTCAAATAATTAATGAAGTCCTTTGTAGAAAATGAGGGACTAAAAGTTGACCAAAAAGCCCTTGATGGGTGAACCGGGTAAACGACCCTTAGAGGTTGTTAGGAACTTGTTTATTGATTATGAAATCCTTAGATACATATAAAAGTTATAGGCAAAAGCATTTGTGGGTCGAATGCCTAAAAATGGGTCATTCGCGTAAAATGACTAGTCGAATGGTAGAATTGGGATTTTGGGTTCCTTAGGTTAAATCCACCACAAAAATAGTTGTGGTGGAAGATAAGTAGTTAAATAGTATGGGAAATGCAAGGTGCGATGTGAAAAGAGCGAATTTAGTGTTCAAATGCTCTAAAGTCCCCTAAACGGATCAAAATAGACTAAGAAGTATGGTGGGTTAAATGCTTAGGTAGATACGAATGAATCGGTGTATGTAAACACCTACGTGAACTCTGAGATAGGAGCGGAAACTCTAAGATTTGATGAGCCCGGGATTGGGTAAAAATGATAAGAAATAACTTTTGTTATATAGCATGTAGTGTGATGTTAATGTCTAACGGGTCGAATAATCACATAAAGGATTTATGAGCCAATAGCTTATAATTCGGATTTTATTGCGAACCTAGGTGATAAACGCGTCTGTAATTGTATTACGGTCGCATAGTAACAAGAATCTAGTAAATCGGACTAGTAGATTGAGAGTTATGCATGTTTTAGTTTATTATATGAAAATAACATAGCTGGGCATAAATGTAGCTAATAAAAGGAACCTTTCTGTCGAAACTGGGCTGTCGCGCTACGCGACAGCAAGCATTTAAAACCACCGCGTCACGCGACGAGAGTCGCGGCCCGCGACCAATTAGGGAGTAAGCTCTCGCGGCCCGCGAGAGCTGTAAACGCTGACAAATTGTGTTTTTGTAATTGTTTGACCCATATGACTTGTTTAACCATGTTATTTAACTACCTAAGCTAACTATAAGTTGGTTTTTGGTCATAGGTATATGTCAAGGGATTCTCGGATGAAGATCAAGCTAAACGAAGAACTGAACACACGAGATTAAAGCTTCCGCACGGCGTTACGTCGTAACTTTTAAACGACGAACTCAATTACATTATGTTGTAAAACTTTTAAACTATAGAAGTTTTTAGTAAACCCGTATTTTATACTTACGTGTATTTATAAGTGCACAATTAATTGTCGTTATTAGTGCTAAAACCCTTTTATAATATTAAGGGTGTTACAAGTTGGTAATCAGAGCTCATGGTTAAAGAATAAAGTGTGTTCGGTTCGAGGCTTGATCGCAAATCCGGTAAGTACATGTATGTTAATGGTTTAGTATGATTAAAGTATTGTGAACAACACATAGGGTTATCGTGTAAAACACGTTACCCCAAGTAAATGACTAATATAGTTAACGAAATTACATGCGTTGACACGTATAGCAGTAAAAAGCCTTGTATTACAATACGAGCTTTTATTAATGTCGAAATTACTAACTTTTGTAAATGTTTAGTTGAAGGACACTCGCATCTGAAGGTGACGAGAGTCAAACGAATTGTGGATATGACGATGGAACAGTCCGAGGTATGACAAGCAGAGCATACTTATTAAGGACCTAAATCGCGTGATGATCGCGAACAAGGTTAATGACATGGAAAGCCCGTTAGGGCAAGCATTACCAGGTGCACACTTTTAAATTTAATTGCACAAGTAGTAATATGCAACAAACGCATAGGAATGACGGTTGCATATATTTGATAAAACCTGAATAGGATATCTATTCAGGAGGATGTTTCCAAGAGAAGTTTAATATAAACATGTGTTATTCACATGATGAATAACAAATAAATAATAGGATTAGTTCATATGGAAACTTGGTGTCACACCCCGACCACGTGAGACAACGAAACGTGGCGGAAACGTCGGGGAGTGTTGTAACAGAATTAATTGTTTCAAATCCATGGCAATTAAAGTTTCGTTTTATTAATCAAACAAGAGAGTTTACATCATTTTAAACAAGAAACAAAGAGTACATAACACAAATTAACTAGTTCTTGCTTCGTTTTAAGTCACTAAGGCACAAGTCTGCCTAGGTGTATCTTGATCAATCCTATGCATCAATTCCTGAAAACACATGTGAAAATAGGTACGTCAGCATAAAAATGCCTGTGAGATACATAGGTTTTGTGAAAATAAGATTCATGACTTAAGTTTAAGAAAATGTTTAATAAAATTTAGCCATGGACCTTGTAAATTGATTTGTTTTTGTAAATCATTTGAAAAGCAATAAGACCAGATGATATGTATAAATAAGAGAATAATGTATGGTTAAATGAATAACCAAGTAAAATGAGTTTGTATAAGATAAGTTGTTTGTAAAACAATGTCTTGTGAAAAGTATGTTATTTGTATAAAATGTTATATGTCTCAAATTGAAATGATTCAAATAACGCTTCGATATGTAATACCATACAAACACTTATATATAGGAAGTACCAGCGGCGTATCCACCATGCTTGTATCATATTGCACACGCCTCGTTACTTAAATCACTTACCCAAACCAAACCATCAAGATATAATTTTAGGTATAGTCAAATGTCTATTGTCAAATGGTTCACATGGTTCAATAGATACAAATGATTCACATAATGTAATATAATGTGTTCATATGCTGGATGAGCATATGCAACAAATTGTAATGTAAAACAATGTACTAAGTATGCACATAATGGACATACATAGCATGAAATGTAATGTAAAACGATGTACTAAGTATGCACACAATGGACATACATAGCATGAAATGTAATGTAAAACAATGTACTAAGTATGCACACAATGGGCATACATAGCATGAAATGTAATGTAAAACGATGTACTAAGTATGCACACAATGGACATACATAGCATGAAATGTAATGTAAAATAATGTACTAAGTATGCACACAATGGACATACATAGCATGAAATGTAATGTAAATCATGTACTATAAATGTACTAATGAACATAGCAAGTATATGATGTGAAAACATGGAAAGCATGAAAGTAACAAGTAGGCACATGTGTTTCACCCCAAAACAGTTTGAAAACAGTAAAAGAGGGGTCTATGTACTCACTTGAGATTGCTTAGAAGTCCTAGGATAACCACCAAGCAAAGCTAGAAGATCACGGAATCAAACGGTACCTAATATAGGTAACTACATTAATAACCGGACCTATATCGGAGGATTGGATAGAATGAGGGCTCGTAAACCAAATGAGTATGGGAACTCAGGTAATATGGTTTAACAAAGCCTACATTCTAAAATGAAACCTAACCTAAGCGCTTACGACCCATTACGACCCGTTTAGGTAGCTTATGCTACTTTAACGCGTCGTTTGCGTGAAACGCGTTCGGACCGCCTAACTAGTCCTATGACAAGTAGAATATGCCTTAACATGTCTAATATTGTTGTCAATTCAGTTTAGATATCATAAATTATGTTACATATGCTTAAAATGAATTTTGGCGTAAAAAGGGTATTTTGGTAATTTACCTAAGGCATATAAACTACCTATCATTCAACTACTTAAACGTCGTGACCATAAGGTATAACCTCGGAGGGTTATTCCCTATATAACTATGGTCACCTAATGTGCTTGGTCGGATCCTAATGATCGACAAAACGGGTCGGGTTCGAAAGTATAAGCGATTGATTGATTAGATCGCTTACCTTTACGACCCTAGACAAGCACAAAACTAAAAGTGACGAGCTAAACATGTCAAAACATGTTTAACAAGTTTAGAAAACAGGTTTGGTATCAAAACAAATGGTTTTGATACCCAAAAGTAGTTTGGTTACAAAATACGCAAGAATACACATTTTGGCCGAAACTACGACTCATCACTGAGCCTAGATAACGTGGTAATCAGTAGGTATAGTCACTAGGGACTATAACCATCGTGATTACGCTCACGTTATGAAGTTCAAACGAACTTCGCATTGACCATAAACTGGTCAATGCAGAAAGTCAAGCAAAGTTTGACTTTAACGCTAAAACGAATGAAAAGAACGAAAGAACACTTACAAAGGGTCCCCGCAAGTTTGATCTTCCAAGTAATCTCAGGTAGGAAGTGTATAACCACAACCACTTAGAGAAAAACTCAGAATTCAAGTGGGTTTTGCAAGTGAATGGGTTGGGTATTTATAGGATTTGGACCACCGTTAGGATCGTTCCTCGAATATCGTGCTTTGATCTTGTCCCTACACTTGTTGCAACACTAAGGTAACTCAAATTGGCCCCCCATTATCAGGAAGAGGCAAGTGCAAAAGGGATTAGGAGTGGGTAACAGCTGTTTAAACTAAATCTGCTGATCTGGGGATGCCTTACGGACCGTAAGGGTGATGGCTTACGGTCCGTAAGCCAGCAACTTTGGCAAATTGACAGTTTTAGTCCCTGTTGGTGTTTAGAGCTATTTCCGACATGTTTAAGGCCCGTTAACCCCATTTCAAAGCTCTAAAATGAAGTTAAAGTATAGGGAACTTAAAATGTGCTCAAAAATATCTCGGATGTCGGTTCGTTTGGCCGTACGATCGCGATGTTCGCTTAATTACGACGGAATGCGCATAAGCGCGAAAAACGATCCAAATTGCGTGACGAATGGATTTTTCTTATGCCAAACACTAAAATAAAATATTTTAGTGCTTGCATAAATTTTTGGATGTTCGGATGTATTCAGAACGTGAGTTATGCGCGAAAATGCAAACTTATGCACTTTTTGACGCTTTTAGTCCCTGAATGACCCAAAAGTTTATTTTAGCACACCGAACCCCTCAAAGCTTATTTCTAAGCTATGTAAAGGATATTTATGGTATGTTTAACTTATGGTCATGTTCCGGAATGTCTGTTCTAGTACGAATCATCATACTTTCGCAGTTTGTCGAATTTAGTCCCTGTAAGCGATTAAACTTGTTTTTGCCATACCAAAGCCTTCCAAACTTATTCCTAAGTTATGTTAATGTTTTTTAAGGTATGTTAAGTATATGTTGATGTTCCGGAGTGTTTGTTGCATTAAACTGGTTATATTTACGCATCAGTGCGCGTATAACCTTCCAGAAAGCGATTTAGAGCCCGAAATCGAACAAGAATTGATATGTGCAAATGATACACATATTTGTACAAATCCCAAGTATGAAATACAATATTTCATTGGTTTGGTATTTGTTTGATGGTCGTAGAGGCACAGGTGTCACACTTGGACGGGGGGTAATTATCCAAGTGGAAAACTCTCAATATAATGCTATTGAGAAAAGTAGCAATCACATTAACGAATGTGATTATATAATAGTTCGATAGAAAAGAAAAACATTTTATATGTTCAAATGTAAAACTAGTTAAACTAGTGATTGTTGTTTTGCAATTAAATAAAGTTTTACTAAATGAAATCAGAGATATGAAATAAATAGAGACGTTACTTACATGGGGTGTAATGTGAAAATTATAAAAGGTCATGTATACCAGGTGTTGATCGCTTACTCTGGCCAAGTAAGTAGTGAACACGTGACACCATGAACTTTTATGATGGACACATTTACATCCGATGTAGTAAGGACGGGGTGAATGGGACAAACTAAAAAGGTACCCAAATGAATCAACTAAGTAAGACGTTTGATAGTAAACGTAAACGCAAGTCGGATGACGGAAGCGTATTACGTTAGAATAACGAGCCCGAGAGAAGGGACAAAGATTGAAGTAAATAAAAATACAAACCAACTAATGTGAATGCCAAGGCATAGGGGATAAAGTTTGACTGTCATAAGTGATGAAATTCACACAGACAAGTCAAAGGGGTAGAATAAGGAATAAAAGACTTGGTCGAATAAAAGCAATGAAATTCGCTAAGACGACCAAATAAATCAAAACGAAATTTTAATGCATACCGGAAGGGTTGCAATAATAGTGACTTCGGTAAAATACTCGGTTGATGGGTAGGGATTCAGAAGTATGCGTAAACCAAGAGACGGGAACGCGAAATAAAAGGGTCAAAAGACTCGGATTGAGAGTTATGACTAAAAGACGACAAAGTTTTGCAAACATAAAATTAGAAAATTTCGTTCAACTATTTCAAAGTTGGACGGGTCAAATAAAGAACGAAGTTTGACACTCATAAGTGATTAAATTTCACCCAAAATGGGTCAAACGAGTTAATTAAGGAATGACGCTTGATATAGTAAGGAAAACGCAAACCGATGAAACCGGAAAGCTAAAAACACTAAGATAAAATTGCCTGGGTAACGGGTCATAAGGAAGTATAGGTAAGAACCAGGTAACGGTAAGCGTAGGACAAACCGACGTGTAAGTGACGTTAGAAGTCTTAGAGTCGGAAGCATAATTCGAAAGAAAATAAATGTAGCCTTAGGCTACGGTCAAGGTCGAATGAAACCCAAAAAGCAAAAATAAATGTTTCTAGACATAAAAAGGGGTGCCTTGACACCATACGCGTATATAAACGTATATACATTTGAATAAAGACTCGAATAAAAGATGGTCTACGGGATCATCATAACCTACGGGATAATAATTAATGTTAAGTCTACGGGACCAAAAGACCTTTGGGTCACAAATAGAAAGAAACGAATTGTATGGGTCTCACCTTAAAAGGGTAAAAAAAAAAAGGTGGAAATCTAAGGAGAAATCCTGCATGGCTATATGAAGGAACCTATGGGTCAAGCTTCTAAATCAGGTAAACCATACTATTCTTGCATTGATTCCGAAAAAAGATACCCCGGATTCTGTTTTAGACTACAGGCCGATTTCTTGTTGCAATGTGCTGTATAAATGCATAAGCAAGATTATCACGGATCGATTAAAAGGCAGTTTGGGATCTCTTGTTAGTATCAACCAATCAGCATTTGTGCCGGGTCGGAAGATATCTGATAATATCCTTCTCACACAGGAATTGATGCATAATTATCATCTTAACAGGGGCCCGTCTAGGTGTGCATTCAAAATTGACATTCAGAAAGCCTATGATACTGTTAATTGGTTGTTCTTGGAAGAAATCCTGATTTGGTTTGGGTTTCATCATAAAATGGTTAGGTGGATTATGACCTGTGTTTCAACAGTTTCTTATTCGTTAAGTGTCAATGGTAACCTTCATGGTTATTTTAGGGGCAAACGTTGTCACACCCCGACCACGTTAAAACAACAAACCGTGGCGGAAACGTCGGGGAGTATTGTAACAGAATTATTGTTTCAAACCATGGATACGAAGAGTCTCGTTTTATTAAATATTATACATTGTCTTAAAGTTAAACAAGCAAGTCAAACATAGTCTACCATCGTTATTAAATCACTAAGGCCTCGTCCAGTCCTAAGTGAGCATGCATCCTATTCGCAATCAACATTAAGCAACACCACCTGAAACATATGTAAAAACAAAGTCAGCAAAGAAATGCTGGCGTGCACATAGTTTTTGTGTGAGTGTCAGATTCATGGCTCGTTGAAATATCTCGTACAACTTCGTTAATCGATATTTGAAACCTTGTTTTGTAAATTGTTTGTATTGTAAAATGAATAACCAAGTCAAAACAGATTGGTTATAATTTATAAACCTCGATGCCATGAATCTTAACCCAAAACATTGGTTTATGTAAACCAAATCATAAATCGTTCTCGTAATAAAACTCGTATGGTTTATATAGTTTTGTAAACATCGTTGTGTGACATCGTTTAACTCGTTCTCGTTATAGAACATCGTTCATTTGTTTAAATCATTCATTCGTTCAAAATCGTACAATCGTTTAATATCGTTCTCGTTCCAAGCGTTCTCGTTTTAATTGTGAAAAACTACTTTTGGTCGTCTCGCTAATAACATTCAAACCTTCGTGACTCGTTCATCGTTCAACTCGTATTAACAAACCACAAAAGGGTAAGTTAACAATCATCAGGTTCAGTCGTTACCCACCTAACCCACACATAACCATGGGTCCAGTCTGATAACGGGATTTGTCGGATCCTATGGTACCATAACCTAATACTGGTCGGTTCGGCCAAAATTAATGAATGTCATTCGTTATGTAACTACAACCAACAAGTTCGTTCACATTATTGAAATCATTATTAGTTTAGTATTAACCATTTTACTCGTTTTGAAACCATCGTTAAAACATCGAAATCGTTTTGATACATATGAATCACCCCAAAACGATCGAAAATAGTAAAAAAGAGGGGATCTATGTACTCACCTTTGGGTAAGTTTTTATATGTTAACACAATCCCACAAATTGTTTATTCGTCCTAAATTAAATAAGAATGATTTAATAATCAAAAACCCACAAAATACATAAGTTTCTCCGATACTTAGAATTTTCACATAACTTTGAGATTTCTCTCAAAAAAGTTATTATTTTTTTATTATCTTGGTGTATTTGTATATATGTACTCAAGCGTAATACACATAATCTTGTCAAGTATTATCATGTCATCATACACATATTGTAAAACACATAGCACAATGTAACACATAAAGTTTGCCCATGAAAACCCATTCTAGTGTATGTCGAAAAACACTTATTTTAGTGATTCGGTAACATTTTTTGGGCGTCGGAAGTCACGTATGACCAACCAAACACCAAGTAAACTTAATATAAGTTAAAATAATTATTTTTATATCAAAAATATCAGTTTACTTACTGATCTAAAACAGTTTTATATAAATCCTCCGAAAAGGCAATTTTTAACCGTTTTACCGCATAGTTTTGCATCAAACGTTACCCGAACCATCCCAAATAGAAACGACTTGAAATTTTAACATAACCCATGTTATTTACTGAATAAAATAGTGGTTATACTCATGATAGTGCAGGTCTTACATAAGGCACATAAATCATGCAAATTTCACATAATTTACCACTTTTTAAGCTATATGTACAACATGCAAAGCTATCAATCCTATGTCAAAGTTTCATGCCATTATAATACATCAAATAATATTATTTTTAGTGTTTATAACAGGTTCAAAAACGTTTTTGTCATTCAACCATTTTTTTTTTATCACTTCTTGAGCTTTAAATCAATATGTATCCTTATGTACAAGTGCCTAAAGCATACTATCATAACATCAACTTTTCATATGAGTTTAGATGCATCAAATATGTGATTTATTCATGTTATTTGCTGATGTACTTGAACATTTAACATATCATACATAGATCATCAATCACTTGCATTTTAACTAGTATTCAAGAACAAGCAACAACCTAAACATGTACTTATCAAAATCGAACTTCAAAACTCATACACACATATATATATGTACGGTCATACACACACACATGAACATCACCATTTTTATTTGTATCAAGACCCATTTCAAGTTTGTGAAAATCCTAAGATTCAAGAGAAACTTCAAATCATCAAGAACAACCAAGAATCAAAAGTATGATTTAAAAATAAATGTTATACCTTCAAGATTCAAGTAAGTTGTTGGATGAGATTTTGATGATAGGAGGCTTGGAATCACTTGAAAACACCTTGGAAACACCTTTGTATCTTCACACCACTTGAAACATGTTTGAAAAGGAGTTTGAATGTGATGAACAAAGCTTGAAGATATGAATATGGTGAGAGAGAGCGAGAGAGAGGACGGTTGGGAGAGAGGAGAGAGAGTGATGAAGATTGAGTTTGATCTTGCTTGATATGAAGATATAAGTAGGAGATATGGAAAGATTTAGATGGAGCATGAAACTACAAGTGTCATGCAAGATCTAATAGAGTATTTTGCAAGATTTAATAAAAATTTGGTGGGGCCATACACTAAGTGACCCTAAACAAGCAAGGGGGGGGGTAGAGTGTAATTTTTTAGGGTAAGTTAGATAAAAATAGGTATTTAACTGGATACCGGGTATTTTATCTAGCGTTTAAATCCCGGTTTATGGCGTTCTAAATTATTTTTATTAATCTAAAAAAATAAACTCGCCAAAATATTACTGAAATAAATTTCAGTTGCCAAGACTGGTTGCGTTGTCTGCGTTTTGCAGTAAAAGCACTGTGTTGCGCAGAAACACGCGGTACGCGCTTAAACTTGAAAAATTATGTTTTTAAGCGTTTTAATTTATTTTTCAACACGAACCTGATTTAAAATAAAATTTCAATCATAACAGAATATTTTTGGGATTTAAATATTATCCGGGCGGTCACCAACGTTCGTTTCGCAGTTTTGTCGTAAATAGTTCTTCGGTTCAAATAAACATGTTTTTGCCATACCGAATCCTTCGAAACTTATTTCTTAAGTTATGTAAAGGATATTTAGGGTATTTTTGGCTTACGTCATAGTTCCGGAGTGTACGTCGCGTTAAACTGATTGCGTTTACACACCAGTTTGCGTATAACCTTCCAGAAAGTGATTTAAAGCTTGAAATCGGAATCGAATCAAATTGTAAAATTATCAAACACAATAACACATATAATAACACCAAAGCACATATAATAACACCAAAGCACATTGTTTTATTGATAATCGACATTGTTTTACATTATACGATGATTATAGAGCACAGTTGTCACATCCTCCCCTACTTTAGGAAATTTCGTCCCGAAATTTTATTTAGAGGAAACTTGTGAAAACAAATGCGGATATTTCGTCTTCATCTGGTCCTCACATTCCCAAGTAAACTCGGGGCCACGTTTGGATTCCCAGCGAACTTTGACCAATCGAATCCGTTTGTTCTTCAACTGTTTAAATGTACGTTCCACTATCTCCACAGGTTTCTCGACAAAGTGCATTGTTTCATCAATTTGAATCTCGTCAAGAGGAATGTGAAGATCAGCATCAGCTAAACACTTTCGCAAATTGGACACGTGAAAAGTCGGATGAATATTTCCAAGCTCTGGAGGTAGCTCTAATCGATAGGCAACCTTTCCAATTCTTTCAACAATCTTAAATGGTCCAACATATCATGGTGCAAGTTTTCCTTTCTTCCCAAATCTCACCACTCCCTTCCAAGGTGACACCTTGAGTAGGACACGGTCTCCGATTTGAAATTCTAAGGGCTTGCGTCGCAAATCCGCATAACTCTTTTGACGGCTTCTAGTTGTCACAAGATTATCGCGAATTTTCTTGATTTTGTCTGTTGTTTCCAGAATGAGCTCAGGTCCAGTAAGCTGAGCTTCACCGATCTCATTCCAACATACAGGTGAACGACATTTTCGACCGTAGAGAGCTTCGAATGGTGTCGTATTAATACTAGCATGATAACTGTTGTTGTAAGAGAACTCGATCAGTGGAAGATGAGAATCCCAATTATCACCAAAGTCTATCACGCATGCCCTAAGCATATCCTCCAAAGTTTGAATCATCCTCTCAGATTGACCATCTGTTTGGGGATGATAAGCAGTGCTTAGATTCAGTTGGGTTCCCAAAGCAGATTGCATGGTCTTCCAAGAATGAGATGAAAACCGAGCATCACGATCGGAAATGATATCCAAAGGAACACTATGTCGTGATACAATCTCATCAACATAAATCTTTGCAAGTTTATCAGCAGATAGTTCCTCGCGAATCGGAATAAAATGAGCTGATTTTGTTAATCGATCGATAACAACCCAAATAGCATCGTGACCTTTAGATGTACGCGGTAACTTAGTGATGAGATCCATTGCAATGTTCTCCCACTTCCAAACCGGTATCTCTGGTTGTACAAGCAAACCAGAAGGTCGTTGATGTTCAGCCTTAACTTTGAGACAAGTTAGGCATTTTGATGTATACAAGGCAACATCCTTCTTCATACCAGGCCACCAGAACTGAGTACGAAGATCCTTGTACATTTTATCAGCACCAGGATGGATAGAATATCGAGACTTGTGAGATTCGTCCATTACTAAAGTGCGAAGATCGTCTTGTTTCGGAATCCACAAACGATCTTTGAAATAGAGTAAACCATCGTCTTTCCTTTCGAGTTTAAGTTCGAGTTGAAGCGGTAGCTCATATTTCAATAAGTCTTTGATAACACAAGATCGTTGAGCTTGAAGGACACGAGATTGAATATCAGATAGAGTTCGAACAGAATGAAGCTTGACTCGTTCCTTTCGACTAAGCGCATCGGCTACGACATTCGCCTTACCAGGATGGTAGCGGATCTCGCAATCATAATCGTTTAAGAGTTCAACCCAATGTCATTGCCTCATGTTCAGTTCCTTCTGATTGAGAATATGCTGGAGACTTTTGTGGTCTGTGAAAACCACACACTTCGTTCCATAGAGGTAGTGTCTCCAGATTTTGAGTGCGAAAACCACAGCTCCTAATTCAAGATCATGAGTCGTATAGTTCTTCTCATGAATTTCCAGCTGTCTAGATGCATAATCTATGACTTTACCTCGTTGCATAAGAACGCAACCAAGTCCTAGATTCGACGCGTCACAATAGACAACAAAATCATCGTTTCCCCCAGGTAGAGATAAAACAGGAGCATCACAGAGCTTTCGTTTCAGCGTTTAGAACGCTTCTTCTTGCTTAGGTCCCCACTCAAAAGGCTTATTTTTCTGAGTCAAAGCAGTGAGTGGAACCGCGATCTTTGAGAAATTAGAAATGAATCGACGATAATAACCAGCAAGACCAAGAAATGATCGAATCTCTGTAGGTGTCGTCGGTGTATTCCAATCCTTAATAGCTGCTATTTTGCAAGGATCCACATGGATACCCTGCTCGTTGACTATATGACACAAAAACTGAACTTCTCTAAGCCAAAATTCACACTTGGAGAATTTAGCAAAAAGTTGTTCCTTCTTCAGAAGTTCCAATGTCAAACGAAGGTGTTGCTCGTGATCGGCTCGAGACTTCGAATAAATGAGAATATCGTCGATGAACACAATGATGAACTTATCTAAATAAGGTTTACAAACCCTGTTCATTAAGTCCATAAAGATAGCTGGGACATTCGTCAAACCAAAAGGCATGACAGTGAACTCGTAGGGGATATCGATTCTTGATGGTAAGCTTATTAAGTTCACGATAATCGATAAACATTCGAAAAGATCCATCTTTCTTTTTTACAAAGAGGACAGGAGCTCCCCAAGGTGAAAAGCTCGGACGGATGAATCCTTTATCAGACAATTCTTGAAGCTGTTTTGATAACTCTTGCGTCTCCGACGGTGCAAGACGATAAGGTGCTTTCGCAATCGGGTTGGCATTGGGTACAAGGTCAATATGAAACTCGACTTGACGAACTGGAGGCAAACCAGGCAGTACATCGGGAAACACCTCTGGATAATCCCGAACAATCAGTAACCGCACGCTAAATTTCGGGACGAAATTTCTTTCAAGTTGGGGATAATGTGACAACTCTAGTTTCCGACTTTCACTTTCGTATTTATTGCACGTTGACTTTGACTGTTAGTTGTTTGACTTGTAACTGTACATGTTATGATATGTTAAAAACGCATTGTGTTTGCATGATTCTGTGTTTGGTTGTATAAAATGAAACCAGTTGAAAACTTAAAACTGTTTAACACATGAAACAGCCCGACGAAACTAGATGTGTTTCGCCAATAACCACTCGACGAAACAGAGGGTGTTTCGTCATTTGCCTCTCGACGAAACAGGCTGTTTCGCCGGTCCATTATTTCGCGAAGCCCACTAAGGGCCCAGAACGCTGTTTCGTGTATATTTACGGGAAATGAGTTCAGTTTCACATGTTTTAACAATCTGAAAACCCTAAAACTCTCCCAAGTGTGACGGCAGCAGTGTGTGTTTCCCCAAGCCCTCTCTAGTGATCAAACTATCATCCCGGATATCTCGGTAAGTGCGTGCTCGTCTAATCGGTTTCTTTGTCCTTTGATTTCTTTATACATGTTGTGTATATGCTTGATTTCTGGATCAAAAGGAGTATATGCGTAAGTTACATGATGACTAGATGATGATTTCTGTGCTAAGGATTTCTGTATGATTATCGATTTTTCATATGTATTGATTTAGGGTATTGTATGATTTTCTAGCAAACGGTTATGCATAGGGTATGGATTACTAGAGTGTTGTTTTGAGATGATTTCATGATTTTACTGATGATGATGATCGATATTACTAATGACGACTGTTAGCAGGGGTTAGGGTTTCTGTGATGACTGCATACTGATACTTGTTCACGAAATGGAGTTTACGGCGAAACAGGTATGTTTCGCCAAGGGTTAACGGCGAAACAGGGGTGTTTCGCCAAGAGTAATCGACGAAATAGGACTTTGTTTAACCAAAGGGATGAACGACAAAACAGTGTGTGTTTCGCCAAGAATGTGATCGACGAAAGGGAAGTGTTTCGTCAATGGGTTTCACGGCGAAACAGGGGTGTTTCGCCGACTGGGTAAACTGTTTGGTGAATTGATTCTGTTAAGTCTTAACTGAGTTAACTAACTGCTGTTAGATGTTACGCCTGATCATGAATATGTGCAATGTGCTACTTGGTAATTATTGATGCGTTGTCCACTATGATTATACTTACGTGCCAACTTCGTGAATACAAACTGATTGTGTATACGTGCACACTTTAGGACGTGATTGACTTACTTTGAGCACATACTTAGCATACCGAGCAAAACAAGGTGAGTTCACACTCTTACCAAGGCATGGGATTCCCGGGGTTGGGAATGGGATTGAATGATTACATGTACTTACTTCGTTACTAGAATACGTACCACTGTCCTCGGGTTGGGAAGGACACCTATAGTTACAGCTAGACTAGTAATACATGGGAAGCCCCCACTACTCTTCGCAAACATGCCTGGGTTGGCCGCGATACAATTACTAAACTTCGCAAACATGCCTGGAGGGCCGCGATACAAATATAACTAGTCTAGAGAACACATGGGAAACCCCCACTAAACTTCGCAAACATGCCTAGAGGGCCGCGATACCAGTACATACGATACATGATTACTAAACGAGCATACGATTTACGATACGAACATTATAACTAAATAACCAACTGTGAACTCGCTCAACTAGTTGTTGACTCTCTGTTACATGCCTTGCAGGACCATAGGTACTCTTGGAGCTTGCACGGGAGGCGCGGTCGTTGTGGGCGCGGATTGTGGATGTTTTGATAAAAACTTTATGACTCTGTAAACTAAACACTTGTGTTGGATGTTCATAACTATGCTTCCGCTACCTATGCTATGCTTTTGATTCAGCACCAATTGTATTGTGATGGATTACGATTACTTTTACTGATTACTTATATGTTCAATATGATTGGTGGCTTGATCCTGGTCAGTCACGCCTCCAAGTGGTGGTACTCCGCGTGTGGTTTTTGGGGGTGTGACAGATTGGTATCAGAGCCATTGGTTATAGAGAACTCGGTTTTAATAAGGGGAAAACGTTTTTATTAAAACCAGACTATAACCAGAACAGTGCTCAACGATCCACAACGACGCTTCGCTCCACATGCAAGACTCAACACTCTAGGTAATATGGTACATGTTTTATTGCCTACTTGCTAGAATTCATAGAACTTTGCTCAGGGTATGCTTAGATTAACGTAACACTATTGCATGAGAACACTTATGTGCTTACTCTCTTCTGTCATCGCACTATTCGCGAACTTCTTTCACTCATGTTTCCTTTGAGATGAAGATCATGAGTGGACGCGTTAACCTAACTCAAGCCCAGTTGGCGGCTTCGATCACTGAACAAGTTACTGCAGCACTCGCAGCTGCCCAGGCAGGAGGTGTAACCTGCCATCACCACTTACTCTAGGATCTTTAGATCCTACTCTCGTAAACCAACACTCGTGCTCAAGTATGTTTATTCTTACGCACACGACAGGTCAACACGCTCAGCCACCTGTGTGCACATTTCAAAACTTTCATGGACTGTCGTCCTACTACCTTTAGTGGCACGGAAGGTGCAGTTGGACTCCTCCATTGGTTTGAGAAGCTCGAATCGGTCTTCGAAATGTGTGAATGCCCTGAGGCTCGCAGGGTGAAGTACGCCACTGGTACTCTAGAAGGCATTGCGTTGACTTGGTGGAATGCGCAAGTTCAGATGTTAGGGTTGGCTGTTGCTAACGCCACACCCTGGAATGATTTTAAGGATTTGATCAAAGAGGAATATTGTAGCCGTGATGACATTCATAAGCTGGAGGTAGAGTTTTACCACTTGAAAATGACGGGGTCAGAAATTGAAGCATACACCAAAAGATCGAATGAGCTGGCCATTTTATGTCCAACTATGGTGGACCCTCCCATTAAGCGTATCGAACTGTATCTCAATGGTCTGGTGCCGGAAATTCAAAGTCACGTAACCTCAGCGAATCTTGGCACCATTCAACAGATCGTCAAGTTAGCTCATCGCCTCACCGATCAGGCAGTGGAACAGAACAGGCTGCCTAAACGTATCAGCGCTACTACTACTGCTACCACTCCAGTTACTCCTGCTACTCCCAGTGACAACAAGCGGAAATGGGAAGGGGATTCCAGCAGGGGTTCAGCTACCGTACAGTCTCAGGCACAGCAGCAGCGCAAGAATAGTGATTACCAGAGTCCGAGTCAGCAATCGTCTGGTGGTCAGGGACAAAGTGGATATCGGGGAATTCACCCACTGTGTAACAGGTGCAACAGACACCACGGTGGTCAGTGTCATAAAGGCCGCTGTCAGAGATGTCTAAGGGTAGGTCATGAAGCTAAAGATTGCAGAAGCTCAAGACCTGCGAGTCAGAATCAGCAACAACAGCCACCAGCTCCACGAAACCAGCCACAGCAACAACAACAAGGAAATAAGGCATGCTTTCAGTGTGGGGCTGAAGGTCACTTCAAGCGGAACTGCCCCCAGTTAAACCAGAATCAGAATAACAACAACAATAATCAGGGCAATGGGAACAACAATGGGGGAAACAACAACGACAATGGTGCTAGGGGTCGTGCATTTGTGATTGGTCAGGGTGATGCAAGGAACGATCCTAATGTGGTTATGGGTAAGTTTCTTCTCGACGACTTTTATGTTACTGTATTATTTGATTCGGGTGCGGATACCAGTTATATGTCTCTGAAAGTTAGTCAAATGCTTAAACGCGCACCAACAGTTTTGAACACCAAACATGTCGTAGAGTTAGCTAACGGTAAAAGTCTAGAAGCCACACACATAGTTCAGGGTTGTAATCTTATCCTCGCTGGTCAGACTTTCTCTATCGACCTCATTCCTATAACTCTGAGTAGTTTTGATATCGTCATTGGTATGGATTGGTTATCCCAACAACAAGCAGAGATCCTATGCAAAGAGAAGATCATTCGCATTCCCCGTTCTGGCAAAGAATCACCTTCTTGAAGGCACAGAAGTGTTTGCGAAAGGGCCACACAGCTATACTAGCACTCGTTACTGATACATCGACGACAGAGAAGAAGTTAGAGGATATTCCAGATGTACGCGACTTTCCTCAAGTGTTTCCTGAAGAGTTACCTGGGCTACCGCCTCATCGCCAGGTCGAATTTCAGATCGAGCTAGCTCCAGGAGCAGCACCTATAGCTCGAGCACCTTATCGCTTAGCTCCAACTGAACTGGAAGAACTGTCTAAGCAATTGCAAGAACTCTTGGAAAAGGGTTTCATACGTCCTAGCTCTTCGCCCTGGGGAGCTCCAGTATTATTTGTGAAAAAGAAAGACGGTACCTTCCGCATGTGTATAGACTACCGCGAACTGGACAAGGTGACCGTGAAGAATCGCTATCCTCTTCCACGCATCGACGACTTATTCGACCAGTTGCAAGGGTCGAGTTATTACTCGAAGATTGATCTGAGGTCAGGTTATCACCAACTGAGAGTCCGGGATGAGGACGTCTCCAAAACAGCAATCAGAACACGCTACGGCCACTACGAGTTTTTGGTCATGCCATTCGGGCTAACGAACGCGCCTGCGGTTTTCATGGATCTTATGAACAGGGTGTGCAAACCTTATCTTGACAAGTTTGTTATTGTTTTCATAGACGACATCCTGATCTACTCGAAGAGTCGGGAGGAACACGAGCAACACTTACGACTTATTTTGGAACTCCTCCGAACGGAACAGCTGTACGCCAAATTTTCGAAATGAGACTTCTGGCTTTGTGAAGTCCACTTCTTAGGCCACGTGGTAAACAAGGATGGGATGCATGTTGATCCATCCAAGGTAGATTCGATCAAGAACTGGCCTGCACCTCGCACACCGACCGAAATACGCCAATTCTTGGGTTTGGCGGGTTATTACAGACGGTTCATCAAAGACTTCTCAAAGATTGCACAGCCGCTTACATTACTGACACAGAAAGGTGTTGCTTACCGTTGGGGCAATACACAGGAAACAGCGTTTCAGCACTTAAAGGATAGACTTTGTAGCGCACCTATCCTCTCATTGCCTGAAGGCACGGACGATTTTGTAGTCTACTGCGACGCATCTATCCAAGGTCTTGGATGTGTGTTGATGCAACGGGATAAAGTTATTGCTTATACTTCGCGCCAACTTAAGATTCACGAGCGGAATTACACTACACATGATCTAGAGCTGGGAGCTGTTGTCTTTGCGCTCAAGATATGGCGACATTACCTGTATGGCACTAAGTGTACCATCTACACCGATCACAGGAGTCTTGAGTATATATTCAAGCAGAAAGAATTGAACATGCGACAACGTAGATGGGTTGAACTACTGAACGATTACGAATGTGCTATAAAGTACCATCCGGGCAAAGCCAATGTGGTGGCCGACGCCCTCAGTCGAAAGGATACTACACCTAAGCGTGTACGAGCATTGCAACTCACTATTCAGTCTAGTCTTCCTTCACAGATACGAGATGCTCAGGTAGAAGCATTGAAACCAGAAAACGTCAGGGCTGAAGCCCTACGCGGCTCAAGGCAACGATTAGAACAAAAGGCAGACGGAGCCTACTATGTAACAGGACGCATCTGGGTCCCACTCTATGGTAACTTACGCGAGCTTGTAATGGATGAAGCTCATAAGTCTCGCTACTCAGTACATCCTGGTTCGGATAAGATGTACCACGACCTCAGAACTACATATTGGTGGCCTAGCATGAAAGCTCACATAGCCACTTACGTTGGCAAGTGCTTGACTTGTGCGAGAGTTAAAGCGGAATATCAGAAACCTTCAGGCCCACTCCAACAGCCTGAGATACCACAATGGAAATGGGAGCAAATTTCCATGGATTTTGTTACTGGCCTACCTAGATCTCAGCGCGGAAATGATACTATTTGGGTGATCGTGGATCGACTCACAAAGTCTGCTCACTTCTTGGCTATCAAGGAAACGGATAAGTTCTCCACTCTAGCAGACGTATACCTTAAGGAAGTTGTCTCGAGGCACGGGGTGCCCACCTCTATTATCTCTGATCGTGATGCACGTTTTACTTCAGAACTGTGGCAAGCAATGCACAAATCTTTTGGCTCTCGTTTAGACATGAGCACAGCTTATCATCCTCAGACAGATGGGCAGTCTGAGCGCACTATTCAAACTCTAGAAGACATGCTTCGGGCGTGCGTAATTGACTTTGGCAATGGCTGGGAAAAACATCTGCCACTTGTGGAATTTTCATACAATAACAGCTACCACACCAGCATTAAAGCTGCTCCATTTGAGGCATTGTACGGGCGTAAATGCCGATCACCTCTTTGTTGGGCAGAGGTGGGTGACAGTCAGATCACAGGTCCAGAAATGGTAGTTGATACTACTGAAAAGATTGCTCAGATACGGCAACGCATGGCGGCAGCTCGTGACCGTCAGAAAGCATACGCAGAAAAAGACAGGAAACTACTCGAGTTCCAGGTTGGGGATCGAGTGTTACTCAAGGTTTCACCCTGGAAGGGTGTTGTTCGTTTCGGCAAACGAGGCAAGCTCAATCCACGATACGTCCGACCTTTCGAAGTCATAGAGAAAATAGGCAAAGTGGCCTACAGACTGAACTTACCAGCTGAACTCAGTGCAGTTCACAACGTCTTTCACGTGTCGAATCTGAAGAAGTGTCTGTCAGATGAGACCCTCATAGTTCCTTTGAAGGAACTCACTATCGACGAACGGTTACATTTCGTCGAGGAACCAGTTGAAATCACGGACCGGGATGTTAAGGTCCTCAAGAACACTAGAATACCTCTTGTTCGAGTTCGTTGGAACTCCCGTCGTGGCCCAGAGTATACCTGGGAACGAAAAGACCAAATGGAACTCAAATATCCCCAGTTGTTCGAAAACAATGCAACTACTACTGAGGCTGAAGCTACTACAGAATTTCGGGATGAAATTCCAACTCAACGGGGGGATGATGTGACACCCCAGGAAAACCAGTAAACGATACAACTTACCTAGCTTCCTCAGTAACCGCACGCTAAATTTCGGGACGAAATTTCTTTCAAGTTGGGGATAATGTGACAACTCGAGTTTCCGACTTTCACTTTCGTATTTATTGCACGTTGACTTTGACTGTTAGTTGTTTGACTTGTTTGACTTGTAACTGTACATGTTATGATATGTTAAAAACGCATTGTGTTTGCATGATTCTGTGTTTGGTTGTATAAAATGAAACCTGTTGAAAACTTAAAACTGTTTAACACATGAAACAGCCCGACGAAACTAGATGTGTTTCGCCAATAACCACTCGACGAAACAGAGGGTGTTTCGTCATTTGCCTCTGGACGAAACAGGCTGTTTCGCCGGCCCATTATTTCGCGAAGCCCACTAAGGGCCCAGAACGCTGTTTCGTGTATATTTACGGGAAATGAGTTCAGTTTCACATGTTTTAACAATCTGAAAACCCTAAAACTCTCCCAAGTGTGACGGCAGCAGTGTGTGTTTCCCCAAGCCCTCTCTAGTGATCAAACTATCATCCCGGATATCTCGGTTAGTGCGTGCTCGTCTAATCGGTTTCTTTGTCCTTTGATTTCTTTATACATGTTGTGTATATGCTTGATTTCTGGATCAAAAGGAGTATATGCGTAAGTTACATGATGACTAGATGATGATTTCTGTGCTAAGGATTTCTGTATGATTATCGATTTTTCATATGTATTGATTTAGGGTATTGTATGATTTTCTAGCAAACGGTTATGCATAGGGTATGGATTACTAGAGTGTTGTTTTGAGATGATTTCATGATTTTACTGATGATGATGATCGATATTACTAATGACGACTGTTAGCAGGGGTTAGGGTTTCTGTGATGACTGCATACTGATACTTGTTCACGAAATGGAGTTTACGGCGAAACAGGTATGTTTCGCCAAGGGTTAACGGCGAAACAGGGGTGTTTCGCCAAGAGTAATCGACGAAATAGGACTTTGTTTAACCAAAGGGATGAACGACAAAACAGTGTGTGTTTCGCCAAGAATGTGATCGACGAAAGGGAAGTGTTTCGTCAATGGGTTTCACGGCGAAACAGGGGTGTTTCGCCGACTGGGTAAACTGTTTGGTGAATTGATTCTGTTAAGTCTTAATTGAGTTAACTAACTGCTGTTAGATGTTACGCCTGATCATGAATATGTGCAATGTGCTACTTGGTAATTATTGATGCGTTGTCCACTATGATTATACTTACGTGCCAACTTCGTGAATACAAACTGATTGTGTATACGTGCACACTTTAGGACGTGATTGACTTACTTTGAGCACATACTTAGCATACCGAGCAAAACAAGGTGAGTTCACACTCTTACCAAGGCATGGGATTCCCGGGGTTGGGAATGGGATTGAATGATTACATGTACTTACTTCGTTACTAGAATACGTACCACTGTCCTCGGGTTGGGAAGGACACCTATAGTTACAGCTAGACTAGTAATACATGGGAAGCCCCCACTACTCTTCGCAAACATGCCTGGGTTGGCCGCGATACAATTACTAAACTTTGCAAACATGCCTGGAGGGCTGCGATACAAATATAACTAGTCTAGAGAACACATGGGAAACCCCCACTAAACTTCGCAAACATGCCTAGAGGGCCGCGATACCAGTACATACGATACATGATTACTAAACGAGCATACGATTTACGATACGAACATTATAACTAAATAACCAACTGTGAACTCGCTCAACTAGTTGTTGACTCTCTGTTACATGCCTTGTAGGACCATAGGTACTCTTGGAGCTTGCACGGGAGGCGCGGTCGTTGTGGGCGCGGATTGTGGATGTTTTGATAAAAACTTTATGACTCTGTAAACTAAACACTTGTGTTGGATGTTCATAACTATGCTTCCGCTACCTATGCTATGCTTTTGATTCAGCACCAATTGTATTGTGATGGATTACGATTACTTTTACTGATTACTTATATGTTCAATATGATTGGTGGCTTGATCCTGGTCAGTCACGCCTCCAAGCGGTGGTACTCCGCGTGTGGTTTTTGGGGGTGTGACAAACGGGGTAACCATAGTAGGACACAAAAGACTGAGTTCCTAAAGGGTAAGTTAACAATCATCAGGTTCAGTCGTTACCCACCTAACCCACACATAACCATGGGTCCAGTCTGATAACGGGATTTGTCGGATCCTATGGTACCATAACCTAATGCTGGTCGGTTCGGCCAAAATTAATGAATGTCATTCGTTATGTAACTACAACCAACAAGTTCGTTCACATTATCGAAATCGTTATTAGTTTAGTATAAACCATTTTACTCGTTTTGAAACCATCGTTAAAACATCGAAATCGTTTTGATACATATGAATCACCCCAAAACGATCGAAAATAGTAAAAAAGAGGGGATCTATGTACTCACCTTTGGGTGCGTTTTTATATGTTAACACAATCCCACAAATTGTTTATTCGTCCTAAATTAAATAAGAATGATTTAATAATCAAAAACCCACAAAATACATAAGTTTCTCCGATACTTAGAATTTTCACATAACTTTGAGATTTCTCTCAAAAAAGTTATTATTTTTTATTATCTTGGTGTATTTGTATATATGTACTCAAGCGTAATACACATAATCTTGTCAAGTATTATCATGTCATCATACACATATTGTAAAACACATAGCACAATGTAACACATAAAGTTTGCCCATGAAAACCCATTCTAGTGTATGTCGAAAAACACTTATTTTAGTGATTCGGTAACATTTTTTGGGCGTCGGAAGTCACGTATGACCAACCAAACACCAAGTAAACTTAATATAAGTTAAAATACTTATTTTTATATCAAAAATATCAGTTTACTTACTGATCTAAAACAGTTTAATATAAATCCTCTGAAAAGGCGATTTTTAACCGTTTTACCGCATAGTTTTGCATCAAACGTTACCCGAACCATCCCAAATCGAAACGACTTGAAATTTTAACATAACCCTTGTTATTTACTGAATAAAATAGTGGTTATACTCATGATAGTGCAGGTCTTACATAAGGCACATAAATCATGCAAATTTCACATAATTTACCACTTTTTAAGCTATATGTACAACATGCAAAGCTATTAATCCTATGTCAAAGTTTCATGCCATTATAATACATCAAATAATATTATTTTTAGTGTTTATAACCTGTTCAAAAACGTTTTTGTCATTCAACCATTTTTTTATCACTTCTTGAGCTTTAAATCAACATGTATCCTTATGTACAAGTGCCTAAAGCATACTATCATAACATCAACTTTTCATATGAGTTTAGATGCATCAAATACGTGATTTATTCATGTTATTTGCTGATGTACTTGAACATTTAACATATCATACATAGATCATCAATCACTTGCTTTTTAACTAGTATTCAAGAACAAGCAACAACCTAAACATGTACTTATCAAAATCGAACTTCAAAACTCATACACACATATATATATGTACGGTCATACACACACACATGAACATCACAATTTTTATTTGTATCAAGACCCATTTCATTTTAGATTTCAAGTTTGTGAAAATCCCAAGATTCAAGAGAAACTTCAAATCATCAAGAACAACCAAGAATCAAAAGTATGATTTAAAAATAAATGTTATACCTTCAAGATTCAAGTAAGTTGTTGGATGAGATTTTGATGATAGGAGGCTTGGAATCACTTGAAAACACCTTGGAAACACCTTTGTATCTTCACACCACTTGAAACATGTTTGAAAGGGAGTTTGAATGTGATGAACAAAGCTTGAAGATATGAATATGGTGAGAGAGAGCGAGAGAGAGGACGGTTGGGAGAGAGGAGAGAGAGTGATGAAGATTGAGTTTGATCTTGCTTGATATGAAGATATAAGTAGGAGATATGGAAAGATTTAGATGGAGCATGCAACTACAACTGTCATGCAAGATCTAATAGAGTATTTTGCAAGATTTAATAAAAATTTGGTGGGGCCATACACTAAGTGACCGTAAACAAGCAGGGGGGGGGGGGGTAGAGTGTAATTTTTGAGGGTAAGTTAGATAAAAATAGGTATTTAACTGGATACCGGGTATTTTATCTAGCGTTTAAATCCCGGTTTATGGCGTTCTAAATTATTTTTATTAATCTATAAAAATAAACTCGCCAAAATATTACTGAAATAAATTTCAGTTGCCAAGACTGGCTGCGTTGTCTGCGTTTTGCAGTAAAAGCACTGTGTTGCGTAGAAACACGCGGTACGCGCTTAAACTTGAAAAATAATGTTTTTAAGCGTTTTAATTTATTTTTCAACACGAACCTGATTTAAAATAAAATTTCAATCATAACAGAATATTTTTGGGATTTAAATATTATCCGGGCGGTCACCAACGTTCGTTTCGCAGTTTTGTCGTAAATAGTTCTTCGGTTCAAATAAACATGTTTTTACCATACCGAATCCTTCGAAACTTATTTCTTAAGTTATGTAAAGGATATTTAGGGTATGTTTGGCTTACGTCACAGTTCCGGAGTGTACGTCGCGTTAAACTGATTGTGTTTACACACCAGTTTCCGTATAACCTTCCAGAAAGTGATTTAAAGCTTGAAATCGGAATCGAATCAAATTGTAAAATTATCAAACACAATAACACATATAATAACACCAAAGCACATATAATAACACCAAAGCACATTGTTTTATTGATAATCAACATTTTTTTTACATTATACGATGATTATAGAGCACCGTTGTCACAGCCTCCCGTACTTTAGGAAATTTCGTCCCAAAATTTTATTTAGAGGAAACTTGTGAAAACAAATGCGGATATTTCGTCTTCATCTGGTCCTCACGTTCCCAAGTAAACTCGGGGCCACGTTTGGATTCCCAGCGAACTTTGACCAATCGAATCCGTTTGTTCTTCAACTGTTTAAATGTACGTTCCACTATTTCCACAGGTTTCTCAACAAAATGCATTGTTTCATCAATTTGAATCTCGTCAAGAGGAATGTGAAGATCAGCATCAGCTAAACACTTTCGCAAATTGGACACGTGAAAAGTCGGATGAATATTTCCAAGCTCTGGAGGTAGCTCTAATCGATAGGCAACCTTTCCAATTCTTTCAACAATCTTAAATGGTCCAACATATCGTGGTGCAAGTTTTCCTTTCTTCCCAAATCTCACCACTCCCTTCCAAGGTGACACCTTGAGTAGGACACGGTCTCCGATTTGAAATTCTAAGGGCTTGCGTCGCAAATCCGCATAACTCTTTTGACGGCTTCTAGCTGTCACAAGATTATCGCGAATTTTCTTGATTTTGTCTGTGGTTTCCAGAATGAGCTCAGGTCCAGTAAGCTGAGCTTCACCGATCTCATTCCAACATACAGGTGAACGACATTTTCGACCATAGAGAGCTTCGAATGGTGCCATATTAATACTAGCATGATAACTGTTGTTGTAAGAGAACTCGATCAGTGGAAGATGAGAATCCCAATTACCACCAAAGTCTATCACGCATGCCCTAACCTAAGCATATCCGCCAAAGTTTGAATCATCCTCTCAGATTGACCATCTGTTTGGGGATGATAAGCAGTGCTTAGATTCAGTTGGGTTCCCAAAGCAGATTGCATGGTCTTCCAAAAATGAGATGAAAACCGAGCATCACGATCGGAAATGATATCCAAAGGAACACTATGTCGTGATACAATCTCATCAACATAAATCTTTGCAAGTTTATCAGCAGATAGATCCTCGCGAATTGGAATAAAATGAGCTGATTTCGTTAATCGATCGATAACAACCCAAATAGCATCGTGACCTTTAGATATACGCGGTAACTTAGTCATGAGATCCATTGCAATGTTCTCCCACTTCCAACCCGGTATCTCTGGTTATACAAGCAAACCAGAAGGTCGTTGATGTTCAGCCTTAACTTTGAGACAAGTTAGGCATTTTGATACATACAAGGCAACATCCTTCTTCATACCAAGCCACCAGAACTGAGTACGAAGATCCTTGTACATTTTATCAGCACCAGGATGGATAGAATATCGAGACTTGTGAGATTCGTCCATTACTAAAGTGCGAAGATAGTCTTGTTTCGGAATCCACAAACGATCTTTGAAATAGAGTAAACCATCGTCTTTCCTTTCGAGTTTAAGTTCGAGTTGAAGCGGTAGCTCATATTTCAATAAGTCTTTGATAACACAAGATCGTTGAGCTTGAAGGACACGAGATTGAATATCAGATAGAGTTCGAACATAATGAATCTTGACTCGTTCCTTTCGACTAAGCGCAACGGCTACGACATTAGCCTTACCAGGATGGTAGAGGATCTCGCAATCATAATCGTTTAAGAGTTCAACCCAACGTCGTTGCCTCATGTTCAGTTCCTTCTGATTGAGAATATGCTGGAGACTTTTGTGGTCTGTGAAAACCACACACTTCGTTCCATAGAGGTAGTGTCTCCAGATTTTGAGTGCGAAAACCACAGCTCCTAATTTAAGATCATGAGTCGTATAGTTCTTCTCGTGAATTTTCAGCTGTCTAGACGCATAAGCTATTACTTTACCTCGTTGCATAAGAAGGCAACCAAGTCCTAGATTCGACGCGTCACAATAGGCAACAAAATCATCGTTTCCCTCAGGTAGAGATAAAACAGGAGCATCACAGAGCTTCCGTTTCAGCGTTTAGAATGCTTCTTCTTGCTTAGGTCCCCACTCAAAAGGCTTATTTTTCTGAGTCAAAGCAGTGAGTGGAACCACGATCTTTGAGAAATTAGAAATGAATCGACGATAATAACCAGCAAGACCAAGAAATGATCGAATCTCTGTAGGTGTCGTCGGTGTATTCCAATCCTTAATAGCTGCTATTTTGCAAGGATCCACATGGATACCCTGCTCGTTGATTATATGACACAAAAACTGAACTTCTCTAAGCCAAAATTCACACTTGGAGAATTTAGCAAAAAGTTGTTCCTTCTTCAGAAGTTCCAATGTCAAACGAAGGTGTTGCTCGTGATCGGCTCGAGACTTCGAATAAATGAGAATATCGTCGATGAACACAATGATGAACTTATCTAAATAAGGTTTACAAACCCTGTTCATTAAGTCCATAAAGATAGATGGAGCATTCGTCAAACCAAAAGGCATGACAGTGAACTCGTAGTGCCCATATCTCATACGGAATGCAGTTTTGGGAATATCTTCTACGAGTACATGAAGTTGATGATACCCAGATCGTAGATCGATCTTGGAAAAGGATGAAGCACCTTGCAGTTGGTCGAAGAGATCATCAATTCTAGGTAGGGGATATCGATTCTTGATGGTAATCTTATTAAGTTCACGATAATCGATACACATTCGAAAAGATCCATCTTTCTTTTTCACAAAGAGGACAGGAGGTCCCCAAGGCAAAAAGCTCGGACGGATGAATCCTTTATCAGACAATTCTTGAAGCTGTTTTGATAACTCTTGCATCTCCGACGGTGCAAGACGATAAGGTGCTTTCGCAATCGGGTTGGCATTGGGTACAAGGTCAATATGAAACTCGAGTTGACGAACTGGAGGCAAACCAGGCAGTTCATCGGGAAACACCTCTGGATAATCCCGAACAATCGAAATATCCTGAATACTCTTGCTCTTGCCTTTCTCCTCGGTGACATGTGCCAGGAAAGCAACATATCCTTTTCGCAAATAACTTTGGGCCTTTGTACACGACATAAGCTTCAAATCACCAGATGGCTTCTCTCCATTAACTTCCAGAACATCGCCAGACGGAAGAGGAATACGAAAAATCTTATCGAAACAAACCACCTCAGCATGATGTTTGGTTAACCAATCCATCCCCACGATAATATCGAAACTCCCAAGTTGCATTGGCGTGAGGTCAATGGGAAAAAGATGGTTATCAATGTTTAACTGACAATCAGGAATGACAGAATCGAGAACAAGAGGTTTACCAGTAGCAACTTCGACAGATAAGGGTTTCCTCAGTTTAGTTCTAGGTATCGCAAGCAAAGGTTCAAAAGATAATGAAACAAAACTTTTATCGGCACCAGAATCAAAAAGAATAGATGCAGGTCGATTGTTAACAAGAAACGTATCATTAACCACCTCGTTGTCAGCCCTCGCTTCGTTAGCATTCAGATTGTACGCTCACCCACGAGCGGGATTCACATTTGCGTTGACATTCGCATTCGGGTTCGCATTAGCATTCGCGTTTGCATTCACCAGCCTCGGACAGTTGTTGCGGAAGTGACCAAACTCTCCACAATTGAAACATGAACCCGGTGGGAATCTAGCAGCATTCCCCTGAACTGGAGCTTGATTCTGAACAATCTGATTCTGACCCAAACGACAGACGTTGGCCAGATGCCCAAGCTTACCACACGTTGTGCATTGCCTACAAGCTTGTTGTGCAACATGATGACCGTTGCAGCGAGCACAATGAGGTGCGGTACCAGCATATGCTTTCTTCGCAGGCTGTTGAGCTGGTGGGTTCTGAGCAGTAACTGCAAAGTTCTGAGCACCCTTTCGCTTTCTCGACTTCTTCAACGACTCACCTTTCTTACCCTTACCCTTTTCCTTAACAGATTCGGTCGACTTCTTCTTATCACCCTTGCAGGTAAGTTTACCCTTCCTGACTTGCGACTCAATCAGGGTAGCAGATAACTCGATCGCGTGATGAACAGTAGTAGGATTAACGCCAGTCACTATATCCTGTATGGAATCGGGTAAACCATCGATATACCTCTCTATCGCTTTCTCCAACGTGGTAACCATAGTAGGACACAAAAGACTGAGTTCCTCAAATCGATCCGTATACGCACGGTGTTCTCCCCCATCTTGTTTTAGATCGTCAAACTCTCGTTCCAAAGCTCGAATTTCATGACGGGGACAGAACTCTCTCATCATGAGAGCTCGAAGCTCTTCCCATGTTTGTGCCAATGCCACTTCGGCACCCCTGTCGCGCATCACTCCGTTCCACCATGTAAGAGCACGCTTCTCAAACACACTTGATACAAATTCAACCTTACGCCCATTCGAACATTGCACATGTCTGAATGTGCTTTCGATACTTTCGAACCATTGAAGGAGCGCAGTTGCTCCTTGCAACCCAGAAAACTTCAACGGCTTAGCGGAATTGAAAATCTAGAAATTACATTGTGCATTGTTATTATTATTGTTGTTGTACAGCTCGTGGATTTGGGTCACAACACCTGGAAGCACAGCAGCCATTTGCTGAGAGACAAGGGCTGCGACTTCTTCAGCAGTAAAAGATTGTGCATCACGTCGAGGAGGCATTGTCTAACAAGGAAATATGAGAAACGAGTGAGGTCGACAATTAGGAAAAACAAAAGAGGTATTGAAAATATCGACGAAACATAAGGAAGGCGATCATTTGTTCGTTACCTCGAAGAAACAAACGACACGCAGTGAGTAATCAAAGTAATGAATCAAAATAATGTATCGCGAAGACATGCTCGCCTATAAGTGACCACTCACCCCAAGAGTTCCCAGGTAAGAGTGACTGGTCCGATTATGTGGATTTGTACGAACACTTCAGCCTTAGACAGAAAACTCAGGGTACAGGCATTCACTCTTCCAGTTTGCACGTGTTCACATTATTTAGACCCAAACTTTGACGAGATTTTGAAAACTCAGAGGGCACTAAGCCAAAAATGAGTCAAACTGGAAGGGTTCAAAACCTTACAATAGAGGGTTTAAAACCTAGTAATCAATCATCCTAGAACGGATGATTAATTTTCGAAGCAGATTCGGATTTTGTTTTTAAAAATATAAACGCAAATCAACTTGCGTTGGGGTCCTAGAAAGTTATAGTCTAGGTCAAAACATTACTAATAACCTAATTCCCTATAACCATTGGCTCTGATACCAACTTCTTCTGTCACACCCCGACCACGTTAAAACAACAAACCGTGGCGGAAACGTCGGGGAGTGTTGTAACATAATTATTGTTTCAAACCCTGGATACGAAGAGTCTCGTTTTATTAAATATTATACATTGTCTTAAAGTTAAATAAGCAAGTCAAACATAGTCTATCATCGTTATTAAATCACTAAGGCCTCGTCCAGTCCTAAGTGAGCATGCATCCTATTCGCAATCAACATTAAGCAACACCACGTGAAACATATGTAAAAACAAAGTCAGCAAGGAAATGCTGGCGAGCACATAGTTTTTGTGTGAGTGTCAGATTCATGGCTCGTTGAAATATCGCGTACAACTTCGTTAATCGATATTTGAAACCTTGTTTTGTAAATTGTTTGTATTGTAAAATGAATAACCAAGTCAAAACAGATTGGTTATAATTTATAAACCTCGATGCCATGAATCTTAACCCAAAACATTTGTTTATGTAAACCAAATCATAAATCGTTCTCGTAATAAAACTCGTATGGTTTATATAGTTTCGTAAACATCGTTGTGTGACATCGTTTAACTCGTTCTCGTTATAGAACATCGTTCATTTGTTTAAATCGTTCATAATCGTTCATTCGTTCAAAATCGTACAATCGTTTAATATCGTTCTCGTTCCAATAGTTCTCGTTTTAATTGTGAAAAACTACTTTTGGTCGTCTCGCTAATAACATTCAAACCTTCGTGACTCGTTCACCGTTCAACTCGTTCAACTCGTATTAACAAACCACCAAAGGGTAAGTTAACAATCATCAGGTTCAGTCGTTACCCACCTAACCCACACATAACCATGGGTCCAGTCTGATAACGGGATTTGTCGGATCCTATGGTACCATAACCTAATACTGGTCGGTTCGGCCAAAATTAATGAATGTCATTCGTTATGTAACTACAACCAACAAGTTCGTTCACATTATCGAAATCGTTATTAGTTTAGTATAAACCATTTTACTCGTTTTGAAACCATCGTTAAAACATCGAAATCGTTTTGATACATATGAATCACCCCAAAACGATCGAAAATAGTAAAAAAGAGGGGATCTATGTACTCACCTTTGGGTGCGTTTTTATATGTTAACACAATCCCACAAATTGTTTATTCGTCCTAAATTAAATAAGAATGATTTAATAATCAAAAACCCACAAAATACATAAGTTTCTCCGATACTTAGAATTTTCACATAACTTTGAGATTTCTCTCAAAAAAGTTATTATTTTTTATTATCTTGGTGTATTTGTATATATGTACTCAAGCGTAATACACATAATATTGTCAAGTATTATCATGTCATCATACACATATTGTAAAACACATAGCACAATGTAACACATAAAGTTTGCCCATGAAAACCCATTCTAGTGTATGTCGAAAAACACTTATTTTAGTGATTCGGTAACATTTTTTGGGCGTCGGAAGTCACGTATGACCAACCAAACACCAAGTAAACTTAATATAAGTTAAAATACTTATTTTTATATCAAAAATGTCAGTTTACTTACTGATCTAAAACAGTTTTATATAAATCCTCCGAAAAGGCGATTTTTAACCGTGTTACCGCATAGTTTTGCATCAAACGTTACCCGAACCATCCCAAATCGAAACGACTTGAAATTTTAACATAACCCATGTTATTTACTGAATAAAATAGTGGTTATACTCATGATAGTGCAGGTCTTACATAAGGCACATAAATCATGCAAATTTCACATAATTTACCACTTTTTAAGCTATATGTACAACATGCAAAGCTATCAATCCTACGTCAAAGTTTCATTCCATTATAATACATCAAATAATATTAATTTTAGTTTTTATAACCTGTTCAAAAACGTTTTTGTCATTCAACCATTTTTTATCACTTCTTGAGCTTTAAATCAACATGTATCCTTATGTACAAGTGCCTAAAGCATACTATCATAACATCAACTTTTCATATGAGTTTAGATGCATCAAATATGTGATTTATTCATGTTATTTGCTGATGTACTTGAACATTTAACATATCATACATAGATCATCAATCACTTGCATTTTAACTAGTATTCAAGAACAAGCAACAACCTAAACATGTACTTATCAAAATCGAACTTCAAAACTCATACACACATATATATATGTAAGGTCATACACACACACATGAACATCACAATTTTTATTTGTATCAAGACCCATTTCATTTTAGATTTCAAGTTTGTGAAAATCCCAATATTCAAGAGAAACTTCAAATCATCAAGAACAACCAAGAATCAAAAGTATGATTTAAAAATAAATGTTATACCTTCAAGATTCAAGTAAGTTGTTGGATGAGATTTTGATGATAGGAGGCTTGGAATCACTTGAAAACACCTTGGAAACACCTTTGTATCTTCACACCACTTGAAACATGTTTGAAAGGGAGTTTGAATGTGATGAACAAAGCTTGAAGATATGAATATGGTGAGAGAGAAAGAGAGAGAGAGGACGGTTGGGAGAGAGGAGAGAGAGTGATGAAGATTGAGTTTGATCTTGCTTGATATGAAGATATAAGTAGGAGACATGGAAAGATTTAGATGGAGCATGCAACTACAAGTGTCATGCAAGATCTAATAGAGTATTTTGCAAGATTTAATAAAAATTTGGTGGGGCCATACACTAAGTGACTGTAAACAAGCAAGGGGGGGTACAGTGTAATTTTTGAGGGTAAGTTAGATAAAAATAGGTATTTAACTAGATATCGGGTATTTTATCTAGCGTTTAAATCCCGGTTTATGGCGTTCTAAATTATTTTTATTAATCTATAAAAATAAACTCGCCAAAATATTACTGAAATAAATTTCAGTTGCCAAGACTGGCTGCGTTGTCTGCGTTTTGCAGTAAAAGCACTGTGTTGCGCAGAAACACGCGGTACGCGCTTAAACTTGAAAAATAATGTTTTTAAGCGTTTTAATTTATTTTTCAACACGAACCTGATTTAAAATAAAATTTCAATCATAACAGAATATTTTTGGGATTTAAATATTATCCGGGCGGTCACCAACGTTCGTTTCGCAGTTTTGTCGTAAATAGTTCTTCGGTTCAAATAAACATGTTTTTGCCATACCGAATCATTTGAAACTTATTTCTTAAGTTATGTAAAGGATATTTAGGGTATGTTTGGCTTATGTCACAGTTCTGGAGTGTACGTCGTGTTAAACTGATTGCGTTTACACACCAGTTTGCGTATAACCTTCCAGAAAGTGATTTAAAGCTTGAAATCGGAATCGAATCAAATTGTAAAATTATCAAACACAATAACACATATAATAACACCAAAGCACATTGTTTTATTGATAATCAACATTGTTTTACATTATACGATGATTATAGAGCACAGTTGTCACAAACGTGGGTTACGGCAGGGTGATCCAGTGTCTCCCTACTTATTCACTCTAATTATGGTGGTTCTCTCGCTTTTACTCCAACATGCAGCCACTACAGCTTATAAATATCATGCCCATTGTGCCAAGCAAAAAATTATTAATGTGTCGTTTACTGATGATTTATTTATCTTTGTTCATGGAGATACTGTTTCAGTAAAGAAGGTCAAGGAGGCTCTTGAGACTTTTACTAATATTTCTAGATTAGCTCCAAGTCCAGCGAAAAGCATAGTTTTTTTTCTGCAATGTTCCTCAGTCAATTAGACAGGAAATTCTTGCTATTATGCTGTTTCAGGAAGGTGTTCTCCCTGTCCGTTATCTTGGGGTTCCGCTCATCTCTTCAAGACTTTTGTTTAAAGATTGTAAGGTCCTCATTGATCGAATGGATAAGAAGATTGTTAACTGGATGACAAAGTCGTTATTGTTTGCTGGTCGTTTGCAACTTATAAATTTGGTCCTCTCGTCTATGCATATCTATTGGGCTTCAGTGTTCATTATTCCAGCTCGGGTTATCAGTGAGCTTGAGAAAAGAATTCGTAGATTCTTGTGGAATGCGGGTTCGGAGGGTAGGATCCGTGCTAAAGTTGCTTGGAAAGATGTGTGTCTGCCTAAAGATGAGGGTGGATTGGGTATTCGAAGCATAACTGATGTTAATAAGTCGCTAATGGCTAAGCATGTTTGGAGTATTATTACTAAACGGGAGTCTATTTGGGTGAAATGGATCCACAATTACAAGCTAAAAGGGAGAAGTTTTTGGGAGGTTCCATGTAGAGGGAGCATGAGTTGGGGATGGAGGAAAATTTTGTCCATTCGAAATATCATTCGGCCTCACATATGGTCTTCTTTAAAAAGTGGTTTGCAAACTAATGTTTGGAGTGATAATTGGTGCTCATTGAGTCCTCTAAGATCTTTTATCACTCCAAGATCCATTGCTAATGCTGGGTTCAATCTACAGTCTTCGGTTGCGGATGTTATCGATGAGTGTGGGCAATGGAGATGGCCTCAAGCTTGGCTTGATTTGTTTCAGGTTTTAATAAATATTCAAACGCCAAGTCTGGTTCTTAATGTTCCTGATCGTCTGATGTGGAAAGCTTTGGATGGGAAGCTGGGCGACTTTGATTCGGCTCAAGTATGGAACACTATTAGGAATAGGGATCATCATGTGAGCTGGGCAAACATGGTTTGGTTCTCTCAATGTGTTCCGCGCCACTCTTTTCATATGTGGCTGGCTCTCAAGAATAAATTAAAGACTCAGGATAGATTGGCGGTTTGGGAAGCAGGTAGTGAGACAAATCTAAACCTTATGTGCTGCCCGTTGTGCAAGTATGATCGTGATAGCCGAGATCACCTGTTTTTCCAATGTACATTTGCGGCTCAAGTTTGGAGTAACGTGAAGGGGATGGTGAACTTGGAGACTGTGGATAATACATGGCAGTCGCTAATGGTATGGGTAGAGTAACATTCTAATTCTAAGAAAGTTGATGATATTGTATGTAAAGTGTTGGTTGCTGCGACTTCGTACTATATATGGTAAGAGAGGAATAATCGGCTATTCAGTCCTAATCAAATGACCGTTTCTCAAGTGGCTGAGAAGATCAAAAGTTCAGTTCGATTAAGACTCATGGGTTTCAAATTCCGTATGGATTCGGCTAGGGAGAGGATCTTCAGGATCTGGAAGATAGCAAGGATAATGAAGCTGATCCGGGCTAGAAGTTTCATGTTTCTTGTTTAATTTCGGTCTTTGGTTGTTTTTTTGTGGTTGTCACTTTGTTAGTGTTGGTTGTTGGCTTTGTCGTCTTGTTTTCCTAGTCTTGGTATACCAAGTCTAGTTGGTCTGTCACTTTGACACACCCTTGTACTTATTTGGTTCATTTATAAAATTCACCGGGGTAACCCTTTACCCAAAAAAAAAAAAAGGAACCTATGGGTCAATACTGTAAAGCGAGGAAGCTTGTTGCAACTTCCCGCGTAAAATAATGACGAAAAGTAACGTTAGTATAAAAGCGATAGGTTTCGCTAAGTTAATCGAACTGGTTTAAGCGAAGGGGTCACGAAGAGTCTGGTTAACAAAAGTGAGGGATTTCACTAAAACATTTAAACGGACCTAAATGACAAAAGAATTCACAATTATTTATATGGTGTTACGTCACAAAAAGGGCGAAGTCATTACGGAAATGACAACGGAAGGGGATAAATCCTTGGACGTAAATTCTTTAAAATTGACAAGGGTTAGAGAGAAAACGTTAAACTAAAATACAGTTTTAGTGAGAAATAACGTTTTAACAGATATAAAAGTTATGAGAGGAATTGGAAAACGGAAAAACACTAAAAGAACTGGGTGTGTTTGTCACACCCCGACCACGTAAAACAACAAAGCGTGGCGGAAACGTCGGGGGGTGTTGTAACAGAATTATCGTTTCATAACCATGGATACAAAAGTGTTTCGTTTTATTGATAATATTAAACATTAACATTGTTTTAACACATAAAAAACAAGTTTTATATCAACTATCATCGTTTTATGTCACTAAGGTCTCGTCCAGATCCTATGTGACGCACGCATCCTAGAACGTCAATCAAGTAACAATACCTGAAACATATGTAAAAACAAAGTCAGCAAAGAAATGCTGGCGAGTACATAGGTTTTATAAGAGTATCGAAATCATGGCTTGTTTACTTATATTGCAATACCTCGAAAACCTTGTTTTTAAAAAGTGTATAATATTGTAACATGATTAACCAACTCAAATCAAGATGGTTATAATTTATAAAATTTTGTTGCCATGATTCTTAACCCAAAAGCTTTTTGTTTTAGAAAGCCATCTTGTAAAACATCTCGTATAAACTCGTTAACAAAACTCGTATTCGAAAACATCGTTGAGTGACATCGTTTCAATATCGTTTACCCAAGTGAACTAAATAACGCCACGGTATGTAATATGTTGAAAACACTTATATATAAGAAGTACCAGCGGCGTATCTACCATGTTTTCACCAAATTACACCCGTCCCGTTATCTAAACACTAGCCAAAAACCAATCGTTTACCCAAATCGTTTAACATCGTTTCCAAATCGTTCCCAAATCGTTTACTCGTTTAAATCGTTTAAATCGTCCTCGTTTTAATTGTGATAACTTATATATGGTCGTCTCGTTAATAACATTCAAACCTTTGTGACTCGTTCATCGTTCAACTCGTTCTTGCATTAACAAACCTCCAAAGGGTAAGTTAACAATCATCAGATTCAGTCGTTACCCACAACACCCACACATAACCATGGGTATAGTGCAATAACGGGATTTGTCATATCCTATGGTACCATAACCTAATACTGGTCGGCTTGATCAATGCTAATGAATGTCGTTCGTTATGTAACTACAACCAACAAGTTCGTTCACATTATCGAAATCGTTAATAGTTTAGTATAAATCGTTCTATTCGTTTTTGAAATCATCGTTTAAACCTTGAAAACATTTTTGTACATATGAATCACCCCAAAACAATTGAAAACAGTAAAATAGGGGAACTATGTACTCACATGTAGTGCAAGGTATCCTCAATCAATAGTACTTCAACAAACTCGAGTAAACCAGAGAAATCAAGTAGCACCTAGTAATTTAATCACTAGTCAAACAATAGACGCCAAAATCGGAAGATCGGACAGAATGAGGTCTTGCAAACCAAATGAGTGTTGGAACTCATGTGATATGGTTTAACAAAGCCTACATTCTAAATGAAACCTAACCTAAGTGCTTTCGACCCATCGTGACCCATTAAGGTAGCTTATGCTACGTTAACGCGTCGTGCGCGCAAATGCGCGTTCGAGACGTCTAACTAGTCCTATGACAAGTATTATATGCCTATATAAGTTTAATCATGTTGTATAATCAGTTATGTGACAAAAGTTTAGGTTACATATGCTTAATTACCAATTATGCATGAAAAGGGCATTTTGGTCATTTACCTAAGGCATATAAACTACTTATCATACAACTATCTAAACTAGGTGACCATAAGGTATAACCTCGGAAGGTTATTCCCTATGCAACTATGGTCACTAACCATGTTTGGTCGGATCCTAATGATCGACCAAACGGGTCGTGTTCGAAAGTCTAAGCGGGTGTTTAGTCCGCTTGACTTACGACTCTACACAAGCACTAAACTAATAAGTGACGAGCTAAACATGCTAAAACATGTTTAGTTAAGTTAGAAAACAGGTTTTGATATCAAAACAAACGGTTTTGATAACCTAGAGTAGTTTGGTTACAAAATACGCGTAAATGCGTATTTTGGCCGAAACTACGACTCGTCACTGAGCCTTGATAACGTGGTAATCAGTAGGTATAGTCACAAGGGACTATAACCATCGTGATTACGCTCACGTTATGAAGTTCAAACGAACTTCGCGTTGACCATAAACTGGTCAAAGCAGAAAACGCTAAAAACGCATAAAAGAACGAAGGAACACTTATAACGGGTCCCCGCAAGTTTGATCTTCCAAGTATTCTCAGGTATGAAGTGATAAAACACCCCAACTTAGAGAAAACTCAGAATTCAAGTGGGTTTTGCAAGTGAATGGGTTGGGTATTTATAGGATTTCTAGGACCGTTAGGATCGTTCCTCGAAAATTGTGCTTCAATCTAGGCCGTACACATCAAGACCATGGTTTTATAAAACCATTTGAGCCCATGGTATTGCCCAAAACCAGGTGCAAGTGGTTTAAGAGTGCTTAACAGCTGTAACCAGCTGTTAATCTGGTTTCTGATGTTCTGGCACCTGCTTACGGACCGTAAGCAAAGGTCCTTACGGTCCGTAAGGACCTACTTTCACAGTTTGGCACTTTTAGTCCCTGCAGCCCCAAAACTTGGTTTTCGATGCATTTTTGACACGTTTAAGCCCCGTTAACCCCATTTCAAAGATCTAAAATGAAGTTAAAGTATAGGGAACTTAAGATGTGCTCAAAAATATCTCGGATGTCGGTTCGTTTGGTCGTACGGTTGTGTTGTTCGGTTAATTACGACGGAAGTAGTAACGGACGCAAAAACGATCCAAATTAAACGACGAATGGAATTTTCTTATGCCAAACACTAAAATAAAATATTTTAATGCTAACATAAATTTTTGGAGGTCCGGATGTATTCAGAACGTAAGTTATGCGCTAAAATGCAAACTTATGCACTTTTTGACGCTTTTAGTCCCTGAATGAGCATAAAGTTTATTTTAGCACACCGAACCCCTCAAAGCCTATTTCTAAGCTATGTAAAGGTTATTTAGGGTATGTTTAACTTATGGTCATGTTCCGGAATGTTTGTTACAGTTCAAATCGGCATAGTTTCGCAGTTTGACACAAATAGTCCCTGCGATCGAACAAAGTTGGTTTCAACACACCAAACCATCCAAAACTTATTTATAAGTTATGTGGAGGTTATTTAAGGTATGTTAAGCCTATTTCACTATTCCGGAGTGTTTGTCGCGTTATACTGACTGCGTTTACGCACCAGTTTGCGTATAACCATCCAAAACGCGATTTAAAGCTTACAATCGGAATCGAATCGAATTGAAAATCACCAAACACAAATACACACATAGAAACACAAAACACATATAATAACACCAAAGCACATTTTTTTATTAATAAACATCATTGTTTTACATCGTACATCGATTACAGAACACAGTTGTCACAGTCTCCCCTACTTCAGGAAATTTCGTCCCGAAATTTTAATTAGAGGAAGCTTGTGAAAACAAATGTGGATATTTCGCCTTCATCTGGTCCTCACGTTCCCAAGTAAACTCTGGGCCACGTTTGGATTCCCAGCGAACTTTAACCAAACGAATCCATTTGTTCTTCAACTGTTTGAAAGCACGGTCCACGATCTCCACGGGTTTCTCGACAAAGTGCATTGTTCCATCAATTCGAATCTCGTCGAGAGGAATGTGTAGATCAGCGTCAGCTAAACACTTTCGCAAATTGGACACGTGAAAAGTCGGATGAATATTTCCAAGCTCTGGAGGTAGCTCTAGACGATAGGCAACCTTTCCAATTCTTTCCACAATCTTAAATGGTCCCACATATCGAGGTGCAAGTTTTCCTTTCTTTCCAAATCTCACGACTCCCTTCCAAGGTGAAACCTTGAGTAGGACACGATCTCCGACTTGAAATTCTAAGGGCTTGCGTCCCAAATCCGCATATCTCTTTTGACGGTTTCGAGCTGTCACAAGATTATCGCGGATTTTCTTGATTTTGTCAGTTGTTTCCAGAACGAGCTCAGGTCCAGTAAGCTGAGCTTTACCGGTCTCGTTCCAACAGACAGGTGAACGATATTTTCGACCGTAGAGAGCTTCGAATGGTGCCATATTAATGCTAGTATGATAACTATTATTGTAAGAGAACTCGATCAGCGGCAGATGAGAATCCCAATTACCACCAAAGTCTATCACGCATGCTCTAAGCATATCCTCCAAAGTTTGAATCGTTCTCTCAGATTGGCCATCTGTTTGGGGATGATAAGCAGTGCTTAGATTCAGTTGGGTTCCCAAGGCAGATTGCATGGCCTTCCAGAAATGAGATGAAAATCGAGCATCACGATTGGAAATGATATCTAAAGGAACACCATGTCGTGATACAATCTCGTCTACATAGATCTTGGCAAGCTTTTCAGCAGAGAAATCCTCACGGATTGGTAAGAAGTGAGCAGATTTCGTTAAGCGATCGACAACAACCCAAATAGCATCATGACCTTTAAACGTACACGGTAACTTAGTGATGAGATCCATTGGAATGTTCTCCCACTTCCAAACCGGTATCTCTGGTTGTACAAGCAAACCAGATGGTCGTTGATGTTCAGCCTTGACTTTGAGACAAGTTAGGCATTTCGACACATACAAGGCAACATCTTTCTTCATACCAGGCCACCAGACCTTAGTACGAAGATCCTTGTACATTTTATCAGCACCAGGATGAACAGAATATCAAGACTTATGTGATTCGTCCATCACTAAAGTGCGAAGATCGTCTTGTTTCGGAATCCACAAACGATCCATGAAATAGAGTAAACCATCATCCTTCGCTTCGAGTTTAAGCTCAAGCTGACATGGTAATTCATTACTTATCAAATTTTATGAAACACAAAATTGCTGAGCTTGAAGGACTCGAGATTGAAGATCAGATAGTGTTCGAACAGAATGAAGCTTGACTCGCTCTTTTCGACTAAGCGCATCGGCTACAACATTCACCTTACCAGGGTGGTAGCGAATCTCACAGTCATAATCGTTTAAGAGTTCAACCCAACGTCGTTGCCTCATGTTCAGCTCTTTCTGATTAAGAATATGCTGGAGACTTTTGTGGTCTGTGAAAACCACACACTTCGTTCCATAGAGATAGTGTCTCCAGATTTTAAGCGCGAAAACCACAGCTCCTAACTCAAGATCATGAGTCGTGTAGTTCTTCTCGTGAACTTTCAGCTGCCTAGATGCATATGCAATAACTTTACCTCGTTGCATAAGGACGCAACCAAGGCCTAAGTTGGACGCATCGCAATAGACAATGAAATCATCGCTTCCATCGGGCAGAGATAGAACAGAAGCATCACATAACTTCTGTTTCAGCGTTTGGAACGCTTCTTCTTGCTTGGGTCCCCACTCAAAAGGCTTATTCTTCTGAGTCAAAGCAGTGAGTGGAACCGCAATCTTCGAGAAATTTGAAATGAATCGACGATAATAACCAGCAAGTCCAAGAAAAGATCGAATCTCCGTAGGCGTCGTCGGTGTATTCCAGTCCTTAATAGCAGCAATCTTGGATGGATCCACATGAATACCCTGCTCATTGACTATATGACCCAAGAATTGAACTTCTTTAAGCCAGAATTCACACTTGGAGAATTTAGCAAAAAGTTGTTCCTTCTTCAGGAGTTCCAATGTTAAGCAAAGGTGTTGCTCGTGCTCGGCTCGAGATTTTGAATAAATAAGAATATCGTCGATGAACACAATGATGAACTTGTCCAAATAAGGTTTGCAGACTCTATTCATTAAGTCCATAAAGATAGCTGGAGCATTCGTCAAACCAAAAGGCATGACAGTGAACTCGTAATGCCCATATCTTGTGCGGAAAGCAGTTTTGGGAATATCTTCTTCGAGAACACGAAGTTGATGATACCCAGAACCCAGATCGATCTTGGAAAAGCATGAAGCACCCTGCAGCTGGTCGAAGAGATCATCAATTCGAGGTAGGGGATATCGATTCTTGATGGTGAGCTTATTAAGCTCACGATAATCGATACACATTCGAAAAGATCCATCTTTCTTTTTCACAAAGAGAACAGGAGCTCCCCAAGGTGAAAAGCTCGGTCAGATGAATCCTTTATCAGATAACTCTTGAAGCTGTTTCGATAACTCTTGCATCTCCAACGGTGCAAGACGATAAGGTGCTTTTGCAATCGGGTTGGCATTGGGTACAAGGTCAATATGAAACTCGACTCGACGAACTGGAGGCAAACCAGGCAGTTCATCAGGAAACACCTCCGGATAATCCCGAACAATCGGAATATCCTGAATACTCTTGCTCTTGCTTTTCTCCTCGGTGACATGTGCCAGAAAAGCAACATATCCTTTTCGTAAATACCTTTGGGCTTCCAAACACGACATAAGCTTCAAACCGCCAGATGGGTTCTCGCCACGAATCTCCAGAACATCGCCAGAAGACAAAGGAATACGAACAATCTTATCGAAACAAACCACCTCAGCGTGGTGTTTGGTTAACCAATCCATTCCAACGATAATATCGAAACTCCCAAGTTGCATCGGTGTGAGGTCAATAGGAAAAAGATGGTTATCAAGGTTTAACTGACAATCACGAATAACAGAATCGAGAATAAGAGGTTTACCAGTAGCAACTTCGACAGATAAGGGTCTCCTCAGTTTGGTTCTAGGTATCGCAAGCAAAGGCTCAAAAGACAAAGAAACAAAACTTCTATCGGCACCAGAATCAAAAAGAATAGACGCAGGTCGATTGTTAACAAGAAACGTACCGTTAACCACTTCGTTGTCGGCCCTCGCTTCGTTTGCATTAAAATTGTACGCTCGCCCACGAGCGGGATTCACATTGACGTTGACGTTCGCATTCGGATTCGCATTAGCATTCGCGTTTGCATTCACCAGTCTCGGACAGTTGTTGCGGAAATGACCATACTCTCCACAATTAAAACATGAACCCGGTGGGAATCTTGCATCATTCCCTTGTATCGGAGCTTGAACCTGGGCAACCTGATTCTGTCCCAAACGACAAACATTGGCCAAATGCCCAAGTTTACCACACGTCGTGCATTGCTTGCAAGCTTGTTGTGCAACGTGATGACCGTTGCAACGAGCACAATGAGGTGTTGTACCAGCATATGCCTTCTTTGCAGGTGGCTGAGCCGGTGGGTTCTGCGGGTTCTGAGCAGGCTGTGCTGTAACAGCAAAATTCTGGGCACCCTTTCGCTTCCTCGATTTCTTCGACGACTCACCTTCCTTACCCTTACCTTTTTTCTTGTCCTTCTCTGAATCAGTCGCCTTCTTTTTATCACCCTTGCGGGTGAGTTTACCCTTCCTGACTTGAGTCTCAGTCAGGGTAGCAGACAACTCGATTGCTTGACGAAGGGTAGTAGGATTAACACCAGTCACAACGCCTGGAAGCACAGCTGTGACACCCCAGGAAAATCAGGAAAACAACGCAACATAACTAGCTTCCACAGTAACCACGCGCTAAATTTCGAGACGAAATTCTCTTAACAGGGGGAGAATGTGACAACCCTCAAAATTCCATGTATTTCGTACAATTTATTAATGATAAATAAAGTGCTTGATGACTGTGCTGAATGATTTAACTGCTTTCTGATTTCTGTGTTATACTTACATGTGTTTGTTAACATACTAGTAGTATACAGAAAAATTTCTAAATAGTCCTGTGTGCTTTCCTAAGTGTTAGAAATTAAAAGTGTTACAAAAGTATATATAAAAGACACTTTACGGATTAGTTAAGCACTTTAACGGAACAGTGTCAACCGAACAACCGGACTTTACCCGAGACACAAAAATATTGTCAAACACATTATTTCTATCTTTCTAAACTTGGTAATGAACTGGACCCCGATATTTTTACACAATAAAATTTGGAACGTTTAAGACATTCTGTAAAAATTTGGGAATTTTTGGAATAAGTTAACTATTTTATTAAAATGTCCGAAAACAGCCTGGTTTTGAATATTTAAGCTGAAACGACATAAGTTGTAATTTGCGTGTCTAAATGTCGAGTATGCTATCTGTGAATGATCTAACATGTTATAAGTGTTATGTGCATTATCGTATGTTTGTTTATGAGTGGGGAATGGATGGGAAGTATATATGGGCATAAACAGTTAAAGTAATGCATGCTATGTGATAGATACGTGTTGGAACTTTGTGCTCTATTTGAAAATCACTAATGACTAACCGGTAATCATATTAGGATGTGATTGACCGACCGTGACTGTTAGCTATATTTGAGAATCTAACCGAGCAAACCGAGGTGAGTTCACACTTTCTACAAGGCATGGGACTCCCGGTGGTTTGGGAATGGGTTAAGAAACTAAAATGAAATCTACATATCCTCCTTGGGTAGGATATGTATGGCCATCCTCCATAGATTGGATGCCATTATTAATCCTACGAATTCTCCTGGTGCAGAATACGTACGTTCATCCTCCTGGTGTAGGACAACAACCTTAAAAACTAGCTAGACAAAACTCTATCAATAAGTCCCTCTTCATTATATCGACTTAATCGCCGAGGCCAATGGCGAGCGGGTCATTAGTTAATAGCGCTATTAGGTTTAACAAACCTCACACCGTGCCGGTCAGACGGGCGTGTACTAATGGACTATGGCAGACTATCAGTGATGATAGACGCTGATATAGGGCACAACTTATTTGCGTAGTAGTCGATATCATACGGTCTAGTAGTTCACACGGGGAAAGGCCCCACTGATTATGGTTATGGTTTGGGTAATGAAAAAGGAACTGGTTAAACATACTTTCAACTACGGGGTAACCCCCACGGCAATTAAGCCAACGAAAGTCAAACCACGTTTTTCAGAAACAACTTAAAACTAAACAACCAAACGTGAACTCACTCAACTTTGTTGTTGACTCGTTGTTACATGCCTTACAGGTCGCTAAACGCTTGGAGCTTGCACGAGGAAGGAGTCGTTGCGGTGTACGGACTGTTATGTTCCGTGCTTACTATTTAAATCCTTATGAACTTATTTTTTTTGGGTAAAGGGTTACCCCGGTGATTCTATATATTCACAACCAAAGAAAAACAAGTAGTGTGGAGAACCCACACTAGTTCAGACATGAGACAGGCCCCATGACTGTAAAACCAAACGAAAACAACTAATCCAAAATAAAAACGACTAGACTAACATCTAGACAAAGCAAACTAAAACTCATTCAGCCATCCCCATCAATACACATGTCGCCATGGATATCCCAATCCTCCAACAGCTTTCTCACATTAGCCGTGTTCTTCAACTTAGCTCCCATAAGTTTATATCTAACAATGTTTAAAATAGAAGCACTAATTATGTCTGGCGGTCTTGAGTGGTTCTTGAAAAGACGCTTGTTCCTCTCGTGCCAAATTACATAAGCCGAAGCCGCTACCACCAATCTGCTAACATAATTGGCAGCGGTTTTGGATCGACCACGAGAACCTAACCAACCAACAATGGAGTTCCAGCTAGAGTCAACATTCGCCATACCTGCTTTGACTCGCACCATCTTCCAAACTTGAGAGAGAACTTGCATTCAAAGAAAAGATGGTTGTGAGAATCAAAATCCGAATAACAAAGCAAGCAACACATCATATTCATATTTCCCCTCCTCTTAGCTTCCCATCTCAAAATCCTATCTTGAGTCAATAGTTTCCGGCGCATTATAAGCCACATGAGGAAAGCATGCTTAGGGATACATTGAGAGAACCAAACAATATTAACCCATAAAACCTCTGGCTCCGTAACCGAATAGAATGCCAAACCATAGATGAAGAATGTTCCATTAGCTTATCACCATCTCTCCAAAGTAGTCAGTCATTTATACCGGGGTCTAGCTGCACGTTGAGATTGAATAAAACCGGATAGAGATCACGCCAAGCATCTGGCCACAACCAAGAACCATTAGCTGAAACATCCCGAACTGACGATTGAAGCGAGAAACCAGCATTAGTAATTGTTCTCGGAGTAAGAAGATTGCACAAAGGCCCAATATCACACCACCGATCATACCATGCTGACGTACCGTTACCATCTCCAATTTTGGACCAAATAAAATTCCTAAGCAGAGGACGAAGTTGAAGAATTTTCCTCCAGCTCCAACAAGCACTCGACGGAACCGTACAAGCCCAGAAATTATTATTTTTTAAGCGATACGAATAGACCCAGTCAACCCATAAAGAAACCTGATTGGATAAAATACTCCAAACATGAGAAGCAATCAGCGCTCTGTTAACATCAGCAATGCGGCGAATACCCAACCCCCCTTCATATTTAGGAACACAAATAGGTTTCCAAGAGGCCTTGGCCTTACGACCATCACCCCACAAAAACTTACGCATCTTAACTTCCAAATCAGAAATTACCCGCGCCGGTAACATAAACACCGAAGACCAATAGACATGCATAGATGATAAAACAGAGATGATAAGTTGGAGTCTCCCGGCGAATGATAGAAGTTTATTCTTCCAGTTAGCAATACGATTATCAAGTCTTTCCACAAGAATGCTACAATCCATGTAACGCAACCTCGAAGTAATTAGCGGCACCCCGAGATACTTAACTGGAAGAGTACCTTCAACAAACGGCATGATACTCAGGATGGCCGATTTCACATGAGGAGCAACATTGCAAAAAAATGCCATGCTTTTCTGGACGCTCGGCACAAGACCAGACATACTAGTGAAATATTTAAGCGATGACATAATACATCTAGCCGAAGCCACATCCCCTCTCGCAAACAGGAATAAATCGTCAGCAAAGCAAAGGTTTATAATTTTCTGTTTCTCACATCTGTTATGGAATTTGAAAGAAGAGTCGATACGAGTAGTATGTTGCAAAATACATGTCAGGATTTCCATAACAAGAGTAAATAAATATGGGGATAGCGGATCTCCTTGTCTTAAACCCCTTTTCCCTTTAAAATACCCATGCACATTTCCATTTACACAAATAGAATATGAAGTGGAAGAAACACACATCATGATCCAATCCACCATCATCTGATGAAAACCAAATCCCAATAAAACACCTCTCATAAAACTCCATTCAACCATGTCATAGGCTTTTTGAATGTCCACTTTAAAAGCACATCTAGGAGGGCCAACATTTCGATGATAATTGTGCATCAATTCTTGCGTAAGGAGAATGTTGTCTGAAATCTTTCTACCTGGCACAAAGGCCGACTGATTTATACTAACAATATTATTGAGGGCGTCTTTCATACGGGCCACAATGATCTTGCTAATACATTTAAACAAAACATTACAGCAAGATATTGGTCTATAATCCGTAACAACTGAAGGCGTCGAAACTTTAGGAAGAAGAACAATAAGCGTGTGATTAAGTTCTTGAAGAAGTCTACCTGTGCGGAAGAAATCCCGAATAGCATCAGTTACCTCACTTCCTATAATATGCCAAGCACTTTTAAAAAAAAGCCGTAGTGAACCCATCAGGACCAGGAGCCTTATCATTACCAATATCAAACATAGCTAATTTGACCTCTTCAACCGAAACCTGGCGGATCATGTTAACCGAAACATTAGGATCGAGCCGCTTGAAAAATAGCTCAGGAGACGGCACAAGAGACACATCACCATTGCAACCAAGGAATTTCTCATAATGGCTGACAAAAGCCTTTGGAACGGATTCACCTTCAAAATAAACGCCATTCGAGTCCGTAATTGAACCAATACGACTGAAATGGTTCCTACTCTTCAAAGACATGTGAAAAAAAAGCTGTATTAGCATCCCCTGCTTTCAACCAGTCAACCTTAGATTTCTGCTTCAGGAATCTTTCCTCGTCTAGACAAGCATCTTGATACTCACGAAGAACTTGAGTTTCGTCAAAACGAAGAGTCTCATTCAACGGATCACCATCAATAGACTGTTGAATACACTCCAATTTACCGCGAAGATCAACAACCTTCTTGTGCAAGTTCCCCTGATTGAATAAAAGAGCACGAAGAGGAGACTTTAGCAATCGAAGTTTCTTAGCAACATAGAACTGATGAACACCACTAACAGGAGTTTCCCAATTCTTTGCCACAATATCCAGAAAACCTGTTTTGTGGATCAGAAAATTGGCAAATTTAAAAGGTCTCGTCTTAGCTTTCACCAGGTTCGACAGTTTGAGAACACACGGACAATGGTCTGACAAACGATAAGGTTTGAACGTGGCTAACGCGTCAGGAAACTCATCAACAAACTGTGTATTACCGAGGATCCTATCTATCTTTTTAAGAAGACCAACTCCTTTCTTAGGTTTTTGATTCCATGTGAAGTGAAAACCCGTTTTATTGATATCAAAAACCTCTATATTCGTCAAACAGTCTTGAAATTCTCGCATACTAGCTGTAATAGAAGATGTGCCCATAGACTTATCCTCGAGCATTAGAGCTGTATTGAAATCTCCCATAATTATCCACAGACTATTGCAAATAAGAGATTTATGCATAGAAAGTTGGTGCCACAATTCTCTCCTAGAGACATAGTAATTCGCTGCATCCTTATGAACTTATTAAACTTGCGTTTTGAACTTTAACTTATAAACTATGGACTTATGCTTTTGGATTTACTTTTATGCTTCTGCTGTTTAAACTAAACATGGTTAACTAGCTTTGGTCACCAATCGTATTGTGGTTGGCCTTATTTCCTTAATTACGATGTTCAATATGATTGGTGGCTCGATCCTGGTCATGTCACGCCTCCAAGCGGTGATACTCCGCGTGTGGATTTTGGGGGTGTGACAGATTGGTATCAGAGCCATTGGTTATAGTGAACTTGGTTTTAAAAAGGGGAAAACTTTTTGATAAAACCAGACTATAACCTGTACAGTGCTCAACGATCCACAATGACGCTTCGCTCCACGTGCAAGACTCGACACCGTAAGTGGTATGATTTATGTTATATTGTCGGTTAGATAGTTCTCACTGTGCATTAGATAATGTGATAATTGCTATTTGAACCTTGTGTGCTTACTCTCTATTGTCGTCCCACACTTACGCACTTTCGCGACACCTTTCTCACTTACGTTGCTTCGTTATGAAGATCATGAGCGGACGCGGAGGACGTATCAACCTCACTCAAGCCCAGTTGACGGCTTTGATCAACGAACGAATCGCTGAGGCACTCGCAGCTAACCCTGCAGGAGGTATAACCTGCCATACCAACTCACCTTAGGACGTTTAGATCCTACCTTCGCAAACCAACCCTCGTGCTTAACCTTATCTTTTATTCTCGCGCAACAGGTCAACATGCTCAGCCTCCTGTGTGCATGTTCAAAACGTTCATGGACTGCCGACCTACTACTTTCAGTGGCACATAAGGAGCGGTGGGCCTTCTCCACTGGTTTGAGAAGCTCGAGTCTATCTTTGAGATGTGCGAATGCCCCGAGGCTCGTAGAGTGAAGTATGCTACTGGTACTCTTGAAGGAATAGCGCTCACGTGGTGGAACGCTCAGGTTCAGATGCTGGGGTTGGTTGCTGCTAATGCCACCCCATGGAACGATTTCAAGGAAATGATCAAGGAAGAGTATTGTAGCCGTGATGACATCCACAAACTAGAGGTGGAGTTTTTCAACCTGAAAATGACGGGGTCTGAGATTGAGGCGTATACGAAAAGGTCAAATGAGCTGGCCATCTTGTGCCCTACCATGGTGGACCCTCCCATCAAACGAATTGAGCTGTATCTCAAGGGCCTTGTACCAGAGATTCAAAGTCACGTGACTTCAGCCAACCTGGGTACCATACAGCAAATCATCAAGTTGGCCCATCGACTCACTGACCAGGCGGTGGAGCAAAACAGGCTGCCCAAACGAATCAGTGCCACAGCTACTCCTGATGCACCTACCGACAACAAGCGAAAATGGGATGGGAACTCCAGTAAGGGTTCTGCTTCAGTTCAGTCTCAGCAGCGAAATACTGATGACTACCAGAGTCCTGGTCAGCAATCTTCTGGTAATAAAGGACAGGGTGGATACCGAGGAAACCACCCCAAGTGCAACCGGTGCAACAAGCATCACAGCGGGCAGTGCAACAAAGGTCGATGTCAGAGATGTCACAAGCTGGGCCATGAAGCTAGGGATTGCAGGAGCCCGCGTCCTGCAAATCAGAATCGCCAACAACAACAACAAGCTCCACATAATCACCAGCTGCAGCAACAGCAGGGCAATAAAGGATGCTTTCAGTGTGGCGCTGAAGGCCACTTTAAGAGGAACTGCCCCCAACTGAACCAGAATCAGAACAACAACAATCAAGGAAACGGGAATAACAATGGAGGCAACAACGGGGGTAACAACAATGGTAATGGAGCAAGGGGTCGTGTGTTCGTGATTGGTCAAGGTGATGCAAGGAACGATCCCAACGTTGTGATGGGTAAGTTTCTTCTGGACGACTTCTTTGTTACTGTTTTATTCGATTCGGGTGCCGATACTAGTTATGTGTCCTTAAAAGTTAGCCAAATGCTTAAGCGCACTCCAACACCTCTAAACACCAAACACACGATAGAGCTAGCAAATGGTAAAAGTCTTGATGCCACACATGTAGTTAAAGGTTGTAACCTTGTCTTAGCTGGTCAGACTTTCTCTATCGATCTTATTCCTATCACACTTGGTAGTTTCGACGTCGTTATTGGGATGGATTGGCTATCTCATCATCAAGCGGAGATTGTTTGCAAGGAGAAAATCGTCCGCATTCCTCGTTCTGGTAAGGAACCCCTCGTGATTCATGGCGACAAGAGTGGTGCTGTCGAAGGCATCATCTCTTTCCTTAAGGCCCAGAAGTGTTTGCGAAAGGGCCACACTGCCATTTTAGCACTCGTTACTGACACATCAACGGAAGAAAAGAGAATTGAAGACATCTCTATTGTACGTGACTTTCCCGAGGTATTTCCTGAGGAATTACCTGGTCTTCCGCCTCATCGTCAAGTTGAGTTTCAAATCGAGCTAGCTCCTGGAGCAGCGCCCATAGCTCGAGCACCATATCGTCTAGCTCCATCAGAACTTGAAGAACTATCCACGCAATTACAAGAACTCTTGGAAAAGGGTTTCATACGTCCTAGCTCTTCACCTTGGGGAGCTCCAGTCTTGTTTGTGAAGAAGAAAGATGGTACTTTCAGAATGTGTATTGACTACCGCGAACTCAACATGGTGACCGTGAAGAATCGTTATCCTCTTCCATGTATTGACGACTTGTTCGACCAACTGCAAGGATCGAGCTATTACTCCAAGATTGATTTGAGATCGGGATACCATCAGCTGAGAGTCCGAGATGAGGACGTCTCCAAAACAGCATTCAGAACTCGCTACGGCCATTACGAGTTTCTAGTTATGCCTTTCGGATTGACGAATGCACCTGCAGTCTTCATGGATCTCATGAACCGAGTGTGCAAGCCTTACCTGGATAAGTTCGTTATTGTGTTCATCGACGATATCCTGATCTATTCTAAGAGTCAGGAGGAGCACGAGCAGCATCTACGACTTATGCTGATCTATTCTAAGAGTCAGAAGGTTTATCAAGGATTTCTCTAAGATTGCGCAGCCTCTTACTTCACTGACTCAGAAGGGTGTCACCTATCGTTGGGGTGATGCACAGGAGTCCACATTTCAACACTTGAAGGATAGACTTTGTAGCGCGCCTATCCTCTCATTGCCTGAAGGCACAGATGATTTTGTGGTTTATTGCGACGCTTCCATCCAAGGACTTGGTTGTGTGTTGATGCAACGCGATAAGGTCATTGCCTACGCATCACGCCAACTTAAAGTTCACGAAAGGAACTACACTACACACGACTTGGAACTGGGAGCATTTGTTTTCGCACTTAAAATATGGAGACATTACCTGTACGGTACCAAGTGCACCATTTACACCGATCACAGGAGTCTCGAGCATATCTTCAAGCAAAAGGAGTTAAACATGCGACAACGCCGATGGGTCGAACTCTTGAACGATTATGAATGCGCTATCAAATATCATCCGGGCAAGGCCAATGTTGTGGCCGACGCCCTCAGTCGAAAGGATACTATACCTAGGCATGTACGTGCGTTACAGCTTACCATTCACTCTAGCCTTCCCGCTCAGATTCGCGATGCTCAGGTTGAAGCGTTGAAAGTAGAAAACATCAGGGCTGAGTCCTTACGAGGATCAAGGCGGCGACTAGAACAAAAGGAAGACGGCGCCTACTATGTTAACGGACGCATCTGGGTTCCGCTTTATGGAAACTTACGCGAGCTTGTGATGGACGAAGCACACAAGTATCGTTATTCGGTACATCCTGGTTCAGATAAAATGTACCACGACCTCAAGACTACGTATTGGTGGCCTGGCATGAAAGCCCACATAGCAACCTACGTCAGTAAGTGCTTGACTTGTGCGAGAGTCAAGATTGAATATCAAAAACCATCAGGCCTACTTCAACAACCGGAGATCCCGAAATGGAAATGGGAGCAAATTTCCATGGATTTCGTTACTGGTCTGCCTAGATCTCAACGCGGAAACGATACCATTTGGGTGATCGTAGATCGACTGACCAAGTCTGCACATTTTCTGGCTATCAAAGAAACGGATAAGTTTTCTACTCTTGCAGACATTTACCTAAAGGAAGTGGTATCAAGGCACGGAGTGCCAACCTCCATCATTTCTGATCGTGACGCGCGTTTTACTTCTGAACTGTGGCAAGCAATGCACAAGTCCTTTGGCTCACGTTTAGATATGAGCACCGCTTATCACCCACAGACGGATGGGCAATCTGAACGCACCATCCAAACCCTTGAAGACATGCTTAGGGCATGTGTAATCGATTTTGGTAATGGCTGGGAAAAGCACCTCCCGCTGGTGGAGTTTTCGTATAACAACAGCTACCACGCCAGCATCCAAGCCGCTCCATTCGAGGCATTGTACGGACACAAATGCCGATCACCTCTCTGTTGGGCAGAAGTTGGTGACAGCCAAATCACTGGCCCAGAACTTGTGGTAGATACCACCGAGAGAATTGCTCAGATACGACAGCGAATGGCGGCAGCTCGTGACCGTCAGAAAAGCTATGCTGATAAAGGAAGAAAACCACTCGAGTTCCAGGTTGGGGATCGAGTGCTACTCAAAGTCTCGCCTTGGAAAGGCGTAGTTCGTTTTGGAAAACGAGGCAAGCTCAATCCGCGTTATGTCGGACCGTTCGAAATCATCGAGAAAATTGGCAAAGTCGCCTACAGGTTGAATCTACCCGAAAAACTCAGCGGAGTTCACAACGTATTCCACGTGTCAAATCTGAAGAAGTGTCTGTCAGATGAGACCCTCATAGTTCCTCTCAAGGAACTCACTATCGACGACCAGCTGCGATTCGTCGAGGAACCTGTAGAGATTACTGATCGAGATGTTAAGATTCTCAAGCGCACAAGAATACCTCTCGTTCGAGTTCGTTGGGATTCCCGTCGTGGCCCAGAGTATACCTGGGAACGAGAAGACCAAATGAAACTCAAGTACCCCCAGCTGTTTAAGAAAAACGCAACCACTACTGAGGCTGAAGCTACTGCAGAATTTCGGGACGAAATTCCAAATCAACGGGGGGATGATGTGACACCCCAGGAAAATCAGGAAAACAACGCAACATAACTAGCTTCCTCAGTAACCACGCGCTAAATTTCGAGACAAAATTCTCTTAACAGGGGGAGAATGTGACAACCCTCAAAATTCCATGTATTCCGTACAATTTATTAATGATAAATAAAGTGCTTGATGACTGTGCTGAATGATTTAACTGCTTTCTGATTTCTGTGTTATACTTACATGTGTTTGTTAACATACTAGTAGTATACAGAAAAATTTCTAAATAGTCCTGTGTGCTTTCCTAAGTGTTAGAAATTAAAAGTGTTACAAAAGTATATATAAAAGACACTTTACGGATTAGTTAAGCACTTTAACGAAACAGTGTCAACCGAACAACCGGACTTTACCCGGGACACAAAAATATTGTCAAACACATTATTTCTATCTTTCTAAACTAGTTAGGGTCCCCGAACACCCTAACACACTATATATTACATAACCCACTTATAACACTAACTACATACTTAGAATCCAACCAAGCTCACAAACTACATAGTTGAAACCCAACCCTATACCCCCCCCCCCATCCTACGGCTACAAGGTAGCCCACACACATGATTTTATTTACATATTATAATAGATCTTGTTCCACCATTTGAAACATATTATCCAAGAGTCCTTAATATGTTGGTGGATATTAGAACATGTAGCACAATGGTTAAAGGGTGAACTTGGTCTATAAAAAGACACCAAGGGTTAACCACTCATTCTTATCATCACCATCACAACTCTCATCTCTCTCCCTCCTTTCCTTATTTCGGCTGAACCCAAACCCCATCACCATCATCATCATTCAACCAACTTCATCCAATCTCCATACATACAAAGGTGTAAAAGGTCACACAAGGGAGCTAGGAGCTTTCGGAAGTTCAAAGACCTCCTTCATTCGCTATTAACCACCACTTTTCCACTCTCGAACTTCCCTAGTCTCGAACTAGTGGTAAGAACTTAGATCTGTTCATTTTGCATGTTATTTAAGTGGTTAATAGTTATTTGATGATGAGAATCCATGAAACTCTAAAGAACCTTAAACAAGTCTTGAACGTGTAAGCTTTTTTTTTTCTTTGTTTATTGGCGAGTGTACTCTAGCAATGGCATGTCATTCTAGAGAATTGGGGTGTACTTTATTCCTCACTTGTATTATTTTGGTTGATGAATGAATTTAACCGGGGTAACCCTTTACCCAAAAAAAAAAACATAAACTAGTATAGTGAGGAAATGATGTTAGAATGATGTTGTTATGATTCTTGCTGATTTCTTGCTGAGTTACTTGTTAATATTGATGTTTGATGTTGTTGTAATCGCTAAACATGTTAACGGAATCAATCGAACATGCACTAGAAAGTTAAAAGCTGAAACAGAATGCTGGTTGGTTTTTACAGCCAACTTCAGTTGGCTGTAACCAGACCATAACTTAACGAAAAATGTATTTTATGAAGTCTAGATTTATTTACTATGAAATATGGTTCTAATGGCACCGGAATCATAATTTTTGGACTTCGTTTACTATTTTTAAAGCGTCATTTTGTAACAGCAGCTAGAGCTGCATTTTTCTGCTGATAATATGCGTTTTGTTTTCTGTCATAACTTGAGTTCTGTGTAGAGTTAGATCATGAAACTTGTACTGTAGATGACCACCGATGTATTTGTAATTCTCTCACTGGAATTTTGTAAATCGGACTCTCGATGAATTTTAAATAAATTATTCCGTGGACTGTGGTCAGAAAAAGATAAATCTGAGTTCAGTCCGGAAAATGAATTTTTATAAAATATTGGTAATGAACTGGACCCCGATATTTTTACACAATAAAATTTGGAACGTTTAACACATTCTGTAAAAATTTGGGAATTTTTGAAATAAGTTAACTATTTTATTAAAATGTCCGAAAACAGCCCGGTTTTGAATATTTAAGCTGAAACGACATAAGTTGTAATTTGCGTGTCTAAATGTCGAGTATGCTATCTGTGAATGATCTAACATGTTATAAGTGTTATGTGCATTATCGTATGTTTGTTTATGAGTGGGGAATGGATGGGAAGTATATATGGGCATAAACAGTTAAAGTAATGCATGTTATGTGATAGATACGTGTAGGAACTTTGTGCTCTATTTGAAAATCACTAAATGACTAACCGGTAATCATATTAGGATGTGATTGACCGACCGTGACTGTTAGCTATATTTGAGAATCTAACCGAGCAAACCGAGGTGAGTTCACACTTTCTACAAGGCATGGGATTCCCTGTGGTTTGGGAATGGGTTAAGAAACTAAAATGAAATCTACATATCCTCCTTGGGTAGGATATTGATAGGAATCATAATCTAGTTTATAGTTAATTGTCATTTGTCTATTCTAGGAGGGGGATTAGTGTAATTACTTCTCTATAAATAAGGCATTAGTCATTAGTGAAGATAAGGAGAAATTAGTAAGTTGTTAGGCTCATGCTAATGGCATTGAGAAGGGCATAGCCCTGGCCACATTGGTGGTTATTATTATGTATTGTCTTCTTCTTCAATCAAACAAATATAGTTACAGATTGCTTCCATCATCTCAATTACATTCAGTCTCTATCATTGGTCCGACCTGCCGCTTCTGTTCTACCACTGCTCAATTCCAATTCATCCAGATCTATCCTCAATTTTCGGATCTGTGTCGCCTTCAGATCTCAGATCCTGTTCGTTTCAAAATCTTCTTCCTTCCATCAGATCCAATTCGTTTCCGTTCTTCAATTCCCGCTGCAACATCATCGATTACTGAATTCAATTTCTGAATTATCGGATTTCAGTTCCGATTTCTGAATCATCGTTTCCAGATTCAGTTTTCGATTTCCTTGCAATCGCTGATTTCACACCTGTTCCTGTTCGATTTTAATTCTGATTTTAATTCAGATTCAGATATGTTCCTGTTCAAAGTTCCGATTCTCAGATCTCTCAGGTTCTCTTCTCTTTCCGATTCAATTATGGTGAATCATAATGCTCGATTGGATGCTCATGATCAACAGATTCAGCAATTACAAGCCGATGTTACTGCAATTAAGGCCTCCTTGCAGGTTTTGGAAGAGGATCGTTTGGAATCTACCGAGTTTCGTAAGGCTGTGTTAACATGGAAGAAGCAACAGGAGAAGAGGATTGATGACAGTTCCTCAGGATTTGAGTTCGCCGGTTCTATTTCTCCACCTTCATCTCACTTAGCGCAATTGGAGGCAATCATCACCAGATCTGAAGAACGCATGGGGAAATCGTTACTGCACAATGGATGTGGCTCCAAATCTAGTCCAGATAGTGTTAATTGGGCCTTATCAACTGCTGAAAACGCGTTTGTTCATGACCGATTTGAAGAAGTTTCAGACAACCAGGGCCATTTGCTGGTGAATATTCATTCGGATTCAAGTTTTTCAGGCGGTTCTGCAGATCCTTTGTTCAGATCTCCGTCTCTTCCTTCTTCTCCGTCATTATGCATTCAATTGAAGAAAATAATGTCCAGATGTGAAGAAAACTTATGTAGCCATGGCCGTTTGATGTCACATGGCGTGAATGGACTCCTATCAGACGACCTACAAGGGGTGTTGGGCTCAGAACCAGTGGTGGGCCACGATGTGGAGCTGAAAACAGTTGTGGATTTGGATTATCCAGATCCGGGCCAAGGTGTGGAGCAAACAATGGTTGTGGGCCTGATTTTCTCCAATTTGGACTTGTGTGAGCAGGGAAACGCTCCGTTTGACAGGGGAAAGAGTTCATTGTCTCACCGTCCTCTCATTGGAACGCGATTGACGTTTTCGGCTACATGGCATTTATGGGTCGTGCATGGGCAGCCTCGGCCACCGGACGTCGCAGTCGATCCCAGTCTTGAGGACCCAAGTGTCAAACTCTTATGGTGAGTGGCCTTTTTGGGTACCATAAGGTTCCGACACATGTACGGATGAGATTAAGGCACGTATTTCGACAAACGATCCTAATGGTGGACCATTCACTATAAATACCCCTTGCCATCCAACCTCTAAACTCACTAGAATCTGATCTCAAATGCTCTAAGTTGAAACCTTTGTTTCATACCTGAGCTATTTTGATCTAGATTAGCATTCGGGGACCCTACGTGAGTATTCTTTCGTTCTTTTATTGCTTTTCGAGTCTGAAAGTCAAACTTTGTTTGACTTTCTGCATTGACCAGCTTATGGTCAATGCGAAGTTCGTTTGAACTTCGCAACGTGATTGTAATCACGATGGTTATAGTCCTTTGTGACTATACCTACTGATTACCACGTTATCTAGGCTCAGTGACGAGCCGTAGTTTCGGTCAGAATACGTATTCTTGCGTATTTTGTAACCAAACTACTTATGGGTATCAAAACCGTTTGTTTTGATACCAAACCTGTTTTCTAAACTTAGTTAAGCATGTTTTAACATGCTTAGCTCGTCACTTTTAGTTTAGTGCTTATATAGGGTCGTAAGGTAAGCGATTTAAACAATCGCTTATACTTTCGAACCCGACCCGTTTGGTCGATCATTAGGATCCGACCAAGCACATTAGGTGACCATAGTATATAGGGAATAACCTTCCGAGGTTATACCTTATGGTCGCTTCGTTTAAGTAGTTGTATGATAGGTAGCTTATATGCCTTAGGTAAATTACCAAAATGCCCTTTTGACGCCAAAATTCATTTTAAGCATATGTAACATAACTTTTGACATCTAAACTGATTTGACAACAATATTAGACATGTTAAGGCATATGTTACTTGTCATAGGACTAGTTAGGCGGTCCGAACGCGTTTTACGCGAACGACGCGTTAAAGTAGCATAAGCTACCTAAACGGGTCGTAATGGGTCGTAAGCACTTAGGTTAGGTTTCATTTAGTATGTAGGCTTTGTTAAACCATACTACATGAGTTCCCATACTCATTTGGTTTACGAGCCCTCATTCTATCCGATCTTCCGATTTAGGTCCGGTTTATTAATGTAGTTACCTATATTAGGTGCCGTTTGATATTCCGAGATCTCTAGCATTGCTTGGTGGTTATCTTAGGACTTCTGAGCAATCTCAAGTGAGTACATAGACCCCTCTTTTACTGTTTTCCAAACGTTTTGGGGTGGAACACATGTGCCTACTTGTTACTTTCATGCTTTCCATGTTTTCACATTATATACATGCTATGTTCATTAGTACACTATTAGTACATGATTTCATTACATTTTATGCTATGTATGTCCATTGTGTGCATACTTAGTACATTGTTTTACATCACATCACATCACATGCTATGTATGTCCATTTAGTACATGCTTAGTACATTATTTTACATTGCATCTCTGTTGCATATGTTCCAGTAACATATGGACACATTGTTTTACAGCTCTACCTTGTATGTTTACTCTAGCATACTAGGTACATTATCTTCATAAAACATGCTTACATTTTGGTATGACATTTGGTTTGTTTAAACTATACTATACATTCATTAACACCGATCACGCCGCTCGGTAGTAGGTAGTGGTACCATAGGACTTGACAAATCCCATTCCTGAAATCTCGAGTTTGTTTGGACGTAAGGAATGACCGAATCCGAATACATATTCTTTTGATAACTCATTTTTACATAGTTATCCGACTGTCGCAAGGCTTGGATGTATGAATTTTTACAATACCGCATAAATGTTCATATTCAGTATAGCATGCATATATTTTACAAAACATAACTTTGATTTAAACCAAGTTTTACTTCAATACTTTGTTTTGTGCATTTCATCTATGGTTTAGTTAATGCATTTCACTAGCCATACATAAACATTTGTTACACATTACTTGACTACTTTTGGACTATCAACATTTGACATGGTTTATACAAGGACTTTTGACAATTGGTTTAAACATAGACATCTTATATTGGTGGTTTGGTTTGAGTAAGTGATTTAAGTAACGAGGCGTGTGTAATATGATACAAGCATGGTGGATACGCCGCTGGTACTTCCTATATATAAGTGATTGTATGGTATTACATATCGTTGCGTTATTTGAAATCATTTCAATTTAGACATATAACATTTTATACAAATAACATACTTTTCACAATACATTGTTTTACAAACAACTTAACTTATACAAACTCATTTTTACATGGTTATTCATTTAACCATGCATTATTCTCTTATTTATACGTATCATCTGAACTTATTGTTTTTCAAATGATTTACAAAGACAAAGCAAATTACAAGGTTCATGACTAAACATTTTCTTAAACAGATGTCATGAATCTTATTTTCACAAAACCTATGTACTCGCCGGCATTTTTATGCTGACGTACCTATTTTCACATGTGTTTCAGGAAATGAAGCATAGGATTGATCAAGATACACTTAGGCGGACATGGGCCTTAGTGACAATAAAAGATGCAAGACTAGTTATTTTGTTATGTTTCTTTGATTGTCAAGACATTGTAACTCTTTTAATCAATAAAACAATATTTCAAGTTCCATGTGTTATGAAACAATGATTCTGTTACAACACTCCCCGATGTTTCCGCCACGTTTTGTAGGTTCTACGTGGTCGGGGTGTGACACATTACACGACCTAAACGTCTAATAAAACATAGCACGTGTGTAGGTTGTGGTACTACCCGTGAAGCGAGACTTTGAGTACACAAGACAGCTGACGCAAACTTGTGAGTTCATGTCCCCCTTTTCTTTTAACTGTTTTCGGATTTATAACTTTCGGGGGTGGAATACATGTTACAAATATTTCAAATGGTATGGTTTAGCTAAGGAATGAACTGTTAGATCATGTGGATGGGTAGGCGCACACCTAAGACCATTAATCTTTGTTTAAAGACCGAAGGGCAGGAGTGGTAGATCTATCTGGGTGTTCTGAGCCCCACCCATGGGTCCTTGTGTGGCCGAATGTGGTGACTATGTCGTTCCAGTCGGGTGGACCGGTACAAAATTTGCTAGGTTTGAGCCTTCCTACGCCATTGCACACATATTAATGTCCTTGCAAAACATTAATTGATCTGTTCATAGACGCTTTACATACCTGTTTTCAAAGGAATCTCTCAAATGTTTACGAGTTTATTGGAACTCATACAAAAAGCATTAACTCGCTCAACTTTTGTTGATGTTTTCAAATTACATGTATTTCAGGAAACTAAATGGATCTTGCGGCGTTGGAAATATTTTCAAGAAGTGCATTACAAGATTTGATGTCATCCACTTTTGAAGGGTTTGGTTTGTATATCTTATCTTGGATAAGATATATGAAGCAATGCCTTGGTTAAAGTAGTCTTTTGTTAAAAAGTCCATGTATGGAACTTAATCTCTTTTGATGGGTTGAAACTTAACAACTTATGTTTGTAATACCTTTGAAACTTATTAATGGATGAACATTATTTTAGTCATATAGTTGTTTATTATAATTGAATGCAATGAAACTGATCAAGTCACACGCACACACTTCCGCAAAAGTCAGGGTGTGACAATACATGACTTCTATGAACCTTCTGATTATAATGTACTATAATATACTAATATTATAACTAATAAACTTAACAAAAATCACGAACATAACTGTTTAAATAGTTAAAATGTTCAAAATGAGAATTTGTCCACCAACAGACCCTTTCGTACGAATGGCACATTCGTACGAATGGCCCTTTCGTCCCAGACACTCTCGCTCGAACAGTTCATATTTCCGTTTCCATTTTTCTGATTTCCGTGTTCCTTGTCACTGATTCTGTCAGGCAAACTAGGACCCGTAAAAACACAGAAACTTAGTGTCGGGACAAGTGCACAAACAAAATATAATTTCTATTTTATTATATTTTCATATCTTAATAAGTACTTTAAATTCTGCAACTTAACTCCACAACTCCGACTCACGCCTTCGTTTTCCCTGTAGGGTAACCTTGGTGTTCCTGTAATAATTCCACCATCCCTTTGCTCGTCGGGTAGAATAACCTTGGCGTTCTTGTACTACGTCCACCAACTCCTGCCAAAACTACGCTTATCAGATTTCTACTGAAGATTTAGCAAAACCATGAGTATATTCACATTCCTTTTTTAAATTTCACACTTTGGGTGCAATATGTTAACTTATAAACCTACACAGTTACACTTAGACTTTTATACAAAAATGCACAAACAATCCAATACATGCATGCATACGTTATACTTGATACTTTAATCTGGGTTTGTTCGTTTTGTGTTGAACTTGTCATTAACTTTCGTACGAGCCTACCCTTAACATGTATGGCGCTATAGGAGTAACGCACCGCCCATGAACGTGAGGTCATGTTAAGTCTTTTACTTGCGTTAAACTTTGGGTTGACTTGTTTGTTCACATACCAGTTTAATGTTAATCTTGAATAACTAGTTTGGCATGTAGATTCGTTTAAACTTTTATTACTATGCTACATATCAAAACTTGTATACTCACCAATACGTTGTATTGAACCATGTATTTTTAACATATTGCAGGATGATGATGAATTAAAATTGGGCGTAGCGACGAGGCCTTAGATACACATCTAGAAATATTATATTTTAATTGTTGTATCAAATTTTGTACTATGTTTTGTTGTAATTTGCCTTGTTGTATTTGAAACATGTTGTATTTGAATTTCCCTTGTATTGTAATTTGACAATTGTTATGCAATGAAATGAAATCAGTTTATTTAAATTCTATTGTCACTTTAGCGTTATGTGTAATGAGCAATCTATTTCGTTTCACTATGATGTTTCCGCCATCAGTTGAGGTGTGATAATTGCATCCCTCGTTGACTTCTCTGTTAGTATTACCGTTTGAATGATGGTGAATTGTCCATTTTGCCCCTGCTCTTATAATCACTTCCCAACTGAGCCATAATTTCACCCAAAGCACTTCTCAAACTTGATTACGTGAAGGTTTTCTGGGATAAAAAATCAAACAAGTCTCTAAAAAAGTAAGAAATCACCTAACTTTCCTTTTATACTTCTAAAACTTGATTACGTGAAGGTTTTCTTGATTTCTTGATCTTTTATGAATCTTTGATTCAAGATTCCATTTTCACTCTCTTGGATTCTTGATTTTGAGTTTTTTTAGCTTATCGTTATCGGTTTGTTTATTTATTACTAATTTGGAGTTGAGGATTGATATCAAGATTAGGGTTCTTGTTATTCTGCTTTATCATGTTTGATTTTTAGTTAACTTTTTCCGCATAGGTTTATGATGTTTGCCTAATTTGTTGACTTGGGTTATTGACTATATTGTTGTTTGTGAAATCTCGCTGCAACAAGGTTGTGACTTAGACTCCAAAGTATGTTGTTTCTTAAAACTTAAATTCTTCATAGTTGGCTATCATCTAGGGTTTAGGGTTATGAACTTGATCAACATTTTGTTAAAAAACTAATGATCTAAACTTCTTGTTGTCGAACTTTGTGAAAGTTTACTACACAATGGTGTGAAACTATGAATTGGGTACAATTTCTTTAAAATTTGCAGGTTGTCATAGAATCTCTCTAATATGTTGTGTCACCATTCAAGGCCTCATATGTGGTGGTGGTGGTGGTGCTGCTGCGATTAACTGTGGTGGTGGGGTGCGATGGACGAAGGTGGGTTAGGGTGGAGAAGAGGGTGGTGGGTGCGTTGGAGAAGATTTAGGGTAGCTGAAATATATGGGGACACAGGTTGAATATACAAGAATTTATGAGGGTGTGTAAATGATATAGGGGTGTTAATGGTGTGTGAAATGACGTTTTTACCCCATGGCTATTAGTTTTTAATAGGAAGAAGAGTAAATTGCCATTTTAGTCCTTGAGTTTTTGTTCATATTGCCATTTTAGTCCAAATATATTTTTTTTCTCCTCTAGGTCCCTGATTTTTCCTTTGTCTTGCTATTTTGATCACATTGACTAACTTAATCTAAAAAGCAGGTTATAATCAGGGGTATTTTTGGCATTAAATTATTATGAGGTTTATAAATTATGTTGTAAACTACCCCTAGTTATCACTACACAACAGTTATGCCAAAAATACTCATGTTTATAACCAGATTTTTAGACTGAGTTAGGCAATGTGATCAAAATGGCAAAAAAAAATGGAAAAGTCAGGGACACAGAGGAGAAAAAAACTATTTGGACTAAAATGACAACTTGGACCAAACCTTAGGGACTAAAATGGCAATTTACTCTAGGAAGAATTAACCCAGTTAGCTATAGGGACTGGATATGTAATCTTTTATAAGTATAGGGATTCAAGCTTCCAAACATTTCAGCGAGAGACTCGGGTTAATGTTGCCCGCCTCTTAACCATATGGAAGCAAATTACACTTTACTAAAAACATTTAACTTGTTACAGGTAGGGCTGAGCAGTATACGGTTCAGAACCGCCAGAACCAGGAACCGAACCGGAACCGCTAGATCCAAACCATATTTTTGTATATAGGGTCCGGTTCCTGTTCTTAAATTTGGGTAAAAATGGATCCCGGTTCGGTTCCGGTTAAAACCACGGTTCCTGTTAAAGAACCGCTAGAACTGTCACACCCTGACTTTTGCGGAAGCGTGATTATGTGTGACTTGCTTAATATCATTGCATTCAACCATAACAAACAACTATATGATAAAATCAAGATGTTCATCCATCGATTAAGTTTTAAAACATCACAACAACATTGTTTTAGAATCCAAACATAGACTTCAAATCCAAATTACAAACCATGCAAATTGTTTTAGAGTTCCATAAGGACTCGACAAAAGACATTAATAAGAACCAGGCTTTGAATTATGTATCTTATCCAGGATAAGACACACAATCCAAACCCTTAGACACCGGATGACATCTTTTATTTCCAACATCACTTGAAACTTCCAAACGCCCACCAGATCCACATTTAATTTCCTGAAATACATGTAGTTTGAAAACATCAACAAAAGTTGAGCGAGTTCAGGTGTTTTATATGTGTGCACGAATAAACCTTGTAATCATTGAAAGTATGTATGTTTGTAAATCCCGGTATGAAAGCAAACAAGGAAAACATATCATTAATGGTTTGTAAGGCCATTAATATGTGTGACGTGATGCAGGAAGGCTCAAACCTAGCAAATTTTGTCTCTGGCTGTAAGACATAGTCACCTCATGGGCCAAACCCCGGTCCACATAGGTGTGGGCTCGCTACACCCAAATAGATCTATCACTCATGTCCCTCGGTCCTACTACGAGGATTAATGGTCTTAAGCGTTGTACCCACCACTCACATGATCAAGCAGTACCTTTCCTTAGCTAACCATACCAAATGTAATCGTATGTAAACAATTTGTAACATGTACTTCACCCCTGAAGTTATAAAACTGAAAACAGTTAAAAGAAAAGGGGGACATGAACTCACAGTTTTGCATTCTTCAATCCAACGTAACTCACTGCTGATACTCGTTCACACGACTTCCTACAAACGTACTATGGTCTATTAGACGAGCGGGTCGTGCCTTGACTTAGTGTGAGTTAGTGTCTTTGAATTACGTTTCTTTGTGTCCTTAATATTATTCCAAGTTATATAATTATTTGTTAAAATAATAAATATTTCAACTTAAATTATATTTATTTCATTTTGGAATAATTGTTAAAATAATAAATTTTAACTTGACACTTTTACGTAATTGTACATGTATAATTTCCCAAGGATGGGGGTATGCATACTTGTATTCTAATCTTGTGTATTTTTGCCAAGTGTCGGTGACGTATTTCCGGTATATAATTATACGTACTAGAATACGTATTCTTATTGTGTTTATTAAGTATCTCATACTTAATTTTTGTATTAACCTTTCCGGAATAATATTTCTAATAAAAACACATCAATATATATTCCCAAAATATATATTTTAAGAAATATTACATAGAAAAATTACTTATAACTTTCCCTTGGCAAAAATATTTATAATTTCATACAAGTCTCAAAACTAATATATTTCAAGTTTAACTTAGAAAATATATATAAACTTATTTTTCACCCAAAAATAATGTATTTCATGTTTATTCAAGAAAATATATATTTTCTCCCAAAAATAATAGATCTTCTAATAATTTCAAGGAAATATATATTTTTACTTACCAAAATAATATATTTTCTCCTTGTCAAAAATATGATATATTTTGTAATAATTGTAAAAATCATATTTTTGTTCTCTTGGTGTCCAAAATACTAATTACCAAAATATACTTATGAATTTATTTCTGGAATATTTTTGTAAGTCATATTCCTTGTTCGATTTTTCCAATATTTTGGGCATAATTTGTATATTTATTTCTTGGAATTTTGGTAATATTGATTGTAATTTCTTGGTATTTTGGTGAGTTATATTATTTCAAGTCCTAAAATAATATAACTAATATACATAATATACAAATAATCACATACAAGGTGGCATCTAAATATATATATTTCCTAAATACATATTTAGTCACTTTTGTTTACAAAAACCAACCTCCAATATTTATAATTTTTGTGACAAAAATTATGACAAACTTTATATGAAAATTTATGGTTTAAAATATACTTGTAGATATTTGTTTAAAAATATTTTTCTAAGTGTTTAAATTCTAGAAAACTTTTGCCATAGTTTCCCCTAAAAATAGAGTTTTCCATGCTTTCAAAACATATCATTTTCTTTTGTAAATCACCACAATCAACACTTACCAACTTGCCAAAATCAAGCATAAATTACTACTTCATGAACTTGAAAATTTACAAAAATTTGTAGTAACTTACTAGTGTGTTTAGTAAGCTTAGTTACCCTTTAAAGTGTGGTTGTTTATTTAAAAACATCATTTTTGAAGAATTTAGATCTTCACAACTTGTAATTAAATTTTCTAAAAACGTTTCTTCTTGAGTTTTTCTTGTTACATATGTATTTCTACACTTGTTTAACCACCTAAAATATGGTTAATTTCTTTAAGAACCAAGCTTAAGTAAACTTTGTATTTTTAACTTGGTTTCTTGAAAAATCATAATTGAAATCATAGATTTACAAGACTTTACACTCACTTTGATCATCACTTACATGAAAAACAACTTTCACTTCAATTTCATGAATTACATATGGATGATCTGTTGATTTTTAACATAATCATCTTCTCATCTTGCTAGATCATGTCTTTAATCACTATCTAGCAAGAATCATATGATGTTTAACATCATAAACATGAGTAATCAACAAGCAATAAGCATAACAACACATAAACAACATGATTTCTTATGATTTTAGTCTTATGTTCAAGTTTCATGATGTAACGCTCTGCTCTTTCCGTATTTCCAATTTTAGAAATGGCATGTTCATTTTTTTTCTATTTTTGGAATCGCAGTCAAAATCAGACTGAGAAACGAATTTAAAACGGCCTAAACGCAAAATTTTCACGAATTTTACTGTGATCGGCGAATGAAAACGACAACCGACCGTATTTTAGGTGTTTTTATATACTAAATTATTATTTTATGACGTCACGAAGTGTTTAGATTTTGTAAACGGATTCGTAGGTATTGGCGAGCCGTTTAAAACACGAGTGATGGGCTTGCGAGCTTTGGACTCAAGCCCAATTCCTAACACTAGTATTTTATACCCTTTTTAATTTGAAAACCCTAATCCCTTTTATCCCTCTCTTCAGCCAGCAGGCGACACCACTATTGGTGGCAGCGGCGTTGGTTTAACGGCAGCGGCGGCGACAGGTCATCCGACAACAACCTCCATCTCTCTCACCCACCCCCTTCTCTCATCGTCCTCCTCATCCTCTCCGGCGGCGGAGCCGCCAATGGCAGTGGCCGTGGTGGTGAGCGGTGGCTGGCCAAGGAAGCACGAAGAGAGAGAAACAGAGAAAGAGAGAGACCGAGAGGAGAGAGATCGAAGAAATAGGCGACGACGGCAGAACCGCCGCGTATGGCGGCGGAGGTGGCGTCTCCGACAACGGTGGTGACGACGGCTGCGTTGCCGCCATCATCTGCGGTGGTTCACGACGCGGGTCTGCTCAAGGGTTTGGTTTGAGCTCAGCTTAGTTTTGAGTCAGTCTCGGATCTAGGTTCCGTTTCAGTCGGGTTTGGGTCACTCGGTTCAAGCTACGGGTCAGATTCGGGTTCGCGGTCAGTTTGAGCTCATTCAGGTTAGTCTCGGTTTGGACTTGGTCTTTGTTTCTATTCAAGTATCATTAATTCTTTCGTTATTCAGCAGGTTCGGGTCAAATCTGATCAAAATGGTCAAAGCCAGCCAACCGGTCAAACCCAGTCAACTGTTGGGTCATCGGGTTCAACACGAGACTCGACTAAATGTGGCAAAAATATAAATTTTATGGTTTTGTACTAATTAATATTTTATAACGTAACCGTATTAAATGTAAACTGTTTATAAAGAATTTTCATAGAAGTACATATAAATATTCATGGTTTTACTATTGTTGAATTTTGACAAAAACATTGACGACCTGTATCGTCGGGAGCGTCCAAAAACGAAGGAAACTCTGCCCGATTTTCGTTAAAATATGTATATATTAGACGAACCACTAATGGAAACGTATCGAATTCAAATAACTTTTATAACTATAAATATAAATGTATACTTATTTTTTTTATTTTTGACAACACTTCAACTATATTTTTAAAAGAATTAATTTAGAAATATTACTTAAACTATATATAAAATACATATATATATATATATACTTACATTTATATCAACTAGATATACTTTAGTATCCACTTCAAATCCACCGTCGTAATTTCATTTACTCATGCGCCATCGTTTGCCCATATAGGGTGACCTCGGCGTTCCATCCTCCTAATCTTAACAACTCGTCCTACTTGGATAATCGGAAGACTTAGCAATTGTGTGATTATACTTGACCCATTTTACCGTTATCACACTTTTGGGTGTAACATGTTTTATATAAAAAAGTAACAAAACACACTTATTATACATACTCTTATGCAAATACATAAACAGACAATCCAATACATGCTTACTATTTGTTATGCTTGATTCGTGTTTTCTGGACCATACTTATGTGATGAACTTGTCCTTAGCTTCGTACGAGCCTCCATTTAACATGTATAGCGCTATAGGAGTAACGCTCCGCCCGTAGACTAGTGGTCATGTTAAATTTCATTCATACTTGCGTAAACAGAGGGTTGACTTGTAAATCGCATGCCAGTATAATACGTTAATCTTGATAACTAGGTTTTCCATGTGGATTGTTCCTTATCATTTTTATACTTATATACTACGCACCAAACTTGTATGCTCGCCAATACTTTTGTATTGAACTACACTTTTAAAACATGTTGCAGGTTTAGCGATGATGTTGGTGATGCATGGAATCTAGTACGATGCTTAGATACACACTTAAATTTGTATTCTTATTGTATTGTATTTCGTTATTCATGATGTTGTATTTACTTAAAATTATTGTAATTGATTCTCTAGAAATGAAATGAAGTTTACTATTTAAATACTTGTCACAAATATTAGTGTTATGATGTCTCGAGCAATCTATTTCGTCTCACTCCGATGTTTCCGTCATCGGTTGGGGTGTGACAGATTGGTATCAGAGCCATAACTATAGGGAATTAGGAAAAGTAGGAATGCTTTAACCTAGTCTATAGTTTCATAACTTTATTCTTATGTTTTGCTTGAAACTACTTGCATGCTACTTTATTTGCTCTTAGTTATTCTCTTTTGATCTTTTAAGCAAATATGTCGCTTACGTGTTAACACTTGACATGCTATACTTGCTTTATTATGTGTTAATGCTTGTTTCACTGTCCTATCAATTATGTGTTATTCTTGACATACTTTTTATGTGGTAACATTTGTTACATTATTCCATTAATTATATGTGCTATTCTTGACGTGTTTATACTTGTTTGTTTAATCTTTAACATACACATTTCCTCATGCGTCTTACTCGATTATTTCCGACAACCCTCATATTATACAAACGAGACGAGTTTACCAAAATAGGCGTGAAATCCACAATTTGGTAAACGACTCTCATCCCGCTTGATTGTATTTTTGCACGAAATTCACCATTAAGTTAGGAGTGAAATCCACATCTTAATGGAAATTTCAAACTTAAATTCTAGTGGACCCTCGTCAACGTGTCAAATTTAATTTGACCCGACGAGTACCAACCACACTTAGGGTACGAAGTCATTAAGTTAGGGTGAAACCCACATCTCGTCGACTAGTCCCACTTCTTGATTTTTTTTTTCAAATTCCGCCAAGTCTCGAATTTTCGATTGAATTGGAACGTGCAGTAACCGGAAGGGTAAATACCATTAACCGACATGTCGGCAAGAGTATTCCACCTATTAGGCCAAAGCATGTTCTCAATTTCAAAAGACCTTTCGACCAATTTGGTTAGTCAAAAGTTCCGTTTTGGAACCATCCAAATTTTAATAAAACTTACACTTTATTATTCTCGACCTCTTATGATGAAACTATCTCTTGTCAATTTTGAACCATTTTTGAGATTTAACATTTGCGCATACATCACACTATTAATTTTCATACGATTATACATTATTAGCGTGCATAATTTCACGTAATTTTATTTACACTTTTGTAACCACGAGTGGAGACATATCATCAAGATAGGGGTGATTTCCTTACCTTGATGATTAACTCCGCTTCTTTCCTCCTATTACAACGACCTCACCAACGGATTTGGGGTGGTTCCATTACTTAGGTGATCGTTACCTATACTTTACTTTACTTTTAAATAGACTATATTATGTAAACACGATCATGTTCATATTTATATCATTTATCATTTGTCAAATTCTTACCTATTTCAAAATGCATTGTTTATTTAAACTTAATTCTTGTACTACAACCTATTTCCACAATTCACCCACATACACGAAATTCTTAATATTACCGTAAACGCTCACTTCTTAAGTTTCAAAACTTCGCGAAATGCTACTCGTCAAACTTAGTCGGTCTAACAAATCCATTGCCCACAAATTCACTATTCAACGTAATTATTAAAACACGCTCCTCTCACACCATTAAACTAGAGATTTTTATATTCAATTGAGAATCAAATCAACTTTTTCGCACACACCTATAAAATATTACAACTATTATTCAACGTTTACGAAAACTTCTCTCAAAAGCAATAAAACATTTTATTAAAAGACGCTTTTCAAACAATCACTAAGTTCATATACCAAATTCATTTTTCTAAGGATCAACTTTTTCACAAGAATCGGTAAGTTTCAAAATTTTCTAATACAAGGTTACTTAAAACGATGCAAACTTATTAATCTCTAGAACTTTTCAAAACCTCACTCGATACGTCAGTTAAATTCAAAGCACGTGGGCAAGGAAACTTCATGGGAACCAATAATTTTCAACTATATCAATTCTCCAGAAACCATAGTAGCATTTCCACTCTTTTACAAAGTACCTTTTCGCATAACCAATAAACGTTTTATACTCTCTTTACATTCACACACTAGAGTTTATATTTCGTGACAACTCAATCTATTTTAACTTCACGTTTTGCGCAAACAACTATATATGCATATCATTTTACACGTTTTAGTCAATATCTCCCGACAATCTCACGCGCATCACTCGTCCCCTTTCTCTTTCATACTCAAAACTTTTAATCTTTTACGCGCATAAACTCGTGCATTTCGATTTATACTATAAACAAAATCATTATTTCCTACATCCATACTTATACATTCTATGCCTTTACTTACGTTCACACTTACATATTTATGTTATACTCATGATCCAAAATTCATACGTTTTACGTTTATACATACACTCACAATTATACATTTACGTTGTCCTTACATTCATGTCTATACTACATTCGTATTCATATTCATATTCATACGATTTATGTTTTCATTTGCACTTATACAACTGTCACAGCCCTTTCTGCGGCGGAAGCACGAGGTGTGATCATGAAAGGTTCTCATTGCATACGAAGAGTAAACATACTACATGCTCAAAAGTAACTTCAAACATTACATTACTGAAAACATATGTCAAGTGTTTACAACACGAGATAGCATATTGTCTTAAAAGTTACAACTTTATTTAACGATAAACAAAGCGACATCCACGAGCATGAGTAAGACCACGCGCACATCCATCCTAGTTACCTGAAATACATGTGAGTTTTGGAAAAACATCAACATAAAGTTGGTGTGAATTCATGCAGTTTTTGTATTTCACGTTTGTGTACTTTGTATGAAAACATAGTTTGTGTCATGTATAAATCGAGTTTTCATATATAAATCAAGTTTTCATGTGTACACCACGTACTCATGTATAATTTAAGTTTTTTTTCTTGAGTACCCCACGTACTCAAGTATAATTCCCGTTTTCTTGAGTACCCCACGTACTTCAAGTTATAAATCAAGTTTTAGTATGGTATGAATCTTATGTAAATAAAGTATTCCTGTAAGTATCAGGATTGTTAATGGGTTGCAAAGCCATTAACATGTGACACGACATAGGAAGTCACCAAACCTTAGGCATTTTTCTAGTTGGCATATTCTGAGACACAAAAGCACTACTCGATACTCGCCCTCACCGAGAGTGTGGCTGCCCGACACCCGTTAGATCTAACCTTTTGTTCTGCGGTCTAGGTATATTGTTGATTAATGGTGCTTATGTACCCTATTCGTGACACGATTTCTCGTATCATTTCTCATAACGCATCATACTTGGTACTCGTCCTCACCAAGTGCGCTTCTCGTATTCTTATATCTCATCACACTTGGTACTCGTCCTCACCAAGTGTGCTTCTTGTATTTTTATCATACCATTTATAAATATTGTAACATTTGTACATGTATTTCACCCCCGAAGTTATAAAACTGAAAACAGTTAAAAGAAAAGGGGGAGCATGAACTCACAACTTTGTGTTCCTTGCGTCGTAAACTTCACCGGATTTGCTTAATTAACGTCATAACCTATACGTGTTTTCTTAACGTTAGTCACTAGACTTGCGTCGCACAAGTACAGTCACTCTCTTTTGTATTTGTATTGTTGTGTTAAAAATATTTTATATTTTTAACTAAGTATCTTACTTATATTATTTTCCCAAAAATTAATATAAGTATCTTGTGTTTTGCACTTTGCACCCGAATTATGTATCTTGTATGTTGTATGTGTATTTTTGTGTTTATACTACTCATAAGTATTTAGTGTATTTTTAAGTCTTAATACACTAGCACGTATAACACATACTGTAAACACTTAGCACAAAAGTTGGTGATCAAATAATATATATATTTTTCTCAAAAATATATACATACTTAATATCCATTTTTATTCTTGAAGAAATCCTCATTTCTTATCACCAAAAATTAGGGAAACCTTGGTAATATTTTTAAATACATTTTTAGGGAATAAGTTTCTCAAAACTTATATTTTTCTAAGTGTCAAAATTTATAAAAATTTTGACAGAGTTTCCTCTAAAAATGGAGGTTTCCCATGTTTTCAAAACATGTGTTTATTTTCTTTTAAATCAACAACAATCTCAACAACACAATCTTTATTTATCAAATTTGTCAAAACAAGCATATACCACAACTTATGAACTTGAAAGTTTGTAAAAATATGTAGTAAGTTACTAACATATTTAGTGGGTCTTGTTATCTTTAAAAATAAGTTTAGTTTCTTAAAAAACTTTATTTTTAAAGATCTTGAAGTTTCACAACTTCCAGTCATGATTTACCAAACGTATTTCTTGTTAAATTTTTCTTGTGACACAAGTGTTTACACACTTGTTTATTCACTAAAATGCTTTTAGTTTATGTAAGATTCGGGTTTAAAACAAGACTTGTATATTTTACTTGGTTCTTCCGAAAAACCACTTGTAGATCTTTAGATCTACATGTTTAGAGTCTTATTTTACAAGAAAATTTACTTTTACTCAAGTTCATGTTTCATGAGTGGAAGGGTTCATCATTTTTCACATCTCTAGCACTAACATATTACTAGCTCATGTTCTTGAACATGATCTAGTATGGTTAGATGATGATCCATCCCACTTTTAGTAACAAACAACATCAAATAATCATAACTAGACAAGTTTCACAAGATTTACACAACTAGTTTCTTTTTATCCAACATATTCATCTTACTTTCAAGACTTTAAGTTATGATCTTGTGTGTTCTTGATTGTTAACCGTTAAATCACTTATTAACCACTTTAAACAAGAACAAGAGGATGTTTAGAGGCACTTACTACTAGCTCGAGGCTAGGGAAGAATCAAGACGTAAACAAGGTGGATAAAAGAAATCTAGAGAGGTTCTTGAGCTTCCGAGTGCACTGGGCCTCCTTGTATGATCCCTTGCACACTTGTATATGTAGGAAATGGTTGAACAAGATTTTAATGATGGGTGGGTAGTGGTGATGGTGTTCGGCCGAAGCCACAAAGGAGAGAAAGAGAGAGAGCTTGCAAGTGTTGATGGTGAAAATGAAAAGCTCAAGACCTAAGGTGTTTACTTATAATCCAACTTCCTTATTAACCACCATGTATTATGTTCCCTAGATATTCAACAACAACAATTTAATAATCAAAAGGAATGTGGGGGTGTCCACCCCACATGTGACCGTCAATGAGGGGGGGGGGGGGGGTAAGGGGGGTTGGGTTGTAATGGATTTAGTTACTAATTAGTTGAAATCTAATGGCACTTTGTTAGGTTATTGATGTGTTTATTAATTTAAAGGGTGTTAGGGTGTTCGGGGACCCTAACTAGCTTAGAAAAATAAGAACAATGCTTCTAGCATTATTTTGGTGTTCCGGGTAATATCCGGTTGTTCGGTTAGACACCGGTTCGTTAAAGTGCTAAATTGCACCTTTTAGTGTCTTTTAAGTGCCCTTTTGTAATACTTCCGATTCCCGACACTTGGGGAAGTATTCTGGATAATAAAACGTAATTTCTGCATAAAATTCATATGTTTAAATGTTGAATTATATAAAATTCTGCACTTAAAGTGCGTTTCGGGTGCTTTTTAGTGCTTATTTTTGCTTCCGGAGAGTATATATATTAAACCCTTGTATGTATTCTTGGGTTTTAATGTATTCTTGTTGTTGGACCTACACCTAGGCTCCAATTTTAATGTCTGACTACTTTCTGCAGTTCTGTTGACACAGTGTGTCTTACCGGTGAGTTTACTAGTATTTCTGACGCAACGCTCTCGTTTATGCATAAAGCAATATTTTGTAGTATACAACGTGCATGAATTCACTGGTTTAGCATGTAATCAGTCAATGCTGACATTTAAGCACATAATTGCAGTCATTAAATAATAATTAAAGTGTACGGAAATTACCGGTTTGGTGCCAGTTGTCACAACAACTTTGTTACACTTATATTCATACACATATATTTTATTCATACTTAACCTTCATGTTTTACACCTATATTCACATTCATATCTATGCTCATGCATCTTATGTTCACACTTATACTCGTATTCATACTCATACGCTTTGTGTTTAACTTATACTCATGTTTGTAGTCACATTTATACTCATCTTTGATACACATTATGCTTATACTTTTACTCATACCCCTGACATGCGTTTTGTGCTTATACTCACGTGTGTATTCATATTTAAACTTATACTATGCTCCTGCTTTTTTATACAAAAAAAAAATTATACTCTCACACTATACGCAAACGAAACCCGAGGGACTCGCTTATGTTGGTCTTATACTATTTAGAACACAAACATGCTTATATGCTACATTTCTATACACGCGTAATCTCATTTTCAAAATTTATGGGTACTTTGATTCGTACGCAACTGGTACAAACTATGTGGATCATGCGACGATCAATATAATCACGGGTGCACATGGGATTATAGTGATAGGTGAATGAGAACCATAGAGTGTACTACTGTGTATGGTAAGACACGGAACGTGACATGACACCGAATACGAAACGAACGTCACATGGTCAAAACATGGTGGATACGCCGCTGGTACTTCCTATATATAAGTGTTTTCATCATGTTACCAAACTTTCGTAAAACATGCCATGAGAAATTCGGTGTTTTACAGACCTTTTATGTCACACCCCGACCACGTATAACATACAAGACGTGGCGGAAAACGTCGGGGAGTGTTGTAACAGAATTAATTGTTTCAAATCCATGGCAAACAAAGTTGTATTTTATTTATTAAACAAGAGTTACATTGTCTTAACACAAGAAATACAGAGTTTATAACATAATTAAACAAAGTCTATCTTCGTTTTATGTTTCTAAGGCACAGGTCCGCCCTAGTGTCACGATCATCATCCTATGGAAAAGCTCCTGAAAACACATGTGAAAATAGGTACGTCAGCATAAAAATGCCTGTGAGATACATAGGTTTTGTAAAAATAGGATTCATGACTTATGTTTGAGAAAATGTTTAGTCATGAACCTTGTAATTTACTTTGTCTTGTAAATCATTTGAAAAATGATAAGATCAGATGATATGTATAAATAAGAGAATAATGTATGGTTTAAATGTATAACCAAGTAAAATGAGTTATATAAAGTAAATTGTTTGTAAACCAAAGTCTTATGAAAATCGTGTTACTTGTGTAAAATGTATAAGTCCAAATTGAATGATTTAAATAGCGCTATGATAAATAATATAATACAAACACTTATATATAGGAAGTACCAGCGACGTATCCACCATGCTTGTATCATATTACTCACATCTCGTTACTTAAGTCACTTAAACAAACCACTAATGTATAAAGTCTATGTTTAAACCAATAGTTAAAAGTCCTTGTATAAGCCATGTCAAATGTTTATAAGTCCAACAGTAGTCAAGTAATGTGTATCAAATGTTATGTATTGTAAGTAAAGTATTGTCACATAGTCCAAATGTAGAAATGTACAAAACATAGTATTTTGAATATATCAAAAAGTTATGTTTTGCAAAGTAATGCATGTTACATTGATACAAACATTTATGTGGTAAGTTAACGCATACATTCAAGCCTTGAGACAGTCGGATAACCCTTTCAGTCAAGGTTATCAAAAGAAATGTTTTCGGATTCAGTCATTCCTTACATCCAAACAAACCCGAGATGTAAGGAATGGGATTTATCAAGTCCTATGGTACCACTACTTACTACCGAGCGGCGTAGCAAATGTTAATGAACGTAATAAAGACCCGTTTGTGCAAACCAAATGTTATAGCAATTGTATACATGTCATATGAAAACAATGTACTAAGTATGCTAAGTTAACATACAAAGCAGAAAAGTCATGTAAATCAATGTGCTAGCATGCTATCAGTCAACATACATAGCAGAAATGTAATGTAAAACGATGTACTAAGTATGCGCACAATGGACATACATAGCATGAAATGTATTGAAATCATGTACTATAGTGTACTAACAAACATAGCCGGTATACGATGTGAAAACAGGAAAGCATGAAAGTAACAAGTAGGCACATGTGTTTCACCCCAAAACAGTTTGGAAAACAGTAAAAGAGGGGTCTATGTACTCACTTGAGTTTACTCAGTAGTCCTGGAGTGACAACCAAACAATGATAGAGATCTCGGAATCAAACGACACCTAATATAGGTAACTATGTTAATAAACCGGACCTAAATCGGAAGATCGGATAGAATGAGGGTTCGTAAACCAAACGAGTATGGAGACTCGTGTAATATGGTTTAACAAAGCCTACATACTAATTGAAACCTAACATAATTGCTTGTGACCCATTACGACCCGTTTAGGTAGCTTATGCTACTTTAACGCGTCGTTCGCGTGAAACGCGTTCGGACCGCCTAACTAGCCTTATGACAAGTGTTATATGCCTAAACATGTTACATAATCAGTTATGTGACAAAAGTTTAGGTTACATATGCTTAATTACCAATTATACATGAAAAGGGTATTCTGGTAATTTACCTAAGGCATATAAACTACCTATCATACAACTATTCAAACGATGTGACCATAGGGTATAACCTCGGAAGGTTATTCCCTACCTACTATGGTCACCTAATGTATTTGGTCGGATCCTAATGATCGACCAAACTGGGTCGGGTTCGAAGGTATAAGCGATTTATTAGATCGCTTACCCTACGACCCTAGACAACGTGGTAATCAGTAGGCATAGTCCCAAGGGACTATAACCAACGTGATTACACTCACGTTGCGAAGTTCAAACGAACTTCGCATTGACCATAAACTGGTCAACGCAGAAAGTCAAACAAAGTTTGACTTTCAGACTCGAAAAGACTCGAAAAGCAATAAAAGAACGAAAGAATACTTACGAAGGGTCCCCGAATGCTAATCTCGATTCAAGAATCTCAGGTATGAAACAATGGTTTCAACTTAGAGTTTCTCAAATCAAAATTCTAGTGGTTTTGAAGCAAATGGGGGGTGGGGTATTTATAGTTTTCGGGTAACCATTAAGATCGTTTCAAGGAAACCGTGCTCGAATCCTACCCGTACATGTGTTGCAAAGTTGTGGTGACTAAAAATGGGTTCTTATCAGCTGACTAGACAAGTGTGAGTGTGTGGTTGAGGATTAAACAGCTGCAATCTGATGTTAAATACACTTAATCTGGTCTGGTTAGGCAGTCGCGTAGCGCTACTGCAAAGGCATTAGGCAGTAGCGCTACGCTAGCACCCCCCTGTTTCAGAAAAGTTTCAAAAGTGGCAGAAATGGTCCCTGCACGTGTTTAAGGACTTTTTCGATGCGTTTGAACCCCGTTAACCTCATTTCAAGGCTCTAAAATGAAGTTAAAGTATAGGGAACTCAAAACATGCTCAAAAATATGCCGGATGATGGTTCGTTTGGTCGTACGATCGCGATGTTCGCTTAATTACGACGGAATGCGCATAAGCGCGAAAAATGATCCAAATGACGCGACGAATGGATTTTTCTTATGCCGAACACTAAAATAAAATATTTTAGTGCTTACATAAATTTTTGGATGTCTGGATGTATTCAGAACGTAAGTTATGCGCGAAAATGCAAACTTGTGCACTATTTGACACTTTTAGTCCCTGAATGACCCAAAAGTTTATTTTAGCACACCGAACCTCTCAAAGCCTATTTCTAAGCTATGTAAAGGATATTTAAGGTGTGTTTAACTTATGGTCATGTTCCGGAACGTTCGTTACAGTTCAAATTGGCATACTTTCGTAGTTTGTCAAGTTTAGTCCCTGTAAGCGAATTAACTTGTTTTTGCCATACCAAAGCCTTCAAAACTTATTTCTAAGTTATGTAAAGGTTATTTAAGGTATGTTGAGTATATGTTGATGTTCCGGAGTATTTGTCGCGTTAAACTGAGTACGTTTACGCACCAGTTTGCGTATAACTCTCCAGAAAGTGATATAGAGTTTGAAATTACATAAAAGTCAAAACATGAAAAATGTAAAACACAACCAAACAAACATTGGGATCAAATAACATTGTTTTATTGATAATAGAACTGTTCAAAATGATTACAAGCACAGATGTTACAGTCTCCCCTACTTGTGGAAATTTCGTCCCGAAATTTATTTAGAGGAAACTCGTGGAAAAAGATGCGGATATTTCGCCTTCATTTGATCTTCGCGTTCCCAAGTAAACTCGGGTCCACGTTTAGTTTCCCATCGAACTTTGACCAAAGGAATGCGCTTGCGTTTAAGCCACTTGACTTCACGTTCCATGATTTCCACAGGTTTCTCGACAAATTTCAGTGTTTTGCCAACACGAATTTCGTCAAGCGGTACGTGGAGGTTCTCATCAGCTAAACACCTCTTGAGATTGGACACGTGAAAAGTTGGATGAACATTTCCAAGTTCAGGAGGTAACTCAAGTCTGTAGGCTACCTTACCGATTCTTTCGACGATCTTGAATGGTCCAACGTATCTAGGTGCAAGTTTTCCTTTCTTTCCAAATCTGATCACACCTTTCCAAGGTGAGACCTTAAGTAATACTCGATCACCGACTTGAAATTCCAAGGGTTTGCGTTTTGGATCCGCGTAACTCTTTTGACGGCTTTGAGCTGTCTGAAGGTTATCGCGAACTTTCTTAACCTTGTCAGTTGTTTCTAAAATGAGGGCAGGTCCAGTAAGTTGAGCCTCGCCAATCTCATTCCAGCAGACTGGTGAACGACATTTTCGACCATAGAGAGCTTCGAAAGGAGCCATTTTGATGCTGGTGTGATAACTGTTGTTGTAGGAAAATTCAATTAACGGAAGATGTGAATCCCAACTACCACCAAAGTCGATCACACAAGCTCTAAGCATATCCTCCAGAGTCTGGATTGTTCTTTCAGATTGACCATCCGTTTGCGGAGGATAAGCTGTGCTCAGATTAAGTTGGGTCCCCATAGCAGATTGCATGGTTCTCCAAAAGTGAGAAGTGAAACGAGCATCTCTGTCAGAAATGATGTTCAAAGGAACACCATGTCGAGCTACAATTTCATCCACATAGATTTTAGCAAGTCTGTCAGCAGGAAAATCCTCACGGATTGGCAAGAAATGTGCTGACTTAGTAAGACGATCAACAACTACCCAGATGGCATCATGACCTTTCTTTGTGCGTGGAAGTTTGGTAACAAGATCCATAGTAATGTTTTCCCATTTCCAAACTGGGATCTCTGGTTGCACCAATAAACCAGAAGGACGCTGATGTTCAGCCTTAACCTTAAGACAAGTAAGGCATTTTGATACGTATAAGGCAATGTCTTTCTTCATACCAGGCCACCAATAATGAATACGAAGATCCTTATACATCTTATCTGAGCCCGGATGAATAGAATAACGAGACTTATGGGCTTCATCCATAAGCAAGGTACGCAGCTTATCCTGGCTTGGGACCCACAAACGGTCCATGAAGTAATACGATCCATTGTCCTTCAGTTCCAGAGCAGGTGTTATGTGATAGGGAAATTCCTTATCCATCAAACCTTGTGAAACACAAGATTGTTGAGCCAGAGAAATGCGTGCTTGGATATCAGATCGAGCTTGTATAACAGATTGAACACGAACACAATGAAGCTTAGTACGTTCCTTACGACTCAACGCATCAGCTACGACATTCGCCTTACCAGGATGGTAGCGAATTTCGCAGTCATAGTCGTTTAAAAGCTCAACCCAACGTCGTTGCCTCATGTTGAATTCTTTCTGGTTGAAGATATGCTGAAGACTTTTGTGGTCCGTGAAAACCACACATTTTGTACCGTACAAATAGTGTCTCCAGATCTTTAGAGCGAAAACAACTGCACCCAACTCAAGATCATGAGTGGTGTAGTTCTTCTCATGTATCTTCAACTGCCTCGATGCATATGCTATGACTTTGTTCCTTTGCATCAGAACACAGCCAAGACCCAATTTAGATGCATCGCAATAAACGACAAAATCATCATTGCCCTCAGGCAAAGTCAGAACAGGCGCGTCACAAAGTTTCTGCTTTAAGTGTTGAAAAGCTTCCTCTTGTTTGTATCCCCAATCAAAGGGTTTGTTCTTCTGAGTTAGAGCAGTTAGAGGAACTGCAATCCTTGAGAAGTTTTCAATGAAGCGGCGATAATAACCCGCTAGACCAAGAAAAGAACGAACTTCAGTAGGAGTAGAAGGTGTATCCCAATCCTTAATCGCACTGATCTTGGAGGGATCTACATGAATACCTCGTTCGTTGATAATATGCCCCAAAAATTGAACTTCTTTAAGCCAAAATTCGCACTTGGAGAATTTGGCGAAAAGTTGCTCTTTCTTTAGGAGTTCCAGAGTAAGACGAAGATGTTGCTCGTGATCAGCTCGCGTCTTAGAGTATATCAGGATGTCGTCAATAAAAACAATGACGAACTGATCCAAATAAGGCTTGCAGACCCTATTCATTAAGTCCATGAAAACAGCAGGAGCATTAGTCACACCGAATGGCATGACTGTGAACTCATAATGCCCATAACGAGTACGGAACGCTGTCTTGGGAATATCTTCTTCATGCACCCGAAGTTGATGATATCCGGAACGTAGATCAATCTTAGAAAAATAAGAAGCGCCCTGTAGCTGATCAAAGAGATCATCGATGCGAGGTAGGGGATATCGATTCTTGATGGTAAGCTTGTTAAGCTCACGATAATCGATGCACATCCTAAAAGATCCATCCTTCTTCTTGACAAAAAGAATGGGAGCACCCCAAGGTGAAAAGCTGGGACGGATAAAACCTTTGTCAGAGAGTTCCTGAAGCTGCTTAGACAACTCTTGCATCTCAGACGGTGCAAGACGATATGGAGCTCTGGCAATGGGATTCGCACCAGGTACGAGATCAATACGGAACTCTACTTGGCGTGCTGGGGGTAGACCAGGTAAATCTTCAGGGAAAACTTCAGAATAATCCCGAACGACAGGAATATCTGAAATAGACTTACCCTTGCCTTTATCTTCTGTAACATGTGCTAAGAAAGCCACATAGTTCTTCCGCAGATATTTCCGAGCTTTAAAACAAGACATAAGCTTGAGACCACCAGACGGTTTCTCACCTTGAACCTGTAGGATCTCGCCTGTCGAAAGCGGCACACGAACAATCTTCTCAGAACAAACTATCTCTGCGCGATGCTTGGATAACCAATCCATACCCACTATGACGTCGAAGCTTCCAAGTTGCATTGGCGTGAGGTCGATAGGAAAAAGATGGTCGTTAAGGTTCAACTGGCAGTTGCGTAGAACAGAATCAAGAATAATGGGTTCACCACTAACAACCTCTACTGTCAAAGATTTACTTAGTTTCGTTCTAGACACGCGAAGATTTGGCTCAAAAGATAATGACACAAAACTCTTGTCGGCACCCGAATCAAAGAGAACAGATGCAGGCTGGTTATTAATAAAGAACGTACCGTTCACCACATTATCGTCCACCTGCGCCTCTTGGGCATTCATGTTCAAGGCTCGCCCTCGAGCCTGAGCCTGATTCTGATTCTGGTTGACTAGTCTTGGGCACCGATTCCTGTAGTGGGTCAGATCCCCACAATTGTAGCACGAACCAGGAGGAAAATGAGGTCGTGCAGCTTGACCTTGTTGCTGAGCAAGAGGCTGAGCAACTTGTTGAGCTTGGTTCTGAACTGCCTGATTCTGGTTAACAGGAATGCGGCAGGTGGCAGCAAGATGACCAGGTCTTCCGCAGTTGGTGCACTGACGACACTGGAGGTGTGGTTGATGATGGCCGTTACACCTGTTGCATAAAGGTGCATTGCCAAAATAAGGCTTCTTGGCGGGTGGTTGCGCAGGCTGATTTGGTGCAGCTTGAGCCTGTGCAGTAACAACATAGTTTTGGGAAGCCTTCCGCTTCCTAGACCCTCCAGAATTCTTTCCCTTCTTGTTTTGACCTTTCTTGCTATCTTCCTTGTCAGCCGACTGTTTCTTGCCCTTGTCACCCTTCCTGTGTAGCTTATTCTTCCGAATCTGCGACTCAGTCAATGTCGCCGATAACTCGATCGCCTGACGGAGTGTGGCAGGGTCACTACCAGTAAGGATGTCTTGCACTGAGTCAGGTAGGCCGTCGATGTACCTTTCGATAGCCTTGTCGAGTGGGGTAACCATAGTTGGGCAAAGCAGACTCAACTCCTCAAACCTGTCAGTATATGCCCTGTGCTCACCACTATCTTGTTTCAAGATATCAAACTCTTTCTCCAACGCTCGCTGTTCATGACGAGGACAGAATTCCCTCATCATAAGAGCTCTTAGTTCAGCCCATGTCTGTGCCAAAGCAATCTCAGCACCCCTATCTCTCATAACCCCGTTCCACCATGTCAAAGCCCTCTTCTGAAATACGCTTGAAGCAAACTCGACTTTGCGATTGTCCGGACACTGCACGTGGCGGAAAGTATTCTCAATGCTCTCAAACCACTGAAGAAGCCCAATTGCTCCCTCAGAACCACTAAACTTGAGTGGTTTAGCCGAGTTGAAATCCTTGTATTTGCATGGAGCATTGTTGTTGTTGTTGGCTTGGTTCCATTGAGCAAAGAGATTTGGAAATTGAGCAGCCATCTGTTGCGCAATTATTTCTGCCAGTTCGGCAGTCGCTATCTGGGTTTCGCGTCGAGGAGGCATTCTAAAAGAGGAAAACATGAAAGGAAACGAGTGAGATGATTGGATGAAAAGAATGAGATGAAACAAAATCAACAAAAGCAAAGATGGTGGTCATTCGTCCGTATCACAAAGTAAACAAACGACACACAGTGACTAATCAAAGTAAATGGATCAAAAATAATGTATTACGAAGACATGCTCGCCTATAAGTGAACACTCATCCCAAGAATTCCCAGGTAAGCACAACTGGTCTTGCGTCTGGTTGAGATGTATACGAAGTGCTTGCCTAGACAGAAAACTCAGAATACAGGCATTCACTCTTCCAGTTTGCACATGTTCACATTATTTAAGACCCAAAACGTTGACGAGATTTTGAAAATTCAGAAGGCAATAAGCCAAAAAAAATTTTTTTAGTTAAACTGGAAGGGTTCAAAACCTTACAAAAGAGGGTTCAAAACCTTGTAATAAATCATCCAAAAACAGATGATTGTTTTTCAAAAATCGTTTCGGAAAAATTTGGTTTTTGTTTTGATAATCACCTAAGGATAGGTGATGTACATGTTTTAAGATCTAAACACAAGATAACTTGTGTTAGGGTCATAGAAAAGTTATAGTCTAGGTCAAAGCATTACTAATAACCTAATTCCCTATAACCATTGGCTCTGATACCAACTCTTCTGTCACACCCCGACCACGTATAACATACAAGACGTGGCGGAAAACGTCGGGGAGTGTTGTAACAGAATTAATTGTTTCAAATCCATGGCAAACAAAGTTGTATTTTATTTATTAAACAAGAGTTACATTGTCTTAACACAAGAAATACAGAGTTTATAACATAATTAAACAAAGTCTATCTTCGTTTTATGTTTCTAAGGCACAGGTCCGCCCTAGTGTCACGATCATCATCCTATGGAAAAGCTCCTGAAAACACATGTGAAAATAGGTACGTCAGCATAAAAATGCCTGTGAGATACATAGGTTTTGTAAAAATAGGATTCATGACTTATGTTTGAGAAAATGTTTAGTCATGAACCTTGTAATTTACTTTGTCTTGTAAATCATTTGAAAAATGATAAGATCAGATGATATGTATAAATAAGAGAATAATGTATGGTTTAAATGTATAACCAAGTAAAATGAGTTATATAAAGTAAATTGTTTGTAAACCAAAGTCTTATGAAAATCGTGTTACTTGTGTAAAATGTATAAGTCCAAATTGAATGATTTAAATAGCGCTATGATAAATAATATAATACAAACACTTATATATAGGAAGTACCAGCGACGTATCCACCATGCTTGTATCATATTACTCACATCTCGTTACTTAAGTCACTTAAACAAACCACTAATGTATAAAGTCTATGTTTAAACCAATAGTTAAAAGTCCTTGTATAAGCCATGTCAAATGTTTATAAGTCCAACAGTAGTCAAGTAATGTGTATCAAATGTTATGTATTGTAAGTAAAGTATTGTCACATAGTCCAAATGTAGAAATGTACAAAACATAGTATTTTGAATATATCAAAAAGTTATGTTTTGCAAAGTAATGCATGTTACATTGATACAAACATTTATGTGGTAAGTTAACGCATACATTCAAGCCTTGAGACAGTCGGATAACCCTTTCAGTCAAGGTTATCAAAAGAAATGTTTTCGGATTCAGTCATTCCTTACATCCAAACAAACCCGAGATGTAAGGAATGGGATTTGTCAAGTCCTATGGTACCACTACTTACTACCGAGCGGCGTAGCAAATGTTAATGAACGTAATAAAGACCCGTTTGTGCAAACCAAATGTTATAGCAATTGTATACATGTCATATGAAAACAATGTACTAAGTATGCTAAGTTAACATACAAAGCAGAAAAGTCATGTAAATCAATGTGCTAGCATGCTATCAGTCAACATACATAGCAGAAATGTAATGTAAAACGATGTACTAAGTATGCGCACAATGGACATACATAGCATGAAATGTATTGAAATCATGTACTATAGTGTACTAACAAACATAGCCGGTATACGATGTGAAAACAGGAAAGCATGAAAGTAACAAGTAGGCACATGTGTTTCACCCCAAAACAGTTTGGAAAACAGTAAAAGAGGGGTCTATGTACTCACTTGAGTTTACTCAGTAGTCCTGGAGTGACAACCAAACAATGATAGAGATCTCGGAATCAAACGACACCTAATATAGGTAACTATGTTAATAAACCGGACCTAAATCGGAAGATCGGATAGAATGAGGGTTCGTAAACCAAACGAGTATGGAGACTCGTGTAATATGGTTTAACAAAGCCTACATACTAATTGAAACCTAACATAATTGCTTGTGACCCATTACGACCCGTTTAGGTAGCTTATGCTACTTTAACGCGTCGTTCGCGTGAAACGCGTTCGGACCGCCTAACTAGCCTTATGACAAGTGTTATATGCCTAAACATGTTACATAATCAGTTATGTGACAAAAGTTTAGGTTACATATGCTTAATTACCAATTATACATGAAAAGGGTATTCTGGTAATTTACCTAAGGCATATAAACTACCTATCATACAACTATTCAAACGATGTGACCATAGGGTATAACCTCGGAAGGTTATTCCCTACCTACTATGGTCACCTAATGTATTTGGTCGGATCCTAATGATCGACCAAACTGGGTCGGGTTCGAAGGTATAAGCGATTTATTAGATCGCTTACCCTACGACCCTAGACAACGTGGTAATCAGTAGGCATAGTCCCAAGGGACTATAACCAACGTGATTACACTCACGTTGCGAAGTTCAAACGAACTTCGCATTGACCATAAACTGGTCAACGCAGAAAGTCAAACAAAGTTTGACTTTCAGACTCGAAAAGACTCGAAAAGCAATAAAAGAACGAAAGAATACTTACGAAGGGTCCCCGAATGCTAATCTCGATTCAAGAATCTCAGGTATGAAACAATGGTTTCAACTTAGAGTTTCTCAAATCAAAATTCTAGTGGTTTTGAAGCAAATGGGGGGTGGGGTATTTATAGTTTTCGGGTAACCATTAAGATCGTTTCAAGGAAACCGTGCTCGAATCCTACCCGTACATGTGTTGCAAAGTTGTGGTGACTAAAAATGGGTTCTTATCAGCTGACTAGACAAGTGTGAGTGTGTGGTTGAGGATTAAACAGCTGCAATCTGATGTTAAATACACTTAATCTGGTCTGGTTAGGCAGTCGCGTAGCGCTACTGCAAAGGCATTAGGCAGTAGCGCTACGCTAGCACCCCCCTGTTTCAGAAAAGTTTCAAAAGTGGCAGAAATGGTCCCTGCACGTGTTTAAGGACTTTTTCGATGCGTTTGAACCCCGTTAACCTCATTTCAAGGCTCTAAAATGAAGTTAAAGTATAGGGAACTCAAAACATGCTCAAAAATATGCCGGATGATGGTTCGTTTGGTCGTACGATCGCGATGTTCGCTTAATTACGACGGAATGCGCATAAGCGCGAAAAATGATCCAAATGACGCGACGAATGGATTTTTCTTATGCCGAACACTAAAATAAAATATTTTAGTGCTTACATAAATTTTTGGATGTCTGGATGTATTCAGAACGTAAGTTATGCGCGAAAATGCAAACTTGTGCACTATTTGACACTTTTAGTCCCTGAATGACCCAAAAGTTTATTTTAGCACACCGAACCTCTCAAAGCCTATTTCTAAGCTATGTAAAGGATATTTAAGGTGTGTTTAACTTATGGTCATGTTCCGGAACGTTCGTTACAGTTCAAATTGGCATACTTTCGTAGTTTGTCAAGTTTAGTCCCTGTAAGCGAATTAACTTGTTTTTGCCATACCAAAGCCTTCAAAACTTATTTCTAAGTTATGTAAAGGTTATTTAAGGTATGTTGAGTATATGTTGATGTTCCGGAGTATTTGTCGCGTTAAACTGAGTACGTTTACGCACCAGTTTGCGTATAACTCTCCAGAAAGTGATATAGAGTTTGAAATTACATAAAAGTCAAAACATGAAAAATGTAAAACACAACCAAACAAACATTGGGATCAAATAACATTGTTTTATTGATAATAGAACTGTTCAAAATTATTACAAGCACAGATGTTACATTTTAGGCCTAATACGAACTTTAAACAACTCACAAACACAGTATATCCGATTATCCACGACGAGACCTCATTCTTAACACATTACTTTCGTCTATCCGATACTTATACTATTCTTATACTCACAATCGTCTATTAGATCAATCGTTCACCCTTATACCTCAATTATTATCCGTCGTCTCAAACTTCAAAGTCTCAATTTTAAACAGTCCTCTTCTATTTGCCAAAACCCTTTCAAGTCTTCCTTTCGAATAAATTTCGGGACGAAATTTCCTAAAGGAGGGGAGACTGTAACGCTCTGCTCTTTCTGTATTTCCAATTTTAGAAATGGCATGTTCGTTTTTTTTCTATTTTTGGAATTGCAGTCAAAATCAGACTGAGAAACAAATTTAAAACGGCCTAAACGCAAAATTTTCATGAATTTTACTGTGATCGGCGAATGAAAACGACAAACGACAACCCACCTTATTTTAGGTGTTTTTATATACTAAACTATTATTTTATGACGTCACGAAGTGTTCGGATTTTGTAAACGGATTCGTAGGTATTGGCGGGCCGTTTAAAACACGAGTGATGGGCTTGCGAGCTTTGGACCCAAGCCCAATTCCTAACACTAGTATTTTATACCCTTTTTAATTTGAAAACCCTAATCCCTTTTATCCTCTTCTACACGCACACCAGACCCCCCATCTACATTCCCTCTGCTCTTCCTTCTTTAAGAGACAAAAACACTAAAATATCATCACAACACACTCAATTCCCTGTTCCTTCTCTCTCGATTACACCCACACAAATCACACCAACATCAAACCCTCAACCTCTTTCCCTCCCTCACTTCAGCCAGCAGCCGACACCACTATTGGTGGCAGCGGCGTCGGTTTAACGGCAGCGACGGCGGCAGGTCATCCGACAACAACCTCTATCTCTCTCACCCACCCCCTTCTCTCATCGTCCTCCTCATCCTATCCGGCGGCGGAGCCGCCAATGGCAGTGGCCGTAGTGGTGAACGGTGGCTGGCCAAGGAAGCGCGAAGAGAGAGAAACTGAGAAAGAGAGAGACCGAGATGAGAGAGAGATCGAAGAAATAGGCGACGACGGCAGAACCGCCGCGTACGGCGACGGAGGTGGCGTCTCCAACAACAGTGGTGACGGCGGCTGCGTTGCCGCCATCGTCTGCTGTGGTTCACGACGCGGGTCTGCTCAAGGGTTTGGTTCGAGCTCAGCTTTGTTTCGAGTCAGTCTCGGATCTCGGTTCCGTTTCAGTCGGGTTTGGGTCACTCGGTTCAAGCTACGGGTCAGATTCGGGTTCACGATCAGTTCGAGCTCATTCAGGTTAGTCTCGGTTTGGACTTGGTCTTTGTTTCTATTCAAGTATCATTAATTCTTTCGTTATTCAGCAGGTTCGGGTCAAATCTGATCAAAATGGTCAAAGCCAGCCAACCAGTCAAACCCAGTCAACTGTTGGGTCATCGGGTTCAACACGAGACTCGACTAAATGTGGCAAAAATATAAATTGTATGGTTTTGTACTAATTAATATTTTATAACGTAACCATATTAAATGTAAACTATTTATAAAGAATTTTCATAGAAGTACATATAAATATTCATGGTTTTACTATTGTTGAATTTTGACAAAAACATTGACGACTTGTATCGTCGGGAGCGTCCAAAAACGGAGGAAACCCTGCCCGGTTTTCGTTAAAATATATATATATATATATATATATATAGTAGGAGTTCTGCGGAAAGTGTGTTTTTCCTAGAAAGTCTAGGAAGCGATCTGGGCCATCCGATTGGTGTTTTTAATGGCTTAGATCAAATGGATGGCATTTTCGTAATATTTGAGTTATATAATTAGAGAGTTTTAATATAGTGAGGGTATTTTGGTAATTGGAAGTGTTTTAAATTAGTCAAGAAACTGCCATATCAATAACCAATCCCTAAAATCATGGGATTTCCCCTCTTTCTCTCTCTCTCTCTCTCCCTAAACGCAACCAAAGAAGAACCAGCCATTTTTCCTGCAAATATTCTTCTCCGATTGGTCATATATCGGTTGTTTTTCATACTTGTTTCAATTTTTTTTATCTATCATTGAATCGGGTTCTTATTTTTAGTCAATGGACCTCAATGTTTGACATGTTAGAGTGGGCTCTAGGTTTATGTGTTTTACCATTTTAATGTTGATTGATGACAGTGTGTTGAAGACGAAGACACTGGGTTGTGTTGAAGACGAAGACACTGACAGTGTGTCCAGCAATCTGCTTGCTGTTAAAACACAATGTCAAGAAATATGCTTGTTGTTAAAACACAGTGTCAAGAATCCTCCAGCAATCTGCTTGCTGTTAAAACACAGTGTCAAGAATCCTCCAGCAATCTGCTTGCTGTTAAAACACAGTGTAAAGAAATCTGCTTGTTGTTAAAACACAGTGTCAAGGAAATCTGCTTGCTGTTAAAACACAATGTCAAGAAATCTGCTTGCTGTTAAAACACAGTGTCAAGAATCCTCCAGCAATCTGCTTGCTGTTAAAACACAGTGTAAAGAAATCTGCTTGTTGTTAAAACACAGTGTCAAGGAAATCTGCTTGTTGTTGCTTGCTGTTAAAACACAGTGTCAAGAATCCTCCAGCAATCTGCTTGTTGTTAAAACACAGCGTCAAGAAATCTGCTTGCTGTTAAAACACAGTGTCAAGGAAATCTGCTTGCTGTTAAAACACAATGTCAAGAAATCTGCTTGCTGTTAAAATACAGTGTCAATAATCCTCCAGCAATCTGCTTGCTGTTAAAACACAGCGTCAAGAAATCTGCTTACTGTTAAAACACAGCGTCAAGAAATCTGCTTCCTGTTAAAACACATTGTCAAGAAACACAGCGTCTTGTATCATTTAAATTGAAACTGTCAATTTGATTTAAATGGAATATTTAGTTTCCATAGTTAGTTATCCTAATAAAATAATCCATAATTAAAATAATATTCAAATTACACAATTGCCCTTTTAGTTAAAATCCTTCAATGCCACATGTCGCGTTCTTATTGCTTCCTAGACTTTCTAGGAAAAACACACTTTCCGCAGGAACCCTACTCTTTCTCTCTCTCTCTCTATATATATATATATAGGGGAGGGTTATCTTGAGAACACCCATTTTTGTGAGAACACTAGGAACAATTTCTATCCATAGATCATCCTAGATTAAGGGTTAAGATTAGAGGGGTTTAAATGAGGAGGAAACTTAAATAAAAAAAGCTAAAGGGGCATTATTGTCAAAAAATAGAACACACAAACCCATCAAAATCTTCAATCGATCTCTGTAACAAAAAAAAAAACCCTTCAATTCAAAATCCCTAAGAATCAAACTTCTGATTAGAACAGAGGAGTATGAAGAATCATCATCTTCCAATTAGGATTCGATTGAGATAATCTTCTGATTTGAACATTGCGATTTCACTTACTTGAAGAATCTAGACTCAAGCTCTCAAAAACAATTCATTTTCTTCTCATCTTCTTCAGGTACTACTGATGTTTGTTCTGATTTGGATCAAATTGATGGTTTGAAGTATGATTATTTGGTTTTTGTTAGTTAAGTATGAAATAGTTAGGTATGTTTGGACGTTGATGCAATTTCCAATTATGTATATGGAGAGTTGGTGGAATTAGGGTTCCTATGATTGAATTGAGGCTGAAATTGTTAGTTTTTTTTTTTTACATTGATGTGAATTTTAGTTAGATATATGGAGGATTGGTGGAATTAGGGTTTCCATGATTGAATATGTGACAATGAAAAACTTACACATGTGTAAAATAGAAACTGTTGTGGAAATTATGGTACTATGTTGTCATTATGTAACATAATGCATTAGTCAATTGGGTCTAATATGCCTCTGTATCTCTGATGTGGTAAACTGTTAGTGAAGAACTCTTTTTTAATCTTGTGTAGTTGGGTAGGGGTAGTAGTACCATAAGAATCAAAGTTGAGAAAGGACTAGAATGATTAATGCCATGTAGGCGTATACCGACAAGAATTGTGATTGATGGTAAAGTAGTTTAGCCGGTAAGCAATTTAATTTCTCATTGAACAAAGCTTCACAACAAAAGAGTGGGGTTGATTTGAGTATAGAGATAGTGTCTTATGTTCATGGGTCAACTAGCTTTTGGGATTACAAGTTGATGAACTGTTCTTTAACTATATCTTATTGTTACTTTTTGTTTATTGATAATGTGCGTGATTTTAATGCAAATTAACGATGCGATTAACTCGGGAATTGTGTTGGTATCGCGTTTCAGTCTCAGGATTTCCATATGTTTTTACACATGTGTAAATCATATATATATGAAGGTTTACACATGTGTAAAACATAATACTTTCAAAAAATAAGCATAAATATGAAGGTTTACACATATGAAAATCATAATAGTTGGAAAAAAAAGCATAAATATGAAGGTTTACACATGTGTAAATCATATGAAGGTTTATACATATGTAAATCATAATACTTTAAAAAAACAAGCATAAGTATGAAGGTTTACACATATGTAAATCGTATATATGAAGGTTTACACATGTGTAAATCATAATACTTTAAAATAATAATAATAAGCATAAATACGAAGGTTTATACATGTGTAAATCATATATATATGAAGGTTTACACCAGTGTAATTCATAATACATTAAAAAGTAAGCATAATTGCATAAATATGAAGGTTTACACATGTGTAAATCATAATACTTTAAAAAGGTAAGCATAAATATAAATGTTTACACATGTGTAAATCATAATACTTTAAAAAAAATAAGCATAACAATGAAGGTTTACACATGTGTAAATCATAATACTTAAAAAAATAAACAAAAATATGAATGTTTACACATGTGTAAATCATAACAGTTTAAAAAAAACTAGAGATATGAACATTTACACAAGTATAAATCACAATAGTTAAAAACTTGAAGACAATGTAAAGAAGTTGCGAACATCAAAGAAAATATTAAGACATTAGACTTATTGTCGAGAACAACCACTATTACCTTATTTCATTATTGCATTTTTTTGGTTTCAGATTCACGTGTTTCTCTACAACTTTCGAAGTGTTAACAATCCTAAGTACAAAGAAGTTAGAGCAACAACACCTGCAAAAGGTTAAAATATCAGTCGAGCAACAAATGATAATACTACAAATTGTGAGGTTTTTGGGTTGCGGTGTATGGAACTATTCTAGGGGTTTAGAGACTCTAAAGATAAAAAGCGGTGGCAATTAAATTCAATTACAAAGAAATATGTTGCAAAAATACTTCTTCCTAGCGTAAACAAATTCAAAGAAAAGTTATTGCAGAAAGCTTGGGAGCTTGATCGAATGAGCAACAACTAGATATGATCTTTTGTTTTCTTGTACCTAGAACATTGTTATTTTTAATATTATGAGTTACTAATAGTTGTAAGAAGATACAACATTGAAAGTATCCCATTTACATTAGTGTTTGAAATATGCTAATTTACATCTTGTTTGACAATTTATTTCCGGTGTTTGAAATGTTCATATATAAATAAATTCTGGCTTTGAAATTTACAAATTTTGTATATTAGGTTTGCCTTTGTAATGTCATATTACATATGTGCATATTAAAAATATTGTATATATGTGTAATATGGAAAATTACATTTATGTGAAAGATACATAGATATATGGGGGTAACTTTGTAGAATAATAATGAAGTTTCACAAGTGTTTCACTAAAGTCACCCAAACTTTTTTTGTCTCTTTAAAGTCACTAAAGTTTCAATTATTGTTTTAATCTTAGGTAATTAACAGGTCACCAAGTTACCACTTGATGACTTAATCGGAACAATCCCCAAACTTGGTTACATTTTTATGGCATTTCCCCTAGATATATGACAGTGAACAATTTACACATGTGTAAATTAACTGTACATATGTAAAACAAACACAAATATGTAATAGTGAACACTTTACACATGTAATTTAGCTACACATATGTAAAATAGATACAAATTTGTAACGGAGCATAATTTACACATGTGTAATTCAGTTGCTCATATGTAAAATATACATAGATATGTGACAATGAACTGTTTACACATGTGTAAACTACCTGCACGAATGTGAATATAAACTGACACGATTTAAAACAACTCGTACATATAAGATATAAAAAGATGTGAAATCCACCAACAGATCAAACATAAGACGCGAGTAGTAATTACATCAAATTAATAACATGTATAAATAGTTTTTTTCTCGTATTCTTCAGAGGACCACTAAGATTCAAATCGACTTCTACGTCGCTAAGTTTAGTTGCTTGATTGGTGGTACTGCTAGGTTTCATCTTTATCCTTACCACCATCGGAACAATAGTAATGAAGAGTTGCCCAGTGAAGTCATCACGTGACACTTATTGCTAGTGTTTATACTACAGCCGCTGGATTTCTTCTTTTTTTCCTTTCGTCATCGATGATGTAAACAATAGAAACACCAATGGTATCTCAAAGTTGGTCCTGGTTGTTTCCCTCTTAGTCGTGTCGCCACAACATAATAAGAACGTGTCACCTCCTCACAGTATCAAAGGTCCTTAGATAGTGCGTGCACTAGACTATCCTGAACATTAATTTATCATTACACATTTGTAAAGACAAACGAACATAATAAACATAGTATGTTGGATGAATGTATAAACACAATTTTATCCGGTTGTAACCTTTACCATCTCTGTCACTTCCTTTCCCCAAATCAAATTACTTTCGTTCCTCTCTGGGTGTAACCTTCACTAGCTATTAATCCCCCACAATGTAATTGTATATGTTAGTAATTTCAATCATATACTTTGCTAAATTAAACACTAAGCATAACACAAAGCATATTGGTTAAACTGTAAATGCCTAAACCATGAAACACGTGGTTTTAGAAATAAAAGGAATTAAGCCAAGAAAAGCCTGGAAAAACAAGAAGGTCGAGTAGGATAACGAGCCAAAACTGGTTCTTAACGAATTGTTCTCGGGTTGAAACATATCATGTTAAGAAAAAGGGGAGTGAAAGTATTAAAAAGTTAGTACCAGATAAGCCTAGCAAAACAAGCGGGTCAATTTAAATAACAGGTCAAAGCTAATAAAAATGGGCTCTTGATGAGACTAGTCATTCTAGGAAAAAAACTAAGAAAATATAATAGATTAGCACTAGATAAACCTCGCAAAACAAGTGGTCGGATCGGACATGGGCCAAACTGGCCCGAACAAAATGGATCGGGTTGAATCTAATAATTTTAGAAAAAAAAACAAGGTAAACCTTAATAAATTAGCACCAGATAAGCCTCTCAAAACGTCAAACTAGATAATGGGTCAAAATTGGTTCTGGACAAAACGGATTCGGGTTGAAACTTGTCATTTATAAAACAAGCGAACCGAGTACGGTTCAGAACTACTCCTCAACAACATGGACTAAGATTTAAACGGGTCATTTTAGAAAAAAAATATCAGAAGAAAGCTTAATTTCATAAAACAATGTAGGACCTTTCTAAGTACCTTAACATCATTGAGAGATATCATTTTCCATCCATGAAGATGAGCTCTAACAAGAATGGCCATGTTCTCAACGGTGGTCCTCTCTGACCACCCACTTGACTCCTTCAACGCCTTAATCCGCCACACTCCCGCAGTCCCATTGAACCAAAAATTGTTCAAGAAAATCTTATTCACTTGTTGTTCCACTTCAAAATGGAATGGAATGCAAAGTTAACATGCTGGAATCTAGTTAGCAGATTCTCATCCCAGTTTACAAATGACCACCTTGCTTGCAACAGTCCCAATTTCTCATTATGCTACAAAATGACAACCAAATTCACACTAAATTCATCTAAATAACACATACGAAAACAAGAAAAAAAAATTACCTTAAAATGGGGAACTATTTTTTCTAAGGAAATAAAAATTGGGTTGGAAATTAGCATCAAAGATAGCAAAAAATTTATAATCTTTAACGATACAGCCATCTCTGTCACTTCCTTTCCCCAAATCAAAATATTTTTGTTCATCTCTGGTTGTAACCTTCAACAGCCAAAAATCCCCCATAATGTAATTGTATATTTTAGTAACTTCAATCACATACTTTGCTAAATTAAAAAACCCAGTGGCACAAAGCATATTGATTAAATTGTAAATGCCCAAACTATGAATTAAACCATCAATTTCACTTAAAACACAAAGCATAGACAAAATTGATTCCATGGCATGAGCTTCAACAAATTCAGTATATTAGAAGAAAATCACAAAACTCACTTTGGCATATTATCAAACAGGTTATGTGCATTAAGAAATGATAGAATAATTCATTTCCATGCCCATATTCTATCCCTAAATTCCACAAAATCAAGATAATTACGTGGAAAAGATGAATGAATTAACCAAGTAATTGAACAAGAATTGAAACCTGGTGTTTATAAAGGAAATCGTCTCAAATCAGTGAATCTAAAAATTGATTGGGCAATGAATGATTGAAGAACAATACCTGCAGATTTAGGAATGAAATCGAAGATCAATGAATCCAAAATTAATTTAACAATAATCGATTGAAGAATGGGTACCAGAGATGGCATGCGTATGTAATACTGACAAAATCGAATGAACGTGATGAAGATAATTGGTACTACTGGAAACAAGAGATAAAATAGTTAATTGTTAAATTACCAATTTAACCTTTTAGTTAAAACACCATGAATAAAATTGATTGGCTGAGATTTGTTCTCACTGTTCTCACAAAAGATGGGTGTTCTCATTTAAACCATCCCCTATATATATATATATATATATATATATATATATATATATTAGACGAACCATTAATGGAAACGAATCGAATTCAAATAACTTTTATAACTATAAATATAAATGTATACTTGTTTTTTTTATTTTTGACAACACTTCAACTATATTTTTGAAAGAATTAATTTAGAAATATTACTTAAACTATATATAAAATACGTATATATATATATATATATATATATATATATATTTATATACTTACATTTATATCAACTAGATATACTTTAGTATCCACTTCAAATCCACCGTCGTAATTTCGTTTACTCATGCGCCATCGTTTGCCCATATAGGGTGACCTCGGCGTTCCATCCTCCTAATCTCAACAACTCGTCCTACTTGGATAATCGGAAGACTTAGCAATTGTGTGAGTATACTTGACCCACTTTACCGTTTTCACAATTTTGGGTGTAACATTTTTTATATACAAAAGTAACAAAACACACTTATTATACATACTCTTATGCAAATACATAAACAAACAATCCAATACATGCTTACTATTTGTTATGCTTGGTTCGTGTTTTCTGGACCATACTTATGTGATGAACTTGTCATTAGCTTCGTACGAGCCTCCATTTAACATGTATAGCGCTATAGGAGTAACGCTCCGCCCGTAGACTAGTGGTCATGTTAAATTTCATTCATACTTGCGTAAACAGAGGGTTGACTTGTAAATCGCATGCCAGTTTAATACGTTAATCTTGATAACTAGGTTTGCCGTGTGGATTGTTCCTTATCATTTTTGTACTTGTATACTACGCACCGAACTTGTATGCTCGCCAATACTTTTGTATTGAACTACACTTTTAAAACATGTTGCAGGTTTAGCGATGATGTTGGTGATGCATGGAATCTAGTACGATGCTTAGATACACACTTAAATTTGTATTCTTATTGTATTGTATTTCGTTATTCATGATGTTGTATTTACTTAAAATTATTGTAATTGATTCTCTAGAAATGAAATGAAGTTTACTATTTAAATACTTGTCACAAATATTAGTGTTATGATGTCTCGAGCAATCTATTTCGTCTCACTCCGATGTTTCCGCCATCGGTTGGGGTGTGACCCTAAACTATGCAGTTTAGTGTGCTTTATGTTACCTTTTGTGACAGTTTTGATTCCCGATACTTAGGAAAGCATTCAGGACCATTTAACCATGTTTCTGCATGATATTAGTTTGTTTAAATGCTGAATTTTGCTGAATTCTGCAGTTTATGTAAGTTTTAGGCACTTTCCGGCACTTAAACTATCACTAGGAAGACAGTTTTATGATCCTTACTTTCCTACACACTATACTAGTGTAACCCTTGGTTTCTGGCTCATTATGTATCCCAATACCATGTATGTCTATGCATTGAACTCCATCAGCATTTTTCTGATTTGTCTGATAACTGTGCTAACTTTGTTTCATGCATCATTTGAATCAATAAAGTTTGTATGCAGTAATGATATGACATTATGCAATATATGACGCACATGCATGTATGACAACCATAATCAAAGAGCAATTCAAATCATTAATTGTAATTCAGCGCAGTCATTAAGCACTAACCATTGTTTAATAATTGTACGGATACCTGAAATTTTGACAGTTGTCACAAGAACCAGTTGGGATTATAAATATTTAAAACCCTATTTTATTAATGGGGTTTTCAACATTATACGACCATCCAAATTCTTATTTCCTCCTCTTATATTCATTCCACGATCTCATCTTTCATCTTCTAATTCTTCTCCATCTCTCAACCCTAACCCTAATTGCTATTATACAAGTTCATCTCCATCAATACCCTGCAAATACAGGTACGCTATTCTACATGACCTTTTTTTATGATTGTATATATTTTCTTTCTAGATGTTTGGTTTCTGATACATATAGTTTTCTGTATGTGAAAATAAAAATTGAACAAAAATAATCAAATCAATGTTGATCAAATTGTAAATGTGTATATAAATAGTGTATCGCTTGGTAAATACAGTAGATGCATTACTGATCAATCTATTCACGTGAACCAAATACAGTAGATGCATTATTCGTTTATTTTTTTAATTGCTAACACTTGGTTTCATTTAGATGTTTATGAGAAGATTAAGAGGATGAAGATCAAATAAAGTTTGAAGATGTTTGTTTTAATTGTTAGCACAATGGTTGTAATAGTTTTATTTAGAATTTGTTTTATGGCTTGAAATTTTTTAGTGTTGCTTTGCTACTTTTATTTTGGTTGGTTTGAACTTTGAATATTGCAACTCTTAGTTAATATTTTAAATGGTTTGATTCGTTTTTATTGAATGGTTAATTTTACGATTTAATTGTCAACTTGTTCCCGCGAGAACCGTTCATACTAGAACCGTTTAACCGGTTCGGAACCGAACCAGAACCATTATGATACGGTTCGGTTCCGGTTCTTAAATTTAGCAATTAACGGTTCTGGTTTGATTCGGTCCGGTTCTGAACCGTTGCACAGCCCTAGTTACAGGAGTAATTTACAAAAAAAAAAAAAAAAAAAAAGTAGTACGGTATGACTAATCCAACCCGAAGTTTCGCCAATCTTATCCTTTCCTATTTGAAGATCAAGGCTATCCAGAACCAGGAGCTCCTCGACACAACACAAACACAATGGTGGTTCTTCATTTCACTCCAATTCCGCCAACGCTTTGTCGTCAATCACCGTCGTCCCGATTACCCTCTGCCGTTACTCTCAATGCCTGTAAGTTCACCTCAATTTTCTCTTCTTTTTATCTGCAATTTCAATTCTCCCTTTCAAACACAATGCTGATGATTCTGCTTGGTTTTTGTTTTTGTTTTTCATTTCTGTGGTCGCAAAGATGAAGTGGTTGTAAGACAATGTTTATGAGCACCAACTGTTTGATAAAATTCCCCTTTTTCATCGTTTTTTTTTTTTATTTGATTTATTGCACTTGTTCCACATAAACAGTCAGTGGAGGGTTTTCTTTTTCACAATGTTAAACAATGATTGTTCTAAAAATATTAACAAAACAATAAAGAAAGAACAAGAGGAATATTAATCCTTCTGTTGAATTATCTTCAGTCTGTTTGTTGCATTCTTGCCATATGCAGTTTATTGATTGTTGGATTTCATCAACCTTTTTGTTGCCAAAAGCTTACCTGTAACAAACCTGTTTTCGTTTCAATTATTATTAAGGCCTGTTTTTCGTTTCAGTTATTCGTAGTTTTTGGTTGACTGAAAGGTAAATGTTGAAATCCTTTGATTTATACGCCCCTTACAGATGCAATGTAAGAAGCAACAGTGACAAATCATAGTAAAACAACATGCTTCAAATTGAGAGTCTCTGAGGAGGGGGCAGTTAAGGTGTAAAATAAATACTATATGATATGAGAATGATCAACTAAACCAAAAATGAAGTCACCCCTAGTAACTGTTTGTGTGTTTTTTGTGAAAACTTGTGTGGTTGAGAAAAATGTCAAAAGAGGAGGTTGTGTTGTCCAAAAACTTAAGTATGTTTGTGAAATGGTGGCGAATGATGTGCTTCTTTTCTTATTTTTCTAGCGTAGATATTTGATATGTAAATTCCCTTTTCAAAAAATGTGGTGGTCGTAATGATATGGTTATTGTGATGATATGCGTAGCACATTAACAATCCATGGATGAAAATAGCGATGTTTTTTTAGTTACAACTGTTTTACTAATGTAGTTAGTTGCATGTGGTAGCTTTAGTTTCCAGGGTAGTGCGTGGGAGGAATTCGGTTAATGTGCAAACCGCACATTCCAATGGGGTGCGCATTGAAGGAATCAAACAAAGAGGTTCAGTGGTTGTGAAGGCGTCTGCAGAAATAGACGGGGCAGAGGCCAATGATCTTCCCTCAGAAACAAAGGATGAAAGCAGCAGCAGCAGCTTGTCTGTTGAAGAACTTCCATTGGAGTCGAAACTTGAGCTGAAACTGCAGCAGAAAATGAAGATGAAGCTGGCTAAAAAGATCAGACTTAGACGAAAGAGACTCGTTAGGAAACGCCAGTTGCGGAAAAAGGGTCGGTGGCCACCTTCTAAGATGAAAAAGAACAAGAATGTATGAATCATCCAACATCTGGGCAGTGTTGTATGTTTCTAGTTTTTTTCTTTTCGCAATTAATAACGATTTTGGACTGTCGTTTGCTTTTTTGAATACTAGTATTTGCTACTTTTTTATTTAAGGGCTAAAAGTATTTGCTACTAGTTACACGAAAGATGGAAACCCTTGTGTGGTTTGGTAGTTTGATAAGTGTGAGAACCCTCATTGGGAAACTTACACCCACCACCAATACCTTTATAGCCTACTGGCAAGTGGCCTTTTAAGGGGTTTATTATCAAGTAGTAATGTTTTAAAAACCGGTAAATACCGGCCGGTTACCGGTATAAGGTATTACCGTTTTCGGATGTAAATCCGGTCTGAAACACCCCGGTAAGTAGGAGAAACAGCATCGACTTTGTACCGCTGGTAAAATCCGCTACACCAGTTTGAACCGTTATACCGGTACCGGATTAGGTATGTTTTTGGGTTAGGATTTTACTTTTTATTGGCCCGTCTTCATGTTTACTCTTAACTTTAGCCTAACGACTTTTAGTATTTTATCTCCATCGATCAAAATTCAAAACTTGCTTCATCACTCCATCATTCGTGACTTGTTCCAGACTTCCATCATTCGATCAAGATTTACATCTTCATCCAATTTTGGATTATTTTTTGAGTTGATGTTGTAATTTATTGAATTATACAGTTAACTAGTCAACCCGGTTGAACTGCCCAGTTCAACTGGTTAAACCATTTTTGTGCCTAATCCGGTATGATTAAAAAACCGGATTTTAAAACATTGCCAAGTAGTGTTTGGTGTTAGTGAGTGAAAAAGTGCATGCCACATCAGTGCTATGATGTAGAGTTTTCACTCACTAACCCATTATTTGGGTGTGTGTAGTTCACTGGTTTTAGTTTTTTTGCCAATCGTTAACTTATCATTGTTTATCATTAATTATTATTTACTAGGAAATAATCTCAACTTTGGCCTATTGGCCGAGATTAATTCCAACTCAGAAAATGTTTATAGAGAATCTCAACTTTAATACATTTTCTTCCGGCGATCTCTAACCCCGTTAGGTTTTTTTGACGTTAACTACTTATGTGACAAAAAAAAAACATAAATATCTTTTAAATCTATTTCCTGCCCCACTCCATTTGTGCGCGCATACACACATACAATGAGAAAATGAATTTATTGAAATTGACATTCAAAATTGTTAGGCGAATATACTTAGTCTTATCTACGTTTCAAACAGTTTAGAGAAGATTGTACAAAGGGATGGGAAAAAAATAGATATTGGTGCTGCAAAATGTTAGCAAGCAAGGATGAGGTTATCTCAAGACATTTGGGTAACTTAAGGCATGTTGTAGTCTATGAACAAAAATGTTATGCCTTCCACGTACCATGTTTTCTTTGTCACATACCACACTTTCCATAGATTTTATCACTATGATCTACCACTTTTTCTCCTACATTTTGGTAATTACTCACCAACTTTAATAATTATCGTTCTTATAGATGAGCATAAGAATTACAAGCTTGCTTTGCTTATACTCTCTAAATTACATACGTTATTACTATATTTTAAGTGTTTTTACGCAACTAAATCAAGACTTAGTTGCTCGTCATATTTTAATATATTATTTGAAGGTAATGGAATGACAAAAGAACCGAGTACATGTACCCATTACACTATACACGATATCAAGTAGCAAGACACCGCCAATAGCCAAGTTGGTTCTCGTTTATGATTGTAAGGGATGCATTTGAGTTTGTTGTGGAATGTAAGAACCTATGTCTCACATACTTGTAAAAAACCGGAAAATAGCATGGAGAAAAAAAAAAAGCTTTATTTATGGCTAGGATTTGACCACCTGGCTCGATTTATTAATACGAAAACGAATACATAGTTACATCGAGGAAATATAGGACTTGTCTTCAGTTGTACTTGCGATCTCTGCAATACCCGATTTCATTAATACATCAAAACAAGTTAAAGAATGTGGAAGAAGAACCACATCCATATTCCTTCCCGCTTTCTCAACTAGGCTTGTAACCGGTATAATCTGCATGCATCCAATGCCAATCATAAAAAACGATCGTGGGCCAAACTGACCCAACCCGTATAAAAGTTTAACTCGTTATGACCCCAGCACCAACACGGTTTTACCCAACCCGCCATTTTGTCATCTCTTTGTATAAGAAACAGATAAACGAATGCAAAGTAGGTATGGTACCTTTTTCGGATTTGCAAATGAATTTTCGTCTTTGACGTTTGCTGAAGTGAGAACAGTTTGTGTTCCAGAAGTGTCTAGTAAGTTAGGATCCAACCCATCAATCAATATCTTTAAACTAACTGTGCTGCTCCCAAAGTTTACAGCCTAAAAAAAGATTATATATCACCAATTATTCCCTTAAATACTTGTTGTAAGTAGGATGCAAATTAAACCCAAAACATCCGGGATGGGTTTGTGAGTATTTGACCCGGTAAGGGATTCGTTCTAAAAATTTTTGCGAGTTTGAAACGGGCATGGTATTAGGCGATACTTGCCCGATTTACCAAACCCACGTACCCGCATCGAAACCGGATATATAGACTGCATAAAATCTACCTTGATTCTCAAGTTGTTTTTCTTAGAAAGTGGATCTTGGAACACAATAGCAGAAGCCGCAAGTGTATTTGATGCATTGGCTTGAAGCGTCGAATTTAGAAGAGTTGCACCATTTGAGTCCTTAAAGAAGTGTTGCATCCAATAACTTGGTGTCCCGTATGATTGTGAAGAATCAAAAACGATTGCATCTGGCTTCCACCTTATTCAAAGAAAACACTTCCATTATCTTAAAATTCAAAGAATTATTATTGCTTCATCCTCCACATAAAAGGTTCAACTTTAGATTAGGTAAGTGTGTGCTTTGAATTAAAAGATAATGCATGAGATGAGCCTTTGGCTTTTGAACTCATAATAATCAAATAATGAGTTGTTATATTCTTGTAAAAAATATTATATATTGTTGATAATCATATTCTTGTGAAAAATAATATATTTATGTGTTAACACTAATTCAAGAAGAAATTATTTATGTGTTAACACTATTTCAAGAAGAAATTAAAAAGGGAGAGACAATTAGGGATAAAAAACCATACCGCTTGTCATTGGTGTTCACAAACAAAGGTGCATAACTAGCCATTTCAACAATATCACTGCAATACAAATAAAATATATTGAAACTTCAGTTCTTGTAAGAGTAACACACACATTATGTTTGAAATATTGAACCTGTTCTTTTCCAAGCCAATTAAGAATCCAGCTTCGGCAAGTGATGCTAAAAGACTTCCTAAACCAGCATCATCTCCAGTCACCGCGTACTCGCTCACAAAAGCCTGAAATAACTCTCACCACATGCAATTTCTGATCATGATTTTCACTTGGTGAATTTATTTATAAATTAAAGAACACAAAGTAACAAACCTTTGGACCAACACGTGATGTACGATCGAAGGTATTAGCCATAGAAAATACAGTTCTTGCATCACTGTAAATCTAATCAAGCCAGATTATAACAAAAATCATTAGAAACATTATATATTATTTGGAGTATAAACCCATATGACAGAAAGGTTGACGGTTAATCTTACATGATAATCATACATGTCTGCTGGATGATCCAATTTTACACGTGATCCATCGCAGTTAGAGATCATTTTGATGTCTGGGTAAGCTTTTCTTATTGCAGCATAAAACTGGAGGTAATTTTCTGGTTCAATTTGTTCATAATCAGATCAACTTTACAGCTATAGTAATATCAGAAATCAGAAAATAAAAGAGGCAAGCATACATACCACGATAATATTTCTTGCCACAGTCCTCATTCCCAATAGCAACATATTTCAAGTCGAACGGATCTGGGTGGCCCATAGCAGCTCTAACAGATCCCCATGTCGAATTGGAATCACCTCTAGCAAACTCTATCCCATCAAGGGCTTCCTGAGTGATATAACTTATTTGTATATTATTAATCACTTAAGAAGCACATATATAGAAAGACAAGGGGGTAATTGTTAAATATACTTACTTGCACAAAAGGCATGATGATAGCGGGATCAACGGACTCCTGATGACTGATTCCTTATGATTCCAAAAGAAAAGAGGCAAAATTATCATTTAGATTATATAATATGCATACACACGTATATCTAGATATCACTATTACCATTGTTGAATACCCAAATTGGTGCTGCACCTAAATCTTCAGCCAACTGCGATGTTATTGTATTTGATGAGAAAAAAATAGTGTTTAAAGAATGGTGTATAGGATGCTAGTTAGTTACCTGGAAGAACTCATAGTGACCAAGGCCATCATCAGTCCAGTAAAACCATACGTCACCGAAGTGACCGGGTCTCTCCTCCCATGCTCCAACAGTTTCTTTCCACCTAAACGCGTTCCTTAGATACTCTCCTTCAACAAAGCATCCACCTAATCCCAAATTATTTCAACCAATTTACTGGGAGTGTCGTTTAAACAATGCACATGCACCATCTATGACAAATAAGACTATCTCCAATGCTACGTGAGCCCTTAGGCGCCCTTCACTACCACGTCATCTGCCACATCATATCCTTACAAATCCTTAAAAACCCTTACTTCATCTCCAACCCAACAAATATCCATACCCTTCTTAATTTCCATCTCATTACCTACCCACTACACACAATATTTAAATAAACACTTTTTTTCTTTTACTTTAGACCCACCCACTGTGGAAGGGCTTAGTTGCTAAGGGCACCCTAAGGACATAAGTTTACAATGGTAAGGGCTTTTACGGGCCTCTAAGGGCATCCCTCCAAAAGATGCATTGGAGATAGTCTAATAGGGTTGTTAACTGGGTGGTGACTTGAACCTGAACACGACACGATATTTATGTGTTGGCACGAACACACCCGTTTAACACAGAAAACTTTTTTTTTCTTAATTACGTTTAAACTATAACATCTGAGGTTTCATCTCTTTTAATTATAAATTTTGGCAAAAGATGCCCAATCAGTTTAGGTAAGTATGACATAAACACATTTATTAAAAGAATTATAAAAGTAAACGAGTCAGCCCGCAGCTTAGTTTCGTGTTAGCATTTCACACCCTTAACGAAGAATGTTAACAGCTAAAAGCATAACTAAAAGATAAACCTGGAAATCTGATAAATGCAGGCTTCATATCTGCAACCATCTTAAACAGATCATTTCGAAACCCATGACCCTGTTCCAACCAAACATTCCTTTAGAAATAAAAACTGAATATATATAAACTTAAATGGTCAGCAATTAAGCTTTTGACACCCTTAAAAAACTAATCAAATATTAATGATAAAACTGAATGATGATAATAAACATGTAAACACAGATTACCCTTCTTTTGGAGTTAATAAGCAGATAGTTTAATTTATGAAACATGTGACCCGTGGAGTATAATTACTATAATAGAAAAAAAACTATGAGTAGACATCAGCATAGGAACTTTTGGTAACTTATATTATATTTTCTTTTTCAAACATTCAGAAACTAGCAAGTACTAGTGTATAATATATGAAGAGATTAACAGGAGATTGCACCTTGTACGTATCGGTGGGCATTAATGAAACTTGATCAAACCATATGACTCCCTTTTTGTCAGTCTTCAACTCTAATCTACCATTACTATTGCTTCCTTTTGCTTCCAATTTCGTTACAATCTTTGTCCAATTTGATACATCATTTTTTCTGCAAATGCTTAATGTTCCTTTGTTAATAAGTGCTAGGGGTGGGTCACAAGTTGAAATGTTTACGGTTAGCTGGATTGACCCGTAAACATAATTTGTTTATTTTTTAAAAGCGTGCTAAAAAGCTAATTTATAACAAAACTAATATTATATTTTAAAACAGAACGATCCAAGAGGCCGTAAGCACATAAAGTACACTTTGGGGATGACCATAACCACCCAAACCAACCCATTCATAAGCAAATGGGTAGCTATAAATTATGTCGAATAGTACTACTTACATGATGTTTGTAGTAGCTAGTGGTTGCATGCCAGTGGAATCAGTCAGTGACAAAGACATGTTTACCGATCCCAATGATCGAATATAGAAAACTAAATTGTAGGTCTTCCCCTTTTCAATATTCTGGAAAAGAGTGAATCGGCCACATGAGTAGTGAAGTTAAAAAAAAAGAAACATATTACTTACAAAAAGGTGAAGCTGCAATCGCTAGAAGAAAAGCTATATAAAATGTTACCATTCCCCAGTAGCCAGGGTTATATATACCAACACCACCGAGCGGACAATCACCGTCACAAACCACCTCCATCCGAAGTGCCATGGGATTTCTCTTGAAGCATGAGGAAGCTTCTGTTGATACCTTTATCAATGAGTCATTCCCAATTATTGACCATGGATCGATAATTGATGGAGAATGATGTCCTCCTGATTCAAAGCCTAAAGAAATATCAACTAAAAGTCAATTAACAAGTAGACTAGAATTTGTAGCAACACAATCAAAAGTATCTTAGAGAAAAGAAATTGATAATACTGCAAAAGAAAGAAGATATATATGAAATCTAAGTGAAGAGCAACTAAGTTTGACGACAGTAAACCTCCATTCACCCTGGGGTATAAAGGGAGTAACTTATTTCAAACGTTCAAATCATTAGGTCATATGAACTTAGTTCTAGTAATATCGGGTGGCAATCGTGTTCCGATTACAGGTTCGGGAACACGAACACAACCCATATATACATTCGTGTCAAACACATCAATCTGTAACCCTAACTCAGCTTATGAAAACCACTTATCCAAACTAGTCAAACAGATTGGCAAGTGACCTGCTTAATTTTAGTACAACTCGAACAAGGCGTGTTTAATAAACAGGTTACACATGTCAACCCAAACCACTAACCAACCGAAAAGTTGGTATTTTTGTATCGTGTCTGTGTCCTGTTTCGAGGAGTTGCCACCCCTACAACTCAATGTTGCATTTATTTTCAGTAGTATACCTCTGTTGCTTACTAGTTCCGCCCACAGCCCACCTGCACCAGCATGGTTGATCTCCTGCATGACAGAACACATAATAAAGAAGCTTTGAATTTGAATTTCAAAACTTGACAATACAAAAAAAAAAAAAAAAAAAAAAAGAAGATGATAAAACCTCAAAGAAAACACCAAAGAGGGTTTCGGGCATCTTCCTTATTGACCCATTTACAACCAGCAATGCATTTGTATCCCACAAAGTAGCAGAGCATCGAAACACTAGACAAAATCCAACTAGAAGCCCAAGCATGAGAGCACCAAGATCACTTCTTGTACCCATTGAGTGGCCTATTGAAAGGATAATTTTAGGAATTCTGTTAGATGTTTAACAACCTACAATCAATCATGATCCTCATCTTTAAAATACTATTTATGGAATCGAAGATAACCATCAAGTTTTCATAACACTAGAAAACAAAACAAAACATGACATAACCAAACATACAGATTTGGTATCTAATTGTCATAAATCATCCCATTTTCTCTAAACTTAATGAACTCAAATCGAGCTTTTAAAGTCAAAATGGCAGCAATAAACACCTTAGAGAAAGAAATGAAGGGGCAATTCCAAAAAAAAAAAGTCAAGCTTGATAAGAAACTAATTTGAATTGGGAAAGTCCAATACACAATCATAAGAAAGATGAATCAATCATTTCATTTAAGGCAAATAGATAGAACTTACTTGAAGGAATGCAGAAAGAGAATTGCAAAGAGGAATGAAGATGGTGGAGCTTAAATAGCAGAGGAATTGAGTGAAGTGGTCGACAGCAGTGGTGTGTTGCTTAACAATGATTTCTGGCTATGATCGGAAAGGGTAAAACGAAGGGGATTGTGAAGAATCCTATATTTGCATATTTCTTTGCTTCAACGTAAGCAATGTCTATCCCTTAATTTAGCAGAGATGCTTTGGTAAGCCTTGAAAGCGTCACCAATCTATTTTACACGCCTTTTATTTTCGTTTGAGTATTATCTAAAACTGAGAGCATTATAGATTAATGGTAAATAGACCGGCAAAAGTTGTGCTGCTATTCCCTTCTGAATAGCAAATACTATCATGCTAAACACAAAATTATGTCCTTAATATGCACGGTGTTACTACTTACCACCTGCTGAACCCGTTTGAGGAACCACACCCTAACATATATATTTTTATAGAAAAATTTAAGTTACTTGTATGAATGAGTTTTTTTCCCTTGGTGGAAAAGCTATTTATCAAACTGTGTATGAATGAGTTTTTTTTTTTTTTCCTAAACTAGTGTCGGTGGAAAAACTATTTACCAAAATAATGTTCATTTGAAAATTATTTACCAAAATAGTGACTCGCATATCCTAAGGTGATTTAGTTATTGTTTTCTGTGTTTTACTTTTTCGGTCAAAATTTTGCAAGTTAACACGCCATATAACATGTGTGCGTGACTCATCATTTTTACTTTACTTTTTGATCAGCCTAATGGACCCGCCGCAAAGCACGGGTCCTAGATACTAGTTAAAAAATTAGATCACATATGTTTATCAGGACTCTAACTAGTGTTTGTGCGCGCTCATTGAGAATATGTTTGAGATCGGAGTACACTAAGGGTATGTGTTATGCATGTTTCTTTTTATGGTAGTTCAAGATGAGTTGTTTGGGTCAATTTAAGACACAACTCCATGGTTCATTATTCTCGCAGATGATATCGTGTTAGTAGTGGAGACTAAACATAGCCTGAATGCAAGGTTAAAAGAGTAGCGAGCAACTTTAGACCGCAAAGGTTTAAGCATTAGCCAATCTAAGATTGAGTACCTTCACTGTGATTTCAGTGGTGCAGACATTAACGATGACACTCAAATCACCATTGATGATCAAACGGTTCCACAGGTAAATAAGTTTAAGTATTTAAGATCGTTCGTAAAAAGGAATGGGGAGATAAATAGTGACGTAGCTCATCGCATCCAAGTTGGTTGGTGTAGGCGGTGAGCAACCATTGGAGTATTGTATGACAATTGGTTTCCAACTAGACTAAAGCATAAATTTATAGGGTTTCCGTTAGACCTGCTATGTCGTATGGGACAGAGTGTTGGGCCATCAAGATAACATAGGGACATAAGATGGATGTAACAGAGATAAGAATGTTGAGGCGGATGTATGGGCACACAATGTTAGATGGATAAGAAATGACATTTTTAGGGAAATGTTAGGAGTGACTAGTATAATTGATAAGATAAAGGAAATGAGACTGGGATGGTTTGGACATGTGAATAAGAAGCAGACGACAACACTAGTTAGAGGCGTGGAACACTTAATTGTGGAGGGGGGGGGGGGAGGAGTAAAAGCAGGCCCAATATGACTTGTGACGAGCAGGTTAGGTAGGTGTTACTAAAGTTGCATCTCAGAGGACATGGTCTATGATAAGGGTTTGTGGAGACGTAGATTAATGTTAGGGACTATTAGGTAAGGGTTTGTGTTTGACTTTTGTTATAGGGGCTTAGGTTTCTTTAAACATTAGGAAGACTTTGCATGTGATCATCTTTTTGCATCTATGTCTCTATGTGAATTTATGTATTTAACGGTTTGTATATATTACATTAAGTTACCCCTACAATATTTATTTTGCTATTTGGTAGGTCTCTGTTTTTATATTTATGAGTCTATTGTTTGCCAAATGTTTGTTATTGGTGTTGTGTAGAGATAAGGTTTGCCTACATCTAACCCTCCCCCTTCCCACCCAGACCCTAACAGTAACTTTGCTATTTGTAGGATTTATTGGGTATGGATGTTGTAGTTGTATCTCCAACAATTACGTTAATCATTTTTTCCCTTCATGTTTGTCACAAATTTTACTTTTTGTTGCATATGTTGAAAGTTAAAACCAATCATGTACAATGCTTTTGAAAATAGTTTAAATCCTTTACCTTTTAATTAAAAAAATTTTGTTGCACATGTCGAAAGTTAAAACCAATCATGTACGATGCTTTTGAAAATAGTTTAAATCTTTACCTTCTAATTAAAAAAAAGAGTATAACAATACAAATTAACAACCCCCTTCCTGTTCCATCCACCAATGGTGGAGAATTATTTACAAGTCTATTGTTCGCCAAATGTTTGTTACTGGTGTTGGGTAGAGATAAGGTTTGCCTACATCTAACCCTTCCTCCACTCAGACCCTTACAGTAACTTTGCTATTTGTAGTATTTATTGGGTACGAGTGTTGTAGTTGTTGTATATCCAATAATTACGTTAATCAGTTTTTCTCTTGATGTTTTTCACAAATTTTACTCTTTTGTTGCACATGTCGAAAGTTAAAACCAATCATGTATAATACTTTTTGAAAATAGTTTAAATCTTTTACCTTTTAGTTAAAAAAGTATAAAAACACAAACTAATAACCCCCTTCCTGTTCCATCCCACCAATGATGGAGAAGTTTTTAATTTTTTTTCTAATCCAGGAGTATAAATAGGTCACCTATATGGATTTTATTGATACAATTCAATATTAACCTGAAAATTTTATACCAAAGATAATATACACAAATATGACAGGCTTATTCCAAAGTTAACGTGATTATGACTTTAATAAAAAGGGAAAATAACGAAAATAGCCCTTGACCGGTCAAATCCAAAATAGCCCTTTGAAACCCCACCATAGCCTTCTCACCAAAATCAAGGCTGTTGTAGCCTCTTTGAAAATCCTCCAACATTAACCAACCAGGTTGCACCATGTGTATAAAAACAGCTCTAGTAGCTCAGAGCCGTTTCAGGGCCTTTCAGTTGTAGCGGCTCGGCTAAGCTGCTTCAAGCGGCTCATAAATGCCTGAGTTTTTAACGGGTTCAAGAGTTCGCTTAAACGGCTCACTCAATTGAGACCCCTCCATGAGTCTCTTCAGCCGGGTTTTTTTTTTATTTTATTTTTTTAACCTTTGTAAATTTCTAGTACTTTTAATATTTAAAAACAACATAAATTTATCTATAAACAACACCATCTCACTTTTAAACATTAGATATGGTCTTGTACAAGATGTTCACACTCTCATTACCTTTATGTTTATATCTTTTTCAAGTATATGTTCTTCATGAAAAAAAATATCTCTACATGCTCGTATTGTTACAACATGACGTTTTTCTTAGCTTTAAAATCCGAACCTCATTTTCTCTCTAGGAGATTCGGATCAAAGAAAAAACTATTGTATTTAAAAACATTTCTTTTATCTGAGGTTTAGATTCAACTTTCCCTCCGAAGTTTACCTCTCAGTCCTCTTCGACAAAGATGTAATACTAATTTTTAAGTATATTTTTTATTACATCATAATATGAGAAAAATATTTGTGTCAGCTCCATGTATTTTTTTTTAGTTATTGAATGTTGAAAAAAAATTCTTCTTTTTTCAGCCTTTTATATTTTTTAAATTAGTATATTGGTAGTATTTTTAGCACACTCTACATTTCGAGAAATATGGTTTTTTTACAAGATGTTCACACTTCCGTTACTTCTATCTATGTTTCAAATTACATGCATCATTAGACGATGCTATATCGGAAGGGAGATGGAAAACATACAATATGTCTATTATTTTATGTCAATCTTCTCCTCCGGAGGGTTAGCAGTCGGTCCTCGTTGACGAAGATGGAATCGAAGAGTTTAAAGCTTTCTTATTACAATAACGTTTTGATTTAATAACATTTTTATTTTATTATTGTATTCCTGTATTGTTTTGATAACTTTTTGTTTTGTTATTGTATTCTTCGTTGACGAAGATAACACCGAAGACTTTAAAGCTTTCTTATTATAAACTTGTTTCACTTTTTGTGTTGATAACTGAAATTTGAGCATAAGAATACATATTAAACCTTAAACATTACATGATAAGGCTTTAAGTCCCATTTAAAAGGCTCTAAAGAATATCTTGTAACGACTTGGGGAAATTGGAAACGGCTCTAAGCCATTTCACCTTGAAACGTCTCAACAATCTGAGTCGAGGGACAAGCCTATACGAGCTGATTGGGGAGCCAATTGAAGCGGCTTAGCTGAGCCGCTACAACTGAAAGGCGGCATTGGCGCAACCTGGTTGGTTAATGAAGAGAGGATTTTCAAAGAGGCTACAACAACCTTGATTTCGGTGAGAAGGCTCATGGTGGGGACTAAATGGGCTATTTTAGAAAAGTTGACCAGTCAAGGGCTATTTTCGTTATTTTCCTAATAAGAAACAATAGGGTAAATTACACTTTTTGTCCTTTATGTTTGTATCGAATTGCAATGGATGACCTTTTTTTTTTTTTGGTAAAGGGTTACCCCGGTGATTCTATATATTCACAACCAAAAAAACACAAGTAGTGTAGATAGTCTACACTAGTTCAATCACATGACATGCCCCATGAAAGTAAACAACGAAAAAAAAACAAAAACACCACCAACAGGAAAAAACAACTAGACTAGGCTCTAGAAAACAAAAACAAAACTACTTAATCAGCCACCGTCATCATGAAGTTCAGTTCCATTAATCTCCCAATCACCTAGAAGCCTTCGCACATTGTCACAGTTCTTCAGCTTCGCTCCCATCAATTTGTAACGCACCTGTTGGATAATAATCTCACTTATAGTCTCCGGAGGTCTCAACTGATTCTTGAATAATCTAGCATTACGCTCCTGCCAAATCAAATAAGCACTGGCCGCCACCAACAATCTTGCAACGTAGTTAGCCGCTGATTTCGACTTGGACCGAACTAGAAGCCAATTAACAATATCCTCCCACTTCGGTTGAACCGAATCCATACCCACTTTATGCCTAACCTTATGCCAAACTTGAGTAGAGAACTTACATTCGAAAAACAGATGACTATGAGAATCGTGGTTAGCATAACATAGCAAACAGCACATCATGTTCATATTCTTTCTACGCGAGATGTCCCAATTCAAAATCTTATCCTGAGTAAGTAATTTGCGCCTCATGATAAGCCACATTAGAAAAGCATGACGAGGGATGCATTGAGCAAACCAAACAATACGACACCACTCTACCTCCAACTCTCGATGCCTGAAAGAATCCCAAGCACGAGCTGTAGAAAAATCATGTAGATGATCCCCTTGGCGCCACAAAAGTTTATCAGCCTTATTCGGATCAATAGACATCTGATGACCTTAAAATGACATTTAAGCTTCTTTTTTCATATCCTTTTAAACCCCTTTAATAACCAATACCACCATATCTCACCATTCTCTCTTTATCCCAGCCACCACCCACTGCCGCCACCACCACCACCACTGTGTAGCCACCACCTCCAACCTCCAGATCCACCACCACCAACCCACCACCCACCACCACCACACATCAACATTGTATGACAAGAGAACATAGCTCAAATTGTAGATTTATTTCATTTGAAAACCCTCACTCAGATTCAACTTTCAATTTCACATTCATTTCATTTGAAAACTCTCACTCAATTGCGATCTGAACTTTGATTATCTCACAAATCATAATTGACCAGACACAGAATCAAACAAATTGGAGCGATGTGTTCTAATAAGACCTTTGTGTCTACATCTTCAACCTCACGGTGGTCAAACCATGGGTCTTGTGGTTTTCCATCTCAAATGGGCTCCGTTTATCCTGGTTTAAGTGGTCAACCTGCATATCAGAGTAATATCTACGGGGGGGTATTGAACCTTAGGTTTCTTCAGCTCCGGTACCATCTGTAGCTCAAGCTACCACCACTTCAAGTCTCTATCAACCACTACAGGTTCAGTATTTTCCACCCTAAATGCTTCAACATGTGCTCTTGTTATAGTTCCTCAAGAACCAGCCAAATTTGAGACCAAATCCATTGTTTGGGCCGATACATTGAACTGCTGTTTGTTGGAAGATGTGGTGTGGTTTGTTGTTGCTGGTGGTTATTGGTGGTGGGTGGTGGGTGGTGGTAGTGGGTTGTTGGTGGTGAGTTTGGGGGTAATGGATGAGAGAGAAAGAGAGAAGTAGATATATATATATATATATACTTTGTTTTTGCTTTATTTATAAAACTATTTTTAATTAGATTGGTAAAATGACTAAACTACCCTTATCTAATCAAATATAACTTGAAATTTTAACCTGGTTAGCGTTAAAGGATGAAAGGTGTTATGAGTTTTCTAAATAAATGATTATGACTGTAATTTGAAGTTAAAGGTCATCAATTGCAATTCGATACAAACATAAAGTATAAAAGTGTCATTTACCAAAAACAATACTTTACTTTTTTGAATTTTGATCTTTTAAAATCTTAAAGTTGTAACATATGTATATGTACAAAACAATTAAGTTTAAACCATAAAACCCGATAATCATTTATCTTTTAAATTTTGGTATAAAATGGCTTGAATTTTGACATAAATCATGTTGAATTATAAATAATATAAAACTAAATTAGGTCAATCGGTAAACCTGACAAGTTGACTCGAACCTAACTAAGCATGTTTTTGTGTTTCAATCTGAAACTGTCCTAAACATGTTTAACACTAAACCCAATTAGATAAATTTGATGTTATATTTGTTTTATGTCTAAAACTCACACTTCATATCATTTTATGCATGTTTAATTGTATCTTATATTTTATATATTTGAATATAGCAATTAAAATCGTTATTTTGATTGTTATAGAATGAATAAGGTCTCAACCTAGAGTTTTTTTTCAAACTAGTATTGGTGGAAAAACTATTTATATAAATAGTGTTCCTTAAAAAATATTTACGAAAATGGTGTTTATCCCTTATTTTGTACTAAGATTTCATGTTTTAAACATCTTAGAGTTTTTTCCTAAAGTAGTGTCGGTGGGAAAACTATTTACCAAAATAGTGTTCCTTGAAAATTATTTACCAAAATAGTGTTTATCATTTATTTTGTACTAAGGTTTCATGTTTTAACCAGCATATTAAACTTCTTATTTATACTTTTATTCAATCAATCCATTATTTGTTTTTTTCTTTATTATAATTTTTTGTGTTTTTATTCTATCAATTCAATGAAAAATTGTTTATTTCTTTCTTCGTCAACTCATAACAGTTTTTCCCCAACTCATTATATTTATTTATATTTTTTTTAATAAACTCTAGCTATGTAAATAAACCTAAACGTTTAGTAAACCATTTAAGAACACTTCAACAAAAAGATTTTTATGTAAGAAAATGTAAATTAGCGAAAATAAATAAACATTCATGTGCATAAATGAGTACGAACATTATATTTATTCATGCTCGCTCGTCTACTTAAACTAATAGAAAGTTGTGTAACTTCTTACAAATATAACTAAACAAATATCATACTGGAATGTTCGTGAATAATTCGGAATGAACTGCACTTATATTTGTGCATTTAATAAACGAATGAATATGAACACAACTTTTTGATAATTTAAGTAGACGAGCAAACATAAACACATAATTTGTTTATTTGCTTATACTCAATTAAATAAACAAAATTAATTCAAATTTATTTATTATTGATATTAATTCACTATTAATATATGTTTCGCTCGTATTTTAAGACAAAACGAACTAAAGATTATTAATATATGAAAGTGAAACTAATTAATTTTTGGAAGAATAATATCATCTGCACATGTTCAGCTCTTGAAAAAATTACATCCCATACATACGTTTTCAAATGAAGTAAAAAATTCTAAATATTTTATGTTCACGAAAACAAAGAAAAAAATACATATAATGGACATGTGCAAATTAATTTTTTTTCAAGAGTTGAACATGTGCAGATGATATTATTCTTCCAAAATTAATTATTTTCACTTTCATATATTAACAGTGAATTAATATCAATAATAAATACGATCGAAACATGTATTAATAGTGAATTAATATCAATAATAAATAATTTTGAATGAATTTTATTTATTGAATTGAATATAAGCAAATAAACAAATTATGTGTTCATGTTCGCCCGTCTACTTAAATTAACAAAAAAATGTGTTCATGTTCATTCGTTTATTAAACGTACAGATATAAGAGCACTATATGAACACAACTTTCTATTAGTTTAAGCAGACGAGCGAGCATGAATAAATATAATGTTCGTACTCATTTATGCACATGAATGTTCATTTATTTTCGTTCATTTACATTTTCTTACGTAACAATCTTTTTGTTAAGCTGTTCTTAAATGGTTTACTAAACGTTTAGGTTTATTTACATAGCTAGAGTTCATTGAAAAAATATAAATAAATATAATGAGTTGGAGAAAAATCTGTAATGAGTTGATGAAGAAAGAAATGAACAATTTTTCGTTGAATTGATCGAAAAAAACACACACAAAAGTATAATAAAGAAAAAAAAAACAGATAATGGATTGAAAGAATAAAAGTACAAATAAGAAGTTTAATATGCTGGTTAAAACATGAAACCATAGTGCAAAATAAGTGATAAACACTATTTTGATAAATAATTTTCAAAGAACACTATTTTGATAATTACTTTTTTCACCAACACTAAAAAAACTCTCTCAACCTAATAATACGAATGTATTAATAGCATTCTTAACACGTGTATCTCATTATTGTTGAACTAGTATTGTCATTATCATCATCTGTCTCTTAGTATTGGTATTTATAGAAGGGTGTACCTATTTGCACATCATTTTACCTATTTACACATCAAAAAGGTGTTTTTTGTCCTTATATGCACACCCTGCAGTGTCGAACTATGGCCAAAACGCGGCGTTTTGGTCCGGTTAACCAGACAAAGACTGACGGGTGTCTGACGGGTCTGTTGACCAGACCAAAACGCCGAGCTTTGGCCGCGTTTTGGTCCTGTCAACCAGACAAAAGACTGACACCCGGTCTGGTTGACAGGACCAAAACGCGGCCAAAGCTCGGCGTTTTGTTCCGGTCAACAGACCCGTCAGACACCCGTCAGTCTTTGTCTGGTTAACCGGACCAAAACGCCGCGTTTTGGCCACAGTTCAACACTGCAAGGTGTGCATATAAGGACAAAAAACACCTTTTAAGGGTGACTATCTACACACAAAGTGTGTAGATAGTTTGGCCCTTATAGAAAAGCAACTTTTGAGTGCATAATCTATTGTAGGTCTATTCATAGCTCGTCACTAGGTATTACAAGTTATATATCAATTTTAGTTAATCTTTTCGAAGTTGGAAGTAAATAGGGATGACCAAATTCCAATCCTAAAAAATCACCCTAACAGAAATGTATTTTGTCTAGTCTTTGGTTAGTTAGCGGATAGAGAAATTTAAAACCTTCGGGTATGAGTTTTATATGAAAAAGTTCATGGTTTTGAGACGTGTATTGTGACACCCGACTATTTGAGTCTGTACCGTACTAGTGTGACACGTGTTATAAATAAATAAAGGCAATATTTTATTAAATTTGGTGTTAATATATAGTATTTGATGGGTTGGTAAATCCAAACTTTGTTGAAAATTATGTTGGCATTAATAAGATAAACGCTTATAGCGTAACAAACAAAATGCGAAACGAACGTCGGTGACCGCCCGATTAATGTTAAAATCCTAAAAATATTCCGTTATGGTTAAAATGTTGTTTTTATTCATATATGTGAGGAAAAATTAACTAAAATGCTTAAAATCTGTATTTTGCGAATTTAAGCGCAACTGCGCGATACCGCGCGTATCTTATAAAATACAAACGATGCAGCCAGTCGAGGCAAATAAAATATTGTTTAACAATATTATGGCGAGTAAATTTTTATAGAACGATAAAAATAATTTTAAACGCCTGAAAACGCGATAAACCGCGAGATAAAATACCCGGTAGTCAGTTAAATACATGTTTTTAATTACCAATAACATATATATGTGTATGCATATGTAAGATGTGTGTGTATACACATAGATGGCGTCTCATATGGGTGCCCACCTCCTTTCTTTTCCTTCCATCTTTGACACTTGTTGGACCTAGAACCTACAAGCAATCATTAAACCTTTTTAACACTCCATAATTTACAACATCCAACACTCACAATCCATCATCTCTTCTCCCTCTCTCACTCTCGGCCGAATACGCCCACACCTACCTCCATTTTTTTTAATTTTGAACATAACCTTGAAGATTCAAGTCCATTGAAGCAAGTTCCAAGTTCATTTGAAGATCCAATGGAGCTTTCAAGGTGATTCCAAGGAAGTGCAAGCTCCATATCATCTAAACCTTACCAAAACTCACCAAAAATCTTGAAGGTATAAACTTACTTTTAAAAAATTGTTCTTGATTCTTTCTCATAAACTTGGAGTTCTTCACAAACTTGAAAACTTATAACCAATGGATTTATAACAAAATAAAAATGGTAGCATGTGCGTGTATATGTGTGGCCGTGAGTGTATATATATGTGTTAAAGATGGTGTTTTGTTAATATGTTGAGTATTGTAAGAAAAGATACTAGAAAGGTTCATGCATGTATGATTGAAAATGATGTGCATGAACATGATTGGTGATTAAAGTGGATTGATGAAAAGTTCATGTGTTATATGGCCGAAATATGTATATATATGTGTGTTAAGAGATTGATGCATGCATGATCAAAAAGGGGTTTTATAAAAAGTTAACATAATGGATGAAGAATATATAAAAAGTGAAATTTTGGAAGTATATATGTATACATGTGTGTTTCATGTATATAATACATATATATGCAAGTACATGCGGGTTTTTTGTTTGAATGTTCATAAATGTGAAGCATGAATGCATGCAATGATTTGATGAAGATGATGTTTGGATTATATGGAAATGTAATAAATGTATGATGGATGCGTTTAAGTCTTGGATGATGATGAAATAATAATCATGCATTAGATACTTGTACATAAGTATACATGATGATTAAATGGTCATATGTTGGTGAACTTGAAATCATATGCTGAAAGTGAGTCAAAACAGATTATGAACAATAAAAATAATGTTATAAGATGTGTTATGGTGATAGGAAGTTATGTCATAAGTTTGGTAGCTTTGTATGTTGTACATGAAGCTTAAAAAGTAGTAAAATGGGTGAAATTGCATGATATATGTGTCTTACATGAAATCTGCACTAACATGAATATAAGTGCTATTTTATTCAGTAAATAACATGTATTATGTTTCAATATCAAGTCGTAACGATTTGGGATGATTATAATAAAGTTCGGTACAAGACTATGCGTTAAAACGATAAAAATCGGCTTTTAAAGTGATTTTTGTAAAACTGTTTTAGATCAGGTTGTAAACTGATATTTTTATGATAAATATAAGTATCTTATATTTTAACTTATAATAATTATACACGGTGTTTGGCTAGTTATACGTGACTTTCGACGCCCGAAAACGTTACCAAAATGTCAAAATACGCATATTTCAACGTACACAAAAATAGGTTGTTCAAGGGTGAACATTATGTGTTATAATATTATATGTGAATATGAGTATATGTAATGTGATATGTTAAGTATTGACATGACAGTAGGAGTTAGGACTATGCATGTACACTTGTAGGGTTAAAACGGTAATTTCGTTAAATGTCACGTTAAATATATAACTTATTTGTCGAGCATGAAGATAATACACATGTTAACTTGATGAGTTATTTTGTGTATGAATGCTTTAAAAATGATAAAATATATAAGTTGATGAGATACGTGAATTACGATATTCGATGAATATGTTCATGTTTATGTAAATATATTACGAAGCGCAAATCGTAGATATATTGTACTTAAACGGATGTGATAACGGATATAACATAATGAGAGTCACCAATAAAATCGTTCAAGTCATAAAAATCTTGATATATATATATATATACACGCCAACATAATCAAAATAAAGATTTTTTGAGAATATCTCAAAGTTATGTGAAAATTCTAAGTATTTGAGAAACTTAGTTATTTGTAGAATAATTGGTTATTAAATCATTCCTACTTAAATTAGGACGTGTAGACCAATTTGAGGGATTGCGCTAAGTATAAAAATGCACCCAAAGGTGAGTGTCAATGACCCCCTATTTTACTATTTTATATACTGTTCTGGGGAAGAACACGCCTTAAAAAGGATAATTATAAGTTTTTGTATGAAATATGCCTTGAATAAACTATAAATATATTATCATGGAAAATATGGATTGGAAATGATATGTTATGTTTTTTTAGGAAAAACATGGTTTTGGAGGTTTAAATGATATAAAACTGTTTTCGAGGAAAATGGGAACTGAATGAATATAAATTGTTTCGGGGAGAAACAGGGAGGATTAAGGTGTTTGGGGTAAAACGCCCGTATAGATTTAAAATTATTTAAATCTAAGTGTGATGAATTTGCTTGGTCTCAAGAGAGTAAGTATCAAAATTGGCTTACGTTTCGGTGGGGACTTCGGAGAATTCGAATAACACAAAATATTAAATTTATCATTTTAGTAGGATATATATATTGTTCATGAGGCATACACTATAAGTGACCCATTGCGTGCCACTTTGCGTGAATTTAGCCGTTTAATCATTAATATCGGTATGAGTAGAATTGTTGATAGATCTATCGGGTTGACCACCCCGTCGTGACCGGTAGCTCCGTGTCAAGTCAAACGACGAATTTATATTCTGTGATTGTCTAGCATTGATCATACCCTTATTGTTAATATATAGCTCATAATGTCTTGCCAACTTACGAATCCGAACATTTGATGCTAGAAATTTAATATATGAATAAACCCTGGGAAGATGATTTGTATCGAAGGTTTTTAGAAAATGCTTGCGATAACTGACCCTCAGTCCTCAGATTTTTGTAAAGGAAGTAAAATTGACTTTCTTAATTATATATGGATGTTTTATTATAAAATTCAAAATGAGAAAGTTTTTCTGAAACAAATTAATTACAATCTGAATATGTGAACTCACCCTCCTTTGTGTTGACACTTGATTTTACGTGTTCTTTAGGTACATGAGTTTGGCTTCATGATTTTGGCATGTCTTGTGGTAGTGATGCAAGTTTCATTAAATAATGTTTTTGGACAACTTTTAAAACTACTTTTGGGACCGTGTGTACTAAGATCCATAAGGATCAAACAACAATGATGTGGTTGTGGTTTACGTTTAAACTCTAAACTTTGAACTTATGTTTTAATTAAGTTGTATGTCCAAAAATTATGATGCATCGTCCGCTAAGATATTATGGGTACCAACCTCCGTCACCGCCACGTATGTATTTTCGCTGCGACGTTTTTGGGGTGTGACATAAGTTGGTTTCAGAGGCAATGGTTGTTAGCGAACTAGATGTTTTCTTGGAAAACTCTAGACTTCAACCAAAGAGTTTTGAGATTAAATCCCAAAATTCACGAAGCCAATGATTTAAAATAAACATGGATTTTGATCATGTATGAAAACTATAAAGAGTTTTTGTGCATACGTGTTAATCTGTTTATTTATGCCTTATGTGTTATTTTTCATTTCGAACACGCACTTACTTTGTATGGTTACATTGTGTCACAGATGTCGCACTCACATGAGATTATCGAGATTCACGACTCCGAGAGCGAGCATGAATTCGATACCTCTCCAACCCCAGTCTTACCAGAGTTACCACGCAGTACCTCACAGTTTCTTGACACGACCGGTCTTATCTCATCATTTTACGTTGGCCCCACTGCTTTTGCCAGTCAGGTTGACCCTCGTGACACCCATACAAGTAACAGTTGGATTAACAATGATGATTCGATTGTTCCTTCCCCAGTCTTTGAGATTGGACAATCAACTGGTACTTCGCCTGTAGTCAATGAGCTAGATGGAGGTATATCTATGATCGGAGGATCTCTTGGAGTAGCACCTGTGGTGGATGCCACTATTGTCACGGCTCGACCTTTAGAGCCATTAGTAGTCCCACCCACCGCTACTGTTGAGCCTACGTCTGAGATCCCTACACCTTTATTAGTTTATACCCGTTGTAGGAAGAGAACTCAACTCGCTGGAGACATCGCATCAACTTTTAGAGCCGCTACTGAGTCTGCTTTAAAGAAGCAGAAAGGAGTTTAGGTGGACCGATTCTCTCTCTATGATCGTCAGACCGCTACCTTACGAGAAGACCTAGAGACGACCAAGGGCAAGATAAAGGATCTTGAGGGCCATATGGATTGGTATGATTAGATTTAGGATTTAGATGAAAGTGCCTTGGATTAGATGCACTGGAGGATTGTGGAACTCGAGGAGTTAGTTAGGAAGCTGATGGGGTTTCTGGGTTTTAAGTGATAAGTGTTTGTTTTGTTTTATCTATTTTGGTAACCCTATTTAGGATTGCATGCTAACTAGATATTTTAGAAGGAAACTCAGAGAAACTTGTCGATGGTGTTTGACTTTATTGACACCAAATTTTGTTAATCCTTTATGAACTACGAACAAGTAATGTAATTTCCATGTTAAAATATCATTATAAGGGTCTTTGGTTAAATTTTTATAATCATTATTGTGACCACCTTGGTTTTCACACTCGTATTTGTTTGACTTTCATTGTAACAAATACCGTATTTGGAATAAAACTTATTTGAACATACTTGCTTTGTGCTTATACATGCTTATACCAATACAAACACGTGAAACAATTTCAAATTTGTTGAGTTTTATGCTATTAAACAAGGTTACATAAACTATAAGGGCCTATTGTGACATTTTGTGAAACTACAATTTGAAGGACCTATTTGTCATTCTTTGAAACTTTAGAAATACAAGGGTTAAAAGCGCAATTATTGAAAACTACAAGTTTAGGGTCCTTTTGGTCATTATTGAAACTCATTTATAAAAAGAAATAAATATAGTTTATTTTGTTTTAAAAGTCTAAGGTTCATTTGGTCATTTTCTGAAACTTAAACTCTAGGGACTAAAACTGACTTTTTGAAACTCATTTTAACTAAATATCCTAACCAGGTTAATTTTCATACAAAGAATTCCTTCTTTAAACTTAACTCAGTTAATATATTTAACTGACTACTACAGGGACTGTTTGTGTCATTATTCTAAAGTTCAGGGACTATTTTTGTATATAAATAACCAAAGGGACCAAAGTGTAAATATCTCAAAAATCGTTTAAAAGGGGAAAACCCCTTCGAACCGGTCACATGTGAGGATCGAACTCGCGCACGTACGTTATAACCGAAGTATCTTAACCAGTTTAACCTCCTGTACAGGAGCTGATATATCTTAGATTTAATTCTATATATATACTATTTAGAATTTAATATAATTATTAATTAAATTCAGTGTTTTTTTTTTTTAAAGGTTTTTTGAAAAACCTTCAAGAACCGGCCCCTAGCAGGAATCGAACCCGCGACCTCCGACAAACACAAGCACGCGCACAACCAGCTGGGCTACCAGCTTGGTTGTGTTTTTAAGGACTGTATTATATTTAAATACTCTTTAAAATCGAATCTGAATTTATTTTCAGCAACAGTAGCTCGCGGATCCGACCAAATCATCACCAAAAATCGATTTTAATCCATTATTTCGACCTGTAAAGCTACCCACATGATCCCCAACCCATCCCAACTCGTTCCAATAATTCAAACGACACAAATTCGTGCTATAACCACTATGAATCGGAACTTTTAAAAAAAAAAAAAAGAATTTAAAGTAGATCAAATCCACTAAGTTTTGTTGAATCTGAGCTCTAAACTTCGTGTATTTAAGTTCCCTACATTCCTAGCAACATTCCACACCATTTACAAACACTTAAACACCCGAAATCGTCGGATTAAAACCTGCAACTCGCCGGAATACTCACTTTTTCGCCGGAATTTTTCAATCCAATCATCCTTTCAATACCGGTTCGTTTTTATTGTTTCAATTAATTCTTTTATGCTTATACAATGTTTCCCTAAGATTAATTTGGATATAAACCTGTTTTGATCGAGAATTGAAGCAGTTGACTTTTCTGTTTGACTCCAAGTGGAGAAGATGACCAGTTCCTGTTTGGTTATAAGTTTAGCAGTCCTAAACCAAACACAAACAGAAGCTTAGCCCAGTGGTTAAGACTCTGTTTGGTTACAATACAGACCCAGGTTCGAACCCAGGGGTCTGCATTTCTTTTTAATCAATTAATTTTTAATATTTTCAACATTTCAATAATTTTTATAAGATTATTAATCAATGTTGCTTTTATTAAAAATGTTAAATTAGTCAATTTATTTATAAAACTAATTTTTACAATATTAAAACAGTTTATTATTAAATAGTTCATAATAAATCAATTCTTAGGAATTAAAATCTGAAATTTTCAGATTAATTATTTTAAGTGTTGATCTTTACAAAAATAATGTTGCTACTGATATTTTATATAACTTCAATATTTATATAATTAAATCAGTAATATTCAAGTTCAATAATTAAAAATGTTATTTTTAATTATTATGATATAAATTAATTATATCACTTGTACAATATTTTGCCAATAATCATTATATTTAATTATGATACTAGTTAAATATATTTGATTTATTATTACAAATGTTTATATTAAATCGATTGTACATTTTTTTTGTAATTTAATTATTTATGATAAATAAATATTTTTCATAAATAATTCCTCTATATCATGATCATTTTTCCGAGCCCTCTAAACATATAATTCACAAGATCCTTCTATTAATCTAAACACTATCAAATACAATAAATGCTCAACAAATCCCGTCAACACTATACGACCTCAATATTGATACATTATTCTTGTTCATGTACGATTCATTTGGACAACTTTGAGTTCCTTATTATCAGACACTTTAATCTTGACTTGCATATTCGGAATCGCCTGCAAAATAATGTGAGTACATAGATCCCCTCTTTTTACTGTTTTCGATTGTTTTGGGGTGATTCATATGTATTAAAACGATTTCGATATTCTAACAATGGTTTCAAAACGATTGAGATGGTTTATACTAAACTAATAACGATTTCGATAATGTGAACGAGCTTGTTGGCTGTAATTACATAACGAATGACATTCATTAATTTCGGCCAAACCGACCAGTATTAGGTTATGGTACCATAGGATCCGACAAATCCCGTTATGAGACCGGACCCATGGTTATGTGTGTGTTAGGTGGGTAACGACTGAATCTGATGATTGTTAACTTACCCTTTGGAGGTTTGTTAATGCAAGAACGAGTTGAACGAATGAACGAGTCACAAAGGTTTGAATGTTATTAGCGAGACGACCAAAAGTAGTTTTCACAATTAAAACGAGAACGATTTAAACGAGTGAATGAATTGTACGATTTGGAACGATTTAAACGAATGAACGATATTCTATAACGAGAACGAGTTAAACAATATTACACAACGATGTTTACGAAACTATATAAACCATACGAGTTTTATTATAAGAACGATTTATGATTTGGTTTGGTTTACATAAACAAATGTTAGGGGTTAAGATTCATGGCAAGGGTTATAAATTATGACCAATCTATTTTGACTTGGTTATTCATTTACAATACAAACATTTTACAAAATAAGGTTTTCTAATATCAATTAACGAAGTTGTACAAGTTGTTTCAACATACAAACGAGCCATGAATCTGATACTCATACAAAAACTATGTACTCGCCAGCATTTCTTTGCTGACTTTGTTTTTACATATGTTTCAGGTAATGTTGCTTAATGTTGAATGCGAATAGGATGCATGTTCACTTAGGACCGGACGAGGCCTTAGTGATTTAATAACGATGATAAACTATGTTTGAATTGCTTGTGTAACTTTAAGACAATGTTTAATATTCAATAAAACGAAACTCTTGTATCCATGGTTTGAAACAATAATTCTGTTACAACACTCCCTGACGTTTCCGCCACGATTTGTTGTTTTACGTGGTCTGGGTGTGACAGAAAAGTTGGCATCAGAGCCAATGGTTATAGAGAATTAGGTTATTAGTAAAATTTTGATCTAGACTATAACTTTCTAGGACCCCAACGAAAGTGGATTTGTGTTTAGAATTAAAAAAAAAACAACAAAATCCGAATCTGCTTCGAAAATTAGTCATCCGTTCTAGGATGATTGATTATAAGGTTTTGAACCCTTCTAGTTTGACTCATTTTTGGCTTAGTGCCTTTTGAGTTTTCAAAATCTCGTCAGAGTTTGGGTCTAAATAATGTGAACGCATGCAAACTGGAAGAGTGAATGCCTGTACCCTGAGTTTTCTGTCTAAGGCTAGAGTGTTCGTACAAATCCACATAATCGGACCCGTCACTCTTACCTGGGAACTCTTGGGGTGAGTGTTCACTTATAGGCGAGCATGTCTTCGCGATACATTATTTTGATTCATTACTTTGATTAGTCACTGCGTGTCGTTTGTTTGTTCGAGGTAACAAACAAATGATCGCCTTCCTTGTGTTTTGTCGATACCTCTTTGTTTTTCCTAATTTTCAATCTCACTCGATTCTCCTGTTTCCTTACTAGACAATGCCTCCTCGACGTGAAGCACAATCTTTTACTATTGAAGAACTCGCAGCCCTGGTCTCTCAGCAAGTGGCTGCTGTGCTTCCCGGTGTTGTGACCCAAGTCCACGAGATATACAACAACAACAATAATAACAACAACAATAATGCACCATGTAATTTCAAGAATTTCAATTCTGCTAAGCCGCTAAAGTTTTCTGGGTCACAAGGAGCAACTGCACTCCTTCAATGGTTCGAGAGTATCGAGAACACATTCAGACATGTGCAATGTCCGAATGGGCGTAAGGTTGAATTTGCTTCGAGTGTGTTTGAGAAGCGTGCTCTTACGTGGTGGAATGGAGTGATGCGCGACAGGGGTGCTGAAGTGGCGTTGGCACAAACATGGGAAGAGCTTCGAGCCCTCATGATGAGAGAGTTCTGTCCCCGTCACGAAATTCGAGCTTTGGAACGAGAGTTTGACGATCTGAAACAAGATGGGGGAGAACACCGTGCGTATACGAATCGATTTGAGGAGCTCAGTCTTTTGTGTCCTACTATGGTTACCCCGCTGGAGAAAGCGATATAGAGGTATATCGATGGTCTACCCGATTCTATTCTGGATATAGTGACCGGTATTAATCCTACCACCCTTTGCCAAGCAATTGAGTTGTCTGCTACCCTGACTGAGTCTCAAGTCAGGAAGGGTAAACTCACCCGCAAGGGTGATAAAAAGAAGGCGACTGATTCTGGGAAGGACAAGAAAGAGGGTAAGGGTAAAGAAGGTGAGTCATCGAAGAAGTCAAGAAAGCGAAAGGGTTCCCAGAATTTTGCAGTAACTGCACAAACTGCTCAGAACCCTCAGAACCCGCCAGCTCAACCTCCTGCGAAGAAAGCATATGCTGGTACCGCACCTCATTGTGCTCGCTGCAATGGTCATCATGTTGCACAACAAGCTTGTAGGCAATGCACAACGTGTGGTAAGCTTGGGCATCTGGCCAACGTCTGTCGTTCGGGTCAAAATCAGATTGTTCGGAATCAAGCTCCAGTTCAGGGGAATGCTGCTAGATTCCCACCGGGTACATGTTTCAATTGTGGAGAGCTTGGTCACTACCGCAACAACTGTCCGAGGTTGGCAAATGCAAATGTAAATCCAAACGTGAATGTCAATGTCAATGCAAATGCGAATCCCGCTCGTGGGCGAGCGTACAATCTGAATGCTAATGAAGCAAGGGCTGACAACGAGGTGGTTAATGGTACGTTTCTTGTTAACAATCGACCTGCATATATTCTTTTTGATTCTGGCGCCGATAGAAGTTTTGGTTCATTATCTTTTGAACCTTTGCTTGCGATACCTAGAACTAAACTGAGGAAACCCTTATCTGTCGAAGTCGCTACTGGTAAACCTCTTGTCCTCGATTCTGTTATCCGTGATTGTCAGTTAAACCTTGATAACCATCTTTTTCCCATTGACCTCACACCGATGCAACTTGGGAGTTTCGATATTATCGTGGGGATGGATTGGTTAACCAAACATCATGCTGAGGTGGTTTGTTTTGATAAGATTGTTCGTATTCCTCTTCCGTCTGGCGATGTTCTGGAAGTTCGTGGCGAAAAACCATCTGGTGGATTGAAGCTTATGTCGTGTATAAAGGCCCAAAGATATTTACGAAAAGGATATGTTGCTTTCCTGGCACATGTCACCGAGGAGAAAGGCAAGAGTAAGAGTATTCAGGATATTCCGATTGTTCGGGATTATCCAGAGGTGTTTCCCGATGAACTGCCTGGTTTGCCTCCAATTCATCAAGTCGAGTTTCATATTGACCTTGTACCCAATGCCAACCCAGTTGCGAAAGCACCTTATCGTCTTGCACCGTCAGAGATGCAAGAGTTATCAAAACAGCTTCAAGAGTTGTCTGATAAAGGATTCATCCGTCCGAGCTATTCGCCTTGGGGAGCTCCTGTTCTCTTTGTGAAAAAGAAAGATGGATCTTTTCGAATGTGTATCGATTATCGTGAGCTTAATAAGCTTACCATCAAAAATCGATATCCCCTACCTAGAATTGATGATCTCTTCGACCAGCTGCAAGGTGCTTCATGCTTTTCCAAGATCGATCTGCGATCTGGGTGTCACACCCCGGATTTCCACGTGTCACCGGTGGGCCCGGTGGGGAGTATCGTGACGTGGTTGGAAACATAATAGTCAAACAACACAATATTTAATATGCACAGCGGAAGCAAATTGTAAGATATAATTCAACCGAATTTAATATTGTAATATCATGTACCACAACAGTCGATTGTTTATCCACAGACGGATCAATAAAAATAAAATGGAAACAGTAGTTCAACAGACTTTAGGCATCTTAAGCTTGCGAGACTCTTTATTGATGCTAAGGAGATAATATCCAGCCAATTACGCTTAGTACCTGCATTTAATCTTTTTGGGAAAATACGTTAGTTTACACTGGTAAATACAATCAACTGACTCATTTTAAAAATGATTGAAAATTGGTTTGGATGCACGTGGCATAAACATTTTATTTAACTTGGGAGAATTATTTAAATATATAATCTTGTGAACGAATTACATGTTCCTTGTGCGTTCAGTAGCCCGGATCATGTCCGGGTTAAAGATCAATAGACACACCACATTATTCTTTTGTACACTGACGGGTGTAAGCCTACACCCCGCGCTTAAGTCGTGGCCATTTCGTAAAATGATGCCAAGGATATCCGGGACATGGTCATTAACCCCCCAAAGGCTTTAAGTAACAAGACTGTTTAAACGAGCAGATCAAATTATTCAATTAACCACCCAACGATGGAAGATTTGATGCCCGATCAAGCGGTATTCTATATACCGTATCCCAAGCCCGTATAGGGAAAATAAGTTAAAAGTATTTACCTGAGAAAAGTATAAATCACAGTAAGCAAATGCAAGTAGCTTTTACTGGTACTCCTAATCTGGAACGAAGGTTTATAATAACCTATTAGAATCCTAACGGGTCTTTAATTAAGCTTAAGCTTAGACCGGTTAGTTTCAAAGATACGGTTCGTACGCACGATTAAGTGAAGACCGGATAGAATGTGATTTAGACCCGACAAGTTCGGAGACTTGCTTAATATGGGTATTTCATACACATTCTGGATTTTGAGATAAAACCGATAAGGTTTGACCCGTTTCGGCTAATTTATGTAAACTAGTTACATAAACCGAACCGAACGCGTAATGAGCGTGACGGGTATCCGTAAGAGCCATATACAGGTTTCCTAAGTTAATATGCTTCATATATGTTGTGACATCAGTAAGATGTCTTTTATTATGCCCGAAACGAATTTAAACACAAACTATGCCCCGTAGGGGTAGTTTGGTCATTTACAAGGTTATAAAAGAGTTTAAGTGTTAACCTGAGTTACAGGTCTGACGTAATCAGAAAAAATACTCAATTTGCTAAATTATATCAGTAGGTTAAAGCATATATGTGAAATTTATCAATTATAACCAAACTATGCACCGTAGGGGCATTTTGGTAATTTCACATAAGCCGAAAAGCTCAAAACAGAAGTCTGAGTTTATCAACTTTTGCTTACTGTTAAAATATTATAACTTACCTTAAATATCAGTAGGTATCACCCTTGTATGTTTAAAAATAGTCTTAGTACATACTATGCGCTAAAAACGCTTAATAAGGCGATTAGAAGCCGTTTCCGGGTTCTATATATAAATCTGATATTTTTATTATTCCAGAAGGCTTAAAATAATATATTTATCATTTAAGATCAGTAGCAAAAGGTTTGGAGTCGATTAGATAAGTAAAACTCATTTTATGGCCCGTAAGGGCAAAACCGACAATTACCGGATTAAGCCTACGACTATAAGTTATGCTCAGCCTAAAATTAATTAAAAATATTCAAAAATCCCAAAATAATATATTACATCAGTGGGTATTAAGTTTGATATAAAAAAGTAGGCTTAACTAGGCTATACGCTAATTACGCCGTTTAGTTAACATAAAGCTTCTTAATTACGCTAATGAGCATAACTCTAAATCTACACCACCAATTGATCTCAAATTTTGGGTGCAAGTTTATATATTATTAATTAAGGTTTCTACTCTTTTACATTTCCAAAAATCACGTTTTATAGTAATAAGGGCATAATGGTCAACATATGAGCATTTAACGGAATCATGCGTATTAATCGGTTAACTAATGAACCATGGTGTATAATCACAGAGGGTTATACTAGCATGTAACCTGGTCCAAATGAAGCTCTTAGGTATTTCTAAATCATACCAAAACGGGTCAGAACTGAAGTCAAAGCCAAAGTCAAAGCTTTGCGACTTTCGGTTCCGAACCGGGTCTAAACAGTAAATTGTCGGGTTGAACATGTTTAGACATGTTCTTACACTAATTACCAAGTTATATTAATGATCAAACAGGTTGTATATGTTCTATATTGCTAATTATGCATAAATTAGAATTTAAGTATCCTGTTGACTTTTTCTTAGCAAGTTTGACCCGACATTTGACCTAGTTAGAGTGGGAATCAGGGGGAACCCTTTTGAGGGTTTATTACCCACATAATTACCAACTTATAACTACTTTCACTTCGACTAATCACTGGACTAACAATGATTAATCGTTAAGTCAACCGTTAATTACGACGGTTTGACTTTTAAGCTAAACTAAGCTAAAACTTAATTAAGAAAGGATTAGCAAACTTACTGAAGTCCTAAGCACGAATTATGACCACTTGAGTCTGCTTTGGAGCTCCAAGAATGATCAGAAGTGCAAGAGAAGGTGTGAAGAACTTGGTTGCAACTTAGTGGCCTTTTATAGTGTTTAATCCACCATAGTTTGTTGACATCTAAGTCTACCACTGACCACAATTCCTCAACAAGTGTCCCTAAGTGTTTAGGGGGTGCCTAGGGGTCGTGCAAGATGAGGAAAATCGTTCAAGGGTCGATTAGAATGCAAATGGCAGGCAAAAACCCAAGAAAATCGAATCAGACAGGCCCTCGCGTGACGCGAGGGACCCCCCCCCCTTGGGCTTCGCGTGGCGCGAGACCTCCTCTGACAAGATCTTAAACTTTTGATTTTTGTGTTTTGATCCTTGGCTCTTCGAGACTTTGCTACGACTTCCTTTCTTGTATTTTGAACCCTCTAAGTTGATTTATAAGGGCTTTAAAACATATACCCACTTTGTTAAGTCCCCGGTTAACTCTATTGTTACCCGAAAAGTCCTAACTTTCAACGTTGACGCTTTAACCCTTCGCACACGAATTTGATCATAACTTTCTCATACGATAACGAAACTTTATGAAATTTATATCGTGCATTCTAGTGAGCATAATTAACCGTTACAAAGCTTCGGGTTTGTCAAAAGGTCACTCAGAGGTATAACTTAAACATGTTGACACATTTAGCCCCTGTAGTTTGTAATCTCTCACTTTTAGCTTCGTATGATCCATGATTTATTCGTTTGAAGGTATGAGCATCATGTAGGGTTAATATACAATATATTTATTCACTGTTGACATTTAGAACTCGTATTTTCACATACTTTCCATGATCGTCAACTTTAAATCCTTTTTTTTTTACATTTTTTCACACGTTCAAACATATGACACGTGTCAACACATTATAGGACGTGAATTTTCGAGGTGTTACATCCTCACCCCCTTAAAAGAAATCTCGACCTCGAGATTTGTTAAAGTAAAGGAAGTATTTTCTGCCTTACATTGGGCTTAATCTTCCCCAATATCTTTGAGCCTCTATGGCATTCCAATTGACCTTTATGATAGGTACATGTATCCTTTGGAGCTTCTAATCCTGTCGATCCTTACTCGACACAGGTTGCTCATCATATCATAAATATGTATGTCATTATGTGATAGTGTTTCTTGACTCATTGGCGAAACACGTCCTTAAATCATTTGGGTGGGGTGCATTGCGCGTTCCACCGAGCTCCTTAATTAGGTCTTAGCTCGTAAGCTATTTAAATCTTGATACATTCTAATCCTTCGAATGGTTCTATATACTCAGAGCCTGACTAGCCTGATAATTTTAACAAATTTGGCACACCCTTCCTGGGTGATATCTGTTGTTGAGCCTTATTTCTTAACAAGAATTTAGGAAGGTTACTACTCTCCATTAATCCTTAATTTTCTGCCGAATAATGGCAACTTATAGATAATTAGGGGTTTGTATGATCTTATTCGTTGTTTCTAATGCAACTTTCAGATCCTGATAAGTGGACTTACCAATCCATTGTCCTAACAATAGATGTTTAACATTCCATCTTTACAAGGTCTCCAAGGGAGCAGCCTTGATGCTTACATATCAACTATTATAGCAAAGCTTATCTCAAAGTGTGATGGTTATTCCAACCACTACTTAACTAATATTAAGGAATAGCTAATCCTTGTCGTTAGTCGAACAATTTGACGATCCTGGGTAGCTGATGGCAATTCTTAATCGTTGCCTAATTAGGGTTGCGGTAATGTATGCATAAGCAAAATGAACCGTCTTTCTTATCTAACAATATCAAACTCTCGGAATATCGAGTTAGGCTATATGAACCCTCTATTTTAAAACTTAGTAAATCAGGGTTTCGATTCTTCCAATGATGGTACTAGCCGTCTTGGAGATTTCATAATAATACAGCCTTAAGTGGGATATAAATCTTAATTCTACCTGCCTCTCAGGAGTAAACAGGGTAATCTTAGGAGAAGATAGTCAAGATACGAGGAGGTTACAGAGATTTCCATATCTCAGTCTCCAGTTCACCCATCATTGCTTGTGTCAAATAAGTGACACCTTTATGTTACTAGTCCACGAATTCCTTAATCGGAAACATTTACTGGGACAATTCCATTCTGGATATCTCCTTTGAATACCATTAGTTGACTTTAGTACCATATGACCTCTCGGAATATCTTTGTGGTCCCATGCATTAAACCCCCATACTGATCAGGCATGGAAGCAATCTATGGAACTTAGTAAGATACACCAATCCTCATATGGCGCTTTTATCATACTATCTGGGATTTGGAATTGATAGAGATTAAAGAGATATCAACTATATATGCTGACGCACCTCCTCTTAGAGAGAGGACATTTCGAGAACTTTACGACTGAAGGTTTCTGATAGGAACAAAAGAAATGATTCTTCCGATTTTGCCTGTAACTTTTTCCTTACACTTAATATCAGGGGTTTTTATGGGAAAATTTCTAAAAGTTTGCTAAGCTTAAGATCTTATGAGAGACTTAGCAGCATCTTAACCCAACGCATCTCCTTGAGTGGTCAAAGGCTCACCATAAGGAGTTTTGATAACTACTTGCTTCTTATCATCCGCAATATGGGCTTGGCTACCAGACGACCAACCCATTTTTATCACTATATCGAGTCCTTTATTATATAAATGAAAACGAGGACAACAGAAAAGAATGATTCCGAATGGGTATAAAACATCCATATAATATTGCTGAAGCAGTCTCTGAGGTACCATCGCTCAATTTTACTTTACATTTAGCGCTTAGAGTTTTAGCAGGCAGATTTAATGACTTACAAAATCTATTGTCTACGGAAGACTTATCTGAACCTGAATCCATTAATATTCTAGCATGAGCGTTATTGATAAAGAAAATACCTGTTGTGACATTGTCATCCTGAATAGCCTCTTGAGCATTCATCTTAGAGCTTCCAGCTTTGGTCTTCTTAACTTCCTCAAGCTTTTTAGCGTAATTAGGGCAGTTGGTCTTAATGTGCCCTTTTTCATTGCAACCATAGCAGGTTGCGTCTCCCAATCTTTTGCAATCCAAGGTCTTATGCTCCTTGGACTTGCAGATTCCACAGTATAGAGGCTGAGATTCATATCTGCAATTCCCGAGGTGGTATTTCCTACAGGTTTTGCATCTGGTCTTTTCACTGGTCTGCTGTTTGTCCTTCAAATACTTCCCAGACTTAGTTGCTCCTTCCTTGGCAGCATTAGGGCAATTAGTACTGATGTGGCCCTTTTCGCCGCAGTTGAAACAGTTTGCATTCTTTATGTCCCTACATTCGTGGGACTGGTGGCCAGCTCTTTTACAGATGCCACATTGCTTTATCTTTTGATTTGATCGACATTGTCCCCAGTGTCTTCTTTTGCAGGTTTTACATTCGGGTTTTGCCTCCTTTGGTTTGGACTGGTTATAGCTTGAACCGGTCTTACCCTTTTTGTAACTCCTATTTGGGGTTTTATTGCACTTTCGCTTATGATCCTTCAACACACGGTCCACAGCGTTGTTTACGGCTGTATTTATCATAGCCTGAAACTCGGTGCTTGTTAAGTTCAGTCTTGCATCATCATTCTGATCAACTGGATGATTGTGAGCTTCAGAGGAGTCAGCCATGGTGAAGCTTTGAAGGCTACTAACCAAGTAGAAATAATTTGTTTAATCATATAGCGAATTGTCGAATTTGATGAATAAATAGCCATGGTGCAATTAAACCATATAGGCCAATAGATAGTATTTAATTTATTTGATTATGTTTTGCCTAAGTTTTTAAATAAACCATCTTTGGCGTTTAAGCGGAATATAATCCTTCATATTTATTAGACAGGGGACATATGTCACGACTGCCAATGTCATACTGACATCTTTTATATATAGCACAAGGGCTTGTTCCAAAGGACTTTTGATGGCTCAGAGGCCTTGTCACTAGGGAAATTTTAAAGCATAATCGATGATTCCTTTGGATCGGAAAATTTCATAGTTCATTGTCTTGACAAGAAGTTATGAAGTAAAACTATCTTTTTCATGTATTCATCTTTACCCGTAGGTATACACCTCGAATGGATGTTTTGATGCGTACATCATGTTCGACGTTTATTAGCCATGATTCCTATTGATCATTAGGCTAAACAAGGGGTTTGGAAAAATTCCTAATGTAAAGATGACAAGTGTGATTTTATCGCATCACTGTTGCCAGGAGTGTTAATATATTTACAATGTTACAAGGGTTTGGATCCCTTGAATAGGTTCTACCATCTTGGCCTCGTCTGGAATGACATACCGGCTAGGTCGTACCTTTAAGATTCTTTTTAATATGTATACTGGCAGGAAAGTAAAAATATTTATTTTATTCAAGATTTTTATCATAAATCCTAATTTACAAGTTAATAATAGCACAAATGGCCTAGTCGCGTAGACAAGTTTAATTTATAAGCCAGGATTTCAGAGAATCGAGGCATTTAGGTTTGAATCAAAGTTCATTACCTTTTCTTGACAGGGAGTTGTAGGCTACCACTGTCTTTAGTCTCAGAGGACATTAACTATAGCCCGTAGGCACTTCCCTTCTAAGGGATGTTTATAATATGATCATCTTATAGGATGATATAAGCCATGATTTCAGAGAATCAAGGCATTAAGGTTTGAATCAAAGTTCATTACCTTTTCTGGACAGAGAGTCAAAGACTACTACTGTCTTTAGTCTCAGAGGACGTTTATTATAGCCCTTAGGCACTTCATCCTTAAGGGATGATTAGTTCAAATAAGGGAATTTAGATTAATCCCCTTTTTAAAAGATGGCCTGTGTGACTTTAACGATTCACAGTTTGCCAAAAAAAATGTTAACATTCTTACAGATGTTAACAGGGATTGGAATCTTTTGGATAGGTTTTACCGTCTTGGCCATGTCTGCAACGACATTTAGGCTAGGTTTTACCATCTTGGCCATGTCTGTATTGACATTTAGGCTAGGTTTTACCATCTTGGCCATGTCTGCATTGACATTTAGGCTAGGTTTTACCTTTAAGATTCCTTTAATATTTAACGCAGAACAAACCTAAATTGAGGTGTTAACAAGGATCTGAATCTAATTGTGGAACTACCGTCTTGGCCCTGTCTTAAAATGACACATGAGCTAGGTCTTGTCCTTTTTAGATATTACCATTTTATTATAATGGTAGATCTTATAATATAGGAATGATATTTTAAATATAATCGTTCCTTTTAAAATTTAAACAAGTATATGGTTGCCATAAACGGGACTTCTACAGAAAATGACTCGCCCATGCAAGGGCTAATCAGAAAAATAACAAAGGAACCAAATAAGGACAAATAAAACGAATTAGAATTTGTCCTATGTTCTTGTCTAGACTCAAGAATGTGCAACTGTGTAACTGAGATTAAACACAAAAAGGCTAGTGTTTAATTCACTCAGTGTTGGCTCTGATACCAACCTGTCACACCCCGGATTTCCACGTGTCACCGGTGGGGAGTATCGTGACGTGGTTGGCAACATAATAGTCAAACAACACAATATTTAATATGCACAGCGGAAGCAAATTGTAAGATATAATTCAACCGAATTTAATATTGTAATATCATGTACCACAACAGTCGATTGTTTATCCACAGACGGATCAATAAAAATAAAATGGAAACAGTAGTTCAACAGACTTTAGGCATCTTAAGCTTGCGAGACTCTTTATTGATGCTAAGGAGATAATATCCAGCCAATTACGCTTAGTACCTGCATTTAATCTTTTTGGGAAAATACGTCAGTTTACACTGGTAAATACAATCAACTGACTCATTTTAAAAATGATTGAAAATTGGTTTGGATGCACGTGGCATAAACATTTTATTTAACTTGGGAGAATTATTTAAATATATAATCTTGTGAACGAATTACATGTTCCTTGTGCGTTCAGTAGCCCGGATCATGTCCGGGTTAAAGATCAATAGACATACCACATTATTCTTTTGTGCACTGACGGGTGTACGCCTACACCCCGCGCTTAAGTCGTGGCCATTTCGTAAAATGATGCCAAGGATATCCGGGACATGGTCATTAACCCCCCAAAGGCTTTAAGTAACAAGACTGTTTAAACGAGCCGATCAAATTATTCAATTAACCACCCAACGATGGAAGATTTGATGCCCGATCAAGCGGTATTCTATATACCGTATCCCAAGCCCGTATAGGGAAAATAAGTTAAAAGTATTTACCTGAGCAAAGTATAAATCACAGTAAGCAAATGCAAGTAGCTTTTACTGGTACTCCTAATCTGGAACGAAGGTTTATAATAACCTATTAGAATCCTAACGGGTCTTTAATTAAGCTTAAGCTTAGACCGGTTAGTTTCAAAGATACGGTTCGTACGCACGATTAAGCGAAGACCGGATAGAATGTGATTTAGACCCGACAAGTTCGGAGACTTGCTTAATATGGGTATTTCATACACATTCTGGATTTTGAGATAAAACCGATAAGGTTTGACCCGTTTCGGCTAATTTATGTAAACTAGTTACATAAACCGAACCGAACGCGTAATGAGCGTGACGGGTATCCGTAAGAGCCATATACAGGTTTCCTAAGTTAATATGCTTCATATATGTTGTGACATCAGTAAGATGTCTTTTATTATGCCCGAAACGAATTTAAACACAAACTATGCCCCGTAGGGGTAGTTTGGTCATTTACAAGGTTATAAAAGAGTTTAAGTGTTAACCTGAGTTACAGGTCTGATGTAATCAGCAAAAATACTCAATTTGCTAAATTATATCAGTAGGTTAAAGCATATATGTGAAATTTATCAATTATAACCAAACTATGCACCGTAGGGGCATTTTGGTAATTTCACATAAGCCGAAAAGCTCAAAACAGAAGTCTGAGTTTATCAACTTTTGCTTACTGTTAAAATATTATAACTTACCTTAAATATCAGTAGGTATCACCCTTGTATGTTTAAAAATAGTCTTAGTACATACTATGCGCTAAAAACGCTTAATAAGGCGATTAGAAGCCGTTTCCGGGTTCTATATATAAATCTGATATTTTTATTATTCCAGAAGGCTTAAAATAATATATTTATCATTTAAGATCAGTAGCAAAAGGTTTGGAGTCGATTAGATAAGTAAAACTCATTTTAGGGCCCGTAAGGGCAAAACCGACAATTACCGGATTAAGCCTACGACTATAAGTTATGCTCAGCCTAAAATTAATTAAAAATCTTCACAAATCCCAAAATAATATATTACATCAGTGGGTATTAAGTTTGATATAAAAAAGTAGGCTTAACTAGGCTATACGCTAATTACGCCGTTTAGTTAACATAAAGCTTCTTAATTACGCTAATGAGCATAACTCTAAATCTACACCACCAATTGATCTCAAATTTTGGGTGCAAGTTTATATATTATTAATTAAGGTTTCTACTCTTTTACATTTCCAAAAATCACGTTTTATAGTAATAAGGGCATAATGGTCAACATATGAGCATTTAACGGAATCATGCGTATTAATCGGTTAACTAATGAACCATGGTGTATAATCACAGAGGGTTATACTAGCATGTAACCTGGTCCAAATGAAGCTCTTAGGTATTTCTAAATCATACCAAAACGGGTCAGAACTGAAGTCAAAGCCAAAGTCAAAGCTTTGCGACTTTCGGTTCCGAACCGGGTCTAAACAGTAAATTGTCGGGTTGAACATGTTTAGACATGTTCTTACACTAATTACCAAGTTATATTAATGATCAAACAGGTTGTATATGTTCTATATTGCTAATTATGCATAAATTAGAATTTAAGTATCCTGTTGACTTTTTCTTAGCAAGTTTGACCCGACATTTGACCTAGTTAGAGTGGGAATCAGGGGGAACCCTTTTGAGGGTTTATTACCCACATAATTACCAACTTATAACTACTTTCACTTCGACTAATCACTGGACTAACAATGATTAATCGTTAAGTCAACCGTTAATTACGACGGTTTGAGTTTTAAGCTAAACTAAGCTAAAACTTAATTAAGAAAGGATTAGCAAACTTACTGAAGTCCTAAGCATGAATTATGACCACTTGAGTCTGCTTTGGAGCTCCAAGAATGATCAGAAGTGCAAGAGAAGGTGTGAAGAACTTGGTTGCAACTTAGTGGCCTTTTATAGTGTTTAATCCACTATAGTTTGTTGACATCTAAGTCTACCACTGACCACAATTCCTCAACAAGTGTCCCTAAGTGTTTAGGGGGTGCCTAGGGGTCGTGCAAGATGAGGAAAATCGTTCAAGGGTCGATTAGAATGCAAATGGCAGGCAAAAACCCAAGAAAATCGAATCAGACAGGCCCTCGCGTGACGCGAGGGACCCCCCCTTGGGCTTCGCGTGGCGCGAGACCTCCTCTGACAAGATCTTAAACTTTTGATTTTTGTGTTTTGATCCTTGGCTCTTCGAGACTTTGCTACGACTTCCTTTCTTGTATTTTGAACCCTCTAAGTTGATTTATAAGGGCTTTAAAACATATACCCACTTTGTTAAGTCCCCGGTTAACTCTATTGTTACCCGAAAAGTCCTAACTTTCAACGTTGACGCTTTAACCCTTCGCACACGAATTTGATCATAACTTTCTCATACGATAACGAAACTTTATGAAATTTATATCGTGCATTCTAGTGAGCATAATTAACCGTTACAAAGCTTCGGGTTTGTCAAAAGGTCACTCAGAGGTATAACTTAAACATGTTGACACATTTAGCCCCTGTAGTTTGTAATCTCTCACTTTTAGCTTCGTATGATCCATGATTTATTCGTTTGAAGGTATGAGCATCATGTAGGGTTAATATACAATATATTTATTCACTGTTGACATTTAGAACTCGTATTTTCACATACTTTCCATGATCGTCAACTTTAAATCCTTTTTTTTAACATTCTTTTCACACGTTCAAACATATGACACGTGTCAACACATTATAGGACGTGAATTTTCGAGGTGGCCACCCTAGGGTGAAAACGTGTCCCTTGCGCACCGCAAGGGTTTATGCTTACGGTGCGCAAGGCTGGCCAAATTTTGGGTATAAATAGAGGGCCTTGGGACTCGACTTCTGGAGTTCAAACGACGTAAAACTTCGATACATGCACTGAGTTACGATCATAATACTACAAAAACACACACGAATCTCGAATCGCTGCCGCAAAACAGGGTAATAACTCGATCGCTATTACGATTCATTGTCCGATCGATCAATATATCCAATGGATGTTTAAGTGCTGCCCACATTAGGGTTATCCTTTGTCATTCGTCGTGATTCCGACAGGATGTTTGAGTACCACCCGAACTCGGGGAATACTCTGTCATTCGTTGTGACTCCGATGGATGTTTAAGTGATTGCACTTTGTCATTTGTTGTGAGGGTTTGATCTCGTGAGTTATCGTAAATGCTGTATTGATTACTAACCCAGTTTTGTGTACATTGTTATTTAAATTAGGTTAACAAGGCTAATCCATAGACTAGGCTCTATCCGTGTTAAATCTGCAATGTGAGTCATTCTCTTTTTATCAAATTACTTTCCAAATCATGTTTATTTTCCAAAGTTATAATTACAGGGATTAAGTCTTTGTAGTCACCAAATTACAGCCGGTATGTGGGGTATTGTATACATTACTTTTTCCCGCCACCATTGGACAACGAGTTAGCCAATGGGTGGTCTGACCACAGTCACAGAAATAAGTCGAGTGACAAATACTGTGGGTAGTTGGTTGATATAGAAACAATGTAATCACCCTTAATACTGTAAATTATAACAAAACAGGTCTGTTTTAGTAAATAGAATGATTCACTCAGTATTTCCCGCTGACAAAACCTTTTTCAAACATGTTTCAGGTGATCTGTTGTGATTCAGGAAAGGTGCTGTGGAGCACTGCAAGCTTAAGAAAGTGGCTCATTATAAAATAAAGAAATATGTTTTGTAAAATAAAGATTTCTCTGTGAAATCATAGTATTGTAAATTACCGGGGTTTTATCCCGAGTTGTGAAATAAAATAATCGGGAAAATTTTAGCTTTAAAAAGATCCTGATGATAAACTTCCGCTGTTAAACTCAATTAAATAAATACCACGGGATTTCTGTCCAGCGGCTCCTGAAACGGGTCAAACCGGGTCGGGGGCCGTGACAGAAAAAGGTGGTATCAGAGCCACTGAGTTAAGCTAATTAAGTATTTAGAAATACTTAATTTTTCCTGATTACCATTATGTGATTATGTGTTTTATTAACTGACTATTTGTTAGTTACAGTATGGGTAAACAAAAGCTTTCAAACATCTATCTTAAATTAGATAGGTCATCAAATGAGAAGGGAAGTTCATCCCAAATTCCTGAAGAAGGAATATTCGTTCGAAAAGCCCAATACGAGGAACCACTTTCTCCTGATAAAAGAAGTTTAATTATTAGAAAAAGTCAGGAGAAATTAAGGAAATCCCGAGAAAAGAAAGTTAAAAAGGAAACCCAGGAATTAATCAGTAAATCACCATGGGAAGACAAGTTGGACGAAAAATGGGCAGATCTGTATATGTTAGCTACAGTAGCAGTAAATGCAGATCTCCAAATAAATTGATTAGCAAACCATCTTATCTACAAGCTAGAAAATCCATCTAGTAAATAAATAAATTTACAGTAAAACATAAGTGTGTTTTAAATTTCAGTTGTTTTGTAATAATATAGTATGCAATAATATGTGAAGGTTATTTTGAAAGTTATTATAAAATTTTTAATTTATTTTAAACAGCATGAATGAGTTATCTGAAGCCCTAGAGAATCTCAACCTTTACCCCGTAAACATAGAAGTTTCTAAAGAATTTACTGGGTATTTTCCTGATGTGGAACAACCAATAGAATTCAACGCTCCACCTTTGGAGAAACCAAAACCAAAGAAAAGAAGGAGATACGTGTGGGGGAGTCGTATACGTAGGAAAAAGCCAGCTAAGAGACTTCCTAAAATAAACAATCCCTTAGCAAAAGGAAAAGAAATTGAAGCCGGGGAAAGTTCAATACAGCAGAAATTGGAGATAGAAGCCGGGGAAGAGTCTAGGCAAATGGGAATACAGTTTGAGGAATATACTAAGGAAATATAAATGGAGGTTGGAAAAGGTTCTAGACAAACTCAGATGGAAATTGGAGAAAGCTCTAACCGAAACCAGAAAATGACATTTCAGGAGGAAATAGATTTTATATTGGCAAGCTGTGATACTATTCAGCCTGTCAATACAAATGTTTTTACTCGTCCTATTGAAACTCAAATCCCTATAAATTTAGAACCAGCAATCCCAGAACCAATAATCCATACCCAACCTCTGGGAATGGACGAATGGTGGACAAATGATTGGCAATTTCAAAACATTGTCAACAGTCCTTATTCCTTTCTTCCGCAATTCGATCCAGAACCATTACCAAATCCACCCATGAGTAACGAGAATTTAGCTAAATTTTCACCATTTTGGTGAAGAGTTAATGGATGCGGGAAATAGAATTCGGGAGATAGGGGACAAATTGCTTGGAAATATGACGAAAGGGAGCTTCGTTTTTAAGAAGACAAATGACGAGAGATAGGGGGTTGGTAAAACTGTGATTGTGTAATAGTAATAGTAAAATCAGTATTTGTAAAATAAATAATAAAACGGTTGTATATAGAGGCATGATATAATCTATAAAAATGAAATTTTAGAAAATTTACAATTTTGTTTGAATATTTGTTTACGTAATTATGTGCAATTAATTGTGACATTGGATGGTTTTATACTAATTATTCATATATAAATTAATTATCAGATGGCAAACATTGGTAATGAACCAGTAAATGAAGTAAATCAGTCCGAGCAAATTCAGGAAGAGCAATTATTAAATAGGCAAGATATCGAGGATATCGTTGCACAAGGAATAGCCAATGCTATTCCAGCAATCGTTGCTGCTGTTCAAAAACCTGTTAAACCTCAATCAATCATTCCTAGTAAACGTACTCAAGGCGAAAACTTTAGTAATAGTATCAACGGAGGCGGAAATCATGTTAATAACAATAATGATCTGCAAGCCCCAATTTTCAAGAAAATGAAAGCTGCAACACCTGGTTGCACTTACAAAGAATTCCTTGCCTGTAAACCAACTGAGTTTGCAGGTAACGAAGGGGCTATTGCAGCATTACGTTGGTTAGAGAAAACTGAGGCAGTAATTGCTATAAGTAAATGTGTTGAGGAAGATCAAGTTATGTATGCTTCCAATCTTTTTAAAGAAGGGGCGTTAGAATGGTGGAACACAGTATTACAAGCTAAAAGAAGGATTGTGGCCTATGCCATGAACTGGGAAGAATTTAAGAGTCTGGTAGAAAGAAAATTCTGTCCCGAGTATGAAAAAGATCAAATGGCAAATAAGTTCCTAAACCATCGGATGGTTAATGTGGACTGTCGAGGATATACTTCGACATTCTTTGAATATGCTAGGGTGGTACCAACGCTGGCTTCGCCAGAGCCGGTACTCATTTCTCGCTACATTTGGGGATTAATTAGCGAAATCCGCAATATCGTTAAAGCTGCAAGACCTCGCACTATTGACGATGCGGTAGAACTAGCCAACACCCTAACTGATGAACTGGTATGCACAAGAGATGAAAACAGGAAGAGGGAACTGGCTCAGAAAATTACCCAAGGATTTCGGGTGGGTAATAATAGCAACTTCAAAAGAAGAGGAACAGGGCAATCTTCAACTTTGCCATTTTGCAGAAATTGCAAAAAGAAACATTATGGAAGATGTAATGTAATCTGTAACTTTTGCAAAGCCCTAGGACATCGTGAAGAAGACTGCAGGAAGAAAACCAGAATCTGCTACAATTGTGGAGAAACAGGACATTTTAAGCCAGAATGTCCTAAATTGGTCAAACCTATAGACAACAAAACCAAGGCGACTGACGGAGCTACTAAGAAGAATGTCAGAGCATTCCAGCTAACCACTCAAGAAGCAGAACTCATTCCAGATGTGATAGCTGGTACGTTCTTAGTTCACAATGTATACGCAAAAGTATTATTTGACTCTGGTGCAAACCAAAGTTTTATAAATACTTTATTCTATCAAGCTCTTAAGTTACCTTTAACCAACATTAGGCAGATTTTTACAGTCGAAACCGCAGATGGGAATTCAGTTAAAATAGATCAGGTTTTGCAAAAAGTAGAAATAGAACTTTCAGGTCATAAATTTTCTGCAAATCTATTACCTATGAAATTAGCTGAATTTGATGTTGTGTTAGGAATGGATTGGTTAATAGCCAACCATGCTCAAATCATTTGTGATAAAAATTCAATAGAAATTCAGGCACCTACTGGAAAAGTAATCATGATTACAGGTGATAAACCACGTAAACCCATGAAGTTTATATCAGTAATGAAAGTTGCTAGTTATGAACGAAAGCAAGAATAGTATATATGATTTCGGTAATCATTAATACTAAGAACAAAGAACTTAAGGAGATCCCTGTAGTCTTAGAATACCCAGATATATTTCCAGAAGAATTACCAGGATTACCACCAGATAGGGAGGTAGAGTTTAGGATTCATCTAATTCCAGGAACTATACCGATAGCTAAGGCACCTTATCGGTTAGCTCCTACCGAAATGTTAGAACTGAAAAAGCAATTAGATGAATTATTAAGCAAAGGATTCATACAACCTAGCTCATCCCCTTGGGGAGCGCCAGTGTTGTTTGTAAAGAAGAAGGATGGTTCGATGAGAATGTGTATTGATTATAGAGAACTGAATAAGGTTACAATTAAGAATCGATACCCATTACCTAGGATTGATGATCTATTTGATCAACTTCAGGGGGCTAGATATTTTTCTAAGATAGATTTACGCTCCGGATATCATCAATTGAAGGTACAAGAAGAAGACATACCTAAGACTGCTTTCAGAACTAGGTATGGTCATTACGAGTTTACAGTCATGCCCTTTGGATTAACGAATGCACCCGCAGCATTCATGGACATGATGAATAGGATATGTAAACCGTATTTGGATAAATTTGTAATTGTCTTTATAGACGATATACTTATTTATTCCAAAAGTCAGACAGAACATTGTAGGCATTTGCATGCACTCTTAACTTTGTTAAGAAAAGAAAAGCTTTATGCCAAATTCTCGAAGTGTGAATTTTGGCTAAAGGAAGTGCAATTTTTAGGACACATGGTGAATCATGCAGGTATTCATGTAGATCCTGCTAAGATAGAGGCAATTACCAATTGGAAGGTTCCGCAAACCGCAATGGAAATTAGAAGTTTTATAGGTTTGGCTGGGTATTATAGACGGTTTATTAAGGATTTTTCCAAAATAGCTGTACCATTAACTAAGCTAACCTGTAAAGCCATTAAGTTTGAATGGGGACCTAAACAAGAAGAAGCCTTTAGAATATTGAAGCAGAAATTAACAAATGCTCCAATCTTAGCCTTACCAGAAGGAACTGAAGATTTTGAAGTTTACTGTGATGCTTCAAAACTAGGATTAGGATGTGTGCTAATGCAACGCAAGAAAGTAATTGCGTATGCTTCAAGGCAATTGAAAAAGCACGAAGAAAACTATACGACTCATGACTTAGAGTTAGGAGCCGTAATTTTTGCCCTGAAAATATGGAGACATTATCTGTACGGAAGTAAATTTACTGTCTATACAGATCATAAAAGTTTAAGATATATATTTGGGCAAAAAGAGTTAAATATGAGGCAAAGGAGATGGATGGAAATCCTAAGTGGCTACGACTGTGATATTCAATATCATGAGGGAAAGGCAAATGTAGTTGCAGATGCCTTAAGTCGTAAGTACCATGAAAAACAACGACGAGTTCGTGCTCTTAGGTTAAATCTACAGTTAGATTTAATGGAACAATTGAAGAATTTTCAAGAAACAGCAATAGAGGATGTTGCTGAAGGAATGAAGGGACGAATAAAAGACTTAGAACAAGGAGCTGATGGAATTTGGAGATTCCACCAAAGAAGAATATGGGTACCAAAGCAGGGAGAATTAAGAAATAAGATTTTAGAAGAAGCTCATAAATCTAGGTATACCATACACCCTGGAAACAATAAGATGTACCAAGATTTAAGAAAGAATTTTTGGTGGATAGGCATGAAGAAGGATATAGCTAGATATGTTTCTAAATGTCTTACTTGTTCACAAGTTAAGGCAGAACATCAGAAACCTTCAGGTCTACTACAACAGTTAGAAATGCCTGTATGGAAATGGGAACTCATAACAATGGATTTTGTTACTAAGTTACCCAAAACCAGAAAAGGTAACGACGCGATTTGGGTAATTGTGGATCGATTAACCAAATCTGCTCACTTTCTACCTATGAAAGAAACCTTTAGCATGGAAAGATTGGCAAAGTTGTATGTAGATGAAGTCGTATCTTTACATGGAGTTCCACTCTCCATTGTATCAGATAGGGATAGTCGTTTCACTTCTCATTTCTGGAAAAGTTTCCAAGAAGCAATGGGAACTCGACTAAACCTAAGTACTGCATATCATCCTCAAACGGACGGGCAAAGTGAAAGAACGATCCAAACTCTAGAAGACATGCTTAGAGCATGTGTAATAGATTTTGGTGGAAATTGGGATGACCATTTACCATTAATTGAATTCTCCTATAACAACAGTTATCATTCAAGTATTGAAACTGCCCCATTTGAAGCACTGTATGGAAGAAAGTGCAGAACTCCAGTATGTTGGGCAGAAATAGGAGACAGTCAATTGTCAGGTCCCGAGATAGTACAAGAGACGACCGACAAAATTTCACAAATCAAGGAAAGGCTGAAGACGGCTCGAGATCGCCAGAAGAGTTATGCAGACAATAGATGCAAGCCGTTAGAATTCCAAGTTGGAGACAGAGTACTGTTGAAAGTTTCCCCTTGGAAAGGAATTGTTAGATTCAGTAAGAAAGGAAAGCTAAGTCCAAAGTATGTAGGACCATTTCCAGTGATCCAACGTATAGGACCAGTTGCTTATCGTTTACAACTACCAGAGGAATTAGCTGGAATACATGATGTATTTCATGTATCCAATCTCAAGAAATGTCTATCAGATGAATCTTTGGTAGTACCTCTCCAAGATATAGAGGTAAACGAAAAACTAAAATTTGTTGAGAAACCTCTTCAGATAGAAGACAGAAAAGTGAAGTTTCTCAAGCACAAACGACTAGTGCTAGTTAAAGTAAAATGGGATTCAAAAAGAGGAGCTGAATACACTTGGGAGCTGGAATCTGAGATGAAGAAAAAGTATCCCTACTTATTCCAGTAAATCTCGAGGTCGAGATTTTATTAAGGTGGGGAGAATGTAACAACTCTCATCAAAAGCCATATTTATTAAATTAATTTGACCCATAGGAAACCCTAATTGAGACACCCAAGTGATTCTGCACAAACCCTAAAATTTTCAGAACAATCGGAATCAGGATCAGGGCCCCTAAAACTCAGGGGGGGGTAAACCCTAGTTACGATTATCTAAATAAATATCTGTCAAAATTCGAATTTACGATTTTACCAACTCAGCAAGGCTAGTCCCAGACGTGGCCACCCTAGGGTGAAAACGTGTCCCTTGCGCACCGCAAGGGTTTATGCTTACGGTGCGCAAGGCTGGCCAAATTTTGGGTATAAATAGAGGGCCTTGGGACTCGACTTCTGGAGTTCAAACGACGTAAAACTTCGATACATGCACTGAGTTACGATCATAATACTACAAAAACACACACGAATCTCGAATCGCTGCCGCAAAACAGGGTAATAACTCGATCGCTATTACGATTCATTGTCCGATCGATCAATATATCCAATGGATGTTTAAGTGCTGCCCACATTAGGGTTATCCTTTGTCATTCGTCGTGATTCCGACAGGATGTTTGAGTACCACCCGAACTCGGGGAATACTCTGTCATTCGTTGTGACTCCGATGGATGTTTAAGTGATTGCACTTTGTCATTCGTTGTGAGGGTTTGATCTCGTGAGTTATCGTAAATGTTGTATTGATTACTAACCCAGTTTTGTGTACATTGTTATTTAAATTAGGTTAACAAGGCTAATCCATAGACTAGGCTCTATCCGTGTTAAATCTGCAATGTGAGTCATTCTCTTTTTATCAAATTACTTTCCAAATCATGTTTATTTTCCAAAGTTATAATTACAGGGATTAAGTCTTTGTAGTCACCAAATTACAGCCGGTATGTGGGGTATTGTATACATTACTTTTTCCCGCCACCATTGGACAACGAGTTAGCCAATGGGTGGTCTGACCACAGTCACAGAAATAAGTCGAGTGACAAATACTGTGGGTAGTTGGTTGATATAGAAACAATGTAATCACCCTTAATACTGTAAATTATAAGAAACAGGTCTGTTTTAGTAAATAGAATGATTCACTCAGTATTTCCCGCTGACAAAACCTTTTTCAAACATGTTTCAGGTGATCTGTTGTGATTCAGGAAAGGTGCTGTGGAGCACTGCAAGCTTAAGAAAGTGGCTCATTATAAAATAAAGAAATATGTTTTGTAAAATAAAGATTTCTCTGTGAAATCATAGTATTGTAAATTACCGGGGTTTTATCCCGAGTTGTGAAATAAAATAATCTGGAAAATTTTAGCTTTAAAAAGATCCTGATGATAAACTTCCGCTGTTAAACTCAATTAAATAAATACCACGGGATTTCTGTCCAGGGGCTCCTGAAACGGGTCAAACCGGGTCGGGGGCCGTGACAGAACGAGTCAAGTTTCATTCTGTTTGAACTCTATCTGATATTCAATCTCGTGTTCTTCAAACTCAACGATCTTGTGTGATCAATGACTTATTGAAATATGAGCTACCACTTCAACTTGAGCTTAAACTCGAAAGGAAAGACGATTGTTTACTTTATTTTGAGAATCGTTTGTGGATTCCGAATCAGGACGATCTTCGCACCTTAGTAATGGACGAATCTCACAAGTCTCGATATTCTATCCATCCTGGTGCTGATAAAATGTACAAGGATCTTCGTACTAAGTTCTGGTGGCCTGGTATGAAGAAGGATGTTGCCTTGTATGTATCGAAATGCCTAACTTGTCTCAAATTCAAGGCCGAACATCAACGACCTTCTGGTTTGCTTGTACAACCAGAGATACCGGTTTGGAAGTGGGAGAACATCGCAATGGATCTCATTACTAAACTACCGCGTACTAGTAAAGGTCATGATGCCATTTGGGTAGTAGTTGATCGTTTGACAAAATCTGTTCGCTTCTTACCAATTCGTGAGGATTTCTCTACTGAAAAGCTTGCCAAGATCTATGTAGACGAGATCGTATCACGACATGGTGTTCCTTTGGATATCATTTCCGATCGTGATGCTCGGTTTTCGTCTCATTTTTGGAAGACCATGCAATCTGCTTTGGGGACCCAACTAAATCTAAGCATTGCTTATCATCCCCAAACAGATGGTCAATCTGAGAGAACGATTCAAACTTTGGAGGATATGCTTAGAGCATGCGTGATAGACTTTGGTGGTAATTGGGATTCTCATCTGCCATTGATCGAGTTCTCATACAATAATAGTTATCATGCTAGCATTAAGATGGCACCATTCGAAGCTCTCTACGGTCGAAAATGTCGTTCACCTGTATGTTGGAATGAGATCGGTGAAGCTCAGCTTACTGGACCTGAGCTCATTCTGGAAACAACGGACAAAATCAAGAAAATCCGCGATAATCTTGTGACCGCTAGAAGCCGTCAAAAGATTTATGCAGATTTGGGACGCAAGCCCATGGAATTTCAAATCGGAGACCGTGTCCTACTCAAGGTGTCACCTTGGAAGGGAGTGGTGAGATTTGGAAAGAAAGGAAAACTTGCACCACGATATGTTGGACCATTTAAGATTGTTGAAAGAATTGGAAAGGTTGCCTATCGACTAGGACTACCTCCAGAGCTTGGAAATGTTCATCCGACTTTTCACGTGTCCAATTTGCGAAAGTGTTCAGCTGATGCTGATCTTCACATTCCTCTCGACGAGATTCAAATCGATGAAACGATGCACTTTGTCGAGAAACCTGTGGAGATAGTGGAACGTACATACAAACAGTTGAAGAACAAACGGATTCATTTGGTCAAAGTTCGCTGGGAATCCAAACGTGGCCCCGAGTTTACTTGGGAACGTAAGGACCAGATGAAGGCGAAATATCCGCATTTGTTTTCACAAGATTCCTCTAAATAAAATTTCGGGACGAAATTTCCTAAAGTAGGGGAGACTGTGACCACCTTGGTTTTCACACTCGTATTTGTTTGACTTTCATTGTAACAAATACCGTATTTGGAATAAAACTTATTTGAACATACTTGCTTTGTGCTTATACATGCTTATACCAATACAAACACGTGAAACAATTTCAAATTTGTTGAGTTTTATGCTATTAAACAAGGTTACATAAACTATAAGGGCCTATTGTGACATTTTGTGAAACTACAATTTGAAGGACCTATTTGTCATTCTTTGAAACTTTAGAAATACAAGGGTTAAAAGCGCAATTATTGAAAACTACAAGTTTAGGGTCCTTTTGGTCATTATTGAAACTCATTTATAAAAAGAAATAAATATAGTTTATTTTGTTTTAAAAGTCTAAGGTTCATTTGGTCATTTTCTGAAACTTAAACTCTAGGGACTAAAACTGACTTTTTGAAACTCATTTTAACTAAATATCCTAACCTGGTTAATTTTCATACAAAGAATTCCTTCTTTAAACTTAACTCAGTTAATATATTTAACTGACTACTACAGGGACTGTTTGTGTCATTATTCTAAAGTTCAGGGACTATTTTTGTATATAAATAACCACAGGGACCAAAGTGTAAATATCCCAAAAATCGTTTAAAAGGGGAAAACCCCTTCGAACCGGTCACATGTGAGGATCGAACTCGCGCACGTACGTTATAACCAAAGTGTCTTAACCAGTTTATCCTCCTGTACAGGAGCTGATATATCTTAGATTTAATTCTATATATATACTATTTAGAATTTAATATAATTTTTAAATAATTCAGTTTTTTTTTTAAAGGTTTTTTGAAAAACCTTCAAGAACCGGCCCCTAGTAGGAATCGAACCTGCGACCTCCGACAAGCACAAGCACGCGCACAACCAGCTGGGCTACCAGCTTGGTTGTGTTTTTAAGGACTGTATTATATTTAAATACTCTTTAAAATCGAATCTGAATTTATTTTCAGCAACAGTAGCTCGCGGATCCGACCAAATCATCACCAAAAATCGATTTTAATCCATTATTTCGACCTGTAAAGCTACCCACATGATCCCCAACCCATCCCAACTCGTTCCAATCATTCAAACGACACAAATTCGTGCTATAACCACTATGAATCGGAACTTTTTATTAAAAAAAAAAGAATTTAAAGTAGATCAAATCCACTAAGTTTTGTTGAATCTGAGCTCTAAACTTCGTGTATTTAAGTTCCCTACATTCCTAGCAACATTCCACACCATTTACAAACACTTAAACACCCGAAATCGTCGGATTAAAACCTGCAACTCGCCGGAATACTCACTTTTTTGCCGGAATTTTTCAATCCAATCATCCTTTCAATACCGGTTCGTTTTTATTGTTTCAATTAATTCTTTTATGCTTATACAATGTTTCCCTAAGATTAATTTGGATATAAACCTGTTTTGATCGAGAATTGAAGCAGTTGACTTTTCTGTTTGACTCCAAGTGGAGAAGATGACCAGTTCCTGTTTGGTTATAAGTTTAGCAGTCCTAAACCAAACACAAACAGAAGCTTAGCCCAGTGGTTAAGACTCTGTTTGGTTACAATACAGACCCAGGTTCGAACCCAGGGGTCTGCATTTCTTTTTAATCAATTAATTTTTAATATTTTCAACATTTCAATAATTTTTATAAGATTATTAATCAATGTTGCTTTTATTAAAAATGTGAAATTAGTCAATTTATTTATAAAACTAATTTTTACAATATTAAAACAGTTTATTATTAAATAGTTCATAATAAATCAATTCTTAGGAATTAAAATCTGAAATTTTCAGATTAATTATTTTAAGTGTTGATCTTTACAAAAATAATGTTGCTACTGATATTTTATATAACTTCAATATTTATATAATTAAATCAGTAATATTCAAGTTCAATAATTAAAAATGTTATTTTTAATTATTATGATATAAATTAATTATATCACTTGTACAATATTTTGCCAATAATCATTATATTTAATTATGATACTAGTTAAATATATTTGATTTATTATTACAAATGTTTATATTAAATCGACTGTACATTTTTTTTGTAATTTAATTATTTATGATAAATAAATATTTTTCATAAATAATTCCTCTATATCATGATCATTTTTCCGAGCCCTCTAAACATATAATTCACAAGATCCTTCTATTAATCTAAACACTATCAAATACAATAAATGCTCAACAAATCCCGTCAACACTATACGACCTCAATATTGATACATTATTCTTGTTCATGTACGATTCATTAGGACAACTTTGAGTTCTTTATTATCAGACACTTTAATCTTGACTTGCATATTCGGAATCGCCTGCAAAATAATGTGAGTACATAGATCCCCTCTTTTTACTGTTTTCGATTGTTTTGGGGTGATTCATATGTATCAAAACGATTTCGATATTCTAACAATGGTTTCAAAACGATTGAGATGGTTTATACTAAACTAATAACGATTTTGATAATGTGAACGAGCTTGTTGGCTGTAATTACATAACGAATGACATTCATTAATTTCGGCCAAACCGACCAGTATTAGGTTATGGTACCACAGGATCCGACAAATCCCGTTATCAGACCGGACCCATGGTTATGTGTGGGTTAGGTGGGTAACGACTGAATCTGTTGATTGTTAACTTACCCTTTGGAGGTTTGTTAATGCAAGAACGAGTTGAACGAATGAACGAGTCACAAAGGTTTGAATGTTATTAGCGAGACGACCAAAAGTAGTTTTCACAATTAAAACGAGAACGATTTAAACGAGTGAATGAATTGTACGATTTGGAACGATTTGGAACGATTTAAACGAATGAACGATATTCTATAACGAGAACGAGTTAAACAATATTACACAACGATGTTTACGAAACTATATAAACGATACGAGTTTTATTATAAGAACGATTTATGATTTGGTTTACATAAACAAATGTTAGGGGTTAAGATTCATGGCAAGGGTTATAAATTATGACCAATCTATTTTGACTTGGTTATTCATTTACAATACAAACATTTTACAAAATAAGGTTTTCTAATATCAATTAACGAAGTTGTACAAGTTGTTTCAACATACAAACGAGCCATGAATCTGATACTCATACAAAAACTATGTACTCGCCAGCATTTCTTTGCTGACTTTGTTTTTACATATGTTTCAGGTAATGTTGCTTAATGTTGAATGCGAATAGGATGCATGTTCACTTAGGACCGGACGAGGCCTTAGTGATTTAATAACGATGATAAACTATGTTTGAATTGCTTGTGTAACTTTAAGACAATGTTAATATTCAATAAAACGAAACTCTTGTATCCATGGTTTGAAACAATAATTCTGTTACAACACTCCCTGACGTTTCCGCCACGATTTGTTGTTTTACGTGGTCGGGGTGTGACAGTTATGTGGTTGTGATTACATGTGTATTGTTTAATACCCTCACATTTAATGATTGAATTATTTAAATATTTTCTTACGTTGACATTATTGTTACAATAGTAGAAACGTCAATATGCCACCAAAAACGAGACAGGGTGTCACACCCGGTCATAGCGGAAGCGCGCGGTGTGAACTTGATTAGTTTTCATCGCATACGATATAAGTAAACAACTATATGAAATAAAACATGCATGATGTTCATCCATTGCCGTCATTTAAAAGTTACAAGTCATAAGTATTTAACCACGAAAGACAACACAACTTATAATATTTTTACAAAAGACTTCTTCAAAATATAGTTTTAAAACCCAAAGGCTTTGCAATAGGATGGCATCGTATTCTTGATAACCATGACTTTTTGTAACCAACCGAGCAAAGATTGTAACATCCAACAAAACGGGCTCCCAAAACCCAACCCATTTTAAAATTTTTCGAGTTCTATTATTTATATATAACCTTGTTTGATTGGATTGTCGTATAACACACTCTATGCAAATACGTACGCATATATATAATATATATACCTATATAAATGTATCTCAACCATATATCCGTCAAAAACGAGTTCTAAAACCCGATCCGTTTGTAAACGAATTATCTAAATAAATGAATGGAAGTCGTTTTTTTTAATTTTATTTTTATTCATATAAAACGTGATTAATAAGTGTAAATAAATAAATAAATAAATAAACAAATTATAAACTGAGTTAAATGTGAGGGCCATTTATAATATTATAGAAACTTATGGTTCTCTTATATAGGCTTACAAAAAAAAACAAACAAACAAACAAACATGTAGAACCTAAGAATCAAACCCGGGTCTACCAGGTTAACAAGCACAACACACACCACTGCACCACCTTTAGTTCTGGTCCAAATCTCATCGGCTTATAATTCAAGTATACACTTAAGCGCTGAAAACTCATTTTGAAAAATCAAGTTTGCCGCTCGATAACTGTTGTCAGCAAAGCTTCCTTTTTGGTTGCCATCTTGATTGATCGTGATTTACAGCTCGTTACCTCTTTCAAGTCCATGATTTTTCGAATCATACAAGTTTCTATACATAGGAACATTGAACCTGGACGAAATCCTGTCACCTTTCTCCCACACGCAATTCCCTTTTGATTTGGAAACTTATATAAAAATCGAAACCTTGAGTTAATCAGCAAACTTCATTCCCTTGAGTTTAAAACACACATGCGGATCAAACTCTCTCACTTGGCACTCAAAAAACACTCCAAAAGAAGTCCCCTGCATTGTCTCTTGCCGGAATCGTGATCTTCACCGGAGCACATCAAGAAAACCGCTCATCCGACGATTCGGATAATTCTTATCGTTTGAAGTTTCCTTTTTCTTCGTAAGGAATCCCATACGCAAACACAGTGAGTAGATCTTACTTCTTCCCCTTTTTGTCACTTTAACTTTTTGGGGTGTATCATGTGTCACGTGTTCATAAGTGTTTCATATTATTTTCCTAACATGCAAACTTAAATGTCATATGTGTTCATGATTGGTATCGCTTTGTTTTGCTATCTGTTTCACATACATGTATTACGTGTTTACCGCTTTGTGTCTCTGTTTCGCTGTTTCGCGTGGATCCACCACTGGTTGACCGGTTCCCCCATGACCATGGGACGAACTCGGTATCACCACAATGTTTCGCAGTTTCGCTTTTCGCCTCTTGGGGCTTGAATCGCATCATTTGTTTCACTGATTATGTTTCACTATGTCTTGTAACATTACTTGTTGATGTGGATTGATTGTTGAATTATGTATTATTACATTTAATATTGCATGTTACATAATTTTTTATTAAACAAAATCAACTAATCTTTTAAGGCTAAATAAAAACAAACAAAGATCTACTCGCCAACTTTTGTTGACCCAAAACCATTTTTACACATGATACAGGTGAATAGGTACGAAGTGAAGATTGGACATAGGATGGGCCTTAGTTAACAAGAAACGGATTAGTGTAGTTAATTTATTATGAACAATATCTTGTATCTTGTGTTTGTAATTGTGTATTTGAATTATTTGTTTCGTGAAATATTTGTTATGAATAAATTATCATTTAAAACAAGTAAGAGCAAGTCATAAACTCTTCGGATCAACCCAATCATACCCCGATCACCTATTCCGCTGCGGGTCAGGGTGTGACAGATTGGTATCAGAGCTATTGATTTTAGGGATATAGGATATGTTATTAGACCCTTAGAAGCTATACTTTAGTCATCTAGGACCTATATGCTTATGTGATTTTATGTTATGCTTAACTTATGTTTTGCTATTGCTCACGCATTTAAATTCCTTTCATTTCACACAAAAACGCATGCATGCATTTTATTTGCTACTTAATTACGTGGTACATGTAATGTGTTATAATTATGACATGAAGTCTACATATGTTTTACATATATATCACTCCAACATACCATACCAAACTTATAAAATCCTTATTTATAAGTTCTCAATTTCACTAAAATTTTGAAACATTTCCCTCCATTTCCCAAATACCCATTTCATGTTATTCAAACTTTTATGATTTTTTTTGTTTTCAAATCTCATCAAAGTGAGTTCATGTGACAGGCATGTGGTAACCAGAAGGGTTCGAGTACAGGTAGTCGGGACATCCTGTCTAGGATTGGCATTCGTATAAATCTGAATTAACGGACCAGTTTGCCTATCTGGGGACTAACGATGAGAGTACGAAGGACCTATTAGGCCAAAGCATGCCACACCAAACGTCGTGTGAACTAACCCCACTTTGAGTTATCATCGTGTCCAACCAAGGATACACTCCGATTTTCATACATTACATTCATGTTTCTCGATTTTCTCTGGGTTTTAGCGTACGTTACCAGGCTAACACATGCGAACCATACGAAAGCCTGGTAATCAGGGGGGCCCACATGATTATGAAGGTGAAGTATGGCGGCATGCAAGGCCCAATTACGAGCAAAGCCCAAGAACACTTTAAAAGTGTTACCATGAGTTATTGTTTTCTAATACACCCCAAAAGTTTTCATTTTATCACATGTTTATATTTTACGCATATCCGCTACGCATATCCGCTAGCAAATCCGTCAAAAATCTCACAACCTCGTTTGCGTTGATTCTTGTAGATGTCTGCCAAACGCAACCTCAAATAAAAGCGTGTCGGAAATTCTGGACGTCGCATGGCGTCTCCCCTTGCCAAAGAGATGGCCGCTATCCTTCCAAACATTGTGGCTCAAGTTCACCAAACCCTCAAAGGGGCCGATGACCAAGAGAACCATGGCGGTTCTGGTTCGTCCAAATGCTCATTCAAACATTTCAAATCTTGTGACCCCCTACTTATGAAGGCACCAGTGGTGTTACTACTCTTCTACGTTGGTTTGAAGAAATGGAAAGTACGTTTCTAAACTTCGAATGTCCCAACAATCGTAAGGTTCGATATGCTACGGGTCGTTTGCTAGGAAATGCATTAACTTGGTGGAATGCTGAGAAAAATACTCGTGGTGAGGAAGCTGCTGTGGCTTTAACCTGGGAGTAGCTCAAGGAGATTATGAAAGAGGAGTTTTGCCCCCAACATGAAATCAAGAACTTAGAAGATGAATTCTGGGCCTTGAAACAGGTTGAAGGTGAGAACACGGCTTACAATAAGCGGTTTCACGAGCTTACAAAGATGGTTTCGTATCTGTTCATTCCCCTTATTTGACTTATTCAGCAGTACATTAAGGGTCTCCCAGCAGTTATCAAGGACACGTTGGAAGGAAGTAAACCGGCCACTCTCGAAGACGCCATGCGTCTAGCTGGCCAGCTCACTGAAAATCGAGTACAGTCAAAAGACCTGAAACGCAAAGGGGATCAGGGTTCATCGGACAAGGCTTCTGCTGAAAAGCCAAAGGAGATAAAAGAAACAAAAACTGAATCATCTTCCCGTGTCGACACCAAACGGAAGCGTGATGGTAAAAACTACGTCGTTGCCTCAACTAACCCAACTCCACAAGTAGTACCTCTCCAAGCCATTCCAATCACCCAAGTGGCACCCAACCTAGCTTACCCAAACAAGAAGCCCTACACTGGTCCTCACCCTCAATGCAACACCTGCCACTATCATCATCAACCCACCACACCTTGTCGACTGTGTGCCAATTATGGGCGATATGGTCATCTGAGTAACACTTGTCGTACCCCTCAAAACCAAGCTCCACTTCCTGCCCAAAACATGATCCAACCCTATCAACAACCACAATATCCCATGGTACCCTATATTAGAGCCTGCTTCAATTGTGGTGACCCTACCCATTTCAGAAACATGTGCCCTAGACTGGTTAACATCATCAATGCTCAAGCCCAAGCAAACCCAGTTAACTAAGCGAATCAGGCTAACCCAGCACCCCCACCAGCAAGAGGTAGAGCCTACAACATCAACGCGAACCCAGCCGAGGTCAACAATAACGGTGTGAACGAGCAACCCAACTAGCCGTATCCCACCATGAAAACAAAAGGCTTCGCTCTAGTTGTTTATTTTAATTCCATTCCAAGCTTTTATCAATTACATTCTTGTCTTGACTATTCAAGATACAATTGTTTTCAACTTGGGTATTAACATTTCAAGATTTCATTATTTCATATCGTTGCAAATAATATTATGCTATGCCAAATGTTTACATTTCATATCATGTCATGTCATGTCATTTTACATCGATCAAATTTCATGTCATTTCATCATACATCACGGTGGACCTCGTTTCATAACTTAGGGAAAGTGGGTCATGTCTCACTTTTTCATAGGCTGACTACTTCCTTATAACACTAGATAGAGGTACCGCCATCATTTAGTCTTGCTTTCTTCAGATTCGAGACTCAAGCATTGGCTGTTGTGTTTGGTTATGTTTGGTAGAATTTAGGACGAGTCACATAGAACTAATCATGACTTGATAACAAAGCCAATGAAAATTTGACAAGGACATGATGGATACGCCGCTGGTACTTCCTATATATAAGTGTTCTTGTCAAAGGATCAAAAACTTTGTTAGATTGTCATGAAAAGTTCTGTGTAAGCAGTGTCAATCTCAGGTTGGACAGTGATGTCTTTGAAGATTCATTTTGTGATTTCATTTGTAACCTTATTCATTTTGATACCAACCATCACCGTTACGACGCTTTTCATTTTTTACACCTCTGGCAACAAAGAACGATTCCTCTACCAGGAACGTTACCGCCACAATCGAACCTAAACCCTACTTTGTTTCTACCTTAAATGCTAAAACAATTACCAATTATGGTTTCCTCTTAATTTCAGGATGAAATTCCTAAAAGTAGCGGAGACTGTAACATCCAACAAAACGGGCTCCCAAACCCCGACCCGTTTTGAATTTTTTTGAGTTCTATTATTTATATATAACCCTTTTCGATTGGATTGTTGTATAACACACTCTGTGCAAATACATACGCACATATATAATATATATACCTATATAAATATATCTCAACCATATATCCGTCGAAAACGAGTTCTAAAACCCGAACCGTTTGTAAACGAATTATCTGAATAATGAATGGAAGCCGTTTTTTATTTTACTTTTATTCATATACAACGTGATTAATAGGTGTAAAAAAAATAAATAAATAAACAAATTATAAACTGAGTTAAATGTGAGGGGCCATTTATAATATTATAGAAACTTATGGTTCTCTTATATAGGCTTACAAAAAAAAAACAAACATGTAGAACCCAAGAATCGAACTCGAGTCTACCAGGTTAACAAGAACAACACACACCACTGCATCACCTTTAGTTCTGGTCCAAATCTCATCGGCTTATAATTCAAGTATACACTTAAGCGCTGAAAACTCATTTTGAAAAATCAAGTTTGCCGCTCGATAACTGTTGACAGCAAAGCTTCCTTTTTGGTTGCCATCTTGATTGATCGTGATTTACAGCTCATTACCTCTTTCAAGTCCCTGATTTTTCGAATCATACAAGTTTCTATACATACGAACATTGAACCTGGACGAAATCCTGTCACCTTTCTCCCACACGCAATTCCCTTTTGATTTGGAAACTTATATAAAAATCGAAACCTTGAGTTAATCAGCAAACTTCATTCCCTTGAGTTTAAAACACACCTGCGGATCAACTCTCTCACTTGGCACTCGAAAAACACTCCAAAAGAAGTGCCCTGCATTGTCTCTTGCCGGAATCGTGATCTTCACCGGAGCACATCAAGAAAACCGCTCATCCGACGATTCGGATAATTCTTATCGTTTGAAGTTTCCTCTTTCTTCGTAAGGAATCCCATACGCAAACACTATGAGTAGATCTTACTTCTTCCCCCTTTTTGTCACTTTAACTTTTTGGGGTGTATCATGTGTCACGTGTTGATAAGTGTTTCATATTATTTTCCTAACATGCAAACTTAAATGTCATATGTGTTCATGATTGGTATCGCATTGTTTTGCTATCTGTTTCCATACATGTATTACGTGTTTACCGCTTTGTGTCTCTGTTTTGCTGTTTCGCGTGGATCCACCACCGGTTGATCGGTTCCCCCACGGCCATTGGACGAACTCGGTATCACCACAATGTTTCGTAGTTTTGCTTTTCGCCTCTCGGGGCTTGAATCGCATCATTTGTTTCACTGATTATGTTTCATTATGTCTTGTAACATTACTTGTTGATGTGGATTGATTGATGAATTATGTATTGATGTTACTATTACATTTAATATTGCATGTTACATAAATTTTTAATAAAAAAAATCAACTAATCTTTTAAGGCTAAATAAAAACAAACAAAGATCTACTCGCCAACTTTTGTTGACCTAAAACCATTTTTACACATGATACAGGTGAATAGGTACGAAGTGAAGATTGGACATAGGATGGGCCTTAGTTAACAAGAAATGGATTAGTGTAGTTTATTTATTATGAACAATGTCTTGTGTTTGTAATTGTGTATTTGAATTATTTGTTTCGTGAAACATTTGTTATGAATACATTATTATTTAAAACAAGTAATAGCAAGTCATAAGCTCTTCGTATCAACCCAATCATGCCCCGATCACCTATTCCGCTTCGGGTCGGGGTGTGACAAAGATCCACTTAGTTGCCTAAAATACATGTAAGTTTAAAAACATCAAAAAAAGTTGGCGAGTTCATGCGTTTTGAGTTCGTAACAAATGATCTTAAAAACATTTGAGAGTTCGTATATAACAATGTGGTATGTAAAGCGTCAATAACCATATGATCATTAATCTTTTTCAAGGACATTAATATATGTGACGACATAGGAAGCACTTAACCCTAGATGATTTCATCCGGTCCACCCGGCTGCGACAACAAAAGCACTACATGCGGCCACACAAGGACCGATGAGTGGGGCTCGCCTACACCCGATAGATCTACCCCTCATGTTGCTTGGTCTTATACAAGATTAATGGCACTTAAGAGAGACCCTATTCGCACATGATCCATATGTCTCATTCCATAGCTAAACCATACCATCGAAACATGTATTTCGCCCCCCCCCCGAGAGTTGTAAAACCGAAAACATTTAAGAGAAAATGGGGACATAAACTCACAGATTTGCATCCAAAGATTGTGCTAGCAAACGGTGTTCCAAAAGCGTGAGTCAACCTACAATTGCTCTAACTCATTAGACACTTTGGTCTCTTCTATACCTTGTACGCGTTGTTCATCTTGAACGTAACTGTATTCGTTTTATATTTGGAACCCTTGTGTATTTTTAATAATATGATGCCATTTGTTTCGTGTGTATGCTCTTAATATATATATACTTCTTATATATATATACTTTGTATTCATAGTGTGTACGAACGGGCCTCACCCTTCGTGAGTCTTCATGCCTAGCACGAGTATAAGTGGGCCTAGCCCATGAGAGTCTTTGTGCCTTGCACAAGTGAGAATGGGCCTAGCCCATTTGAGTCTTTGTGCCTTGCACAACTGAGAGTGGGCCTAGCCCATTTGAGTCTCCGTGATCCATACGGTGGGAGTGGACCTAGCCCATTAGCGTCTCCGTGCCACGCACGGCTTATGTTCGTTATGTGTGATATATATATATTTTAAGTTTAATGAAGCTTGTTCACTTGTAATAATACGTTCGGTTCGAGAATGTATATTTATTTCGTAAATATATATGTATACTTTTTATAGATATAGGTGTTAAAAATATTTATTTTTAACATCGTATATACGTTGATGTACGTGTACGGTATCCTTTGTGAGTGTACACTTCAACAAGTGTATTTGAGTACATCACCATGTACTTGCGTATTTTATATGTATACCGTATATATACATGTATTAGTATATTTTATTATTGGTATTTATGTCGTATTTATACGTATTCGGGTACATGTACATTCCTTGTATTCTTGCAATTCTACCTAGTGTATTTTTGTACGTATTTCATACGTATTTGTATATGTACACTTAGGAATTATTTGACTTATACTTTCTGGAATTTAGAGATGTTGAAATATATATTTTTACAATGTCTAAAAATATAGAGTTAATTACATAGATGGACCCTGTGGTTTATAGCCAGTTTCACCTTTGGGTACTAACTTTTTTTTAACTTTTTTAGGTTTTATGGTTTCAATTTTGTAACATCTTTGGGTACTAACACCACAATTATCAATATAATGACTAAAATACCCTTCCATTTTTTTTTAATTTTATCAATGTAACACCTTTGGGTACTAACACCTAATTTTATTTAAATTTAAATCAATTTTACAAAATCTATTTTTTTTTATTTTCACCTTTTTTATATCTCTTAACTAACATAAAATCTATTTATTTTATTATTTTTTTATAAGTAAATATTTTTGTATAATTTTTTAAGAAATGATAAATAATTTAGCACGATAGAAGTAGCTCAAAATCTTAAATAATTAGAAATTCAATAGGTATAATAATAGTTGGTAATGTGCAAATAAATTATTATTAAGATATTAGGTTAAAACTCCTTGTATTACACGTGTTTAATATATAAAACTTAGTTTTAATTTTTTTAATTTTAAATATATGGGATTAAATAATATAAAACCAATAACAATAATAATAAAAGACTGTATCTCATCGGAACTAAAGTATTTCCTAAGCATATAGATACACAGATAAAATAGAGACGTCATGGTTTAATCACACCGTCTCAAAATGTGCCAAGTAATTGTTCATAACAAACAAATCAGATTAGAATATACATCTTTGCGATTTTACTACAAAATATATTAAATTAGTTGTAGTTATTTTTAAACAGTTTTTCTCGATTATGCTACATATCTTGATATATTAATTTAACTAATTTTCAGATATTATATTCGTGTGTTTTCAAGATTGCTATGGATTTTAATAGATACTTATTATATCATTTGTTTCATTATTTAATTTATATTTTAAAGAATTTTTATATATTCATAATAATAGTAAGATATTTATATAGTATTATTTAGTAATATTATTAATAAATAAAAAATGGAGGAGACGTTTTCTGACTTTTTTAATTTATATTTATAACTAAAAAAATAAATAGATTTTATGTTAATTAAGAGATATAATAAAAATATAAAATAAAAAAATGATTTTGTAAAAACTGATTTAAACTTAAATAAACTTAGGTGTTAGTACCCAAAGGTGTTACATTGATAAAATTAAAAAGAATGGAAGGGTATTTTAGTCATTATATTGATAATTTTGGTGTTAGTACCCAAAGGTGTTATAAAATTGAAACCATAAAACCTAAACTTGTTAAAAAAAGTTAGTACCCAAAGGTGAAACTAGCTATAAACCACATAGTCCATCTGTGTAATTAACTCAAAAATATATTATTTTTAGAGTTTTCGTCATAGTAACCGGATATATATATTTTTCGTGTCGAGAGTGATCAAATGCCGTTCGCGATATGTGCACGCTCCTTGTCGCGACGCTGGTGTGATCGTTGCCAATGATGTCACATTGATTTTGTTAGAGCGTTTATTTTTATATTTCACGTCGGTTTTGAATATGTATTGTCTTGTCAATATTTTTAGTGATAACATGGTTCACCCGATGTTCGTTTGTCTGTTGTCCAGTTATTCGTTGTTCGATTATCCGTATATGGATATCTTATAAGTGTGTTTCATGTGTGTATATTTGGTGTATAAATTTCCCAAGTATAGGTATACATGAAGGTTCGCGATCGTTTTTATACTTATAAGTATTTGAGAGATTTTCAAGTATGGTGTATTTGTATTTGGTTGGTATTTCTCCTAACTCTTAATACATACATACAAATACACGAGTATTTATACACACCATATGAAGTATTCAAAATATATAATTCAACCCAAAAATTATATATATATATATATATATATATTATTTCCATTTATATTAACTTGTGAAAATAATATATAAGTGTTTATAAAAACTCTTGGATGATTAAGACTTAAACCTTACCATTAATGTTTCCCTAATCACAATGAAGGTTACTAATCACGATAAGCCATTTAATCATCCTTTAATTACTCCTTAATCGCGATTAGATTTTTAGAAAATTTCGCCATAGTTTCACCTAAACTATGGCGTTTTCCACGTTTATTAAACGTATTTAATACATGATTTAACCCACTAATCATTATCAAAACGCAATCAAGTTTCAAGACACCAACTTTGCGTGTATGAATCATACATATTCATCCTCATTTTCCATGGGTTTATATATATATTATAAACGACACACTTAAACATGATGAAATCTTCATATATTTTACTAGATCATTAAAACCATCATTTTTCTCATGCTTTCTAACCAAGTTATTAAACTTTAAACCAACTTGTTTAAGTTACTTTTTAAGGTGATCTTAGTGAAAATCATGGTGTTTAACTTTTATAAAAGTTATATTCATCACAAATCATCATCAAGTTAATATAAAAATCCATGGAACATAAGGATGATGATCTTGTTTAGATCTAAACATTATACAAGGTCATTCATTTAAACATCCTACTTTAACATAATCAACAAGATTATACTAACTAGTTAACACTAATCCACATAATACATCTTTATTAGTAGACTTTTAAGTGATGATTAGGGTTTTAAGCTCTGTTTTCTTTAGTGTTCAAAATGATCAACTTGTACTTTAGTAAACTACATATTAAAAGAAGCTTAAAAATAGTAAAAGATGATCTTACAACTTTGCAAGTGATTAGTGATCTTTAAGATGAAAATTAAGAGAGAATAAGAGCTCCAAAGTGATCCCTAATAACCCTCCATGCTTGCAAGCTCCTTAGGTGATCTTGAAATGGTTTCAAAGTGATTAAAATGAGGTGTTTAATGGTGGAAAAAGGGTTGTTTGTGGTGGTGATGTGTGGCTGAGATCTAGAGAGTGTTTGGAGGTGTTTTTTTTTTTGATAAATGACATAATAGAGATAATATGGTGGTGATTTATAAGGATTGCAATCTTTTCAAGTCATGGGATGAAATCTACTAGCCATATATCTTTCAAAGATTTGCATCAACATCACAAGTATGTAGGGTGGCTTGTGGGACCAACATGTAAGATATTTAGGTAATTATTATAAGTTTTCTAGTTAGGGTTTGTCTTGCATCATTAGGGGATAATTAAGGGTTTAAGATGCTAATTAATCTCAACTAGTTCAATAGACTAGTTGGTATTAGATTTAGATAGTAAAAATGCCACTAGTTCGGTCATCGGGTCACTTTCGGACAATATACAGAAGATGCGCTTTAATACCGAAAATATTGTCTCGACCTATTTACTAATACCATCAATATTGTTTCGGATGTGAAATGACTTTAGCTGTCACAAACCCAAAATACCACATGCGGGAACCTCCGCGAGGCGTGTGACGTACCAGGATCTAGCCACCAATCACATTGAACTCATACATGATTTAAATAAAAACTTTCATTTATTAAGGTAAAGTATTACATTACATAAAGCATAACTCATCGTATTCAGCGGAAGCATAAATCATTTGTTAAGTGTTACATTAACCGTATGAACAAAAACCATTAGACTCGTCTCGCGATCCCATGCTTTACGACCCATGACCACTCCAGCATCCCAGACAACAAGTTCCACGATCCACATAATCTATAACCTGCGAGCATGCACACAAGTGTATCAAACAACGCTGGTGAGTTCATAGTTTTACAAAAAAATTAGTTACCAAGTGTTTAGTTCCGTTCATTGATTTCAATGTTGATAATAACTCGAGTACTGTACAAGATGGCTTCCAGATTGTTTTGCCCGTCCCCAAAGCCCCCTATCTAAGCATTGGTCATGATTAAGGTCATTAGTTCACGCCCGTCCTCTCAGGTATGGTGTGAGGTTGCCAAGCCTAATAGCGCTATCAACTAATACCCCGTTACCTCTCAGGTAACTAATTCGGTATAAGATAGGACTTAAGGTGATAGGAAATGAGTGTATTATCTAACATCCCAGTTTTACCCAAAAGACTTATTCCTCTCAGCAATACCCATTTGATTGTCCCACCCACCGGGACGCATGCTCAAGAGAAGTGAACTCACCTTAGAGTGCTCGATGCGTTATGCTATGTTACCCGTCCAAGTTGGTCAACCAAATCCTAATGTGTTTACCACTAATAATCAGTTTCACATGCAATTAAACCATATTTTCTACGCATGTAGCAAACAAGTGTCGTACAGATAGTGATATTAATTGTTTCACATGTCGTAACAGTAATTCACGTATTCATAGCATTTCACCATATACACGTAGTAACATACGAAGAACACACATGTTCTATGAATCATAACAGTTTGTCATGCAGCATAACAGCCGGTTATCATCACGAAATCTCACAATAAGTAGTTGCTTCACTTACAAGTTCACATCACAAGTTCATATTTCATAAGTCGCGTAACAATTAACATTTCGTTTCATTATTCTCACGGTGCACAATTTAAATAAGCTAATGGCCCAACAAGGATTATAAGACTTAATCTTCTAACCTACTAATCACAATCAATTCGTGGCCCAGTTGATTCCAGGCCCAAACATGAAACACACCCAGCTGCGTGGCCCAACACCTTCGAGGTGTGCGGCCCCAAACCAGCCGGCCCCCTTTTGTGCGGTTCTATTTCATTTAATGGCCCAACAGTTCCGGCCCAGTCATGATGTTGTACACTTAAGTTGACTGTGCAACCCGTGTGAGGCCCAACTAGACGCATATCATAGCCCAGTCTGTTACGCTGTGTGATGCCCACTATGGGCGGCCCATGTTTAACTCATAGCCCAATGCGTACCAGCCCATAACTGGCCCAGTCCACGGCCCGCATCAATTTGCAATTGATTTACCTTCTATCTTTACATACCCAATTAACACAACTAATTCCTATTTCGATTATGCCAACAGTTTCATCATCATCATTTAAAATCATCCCATAATTATTACCACTATCTTTACAATAATATTCATCATCATCCTAACCAATTTTATGCATAAATCAAGAAACCATAACAGTAAGTTCTATTCATCAATAATTCATATATGTGCAACCCTAAACTATCGATATTAAAATCGAGCCACAAAACTAGATTCATCACTTAACGTTTCATCATACATAAACAATCCTAGCATGAACCTTAAGTCATCTATTCATCAGCATATATTATCAAGTCATTCATTACCACACATGACGATTCTGAATCACATTAAGTCCGAGATCGGCATAACGAATCATAACAATTTACACATGATCAGGAGAATCAACAGAAACTAACATCATATATTCAATAGTATGTATACGCATAACATGAAACCACCTAAAGTAATAGACTCACATACCGATCAAATGCAAGGACACAAGAGATGGTGCTTTGAAAGTAGAAGAGTTTCGATGGGGGGGGGGGTTTACTACCGTCACTTGTTTAGGGGGTATAGGGTTTGCAATAATAAGTTGTATCCTATAACAATTGTATTTACGTAAACATGAAGAGAAGGAGAGGATGGGCCGAGTTTGCTTAATGGTGGTAGCGGCCCTGTGACATTTGCGACCGACCCAAAGTAGTTTATCCCTAAACGCGACCCAAATACATAAATACATGTTATTAAGGATAAATGCGGCCCAAATACATAAGTATATGTTATTAACAGAGTTATCATACGTTTAAGTTTAACGGGGTTATAACAGCACAGAACATTTAACACATTGGAGAGGGATAACGAGAAGTTAAGATCACAAGATTAAACGTCACTAACCTTGAAAGTTCGGGTTGTCACATCATCCCCAACTTGAAAGAAATTTCGTCCCGAAATTTGATAAGTAATCCAAGGCAAGTAATCCAAAACGACAAGATGTTAACTCAGGATGACTGTGGATTTTCCGCGGGTACCACATCATCCCCAACTTGAAAGGGAATTTCGCCCTGAAATTCACTAGTTACGTCAGATTTAGATTTGTCAGTTGGGAATAAGCGAGGGTACTTGAGCTTCATCTGATCCTCGCGCTCCCACTTGAACTCTGGTCCACGTCTTGAGTTCCAACGAACACTCATGATTGGAATTCGATTATGTTAACGAACCTTGACGTCCTGGTCCGTGATTCCAGTAGATTCCTCAACAACTACAACTTGTCATTAACCTCAGACTCTCATAAGAGTATCACAAGTGTTTCATCGGTCAAACACTGCCTTAGATTCGAGACATAAATGGCATTGTGTATGTTACCCAATTCGTCGGGTAACTCGAGTTTGTAGGCCGCGTGACCGATTCGTTCCAGAATTCTGAATGACTCAGCGTAACATAAATTAAGCTTGCTACGCTTCCCAGTGTACCACACCCTCCCAGGGTGAGATTTTCAACATGATACGATCGCCTACATCGAACTCCCAGTGTTTCCTAAGCTTATCAACTTTCCTGACGGTCACGCGTTGCCGCCAACGATTTCCAATCCAAGCAGTCTTCCCAGAGGTTTCAAATACAAGTCCTGGACCTGTGATTAGGTTGTCACCCTCCTTAGTCCAACAAGGAGATCGGCATTATCGTCCATACAATGCCTCAAACAGAGTTGTCTGAATACTAGAATGGTAACTGTTGCAGTAGAACTCAACCAAAGGCAGGTGCCCTTCCAATTTTTACTAAGTCCATCACACACATGCTCGCAGCATGTGTTCGAGCGTCAGGGTGGTTCATTTACTCTGACCGTTTATCCTACGGTGATATGTAATGCTCGTGTCTAGACGTGAGCCAAGGGTGTTGTGTAATGCCTGTCATAAATCAGGTATAGATCAAAATCAGAGATAACAGAAGTTGGCACCTTGTGTCTAAAAAGCCGCCTCTCTCAGAGGAATATTCACAAGCTCGTGAAGACTCGCCAGTTTCCTTGATTGCAAGAGAGTGTACTGGTTGCATGAGACAATCAACGATCACCCAGGTGACATTGTTTCCGTTCTGAGTTTTAGGTAGACCAGTGATAAAATCCGTGGCAGTCTGTTCTCATTTCCAAGTGGGTGTTTCTGGTTGCTGACACAAACCAGAAGGTTTCTGATATTCCACTTTGACTTTCGCACTAGTCAAACATCGTTCACATACTCCGCTATATGGACCTTCATGCTCGGTTGCCAGTACCAGATTTATAGATTCTAATATCTCCTATCAAAATCCAGACGACTAGAATAACGAGGCTGGGGTGCTTTTCTTAGTATAATTTTCGTACGGTTGCCGTATAGTGGGATCCATATTCATTCTATGAAGTAGCGAATATCGTCCGACTTGCCGAAAGTTGTTCCTCCATGCCCCGCATGGGTTAATCTTGAAAAAAAAACTATTCCTTCAGTTCTTCAGTTTGAACGGAGCGAGTCTGATCAGGTAGGTTAGAGTCGATAGTGTGCTGCGAGGCTCGCACATGTCTAGGTTTCACAGTTGTAATTATTCAAAGGTTCCATCCATCGATGTCACCACATGTTTAGCTCTTTCGAGACAAGGGTACACGAGAGGCCCTTGTGATCGGTCTAAGTAGTGCCTTAGGTACCGTCCAAGTAACGCCTCCAACTTAAATCCAAAGACCATGGCTTCCACCGCAGGTTGTGATTCATGCCATTCTTCTTGTAACTCCACTATGTAAGCCATCACCTTCTCGTGTTGCATCGGCGTGTAACTGGGACTCTGATTCGAACCATCAACTAATACCCCGTTACCTCTCAGGTAACTAATCCCAGTTTTACCCAAAAGACTTATTCCTCTCAGGAATACCCATTTGATTGTCCCACCCACCGGGACGCATGCTCAAGAGAAGTGAACTCACCTTAGAGTGCTCGGTGCGTTATGCTATGTTACCCGTCCAAGTTGGTCAACCAAATCCTAATGTGTTTAGCACTAATAATCAGTTTCACATGCAATTAAACCACATTTTCTATGCATGTAGCAAATAAGTGTCGTACAGATAGTGATATTAATTGTTTCACATGTCGTAACAGTAATTCGCGTATTCATAGCATTTCACCATATACACGTAGTAACATACGAAGAACACAGATGTTCTATGAATCATAACAGTTTGTCATGCAGCATAACAGCCGGTTATCATCACGAAATCTCACAATAAGTAGTTGCTTCACTTACAAGTTCACATCACATCATATTTCATAAGTCGCGAAACAATTAACATTTCGTTTCATTATTCTCACGGTGCATAATTTAAATAAGCTAATGGCCCAACAAGGATTATAAGACTTAATCTTCAAACCTACTAATCACAATCAATTTGTGGCCCAGTTGATTCCAGGCCCAAACATGAAACACACCCAGCTGCGTGGCCCAACACCTTCGGGGTGTGCGGCCCCAAACCAGCCGGCCCCCTTTTGTGCGGTTCTATTTCATTTAATGGCCCAACAGTTCCGGCCCAGTCATGATGTTGTACACTTAAGTTGACTGTGCAACCCGTGTGAGTCCCAACTAGACGCATATCATAGCCCAGTCTGTTACGCTGTGTGATGCCCACTATGGGCGGCCCATGTTTAACTCATAGCCCAATGCGTACCAGCCCATAACTGGCCCAGTCCACGGCCCGCATCAATTTGCAATTGATTTACCTTCTATCTTTACATACCCAATTAACACAACTAATTCCTATTTCGATTATGCCAACAGTTTCATCATCATCATTTAAAATCATCCCATAATTATTACCACTATCTTTACAATAATATTCATCATCATCCTAACCAATTTTATGCATAAATCAAGAAACCATAACAGTAAGTTCTATTCATCAATAATTCATATATGTGCAACCCTAAACTATCGATATTAAAATCGAGCCACAAAACTAGATTCATCACTTAACGTTTCATCATACATAAACAATCCTAGCATGAACCTTAAGTCATCTATTCATCAGCATATATTATCAAGTCATTCATTACCACACATGACGATTCTGAATCACATTAAGTCCGAGATCGGCATAACGAATCATAACAATTTACACATGATTAGGAGAATCAACAGAAACTAACATCATATATTCAATAGTATGTATACGCATAACATGAAACCACCTAAAGTAATAGACTCACATACCGATCAAATGCAAGGACACAAGAGATGGTGCTTCGAAAGTAGAAGAGCTTCGATGGGGGGGGGGTTTACTGCCGTCTCTTGTTTAGGGGGTATAGGGTTTGCAATAATAAGTTGTATCCTATAACAATTGTATTTACGTAAACATGAAGAGAAGGAGAGGATGGTCATTTAACAGCACAGAACATTTAACACATTGGAGAGGGATAACGAGAAGTTAAGATCACAAGATTAAACGTCACTAACCTTGAAAGTTCGGGTTGTCACATTAACTAGTTCACTAGATGGTTTGTTTAGTGTTAGGGTGATAAAAATACCATTTATTAACTCGTCGGCTCGAAATCGGACAAGATGTGCAAGTAGCAGCGTAGCACCTGAAGCTTATGTTTTTTTTTGGGTAAAGGGTTACCCCGGTGATTCTATATATTCACAACCAAAGAAAAACAAGTAGTGTGGAGAACCCACACTAGTTCAGACATGAGACAGGCCCCATGACTGTAAAACCAAACGAAAACAACTAATCCAAAATAAAAAACGACTAGACTAACATCTAGACAAAGCAAACTAAATGCTGAGTCCTATGAGCATTAAATGCTGAGTTTTAGTGTTGCAGACAATTTATTTTGTTACAGTTTAGCGCGGATCGGACAATTTTTAAATATGCGTATTTTCCTGAAAGTTACAGTGTTTTAGTATTTGGTGTCCCTAATTAGGGATTTTTGTTTGTATTTCAATGATAGTATGCTTTCGTGACATTCGTTGCTCGTTCGGACATTTTTCAGAACTAGCTGGCATGAATATTGTGTTCAGGTGAATAGTGTTTTCAGCATTTAGCCAACATATTTGGACATAGTTTCTTGTTTTCTCGTGACGAGACGAATGTGACATGATCATTTGTATAAGTTAACCATGTCCTACAAATGCTAGTCTTTATGTGACTTAATCATGCATTAATTAAGTCGATAATGGACGCAATTTAAATAATAAATAGTTGTTAAGTTGTACGGATTAACCATTAATTTTGCTGTTTGTCACATTCTCCCCCCATTAGAAGAATTTTTCCCCGAAATTCAAGCTGCGTTATCGGTTGCAGGGGAGTCTGTGAAAAGGTGTGGGTACTTTAACTTTATTTGATCTTCACGCTCCCATGTATACTCTGGCCATGACGTGAGTTCCAACGAACTCTTACTAGTTTAATACGACTTCTCCTCGTCTTGTGGACCTCCCAGTTCGTAACCTCAACAGTGTCACACCCCGACCACGTAGAACATACCAAACGTGGCGGAAACATCGGGGAGTGTTGTAACAGAATTAATGTTTCAAATCCATGGCAATTGAAGTTTCGTTTTATTGATTAAAAGTGTTACAATATCTTAATAAACAAATAAATACAACATAATTAACTAGTCTTGCATCTTTTATTGTTACTAAAGCCCAGGTCTGTCTATGTGTATCTTGACCATCTTATGCAACAGTTCCTGAAAAACACATGTGAAAATAGGTACGTCAGCATAAAAATGCCTGTGAGATACATAGGTTTTGTGAAAATAAGATTCATGACTTATGTTTGAGAAAATGTTTAGTCATGAACCTTGTTATTTGCTTTGTCTTTTAAATCATTTGTAAAACGATAAGATCAGATGATAAGTATAAATAAATGTAAGGTTAAATGAATAACCAAGTAAAATGTGTTTGCATAAGATAAGTTGTTTATAAATCAATGTCTTGTGAAAAGTATGTTATTTGTATGAAATGTTCTATGTCTCAAACTGGAATGATTCAATTAACGTTACGACATGTAATACCATACAAACACTTATATATAGGAAGTACCAGCGGCGTATCCACCATGCTTGTATCATATTACACACGCATCGTTACTTAATCACTTAATCAAACCAAAGCAAACCATCAATGTAAAATATTCATGTCAAGATGTAAATCATGTCAAATGTCTATGTCAAATATCCATGTCAAATGTCTATGTCAAATGTCCATGTCAAATGTCTATGTCAAATATCCATGTCAAATGTCTATAGTCCAAAAGTAGTCAAGTAATGTATAACCAAAATGATATGTATGGTAAGTAAAATTTAGACTACTTAAACCATAAGTAAAAATGTACAAAACAAAGTATTGAAGTAAAACTTGGTTTAAATCAAAGTTATGTTTTGTAAGATATATGCATGCTATACTGAATATGAACATTTATGCGGTATTGTGAAAATTCATACATCCAAGCCTTGAGACAGACGGATAACTATGTAAAAGTGAGTTATCAAGAGAATATGTATTCGGATTCGGTCATTCCTTTCATCCCCTTTCCCTGGGATGTCCGGAACGGGATTTGTCAATTCCTATGGTACCACTACCTACTACCGAGCGGCATGATCGGTGTTAATGAATGTATAGTATAGTTTAAACAAACCAAATGTCATACCAAAATGTAAGCATGTTTTATGAAGATAATGTACCTAGTATGCTAGAGTAAACATACAGGGTAGAGCTATAAAACAATGTGTCCATATGTTACTGGAACATATGCAACAGAGATGCAGTATAAAACAATGTACTAAGTATGCAAAGTCATCATACAAAGTAGAAAAGTCATGTAAAACAATGTACTAAGCATGTTATCAGTCAACATACATAGCAGAAAAGTCATGTAAATCAATGTGCTTAGCATGTTATCAGTCAACATACATAGCAGAAAAGTAATGAAATCATGTACTATAATGTACTAACAAACATAGTCGGTATATGATGTGAAAACAGGAAAGCATGAAAGTAACAAGTAGGCACATGTGTTCCACCCCAAAACAGTTTGGAAAACAGTAAAAGAGGGGTCTATGTACTCACTTGAGATTGCTCAGTTGTCTAAAGATAACCACCAAGCAGTGCTAGAGATCTCGGAATCAAACGGCTCCTAATATAGGTAACTATGTTAAATAACCGGACCTAAATCGGAAGACTGGGTAGCATTAGGGTTTGTAAACCAAACGAGTGTGGAGACTCGTGTGATATGGTTTAACAAAGCCTACATACTAAATGAAACCTAACATAATTGTTTACGACCCATTACGACCCGTTTAGGAAGCTTATGCTACTTTAACGTGTCGTGCGCGTGAAACGCGTTCGGACCGCCTAACTAGCCCTATGACAAGTGTCATATGCCTAAACATGTTACATAATCAGTTATGTGATAAAGGTTTAGGTTACATATGCTTAATTACCGATTATACATGAAAAGGGTATTCTGGTAATTTACCTAAGGCATATAAACTACCTATCATACAACTACTTAAACGATGTGACCATAGGGTATAACCTCGGAAGGTTATTCCCTACCTACTATGGTCACCTACTGTGTTTGGTCGGATCCTAATGATCGACCAAACTGGGTCGGGTTCGAAGGTATAGGCGATTTATTAGATCGCCTACCCTACGACCCTAGACAACGTGGTAATCAGTAGGCATAGTCCCAAGGGACTATGACCATCGTGATTACAATCACGTTGCGAAGTTCAAACGAACTTCGCATTGACCATTACTGGTCAACGCTGAAAGTCAAACAAAGTTTGACTTTCTGACTCGAAAAACAGTAAAATAAGGAAAAGAACGAAAGAATACTTACGAAGGGTCCCCGAATGCTAAACTCGATTCGAAAATCTCAGGTATGAAACTAATGTTTCAACTTAGAGTTTCTCAAATCCAATTTCTAGTAATTTTTGCAAAGGGGTGATGGGGTATTTATAGTTTTCGGTGAACCGTTGAGATCGTTTCTTGGAAAAGGGGAAAAGATCTAGTCCGTACACTTGTTGCAAGGTTATGGAAGCTTAATTCCATCCTTATCTAGTGACTAAGCAAGTGAAAACATGTGGTGGAGGATTAAATGGCTGCAACTTGTGTTTAAAACACTTAATCTGGTCAGATCATGCAGTCGCGTAGCGCTACTGCCAAGGCATGAGGCAGTCGCGCTACGCTAGCACTCCCCTGATTCAGAAATGTTTCAAAAGTGGCAAGAATGGTCCCTGCACGTGTTTAAGGCCTTTTTCGATGCGTTTGAACCCCGTTAACCTCATTTCAAGGCTCTAAAATGAAGTTAAAGTATAGTGAACTCAAAACATGCTCAAAAATATCTCGGATGTCGGTTCGTTTGGCCGTACGATCGCGATGTTCGCTTAATTACGACGGAATGCGCATAAGCGCGAAAAACGATCCAAATGACGCGACGAATGGATTTTTCTTATGGCGAACACTAAAATATAATGTAGTCATGCTTACATAAATTTTTGGGTGTCCAGATGTATTCAGAACGTAAGTTATGCGTGAAAATGCAAACTTGTGCACTTTTTGACACTTTTAGTCCCTGAATGACACAAAAGTTTATTTTAGCACACCGAACCCCTCAAAGCCTATTTCTAAGCTATGTGAAGGATATTTATGGTATGTTTAACTTATGGTCATGTTCCGGAATGTCTGTTACAGTTCAAATTGGCATACTTTCACAGTTTGTCAAGTTTAGTCCCTGTAAGCGAATTAACTTGTTTTTGCCATACCAAAGCCTTCAAAACTTATTTCTAAGTTATGTAAAGGTTATTTAAGGTATGTTAAACCTATTTCACTATTCCGGAGTGTTTGTTGCATTAAACTGGTTATATTTACGCATTAGTGCGCGTATAACCTTCCAGAAAGCGATTTAGAGTTTGAAATCGAACAAGAGTTGATATGTGCAAAAGATACACATATTTTTACCAATCCCAAGTATGAAATATAATATTTCATTGGTTCGGTATTTGTTTGATGGCCGTGAAGGCACAGGTGTTACAGTCTCCCCTACTTTAGGAAATTTCGTCCCGAAATTTATTTAGAGGAAACTTGTGAGAGCTTGAAAGCATGAAGTTTGAAAAGATCGAACAACATTGGTTAGGGTTCTGAACTTCTAGTAACTTTAATAACATCACGCTTGCAATGTAAGAGGGACACTTATATACAAGTATATAAAGCGTCATTGGTGCGTCCACCATGCCTCCATTACATCGTTCTCATTTTGTTATTGTTGTCACTATCGGTTCCTTCACATAATAAATCTTACTGGATTTCTGTGCACTAAATTTCATAATTATGTGCGCATACATAATTAGAGAATTCCTTGCACAGTTCACACAGTCTATTTTATAATGTGTAGGGTAAAACCAAATGAACAATCCTGTGATGAGCGTGACTTAGACCGCCATAGAGTCCTTTAGACTAAATCAATAAATGATTTAAATAGACTATCAAGGAGTCTGTCCAGCTACATCACTAGATGTCGTTCTTTAACCAAATTGTGAATCAATCTTTTTGATTAGACCACTAAAGGGTCTCTAATGGATCATGGAGCAGCACTATATAATCCAAGGGTCTTAACTATTACATAGAAGCCCATTAAGGATTTAAGGTAGTACCTTTTGAATATCCTGCTACGAATATCTCATATGAAGATATGAAAGATCCTGCGAGGATTTGGATAAAGAATATCCAGAGTAGTAAAAACACCAAAAATGCATAAAAGAAAACATAAGATGAGTCAACACATAGTCACATAACCACAAAATTGTTTGTTAATTTGTCTTGTAAATTGCGTATATGCATTTAAAGCACACTAGGAATCCATTCCGTGGATTTCATTTGGTACTTTAAACGTTATCAAGAATCCAACTATAAAGATAGAAAGATTCAAAAAGAAAATTCGATTTCGATTATTAGGAACCGAAGTGTTCGAATTAAGGTACATAAGGAATCCAATTAAGGACTCTGATTTGAATGATGATTATCCACAAGGGTCTAATTGTGGAGATAAAAAGATCCCATATGGACTTTAGAAGTTGAAGATGTTTTGAAACCTTGCACTGGATGTGCTTAGGTCAAAACATGAAGTAAAATGCTTATGAAGTTGAGATGCTAGATATGTCAAGGCGACATATGAAGCAGAATTTTGAAGGTTAAGTCAATGTATGAGGAAATGTTTTTGAAAACTATGCATGGGGTTCTTTTAAGAAAAATGTGTTTAACGTTTTTGAAACCTTATATATAATACTTTTTGAAATCATAAAGTAGGTGTATTAGGTAGATATATTTACAAAAATGTTTTAAAATCATGCGAGATGAATTTTGAAATTATGTATAAGGTTTTTTTTTTTTTTTGAAAGACATGAATGATGCTTTTCGAAATCATGCACTTGATCAGAAAATGTATTGTGTTAATATTGTCTTCAGACTATATGAAATATTTTGAAATTAGAAAGGTTGGTTTTGATAACATGGCCAATGTTTTTGAAATAACATAGACAATGCATCTAGAAAAATTGTTTTCAAACTATATGGAATGTTTTGAGATCATGAAGATTGTGTTGAAATACTTGTACTGTGTATTTTGAAAAATCAAAACGTAATGGGTATGAGATTTGAAAATATCCTTAGTTATCTAACCAAGGATTCAAAAGCACAGATGTGCAGAAGCATGATCACTCATAATGTCACTTTATTCTTTGTACTTTGTTTCTTAGAATGAAACGAGTACTTAAAATTTTTTTTGAGGGAATCATGAGCAATCATTTGAAAGAGAGAATCACAAGAGTAGTTTGTAAGGTACATAGTTCCTTGATGTAGGTATCATAGGAAAATCATACACACATGTAACTATACTTGTATATCAGAATTTGTGAACAACGATTTATTTATAAACAAAACAAATTGTTTCACTTTACAAGGAAACAAAAGAACAAAAGCATAAGACAGCAACATCTTCTGTTCAGCTGAATGCTCATCCGTGGGTTGGATTTACATTAGCAAGCTTTGGGCATCGGTTTCTGTAGTGGGTCAGATCCCCACAATTGTAACAGGCACCAGGTGGGTAGTGTGGTCGTGCGGCTTGACCCTGTTGCTGAGCAAGAGGCTGAGCAACTTGTTGAGCCGAGTTCTGAACTGGGTGATTCGGATTAGCAGGGATGCGACAGGTGTTAGCAAGATGACCGGATCTTCCGCAGTTGGTGCACTGACGACACTGGAGGTGTGGTTGATGATGGCCGTTACACCTATTGCACAAAGGTGCATTGCCAAAATAAGGCTTCTTGGCTAGTGGTTGCGCAGGCTGATTTGGTGCAGCTTGGGCCTGTGCAGTAATGGCATTGTTTTGGGAAACCTTACGCTTCCTTGCCCTCTTGGATGAATTAGAATCCTTTGCATTCTTGTTTTGACCTTTCTTGCTATCCTCCTTGTCAGACGACTGTTTCTCGCCCTTGTCACCCTTCCTGTGTAACTTATTCTTCCTAATCTGCGACTCAGTCAATGTCGCTGATAACTCGATCGCTTGACGGAGTGTGGCAGGGTTACTACCAGTAAGGATGTCTTGTACCGAATCAGGTAGGCCGTCGATGTACCTTTCGATAGCTATGTCAAGTGGGGTAACCATTGTCGGGCAAAGCAGACTCAACTCCTCAAACCTATCAGTATACGCCCTGTGCTCACCACTATCTTGCTTCAACTCATCAAATTCCTTCTCCAAAGCTTGCTGCTCATGACGAGGACAGAATTCCCTCATCATAAGAGCCCTAAGTTCAGCCCAGGTTTGCGCAAGGGCAATTTCTGCACCTCGGTCCCTCATAACCCCGTTCCACTATGTGAGAGCCCTCTTCTGGAACACACTTGAAGAAAACTCGACCTTGCGATTATCCGGACACTGAACGTGGCGGAAAGTATTCTCAATGCTCTCGAACCACTGAAGAAGCCCAGTTGCTCCCTCAGAGCCACTAAACTTGAGTGGTTTAGCCTGATTAAAGTCCTTGTATTTGCATAGGGCATTGTTGTTGTTGTTGGCTTGTTGCCATTGAGCAAAGAGATTTGGAAATTGGGCAGCCATCTGCTGCGCAATAATTTCTGCCAGTTCGGCAGTCTCTATCTGGTTCTCGCGTCGAGGAGGCATTCTAAAAGAGGAAACATGAAAGGAAACGAGTGAGAGAATTAGATGAAAAGAATGAGATGAACAAATCTGATGAAAGCAAGGATAGTGGTCATTTGTTTGTTACTACAAAGCAACAAACGACACACAGTGACAAATCAAAGTAAATGGGTCGAAAATAATGTATCGCGAAGACATGCTCGCCTATAAGTGAACACTCATCCCAAGAATTCCCAGGTAAGCACAACTGGTCTCGCGTCTGATGAGATGTATACGAAGTGCTTGCCTAGACAGAAAACCCAGAATACAGGCATTCACCCTTCCAGTTTGCACGTGTTCACATTATTTAAAACCCAAAACCTTGACGAGATTTTGAAAACTCAAAGGGGTTCAAAACCATATAATAGAGAGTTCAAAATCTTACAATAGAGGGTTCAAAACCTAGAAATCAATCATCCTAGAACAGATGATTAGTTTTCAAAGCGGTTTTGAAATTTATGTTCTTGTTGTGGTCGTCACCCAAGGATAGGTGACAGTATTGTTTTATGACTAAACGCAAGTAAACTCGCGTTAGGGTCCTAAGAAGGTTATAGACTAGGTCAAAGCATTACTAATTACTAATAACCTAATTCCCTATAACCATTGGCTCTGATACCATCTTTTCTGTCACACCCCGACCACGTAGAACATACCAAACGTGGCGGAAACATCGGGGAGTGTTGTAACAGAATTAATGTTTCAAATCCATGGCAATTGAAGTTTCGTTTTATTGATTAAAAGTGTTACAATATCTTAATAAACAAATAAATACAACATAATTAACTAGTCTTGCATCTTTTATTGTTACTAAAGCCCAGGTCTGTCTATGTGTATCTTGACCATCTTATGCAACAGTTCCTGAAAAACACATGTGAAAATAGGTACGTCAGCATAAAAATGCCTGTGAGATACATAGGTTTTGTGAAAATAAGATTCATGACTTATGTTTGAGAAAATGTTTAGTCATGAACCTTGTTATTTGCTTTGTCTTTTAAATCATTTGTAAAACGATAAGATCAGATGATAGGTATAAATAAATGTAAGGTTAAATGAATAACCAAGTAAAATGTGTTTGCATAAGATAAGTTGTTTATAAATCAATGTCTTGTGAAAAGTATGTTATTTGTATGAAATGTTCTATGTCTCAAACTGGAATGATTCAATTAACGTTACGACATGTAATACCATACAAACACTTATATATAGGAAGTACCAGCGGCGTATCCACCATGCTTGTATCATATTACACACGCATCGTTACTTAATCACTTAATCAAACCAAAGCAAACCATCAATGTAAAATATTCATGTCAAGATGTAAATCATGTCAAATGTCTATGTCATATATCCATGTCAAATGTCTATGTCAAATGTCCATGTCAAATGTCTATGTCAAATATCCATGTCAAATGTCTATAGTCCAAAAGTAGTCAAGTAATGTATAACCAAAATGATATGTATGGTAAGTAAAATTTAGACTACTTAAACCATAAGTAAAAATGTACAAAACAAAGTATTGAAGTAAAACTTGGTTTAAATCAAAGTTATGTTTTGTAAGATATATGCATGCTATACTGAATATGAACATTTATGCGGTATTGTGAAAATTCATACATCCAAGCCTTGAGACAGACGGATAACTATGTAAAAGTGAGTTATCAAGAGAATATGTATTCGGATTCGGTCATTCCTTTCATCCCCTTTCCCTGGGATGTCCGGAACGGGATTTGCCAATTCCTATGGTACCACTACCTACTACCGAGCGGCATGATCGGTGTTAATGAATGTATAGTATAGTTTAAACAAACCAAATGTCATACCAAAATGTAAGCATGTTTTATGAAGATAATGTACCTAGTATGCTAGAGTAAACATACAGGGTAGAGCTATAAAACAATGTGTCCATATGTTACTGGAACATATGCAACAGAGATGCAGTATAAAACAATGTACTAAGTATGCAAAGTCATCATACAAAGTAGAAAAGTCATGTAAAACAATGTACTAAGCATGTTATCAGTCAACATACATAGCAGAAAAGTCATGTAAATCAATGTGCTTAGCATGTTATCAGTCAACATACATAGCAGAAAAGTAATGAAATCATGTACTATAATGTACTAACAAACATAGTCGGTATATGATGTGAAAACAGGAAAGCATGAAAGTAACAAGTAGGCACATGTGTTCCACCCCAAAACAGTTTGGAAAACAGTAAAAGAGGGGTCTATGTACTCACTTGAGATTGCTCAGTTGTCTAAAGATAACCACCAAGCAGTGCTAGAGATCTCGGAATCAAACGGCTCCTAATATAGGTAACTATGTTAAATAACCGGACCTAAATCGGAAGACTGGGTAGCATTAGGGTTTGTAAACCAAACGAGTGTGGAGACTCGTGTGATATGGTTTAACAAAGCCTACATACTAAATGAAACCTAACATAATTGTTTACGACCCATTACGACCCGTTTAGGAAGCTTATGCTACTTTAACGTGTCGTGCGCGTGAAACGCGTTCGGACCGCCTAACTAGCCCTATGACAAGTGTCATATGCCTAAACATGTTACATAATCAGTTATGTGATAAAGGTTTAGGTTACATATGCTTAATTACCGATTATACATGAAAAGGGTATTCTGGTAATTTACCTAAGGCATATAAACTACCTATCATACAACTACTTAAACGATGTGACCATAGGGTATAACCTCGGAAGGTTATTCCCTACCTACTATGGTCACCTACTGTGTTTGGTCGGATCCTAATGATCGACCAAACTGGGTCGGGTTCGAAGGTATAGGCGATTTATTAGATCGCCTACCCTACGACCCTAGACAACGTGGTAATCAGTAGGCATAGTCCCAAGGGACTATGACCATCGTGATTACAATCACGTTGCGAAGTTCAAACGAACTTCGCATTGACCATTACTGGTCAACGCTGAAAGTCAAACAAAGTTTGACTTTCTGACTCGAAAAGCAGTAAAATAAGGAAAAGAACGAAAGAATACTTACGAAGGGTCCCCGAATGCTAAACTCGATTCGAAAATCTCAGGTATGAAACTAATGTTTCAACTTAGAGTTTCTCAAATCCAATTTCTAGTAATTTTTGCAAAGGGGTGATGGGGTATTTATAGTTTTCGGTGAACCGTTGAGATCGTTTCTTGGAAAAGGGGAAAAGATCTAGTCCGTACACTTGTTGCAAGGTTATGGAAGCTTAATTCCATCCTTATATAGTGACTAAGCAAGTGAAAACATGTGGTGGAGGATTAAATGGCTGCAACTTGTGTTTAAAACACTTAATCTGGTCAGATCATGCAGTCGCGTAGCGCTACTGCCAAGGCATGAGGCAGTCGCGCTACGCTAGCACTCCCCTGATTCAGAAATGTTTCAAAAGTGGCAAGAATGGTCCCTGCACGTGTTTAAGGCCTTTTTCGATGCGTTTGAACCCCGTTAACCTCATTTCAAGGATCTAAAATGAAGTTAAAGTATAGTGAACTCAAAACATGCTCAAAAATATCTCGGATGTCGGTTCGTTTGGCCGTACGATCGCGATGTTCGCTTAATTACGACGGAATGCGCATAAGCGCGAAAAACGATCCAAATGACGCGACGAATGGATTTTTCTTATGGCGAACACTAAAATATAATGTAGTCATGCTTACATAAATTTTTGGGTGTCCAGATGTATTCAGAACGTAAGTTATGCGTGAAAATGCAAACTTGTGCACTTTTTGACACTTTTAGTCCCTGAATGACACAAAAGTTTATTTTAGCACACCGAACCCCTCAAAGCCTATTTCTAAGCTATGTGAAGGATATTTATGGTATGTTTAACTTATGGTCATGTTCCGGAATGTCTGTTACAGTTCAAATTGGCATACTTTCACAGTTTGTCAAGTTTAGTCCCTGTAAGCGAATTAACTTGTTTTTGCCATACCAAAGCCTTCAAAACTTATTTCTAAGTTATGTAAAGGTTATTTAAGGTATGTTAAACCTATTTCACTATTCTGGAGTGTTTGTTGCATTAAACTGGTTATATTTACGCATTAGTGCGCGTATAACCTTCCAGAAAGCGATTTAGAGTTTGAAATCGAACAAGAGTTGATATGTGCAAAAGATACACATATTTTTACCAATCCCAAGTATGAAATATAATATTTCATTGGTTCGGTATTTGTTTGATGGCCGTGAAGGCACAGGTGTTACAAACAGGTTCTCTGGTGAATTGGAGTTTGTCGTCAACGTGAATTTCATCCGCCAGGATGATTACTATTTCTTGAGTAGGACTTTTCTTGAGATTAGACACATGAAATGTGTCGTGTATGCTACTGAGCTCGTCCGGTAATTTCAACTTGTAAGTGACGGTTTCAATCTTTTCCAAAATTTCAAATGGTCCTACGTATCGTGGGTTCAACTTTCCATGTATGCAAGATCTGGCTACGCCTTTCCAAGGCGAGACTTTCAATAACACTTTGTCCTCGTCTTCAAAAGATAGTGGTTTACGTCGTTTGTCGGCATAGCTCTTTTGTCGATCTCAGGCCGCCTTGATACGGTCTCGTATTTGAAAAATTGTGTCCGTAGTCTCTTGGACTAGTTACGGACCAATGAGTTGTTTGTCTCTGGTCTCCACCTAACATAGTGGTGATCGACATTTTCATCCGTACAAGGCTTCAAACAGGGTGGCCTGGATGCTAGTGTGATAACTGTTATTATATGAGAACTCCACTAGAGGCAAGTGAGTGTCCCAATTTCCAACCAAATCTATCACACAAGCGCGTAACATGTCCTCCAAAGTTTGTATAGTTCGTTCATTCTGGCCGTCCGTTTGAGGGTGAAAGACCGTGCTTAGGTCTAATCGTGACCCAAAGGCCTTCTAGAATGTTTGCCAAATCCTTGACATGAACCGACCATCTTGGTGCGATATGATAGGAATAGGCACTCCATGTCATGTCACAATTTCTCTAAGATATAGCTCAACGAACTTTTCAGTGCCATCCTTCTCACGGATAGGTAAGAAATGCGTGGACTTCGTCAGTCGATCACCGATTACCCAAATCATGTCGTGACCTCTTGAGGTCCGGAATAATTTAGTAATGAAGTCCATCGAGATTTGTTCCCATTACCAAACGGAATTTCATTGTAACCATTCTGAAAGCTTTTGGTATTCAGCCTTAACCTTGACGCATGTAAGACACTTTTCGACATAAGTAGCAATGTCGCCTCTAAGGTTAGACCACCAATAAAATTGCCTGTAGGTCGCCAAAGGATGGAACCCAGATTCGTCCCATAAAGTATAACGTTCCATCCTCCTTTGGCACTAATTGTTTCCCCATTCCTCGTAATGATTCGACTTGAATGTTTTTCGCTTTAAGTGCCTCTCACTATGCCTCATGAATTCGAATAGTAAGGTTTGTTTGTATCGTCATTTCTATGGCTTGCACCCTTAGAGTTTTCACTCATTCTCTGCAGCTCAAGGCGTCCGCAACAACGTTCGCCTTGCCCAGGTGATGCTTTATCTCGCAATCGTAGTCATTCAACAATTCGAACCAACGTCGTTGCCGCATATTTAGTCCTTTCTGATCAAATATATGTTGAAGACTTTTGTGATCTGTAAAGATTGTACATCGAGTACCATATAAGTAGTGACGCCAAATTTTTAATGCGAATACCACCGCACCTAACTCGAGGTCGTGTGTGGTATAATTTTTCTCGTGCACCTTCAATTGTCGAGACGCGTACGCGATGACTTTATCTCGTTGCATCAACACGCAACCGGGACCTTGATGCGATGCATGACAATAAACCATGAAGTCTTCGATACCGTCAGGTAAAGATAAGATAGGCACGTCACAAAGCTTATCTTTTAGTAGTTGGAAAGTCGCCTCTTGTTTCTCGCCCGGTCAAACTTCTTATCCCTTTGTGTCAAGAATGTTAGCGGTTGAGCAACTTTTGAAAAGTTCTCTATAAATCTCTGATAACATCCCGCTAATCCCAAGAATTATCACACTTCTGTCGGTGTCTTAGGCTCTTCCTAGTTCTTGATCGCCTCGATCTTGGAGGGATCGACATTACTTCCTTTCTCGTTCACCACGTGCCCAAGAAAATGTACCTTGCGAATCCAAAATTCGTATTTGGAGAAATTTGCATAAAGTTGTTCTTTATTCGAAAGCTCCAAAATTGTTCATAAGTGTTGCTCGTGTTCGTCCTTCGATCGTGAATATATTAGTATATCATCGATAAATACTATTACAATTTGTCCAAATACGGCTTACACACACGGTTCATGAGATCCATGAACATTGTTGGTGAATTTGTTAAGCCGAATTGCATAACAAGAAACTCATAGTGCCCATAACGAGTTTGAACGGCCGTCTTGGGCATACTTTCTTCTTGAATTCGCAACTGTTGATAACCCGATCTTAAATCGATCTTAGAATAGAAACTCGAGCCTTGCAATTGATCGAACAAGTCATCAATTCTAGGTAGGTGGTATCGGTTCTTAATAGTGAGTTTGTTCAACTCGCGGTAGTCGATACACATGCTCAAGTGCCCGTCCTTCTTTTTGACGAATAATACCGGAGCTCCCCAGGGTGAGAAACTCGGCCTAATAAATCCTTTATCTAGCAACTCTTGAAGTTATGTAGATAGCTCATGCATCTTGGACGGAGCTAATCAGTATGGAGACTTCGCCATCGGTGCCGCTCCAAGCACCAAATCGATGCAAAACTCCACTTGGCATTGTGGAGGCAGTCCCGGCAAGTCTTTCAGAAAGACCTCTGGAAACTCCTTCACAATGGGGATGTCTTCTAACTTCGGCTCCTTGGTTTCCTTATCGACTACGTGGGCGAGGTAGGCTACACAACCTTTTGGGAGACAATTTTGTGCCTTCATGCAGTTAATAATCCGTAGGGGTGTCTCGTGTTTCTCTCCATGGATTACAAGCGTTTCTTCGTCGGGTAAGGGGATGCGGATGGTTTTCTCATGACAAACCACCTCCGCCCGGTTGTCGGACGACCAATCCATCCGACAACCACGTCAAAACTACCCAAGTCAACGGGTAAAAGATCGATAGAAAATTTTCGCGCTCCAAGTTCGAGTGTGCAACCTCTAATAATTTTTCCCGATTCGACTAATTTTTTGTTCGCCAATTCTATCGAATAAGGGACGTCTAGTTTACTCGACTCTAAGCCAAGCATATTTTTAAGTTCTATAAATATAAAACTAAAGCCGGCGCCAATATCGAAAAGAATAGATGCAAAGTGTTAGTTGATTGGGAACGTACCCGTGACCACCTTAGGGTCTTGGCGTGCATCTTTGGCTCCTATCACGAAAGATGTCCCCCGAGCTTGGTTTTCCTTTGGGCAATCCTTTCGATAAGGCCCTTTTTCACCACACTGTAGCAACCTTGACCTTTCCCATTCCCATTCCCGTTTTTGCCACTCTTTTTGCTTACCCAACATTTCTTGGTGTGGTGACCCAACTTCCCATACTCGTCACACTTCATGGTCCAACAAGAATCTTGGTGATGATATTTGCACTTATTACACTTCGGTAGTTTTCCCTTATAGTTCTTACCACCTGTTTTAGTCGTGGCAACGAATGCCTTGACTTTCTTAGTCGTAGCGGTTTCCCTATGTTTGTTGTTCGATCTAGAGCCTTGCTTAAAATGTGCATACTTCCTTTTATTGCTACCCGAAGAAGACTCCACATGCGTCTTCTTTTTCACCGGGCTTTTATTCGATTTCTCCATCATTACCCCACCCTCGGCTGGACTTAAGCCAAGAGTTATCGCCTGAGCAATTTTCAATATGGTTCCTCTCATCCCACCACTGTTTGCAGTGCGGTTTACTTCGTATTGGACGATCGCTTTAGCGACTTGCTGGTTCACTAGAGCATCAAGCTCAACTCGTGTTGCAGGTAAAGGTTTCGATTGGGCTTGACAAGCGTTCCTTCGTTGTGGTGCCATGAGCTTCATATATTTGAAACATATCGACGAAATTAGACATATATTTTAAAATAAATATTGTCATTTATGAATGAAATAAAACTCACTCGTCACGCACTACGAGTATAAGGGTAAGATAATTCAGAATGATGCTTATGCAAATCCTTCACGGCATAATCATCACACCATTGTAGGGAAGTAAAATAAGTTATAACAGTGCGTTGCTAAGGAAATACCGACTTTTATATATACCATATTAACTTGTTACAATTAGTTTTGTGAAGAAAACATCCTCGGAGTTATCTCACACCGGTCGATACAAGTCATATAGTAATATACAAAATATGGTGAGGTCTTTTCTTCACCTTGTTCCTTGATTGATCCTCAAGTCTCCGACTCTTCAATACTCTTTAGTTTTACAAAAACTGGCATACTTCCCAAAAGATGGGGGTTGTGCATAACTACTACGTGTGGGGTGTGAAAGTGAAAATGCAGAAATAAGGCCGCGAGAGCATGAAACCTCTTCCTCGAGACCGAAATTGTGCCTTATAGCGGCCGTAGAGCGGGTTTCGATTCTTATAGGATGTTTGAAGTGCAGTCTTACATCTTCCTATCTTCATAGTGAGATTTTTAAGAAGTACTTTACAGGACGACGATTATGGTTTATGTGTAGATTGTCGGGTGATTTAGATAACGAAACTAGAGTAATACAATAAACACATGGTGGATACGCCGCTGGTACTTCCTATATATAAGTGTATTTATTGTATTACCATTCGTGGCGTTATCCGAATCACTTTAGGATTATGTGTACAATTGTTTCAATGTTCGATTATCAAATTCCTCGTAGAATCTCCCATATCACTTTAGGATACGTCTATTGACTTCGTCTTGTATCATATAATAGGATAGGATTATTAGTGCACGAGGTTCGAGATATTGAGTAATGAGGTTTAAGTGAAGATTTCGCTTGAAACTGTTCAAGCGAAATCATCCACAATAGATTTCGCTTCAAGTTCAAGCGAAATCACACATATCAGATTTCGCTTCAAGCCTTCAAGCGAAATCTTAACCTCTATATATAGTGCACTTGTCATTTCACTTGGTATGCGACTTCTGAAAGTGTAACGAAGTGCTGCCGGTTTTCTGTCAGGTTGTAATCAGTGTTAAAAGCAATATAATTGACAGATTAAAGATTAACAAGCTGTGTTCATGTCTAGTTCTCTGATTCCGCCTTTGAACTGGACTTAAACTCTTCTGATCGACTCAATCGGGTCATACAACGATCCAACAAGTGGTATCAGAGCTCAGGAAGAGGAGTTCATACTACTACAGCTTGATTCTACCGATTTCTCTCATTTCTACTCATTCTTTTTCGTATTTTTCAGATATGAACTAGTTCCAACGGTCGAAATGGTCTGAGTTTTTCACCGAATGTATAAAACTGTAGTCTAACAAAGCCTTGAAAGTTTGAGACCGAAATTCAAAGTAAAAATGACAAAAACTGGACAGAAACTTGATTTCGCTTGAAAGTGTTCGAAGGATAATGTTGATTTCGCTTCAAGACAAACAATTGTGGGATTTCGCTTGAACAGACTTAACATTTGTTTTCGCTTCAAGTCAGGATATTTGATTTCGCTTCAAGCATAAGTATCTGTTTTCGCTTCAACTGTTTAACAGTTGATCTCGCTTGAAAGACTGTTTAACTTAGATTTCGCTTCAAGAACTGATAACTTGGGAGTTCGCTTCTAGTGGTCCATAGTTGTTTTCGCTTCAAGAAGTTGACTGTTTGAGTTCGCTATTTCGCTTGAAAAGAGAAACTTTGTATCAAGAACATTTCACGGATACCGAGTGTCAGTCATTTTCAGTTTATTTGATATTTGATTGTACTGATTGTGTTTGTTTGTTTGTCTATTGTCAGGTTTACATCATGGCTGAGGAATTCTTCAACACGTTTTACAACGCGTTCGCAACCGAATCGTCTGAGACTTCAAATATTACGCCAAAAACCATTTCTAAAGTGCTTAATGAAAATATCAAGAATGATAATTTTTACGGAACTCATTCAAAGCCACTAGTTCTTGATAGCATTGAGGATTATACCTGGTGGAAAGAACGCTTTATCAACTGGGCAAAGGCATATGCTCCTGAAAGTTGGTTTTGCTTGGAGTATGGGTATGAAAAACCAAAAGACGATAAAGGCGAAGATCTTGTATTCAAGAAGTTTACTAGAGAAGATAAAGCTGAATTTGGAGCTGAACAGAGAATGATAGCATTGATCCAGTCCGCAATCAGAAACGATATCTTTGCTTTACTAACTCATGACGGGTCATCTAAGTCTGTCTGGGAAGCTTTACGTGTTAAAGCTGAAGGGGGTAAACAGATTAAAAAGAACAAAATCGCTTTATTAAAGAAAGAATTTGATTTGTTTGATAACATAAAAGGAGAGTCGGTGAGGCAAATGATTGAGAGATTCTGTCATCTAAAAATTGAATTGGAAAGATTAGAGATAAACAAAACAAGAGAGGAATTGATAGACAAAGTGATTGAAGCGTTACCACGAGCTGATCAGTGGAAAACGTTTGTTTTTATTTTGAAAAATGATGCTGTGTATGATAATATTACTCTTGATGCTTTGTTTGAAAAGATTGAAAGTCATGATCTGGAGCTACAAAAGCAAAACAAGATGACTGATTCTTCACATCAACAGAACGTTGGCTTGTACTACAAAAGCAGTGTGCTTTCTGACAAAGGCGTTGGTTCACCTAAAACAGCATTCAGTGGTGAAAAGATGAAAGAACCACAAACAACATCAACAAGTCATCATTCTGGATATCATTCATCTTCATCTTCAAAGACAAATTCTGATGATTCTGAAGAAATTCTGTGCAACATTGCTCTTAAACTGAAGAATTCTCCTGCAATGAGCATCAATGCAGCGAAACAGCAAATGAGTTTCCTTGCATCTGTTTTGGAGTCATATGAAGGTCTTGTAGCTGGAAAAATTGGAAATTCCGAATTGACCAAAGAAGACTACGACCAGATTGATCCGGAAGAGATGGAGCTCATTGACATCCGTTGGTGTTTAGCTAGTTGTATTCGAAGAGCTCAGAGGTACATGGAGATTACCGGGAAACAATCTCTTGGAGGTGCTTCAACAAAGCTTGGATTCGACAAATCCAAAGTGACCTGCTTCAAATGCAAGCAAAAGGGTCATTTCAAAAGAGAATGCAAAAATTCTGAAGTTGGTGAAGGAAGTGAACGTCCTTTCAACGATGATTATTATCGAAAGGCGATTTACCATCGAAGCAGAGAAGAACCAAAGTTGATTGAAGATAAGCCGAGAGAAAAATCAAGAGCTTATGCTGTAATTTACGAGGATGAAGGATATGATTGGAGTGAGGTTCTTCCAATAGATGACATTGTTGATGAAAAGTTCAAAGCTAAGGCCAAACAGGAAGAATTAAGTAAACATTATGCTCTTGTTGCTGAGATTCAAGAGGAAAACAAAGACAAAGACATTGCTGAAGTCCATGAAGGAAAACTTGAGATCAAAGAGAAAACTCGGGAAGAGATCTTAAGTGAGAAGACTTACAGAGAAAGAAATGTTGTTTTAAATAGAATGGATGATATGCAGGAGGAGTATGAGATGGCTGTTGGTAGCAAACGATGGGATAAAAAGAGAGAATGTTACTATAACAGAGAAGGAGAACCGGTTGTTCCCAGGAAAGACATAATCTTCGATGATGTTCTTCTTGCTGTCCCGTTAAGAGCTGAATACTATAGAAGAGTATTGAAAGATGACAAATACGCTAAGCAATATGAAAAGGATATCAGATATGCTATGTTATCGTGTCTGAGAAAAAGGGATGAAGAGAGAATGAAGAAGAATGTTGAAGAAATGGTGAACAATCTGAAGAAAGCTGCTGAAGAGGTTAAAGCAGAAACTGTTAAAGCAGAAACTGTTGTAGTTGAAGCTGTGAAGGAAATCAAAAATGAAGAAGTTGAGAAAGCTGTTACTGAAGAACAGCAGATTGAAGAAGAGGTGAAGAAAGAAGAAAAAGAGGAAAAGAATGAGAATGAGGAAGCTGATAATGTTGGTGATGAAGTCGGTGTTGAAAAGAAGCAAAATGTTGCTGAGCAGACAGAGATTGCTGAAAACATCGAAGTGCCAATCACTGAGGTAAAGTCTGATTCTAAAAATTTAAAACTGATTGATCAGTGCAAGAAATGCATGGAACCGTGCAGAGCTTGTACTGAAAAAGATGAGCAATTTAGAACAAGAGATTTTGAGTTCACAAAAATAGAAAACATTTTCAAAGAAAAATGCAAAGAAATGCTAGAAAAAGACAAGGTTTTTAAAGAAAATGATGAAAAACTTTCAGAAAAATGTAACAAATTAGAGAAAGAAAATGAAGTTTTGAAAGAAAATGTTTTGAAAATGACACATGAATGTGAACAAAAGGAAATTGCTTGTCAAGAAATGAAAAAGGAATATGACTCAATGAAATTAGCATATGATATTATGAAAGAGTCATACGACAAAGTGAAAGATGAAATGAAATATGCTCAATCAAGAATGAATTATATGTCTGAAACAACCAAAGAACTTAAACGAATGTATTCTATAAAACAAGATGTTGTTAATTCCTATATTGAGGATGTTGCTAAGCTAAAGCGACAGATTGCTGATTTAGAACAGGATAACAACAAGTTAAAAAGTTACCATGTGTCGTCATATGTGCTTGAACGAATTTTCAATATAAAACCGGGTGAGGGTGAGTCTGAGCAGAACAAGAAAGGAATTGGTTCAGAGTTTCATCAAGTTCCACCACCGGGAAAATTTGCATTTTATGATGAGGAAAAGGTCGAAAAAGCTTTCAACATGGTAGATCAATTGCCAGACAACATTGACATAACCTATTCCAAATCTGATGATTCTCATGATTCAGAGGTGGTAGGTAAAGTCGTTGAAAGTGTGTTGAAAGAAGAGTCGATTGATACAGGTAAATCTGAATCACAGAATGAAGATGAAGGAGATCTTCATGATAGATATCTGAAAAACACAAAATCCGAGGAAAATTTGAATGATGATTCAAAAGGATTGGTTTATACCATGATTGGATCGGACAAATTATTCTTAGATGTTGTATTCCCGATTCAGAATGTGATTTCAGAAAAGGTTGACAAAGTTTTCAAAATGGTTGAGATTGAGAAGTCTGAGATTTCAAAGTTTGTCGGTAAGAGTCATAGAGGTTCATATAACAAACCTAGTTTCAAAAAGAAGAACATGAAGGCTGGGTTGGGTTATAAGAAGAAACAACATTGGAACAAAAATGAGACGCCGAATTTTCAAGCAAAAATGAGTTTTGTTCAAGGAGGCAGTTTAGAAAAAGAAAAAGAACTCAAAATGAGACAGTCTAATGATGAGTTCTTTGCTCAAAAGAAAAAGCAACAACCACAGGTCAAAGATGTGTCCATGAGAACATGTTTCAAATGTGATCAAAAAGGACATCTTGCACGCAAGTGTCTTAATCTAAAATCTGTGGATGTTGACAAAAAGAAGTTTGATGCTGAGAAACAAAAATCTGAGAATGTGAGACAAAGGTCAACCAGATTTGAATCAAAACAAACTTGGAGGTACAATACAAACAAGTTTGCTTCGAATCAAAACTGGAAATCAGATCCGAACAGGTTTGATTCTAGACAGACTTGGAATTCTCACACACCCAGAGTCAGAACAACTCAAAGTTGGAAAACAATTGTTGATATGACAAAACCCCAAGAGTTTTGGAAACCAAAAATTGTTGTTCAAAATCAAAATGTTCAAAAAGTTTCACATTTTTACAAACGAGGTACACCAAAAGGTCAAACATGGAGTGTTAAGAAACATGTTGATTTGGTAAAAGATGAGAAAATTGAAGTTAAAATTGAGAAAGTTTTTGTGAAAAATGACAAAGAATTTCCAGCATTGAATGAAAATTTTTGTGTTGACATGCCTAAGGTTCAACAGACCTGGGCTAAATTGTTCAAGTAATTCAGTTAGCTGAATGTGCAGGTGCTCAACAATTCTGAAGATTGTGAGAATGGAGGTTGGAGCAGCCTGGCACAACGAGGAGAGGAGGCTGCTGGATCCTGTGTTGGTTGAAACAGGAAGTTTATATGTTTTCTGTAAATAAATAAACAAAATTTCAAAAACCCTAAAAATTGGAAAATTTAAAAACAAAAAATATGTTTGTTTTTAATTTTTGTCAAATATTCAAAAATTACAAAAATATGTGTTGCTTGAATATGCCGAAACCCTCACGGCTGAACAAACATGATTACTTTCATCAGATTGAAAAACGGTTTTCAAACTGTTAAGATCAATGTGTTGTAAATCATGGGGGTATGTATATTTTCTGCAAATCAGTGCACTTGAAGCAGAAAATGGATGGCGAAACAAAGCTATCAGTATTGGTTGTCAAATTTTCTTTATATGATTTTGCATTTTAGGGGGAGAAATATATTGTTAGAAAATACAAAAACATTTGAAAATTTGAAAAAGTCAAAAACATGATAAAAAAAAAAAATTGAGTTTTGCGTAAAAAGAGGAAATGATAGTACATCAGTAGATGGTTACAGTATGCTAAAGATTTGTAATGATTAAAATGTGTTAAACGATCTCACCGTGGATGTGTCGGTAGATTTTTATACATTTAGTAAACTTTTTCGGGATATAAACCTAAATTCAAACTTGCTTATTTTGTGGGGAACACTACTTGGATATATAGGTAACCCCTGAAATCTCGTTTGAAAGGTCTCTTAATCTGATATACTAGGTCTTTATACTCAATGATGTCTGGGGTATTATTCCGGGACTTCTGCTGAACGGTAGTTCTGACCTAGTCCCTGGCTAATACTTTCTGCAAATGCTTGAAACATAGCATTAAACCCTCAGCATGCCGATGAAACAATAAATTTGATAGTCGCTGCTGTTGTAAGCAAAAAGATCCTCTAAAGGGGACATATCTTAAAGTCGAAGCTGATATCTCTCTGCGTATACGGAAGTATCGACCTGAGATCCCTCGGCCCTCGCATACCTAATTTATATACAGATATCATTGTAGTATTCTCACCTGTAAGACTGATTATTGGGATTCTGGATACGGGAGTATATTCAAGAGGTGGGACACATGAATAGGTTTAAGTTCCTAAAACACCTAATTCATATCCTGAATCAGTTGAAATTTGTGTGAAAATTTAAGTGGACAAGTATATCGACAATCTAAGTGAATTGTTTAATTTATAAAGTGAAATTAAGCTCAACGGTACTTGTGACTTGTCAAAAACTGATATGATCCTCTAACGCATTTTCAAAACAAAAATATTGTCTGTAAATATGTTTGTACATATTTCTTTATTGCTTTATATTTTCAGAAAATACAAAAAGATTTTTGATTCTGCTTTATTTTCGACAATCGATGTCTGAGTGCTGAGTTTCAAAATCTAAGTAAGCTGATTGTGTTTCTGAAATTAAAACAAGTTCATTAAATTGAAACTTGAATTAAAATCAAAAATCAAAACAGTTTGTGATATTTCCAAGGTCATTAAGTTGGACTTGGATGATAAACTGTGAGGGAGTTGGATTCTTTAACACTGCCAAATCTATAAAGTTTGTTGATAGGGGGAGTGGATTAGAGATTTTGATTGGAATTGCCAGGTTACGATTCCTGGATAGTCTAAAATGTTGTTACTTATAAACGTATGAGTGATTGCAGATAGTCCAGACTACGATCCCGGAAGCAAAGTCTAAGGGGGAGTCTGAAGACAAGTTTGAAACAAAGAAAAGCTTGTAGATGGAAAGCTAGGTGTCGATCCCAAAGCACGGAAGCTTAACGAAAGGGGGAGCCTGAAGCTGATAGAAGATAGAGAAGTGATGGATGCTTACAATGTTACAATCTAAGTGAGGATGCAGAATGATCAAGACTGAAGATGTGTCATATTGAAGAATAGTCACTGAAGACTACGTCAATATCCGAGGGGGAGTCTGTTAGTGCACTACGTCTATTGACTTCGTCTTGTATCATATAATAGGATAGGATTATTAGTGCACGAGGTTCGAGATATTGAGTAATGAGGTTTAAGTGAAGATTTCGCTTGAAACTGTTCAAGCGAAATCATCCACAATAGATTTCGCTTCAAGTTCAAGCGAAATCACACATATCAGATTTCGCTTCAAGCCTTCAAGCGAAATCTTAACCTCTATATATAGTGCACTTGTCATTTCACTTGGTATGCGACTTCTGAAAGTGTAACGAAGTGCTGCCGGTTTTCTGTCAGGTTGTAATCAGTGTTAAAAGCAATATAATTGACAGATTAAAGATTAACAAGCTGTGTTCATGTCTAGTTCTCTGATTCCGCCTTTGAACTGGACTTAAACTCTTCTGATCGACTCAATCGGGTCATACAACGATCCAACAGCTAGATTCTTAGAAGGATAATTAAAGTATTATTATGAATCATTGACTTGATTTATATAATACTCACACAAGTTTTGATCTATTTCAAAACAGTTATTAATAATCCTTGATTGGATTTCTATTAATACATTAACGAGTTTAACGATGATTTCAACGAGATTACGATGTACAATTTCAAATGGCATATAAATTGCTAAGTAATAATCATATTGCCATATATAATACTTTTTGTCACGAGTTTTCACAATTAAGACTATGTATTGCAATACTAAACTTTTGCCATTCCTTGGCTTCAAGATTCATTTTTCAATCGATAACTCTTGTAGTTGTCAAAGTATTGCAATATCAAACTTTTGCCATTTATTTGGCCAACAAAACCTATGTATTCGCCGGCATTTTTATGCTGACTATTTTTCACATATGTTTCAGGTTTTCAACTATTCAAGCATGCAAATAAGTTACATAAGCTTAACATACCTTAAATATACGCAAATTGGTACGTAAACGTAATCAGTTACATAGGCTTAACATACCTTAAATAACTTTTATATAACTTACAAATAAGTTTTGAAGGCTTTGGTGTGTCAAAAACAAGTTTACTCGATCACAGGGACTATTTGCATCAAACTGCGAAAGTCTACTGATTCATACAGCAACGAACATTCCGGAACTTGATCATGAGCTAAACATACCCTAAATATCCTTTATATAGCTTAGAAATAGGCTTTGAGGGGTTTGATGCGCAAAAATAAACTTATTTGATCAACAGGGACTAAAAGCGTCAAAAGTGAATAAGTTTGCATTTACGCGCATATCTTACGTTCTGAACATATCCGGACATCCAAAAAAATTTTTAATCATTAAAATATTTTATTTTAGTGATCGGAATGCAAAAATACCACTCGTCGTGTAATTTGGATCGATTTCGCGTCCGTACGAGTTTTCGTCGTAATTAACCGAATAATGTGACCGTATGACCAAACGAACTGACTTCCGAGATATTTTCAAGCATATTTCATGTTCCCTATGCTTTAACTTCATTGTAGAGACGGGGCTTAAACGTGTCGAAAATCTAGTTTTAAGCATGCAGGGACCTGTTCTGCCATTTTTGGAAACTTGAAACTGATCTCCCTCGTGCCACGCGCCAGAACCAGGTCATCCTGGCACGCTACGTGACAGAGCAAAATTCCATAATTTCCATTTTTCAGCAAACAGCAGCTGAATCCTAGTTTTAATCCTTGGTTTTTTCAATTCTATGGGCTGGTTTCTCTGTTTTGCAAGTTGCCCAATCAATGTTTAGCAAGTGTATGGCCAAGATTGATCCTCATAACACATGGAATGATCTCCTTGATCCAAACTTTCTATAAATACCCACCATGTTCATCATTCATTCCTCACACAATTTGATCTAAACCTGCTCTAAGTTGAAGCTAAGGCTTCATACCTGAGTGTTTTAGTTCAAATCTTCCTAGCTTGGACCTTTTGTAAGCTTCTTTCATGCTTGTTTATGTTTTTCAAGCATGAAAGTCAAACAATGTTTGACTTTCTGCTTTGACCATGAATTGGTCAACATAAAGTTCGTTTGAACTTTGCAACGTGAGCGTAATCACGATGGTTATAGTTCCGTGGGACTATACCTACTGATTACCACGTTGATTAGTCGAAGTGACGAGTCAAAGTTTCGGTCAAAATACGTGTTTATGCGTATTTTGCAAGTAAGCTATTTTTGGGTATCAAAACACATTGTTAGTTCGACCTGTTCGTTTTTGTTGGTTCGACGGGTTTGATTGGTGTTTTGTTTATTCGAGTTTGTTTCTACATACGGTTAAAGAGAGTTGGTTTTCTGAATGGATGAGCATAACACACATATTGATGGCGGCAGCAGATCTTCATACTCGTTTGAGGGTTTGGCCAGCCGAGTTATTGATGTAGATGGTAATACGTGGTTACCTCGACGGGGCACAGTTCAGACGTCTCCAACTGAACCCCGTATGATTAACATAATCGATGAATTGTCTAAGTTTTATGTTCCAACCTCGGCTGAAAACCTACGGCCAGTTACTAGGTCTGAATTTGATGTTGCTTCAGCGGCTGGTCAAGGGAACACAAAATTTTCCGGGGCGACGGAACCGTTATCGTTTGCTAAAGTTGTAAACAACACTAAGGAGAAAGTGAAGGTGAATTTTAGGGACATGGAGTCTACCGAGGCTGTTGATGGAGCTGATGTTGTCATTCCGTTGTCGTCGGTTAAACAAGTCACAGACAGGTATGCAAACACTCTCTATGGGTATTTCTTGGGTAAACGTCTAGCATTTCCTGTGGTGGATTTTTTTTGCAAAGAGCAACTGGGTTAAGTATGGTCTGTCGAGATTAATGATGAATGCAAACGGATTCTTTTTCTTTAAGTTCAAAACAAAGGAAGGGATGGACAAAATGTTAGAGGATGGGCCATGGTTGATAAGAAATGTTCCGATAATTTTGAAGGAGTGGTCGGCCTCTGTCAAACTAGAGAAAGAGGATATTAAAGCTATTCCAGTTTGGGTAAAGATGCATGATGTGCCCTTAGCGGCATATACTGAGGATGGTATTAGCTTGGTTGCCTCTAAGATAGGGGTGCCCAAGATGTTGGATTCGTATACTGCCACGATGTGTGCTGAGTCTTGGGGTAGAAGTAGTTATGCTAGGGCTCTTATTGAAGTTCAGGCGGGGGCTGATTTAAAGAGGAGTGTTACTGTTGCAATTCCATCTTTAGATGGTAATGGTTATTCAAAGGTGGAGGTTAAAATTGAATATGATTGGGAACCTTTAAGGTGTTCTTCTTGCTGTGTGTTTGGTCATGAAGATAGCTCGTGCCCAAAGAACCCTCAGGTTGTTTCGAATGGGGAATCTGGAAAGATGGGTGATGATTTTCAGGTTGTAGGTTCCAAAAAGAAGAAAGCTAACAACCAAGGCCTCCACATGAAAAATCAGAAACCCAAGTTAGTTTGTAGACCAATTATCAAACCTAAACCAAAACAGTCCTTGAGGAGTTCCAACCAGTTTTCAACGTCTAACCCATTTGATGTCCTTAAGGACGATAATGGAGATCAGGGAGGTATCACTATGGGTCGAGTGGAGAAGAAGGCTATGCAGACTAGTGACAAGCAGGATTCAGATGAAGAGGAGGTTGTTGAAGTCTATAATGAAACTAATGATTTTATGATTTCGGGTACACGTTCTTCATCTTCAAGAGCCGGGGCAATCACATCTTCCACAAAGTTCTACAATGGATAGACGGTTTTTGTTTCGTGTTAAGGGGCGGATGGTGTGTGACTTTTTTGTCTTTGATGATGGAGGTTGAGGGTTTTTGTTTTGGTGTCTATTGTTTTGTCTACTTTATTTTTCATGTTGTAAAGTAGGCTAGGTTATGTGGTGTCATTGATACATTTGTACTTTGGTTTGCATATATGGGGCATGTCCTGTATATGAACTAGTGTGGAACTCATCCTCACTACTTGTTCTTATTTGCGGTTTGTTTTAATGGAATCACCGGGGTAACCCTTTACCCAAAAAAAAAAACACATTGTTTTGATATCAAACCTGTTTTCTAACTTAGTTAAACATGTTTTAACATGTTTAACTCGTCACTTTTAGTCTAGTGCTTGTATAGGGTCGTAAGATAAGCGGTCTTAACAACCGCTTAGACTTTTGAACCCGACCCATTTGGTCGATCATTAGGATCCGACCACGCATATTTTGTGACCATAGTTGTGTAGGGAATAACCTTCCGAGGTTATACCTTATGGTCACTTATTTTAATTAGTTGTATGATTGGTAGTTTATATGCCTTAGGAAAATGACCAAAATGCCCTTTTCATGCATAATTTGTATTTAAGCATATGTAACCTAACTTTTGTCACTTAAACTGATTATGCAACATATTTAAACATGTTAGGGCATATAATACTTGTCATAGGACTAGTTAGGCGTCTCGAACGCGCATTCGCGCGAACGACGCGTTAACGTAGCATAAGCTACCTTAATGGGTCGTAACGGGTCATAAACACTTAGGATAGGTTCCGATTTAGAATGTAGGCTTTGATAAACCATATCACATGAGTTCCAATACTCATTTGGTTTACGAGACCTCATTCTAACCGATCTTCCGATTTAGGTGTTGATTCACTAACATAGTATCCGTTACACTAGGAACCACTTCGACACTTGAAATTTTGATCCTTTGAGCTTTGTTATATCTTTTGAGCAAGACCTACACGCAATCCCAGGCAAGTACATAGTTCCCCTCTTTTACCATTTTCAAATGTTTTGGGGTGATTCATATGTGTAACCGATTTATTTTCCAAATGTATGGCATATATGTGTTTACTAAGTGCTTTTGTGTGTACTATTCCGATTATGCAAATACTATGTTTATTCAAATCCTTAAAAGATCTATCTATCTTCGTAGTTAGATTCTTATAGGATGTTTGAAGTGCAGTCTTAGATCTTCCTATCTTCATAGTGAGATTTTTAAGAAGTACTTTACAGGACGACGATTATGGTTTATGTGTAGATTGTCGGTGATTTAGATAACGAAACTAGAGTAATACTATAAACACATGGTGGATACGCCGCTGGTACTTCCTATATATAAGTGTATTTGTTGTATTACCCTTCGTGGCGTTATCCGAATCACTTTAGGATTATGTGTACGATTGTTTCAATGTTCGATTATCAAATTCCTCGTAGAATCTCCCATATCTTTATATGTTAGATTCTTAGAAGGATAATTAAAGTATTATTATGAATCATTGACTTGATTTATATAATACTCACACAAGTTTTGATGTATTTCAAAACAGTTATTAATAATCCTTGATTGGATTTCTATTAATACATTAACGAGTTTAACGATGATTTCAACGAGATTACGATGTACAATTTCAAATGGCATATAAATTGCTAAGTAATAATCATATTGCCATATATAATACTTTTTGTCACGAGTTTTCACAATTAAGACTATGTATTGCAATACTAAACTTTTGCCATTCCTTGGCTTCAAGATTCATTTTTCAATCGATAACTCTTGTAGTTGTCAAAGTATTGCAATATCAAACTTTTGCCATTTATTTGGCCAACAAAACCTATGTATTCGCCGGCATTTTTATGCTGACTATTTTTCTCATATGTTTCAGGTTTTCAACTATTCAAGCATGCAACGCATAGGACTGCATTTGGGCCTTAAAATTCTTAATCAAAAGACAATTTCATGTATTCTTTGTTTGTAAAACGATGTTAATAATATTGAAACAAATTTAGTACCAGTAGTTGTGAGCAATTTGTAACGTGACTCCTCGATATTTCCGCCGCGTGTTGTTGTATTACGCGATTGGGGTGTTACACTTTATTTGTCTCATTAAACTAACTAAGATTTAGTTTAGTATTCTAATAATGTGTAATTACCTGGTCACCAGGTTACAATTTTTCTTTCTATTTTTTTATTTTTCTTATTGCTTATTTATATACTATTCACTAGGTTATATACCCGTGAGCTTCACGGGTTATGGGTTGTGTGATATCTGTGCTTGTAATCATTGTATAAACTCTAAACAGTTCAATTATCAATAAAACAATGTGATTTGATCCCTATATTTGTTTATTTATGTTTGACATTTTGCACGTTTCGATTTTTGCTTAATTTCAAACTCTATATCTCTTTCTGGAAAGTTATACGCAAACTGATGCGTAAACGTAATCAGTTTAATGCGAAAAACAATCCGGAACATCAACATATGCTTAAAATACCTTAAATAACCTTTACATAACTTAGAAATAAGTTTTAAAGGGTTTGGTATGGCAAAAACATGTTTATTCGATCGCAGGGACTAATTTCGACAAACTGTGAAAGTATGCCGATTCGTATAGTTACGAACATTCCAGAACTTGATCATAATCTAAACATACCCTAAATATCCTTTACATAGATTAAAAATAGGCTTTGAGGGGTTCGGTATGCGAAAATAAACTTATTGGTCAATCAGGGACTAAAAGCGTCAAAAAGTGCATAAGTTTGCATTTACGCGCATATCTTACGTTCTGAACATATCCGGACATCCAAAAAATTTTGTAATCATTAAAATATTTTATTTTAGTGATTGGCATGCTAAAATTCCATTCGTTGCGCAATTTGGATCGTTTTTCGCGTCCGTTCGTGTTTCGTCGTAATTAACCGAACAACGCAACCGTACGGCCAAACGAACCGACATCCAAGATGTTTTTGAGCATATTTCATGCCTCCTATACTTTGACATCATTATTGAGCCTTGAAAATGGGTTAACGGGGCTTAAACATGTCAAAAATGCATCAATAACCAAGTTTTACACCTTCAGGGACTAAAATTGACAATCTGTCAAAGTTGTCTCTAGGAGGGGTGCGTAAGACTAGGCTCCAGCCTACGTGGCCCACGAGAGACCCCCAGTTCTGCAAAAATCAGTTTTCTGCAAACAGCAGCTGGTTTCTGGCTTTTGTACATGGTTTATTCAAACCTTGAGCTGGTTTTGGACACCCATAGCATTGTAATTCAGTGGGTAACACATGGAGGGCCAAGATTGAAGCTCGAAATCCAAGAAACGATCCTAAAAGTTGTGAGAAATCTATAAATACCCACCTTGATTCATTTGCATTCCTCACATTTGATCTGATTTCTACTCTAAGTTGAAGCCTTAGCTTCATACCTGAGTATTTTAGATCAAATTCTTCATTGCTTGGACCTTTTGTAAGTTTCTTTCATGCTTTTATGCATTTCCAAGCATAAAAGTCAAACTGTGTTTGTCTTTTTGCTTTGACCAGTCAATGGTCAACACAAAGTTCGTTTGAACTTTGCAACGTGAGCGTAATCACGATGGTTATAGTCCCTTGTGACTATACCTACTGATTACCACGTTGATTAGGCATAGTGACGAGTCATAGTTTCGGTCAAAGTACGTGTTTATGCGTATTTTGCCACGAAACTATCTTTGAGTGTCAAAACACTTTGTTTTGATATCAAACTTGTTTTCTAACTTAGTTAAACATGTTTTAACATGTTTAACTCGTCACTTTTAGTTTAGTGCTTGTATAGGGTCGTAAGATAAGCGGTCTAAACAACCGCTTAGACTTTCGAACTGACCCGTTTGGTTGATCATTAGGATCCTACCAAACATATTTTGTGACCATAGTTGTATAGGGAATAACCTTCCAAGGTTATACCTTATGGTCACTATGTTTAGTTAGTTGTTTGATAGGTAGTTTATATGCCTTAGGAAAATGACCAAAATGCCCTTTTTGCGCGTAATTTCATTTTAAGCATATGTAACGTAAATTTTGACATTTAAACTGATTAGACGTTAATATTAGACATGTTAAGGCGTATAATACTTGTCATAGGACTAGTTAGGCGGTCCGAACGCGTTTTACGCGAACGACGCGTTAAAGTAGCGTAAGCTACCTAAAACGGGTCGTAATGGGTCGTAAGCACTTAGGGTAGTTTCTGATTTAGAATGTAGGCTTTGTTAGACCATATTACATGAGTTCCTATACTCATTTGGTTTACAAAACCTCATTCTATCCGATCCTCCGATTTAGGTCCGGTTTATTAACGTAGTTGCCTATATTAGGTGCCGATTGATTCCGCGATCCTTCTAGCGTTACTTGATTGTTATCTCAAGACTTCTAAGATATATCAAGTGAGTACATAGACCCCTCTTTTACTGTTTTCAAATATTTTGGGGTGAAACACATGTGCCTACTTGTTACTTTCATGATTTTCATGCTTTTATAATATATGCTTGCTATGTTCATGTAGTACACGTATAATACATGATTTCAACCATGTTTTTGCTATGTATGTTTTAATTAACATGCTAGTACATTGATTTCATAAACACATTTGTTTCATATGTTTATTTTAGCATATGTACACATTGAATTACATCACATTTTTGCTACGTATGTTCATTTAGCATATGTAGTACATTGTTTTCACATAACATGCTTACATTTAGTATGACATTTGGTTTGTATAACGAAACTGAAATACGTTCATTAACATTGATCACGCTGCTCGGTAGTAAGTAGTGGTACCATAGGACTTGACAACTCCCATTCCTGAAATCCTAGGTTTGTTTGGACGTAAGGAATGACTGAATCCGAAAACATTTTTGATAAACCTTTGATTTATTCTAGGGTTTATCCTTCAGTCTCAAGGCTTGGATGTATATGTTTAACATTACCACATAAGTGTTTGTATCAGTAAAGCATGGATTTTGCAAAACATATCTTTTGACTTAAACTATGATTTATATCAAATACATTGTTTTGCACATTTTTACTTATGGGGTTGAGTAATATTATTATTCACCATACAATCCATTTGGTTACACATAAACATCATACACATGGTTTGAATAGTTACTTTTTACTTGCCATACATAACATTTGAGTATACATTACATGATTTACATTTAACATTAGACATTGTTTACACATAAACATTTTGACATTGGTTTAAACAAGGTATTTTGGTGGTTTGTTTGGGTAAGTGATTTAAATAACGAGACGTGTGTAATATGATAAAAGCATGGTGGATACGCCGCTGATACTTCCTATACATAAGTGCTTTTATGATATTACATATCGTTGCGTTATTTAAACCATTTCAATTTAGACATATTACATTTTACACAAATAACATATTTTCACAAAACATTGTTTTACAAACAACATATTTTATACAAACTCATTTTAGTTGGTTATTTATTTAACCATACATCCTTCTTTTATATCATATGATTTCTTATCGATTTTCGTATGGTTTACAAAGGAAAACATTTTACAAGATTCATGACTAACTTTTGTTAAACATTTCTTTCAACTACAAATCATGAATCCTAAATCAATAAACCTATGTATCTCATAGGCATTTTTATGCTGGTGTACCTATTTTCACATGTGTTTTCAGGAACTGATGCATAGGGTTGTTCAAGATACACTTAGGCGGACTTGGGCCTTAGTGACATAAAAGATGCAAGAATAGTTTAACTTATGTTGTATTTCCTTAAATTCCCAAGACAATGTAACCACTTTGTTAATAAATAAAATGAAACTTTAAATACCATGGTTGTGAAACAATAATTCTGCCACTCCACTCCCCGATGTTTCCGCCGCGGTTTGTTGTTTTACGCGGTCGGGGTGTGACAGGTTGCGTTAAAAAAATCTATATCTGTCAAAAAACCAGATGTACATAGGAACACCAAGATAGCGACAAAGAGCGACGAAAATTTTTATTAGAAGATTAACCCCAAACCAAAAATACCACCAAACCCTGAAAAGAACTCTACCAATAAGATGAGTTCCTATAAAAGTACAGGTATTCAATTGATCAAAAACTGACCAGTTGATATAACAAATGAATACAAAAAATAAAGAACAAACCGGATGAACAATAGATAAGAAGAAGAAACCATTCCGGAAACACTACATCTTCTTGTTTTTTCCCACTTCATTCGCCGACTTGCACTTCTTTTATATACCAGCAGCTCCGTACACCCTAAAGCCCACGAACAAATCCAGCCAAACAAACTGCAGTCCATCCTTTTAACCAGCCCATTATTCAGCCCATTTCACAGCACATGACCAGTCCACATATATGTGCCCTCATGTTTAGCTATCTCATATACAAGATCAAAAACAACAATACATTGTAAAATATAAAACTGAAATATTATATTATGATATTATTTTTAACAATGTCTATAAAAATGCTTGCGTTAAAAAAATCTATATCTATAAAAGTGCATAAAGTGCCATGGGTGCAAACCGGGCTCAAGAATCATAAGTGCACAAATAAAATACAAATAAAGCGCCATATTACACCTTGCTTTTCCAGTACGTCAGCTGTTGGTATTTTGCCGATAATTGCACGCCGCACAAACATGTTGCCCTTCGAAGTAGCCCAGTTATTCAATTTGAAGCCTGGGGACTGCTTCGGCAGTTCCTTTGCAGTGATCTTATCTGCTTTAACTTGTTTGACCATAAAATCTTCATTATCACACGTCTTCCATAAAATCTTCATTCTCCAAGCGATCAAATATGTTGTGGACTGTTGGACATCATATGGTTGAGTTATTTGTCAAACCCACAAAACTTTGATTTAGAAGACACAAAATAAATAACTAAAAGCAACCGTAAATAAAGTATAATAATCACACACCTATTTGGACCAAGTGCATCTGCAAGATCTCCCAACACTACTACTGCTCCCTCACCACACTCTCATCTCTGCAACACGCAAATGCAAAAAATGGGTTATTTCAAAGATTAACATTTTCTGTAATTATATGGAACATTGATTATATTAACATCTTGTGTAATAAAAAAATATGCCGGTTTCGAATATGGGTCAATAAGAAAAAGTCAGCATTTACCCCACATCTAACAATAAATTAACACAATAATGTTGATATCTTTAAAAATGTTCTCTTTAAAAGTTAAAAAGTTATTATAACACATCACCAAATTAAACCTTACATTTATACCATGAAAAAAAGAAACAATCTTCGTTCAATGCTAGCATACTTGATGCTACTGAGTAATGAATCCAAACCTCGTTGGTTGAAATAGTATAAATTTTATTTAACACATTAACTAATTATATATATTGGGACAAAAGCGTATCAGATCAAACCAACCCAACCTTTTATGTGCCGACACGGGTAGTGTTTAGAAAAGCATGTATACCATATTTTATTAAACGACGAACGACTATACATTTTTTAATGTTTAATTAAAAATAGATTATAAAGAAATACTTTTCGAATTTTTATAATCAATCGTTATTATATGGAACTTTTTTACATTCATGAACATATAGTGAACACATTAATAGTGCCATTTTGGCTTTACTTCCAAATTAACCTTTCATTCTAAATAGCAAACCTGGTGCAGTGTGAGGATCATCTTTGTGTGACCAGATGGCAGCAACGTAGGCATGGCAGCCTTGAGTAACAACACTACCTAACGGCCACGTGTCAATCAGATCTCGTCGGAGAACTACGTACTGCACCAGCACGTCGGAGGTGGATTCAGAGTTCATGGCGGCGGCCTCCAAAACCAAGATATGGAACTGATTCCAAAAACCTTTACCGAACTTTCACTACCGTAGAGTAACAATAACAATGAGTATTTTTTTTAAACTTAATCGAACAATATAAATACCAAGTGTTTTTGTACAGTCATTCCACACTCAAATTGTAAGTTAAAAGTGATACTCATTTCAAATAATGGAATTTGGAGTAAAGCACTTTAAGATTCTAACAGTTCTCACAATTATAAAAGGCCTACAAGCATGACCAGAATCAGAAGTAACATGTGAAAATGTAATTATATGGTCAGATTCATGAGATTAACAGCTTTCGAAGCCAATCACCTACATTTTTAGGGTTAAAATAAAAATATTATATATTTTTATAATAAAATTCCCTTTGAAATATTATATTTACGACTCGTTAGTTAAAATAAAAATATTATATATTTACGACTCGTTACGACTCGGACGACGCTAGTTACGGACGACTCATACGATAAAATAAAAAATATTATATATTTACGACTCGTTACGGACTCAACGCTAGTTACGGACGTACGCTCGTTACGGACAACTCGGACGATAAAATAAAAATATTATATATTTACGAGTCGTTACGGACTCTCGATGGAAGTTACGGACGTACGCTCATTACGAACGACTCGGACGATAAAATAAAAATATTATATATTTACGACTCGTTACGGAATCGACGCTAGTCACTGACTACGCTCATTACAGACGACTCGGACGATAAAATAAAAATATTATATATAAAGAAAGGATAACATAAAAAGGATTCTTAGAAGCTAAGTCTTCTTGTTTGATCCCACTCCATCGAAATAAACATGTATGTATATATGTATCTGTATATGTGTGTGCGCGTGTGTGCGTGTCATACATCAGCTATTGAAAAGCGAACTTTAAAAGAAAAAATATATATTTTACCAGCTATGAGAAGTTGAGCAAGATTGTCAACAATCTTAGGAATGTGTTCTAGTGTATCCTTGCAGAAAAAAGGAAGTCCACGAATTGCTTGCACCTGTATCTTCATAAAAACGAATAGTCAAAAATAGAAGAAAAGAAACAATATGAACTTCAGCTGATATAGATTCAAATAGCAGCAGTTTGCCGGTTCCAATAAGAATTCAACATAAGAACATTAAACAGCTAATGCCTTGGCCACTTCTTTCATCTCTAATGAAGTAATAGTACAGTACGAATTCAGTAATTCAATACTCTAAACTAATAATTAAATATTCACATACTGTCAAAATGTCTACTCTACTATGAGAACACGCAAACAACAACATAAATTTTTTTCCTAACCCTAACTGAGCACAGAGACTAAATCCATATGCAATCATACTTATGCACAATCACTTTGCTTACAAAATAAAATAGAATTATTTATGTCAGTTAGTTAACTGGTTAATAACAACAAAAGCACAAATTTTATGTTAACAAATCAATCTTTTCCCAAATGTATAATTTCTTCTGGTAACAAATCAATCTTTTCCCAATATGATCACAATTAAGACTTAAAACACTAATAGAAGCAATAAGAAGAAAGACAAATGGTAGAACTAAGAAGAAAGGTACTGATATCGGGAAAATCAGTGATATATCGGTCAATATCGCCGATGATATCGGTACCAATATTTGATACCGATACTTTACATGGGGACCGATAACCGACATATCGGTGATATATCACCGATATTAACTGCATAGGTACTGGATCAACCCAACCAATTTTGAACCACACAAAACGTATCTGTTCCGATCGGTTAACCAACCCACCCGACCCGCCCATTTTGCCAAGAGACACGCACCATCTGGATGTCAGAACCAGAGAAGCCAAGTAAGTTGAGAAACGCCTGCAATGGGGCTGTCAAAAAACTTGAAAACTGGCTTCCACTTGGCTGGTGAGGATCTATTGCACCGTGAATAGGACTTGAACAGCTTGGAGATAGGAGCATTGCAACTGGCACTCCTTTTACTGCTGTGCTTAATGCCTGTAGACAAATGCATAATTAATTAGGTAAGGGTAATATTGTAATATTATGTAATATATTAATATCATCTTCAATGCATGACATGCTCACATGCAAGCCTCTGTCCATAATAACTGCTATATGCAACTAAACTACATAGTTCCATGAATACATGTAAATATAAGTCAAAGATCAACTACTACATTCATATACCAACTAAATCAGACTTATTAAAATCTAAAGAATAATTAATTGATTATCCATTAGACGTTCATAATCGTATAAAATTATCTTAACCTTAAAGAGATTACATATGAATGTCTTGATGCATAGTTTCAAATGCTTGCCTTAAAAGCGTTATTGTTGCCACTGTCAATAGCAAGAAAAAGTGGCCTTCTGATAAATGGAAGCAAGTCACAAGGATAAATCAGATTCAAACCTGAAAATAAGATCATTATTAGGCAATAGGCATACTGATCCTATTAACTCTAGCAATATTGCACGAATGTTCTATTAAAAAGAAACAAAAAGCTAGTTATCAATGTGTACTTGAGTACCTCCATTTCCTTTCGCACCAAGATTTATGCCTCCAGAATGGTAGCCAGAGCAGTTCCTTTGACATCAAGCACCTACTATAGAAAATTGTATTATACACAAAACAACCGATAAGCATGATCACAATCTAAAAAAAAGTAATTGTAAAGAGAAATCTATATCAACATTGGTATACTGTGAATAAATGTCGACAAATTCATATTATACCTCCTCGTAAAGGATCTGTCTGACCCAATTCTTGATAGGCTTCAAATCAACACTTTTATACTTCTTGCGATATCTAAACGCAAATTAAAACAAACTGTTAAATGCTATTTAAAAACATATACAAAGTTTGTATAATGTCAAATGCACGCACCAGATTAGGAGAATACAATTTTGAAAAAGAACTTATGATGTGAAAACTAATTTCATAGTAACAATAATTATCTGTGCATATGAATGTTAAATTACCTAACTAACCCTAATTTCAACCTAATTGTTGCATGCTTTCATGTTCAGACACCCCTTCTTTGCTCTAAATTATCAAACCAATGGTGCTAAAGCGTCAATTAACAGGTGTTAAACCATCAATTAATTGCTAGAATGTTTATCACCTTCATAATTTCAAAGCATTATTCCATAACCAGGTTGATTATTCCATTAAATAAACAAAGCATTACAAAAAAAAAAATTAACATGTAAAATGGTGAATCAATCCCTATTTTTTGGCTATATACGGACAAAATCATACATAAGGAAGTAAAATTCAAAAAATCCGAGTAACTAAAATTTCAAGATGTGAGTAACAATCTTTACATATTAAATGAAGATTTATAGGTAGTGAAAACCTAAAACTTTTAAAATTCGAACAAAATGAAAATGATAATTTTGTGATAGATTTAAAAGAAATCAAAGAACTAAAGAAAAAAATATATAAACAACAAAACCTAACCAGGAACATGTAGTTTAAGGACGAAAGAAATTGGTAGAAATCAAGCACCTATTTCAAGAAATTCAAATTCGGCAGTAATATCATGCATATTTAGAACATAAACAAAGTGAAACAAAAAAAACATCAATTTCAAAGGAATTTCAAACCCAAATTCTATGTCAGGTTAACAAAAATCAAAGAAAAAAAAACCTAACAAACAAAACCTTACCAATAAAGTCTAGTAGATCTAGGAAAGCAGATTCCAAGTAAATCCAAAAATTAGAGTTTGGGCAGTTGTCTTTGCAGCTCTGTTACCGGTGGTCGGATGGCCGTGATATGCCTGAATCCCCTTCAACTCTCATCTCGTCTCTCTCTATCTCTTTCAATGGGTTTTGAAATTTGTTTTGCAGATCTTGTTTGGGGAAACACTGAATCTCTCTCTATCTCTTTCAATGGGTTTTGAAAATTGTTTTGCAGATCTGGTTTGGGGAAACACTGAATTTGAATTTTGAATGGGATAAGTTGTTTGAGGAAAGTTGGAAAGGCAGAGGCAAGTGACGTTTGAACCAGATAAGATGGTTTGAAAGGTAAAAGGAAAGTCAGTGATGACTTTAGGGTTTAAAAAAAGAAGAAGAAGAAATCAGGGGAAGGTGACATGTGGGAAGAAGAAGGGGGGGGGGGACTTGATATGCTTACACGTGGCCTACTAAACTTTTCCTTTATTATATAGGAAGATATTAGGAAAAGAATATTTCAAACCCTAAAAAACCTAGACATACTATTCATATTAGGAAAACAATATTTTCAATTTCAAAATCATCTAGAGATCAATAATTTTTTTATCAACCACCTGTTCCAAATCTTCTATTTCCCAAAAAATCCATTCGTCTTTCTTTTGGATTAATCACCTGTTCCAAATCTTCCTACCCCGTAATTGTTTGGAATGATTTGCTGATGATTAAAAAAAGGGGGTTTGTGGGTTTGATAAATAAAATCAAGAAAGGGGTTTGGGGATTTGTTGAATATAAGTTGCGATCTTAATAATAACAGATGAAGTCAAAATGGATTGGAGATCTAATGAATTAAATAAAGAAATGGGTTTGTGAATTTGATTAATTAGAAATAGGTTTTTAACAATAACAGTTGAAAATTACTAATGTGTTGGGCGTCGTTGAATTAAAATAGGTTTAATAAAAAATATTACATATTTTAGGACTAAAGAAATGAAACAAAATTATTTTTCTAAATATAAAATAAAAAATTGGCATTTTAATTAAAAATCCATGTCATTGTTTAGATTTTCCACATCATATTATAGAATAAAAAAATTAATGAAACATGACACATCATCATTAGTAACCTGGTAACCTGATAAATACATAGTATTAGAACAATAAATGAAACTTTAATGACTTTAGTGAGACAAAAAGAGTTCCAGTGACTTAATTGAAACAGTTTGTAAACTTGGTTATATTTCTACGAAGTTACCCCTTATAGATATTGTACAAATTCAAGCACGGGAATCCTAGAGTGTTGAGGAAAATCTTTCCTGAGTGGTTAACCATCTTCACTTGCTTAGTTACCGGGTCCCAACCGGCTCATACTATATATAGAAGTGTTAGACACGAAGTAAACAAAGACAGATTTCCTACTTTGTAGAGTGTTATAGTAACGATCCCGGTTAGTGTTCTACTGGATAGAGATTTGAACAACTTAAGAATCTAGAATGGATAGTGATCATTAGCTTGACCAGCAGAGCCCACCAGGATTCCCATGCACCACAAGTTGTTATTACATGGGCCCCCGTAATAATAAATTTCCTTGCATGGTCACCCCTAGCATTCTCTCGTTCAAAGCAGGCGATCAGTCAGAGAGAGGATGCTATTGTTTACATACCTTCAACATAGGAGGGACCTTCGTGGTGGTCCACGTGCTAACGCCCGTTGTCATTATTTGTGACAGGGCACATGATGTGCTAAAAGTAGTTTAATAAAAACAACTAAAATTAATCTAATCTAGACACAAAAGAAATACTCTAGACTTTCTAAACTCGACTAAACTACTAACTGGCAAGTGAACCGATTGACTCTATTAAAGCTAAGTAAGTCCGGATATCGAACCCACTGTCACACCCTGACCGCGTTAAAAAAACAAAACCGCGGCGGAAACGTCGGGGAGTGTCGTGGCGGAATTATCGTTTCATAACCATGGATACAAAAAGTGTTTCGTTTTATTGATAATATTAAACATTAACATTGTTTTAACACATAACAAACAAGTTTTATATCGACTATCATTGTTTTATGTCACTAAGGCCTCGTCCAGATCCTATGTGACGCATGCATCCTAGAACGTCAATCAAGCAACAACATCTGAAACATATGTAAAAACAAAGTCAGCAAAGAAATGCTGGCGAGTACATAGGTTTTATAAGGGTATCGGAATCATGGCTTGTTTACTTATATTGCAATACCTCGAAAACCTTGTTTTTGAAAAGTATATAATATTGCAACATGATTAACCAACTCCAAATCAAGATGGTTATAATTTATAAAATTTCGTTAGCCATGATTATTAACCCAAAAGCTTTTTGTTTTAGAAAACCATCTTGTAAAACATCTCGTATAAACTCGTTAATAAAACTCGTATATTATTTCGAAAACATCGTTGAGTGACATCGTTTCACTATCGTTTACCCAAGTGAACTAAATAATGTCACGGTATGTAATATGTTAAAAACACTTATATATAAGAAGTACCAGCGGCGTATCTACCATGTTTTCACCATATTACACCCGTCCCATTATCTAAACACTTATCCAAAAGCCAATCGTTTACCCAAATCGTTTAACATCGTTTCCAAATCATTCCCAAATCGTTTATCGTTTAACATCGTTTCCAAATCGTTCCCAAATCATTCCCAAATCGTTTACTCGTTTAAATCGTTTAAATCGTCCTCGTTTTAATTGTGAAAACTTATATATGGTCGTCTCGTTAATAACATTCAAACTTTTGTGACTCGTTCATCGTTCAACTCGTTCTTGCATTAACAAACCCCCAAAGGGTAAGTTAACAATCATCAGATTCAGTCGTTACCCACAACACCCACACATAACCATGGGTATAGTGCAATAACGGGATTTGTCATATCCTATGGTACCATAACCTAATACTGGTCGGCTTGATCAATGCTAATGAATGTCGTTCGTTATGTAACTACAACCAACAAGTTCGTTCACATTATCGAAATCGTTAATAGTTTAGTATAAATCGTTCTATTCGTTTTTGAAATCATCGTTTAAACCTTGAAAACATTTTGTACATATGAATCACCCCAAAACAATTGAAAACAGTAAAATAGGGGAACTATGTACTCACTTGTAGTTCAAGGTATCCTTAATCAATAGTACTTCAACAAACTCGAGTAAACCAGAGAAATCAAGTAGCACCTAGTAATTAAATCACTAGTCAAACAATAGACGCCTAAATCGGAAGATCGGACAGAATGAGGTCTTGTAAACCAAATGAGTGTTGGAACTCATGTGATATGGTTTAACAAAGCCTACATCCTAAATGAAACCTAGCCTAAGTGCTTTCGACCCATCGCGACCCATTAAGGTCTACTTATGCTACTTTAACGCGTCGTGCGCGCAAATGCGCGTTCGAGACATCTAACTAGTCCTATGACAAGTATTATATGCCTATACAAGTTTAATCATGTTGTATAATCAGTTATGTGACAAAAGTTTAGGTTACATATGCTTAATTACCAATTATGCATGAAAAGGGCATTTTGGTCATTTACCTAAGGCATATAAACTACTTATCATACAACTATCTAAACTAAGCGACCATAAGGTATAACCTTGGAAGGTTATTCCCTATATACTATGGTCACCTAATGTGTTTGGTCGGATCCTAGTGATCGACCAAACGGGTCGGGTTCGAAAGTATAAGCGATTGATTAGATCGCTTACCTTTACGACCCTATATAAGCACTAAACTAAAAGTGACGAGCTAAGCATGTTAAAACATGCTTAACTAAGTTAGAAAACAGGTTTTGATATCAAAACAAACGGTTTTGATATCCTAAAGTAGTTTGGTTACAACATACGCGTAAATCCATTTTGGCCGAAACTTCGACTCGTCACTGAGCCTAGATAACGTGGTAATCAGTAGGTATAGTCACTAGGGGCTATAACCATCGTGATTACACTCACGTTATGAAGTTCAAACGAACTTCACATTGACCATAAACTGGTCAATGCAGAAAGTCAAATGCAGTTTGACTTTAACGCTAAAACGAATGAAAAGAACGAAAGAACACTTACAGAAGGTCCCCGCAAGATTTGATTCCGATTTTTCTCTCAGGTAGGAAGCATATACTTCCACTTAGAGAGCATAAATAAGATTTCAAATTATGGGTTTTGAAGTGAAATGGATGGGGTATATATAGGATTTCTAGAACCGTTAAGATCGTTCCTCGAAAACTGAGCTTTGATCTGGACCTTACATGTGTGCCCATGGTTTTCTAAAACCATGGGAGCCCCTAATATGGACTATGTTCATTGAATACCAGCCCATGGTTTTGCAAAACCATGGGTGAAAACCATCACACTTCAAAATGGACTAGGTTCATTGAATCTGCCAGAAATTTCAAAAATGGTCCCTGCACTTGTAAAACTTGATTTTTTGGGCACTTTTAAGCCCCGTTAACCCCATTTCAAGGCTCTAAAATAAAGTTAAAGTATAGGGAACTTAAAATATGCTCAAAAACATCTCGGATGTCAGGTCGTTTGGTCGTATGGTTGCGTTATTCGCTTAATTACGACGGAGTCGTAACGAACGCAAAAACGATCCAAATTAAGCGACGAATGGAATTTTATCATGCCAAACACTAAAATAAAATATTTTAATGCTTAAATAAATTTTTGGATGTCCGGATGTATTCAGAACGTAAGTTATGCGCGAAAATGCAAACTTATGCACTTTTTGACGCTTTTAGTCCCTGAATGAGCATAAAGTTTATTTTAGCATACCGAACCCCTCAAAGCCTATTTCTAAGATATGTAAAGGTTATTTAGGGTATGTTTAACTTATGATCAAGTTCTGGAATGTTCGTTACTATACAAATCGGCATAGTTTCGCAGTTTGACACAAATAGTCCCTGCGATCGAACAAAGTTGATTTCGACACACCAAACCATTCAAAACTTATTTCTAAGTTATGTGGAGGTTATTTAAGGTATGTTAAGCCTATGTCACTATTCCGGAGTGTTTGTCGCGTTATACTGACTGCGTTTAAGCACCAGTTTGCGTATAGCCTTCTAGAAAGCGATTTAGAGCTTGAAATTGGAATCGAATCAAATTGTAAAATCACTAAACACAATTACACATATAATAAAACCAAAGCACATTGTTTTATTAATAATCATCATTGTTTTACATCGTAAATCGATTATAGAACACAGTTGTCACACCCACGAGATTCTAATTAATTACATTAATGACTCTATCTAGACTGACACTGACGCAACACTAAATGTTTTTATGTTTGGGGGGGGGGGGTTCTAAAAATCATAAATTTCAATTAAATTAAATTAATTAACTAAATTAACTAACACGAACTAACTTGGGTTTTTCTCAGGAAGGCACTTATGGCACTCTAAAGCCTGTTATGAACACCAGTTGGTTAGACTCCCTCACAGGACATCTAAGGGGTTTACGAAAGTACCCTAATTTGATTTACTCCCTCACAGGACCTAAACCTAGGGTAGACCCGGGTTCTTGATTAGACTTGTTAGACAACAGTCAAACGGTAAACTAGTTCAGACTCCTCACGAAGCTCCTACCTTGCAATTTAATGACTAAGACCTAACAATAACCTCGCACCTCACAACTATTGAGAATTTGTAGGACACTTAAACTTACTTGATTACCGAATATTACTTCTAAGGTGCATCGCGCGATTAACCCTAAAGATTATAAATTTATTCCGTGATATAGGCACTCACCAAAATCTATAACCTAGTATGACTCTATTATGTGATATAAACCATCACCAAGAATCATACGAAGCAACAAACAATATTCAAACACTTTTAAGCATGCATATACATCTAACCAATAATCGAGTCGACTACTTTCGCAAACAATCCATAAATAATTAATTATCCATTATAAAAATCAAAACTTTACATAACCATTCATCCAATCTTGGTAGTATAGAGAATTTAGCCAATCAAAGTCATGGAACAAATCACAAACAAAGTATTTTCAATCACGAGAAACATAATTAAAGTGAGAAACAAAGAATAAAGACACCCAAATAGCAGAACAGCGACCCGGCTGACTTCCTAAGCTTCATGACTTCAACTGGCAGCTTCAAGATCTCGAAAACGCTTCAAAGAATGTCCAAAATTCGCCCAGAAAGTTGTTGATTCGTAAGTATGTTGCTGTTTGAAGTTAATGATCATTTATAGTTAAACGCTATTCGAACAACTGATTGTTGCCGACATTTAACCCCGTCGCGCTACACGACGGGAAATCCTTTCATGCTTCGCGTAGAGCAAAGCCTTTAATCTCAGTTTATTTTATTTTAACCGTCGCGCTACGCCAAGGTGTTTCTTGGTAGCCGTCGCATAGCGCCAAGGTTCACTTTTTCCAGATTTCTTCAATTTTCATTTCGGTTCAGCTACGCGACGATCCGAATCCCGTTTCAGCTTCATAATCAGCATATTATTCGACGTTTTCTTTGACTTTCAGCAACAAGAACCTGAAAACACACAAACTAACTAAAGTAATGAATTCTAACTAAAAACTGAAACAAACTAAGCGAAATAAATACAAACTATACACGAATAAAGGATGTATTTTACAATAAATCAATATCCTCACACTTACTCTTTTTCCGTCCCTGAAAAAGAATTATGCAAACGGAATCAGAATCAGATAAATATTCAGATCCAAAAGCTAGATTACTTATTAAAATTAAAACTTGTGTTAACCGCGATTGCAAGTATACTTGTCCTCTTAAACCCAAACCCGGTTCCAAGCCCTTATCATTTAATTTAAGTTCAAGTTCGGTTAATTTACCTAGGGTCTCACACTAGAATCTGCCATTTTACCTAATCCCGCCTCAAGCTTATAGAACAAAAGAAATAGTCACTGGACTATTTCCTAACCGTTTTATACCAAAATTAAAAGAATTTAACATCAAATTTTTCATCTCTTTTTTTCTTTTCTTTTTGAGCTTTAGACTATGCATACCTAACCCAGAGGCTGTCTCAACCAGAGTCACCATCCCCAAGAACGACAATGTAGGCGTCAGTATTTTTGCATTTTTCTTTTTAACAATCCCAGAGGTAATCTAAGTCAGAGTCACCATCCCCAACGAAGATTAAATAGGCCATTTATTCGGTCTAGCTCATTTATTGCATTTTTTTTATTTGATAAAAAATTATAATAATTTTAGCTTATAAAGGCATTCCTATACTATTTTTAGGGGTTCCGGCTTCCCTACTTTTCCTAGATGAGAACCCACTAGCAAACTAACATTAGGTATATTAGGATCAAAGGAACCTAAAACCGGGTCAGACCTACTCACACATCCCAAATTAGACACAAGCTTAACTTTTTATTCTCATATTATTATTATTTGAAACCCGGACAAACCTGATTTTTATATCATTTTCCCTTTTGATTTTGCAAACTCCTTAAAACGAGAGACATTTTCGATTTTTCAATTTTTTTTGAATTTTTAAATTTTTAATTTTTTTGTATTTTTTCATATTTTAAGACTCAAAACTAACTCGACTCACTAGCTAAATTAACTAAACTAAGACTACGGCTCAAATGTTCCATCCCCACACTTACATTTGCATTGTCCCTAATGCAAGAATGGCAACATGACTCAAACTACCTAAACTACTACTAAATATAAACTAAATACCAAATAAAATATACAAAATATACAAGTGGAAAATGACTTAGCTGATATGTGAGACTGTCAATGTGCCAGTCAATTCCACGTATGCCCTCCAATCCGAACACACTTAGCAAACAATTCCTAACTCTCACACGTGAACGAAAGTGGCAACCAAACACCATACCTATCAACAAGCATCAATATACCAAAACATAATAGATAGATAGATAAGTTTATTAACCATCACCAACAACCAACCCGTCCCTACCAACCAGTTCAAAGTATCCAAAATATTAGTACAAACCAAGATGAGGATTAAAACATCATAAACGACAAAAAACAAACAAAGATACTCCGTTCTTCACCAGCTGCATCCTCTATCCCCACACTAATCCTCGTCATCACTCTCTTCTTCCTCTTCTTCATCGCCACCTCCACCAGCACCAGAACCACTCTGCCCATAAACTGGAAATTCGGGATTCAGATTCCCGTAACCATACTGCCCCAAACCATATCCATACCCAGCAAACTGGCTCGAACCACCCTCAACACTAGACCCAAACTGAACTGGCATACTGAACTGACCCGGCTGAGTGTAAGGCTGAAAGAAATTACGAACGTTCATGCTCATCCGTTACATCATGTACCTCAACGTGTTCTCCTGCCTCTTTTATCCGCTCTGTATCACCTGTCTAACCTCCCTGAACTACTGAGATGCCCATTAATGCATCTCTCCATAACCCTGATCCATACGTGTATATAAAGATTCCAAAGTAAGTGGATCTGCGGGCGCCTTTCGGCGGGGGTACCGCTATGCTGGCCTCTCATGCCTCTGCCTAGGTCGCTGCCTATAAGTAGGCTCAATCTGGTGCATCACATCCGCAGTTGGATGTCCCTCTGGTGGTTGGACCTGAGCCCCCTGACGAACACCCTCCCAAGTGATCGGCTCAGTCCAAGTAACTATGCCAGCCATATGTAAATCCTTTATCCCAAAAATCGCCGTGGTTGGCCCCTTGTGAAGAAATTACGCATTGTACTTATAAAAAACGCCCAAATTCATTACAAGGCGAGTAATGTATGGGCTTATATCCAAAGCAGCCCGATGACCTCCCTGACGGGTCCTACTGATGGACCAAGCTAACACACTTACCAAATTCATCTCCCTGTTCTCCAACCGACACATCAATATAAAAAAATCTGTCATAGTAGAAAGGATCTTTAATATATAGCGGTGAACTGGGTCACAGACTGAAGTAATGAGGTTCGTTGTAGCAAACGGATGATCTGAAATTGTAGACCAAAAACGAGACAACTCAGCAGGACCCACACTGACCGCCCTAGGGGTCTGATACGCACCCCTTAAATTTGTCTCATATTCAGGAGACTGAGCCTCCTCTGTCGTGTAAAAACCTGATGCTACTGCAAACCTCGCGATGCCCATTTCAAACACTGTCCTGCCCAGACTAAATGATACTGCGTTAGGTTGGGCAAAAGCACCTTCTTTGTGCTTAAAAGTGCTGTGGAACTCTAAAACCAACTCTTCATATTGATCCCAATAACAATCAAGAACCCCTCTCAGCCTTGGACCCAATATATGTTCGACCCTTTGTCATGAACCCACACTTTCCAGCCATTCCCAATCCATAACCCTATACTCCAAGAATTCGGTGTTTCTCAGCTTATCAAAATTTTCCCACTCCTTTGTACCTAACTCGAATTATAGTAGTGGGTGATCACCTCTGTTTCGTATCTTTCATATACTTATATTTTCCCGAGTATGATAATTGATTCTTCTTCTTTGAGGGTTCAGATCATCTACTTGAAAACTCGGGTCCCCTCGTGGACGTGCGGCCGGACCTCTCTTGCGTGAACGACCTGCACCACTACCTCCTTCACCTGACATCTCTGCATAAACAATGTTTAAACAAAGCAAAACAGGCAAACAATTAGTGTTCACAAACTATTTTTGGTAGTTTAATTTTTTAATTTTTTTGGAATTTTTTTTCGAAAATTGGAAACAGCCGTATAGCATTACATTCGTGGCTAAATTCAAAAATAAATTGAAATAAAAACGTGGGTTACCGTTTACAAAAGCATAAGTGATGAACAAACTCACCCGAATGGAGATTGAGTACGTGCAAGCTATGTCAAACTTGTACGCACATATAAGTAAACCCAAGACCAAGACTAGACTAAGCTAAGACCGACTCATTAACTACCACTCAATGTACACTACCTCCTCCCGACACTTTAATTGTCCCAATTAATACCAAGTGCCTACCAAGACCGAACATTGAGTCTAAACTTTCTTTAAGTCAGAAACTTTAATGTCAAAACAAATTTTTAACTTGAAAAAATCCGCCTAGTTAAAGGAGGTTTTAATCCGGTTAATTTGTACGATTTTCAAAACACAAGATTGAAACTTTATGACAATGTATTAACTAATAATCTAAGCTCAATGTTCAATAATACCAAACCAAGCCATCCGCGCCTGTTAAAAATACTAAACATAACTATACCAGACTCAGACTAGACCCGACGAAAACCGACACTACGACTCAAAATATGACTCAAACTAGAAACTAGACAAGTAATATGGAAAGTATAATCAAGAAAACATACCAGATTCGTTGAGAAAAGTTGCGAAAATTTGAAACTTTAAATCATACGGTAGGTCCTCAATGTGAGTGATTTAGCGGGTGAAACGGTAAAATTGACGATGGGGATTGTTAGGGAAGTGATATAGGTGATATGGGTGGAAAATGGGTGAAGATTTGTGAAGTTTGGGTGGAGATATGGTGGTTTTAGGCAATTTTGTGGCTGGTTCTCGTAATGTTAGGGTTTGGTGAGAATGGGGAGAAAGGGCAAGGCATCAGACTTTAATTCATATAATATGGGGTCGCGCTACGCGACGGTAAAGGGTGTCTGTCTTTGCATACCGCCAGGCCCTTAAGGGCAAAAGGTTCAGGTTTTAAATAGGCCACGCCCTACACGATGGTTTTGGTCACGAGGCTTCGCACGATGTGACGCCCTCAATTTTTAGGTGCTTTTGGACTGGGGCCTCGCGCTACGTGACGGTGATCTCTTTTTGCCTTGGCGTGATGCGAAAGCCACAATTTCACAGAAAGTTTCGAAATTTTGAAGGCTTCCATGCCTTAGAAAAATTTCTTGTTTTTCCCAAACCTCCCAAAACTCATCCCAAATATTTTCTAACACTGGGACTTACCTCGTTTTCTCTTCAATTCTCGCTCCTCGTCGGTAATGATTTCCTGCAAAATACTCAAACACACAAAACGAAGACACGGAAATCTATGAAAAACTATTGTTAACTATGAAAAGACTCAAATAACGACTCGATATAAACGGTACAAACTCTACACTTGAAAATTCACTCAAGACTCTAAATGGTGATACTAGGTGGGTCTTCGAGAGGAGTTTCCTCCTTCTCAGCGGTATCGATGGGCCCTCCTAAATAGTGCTACAACCTGTGGCCATACACTTTCCAAGTACATCCGTCGGATTCATTTAGTAACTCCACGGTACCATACGGAAACACTTCCTTCACCATGTATGGCCCCGCCCACTTGGATTTCAACTTACCAAGAAATAATTTAAACCTTGAATTTTATAGGAGTAACTTGTCACTGTCCTTAAACTATTTCAACCCTTTAATCCTCCTATCATGCAATGCCTTCGTCTTTTCCTTAATACTCCATGAATGTTCATACGTCGCATCTCTAAGTGCTTCCAACTCGTGAATTTGGAAGAAACGTTTCCTAGCCGCTTTGGAAAAATCTAAATTGACGGTTTTAAGAGCCCAAAACGCTCGGTGCTCCAATTCCACGGGAAGATGGCATGCTTTGCCATAGACGATCATGAATGGAGTGGTACCTAAAGGTGTCTTGTAGGTGGTCTGAAATGCCCACAATGCGTCATCAAGCTTATCCGGCCAATCCTTTCTACTTTTCCTACCATTTTCTCTAGGATCCTTTTCACCCATTGATTCGCGTTTTCAACTTAACCATTTGTTTGAGGGTGATATGCGGTAGACAAACGATGTGTGACTCCGTAACGCTCTTGTAACACCCCGACCGCGTAAAACAACAAACAGCGGCGGAAACGTCGGGGGGTCATGTCACAGAATCATTGTCTCATAACACATGGAGTTTAAAGTTTGGTATTATTTAATAAAATGTTTACATTATCTTAGTTTAAACGAAGATAGAACATAAATTAAACTTGTCTTTCTTGATTTTAGTCACTAAGGCCCAAATATGCCCTAAGTGTAGCATGATCATCATCGAACATTAGCTCTTGAAACATATGTGAAAATAGGTACGTCAGCGTAAAAATGCTTGTGAGATACATAGGTTTTATTGATGAGGATTCATGACTTGACAGTTAAAAGAAGTATTTAACAGAAAAGTAGTCATGAACCTTATAAAATGTTTTCTTTTGTAAAATCATATGAAAATCGATGTGAAAATCAAATGATTTAAAAGAAATGATGCATGGTTAAGTAAATAACCAAATAAAAATAATTTGTATAAAATATGTCATGTCTTGTAATAAAAGTATCATGTCTTGTATAAAAGATGTCGTGTATTGTATAGAAGATGTCATGTCTTTGTCTTTTGTCAAAGTGATTTAGACAACGCCACGATATGTAATGTAATAAAAGCACTTATATATAGGAAGTACCAGCGACGTATCCACCATGCTTTTATCATATTACACACATCTAGTTATTTAAATCACTTACCAATAACCACCAAATAATGTCTTGTTTAAACCAATGTCAAATGTCACGTATAAACAGTGTCTAATGTCAAGTATAAACCATGTCTTATATAACAATGTCGAGTAATAACCAATGTCTTGTAAGGTAAGTAAAAAGTCTTTACTTAAACCACATGTAATAATTTCATGTATAACTAAATGTCTTGTTTAACCAAATGTCGTGTACAAAACATTGTCTTCGAATAAACAAAAGTTATGTTTTGAAAACCATTGCTTTTATTGTTAATAACATTTATATGGTTTGTCATCGAATACACTCAAGCCTTGTTGACTGTCGTGTTGGTGCATATTTTGTATGTCTGCCACTATGCGAATAGGCTAGATAGAGCGTGTGTTGAATATTGTATAGAATTGAGTGAAATCAGTTACAAATTAAAGGTTCTGTGATGTATAAGCCGCTTCGTACGAATGGATGACATAGTAGGTTCGTAACAGATGTGCAAGACCAAGCCACTTCGTACAAAGGCACCATGCCTATATATATGGGCTTTGGGTCTTGTGTTGGACAAGCTTTTGGTTCCCTATGGGGAGATGCTGTCCAACTGGTTTCGCGGGTATGTAACTTTCATATTTTAATAAGAAACCAGATTATAAGTGATTGTTCGGTGTCGTATTCAATTTCTACTCATTTCTTATCACTGAACCGATCATCTCGGGACCAAAGCTCCGTCAAACTCAATGTTTCCTGGAATATCAAGTGGTATCATAGCTACGGTACCGATTCAATCGATCTAACAGTTGATTGAATCACCTACGCTCATGAATTTTTGATATGTAGGGAGTTTTGACATAAAACATTAAATAAATATCAAATTGAAGGTCAATTCATGGATGGAATTTGAAATTGAAGACATCATCGTGTTCAGAATTGATTTTCGCACAATCCTGTGAAGTTTCATCATGAAATTCATAGAAATAAAGATTCTGGATCGAAAAATGTGTTTGGGAGTGTTCTTGATGAATCAGTCTTTCTGGTACAAAGGCACAACTTCATACGAAGAGACCAGCTTCGTATGAAGGCACATCTTAGCTTAATATCTAGCTTCGTACGAAGAGACATTTCCAGCTTCGTACGAAGGGACATCTCTAGCTTCGTACGAATGGATCTCTCATGGTGCAAAATGTCAAATTGATCTGGAAAAAATGCCTATAAAAAGTCATTTTTTGATCGCAACGACGATGTGAGTCTCCAGAAAAAATTTGTTGATTGAAAATTTTTTCGAGTTTTTAACGACCAAGCTGGGTTGTTCGGGGACACCGTCCGGGGTTTCAGCGAACAGATTTGATGATGCGATCACAGATTGTAGAAATTAGTGGGGTAGTCATGATACTAGTGCAGAATGTTTATCATCTGGGTTATCAGACTATTTATGGGCCAAAACGTAAAATCCACAATGATGAATGTCACACCCCGACCGCGTAAAACAACAAACCGCGGCGGAAACGTCGGGGAGTGGAGCGACAGAATTATTGTTTCACAACCATGGTAATTAAAGTTTCATTTTATTTGAATTGAAAAGATTATATTGTCTTAAGAACAAAGAAACATAACATAATTAAACTAGTCTTGCATCTTTTATTGTCACTAAGGCCAGAGTCCGCCTAAGTGTATCTTGATCAACACTATGCATCAGCTCCTGAAAACACATGTGAAAATAGGTACGTCAGCATAAAAATGCCTGTGAGATACATAGGTTTTGTTGAAACATGATTCATGACTTGTAGTCGAAAGAAATGTTTAACAAAAGTTAGTCATGAATCTTATTAAAAGTGTTTTCTTTTATAAATTATACGAAATTTGATAAGGAAATCAGATGTTATAAAGGAAAGGTGTGAGGTTAAATAAATAACCAAGTAAAAAGAATTTGCATAAAATATGTCATTTGTGTAAAATGTATCATGTCTTTGTCTAAGTGGTTTAGATAACGCAACGATATGTAATATCATAGAAGCATTTATATATAGGAAGTACCAGCGGCGTATCCACCATGCTTTTATCATATTACACGCCGCCTTGTTATTTAAATCACTTATCAAAATAAACCACCTAAATGTCTTGTTTAAACCAATATCAAAATGTTCATGTATAATAAAATGTTATGTATGGCAAGCGAGAGTATCAACTTAAACCATAGGTAAAATGTACAAAACAATGTATTTGAATAAATCTAAGTTTAAATCAAAATGTTATGTTTTGCATAAACAAATCAATGCTTTATTGATACAAACATCTATGCGGTAATGTTTATCGCATACATTCAAGCCTTGCGACTGACAGACAAACCCTTAACAAGTTAAAGGTTTATCAGTTATGTATATCGGATTCTGTCATTCCTTACGTCCAAACAAACATAGGATTCCAGAAATAGGAGTTGCCAGTTCCTATGGTACCACTACATACTACCGAGCGGCGTGATTAGTGTTAATGAATGTATTTTTGACCCATTAAACAAACCAAATGTCATACCAAATGTAAGCATGTTATGTGAAAACAATGTACTAAGTATGCTAAATGAACATACATAGCAAAATATAAATGTGATGTAAATCAATGTGTACATATGCTGAAATAAACATATGAAACAAATGTATTTATGAAATCAATGTGCTAGCATACTCAATCATGTGACACCTGTGCCTCTGCGACCATCAAAAAAATACCAAACCGATGAAATACTGTATTTCATACTTGGGATTTGTATAAATATGTGTATCTTTTGCACATATCAATTCTTGTTCGATTTCAAGCTTTAAATCGCTTTCTGGAAGGTTATACGCGCACTGATGCGTAAATATAACCAGTTTAATGCAACGAACACTCCGGAATAGTGAAATAGGCTTAACATACCTTAAATAACCTTTACATAACTTATATATAAGTTTTGGAGGGTTTGGTGTGGCGAAATCAAGTTTATTCGCTTATAGGGACTAATTTTGACAAACTGCGAAAGTATGCCGATTTGTACTGTAACGAACATTCCGGAACATGACCATAAGTTAAAAATACCCTAAATATCCTTTACATAGCTTAGAAATAGGCTTTGAGGGGTTCGGTGTGCTAAAATAAACTTTTTGGTCATTCAGGGACTAAAAGCGTCAAAAAGTGCATAAGTTTGCATTTTCGCGCATATCTTACGTTCTGAATACATCCGGACATCCAAAACTTTATGTAATCATTAAAATATTTTATTTTAGTGATTGGCATGATAAAATTCCATTCGTCGCGTAATTTGGATTGTTTTTCGAATTCGTTCGTGTTTCATCGTAATTAACCGAACAACGCAACCGTACGACCAAACGAACCGACATCCGAGATATTTTTGAGCATGTTTCATGTTCCCTATACTTTACCTTCATTTTAGAGCCTTGAAATGGGATTAACGGGGCTTAAACGTGTAAAAAATGCATCAAAAACCATGTTTTGCACATTCTGGGACCAAAATTGACAATCTGCCATAGTTATCTTAGGAAGGGACCAAAATGAAAAATCTAAATTCCAGCTTGTTCCATCTGTTCCCCTCATTTGCACATGGTTTTAATGAAACTAGGGGCTCCCATGGTTTCACAAAACCATGGGCACATGTGTACGGATGAGATCGAAGCTCGTTTTACGATGAACGATCTTAACGGTTGTGCAAAAACTTTAAATACCCCATCCATCTCATTGTTGCAGCTCACATTTGATATGATATTTCTCTAAGTTGAGGTGCTTTCACTTCATACCTGAGAATAATCGGGTCAAACTTCCGTTCTTGGACCTTTTGTAAGTCCTCTTTCGTTCTTTTTCGCGTGAAAGTCAAACTGTGTTTGACTTTCTGCTTTGACCAGTTTATGGTCAACATGAAGTTCACTTGAACTTCATAACGTGAGCGTAATCACGACGGTTTTAGTCTCTTGTGACTATACCTACTGATTACCACGTTATCTAGGCATAGTGGCGAGTCGTAGTTTCGGCCAAAATGCGTATTCTTGCGTATTTTGTAACCAAACTACTTTTAGGTATCAAAACCGTTTGTTTTGATACCAAACCTGTTTTCAAACCTCGTTAAGCATGTTTTAACATGTTTAGCTCGTCACTTTAGGTTTAGTGCTTATGTAGGGTCGTAAGGTAAGCGGTCTAAACAACCGCTTATACTTTCGAACCCGACCCGTTTGGTCGATCTTTAGGATCCGACCAAACACATTAGGTGACCATAGTTGCATAGGGAATAACCTTTCGAGGTTATACCTTATGGTCACGTCATTTAAGTAGTTGTATGATAGGTAGTTTATATGCCTTAGGTAAATGACCAAAATGCCCTTTTTACGCCAAAATTCATTTTAAGCATATGTAACATAATTTTTGATATCTAAACTGATTTGGAAACAATATTAGACATGTTAAGGCATATTTTACTTATCATAGGACTAGTTAGGCGGTCCGAACGCGTTATACGCGAACGACGCGTTAAAGTGGCGTAAGCTAAATTCTCTCTCTAGCTATGGCGATTTTGGTTCTTCTTCGTACCTTAGTTTTTCTTCATGATCTTCGTATAACAGTCTGATTATCGGTGTACTGATTTATCAGTATAACTGATTCGAACTAGTTAGCGAAAGGATTGGTTTAATTCTAGGGTTTATCTTTTTCTTTTGCTGTTTTGTCGTCAAGCTAAATTAGGGTTTCTTGTGTTTTCGTTTTTCGGTATCTTGGTTTCTGGTTTTTACGTTGTTATTGTGTGCATGCTTGTTTCGTTTGCTGTTTAATAGAGAGAGTTGCTGTCTGTTCAATGGCTGATCGGTCAAAATCGGATGATGTTCCTACGGGTGATAGAGGTAAGCCGCCATTACCCTTTAAGGAATTAGCGAGTAGAGTGGTCAATATAGATGGTAATCCGTTGCTTCCTAGGAGAGGTACGATTCAGAATGTTCAGTCTGATCCGAAGATGTTTAATGTTATCAATGAATTAGAAAAGATCACTGTGCCTGTTCTGTCGTCGGAGAATCAAAGTCCAGCGGATAATATGGATGCATATGGTTTTCAGGGTTTACATTCGGTTCAGAGTAGTAGCTCAAAACCTAAGTCTTATGCGGAATCGGTGATAGCTAACAAAGAGCAGAAAGTTAATTTTCGAGCTCTATCTAGCTCGGTTGTCCAAGAAGGTTGTGATGTTGTTCTTCCGAAGGAATCTGTCCGATCGGTGAAGGATAAACTGGCGAACACTTTATATGGTTATTTTTTGGGGGATCGTCTTGCATTCCCGGTGGTTGACTACTATGTTAAGGTTAATTGGAAAAAATATGGATTGCAAAAAACGATGATGAATGCAAATAGTTTTTTCTTTTTTAAGTTTAATGATGAAGTCGGGATGTCCAATGTTCTTAAAGATGGTCCGTGGATTATTAGGTCTCAACCATTATTTCTGAATATATGGAGTCCTACGATCAAATTGGAGAAGAAAGAGGTTAAACGAGTGCAACTTTGGGTAAAAATTCATGAAGTTCCAATTGCTGCTTATACGGAAGATGGCCTTAGCCTAATTGCAACAACAATTGGAGAACCAAAAATGCTTGATTCCTTCACAACGTCTATGTGTATGGATTCTTGGGGTCGCAGTAGTTATGCTAGAGCATTGGTGGAGATTTCGGCAGAAAAAGAGCTCCGAGAAGAAATTACAATAGCAATTCCGGAAACGGAAGGGGAGGGTTTTACCAAAGAGACTATGTTTGTAGAATATGAATGGAGCCCGCATCGTTGTGCTACTTGTTGTGTTTTTGGCCATTCAAACGAGATGTGTCCCAAGAAGCCGATCAAATCGGGTAATGCTAAATATGAAGATCACAACCGTAATGCCCAAAGGAACAAGCAAGTGAAAAAGTTTCCGATGGTGGATCAAGATGGTTATACCGAGGTGCATGGTAAGAAAGTAGCTAGAAGGCCGGGTATTCAGGTGAATAAACAATCTAAGTTTGAATATCGGCCAGTGTCAAAATCCAAGGCGAATGAGAATAACGGACCAAAGTCAAAGACATCGAACAACCCGTTTGATATTCTGAATAAAGTTGACCCGGAAACGGGTACAAGCAAGAAGAACACGGATTTGGGATTTGAGGATTCGGATGGTGATGAGGCCGATGAGGTTTATAATGAAATGGATGAGTTTATGGCTCAAGGATCGGTGAATTTAAATAAAACACAAGGGGCAAGCACTCCTCCTCAGATAGTTACTGATGGTTAGTATAGCAGTTTGGAATATAAGGGGGTTGAACCGCCCGCTTAAACAAATGGAGGTTCGTCAGGCAGTGAAGGATTATAAGTTGAGTTTGTGTGCTATTTTAGAGTCCCATGTTGATGTTGTTAAATTGGGTAAAGTGTGTAAGGCTGTTTTTAGATCGTGGGATTGGACTTCTAATGGCGGGTGTTGTAACAAAGGCACAAGAATTATCATTGGGTGGAATCCAGCTATTTTTGATGTAATGATCGTCGCTCAATCTCCACAGGTTATGCATTTACAGCTTGTTTTTAAACTGGATAAGAGAATGCTTTCCTGTTCTATTGTGTATGCCGAAAATTACTATGTTACGCGTAGGGAGTTATGGCATCTTCTTTCTATGCATAAAGTTTTTGTTGCGGATCGGCCTTGGTGTATTATGGGTGATTTTAATTCTGCTCTTAACATAGAAGATAATTCGATGGGTACCTCATCCATTTCGATTGGTATGAGGGATTTTCAGGAATGTATTGATGATATTGAAGTTGTGGATATTAACCGAACAGGTATCCATTTTACGTGGAACCAAAAGCCTAAAAACGGTGTGGGTTTACTAAAGAAAATTGATCGGGTAATGGGAAACACTCCTTTTCTTACTGAATACCCGAACTCGGTTGCCATTTTCAAGCCGTATAGACTTTCGGACCACTGCCCATGTATCTTGTCTATTCCGGAAGCTATGAAGCTTAATCCGAGGCCCTTTAAGTTTGCCAATTTTTTGGTTTTTAAACCAGAATTTTTGGAGATTGTTAAAAAGTATTGGCTAATTAATGTTGATGGGGTTCACCAATTCCGAGTTGTCAAGAAGTTACGGTCTCTTAAACACCCTCTTCGTTCGTTGCTGTTCAAACAGGGAAACCTCCACAAGAAGGTTGAAAGTATTCGGTTGAAGTTAGATTTAATTCAGCAAAGTATTGATCAAGACCCGCAAAATGTTGATCTTCGGACTGAGGAATCGTCGGCTAGCCGTGACCTTCAGGATGCTTTGTTGGATGAAGAGCGTTTTCTGAAACAAAAAGCTAAGGTTGATTGGTTGAGTGCGGGTGACATGAATACGGCTTTTTTTCATTCCTCTTTGAAAATTCGAAATCACTGTAGTAGGATTGATGTTATTAAAGATACGCAAGGGAATCTTTATGAAGGCGATAGTGTGTATACAGCTTTTGTTCAACACTATGAGAAATTTTTTGGCAATCAAGGTGATATCTCGTTGCAACCAGCTCCAGATTTATTTCCGAAAATTTTATCTCAAAATGTTGCTACGAATATGGTTCGTCATGTTACGGAGGAGGAGGTTAAGAAGGCGATGTTCTCTATTGGCAATGATAAAGCTCCGGGTCCGGATGGTTTTACGGCTGCGTTTTTTAAAAGTGCTTGGCCTCTGGTTGGTAATGATATTGTTAATGCTATTAAAGATTTTTTTGACACTGGTAACTTGCTTCGGGAACTGAATCATACGCTTATAGTTCTTATTCCTAAGGTATCAACTCCCATGGTTGTTACTGATTTTCGGCCGATTGCTTGTTGTAATGTTCTATACAAGTGTATCAGCAAGATTATTACTGATAGGATTAAGGGAGGTTTGAACGAGATTGTAAGTATAAATCAATCGGCATTTGTTCCGGGTAGAAAGATTTCGGATAACATTTTATTAACGCAAGAGTTAATGCATAATTACCATCGGAATGTGGGGCCTCCTAGATGTGCGTTTAAGGTTGATATTCAAAAAGCTTACGATACGGTGGACTGGAGTTTTCTGAAAAGTGTGCTTCTTGGGTTTGGCTTTAACAGTAACATGGTGAAGTGGATCATGCTCTGTGTGTCTTCTACTTCATTTTCGGTTTGTGTTAATGGCACGGTTCATGGTTTTTTCAGAGGTAAGCGGGGGTTAAGGCAAGGGGATCCTATATCTCCTTATTTGTTCACTCTTGTCATGGAGGTTCTGACGGGTATTCTTCAGCATTCTGTTCGGATAGATTCTTCTTTTAAATTTCATAACAGATGTGAAAAACAGCATATAATAAATCTCTGCTTTGCTGATGATCTGTTTCTTTTTGCTAGAGGAGAAGTGAATTCGGCTAATTGTATTATGTCCTCTCTTTCAAAATTCTCTAAGATGTCGGGGTTAGTGCCTAGCAACCAGAAAAGTACGATTTTCTTTTGTAATGTAAAAGATCAAGTTAAACATGCGATTCTGGATATTATGCCTTTTGTGGAAGGTAAGTTACCTGTCAAGTACTTGGGGGTCCCTCTTATTTCTTCTAAGCTTAGATATAATGATTGCCGTGTGCTTGTGGAAAAATTAGAGAAACGTATTATGCACTGGAAGAATAAATTGTTATCGTTTGCGGGTCGGCTTCAACTTATCATTTCAGTCCTGTCTTCTATGCATATTTATTGGTCATCGGTGTTTATGTTACCAAATCGGGTTGTAAAGGAACTTGAAGCTAGAATGAGAAATTTCTTATGGTCTCAAGATGTGTCGTTTAGTAGAGGTAAAGCTAAAGTTTCGTGGAAAGCGGTTTGTACCCCTAAGTATGAAGGTGGTTTGGGTATTAGACGTATTGGGGATATGAATAAAGCCCTGATGGCGTCTCATATTTGGAGTATTGTGATGAAGCGAGATTCCCTTTGGGTCGAGTGGGTTCATTCTTATCGGCTAAAAGGCAAGAACTTTTGGGTTTGTAAACCAACATCGAATGCTACTTGGTCTTGGAGGAAGATTATTCAGTTGCGGCATATCATTCGAAAACATGTTTGGTCCGACGTAGGGAATGGCCGTAATACTTCAGCTTGGTTCGATTTTTGGAGTGATTTGGGGCCTCTTGGTGATTTTCTTTCGCCAAGAACTATTACTGATGCTGATTTTCGGTTGGATGACACCGTGTTCAATATTTTCTCTAACGGAACATGGAATTGGCCGGTGGCGTGGAGGGATCTTTTCCCTGTTCTTATTCAGCTGGATCATTTTCAGTTAGAAACGACAAAAGCTGACAGGTTGCTATGGAAAGATGGTGGCGATTTTCAGGATTTTTCTTCGTCAGCCGTTTGGCATTCGGTCCGGCATAGAGAATCAGAGGTGGAATGGAGCGGCATTGTGTGGTTTGCCCAATGTATTCCTAGGCATGCGTTTATGATGTGGTTGATAATGAAGGGAAAGCTTCTTACTCAAGACAAAATTCTGCAGTGGGATCTTTCAAGGCGAAAAAACATGAATATGATGTGCTGTTTGTTATGCTATGAGAATTTTGACTCTCATCATCACTTATTTTTTGAGTGTAAATTCTCTGAGAAAATTTGGACTATGATTCGAAGTAAAGTGGGGATGGCGGCCGTGAGTTCGAGATGGGTAGATATCATCGAATGGTTATGTGCTCGCGTTCGGTCAAAGAAAGCTGAGGTCTATGTTGCGAAGATTCTAGTTGCGGCAGCTGCATATACTATATGGCAAGAGCGGAATGCTAGGTTGTTTAAAAATCAAGTGCGTCCACCCGAAATGGTAAAAGATATTATTCTGAAAACAGTGAGATACAAGTTGATGGGAGCTAAGCTAAAGAGCAATGCTAGGGTGCGGAAGCTGCTTGGGGATTGGGAGATTTCAACCGAAAATAAAGATGATGGAGGCTAATTAGTTTGTAATATTTTGATTGTCTAGATGTGTGTCTAGGTGTTTTATGTACGGGTTTTTTTCGGTTTTTTGTTTTGTTGATGGTTTTACTTTCATGGGGCATGTCTCATGATTGAACTGGTGTAGGCTCTCTACTCCACTTGTTCTTTTTTGGTTGTGAATATATAGAATCACCGGGGTAACCCTTTACCCAAAAAAAAAGTGGCGTAAGCTACCTTAACGAGTCGTAATGGGTCGTAAGCACTTAGGTTAGGTTTCGTTTTAGAATGTAGGCTTTGTTAAACCATATTACATGAGTCCCTACACTCATTTGGTTTACAAAACCTCATTTTATCCGATCCTCCGATTTAGGTCCGTTTATTTACATAGTTACCTATATTAGGTGCCGTTTGATTCCGTGATCCCTCTAGCTTTGCTTGGTTGTTATTCAAGACTTCTAAGCATCCTCAAGTGAGTACATAGTCCCCTCTTTTACTGTTTTTCAAACGTTTTGGGGTGAAACACATGTGCCTACTTGTTACTTTCGTGCTTTCCATGTTTTCATATCATATACTTACTATGCTCATTAGTACGCTATTAGTACATGATTTCATTATGTTTTTGCTATGTATGTCCTTTTAGTGCATACTTAGTACATCATTTTACATTACATTTCATACTATGTATGTTCATTTGTTGCATATACTTATCCAGTATATGGACACATTGTTTTATATCTTTTTAAACCATTTGAAGCTGATTGATTTATGTGAACCATTTGTAACCTTTTGATTTATGTGAACCATTTGTAACGGTTTGAACCATTGGGATTAGGGAAGTTATTAGGTAACGGGGCGGGTGTAATGTGTTAAAAGCATGGTGGATACGCCGCTGGTACTTCCTATATATAAGTGCTTTTAACACATTATATATCGTTGCGTTATCTAGATCACTTGGGCAAGGTTATCAAAACAAAGTTATATTACAAGGTTTTTCTAACAAACGTTTTGGGTTAAGAATCCTGGCTATGAGATTTTATAAAGTATAACCAACTTGATTTGAGTTGGTTAGTTATGATGCAATGCTATACTTTTCAAAACAAGGTTTTTAATAAGGTATTGCAACATGTAAAATGAGCCATGAATCTGACACTCACATAAAACCTATGTACTCGCCGGCATTTTTATGCTGACGTATTTTCACATGTGTTTCAGGTACCATAGTCGATGATGATTGATGATGATATTTGTGTACGCTCACATAGGAATGGACGAGGCCTTAGTGACTTAATAACAATGAAAGTCTATTTGTTCATGTTTTGTTTCTAATTCCAATGTAATGTAATACATTTAATTCAATAAAACGAAACTGTTTAATCCATGGTTGTGAAACAATGATTCTGTTACAACACTCCCTGACGTTTCCGCCACGTTTTGTTGTTTTACGTGGTCGGGGTGTGACAGAAAAGTTGGTATCAGAGCCAATGGTTATAGGGAATTAGGTTATTAGTAATGCTTTGACCTAGACTATAACCTTCCTAGGACCCTAACACAAGTTATCTTGTGTTTAGTTTTAAAATAAATGACCGTCACCTATCCTTAGGTAACAAACACAACAAGAATACAAAATTCGAATCCGCTTTGAAAAATCAATCATCTGTTCTAGGATGATTTATTGTAAGGTTTTGAACCTTCAAAGTTTTCGAAATCTCATCAAAGTTTGGGTCTACATAATGTGAATACGTGCAAACTGGAAGGGTGGGTGCCTGTACCCTGAGCTTTCTGTCTAAGGCTAGAGTGTTCGTACAAATCCGGAATATCGGACCAGTCACTCTTACCTGGGAACTCTTGGGGTGAGTGTCACACCCTGGCTTTTGCGGAAGCGTGGTTAATTTTGGTGTGACTTCTTAATACCATAGCTTAATCACAACAAAGCTATATGAGTTAAAAACATGCAAGATCATCCATTAAGTTTCGAAAACCGAATACAGTACCATTGTTTTAACGGGAACATACCCTAACAACCATAACTTTGTTCAACAGACATTACAAACTTGAAACATAACATAAACATGGTTTAAGGATTGTGTCTTGTCCAGGAAAGAGACACATCCCCTAAACCCCGGATGACCTCGGAAACTAGTGCAGCGGAAAACATGCCATACCGTGCCAGATCTCGTTAATTTCCTGAAATACATGTAAGTTGAAAAATCAACAATAATGTTGAGCGAGTTCATGTGTAAGTGAGTAAGTAAACCTTTGTGAGTATAAAATAATCGTGGTATGTAGCCAATAAGGGGACTTGTGATCACCAATGGTTTGCAAGGCCACTGATATATGTGAAGTGCAAATAAGGAGACTCAAACCTAGCAGATTTCGCCACGGCATTTGTATGTGGACAAAGTCACCCCAAGGTCCGTTTCTAGTTTGGCCTGGGGCTGGGCTCGCTACACCCAGATAGATCTACCGCTCCTGTCCCTCGGTCCCGACATGAGGACTAATGGCCTCATATTGCTCCTACCCACTCACATGATCGGAATAAAACACCTCCTTACGCTAACCATACCGTATATAAAGTACTTGTAAACAAAGTAACATGTATTTCACCCCCGCAGTTAAGAAAACTGAAAACAGTTAGAGAAAAGGGGGACATGAACTCACAGTGAAGCGTCTCTACCAAGTATCTCCAAATCGGAAAGCTGTGCGACGATCTACAAGTGCTAATTCTATTAGACGGACGGCCGTGCCTTAGCTTTATAGTTTAAGTTTTTGGGAAATAGTTAGACAACTATTTCGTGTTTACATTTTGTATATACTTGGTAGTTAATTTCCTTCCCAAGGATGGGGGATACAATACATGTGCGTAAGTTACGTTTTAATAATCGAGTGGTAATGTAATTACCGGTGTAACTTATATATTCATGTGAAAGCGTTTGTATTATTTTAGAATCGTTAACGCTTGTAAATATTATTTTTACTCTAAAAATAATATTTATGTATTTTCACAAAATAATCATAAACAGTGTCGTGACAATATATATATTTATCACGTTAATTTTTGTGAAAATCCCACCTCCGAATATTAGTAAATAAAGTCATGGCGAAATTTATGTTTCGAAAATATGTCGAAAATAATTCTAACACTTGTTGAGTAAATATTTCTAAGTGTTAGGTTTTTAGAAAAATTTCGCCAGAGTTTCCTCTGTAACTGGAGGTGGCCACGCTTTCAAGCGTATCATTTTCTTTTACAAAATCAATTCAACAACTTCTTTATTCAATCAAACAATTTCCGACACATCAAACTAGTCGACAAGTATGTAAATCGCATAATCGCATGAACTTGTAGTTTTTCCGCAACTATAGTGTAAATCCCATTATATTTTGTGGATCTTTATATAAAGTAATTCCAACCTTGTAAAAACCTCGTTTTTAGAGAAATCCGTCTTTACAACTTCTAGTAATATTTGACAAAACTAGTTCTTTGTCGTATCTTTTCATTTCACAAGTGTTTACACACTTGTGGTTTATAAAATCATACTTGTTATCGTAAGATCCATCTTTTAGAAAACATGATTTCTTCGACGCGTGGTCCTTTGAAAATACCACTTGCAGATACGTAGATCTGCTAGTTTTAAACACTATTGTACAAGTTAAAACATTTTTACACAAGTTCATGTTTCATGTGTGGTAGAGTTTCACCTTTTAACCCTTGTATCATTCAAAAACGAGCTTATGTTAAGATCCATGATCTTACTAAACCGGGTTAAACGGTGATCCGAGCTACCACAACATAGATCGGGTCTAAATAATCACAACTTTCAAATACTACAACTTTTACACCACTTATATGCTATTAACCACCATTTTTCATACTTTTAGTAAACTTTTGTGCATCATCTTGCATTTTAACGAGATTTAACCGACATAATTCCTTTTAACCACTTTAGATAAGCTCAAATATGAGATTTAAGTGTTATACCTCTAGCTCAAGGCTAGGGAAGATTCTTGATGAAAAACGCATGGATAAAAGCCAAAGAAAGAGGTCCTTCGTGTTCCGCTTGCTCCAAGCTTCCTAATACGTGACCTCTAACACTTGTATGATGATGGAATGGCAAGATGGAAATCGAAAATGATGGATAAGGGGGGGTGGGGTGTTCGGCCGTAAGCTTCTAGGGGGAAAGAGAGGAGAGTTGTGGTGTGTTATGGTAATGGAAAACCTCATGTGTTTCAAGAGTGTTTTATAGACAAAAGTGTGATTATCGTCCAAAGGATCATGTGCTAATTAGATACTAGACAACTTGATTAAAATAATAAAAAGAATTCAAGGGTTGTCCCCTTCTAGTTGGGACCGATTACAATGGGGGGGGGGTCTAGTTCGATCTCAACTAGGTGGTTAGGAAGTTTAGTTATGTTAAACCAAGTTAAGTTAAGTGTTTAACTTAGTTAGTTGTATGTTATGTGTTATGACGGGCGTTAGGGTAATCAGGGACCCTAACTGGCTCAGAAAAAATATAAATAGTGAAAATAATAATATTTTCATGTTCCGGGTAAAGTCCGGTTGTTTGGTTGGATAGTAATCCGTTAAAGCGTTACAAAAGCTTTAAAGTGTCGTTATATTATTTTTAGTGACACAATTTAATTCCAAAACTTTAGAAAGTGTCTAGTAGTATTTTCCCCATATTTTGGCACTTTACTAGTCAGCTAGAAGCTGGATTATTTATTAAAGTGCTGTGTTTTGTACTTAAAGTACGTTTTAGGCACATCCAATCAGTGTATCTTATTCCTAGAGACGCAGTTCCACAACCCTTATATCCCTACACTCACTGCTAGTGTAGCAAAACATTTCAGGCTCTTACAGGCCTTAGAGGCAGTGTTTGCCTGATGCTGGCTTTATCAGCATGTTTAATAGGTTATCCGTGTATCGTGCTACTGTGCTTTTTGTGCATCATGTTTGTCACTAAGGTGCCGTATGTAAATAATGTAGTGACAGCAAGCAAGTATGATGCAAGTAAGTACATGTATCAGTATTCAAGTAGCAGTTTATCAGCTAGTTCAAGCAAGCACAGTAATTAAGCAGTAATTAATCATTAATTAAGTCGTACGGATACCTGGTTTAGTGCGGGTTGTCACATTCTCCCCCCGTTAAATAAATTTCGTCCCGAAATTTAAGTTCTGCTTGTAGATGCAGAGTTCTTAGGAAAAAGGTGGGGGTATTTCTCTTTCATCCGGTCCTCACGCTCCCAGGTGAACTCAGGACCATGTCTGGCATTCCAACGAACCTTGACGAGCTTGACACTGCTCCGGCGGGTCTTGTTAACTTTCCAATCCGTGACCTCGACAGGTTCTTCAACGAAGTGGAGCGTGTCGTCAACATGAATTTCGTCAGTGGGAATGGCAACGTCAACTTGAGTTGGACTTTTCTTTAGATTGGATACATGAAATGTATCGTGAACGCCATTTAGTTCAGCAGGTAGGTCCAACTTGTATGCTACTAGTCCTATTCTTTCCAGAATTTTGAAAGGACCAATGTAGCGCGGATTTAGCTTCCCACGCTTTCCAAAGCGTGCCACCCCCTTCCAGGGTGAAACTTTCAATAACACCATTTCTCCAACTTGAAAATCCACATGTTTTCGGTTTGGATCCGCATAGGCCTTTTGCCTGTGGCGAGCTGCTTCGATGCGTTTAAGAATTTGCGCGATCTTGTCTGTCGTCTCTTGGACGATCTCGGGACCAGCAAGCTGCCTATCACCCGCGTCAGACCAACATAGGGGTGATCGGCACTTGCGTCCGTAAAGGGCTTCAAATGGCGCGACACCAATACTGGTGTGGTAGCTGTTGTTGTATGAGAATTCAACCAAAGGTAAATGTTTGTCCCAGCTACCGCCCAAATCCATAACACATGCTCTCAGCATGTCTTCCAAAGTCTGTATTGTTCGCTCGCTCTGGCCGTCAGTTTGCGGATGAAACGCAGTGCTCAGATTCAACTGTGAGCCAAAGGCTTCTTGGAAGGATTGCCATATCCTTGACACAAACCTTCCGTTTCTATCAGAGATGATTGAGAGAGGTACTCCATGGCGTGCGACAATCTCTCTCATGTAAATTTCCGCGAGTTTACTAGTGCTGTCTTTTTCTTTGATTGGCAGAAAGTGTGCGGATTTTGTTAGGCGGTCAACAATTACCCAAATCATATCATGGCCTCTTGGCGTTCTTGGCAATTTTGTAACAAAATCCATTGAGATTTGTTCCCATTTCCACTTGGGAATCTCAGGTTGTTGCAGCAGCCCTGAAGGCTTCTGGTATTCCGCCTTTACCTTAGCGCACGTTAAACATTTGCTCACGTAGACAGCAACATCGCCTTTCATTCTAGGCCACCAATAATAATCTTTGAGATCTTGGTACATCTTATCCGATCCAGGGTGGATAGAGTACCGTGACTTGTGAGCTTCATCGAAAATAACCTTCCTTAAATCACCAAACAGAGGAACCCAAATCCTTTTCTCAAAACATAACGTTCCTTCCTCGTTTGGTACCAGTAGCTTCTCCATCCCACGGAGATATTCCTCTTCAAGATTCCTTCCTTGAGAGCTTCCTTTTGTGCGGCACGAATGCGCAAGGAAAGATCGGTTCGTATAATCATTTCCAAAACCCTAACCCTTATGGGCTTGATTCTCTCTTTACGACTTAGGGCATCGGCGACTACATTCGCCTTCCCTGGGTGATACTTTATCTCGCAATCGTAGTCGTTTAGCAACTCAACCCATCGTCTTTGTCTCATATTCAACTCCTTCTGGTTGAATATGTGCTGTAGGCTTTTGTGATCTGTGAAGATTGTACATTTCGTACCATACAGGTAGTGTCTCCAGATCTTTAAGGCAAAAACCACTGCGCCAAGTTCCAAATCGTGTGTGGTATAGTTCTTTTCGTGCACTTTCAGTTGGCGCGATGCATAAGCAATAACCTTGTGGCGTTGCATCAACACACAACCCAATCCTTGACGCGATGCGTCGCAGTATACCACAAAATCGTCAGTACCTTCCGGTAGTGCTAAGATTGGCGCATTGCAGAGCTTATCCTTCAGTATCTGGAATGCTTCTTCCTGTTTGATTCCCCAATCAAACGTCTTATCTTTCTGCGTGAGTAGCGTCAATGGTTGAGCGATCTTCGAAAAATCCTCGATGAACCTTCGATAGTAGCCAGCCAAACCCAAGAATTGCCGAATCTCGGTTGGCGTCTTTGGCGTTTCCCAATCCTTGATCGCCTCGATCTTTGTTGGGTCCACGTGGATTCCATCTTCATTTACCACGTGCCCAAGGAATTGGACTTCGCGTAGCCAAAACTCGCACTTGGAGAATTTGGCGTACAGTTGTTCCTTCTTTACCAGCTCCAAAATGGTCCTAAGATGCTGCTCGTGTTCAGCCTTCGTCTTTGAATAAATTAAAATGTCATCGATGAATACAATTACGAACTTATCCAAGTACGGTTTGCAAACTCTATTCATTAGATCCATGAATACTGCAGGTGCGTTTGTCAGACCAAACGGCATAACAAGGAACTCGTAGTGTCCATAACGAGTTCTGAAGGCTGTCTTCGGGATACTTTCCTCCTGTATCCTTAACTGATGGTATCCAGATCGAAGATCGATCTTAGAGTAAAAGCTTGAACCTTGAAGTTGGTCGAACAGATCATCAATTCTTGGCAGAGGATACCTATTCTTGATCTTCAGCTTGTTCAGCTCCCGGTAGTCAATGCACATTCGAAAACTACCGTCCTTCTTCTTGACAAACAGGACCGGAGCTCCCCAAGGCGAGAAGCTTGGTCGGATAAAACCCTTGTCTAACAACTCTTGAAGTTGTGTCGACAATTCTTGCATCTCAGACGGAGCAAGTCTGTAAGGTGCCTTAGCCACAGGCGCGGCGCCTGGAACTAAGTCAATGTGAAACTCTACTTGTCTCTGAGGTGGCAGTCCAGGCAAGTCTTCTGGGAAGACTTCTGGATACTCTCTCACGACAGGAATGTCTTCGATTCTTGGCTCCACAGCCTTCTTATCCACAATGTGTGCCAGGTAGGCAACACATCCTTTCTGCAAACACTTCCTTGCTTTCAAGCAGCTGATAATCCTCAACGGCGTCTCACGCTTCTCTCCGTGAACCACAATGGTCTCACCATCATCGGTTGGGATACGAACAACTTTCTCGTGACATACTATCTCAGCCTTGTTTCCTGATAACCAATCCATTCCTACCACCACGTCGAAGCTTCCCAACTGGACTGGTAGTAGATCTAGAGTGAACTCACGTTCTCCCAATTCAATTACACAACCTTTGATAACTTCGTTGGCTTCTACTAACTTCCCATTGGCTAATTCGATCGAGTAAGGAATATCTAACTTACTAGCGGCTAGACCAAGCATATTCTTAAATTCTAACGACACGAAGCTATAATCGGCACCAGTATCAAATAAAACGGATGCATAGCGTTGATTGATAGGGAACGTACCAGTAACAACATTGGGGTCCTGGCGCGCTTCCCTTGCTTCGAGTTGGAACACCCTTCCACGGGCTTGGTTTAAATCCGGGCAGTTCTTCTTAAAATGCCCAACATCACCGCAGTTAAAACATCCAAGTTTTTGACCACTTCCGGCGCCATCCCCAACTTGCTGGTTGTTTTGGTTCGCATTGTTGACTCGGTTTCCGTTCCCTCCATTATTTCCTTGTGGGCGGTTTCCAGTACCACCACGATTGTAGTTCCCGTTTCCATATCCTCCCTGGCCTCCCCGGCCAGCACTAGCCCAGCAAGAATCTTTCGAGTGGCCCAGCTTTCCACATGCTTCACACATTTTCACATTACAATGCCCAGTATGATGGCGTTGACAGACATTACACTTGGGCTGGGTGCCCTGGTATCCTTTTCCTTTCTTTCCATTTCCAGCTGATCCTCCCTTCTTAACTGCCACACTGGCGCTCTGCTTGAAGTTTGAGAACTTTCGTTTGTTACCCCCTGATGACTCGACATGAGTCTCAGCCTTTTTCGTCTTGATCTCATCAAACTTGTTCAAACGAATCGCCTCCTCTGTGAGAGCCACGCTCAAATCGATGGCTTCAGTGATAGTCGCTGGTTTGGAGGAGGTTACCATGCTTATGATTTGGGGAGCCAAACCCCAAATGAAGCGCTCGATTCGCTTGTATTCTGGCGTAACCATGTAAGGAACCACTTGAGATAAGTCATGGAATCTTTGAACGTACTCCGCTACCTTTGGACCGTCCATTTTCAAGTGCCAGAACTCGGTCTCCAACCGCTGGATTTCTGCGCGGGAACAGTACTTCTTGCGCATGAGTTCCTTTAGTTCGGTCCAGGTCAGCGCGTAGGCAGCAGCTTCGCCTAACGTCTGTACTTGTAGGTTCCACCAAGAGAGGGCTCCATCTAGAAACAGCCCTGAGACGTAGGTGACTTGTTGATCCAGCGCGCACTTGCTCATGCGTAGAACAGATTCGGTTTTCTCCGCCCAACGAACGAAGGCGACGGCACCTCCTGTGCCATCAAAGTTTACGGGCTTGCAGTCTAAGAACTGCTTGTAGGTGCACCCTGCACATACGTTATAACATATGAATGGCATTAGCATCATCGCTAAAGATATCCAATTTGGCCACGGTATGTCTTAATGACCTAGTATTACCGTGTGGTGGATTGTTATTGCCTTGGTTAATACTTCCGCTCGTTCCGGGCTGGGATGCTGCATACTGTGCTATGGCAGCAGCAATAATCTGCTGGAGCTCTGCCTCATTAGTAGGCATGCGTGTCTCACGTCTCGGCGGCATCTTTCTAAAAGATGGTTTACGTTGGTCAGGTCATAGTAAGACGTACGTATATAGTAATAGTAATAGCACATAACATCTCATGTTATCAACACAAATATCAATCACACACATCCCATGTCATAAAAATGCAAATAAGTAATCAAGCGAATCAGATATGATGAGAATACTGCGATTGCCATATATCGAGACTACATAGTAAGTGTATCAGTACATCATAGTGTCATACAATCATCAATCAACTAGGGGCTACATCACCCCTGTACAAAAACCATATCAGATCAGTGTCAAATACATGTCAACAAAAGTCAGGATCAAAAAGTAGTCTCCAAAAATGTTGTGCAATCCAACAATCGCCGTCTTCTCATCCTCGTCTACCCAAACAGTACTGATGAGCTCTATACAGATGGTGGTGGAGGAGGGGGAAAGTGGGTGTAAAACAAACGACGTAACTGGAGCCAGTCCTCCTCCTGGGCTCGCTGAGTACGGATGATCGAAGCAATCTGCTGCTCTAGTGTAAAGAGACGGGCAGCATAATCTGGAGGTAAAGGTCGAAATGTCTGCAGAGGAGAGTGTGTCTGACCATGGCATGGACACGGTGGCAGCTGAGCTCTCTCGAGCTCCTGGATGCGCTGCGTGTGTGACTCGTGCTGTGCTACAAAGGACATCAAGACGTCCTCGATAGTGTGTCCCATGTGAAAAGCATGGTAGGGATCAGTAGGTGGCATACCAGAGCCTGGTGCCCAAAGAAATGGCTCGCTGGTGGGGTCGAAAGGTGCCACGTGAAATGGAGCAACAGCGGGTGGAACAGATGACATCTGTGGCATGAAAGGGATAGGCATCGGTACATGCCCAAAAGGATGGGCTGAAGACCCCTCTCCAGGCCTCGCTGGAGGTACAAACTGTGGAACCTGAAAGGAAAAATCAACATGTCGCGTAACAGGGATCTGTGGGGGAAATGGCGGTACATCCTCATCAGCAGGTATCCAACCGTGCTGTGCATGCTCATCTGGTGGATCCATGCGTGCCGCGAACAGTGCATGCTCGGGCTCTAGTGGAACGGGATCAAGTGCAACAAAAGGGTGAACAGGTGCAATGTGCCCAACAGGATGGTCAACAGGTATATCAACAACAGGTAGAGGAACGACAGGATCAACAACATGATCGCCCTCTAACAAAGGAACATCCACGGGGAGATCATCAACATGTAGGTCTGCTATAACAGGCTCAAGAGGGATGTCAGCATGTACGAGGTCATGCTCAAGTATGGGGTCTAGAGCGGCTGCCTGCTCAGGAGCGACGACAGGCTCAGGGTCATCGAAAGCCATCTCAAAGTCAAACTCTGGGTCGATAGGGTCTACTGGGTCAGCTGGATCCTCCATGGGCTGATCCATAGGTATAAACTCGATATCACGATCCGTTTTGTATCCCGGGGGAAAGATAGGATCAGAATCCTCTATGTCATCATGGCCAAACTCAAAACTGGGTAAAGGTGCAACAGAAGATGCTTGGTCAGGATCAGAATCATGCGCAAAGTGCTGTGCGCTCAATGTGTGAGAAGGTGCGGATGCCACAGACTCGAAGGAGTCTGGGACAGGAGAATGTGCTGGCGAATCCTCAGCGGGAACGTCAGCGATCATCAAAAGATCGTCCGCAGGAAGAAGGGCCTCGCCCTGGATCTCATCCTCAAAAGGCTCATCCTCAAATAGGTCAACATCGCCGTCAGCCTCGGCGTCAAGAAGGTAATCATATGCTGGATAAACGGCTAAGGGTATAGGAGCCGGAATCTCCACTAGGGGTAGGTACTCAGCGGGAGGGTCATCTGCAGGCTCATCAGCACCATCGGGTAACGCGAAGGGCTGGAAATCGTCCTCATCAGTACTGGTATAGTCAGACGTGTGCACCTCGTGCTCGGAGGATATAAGGTCATCAGATACGATAGGTATGGGTCCCGTAATGTCCGAATCGTCGGTACCGGCGGAATCCATGAGTCTGTAACATAAACACAAATATGCTCAAACAGTCAATCATATAATCAAATAATCACATAAGTCACCAAGTAAGCATTTAAATCATTCTCCTAGTCCCACTAGCCTCCAAGCCTCTCAGACTGCTCTTCCTAGTCCCACTAGCCAATTCTCCTAGTCTCACTAGCCAATTCTCCTAGTCCCACTAGCCTTTTCTCCTAGTCCCACTAGCAAATTCTCCTAGTCCCACTAGCCAACTACCTCGTTCTCTCAGACCGAACCTCGGCCTCTCAGACCGAGCCTATAATAAAGAATAAAATGTGCTCAACATTTGTTTGTAAAAGTTTGGATCTGGACTTAAGTGGTATGCAGTAAAAATGTTTTCGTGAGAGCCCTAGTGATCATAGTCTAGACTCGAGAAAGAATCCTAGTTCGCTATGATCAGAGCTCTGATACCAAGCTGTCACACCCTGGCTTTTGCGGAAGCGTGGTTAATTTTGGTGTGACTTCTTAATACCATAGCTTAATCACAACAAAGCTATATGAGTTAAAAACATGCAAGATCATCCATTAAGTTTCGAAAACCGAATACAGTACCATTGTTTTAACGGGAACATACCCTAACAACCATAACTTTGTTCAACAGACATTACAAACTTGAAACATAACATAAACATGGTTTAAGGATTGTGTCTTGTCCAGGAAAGAGACACATCCCCTAAACCCCGGATGACCTCGGAAACTAGTGCAGCGGAAAACATGCCATACCGTGCCAGATCTCGTTAATTTCCTGAAATACATGTAAGTTGAAAAATCAACAATAATGTTGAGCGAGTTCATGTGTAAGTGAGTAAGTAAACCTTTGTGAGTATAAAATAATCGTGGTATGTAGCCAATAAGGGGACTTGTGATCACCAATGGTTTGCAAGGCCACTGATATATGTGAAGTGCAAATAGGGAGACTCAAACCTAGCAGATTTCGCCACGGCATTTGTATGTGGACAAAGTCACCCCAAGGTCCGTTTCTAGTTTGGCCTGGGGCTGGGCTCGCTACACCCAGATAGATCTACCGCTCCTGTCCCTCGGTCCCGACATGAGGACTAATGGCCTCATATTGCTCCTACCCACTCACATGATCGGAATAAAACACCTCCTTACGCTAACCATACCGTATATAAAGTACTTGTAAACAAAGTAACATGTATTTCACCCCCGCAGTTAAGAAAACTGAAAACAGTTAGAGAAAAGGGGGACATGAACTCACAGTGAAGCGTCTCTACCAAGTATCTCCAAATCGGAAAGCTGTGCGACGACCTACAAGTGCTAATTCTATTAGACGGACGGCCGTGCCTTAGCTTTATAGTTTAAGTTTTTGGGAAATAGTTAGACAACTATTTCGTGTTTACATTTTGTATATACTTGGTAGTTAATTTCCTTCCCAAGGATGGGGGATACAATACATGTGCGTAAGTTACGTTTTAATAATCGAGTGGTAATGTAATTACCGGTGTAACTTATATATTCATGTGAAAGCGTTTGTATTATTTTAGAATCGTTAACGCTTGTAAATATTATTTTTACTCTAAAAATAATATTTATGTATTTTCACAAAATAATCATAAACAGTGTCGTGACAATATATATATTTATCACGTTAATTTTTGTGAAAATCCCACCTCCGAATATTAGTAAATAAAGTCATGGCGAAATTTATGTTTCGAAAATATGTCGAAAATAATTCTAACACTTGTTGAGTAAATATTTCTAAGTGTTAGGTTTTTAGAAAAATTTCGCCAGAGTTTCCTCTGTAACTGGAGGTGGCCACGCTTTCAAGCGTATCATTTTCTTTTACAAAATCAATTCAACAACTTCTTTATTCAATCAAACAATTTCCGACACATCAAACTAGTCGACAAGTATGTAAATCGCATAATCGCATGAACTTGTAGTTTTTCCGCAACTATAGTGTAAATCCCATTATATTTTGTGGATCTTTATATAAAGTAATTCCAACCTTGTAAAAACCTCGTTTTTAGAGAAATCCGTCTTTACAACTTCTAGTAATATTTGACAAAACTAGTTCTTTGTCGTATCTTTTCATTTCACAAGTGTTTACACACTTGTGGTTTATAAAATCATACTTGTTATCGTAAGATCCATCTTTTAGAAAACATGATTTCTTCGACGCGTGGTCCTTTGAAAATACCACTTGCAGATACGTAGATCTGCTAGTTTTAAACACTATTGTACAAGTTAAAACATTTTTACACAAGTTCATGTTTCATGTGTGGTAGAGTTTCACCTTTTAACCCTTGTATCATTCAAAAACGAGCTTATGTTAAGATCCATGATCTTACTAAACCGGGTTAAACGGTGATCCGAGCTACCACAACATAGATCGGGTCAATAATCACAACTTTCAAATACTACAACTTTTACACCACTTATATGCTATTAACCACCATTTTTCATACTTTTAGTAAACTTTTGTGCATCATCTTGCATTTTAACGAGATTTAACCGACATAATTCCTTTTAACCACTTTAGATAAGCTCAAATATGAGATTTAAGTGTTATACCTCTAGCTCAAGGCTAGGGAAGATTCTTGATGAAAAACACGTGGATAAAAGCCAAAGAAAGAGGTCCTTCGTGTTCCGCTTGCTCCAAGCTTCCTAATACGTGACCTCTAACACTTGTATGATGATGGAATGGCAAGATGGAAATCGAAAATGATGGATAAGGGGGGGTGGGGTGTTCGGCCGTAAGCTTCTAGGGGGAAAGAGAGGAGAGTTGTGGTGTGTTATGGTAATGGAAAACCTCATGTGTTTCAAGAGTGTTTTATAGACAAAAGTGTGATTATCGTCCAAAGGATCATGTGCTAATTAGATACTAGACAACTTGATTAAAATAATAAAAAGAATTCAAGGGTTGTCCCCTTCTAGTTGGGACCGATTACAATGGGGGGGGGGTCTAGTTCGATCTCAACTAGGTGGTTAGGAAGTTTAGTTATGTTAAACCAAGTTAAGTTAAGTGTTTAACTTAGTTAGTTGTATGTTATGTGTTATGATGGGCGTTAGGGTAATCAGGGACCCTAACTGGCTCAGAAAAAATATAAATAGTGAAAATAATAATATTTTCATGTTCCGGGTAAAGTCCGGTTGTTTGGTTGGATAGTAATCCGTTAAAGCGTTACAAAAGCTTTAAAGTGTCGTTATATTATTTTTAGTGACACAATTTAATTCCAACACTTTAGAAAGTGTCTAGTAGTATTTTCCCCATATTTTGGCACTTTACTAGTCAGCTAGAAGCTGGATTATTTATTAAAGTGCTGTGTTTTGTACTTAAAGTACGTTTTAGGCACATCCAATCAGTGTATCTTATTCCTAGAGACGCAGTTCCACAACCCTTATATCCCTACACTCACTGCTAGTGTAGCAAAACATTTCAGGCTCTTACAGGCCTTAGAGGCAGTGTTTGCCTGATGCTGGCTTTATCAGCATGTTTAATAGGTTATCCGTGTATCGTGCTACTGTGCTTTTTGTGCATCATGTTTGTCACTAAGGTGCCGTATGTAAATAATGTAGTGACAGCAAGCAAGTATGATGCAAGTAAGTACATGTATCAGTATTCAAGTAGCAGTTTATCAGCTAGTTCAAGCAAGCACAGTAATTAAGCAGTAATTAATCATTAATTAAGTCGTACGGATACCTGGTTTAGTGCGGGTTGTCACAGTGAGTGTCCACTTATAGGCGAGCATGTCTTCACGATACATTATGAGGACCTATTTGCTTTGATTCAGCCTTTGTGTGTCGTTTGTTTGCTTCGTGGTTCAAACAAATGACCATCACCCATGATTTTGGTCGGTAATTGTAACATCCTATTCTTACCCAATGCCATTTCATTTGTTTTCTCTCTTGTTTCCCCTTTTTAGAATGCCTCCACGATGCGAAAATCAGGTACCTATTGAAGAGCTGGCAGCTGTCATTACGCAACAAATGACTGCTGCAATCCCGAACATCGTTGCTCAATGTAACCAAGCTCTCAACAACAATTATGCCCCCTGCAACTTCAAGACGTTCAACTCGGCTAAGCCATCAAAGTTTTCTGGGTCTCAAGGAGCGACTGCACTTCTGCAATGGTTCGAGAGTCTAGTGAGCACCTTCAGGCATGTTCAATGCCCAAATGAGTGAAAGGTAGAATTCGTATCTAGTGTCTTTAAGAAACGAGCTTTGACATGGTGGAATGGTGTGATGAGAGATAGGGGTGCTGATGTGGCACTGGCTCAAACGTGGGAAGAGCTTCGAGCCCTGATGATGAAGGAATTCTGTCCTCGTCACTAGATCAGGGCCTTGGAAAGGGAATTCGACGATCTTAAGCAAGATAGCGGTGAGCATCGAGCCTACATAGATCGTTATGAGGAGTTAAGTCTACTATGCCCGAATATGGTTACGCCTTTGGATAAGGCAATCGAAAAGTACATTGATGGCCTCCCTGACCCAGTACAAGACATTGTGACTGGTAGTAACCCCGCTACAGTTAGGCAGGCCATTGAGCTATCTGCTACCTTGACTGAATCTCAAATCAGGAAAGGTAAACTTTTCCGAAAAGGTGATAAGAAACCAATCGAGGAATCGAAACCCAAAGATGAACAGACTGGATCCTCCAAGAAGTCAAAGAAGCGAAAAGCTTCCCAGAACTTCGCCGTGGTTGCTCACAATTGTCACACCCCTTTCTGCGGCGGAAGCACGAGGTGTGATCATGAAAGGTTTTCATTGCATACGATGGGTAAACATACTACATGCTCAAAAATAACTTCAAACGCCATTTCCATTACATAACGGAAAGCATAGTTTTAAGTGTTTACATCACAAGACAACATTTTGTCTTAAAAGTTACAACTTTATTCAACGATAAACATAACGACATCCACGAGCATGAGTAAGACCACGCGCACATCCACTTTAGCTACCTGAAATACATGTGAGTTTTGAAAAAAAAAACATCAACATAATGTTGGTGTGAATTCATGCTGTATTTGTATTTCACGTTTGTATACTTTGTATGAAAACATGGTATGTATTTCGTATAAATCACGTATTTCTGTGTCTCATGTAAGTCAAGTATGTCTGTATCTTGTACAACTCAAGTATTCTTGTATAAAACAAGTAATCATGTATTTATTAAGATTGTTAATGGGTTGCAAGGCCATTAACATGTGACACGACATAGGAAGCAACCAAACCTTAGGCATTTTCTAGTTGGCATATTCTGAGACACAAAAGCACTGCTTGGTACTCGTTCTCACCAAGAGTGAGGCTGCCCGACACCCGTTAGATCTAACCTTTTGTTCTGCGGTCTAGGTATATTGTTGATTAATGGTGCTTATGGTACCCTATTCGTGACACGATTTCTCGTATCATTTCTCAAAACGCATCATACTTGGTACTCATTCTCACCAAGTGTGCTTCTTGTTATCATACCATTTGTAAACATTGTAATATTTGTAACATGTATTTCACCCCCGAAGTTATAAAACTGAAAACAGTTAAGAGAAAAGGGGGAGCATGACACAACTTTGCGTTCCTTGCGTCTAAACTTCACCGGATTTGCTTAATTAACGTCGTGACCTATACGTGTTTTCTTAACGTTAGTCACTAGACTTGTATCGCACAAGTACAAGTCACTATCTTTTGTATACGTATTCTGGTGTTAAAAATAATTTATATTTTTAACTATGTGTCTTACTTATATTATTTTCTCAAAAATAAATATAAGTTTCTTGTATTTTGCACCCGAATTATGTATCTTGTATGTTGTATGTGTATTTTTGTATTTTCACTTCTTATGAGTATTTAGTGTATTTTCAAGTCCTAATACACTACCACGTATGGTACATACTACATACACTTAGCACAAAATTATGTGATCAATAAATATATATATTTTCTAAAAAAAATATACATACTTAGTATCAATTTTATTCTTGAAGAAATCATCATTTCTTTACTTGAAGTTTACAAGAATTAGGGAAACCTTGGTAATTGTTTTTAGATACGTTTTTAGGGAATAAGTTTCTCAAAACTTATATTTTTTTAAGTGTCAAAATTTATAGAAATTCCGACAGAGTTTCCCCTAAAAATGGAGGTTTCCCATGTTTTCAAAACATGTGTTTATTTTCTTTTGAAATCATTATCAACACCAACAATTAGTCTTTACACAATTTTTACGTCACCAAGAGCAAAAATATATACGTTTCACACTAATCATGAACTTGATATATCCCGAAAACGCGTAGTAACTTGGTAAAGCCTTTAGTGGACTTAGTCACCTTCCGAAACGTATTTATTTCTTCAAAAATCATTCTCATAAAATGATTTAGTGTTTACAACTTGTAAACAATTTTTACAAAAAATAAAGCTCTTGAACTCTTCTTGTAAATAAAACATTTCCATACTTGCCTTTATCTCTAAAAATAGTATAAGTGTTTTTAATCGTCATGATTTTCCAAAGACCGCTTTTCTAACTTGGTTGCTTACAAAAATCCCTTGTAAACTCTCGGATTTATAAACTCATCATCTTACTAGTACAATTTTATTTTGTGAAAAATTATTTTCATCAAGTTCATGTCTAACTAGAAAGTGGTTATTTTGTGTATCACATAACCATTTTCTTTTTCTTGTTAAATCATGTCTCCTAACATTATTTAACAAGATTGTATGGTGATTAACATCACATAACCAAAAATTAATAATAAACCAACAACATACTCATGCCAACATCAACTAGTAGCATTTTTTTCATCTCCAAGTAAACTTTTTATGTAGGATTTCATGTAAAGCTTCATGTTCATCTCTTTAGTGTTCTTGTTTCTTTAGTGATTTTGAACATACTAACATACTACAACTTTTGATCACAAAAACAAGATGAACAAGGGTGTACAAGTAAGTTACTACTAGCACAAGGCTAGGGTAGGGTCTAGTGATGAAGATGATGAGAAAAAGATGAAGAACAAGCAAGAAACAAGCCCTTTTGAAGCACCACAAGTTCAAGCTCCTTTGATCCTTCTTCTACACTTGAAGGAAGCTCAAAAATGGATGAGATGGTGGTAGATTGGTGGTGATGTTGGCGGTTGTGGGTGGAGCCGAGAAAGAGGGAGAGAGTGAAGTGAGGGAGTGAAATGATGAGTAGAAATGGTTGTGATCTTGCTCCATACTTAAAGAGATTACCTCTCATCTTATGGTTACTTCTACAAGCAACATCCATTAACCAATTACAACAAAATCAAGCCAAGATATATGAAGCATGGTGTGGAAATTATGTGGGTCCACATGGGGACCGATTTCGGCTAGGGGGGGGGGGGTTGGATGTAACATTGTGACTAAGTTGGTTAATGGTAAGTTATATTTCAAGTATAAACTTTTATATGTTAGTTAGATGATTTTTAGTGGGTGTTATGATAAACGGGGACCACGACTAGTCAAAAAAAAAATAATAGAACAATGTATTTGACAAAATTTAGTGTCCCGGGTAATGTCCGGTCATTCGGTTGGATACCGTTCCGTTAAAGTGCTAAATTGCACCGTTTAGTGTCCTTTTGTAACCCTTTTAATTCCCAACGCTTAGGAAAATATTCTGGATGATAAAACGTAAATTCTGCATGATATTTATATGTTTAAAAGCTGGTTATAGCTGAATTTAATAAAATTCTGCACTTAAAGTGCGTTTCGGGTGCTTTTTAGTGCGTATTTTAGTCTCCGGAAAGCCTATATATGAACCCTTGTATGTTCTCTTGGGTTTTAATGCATTCTCGTCATTGGACCTACACCTAGGCTCAAATTTTATTGTCTGACTGCTTTCTGCAGAGTTGTTGGCATATTGTGTCTTACCGGTGAGTTTACTAGTATTTCTGACGCAACGCTCTCGTTAGTGCGTAAAGCAATATTTTGTAGTTTAAAACGTGCATGAATTCACTTGTATAGTATGTAATAAGACAATGTTGACATTTAAGCACATAATTGCAGTCACTAAATAATGATTAAAGTGTACGGAAATTACCGGTTTGGTGCCAGTTGTCACAACAATGATCAAGCTGCCCCCAACCAACCAGCTCAACCCCCTGCTAGGAAGCCATATAACGGAACTGCACCCTTGTGCAACCAATGTAACCTTCATCATCATGCTAGTGTGAAGTGCCGCAAATGCCAAATTTGTGGACTTATAGGTCATACAACAAGAGTTTGTCGAGCTGCAGTTGCACCCAATCAAGCTGACAACAATCCTGCTCAAGCTCGTTTTCCACCAGGTTCTTGCTACAACTATGGCGAGATGGGTCATTTCCGAAGAAATTGCCCAAAGCTTGCTAATGCAAATCCAGCACAGGGATGAGCATCTGACCAACTAGAGGACAACACCATTTAGAAATAATCACGTCTTATGTATTATTTTCTTTTGTTGTCAAGGTCCATGAAATAGTTGTTATCGTTGTTTATAAATAAATCTTTTATTTACATTGCAATCTATTTATGTGGTTGCATGTATAAACAATATATCCCCTACAATACCGACAATCAAGGAACCGTATTCCTTGAAGAGCAGGCTACCCCCAAAATTCTTACATTTTATTATCTCTTGCGTTTTCCACGAAAATCCAAAGTACCCGTTTCTTCCAAGGAAACAAAGTACAAGGCACAAGTTACAACTCTGGACGAATACCCAAAGTGCCACTATAAATCCTTAATAGGGTACCTAAGGGTATTTCCGTAAATCCTAAAATTGTTGTGTGCCTTAATTCGAATATTACGTTCCTTTGAAAACAAAATCGAATTTTCGGAAGATCATCCTATCTTCATAGATAGATTCTTGAAAATGATTAAAGTGCCAAATGAAATCCACGGATTGGATTCCTGGTGTGCTTTAAATATCCGTGTCCAAAGATAACAAATTAAAGGTCAAATTAAACAAATATGTGATTATGTGTTCCCTTTTATGTTTTTGTGTGATCCAAGTTTTTGTTATCCAAATCCTCGTAGAATCTTCCATATCTTCGTATAAGGGATTCATAGTAGGATATCCAAAGGTACTACCTTAAATCCTTAATGGGCTTCTACGTAATAGTAAAGACCCTTGGATTATAATGTACTATTCCATAATTAGACCCCTTGAGTGGTCTAGTTAAACAGATTGATCCAAAAATCTGGTTAGGAATATCATGTGATGATATAGCTCAAAAGACTCCTTGGTGGTCTAATTAAAGAGATCATTTGTCGATCTAATTAAAAGGACCCTATGATAGTCTAGTCACACTCATCACAGGTTTGATTTTCTTCCCCTTCACATTACAAAACAAACTGTGCGAACTGTGCAAGGAATTACGTAATTATGGATGCATACATAATTATGGAATTCAGTGCACAGAAACCACAGCAAGTTTTGTCATGTGTCTAGAGTTGACTCAGTTCATTTTCGTTTCTGAAGAATATCCATCGAGGGAAATGAATATTCTTGATTTTCCTTCATTTCCGTTTCTGAAGAATACCCATTGAGGAAAATGACTCATTCCGTTCATTTTCGTTTCTGAAGAATATCCATCGAGGGAAATGAATATTCTTGATTTTTCCTTCATTTCCATTTCTGAAGAATACCCATTGAGGAAAATGACTCATTCCGTTCATTTTCGTTTCTGAAGAATATCCATCGAGGGAAATGAATATTCTTGATTATTCGTTCATTTTCGTTTCTGAAGAATACCCATTGAGGAAAATGACTCATTCCGTTCATTTTCGTTTCTGAAGAATATCCATCGAGGGAAATGAATATTCTTGATTATTCGTTCATTTTCGTTTCTGAAGAATACCCATTGAGGAAAATGACTCATTCCGTTCATTTTCGTTTCTGAAGAATATCCATCGAGGGAAATGAATATTCTTGATTATTCGTTCATTTTCGTTTCTGAAGAATACCCATTGAGGAAAATGACTCATTCCGTTCATTTTCGTTTTTGAAGAATATCCATCGAGGGAAATGAATATCCTTGATTTTTCCTTCATTTTCATTTTTAAAAAGTGTCCGTTAAGAGAAATGAGAGGATTATGCCTTGCATAATCTTTGATGGGTTATTCTACGCAAATAGATAAACACCCTAGATTCCATGCAAGGCAATTATTTAACACAGCGTCACAGACAGACTCCTACGAATAAATTTCAGAACGAAATTTCCTAAAGTAGGGGAGACTGTGACACCTGTTCCTCTGCGACCATCAAACAAATACCAAACCAATGAAATATTGTATTTCATACTTGGTATTTGTATAAATATGTGTATCTTTTGCACATATCAATTCTTGTTCGATTTCAAGCTTTAAATCGCTTTCTGGAAGGTTATACGCGCACTGATGCGTAAATATAACCAGTTTAATGCAAGGAACACTATGGAATAGTGAAATAGGCTTAAAATACCTTAAATAACCTTTACATAACTTAGAAATAAGTTTGGGAGGGTTTGGTGTGGCGAAATCAAGTTTATTCGCTTACAGGGACTAATTTTGACAAACTATGAAAGTATGCCGATTTGTACTGTAACGAACATTCCGGAACATGACCATAAGTTAAAAATACCCTAAATATCCTTTACATAGCTTAGAAATAGGCTTTGAGGGGTTCGGTGTGCTAAAATAAACCTTTTGGTCATTCAGGGACTAAAAGCGTCAAAAAGTGCATAAGTTTGCATTTTCGCGCATATCTTACGTTCTGAATACATCCGGACATCCAAAACTTTATGTAATCATTAAAATATTTTATTTTAGTGATTGGCATGATAAAATTCCATTCGTCGCGTAATTTGGATCGTTTTTCGAATTCGTTCGTGTTTCGTCGTAATTAACCGAACAACGCAACCGTACGACAAAACGAACCGACATCCGAGATATTTTTGAGCATGTTTCATGTTCCCTATACTTTAGCTTCATTTTAGTGCCTTGAAATGGGATTAACGGGGCTTAAACGTGTCAAAAATGCATCAAAAACCATGTTTTGCACATTCAGGGACCAAAATTGACAATCTGCCATAGTTATCTTAGGAAGGGACCAAAATGAAAAATCTAAATTCCAGCTTGTTCCAGCTGTTCCCCTTATTTGCACATGGTTTTAATGAAACTAGGGGCTCCCATGGTTTCACAAAACCATGGGCACATGTGTACGGATGAGATCGAAGCTCGTTTTACGATGAACGATCTTAACGGTTGTGAAAAAACTATAAATACCCCATCCATCTCATTGTTGCAACTCAAATTTGATCTAATATTTCTCTAAGTTGAGGTGCTTTCACTTCATATCTGAGAATAATGGGGTCAAACTTCCGTTCTTGGACCTTTTGTAAGTCCTCTTTCGTTCTTTTTCGCGTGAAAGTCAAACTGTGTTTGACTTTCTGCTTTGACCAGTTTATGGTCAACATGAAGTTCGCTTGAACTTTATAACGTGAGCGTATTCACGATGGTTTTAGTCTCTTGTGACTATACCTACTGATTACCACGTTATCTAGGCATAGTGGCGAGTCGTAGTTTCGGCCAAAATGCGTATTCTTGCGTATTTTGTAACCAAACTACTTTTAGGTATCAAAACCGTTTGTTTTGATACCAAACCTGTTTTCAAACCTCGTTAAGCATGTTTTAACATGTTTAGCTCGTCACTTTAGGTTTAGTGCTTATGTAGGGTCGTAAGGTAAGCGGTCTAAACAACCGCTTATACTTTCGAACCCGACCCGTTTGGTCGATCTTTAGGATCTGACCAAACACATTAGGTGACCATAGTTGCATAGGGAATAACCTTCCGAGGTTATACCTTATGGTCACGTCGTTTAAGTTGTTGTATGATAGGTAGTTTATATGCCTTAGGTAAATGACCAAAATGCCCTTTTTTACGCCAAAATTCATTTTAAGCATATGTAACATAATTTTTGATATCTAAACTGATTTGGAAACAATATTAGACATGTTAAGGCATATTTTACTTATCATAGGACTAGTTAGGCGGTCCGAATGCGTTTTACGCGAACGACGCGTTAAAGTGGCGTAAGCTACCTTAACGAGTCGTAATGGGTCGTAAGCACTTAGGTTAGGTTTCGTTTTAGAATGTAGGCTTTGTTAAACCATATTACATGAGTCCCTACACTCATTTGGTTTACAAAACCTCATTTTATCCGATCCTCTGATTTAGGTCCGTTTATTTACATAGTTACCTATATTAGGTGCCGTTTGATTCCGTGATCCCTCTAGCTTTGCTTGGTTGTTATTCAAGACATCTAAGCATCCTCAAGTGAGTACATAGTCCCCTCTTTTACTGTTTTTCAAACGTTTTGGGGTGAAACACATGTGCCTACTTGTTACTTTCGTGCTTTCCATGTTTTCATATCATATACTTGCTATGTTCATTAGTACGCTATTAGTACATGATTTCATTATGTTTTTGCTATGTATGTCCTTTTAGTGCATACTTAGTACATCATTTTACATTACATTTCATGCTATGTATGTTCATTTCTTGCATATACTTATCCAGTATATGGACACATTGTTTTATATCTTTTTAAACCATTTGAAGCTGATTGATTTATGTGAACCATTTGTAACCTGTTGATTTATGTGAACCATTTGTAACCTGTTGATTTATGTGAACCACTTGTAACCAGTTGATTTATGTGAACCATTTGTAACCTTTTGATTTATGTGAACCATTTGTAACGGTTTGAACCATTGGGATTAGGGAAGTGATTAGGTAACGGGGCGGGTGTAATGTGTTAAAAGCATGGTGGATACGCCGCTGGTACTTCCTATATATAAGTGCTTTTAACACATTATATATCGTTGCGTTATCTAGATCACTTGGGCACGATTATCAAAACAAAGTTATATTACAAGGTTTTTCTAACAATATAAACCATACGAGTTTTATTAACGAGTTTTAACGAGATGTTTTACAAATTTTGGTTTTTCTTAAACAAACGTTTTGGGTTAAGAATCCTGGCTATGAGATTTTATAAAGTATAACCAACTTGATTTGAGTTGGTTAGTTATGATGCAATGCTATACTTTTCAAAACAAGGTTTTTAATAAGGTATTGCAACATGTAAAACGAGCCATGAATCTGACACTCACATAAAACCTATGTACTCACCGGCATTTTTATGCTGACATATTTTCACTTGTGTTTTAGGTACCATAGTCGATGATGATTGATGATGATATTTGTGTACGCTCACATAGGAATGGACGAGGCCTTAGTGACTTAATAACAATGAAAGTCTATTTGTTCATGTTTTGTTTCTAATTCCAATGTAATGTAATACATTTAATTCAATAAAACGAAACTGTTTAATCCATGGTTGTGAAACAATGATTCTGTTACAACACTCCCCGATGTTTCCGCCACGTTTTGTTGTTTTACGTGGTCGGGGTGTGACAAATCAACATACGTAGCAAAGCATAAATGAAATCATGTACTATATGCGTACTAATGAACATAGCAAGTATATGTTATGAAAGCACGAAAATCACGAAAGTAACAAATAGGCACATGTGTATCACCCCAAAATATTTGAAAACAGTAAAAGAGGGGACTATGTACTCACTTGATATTGCTTATAGTCTTGTAATAACAACCAGGTAACGCTCAAAGGATCACGGAATCAATCGGCACCTAATATAGGTAACTACGTTAATAAACCGGACCTAAATCGGAAGATCAGATAGAATGAGGTTTCGTAAACCAAATGAGTATTGGAACTCATGTGATATGGTTTAACAAAGCCTACATACTAAGTCGGAACCTATCCTAAGTGCTTATAACCCATTATGACCAGTTTAGGTAGCTTACGCTACTTTAACGCGTCATTTGCGCAAAAGCGCAAACGAGTAGCCTAACTATTCCTATGACAAGTATTATATGTCCTAACATGTTAAATAATCAGTTTATGTGGCAAAATTTAAGTTACATATGCTTAAAATGAAATTATGCGCAAAAAGGGCATTTTGGTCATTTTCCTAAGGCATATAAACTACCTATCATACAACTAATTAAACTAAGTGACCATAAGGTATAACCTCGGAAGGTTATTCCCTATACAACTATGGTCACAAAATATGTTTATTTGGATCCTAATGATCGACCAAACGGGTCGGGTTCGAATGTCTAAGCGGTTGTTTAGACCTCTTATCTTACGACCCTAAACAAGCACTAAACTAAGAGTGACGAGTTAAACATGTTTTAACATGTTTAACTAAGTTAGAAAACAGGTTTGATATCAAAACAAAGTGTTTTGATACTCGAAAGTAGCTTCATTGCAAAATGCGCATAAATACGCATTTTTACCGAAACTTTGACTCGTCACTATGCCTAATCAACGTGGTAATCAGTAGGTATAGTCACAAGGGACTATAACCATCGTGATTACGCTCACGTTGCAAAGTTCAAATGAACTTTGTGTTGACCATAGACTGGTCAAAGCAGAAAGTCAAACATTGTTTGACTTTCATGCTTGAAATACATGAACAAGCATGAAGGAGACTTACAAAAGGTCCAAGCAAGGAAGTATTTGATTCAAAATACTCAGGTATGAAGCCTAGACTTCAACTTAGAGCAGGTTTGAATCAAATGGGAAAGTTGGAATGAATGAAATTGGTGGGTATTTATAGATTTTCAAGAACCGTTAGGATCGTTCCTCGTAATTTGAGTTTTGTATACCATGGGACCTCAAAAACCAGCCCATGGTATGAGAAAACCTTGTCCAAAAACCCAGATTCAGTTATTGTTTGCTGAAAAACCATTTTTGCAGATCTGGGGGTCTTTCGTGGGCTGCGAAGACAGAAGGAATGGGCTTCGCGCCCCTCTAGGGATGTCAGACCAGCAACTTTTGCAAATTGGTAGAGCAGGCCCCTGATGCTTAAAAACTTGATTTTTGACACGTTTAAGCCTCGTTAACCCATTTTCAAGGCTCAATAATGAAGTTAAAGCATAGGGGGCATGAAATATGCTTGAAAATATCTCGGATGTCGGTTCGTTTGGTCGTACGATCTTGTTGTTCGGTTAATTACGACGAAACTCGAACGGACGCAAAAAACGATCCAAATTGCGCGACAAGTGGTATTTTAGTATTCCAATCACTAAAATAAAATATTTTAATGATTACAAAAATTTTTGGATGTCCGGATATGTTCAGAACGTAAGACATGCGCATAACTACAAACTTATGCACTTTTTGACGCTTTTAGTCCCTGCTGATCAAATAAGTTTATTTTCGCATACCGAACCTCTCAAAGCCTATTTCTAAGCTATGTAAAGGATATTTATGGTATGTTTAACTTATGATCATGTTTCGGAATGTTCGTTACTATACGAATTGGCATACTTTCGCAATTTGACACAAATAGTCCCTGCGATCGAATAAACTTGTTTTTGCCATATCAAACCCTTTAAAACTTATTTCTAAGTTATGTAAAGGTTATTTAAGGTATGTTATGCATATGTTGATGTTACGGAGTGTTTGTCGCGTTAAACTGATTACATTTTCGCATCAGTTTGCGTATAACTTTCCAGAAAGCGATATAGAGTTTAAACTCGAACAAAAATCAAAACGTGCAAAATGTCAAACATAAATAAACAAATATTGGGATCAAATCACATTGTTTTATTGATAAAATTTACTATTCAGAGTTTGTACAATGATTACAAGCACATATGTCACAATGAAAAACTGACGTTTGAGGAAAAATTGTCATATTTTCGACATAGTCTAGTTTTTCAGAGATGACAGAAGACTGAATTGCTCAGTTTGAGGGGGAATTCAGTGATGAGACGTCAGAATTTGCAAAAATAAGGGGGAATAAAAAATTCAATGTCAGATATTGAAATTCCGACATTTTTGAAATTCGTGACACTACAACAATATTCGGGTGGTTCCGACTTCAGAATTGTCCAGAAATGTGAATCTGATTATGGATGAAAGTTTCTGAGATCTAGATTGTCTGAGAAGATGAATCTGATTGTGGACGAATGCTTCAGAGATTAGTGTACTGTGACAACTGTGTTCTGTAATCATCGTGTAAGGTAAAACAATGTCAGTTATCAATAAAACAATGTGCTTTAGTGTTATTATATGTGTAATGGTGTTTAATAAATTTTACAATTCGATTCGATTCCGGTTTCAAGCTTTAAATCACTTTCTGGAAGGTTATACGCAAACTAGTGCATAAACGAAATCTGTTTAACGCGACGTACACTCCGGAACTGTGACGTAAGTCAAACATACCATAAATATCCTTTACATAACTTAGAAATAAATTTCGAAGGATTCGGTATGGCAAAAACATGTTCATTTGAACTAAAGGACTATTTACGATAAAACTGCGAAACGAACGCTGGTGACCTCCCGGATACTATTTAAATCCCAAAAATATTCTGTTATGATTAAAAATTTATTTTTTAATCAGGTCCATGTTGAAAAATAAATTAAAACGCCTAAAAACGTTATTTTTCAAGTTTATGCGCGTACCGCGTGTTTCTGCGCGACACAGTGCTTCTACTGCGAAACGCGGAGAACGCAGCCAGTCTCGGCAACTGAAATTTATTTCAGTAATATTTTGGCGAGATTATTTTTATAGTATAATAAAAATAATTTAGAACGCCATAAATCGGGATTTAAACGCTAGATAAAATACCCGGTATCCAGTTAAACACCCGTTTTAGCCTACATAAGGCATGGTTATATAAAAACTTATACTTTAACCCCCCCCCCCCCCACCGAATTTTTGGTTATAGGTGGATCCACCACATCTTCACATCATGCTTTAGGTGATTGTTGCATTTTTATATTAGACATGTTGCTTAATAATGTAAACATGATTATAAAGAGCATGGCCACTTAGATTGTAAGCATCACTTCACCATTTTTTTTCCTTTCCTTTGGCTGATTTCGGTTCAAGCATGACCTACCATAAGAATTGCTTAATCTTTCAAATCCCACTTGAATATTCTCCTTGGGATATGGTAGATTATGTCTTGTATTTTTTTGAACACTATGATTGGGAATATAGTTAGTGGATTATAAAGAACTATTATCCTAATCATTTTCATCATTTCACAAAACTTCTTCCTCCACTAGAAATAAGCTTCGGCTGAACATCCTACTCCACACACCACCATTTTTCAATTTTTTTTAGTTCAAGCATTCCAAGCTTTACACATGGTGTAAGGTGAAAGATTAGAAGGTTTGGTGCTTAAGGAACTTGAAGGACCTCTCTTGTGTGCTTTTATCCACCCAATTTCTCTAGTGTTTCTTCCCTAGCTTCAAAGCTAGTAGTAAGCTTCTTTGATCATCTTTTATTTCATATTTATGGTGATCGTATGTGTGCGTTTTAGTAACATTTAAGCTAGAAACAACATGCTGATTAGCATTTTCAGCCAACTTCAGTTGGCTGTAACCGAACCTTAATAAAGAAGAAAATGTATTTTCTGAAGTCTAGATTTATGTATTATGAAATACGGTTCTAATGGCAATGGAATCATAATTTTTGGACTTCGTTTACTATTTTTAAAGACCCTTTTAGTAACAGCAACTTAAGCTGCGTTTTTACTGCAGAAAATGTGTGTTGTATTTGGAGTCATAACTTGAAACCTGAGAAGAATTAACTCTTAAAATTGGTACTGTAGATGACCACTGATGTTCTAGTAATTCTCCCACTAGAATTTCATCAATCGGACTTACGATGAATTTTAAATGAATTTTTTCGTGAACTGCAGTCAGAAAGTGACGAATCTGATTTCAGTCCGGTAAATGATTTTTTATAAAATATTGGTAATGAACTGGACCCCGATATTTTTACACAATAAAATTTGGAACGTATATGACATTCTGTAAAAATTTGGGAATTTTTGGAGAAGGTTAACTATTTTATTAAAATGCTCGAAAACAGTCCAGTTTTGATTAATAAGGCTGAAATGACATAAGTAGTATTTTGCATGTCAAAGTGTGGGTATTTGATTTATTATTACAACTTTATTATTTATGATAAATAAATATTTTTCATAAATAATTCCTCTATATTATGATCATTTTTCTGAGCCCTCTAAACATATAATTCACAAGATCCTTCTGTTAATCTAAACACTATCAAATACAATAAATGCTCAACAAATCCCGTCAACACTATACGACCTCAATATTGATACATTATTCTTGTTCATGTACGATTCATTAGGACAACTTTGAGTCCTTATTATCAGACACGTTAATCTTGACTTGCGTATTCGGAATCGCTTGCAAAATAATGTGAGTACATAGATCCCCTCTTTTTACTGTTTCGATTGTTTTGGGGTGATTCATATGTATCAAACGATTCCAATATTTCAATGATGGTTTCAAAACGATTGAGATGGTTTATACAAAACTAATAACGATTTCGATAATGTGAACGAACTTGTTGGTGGTAATTACATAACGAATTACATTCATTAATTTCGGCCAAACCCACCAGTATTAGGTTATGGTACCATAGGATCCGACAAATCCCGTTATCAACTAGACCCATGGTTATGTGTGGGTTAAGTGGGTAACGACTGAATCTGATGATTGTTAACTTACCCTTTGGAGGTTTGTTAATGCAAGAACGAGTTGAACGATGAACGAGTCACAAAGGTTTGAATGTTATTAGCAAGACGACCAAAAGTAGTTTTCACAATTAAAACGAGAACGATTTAAACGAGTGAATGAATTGAACGATTTGGAACGATTTAAACGAATGAACGATGTTCTATAACGAGAACGAGTTAAACAGTATTACACAACGATGTTTACGAAACTATATAAACCATACGAGTTTTATTATAAGAACGATCTATGATTTGGTTTACATAAACAAATGTTTTGAGTTAAGATTCATGGCATCGAGGTTTATAAATTATGACCAATCTATTTTGACTTGGTTATTCATTTACAATACAAACATTTTACAAAACAAGGTTTCCTAATATCAATTAACGAAGTTGTACAAGTTGTTTTAAAATACAAGCGAGCCATGAATCTGATACTCACACAAAAACTATGTACTCGCCGGCATTTCTTTGCTGACTTTTTTTTTTACATATGTTTCAGGTGATGTTGCTTAATGTTGATTGCGAATAGGATGCATGCTCACTTAGGACCGGACGAGGCCTTAGTGATTTAATAACGATGATAAACTATGTTTGAATTGCTTGTTTAACTTTAAGACAATGTTTAGTATTCAATAAAACGAAACTCTTGTATCCATGGTTTGAAACAATAATTATGTTACAACACTCCCCGACGTTTCCGCCACGATTTGTTGTTTTACGTGGTCGGGGTGTGACAGAAAAGTTGGTATCAGAGCCAATGGTTATAGAGAATTAGGTTATTAGTAAAACTTTGACCTAGACTATAACTTTCTAGGACCCCAACGCAAGTTGATTTGTGTTTAGAATTAAAAAAAAAAAAACAAAATCCGAATCTGCTTCGAAAATTAATCATCCGTTCTAGGATGATTGATTACTAGGTTTTGAACCCTCTGTTATAAGGTTTTGAACCCTTCTAGTTTGACTCATTTTTGGCTTAGTGCCTTTTGAGTTTTCAAAATCTCGTCACAGTTTGGGTCTAAATAATGTGAACACGTGCAAACTGGAAGAGTGAATGCCTGTACCCTGAGTTTTCTGTCTAAAGCTAGAGTGTTCGTACAAATCCACATAATTGGACCCGTCACTCTTACCTGGGAACTCTTGGGGTGAGTGTTCACTTATAGGCGAGCATGTCTTCGTGATACATTATTTTGATTCATTACTTTGATTAGTCACTGCGTGTCGTTTGTTTGTTCGAGGTAACGAACAAATGATCGCCTTCCTTGTGTTTTGTCGATACCTATTTTGTTTTTCCTAATTTTCAATCTCACTCGATTCTCCTGTTTTCCTTACTAGACAATGCCTCCTCGACGTGAAGCACAATCTTTTACTATTGAAGAACTCGCAGCCCTGGTCTCTCAATAAGTGGCTGCTGTGCTTCCTGGTGTTGTGACCCAAGTCCACGAGATATACAACAACAACAATAATGCGCCGTGTAATTTCAAGAATTTCAATTATGCTAAGCCGCTAAAGTTTTCTGGGTCACAAGGAGCAACTGCACTCCTTCAATGGTTCGAGAGTATCGAGAACACATTCAGACATGTGCAATGTCCGAATGGGCGTAAGGTTGAATTTGCTTCGAGTGTGTTTGAGAAGCGTGCTCTTACGTGGTGGAATGGAGTGATGCACGACAGGGGTGCCGAAGTGGCGTTGGCACAAACATGGGAAGAGCTTCGAGCTCTCATGATGAGAGAGTTCTGTCCCCGTCACGAAATTCGAGCTTTGGAACGGGAGTTTGACGATCTGAAACAAGATGGGGGAGAACACCGTGCGTATACGAATCGATTTGAGGAGCTCAGTCTTTTGTGTCCTACTATGGTTACCCCGTTGGAGAAAGCGATAGAGAGGTATATCGATGGTCTACCTGATTCTATTCTGGATATAGTGACCGGTATTAATCCTACCACCCTTCGCCAAGCAATCGAGTTGTCTGCTACCCTGACTGAGTCTCAAGTCAGGAAGGGTAAACTCACCCGCAAGGGTGATAAAAAGAAGGCGACTAATTCTGGGAAGGACAAGAAAGAGGGTAAGGGTAAAGAAGGTGAGTCATCGAAGAAGTCGAGAAAGCGAAAGGGTTCCCAGAATTTTGCAGTAACTGCACAAACTGCTCAGAACCCTCAGAACCCGCCAGCTCAACCTCCTACGAAGAAAGCGTATGCTGGTACCGCACCTCATTGTGCTCGCTGCAACGGTCATCATGTTGCACAACAAGCTTGTAGGCAATGCACAACGTGTGGTAAGCTTGGGCATCTGGCCAACGTTTGTCGTTCGGGTCAAAATCAGATTGTTCGGAATCAAGCTCTAGTTCAGGGGAATGCTGCTAGATTCCCACTGGGTACAATTTTTCAATTGTGGAGAGCTTGGTCACTACCGCAACAACTGTCCGAGGTTGGCAAATGCAAATGTAAATCCAAACGTAAATGTCAATGTCAATGTCAATGCAAATGCGAATCCCGCTCGTGGGCGAGCGTACAATCTGAATGCTAACGAAGCAAGGACTGACAACGAGGTGGTTAATGGTATGTTTCTTGTTAACAATCGACCTGCATATATTCTTTTTGATTCTGGCGCCGATAGAAGTTTTGTTTCATTATCTTTTGAACCTTTGCTTGCGATACCTAGAACTAAACTGAGGAAACCCTTATCTGTCGAAGTTGCTACTGGTAAACCTCTCGTTCTCGATTCTGTTATTCGTGATTGTTGGTTAAACCTTGATAACCATCTTTTTCCCATTGTCCTCACGCCGATGCAACTTGGGAGTTTCGATATTATCGTGGGGATGGATTGGTTAACCAAACATCATGCTGAGGTGGTTTGTTTTGATAAGATTGTTCGTATTCCTCTTCCGTCTAGCGATGTTCTGGAAGTTCGTGGCGAAAAACCATCTGGTGGATTGAAGCTTATGTCGTGTACAAAGGCCCAAAGATATTTACGAAAAGGATATGTTGCTTTCCTGGCACATGTCACCGAGGAGAAAGGCAGAGTAAGAGTATTCAGGATATTCCGATTGTTCGGGATTATCCAGAGGTGTTTCCCGATGAACTGCCTGGTTTGCCTCCAGTTCGTCAAGTCAAGTTTCATATTGACCTTGTACCCAATGCCAACCCGATTGCGAAAGCACCTTATCGTCTTGCACCGTCAGAGATGCAAGAGTTATCAAAACAGCTTCAAGAGTTGTCTGATAAAGGATTCATCCGTCCGAGCTATTCGCCTTGGGGAGCACCTGTCCTCTTTGTGAAGAAGAAAGATGGATCTTTTCGAATGTGTATCGATTATCGTGAGCTTAATAAGCTTACCATCAAGAATCGATATCCCCTACCTAGAATTGATGATCTCTTCGACCAGCTGCAAGGTGCTTCATGTTTTTCCAAGATCGATCTGCGATCTGGGTACCATCAACTTCGTGTTCTCGAGGAAGATATTCCCAAAACTGCTTTCCGTACAAGATATGGGCATTATGAGTTCACTGTCATGCCTTTTGGTTTGACAAATGCCCCAGCTATCTTCATGGACTTAATGAATAGGGTTTGTAAACCTTATTTAGATAAGTTCATCATTGTGTTCATCGACGATATTCTTATTTATTCAAAGTCTCGAGCCGATCACGAGCAACACCTTCGTTTGACATTGGAACTCCTAAAGAAGGAACAACTTTTTGCTAAATTCTCCAAGTGTGAATTCTGGCTTAAAGAAGTTCAGTTCTTGGGCCATATTGTCAATGAGCAGGGTATTCACGTAGATCCATCCAAGATTGTTGCAATTAAGGATTGGAATACACCGACAGAAGTTCGTTCTTTTCTTGGTCTTGCTGGTTATTATCGACGGTTTATTTCTAACTTTTCAATGATCGCGGTTCCACTCACTGCTTTGACTCAGAAGAATAAGCCTTTTGAGTGGGGACCTAAGCAAGAAGAAGTGTTCCAAACGCTGAAACGGAAGCTCTGTGGCGCTCCTGTTTTATCTCTACCTGAGGGAAACGATGATTTTGTTGTCTATTGTGACGCGTCGAATCTAGGACTTGGTTGCGTTCTTATGCAACGAGGTAAAGTCATAGCTTATGCGTCTAGACAGCTGAAAATTCACGAGAAGAACTATACGACTCACGATCTTGAATTAGGAGCTGTGGTTTTCGCACTTAAAATCTGGAGACACTATCTCTATGGAATGAAGTGTGTGGTTTTCACAGACCACAAAAGTCTCCAGCATATTCTCAATCAGAAGGAGCTGAACATGAGGCAACGACGTTGGGTTGAACTCTTAAACGATTATGATTGCGATATTCGCTACCATCCTGGTAAGGCGAATGTCGTAGCCGATGCGCTTAGTCGAAAGGAACGAGTCAAGCTTCATTCTGTTCGAACTCTATCTGATATTCAATCTCGTGTTCTTCAAACTCAACGATCTTGTGTGATCAATGACTTATTGAAATATGAGCTACCACTTCAACTTGAGCTTAAACTCGAAAGGAAAGATGATGGTTTACTCTATTTTGAGAATCGTTTGTGGATTCCGAATCAGGACGATCTTCGCACCTTAGTAATGGACGAATCTCACAAGTCTCGATATTCTATCCATCCTGGTGGTGATAAAATGTACAAGGATCTTCGTACTAAGTTCTGGTGGCCTGGTATGAAGAAGGATGTTGCCTTGTATGTATCAAAATGCTTAACTTGTCTCAAAGTCAAGACTGAACATCAACGAGCTTCTGGTTTGCTTGTACAACCAGAGATACCGGTTTGGAAGTGGGAGAACATTGCAATGGATCTCATCACTAAGTTACCACGTACGTCTAAAGGTCACGATGCTATTTGGGTTGTAGTTGATCATTTGACAAAATCTGCTCACTTCTTACCAATCCGTGAGGATTTCTCTGCTGAAAAGCTTGCCAAGATCTATGTAGACGAGATTGTATCACGACATGGTGTTCCTTTAGATATCATTTCCGATCGTGATGCTCGGTTTTCGTCTCATTTTGGAAGACCATGCAATCTGCTTTGGGGACCCAACTGAATCTAAGCACTGCTTATCATCCCCAAACAGATGGTCAATCTGAGAGGACGATTCAAACTTTGGAGGATATGCTTAGAGCATGCGTGATAGACTTTGGTGGTAATTGGGATTCTCATCTGCCATTGATCGAGTTCTCATACAATAATAGTTATCATGCTAGCATTAAGATGGCACCATTCGAAGCTCTCTACGGTCGAAAATGTCGTTCACCCGTCTGTTGGAATGAGATCAGTGAAGCTCAGCTTACTGGACCTGAGCTCATTCTGGAAACAACAGACAAAATCAAGAAAATCCGCGATAATCTTGTGACCGCTAGAAGCCGTCAAAAGATTTATGCAGATTTGGGACGCAAGCCCATGGAATTTCAAATCGGAGACCGTGTCCTACTCAAGGTGTCACCTTGGAAGGGAGTGGTGAGATTTGGAAAGAAAGGAAAACTTGCACCACGATATGTTGGACCATTTAAGATTGTTGAAAGAATTGGAAAGGTTGCCTATCGACTAGAACTACCTCCAGAGCTTGGAAATGTTCATCCGACTTTTCACGTATCCAATTTGCGAAAGTGTTTAGCTGATGCTGATCTTCACATTCCTCTCGACGAGATTCAAATTGATGAAATGATGCACTTTGTCGAGAAACCTGTGGAGATAGTGGAACGTACATACAAACAGTTGAAGAACAAACGGATTCATTTGGTCAAAGTTCGCTGGGAATCCAAATGTGGCCCCGAGTTTACTTGGGAACGTAAGGACCAGATGAAGACGAAATATCCGCATTTGTTTTCACAAGAATCCTCTAAATAAAATTTCGGGACGAAATTTCCTAAAGTAGGGGAGACTGTGACAACTGTGTTCTGTAATCATCGTGTAAGGTAAAACAATGTCAGTTATCAATAAAACAATGTGCTTTAGTGTTATTATATGTGTAATGGTGTTTAATAAATTTTACAATTCAATTCGATTCTGGTTTCAAGCTTTAAATCACTTTCTTGAAGGTTATATGCAAACTAGTGCATAAACGCAATCTGTTTAATGCGACGTACACTCCGGAACTGCGACGTAAGTCAAACATACCCTAAATATCCTTTACATAACTTAGAAATAAATTTCGAAGGATTCGGTATGGCAAAAACATGTTCATTTGAACTAAAGGACTATTTATGATAAAACTGCGAAACGAACGCTGGTGACCGCCCGGATAATATTTAAATCCCAAAAATATTCTGTTATGATTAAAAATTTATTTTTTAATCAGGTCCATGTTGAAAAATAAATTAAAACGCCTAAAAACGTTATTTTACAAGTTTAAGCGCGTACCGCGTGTTTCTGCGCGACACAGTGCTTCTACTGCGAAACGCGGAGAACGCAGCCAGTCTCGGCAACTGAAATTTATTTCAGTAATATTTTGGCGAGATTATTTTTATAGTATAATAAAAATAATTTAGAACGCCATAAATCAGGATTTAAACGCTAGATAAAATACCCGGTATCCAGTTAAACACCCGTTTTAGCCTACATAAGGCATGGTTATATAAAAACTTATACTTTAACCCCCCCCCCCCCCCCCGAATTTTTGGTTATAGGTGGATCCACCACATCTTCACATCATGCTTTAGGTGACTGTTGCATTTTTATATTGGACATGTTGCTTAATAATGTAAACATGATTATAAAGAGCATGGCCACTTAGATTGTAATCATCACTTCACCATTTTTTTTTCCTTTCCTTTGGCTGATTTCGGTTCAAGCATGACTTACCATAAGAATTGCTTAATCTTTCAAATCCCACTTGAATATTCTCCTTGGGATATGGTAGATTATGTCTTGTATTTTTTTGAACACTATGATTGGGAATATAGTTAGTGGATTATAAAGAACTATTATCCTAATCATTTTCATCATTTCACAAAACTTCTTCCTCCACTACAAATAAGCTTCAGCTGAACATCCTACTCCACACACCACCATTTTTCAAATTTTTTTAGTTCAAGCATTCCAAGCTTTACACAAGGTGTAAGGTGAAAGATTAGAAGGTTTGGTGCTTAAGGAACTTGAAGGACCTCTCTTGTGTGCTTTTATCCACCCAATTTCTCTAGTGTTTCTTCCCTAGCTTCAAAGCTAGTAGTAAGCTTCTTTGATCATCTTTTATTTCATATTTATGGTGATCGTATGTGTGCGTTTTAGTAACATTTAAGCTAGAAACAGCATGCTGATTAGCATTTTCAGCCAACTTCAGTTGGCTGTAACCGAACCTTAATAAAGAAGAAAATGTATTTTCTGAAGTCTAGATTTATGTATTATGAAATACGGTTCTAATGGCACTGGAATCATAATTTTTGGACTTCGTTTACTATTTTTAAAGACCCTTTTAGTAACAGCAACTTAAGCTGCGTTTTTACTGCAGAAAATGTGTGTTGTATTTGGAGTCGTAACTTGAAACCTGAGAAGAATTAACTCTTAAAATTGGTACTGTAGATGACCACTGATGTTTTAGTAATTCTCCCACTGGAATTTCATCAATCGGACTTACGATGAATTTTAAATGAATTTTTCCGTGAACTGCAGTCAGAAAGTGACGAATCTGATTTCAGTCCGGTAAATGATTTTTTATAAAATATTAGTAATGAACTGGACCCCAATATTTTTACATAATAATATTTGGAACGTATATGACATTCTGTAAAAATTTGGGAATTTTTGGAGAAGGTTAACTATTTTATTAAAATGCTCGAAAACAGTCCAGTTTTGATTAATAAGGCTGAAATGACATAAGTAGTTTTGTGCATGTCAAAGTGTGGGTATTTGATTTCTTATTACAACTTTATTATTTATGATAAATAAATATTTTTCATAAATAATTCCTCTATATTATGATCATTTTTCCGAGCCCTCTAAACATATAATTCACAAGATCCTTCTGTTAATCTAAACACTATCAAATACAATAAATGCTCAACAAATCCCGTCAACACTATACGACCTCAATATTGATACATTATTCTTGTTCATGTACGATTCATTAGGATAACTTTGAGTCCTTATTATCAGACACCTTAATCTTGACTTGCGTATTCGGAATCGCTTGCAAAATAATGTGAGTACATAGATCCCCTCTTTTTACTGTTTCGATTGTTTTGGGGTGATTCATATGTATCAAACGATTCCAATATTTCAACGATGGTTTCAAAACGATTGAGATGGTTTATACAAAACTAATAACGATTTCGATAATGTGAACGAACTTGTTGGTGGTAATTACATAACGAATTACATTCATTAATTTCGGCCAAACCGACCAGTATTAGGTTATGGTACCATAGGATCCGACAAATCCCGTTATCAACTAGACCCATGGTTATGTGTGGGTTAAGTGGGTTAAGTGGGTAACGACTGAATCTGATGATTGTTAACTTACCCTTTGGAGGTTTGTTAATGCAAGAACGAGTTGAACGATGAACGAGTCACAAAGGTTTGAATGTTATTAGCAAGACGACCAAAAGTAGTTTTCACAATTAAAACGAGAACGATTTAAACGAGTGAATGAATTGAACGATTTGGAACGATTTAAACGAATGAACGATGTTCTATAACAAGAACGAGTTAAACAATATTACACAACGATGTTTACGAAACTATATAAACCATACGAGTTTTATTATAAGAACGATCTATGATTTGGTTTACATAAACAAATGTTTTGAGTTAAGATTCATGGCATCGAGGTTTATAAATTATGACCAATCTATTTTGACTTGGTTATTCATTTACAATACAAACATTTTACAAAACAAGGTTTCCTAATATCAATTAACGAAGTTGTACAAGTTGTTTTAACATACAAACGAGCCATGAATCTGATACTCACACAAAAACTATGTACTCGCCGGCATTTCTTTGTTGACTTTGTTTTTACATATGTTTCAGGTGATGTTGCTTAATGTTAATTGCGAATAGGATGCATCCTCACTTAGGACCGGACGAGGCCTTAGTGATTTAATAACGATGATAAACTATGTTTGAATTGCTTGTTTAACTTTAAGACAATGTTTAGTATTCCATAAAACAAAACTCTTGTATCCATGGTTTGAAACAATAATTCTGTTACAACACTCCCCGACGTTTCCGCCATTATTTGTTGTTTTACGTGGTCGGGGTGTGACATGTACGTTACCAGATGGTTCGTTATCCGTTGAAGATTTGTTAATTGTGGATATTACCGTTTACACGGATCTATCATTCTAGAAGGTGTTGAACGTTGATCACGGAAAATGGGTTTCAGATTTTCAGGGGTGATCATAGATTTGACATTAACCAGAGGGTATTTGATGTTTCTATCAATTGCCGGTTGGGTTTTTGTATAATACTCAAATCGAGCAAGCGGAATGCGAGATAGTGGTGCTTAAATGTCATATCAAACACTGAACTCGGATGTGGTTAAAGTTGAAACAGAGATTGCTGCATTGATTGGTTTCAAGTTGGTGATTGTTCATGAAGATTGCAGTTTAGCAAATCAGAGGAGGAGTCAGGAACTGTGCAATCAAAGACCTGAAGATTCATTTCAGGGGGAATTTGTATGAACACTGTCAAAGCAAACCCAGATCATCAATCAAGGAGGAATCTATTGAAGATTTCAAGATGCCTGATTGAAGTTGCAGATTATTTGAAGTTGCAGAATATTCAAACACGACTCAAGGTTTTCAACATGACAATTCGACAGTGACAGCCAAGGGGGAATCTGTTGGTGCATATTTTGTATGTCTGCCACTGTGCGAATAGGCTAGATAGAGCGTGTGTTGAATATTGTATAGAATTGAGTGAAATCAGTTATGAATCAAAGGTTCTGTGATGTATAAGCAACTTCCTACAAAGGGAGTCCCTTCGTACGAACAAATGACATAGTAGGTTCGTAACAGATGTGCAAGACTAAGCCACTTCGTATGAAGGCACCATGCCTATATATATGGGCTTTGGGTCTTGTGTTGGACAAGCTTTTGGTTCCCTATGGGGAGATGATGTCCAACTGGTTTTGCGGGTATGTAACTTTCATATTTTAATAAGAAACCAGAATAATAAGTGATTGTTCAGTGTCGTATTCTATTTCTACTCATTTCTTATCACCGAACCGATCATCTCGAGACCAAACTTCTGTCAAACTCAACGTTTCCTGGAATATCAAGTGGTATCAGGGGTAATCATAGATTTGACATTAACCAGTGGGGTATTTGAAGTTTCTATCAATTGCCAGTTGGGTTTTTGTATAATAAACAGATCAAGCAAGCGGAATGCGAGATCGATGGTGCTGAAATGTTATATAAAAAACCGAACGCGGATGTGGTTAAAGCTGAAACAGAGATTGTTGCATTGATTAGTTTCAAGTTGATGATTGTTCGTGAAGATTGAAATTTAGCAAATCAGAGGAGGAGTTGTGAACTGTGCAAACAAAGACCTGAAGATTCATTTCAGGGCCAATTTGTTCAAACACTGTCAAATGCAAACCCGGATCATCAATCAAGGGGGAATCTATTGGAGATTTCAAGATGCCTGATTGAAGTTGCAAGATTATTTGAAGATTGTAGAATATTCAAACACAACTCATCGTTTTCAATGTAACAGTTCAACAGTGACAACCAAAGGGGAATCTGTTGGTGCATCTTTTGTATGTCTGCCACTGTGCGAATAGGCTAGATAGAGTGTGTGTTGAATATTGTATAGAAAAGAGTGAAATCCGTTATGAATCAAAGTTGTTGTGATGTATAAGCTCCTTCGTACGAAGGGAGTCCCTTCGTACGAACGGACAACTTAGTGGATTTGTACGGATGCGCAATACCAAGCCGCTTAGTACGAAGGGACCTTATGTGGCTTCATACGAAGGCGCAATGCCTATATATAGAGGTGTTGGGTCTTGTGTTGGACAAGCTTTTGGTTCCCAGATGGGAGATGTTGTCCAACTGGTTTCGCGGGTATGTAACTTTCATATTTTAACAGATTATAAGTGATTGTTCGGTGTTGTTCTCTACTTCTACTCATTTCTTATCACTGAACCGGCTATCTCGGGACCAAAGCTCCTTCAAACTCGCCGAATACTGGATTCACAAATTTTACAATAAGTTATATAACGCGTTCACATCCGAAACGACATCCGAAACTGTCACACCCCGACCACGTAAAACGAGAAACACGTGGCGGAAACATCGGGGAGTGTTGTAACAGAATTATTGTTTCACAACCATGGCATACAAAGTTATATTTTATTTATCAAACAAGAGTGTTATATTGTCTCAAAACAGGAAATAAAGAGTTCAGAACATAATTAAACTAGTTCTATCTTTATTTTAAGTCTCTAAGGCACAGGTCCGCCCTAGTGTCACGATCATCATCCTAAGCGACAGCTCCTGAAAACACATGTGAAAATAGGTACGTCAGCATAAAAATGCCTGTGAGATACATAGGTTTAGTGAAAATAGGATTCATGACTTGGGTTTTAAAAGATAGGTTTAATAAAAATTAGTCATGAATCTTGTTAAGTGTTTTCTTTTATAAATCATATGAAAACTCTATAAGAAATCCGATTATATAAAAGAAAGGTGTATGGTTAATGAAATAACCCAGTAAAATGAGTTGTATAAAACAATGTCTTGAAAAATATGTTATTTGTGTAAAATGTAATATGTCTATACTGAAATGATTTAAATAACGCTACGATATGTAATATTATACAAACACTTATATATAGGAAGTACCAGCGGCGTATCCACCATGTTTGTATCATATTACACACGCCTCGTTACTCAAACCATTTACCCAACCCAACCACCAATGTAAATTGTTCATGTATAAATCAATTGTCAAGTGTTATTGTGTAAACCATATCAAAATGTCCATGTCTAATGTAAATCACCAAATGTGTATATCAATGTCAAAATGTTTATGTTTAATGAAAATGATATAATGTGCATCCAAAAATATCATGTATGGCATGTGAAATATATCAACTAAACCATAGGTAAAATGCACAAAAACAGGGTATTGATTTAAACATAGTTTAAGTCAAAGTTATGTTTTGTGGAACAAATGCATGCTATACTGATACAAACATCTATGCGGTATTGTGAAAATGCATACATTCAAGCCTTGTGACTGTGGTGATAGACCTTTAAACAAATTAAAGGTCTATATGTGTTATGTTTATCGAATTCGGTCATTCCTTCCACCCAAACAAACCTAGGGTTCAGGAATGGGAGTTGTCAAGTCCTATGGTACCACTACCTACTAACGAACGGCGTGATCAATGTTAATGAATGTATATTGTCCCATTTGAACAAACCAAATGTCATACCAAAATGTAAGCATGTGAAAACAATGCACTAAGTATGTAATCAAATGAACATACATAGCGTGAAATGTAATGTAAAACCATGTACTAAGTATGCACACAATGGACATACATAGCATGAAATGTAATGTAAAACAATGTACTAAGTATGCACACAATGGACATACATAGCATGAAATGTAATGTAAAACAATGTACTAAGTATGCACACAATGGACATACATAGCATGAAATGTAATGTAAAACAATGTACTAAGTATGCACCCAATGGACATACATAGCATAAAATGTAATGAAATCATGTACTATAATGTACTAATGAACATAACAAGCATAGGATATGAAAGCATGGAAAGCATAAAAGTAACAAGTAGGCACATGTGTTCCACCCCAAAACAGTTTGGAAAACAGTAAAAGAGGGGTCTATGTACTCACTTGAGATTGCTTAGTAGTCCTTGAGTAACAACCAAACAATGCTAGAGATCACGGATATCAAACGGCACCTAATATAGGTAACTATGTTAATATACCGGACCTAAATCGGAGGATTGGATAGAATGAGGGTTCGTAAACCAAACGAGTATGGAGACTCGTGTAATATGGTTTAACAAAGCCTACATACTAAATGAAACCTAACCTAAGTGCTTGCGACCCATTACGACCTGTTTAGGTAGCTTATGCTACTTTAACGCGTCGTTCGCGTGAAACGCGTGCGGAACGCCTAACTAGCCCTATGATAAGTAAAATATGCCTTAACATGTCTAATATTGTTGCCAAATCAGTTTAGATACCAAAAGTTATGTTACATATGCTTAAAATGAATTTTGGCGTAAAAAGGGTATTTTGGTAATTTACCTAAGGCATATAAACTACCTATCATACAACTAACTAAACGTCGTGACCATAAGGTATAACCTCGGAAGGTTATTCCCTATACAACTATGGTCACCTAATGTATTTGGTCGGATCCTAATGATCGACCAAATGGGTCGGGTTCGAAGGTATAAGCGATTGTTTAGATCGCTTATCCTTACAACCCTATATAAGCACTAAACTAAAAGTGACGAGTTAAGCATGTTAAAACATGCTTAACTAAGTTTAGAAAACAGGTTTGGTATCAAAACAAACGGTTTTGATACCTAAGAGTAGTTTGGTTACAAAATACACAATAACACGCATTTTGGCCGAAACTACGACTCGTCACTGAGCCTAGATAACGTGGTAATCAGTAGGTATAGTCACTAGGGACTATAACCATCGTGATTACGCTCACGTAATGAAGTTCAAATGAACTTCGCGTTGACCATAAACTGGTCAATGCAGAAAGTCAAACATAGTTTGACTTTCAGACTCGAAAAGCGATAAAAGAACGAAGGAACACTTACAAAGGGTCCCCGCTAGTAAATCTTGATTGAATAGCTCAGGTATGAAGCAATGGCTTCAACTTAGAGCTTTTAGATCAGATTTGTGGGGTTTTGGAAAGAATGGAGGTGGGTATTTATAGATGTGGTAGAACCGTTAGGATCGTTTATTGAATAACGTGCTTTGATCTTGTCCCTACACTTGTTGAAACCTTATGGTAACTCAAAATGGCCCCTCATGAGCAGGAAAGGGCAAGTGTGGGTGAGTTATGAGTGGTTAACAGCTGTAATCAGCTGTTAAAACTGATTATTCTGATCTGGGGAGCTGACACGGGCCGCGTAAGGTATCACCGAGGGTTTACGCGGGCCGCCTGGCCCTTCTGGTCAGAAATAAACTTTCAAAAATGACAGTTTTGGTCCCTGTTGTCTTTTAAGGCCATTTCCGACACGTTTAAGGCCCGTTAAGCCAACGTTAAGGCCCTAAAATGATGCCTAAACATTGTGGACATGAAACATGCTCAAAAATATGCCGGATGTTGGTTCGTTTGATCGTATGATCGCGATGTTCGCTTAATTACGACGGAATGCGCATAAGCGCGAAAAACGATCCAAATTGCGCGACGAATGGATTTTTCTTATGCCAAACACTAAAATAAAATATTTTAGTGCTTACATAAATTTTTGGATGTCCGGATGCATTCAGAACGTAAGTTATGCGCGAAAGTGCAAACTTATGCACTTTTTGACGCTTTTAGTCCCTGAATGACCCAAAAGTTTATTTTATCACACCAAACCCCTCAAAGCCTATTTCTAAGCTATGTAAAGGATATTTATGGTATGTTTAACTTATGGTCATGTTCCGGAATGTCTGTTCTAGTGCGAATCATCATACTTTCGCAGTTTGTCAAATTTAGTCCCTGTAGGCGAATTGACTTGTTTTTGCCATACCAAAGCCTTTAAAAACTTATTTCTAAGTTATGTAAAGGTTATTTAAGGTATGTTAAGTATATGTTGATATTCCGAAGTATTTTTCGCATTAAACTGATTACGTTTACGCACCAGTTTGCGTATAACTCTCCAGAAAGCGATATAGAGTTTGAAATAGAATAAAAGTCAAAACATGAAAAATGTAAAACATAACCAAACAAACATTGGGATCAAATAACATTGTTTTATTTATAATTGAACTGTTCACAATGTAATTTTGTCCCGAAATTTATTTAACTGAGCACGGATGTTACAGTCTCCCCTACTTGTGGAAATTTCGTCCCGAAATTTATTTAGAGGAAACTCGTGGAAATAGATGTGGATACTTCGCCTTCATTTGATCTTCGCGTTCCCAAGTAAACTCAGGTCCACGTTTAGATTCCCAGCGAACTTTGACTAATGGAATGCGCTTGCGTTTGAGCCACTTGACTTCACGTTCCATGATTTCCACTGGCTTCTCAACAAATTTCAGTGTTTTATCAACACGAATTTCGTCAAGTGGTATGTGGAGGTTCTCATCAGCTAAACACTTCTTGAGATTGGACACGTGAAAGGTTGGATGAACATTTCCAAGTTCAGGAGGTAACTCAAGTCTGTAGGCTACCTTACCGATTCTTTCAACGATCTTGAATGGTCCAACGTATCTAGGTGCAAGTTTTCCTTTCTTTCCAAATCTGATCACACCTTTCCAAGGTGAGACCTTAAGTAATACTCGATCACCGACTTGAAAATCCAAGGGCTTGCGTTTTGGGTCCGCGTAACTCTTTTGACGACTTCTAGCTGTCTGAAGGTTATCACGAACTTTCTTAACCTTATCAGTTGTCTCTAAAATGAGGGCAGGTCCAGTAAGCTGAGCCTCGCCGATCTCATTCCAACAGACTGGTGAACGACATTTTCGACCATAGAGAGCCTCGAAAGGAGCCATGTTGATGCTGGAGTGATAACTGTTGTTGTAGGAGAATTCAATCAACGGAAGATGTGAATCCCAACTACCACCAAAATCGATCACACAAGCTCTAAGCATATCCTCCAGAGTCTGGATTGTTCTCTCAGATTGACCATCCATTTGCGGATGATAAGCCGTGCTCAAATTAAGTTGGGTCCCCATAGCATATTGCATGGTTCTCCAAAAATGAGAAGTGAAGCGAGCATCTCTGTCAGAAATGATGTTCAAAGGAACACCATGTCGAGCTACAATTTCATCCACATAGATTTTAGCAAGTTTGTCAGCAGAAAAATCCCCACGGATTGGCAAGAAATGCGCTGACTTAGTAAGACGATCAACAACTACCCAGATGGCATCATGACCTTTCTTTGTGTGCGGAAGTTTGGTAATGAGATCCATAGTAATGTTTTCCCATTTCCAAACTGGGATCTTTGGTTGCACCAATAAACCAGAATGACGTTGATGTTCAGCCTTAACCTTAAGACAAGTAAGGCATTTTGATACATATAAGGCAATGTCTTTCTTCATACCAGGCCACCAATACTGAATACAAGATCCTTATACATCTTATCTGAGCCATGATGAACAGAATAACGAGACTTATGGGCTTCATCCATAAGCAAGGTGCGAAGGTTATCTTGGCTTGGGACCCACAAACGGTCCATGAAGTAATACGATCCATTGTCCTTCAGTTCAAGATCAGGTGTTATGTGATAGGGAAATTCCTTATCCATCAAACCTTTTGAAACACAAGATTGTTGAGCCTGAGAAATGCGGGCTTGGATATCGGATTGAGCTTGAATAACAGATTGAATACGAACACAATGAAGCTTAGTACGTTCCTTATGAATCAATGCATCGGCTACGACATTCGCCTTACTAGGATGGTAGCGAATTTCGCAGTCATAGTCGTTTAGAAGCTCAACCCAACGTCGTTGCCTCATGTTGAGTTCTTTCTGATTGAAGATATGCTGAAGACTTTTGTGGTCCGTGAAAACCATACATTTTGTTCCGTACAAATAGTGTCTCCAGATCTTAAGAGCGAAGACAACTGCACCTAACTCAAGATCATGAGTGGTGTAGTTTTTCTCATGTATCTTCAACTGCCTCGATGCATACGCTATGACTTTGTTTCTTTGCATCAAAACACAGCCAAGACCCAATTTAGATGCATTGCAATAAACGACGAAATGATCATTGCCCTCAGGCAAAGTCAGAACAGGCGCGTCACAAAGCTTCTTCTTCAAGTTTTGAAAAGCTTCCTCTTGTTTGAATCCCCAATCAAAGGGCTTGTTCTTCTGAGTTAGAGCAGTTAGAGGAACTGCAATCTTCGAGAAATTTCCAATGAAGCGGCGGTAATAACCTGCTAGACCAAGAAAAGAACGAACTTCAGTAGGAGTAGAAGGTGTATCCCAATCCTTTATCGCACTGATCTTGGAGGGATCTACATGAATACCTTGTTCGTTGACAATATGTCCTAAAAATTGAACTTCTTTAAGCCAGAATTCACACTTGGAGAATTTGGCGAAAAGTTGCTCTTTCTTTAGGAGTTCCAGAGTAAGACGAAGATGTTGCTCGTGATCAGCTCACGTCTTAGAGTATATCAAGATGTCATCAATAAAAACAATGACGAACTGGTCCAAATAAGGCTTGCAGACCCTATTCAGTAAGTCCATGAAAACAGCAGGAGCATTAGTCAAACCGAATGGCATGACTGTGAACTCGTAATGCCCATAACGAGTGCGGAACGCTGTCTTGGGAATATCTTCTTCATGCACACGAAGTTGATGATATCCAGATCGTAGATCAATCTTTTAAAAATAAGAAGCGCCCTGTAACTGATCAAAGAGATCATCGATGCGAGGTAGGGGATATCGATTCTTGATGGTAAGCTTGTTAAGCTCACGATAATCGATACACATCCTAAAAGATCCATCATTCTTTTTGACAAAAAGAACGGGAGCACCCCAAGGTGAAAAGCTAGGACGGATAAAACCTTTGTCCGAGAGCTCCTGAAGCTGCTTAGACATCTCTTGCATCTCAGACGGTGCAAGACGATATGGAGATCTGGCAATGGGATTTGCACCAGGTACGAGATCAATACGGAACTCGACTTGGCGTGCTGGGGGTAGACTAGGTAACTCTTCAGGGAATACTTCAGAATAATCCCGAACAACAGGAATATCTTATATAGATTTACCTTTGCCCTTATCTGCTACAACATGTGCCAAAAAGGCCACATAGTTCTTTCGCAGATACTTCCGAGCTTTAAAACAAGACATGAGTTTGAGACCACCAGCAGGTTTCTCACCACGAACCTGTAGGATCTCGCCTGTCGAAAGCGGCACACGAACAATCTTCTCAAAACAAACTACCTCTGCTTAATGCTTGGCTAACCAATCCATACCCACAATAACGTCGAAGCTTCCAAGTTGCATAGGCGTGAGGTCAATAGGAAAAAGATGGTCGTTAAGGTTCAACTGGCAGTTGCGAAGAACAGAATCAAGAACAATGGGTTCACCACTAGCAACTTCTACTGTCAAGGGTTTTCCTAGTTTCGTTCTAGACATGCGAAGCAATGGCTCAAAAGATAATGACACAAAACTCTTATCGGCACCCGAATAAAAAAGAACAGATGCAGGCTGATTATTAATAAAGAACGTACCGTTCACCACTTCATTGTCTGCTTGTGCCTCTTGTGCATTCATGTTGAAGACTCGACCTCGAGCCTGAGCCTGATTCTGATTTGGGTTAGCATTCACCAATCTTGGACACTGATTACGGTAGTGGGTCAGATCCCCACAGTTGTAACAAGAACCTGGTGGGTAGTGTGGTCGTGTAGCTTGACCTTGTTGCTGAGCAGGAGGCTGAGCAACTCGTTGAGCCGGGTTCTGAACTGCCTGATTCTGAGCAAAACGACAAACACTAGCAAGATGACCTGACTTCCCACAGTTAGTACAGAAACGGCACGGAAATTGTGGCTGATGGTGACTGTTGCATCTATTGCACAAAGGTGCATTTCCTGCATAAGGTTTCTTCGCTGGAGGCTGTACGGGTTGGTTGGGAGCTGCTTGGTTAGCTTGGGCAGTGACAACAAAATTTTGGGAAGCCTTACGCTTCCTTGACCCCCTTGAGGAACCAGAATCCTTTCCCTTCTTGTTTTGACCTTTCTTGCTATCTTCTTTGTCAGATGCCTGCTTCTTACCCTTGTCACCCTTTTTGTGCAACTTTCCCTTTCGAACCTGCGACTCAGTCAATGTCGCTGCTAACTCGATCGCCTGACGGAGTGTGGTAGGGTTACTACCAGTAATGATGTCTTGCACTGAGTCAGGTAGACCATCGATGTACCTTTCGATAGCCTTGTCGAGTGGGGTAACCATTGTTGGGCAAAGCAGACTCAACTCCTCAAACCTATCAGTATACGCCCTATGCTCGCCACTGTCTTGTTTCAAGTCATCAAACTCTCTCTCCAAAGCTCGCTGTTCATGACGAGGACAAAACTCCCTCATCATAAGGGCCCTAAGTTCAGCCCAAGTCTGTGCTAGAGCAACTTCTGCACCACGATCTCTCATAACCCCGTTCCACCACATAAGAGCCCTCTTCTGAAACACACTCGAAGAAAACTCGACCTTGCGATTGTCAGGACACTGCACGTGACGGAAAGTATTCTCAATGCTCTCGAACCATTGAAGAAGCCCAGTTGCTCCCTCAGAACCACTAAACTTGAGTGGTTTAGCCAAGTTAAAATTCTTGAAATTGCATGGAGCATTGTTGTTGTTGTTGGCTTGGTTCCATTGAGCAAAGAGGTTTGGGAATGCAGCAGCCATTTGCTGCGCAATGATTTCTGCCAGTTCGGCAGTCGCTATCTGGTTTTCGCGTCGAGGAGACATTCTAAAAGAGGAAACATGAAAGGAAACGAGTGAGATGATTGGATGAAAAGAATGAGATGAAACAAAAATTGACAACAGCAAAGATGGTGGTCATTTGTTCGCATCACAAAGCAAACAAACGACACACAGTGACTAATCAAAGTGAATGGGTCAAAAATAATGTATCGCGAAGACATGCTCGCCTATAAGTGAACACTCACCCCAAGAGTTCCCAGGTAAGAGTGACTGGTCCGATTATGTGGATTTGTATGAACACTCTAGCCTTAGACAGAAAACCCAGGGTACAGGCATTCACTCTTCCAGTTTGCACGTGTTCACACTATTTAAAACCCAAAACTTTGACGAGATATTGAAAACTTAGAAGGTACAAGGCCAAAAATCAAACTGGAAGGGTTCAAAACCATATAACAGAGGGTTCAAAACCTTGTAATCAATCATCCTAGGTTTTCAAAGCGGATTCGAACTTGATGTTCCCGTTGTGGTTATCACCTAAGGATAGGTGAAGTGCATGTTTTAAGATCTAAACACAAGATAACTTGTGTTAGGGTCCTAGAAAGGTTATAGTCTAGGTCAAAGAATTACTAATAACCTAATTCCCTATAACCATTGGCTCTGATACCAACTCTTCTGTCACACCCCGACCACGTAAAACGAGAAACACGTGGCGGAAACATCGGGGAGTGTTGTAACAGAATTATTGTTTCACAACCAAGGCATACAAAGTTATATTTTATTTATCAAACAAGAGTGTTATATTGTCTCAAAACAGGAAATAAAGAGTTCAGAACATAATTAAACTAGTTCTATCTTTATTTTAAGTCTCTAAGGCACAGGTCCGCCCTAGTGTCACGATCATCATCCTAAGCGATAGCTCCTGAAAACACATGTGAAAATAGGTACGTCAGCATAAAAATGCCTGTGAGATACATAGGTTTAGTGAAAATAGGATTCATGACTTGGGTTTTAAAAGATAGGTTTAATAAAAATTAGTCATGAATCTTGTTAAGTGTTTTCTTTTATAAATCATATGAAAACTCTATAAGAAATCCGATTATATAAAAGAAAGGTGTATGGTTAATGAAATAACCCAGTAAAATGAGTTGTATAAAACAATGTCTTGAAAAATATGTTATTTGTGTAAAATGTAATATGTCTATACTGAAATGATTTAAATAACGCTACGATATGTAATATTATACAAACACTTATATATAGGAAGTACCAGCGGTGTATCCACCATGTTTGTATCATATTACACACGCCTCGTTACTCAAACCATTTACCCAACCCAACCACCAATGTAAATTGTTCATGTATAAATCAATTGTCAAGTGTTATTATGTAAACCATATCAAAATGTCCATGTCTAATGTAAATCACCAAATGTGTATATCAATGTCAAAATGTTTATGTTTAATGAAAATGATATAATGTGCATCCAAAAATATCATGTATGGCATGTGAAATATATCAACTAAACCATAGGTAAAATGCACAAAAACAGGGTATTGATTTAAACATAGTTTAAGTCAAAGTTATGTTTTGTGGAACAAATGCATGCTATACTGATACAAACATCTATGCGGTATTGTGAAAATGCATACATTCAAGCCTTGTGACTGTGGTGATAGACCTTTAAACAAATTAAAGGTCTATCTGTGTTATGTTTATCGAATTCGGTCATTCCTTCCACCCAAACAAACCTAGGGTTCAGGAATGGGAGTTGTCAAGTCCTATGGTACCACTACCTGCTAACGAACGGCGTGATCAATGTTAATGAATGTATATTGTCCCATTTGAACAAACCAAATGTCATACCAAAATGTAAGCATGTGAAAACAATGCACTAAGTATGTAATCAAATGAACATACATAGCGTGAAATGTAATGTAAAACCATGTACTAAGTATGCACACAATGGACATACATAGCATGAAATGTAATGTAAAACAATGTACTAAGTATGCACACAATGGACATACATAGCATGAAATGTAATGTAAAACAATGTACTAAGTATGCACACAATGGACATACATAGCATGAAATGTAATGTAAAACAATGTACTAAGTATGCACACAATGGACATACATAGCATAAAATGTAATGAAATCATGTACTATAATGTACTAATGAACATAACAAGCATAGGATATGAATGCATGGAAAGCATAAAAGTAACAAGTAGGCACATGTGTTCCACCCCAAAACAGTTTGGAAAACAGTAAAAGAGGGGTCTATGTACTCACTTGAGATTGCTTAGTAGTCCTTGAGTAACAACCAAACAATGCTAGAGATCACGGATATCAAACGACACCTAATATAGGTAACTATGTTAATATACCGGACCTAAATCGGAGGATTGGATAGAATGAGGGTTCGTAAACCAAACGAGTATGGAGACTCGTGTAATATGGTTTAACAAAGCCTACATACTAAATGAAACCTAACCTAAGTGCTTGCGACCCATTACGACCTGTTTAGGTAGCTTATACTACTTTAACGCGTCGTTCGCGTGAAACGCGTGCGGAACGCCTAACTAGCCCTATGATAAGTAAAATATGCCTTAGCATGTCTAATATTGTTGCCAAATCAGTTTAGATACCAAAAGTTATGTTACAAATGCTTAAAATGAATTTTGGCGTAAAAAGGGTATTTTGGTAATTTACCTAAGGCATATAAACTACATATCATACAACTAACTAAACGTCGTGACCATAAGGTATAACCTCAGAAGGTTATTCCCTATACAACTATGGTCACCTAATGTATTTGGTCGGATCCTAATGATCGACCAAATGGGTCGGGTTCGAAGGTATAAGCGATTGTTTAGATCGCTTACCCTTACGACCCTATATAAGCACTAAACTAAAAGTGACGAGTTAAGCATGTTAAAACATGCTTAACTAAGTTTAGAAAGCAGGTTTGGTATCAAAACAAACGGTTTTGATACCTAAGAGTATTTTGGTTACAAAATACGCAATAACACACATTTTGGCCGAAACTACGACTCGTCACTGAGCCTAGATAACGTGGTAATCAGTAGGTATAGTCACTAGGGACTATAACCATCGTGATTACGCTCACATTATGAAGTTCAAATGAACTTCGCGTTGACCATAAACTGGTAAATGTAGAAAGTTAAACATAGTTTGACTTTCGGACTCGAAAAGCGATAAAAGAACGAAGGAACACTTACAAAGGGTCCCCGCTAGTAAATCTTGATTGAATAGCTCAGGTATGAAGCAATGGCTTCAACTTAGAGCTTTTAGATCAGATTTGTGGGTTTTTGGAAAGAATGCAGGTGGGTATTTATAGATGTGGTAGAACCGTTAGGATCGTTTATCGAATAACGTGCTTTGATCTTGTCCCTACACTTGTTGAAACCTTATGGTAACTCAAAATGGCCCCTCATGAGCAGGAAAGGGCAAGTGTGGGTGAGTTATGAGTGGTTAACAGCTGTAATCAGCTGTTAAAACTGATTATTCTGATCTGGGGAGCTGACACGGGCCACGTAAGGTATCACCAAGGGTTTACGCGGGCCGCCTAGCCCTTCTGGTCAGAAACAAACTTTCAAAAATGACAGTTTTGGTCCCTGTTGTGTTTTAAGGCCATTTCCGACACGTTTAAGGCCCGTTAAGCCAACGTTAAGGCCCTAAAATGATGCCTAAACATTGTGGACATGAAACATGCTCAAAAATATGCCGGATGTTGGTTCGTTTGGTCGTATGATCGCGATGTTCGCTTAATTACGACGGAATGCGCATAAGCGCGAAAAACGATCCAAATTGCGCGACGAATGGATTTTTCTTATGCCAAACACTAAAATAAAATATTTTAGTGCTTACATAAATTTTTGGATGTCCGGATGCATTCAGAACGTAAGTTATGCGCGAAAGTGCAAACTTATGCACTTTTTGACGCTTTTAGTCCCTGAATGACCCAAAAGTTTATTTTAGCACACCGAACCCCTCAAAGCCTATTTCTAAGCTATGTAAAGGATATTTATGGTATGTTTAACTTATGGTCATGTTCCGGAATGTCTGTTCTAGTGCGAATCATCATACTTTCACAGTTTGTCAAATTTAGTCCCTGTAGGCGAATTGACTTGTTTTTGCCATACCAAAGCTTTTAAAAACTTATTTCTAAGTTATGTAAAGGTTATTTAAGGTATGTTAAGTATATGTTGATATTCCAGAGTATTTTTCGCATTAAACTGATTACGTTTACGCACCAGTTTGCGTATAACTCTCCAGAAAGCGATATAGAGTTTGAAATAGAATAAAAGTCAAAACATGAAAAATGTAAAACATAACCAAACAAACATTGGGATCAAATAACATTGTTTTATTGATAATTGAACTGTTCACAATGATTACAAGCACGGATGTTACAGAAACAACACTCACACCAAAGAGTGTTTCAAAGGCTATTTCGGAAAGTATGAAACATGATAATTTGTACGGAACTAATCCAAGACCACCGAAACTTGCAAATATAGAAGATTATAATTGGTGGAAGGATAGATTTATTAACTGGGTGAAAGCATATGCTCATGAGTGTTGGTTCTCGTTGGAATTTAGATATAAACGACCGTTAAATGATAAAAGAATGATTGCCTTAATACAACAGTCAATTAGGGATGATAAATTGACATTTTAGGAAAGGATGATAAATTGACATTTTCTGATGAGCAAAGAATGATTGCCTTAATACAACAGTCAATTAGGGATGATATCTTTTCATTGCTTCAACATGATGGATCATCAAAATCTTTGTGGGAAGCACTAAGATTGAAAGCTGAAGGTGGAAAGCAAATCAAGAAAAACAAAATATCATTGCTGAAAAAAGAATTTGATCTATTCGACTGTCTAAATGGTGAAAATGTGCAACAAATGATCGAAAGATTCTGTCATTTGAAAATTTAACTTGAAAGATTCGGTATTACAAAGACCAAAGAAGAAATCATTGACAAACTGGTCGAAGCATTACCGCGTGTAGATGATTGGCAAACATTTTTCATGATACTGAAAAACGATGCGAAGTTCGATGAAATCACTTTAGACACGTTGATAGAGAAGTTTGAAGGATATGAGCTGGAGCTTCAAAAGAAGAATAAAATGAGTAGCTCGAATTATCAGCAAAATGTTGATCTCTACTATCGAGCACCAAAGATTGGTACTGCCTTTAGCGCAAAGAATTCTGGTGAAGCATCAAAAGGCAGTTCTTCAAGTAATAATCCTAGTTATCATACCTCTTCAGCATCAAACAAAGAAAATCCTGATGAGATTCAATGCAATATCGCGCTGAAGTTGAAAAAGTCTCCAAGTATGAATGCTGATGCAGCCAAGTAACAGATGAGTTTCTTAGCATCAATTCTGGAGTCGTATGAAAGTCTGGTGGCGGGTAGAATAGGAAACCCAGAAATGATAAAAGAAGATTATGACTAGATCGATCCAGAAGAGATGGAACTAATAGATATCATATGGTGTATGGCTAGTGTCATCAGGAGGGCACAAAGGTTTATGGAGATTACCGGGAGGTCGTATCTTGGAGGTGCAGATACAAAGCTGGGATTTGACAAGTAAAAGGTCACTTGTTTCAAGTTTAAACAGAAAGGGCATTTCAAAAGAGAATGTTCTAACCGGCAAGCAGATGAACGAGTGAATCCATTCCATGAAGACTAATACCGACATGCAATTTACCATCAAACTAATGAACAACCACCAAAGGTAAATAAAAAACAGATTGATGAAGGGCCTTCGAAAGAAAGAAAGAAAGCTTTAATGGTTACTCAAGATGACGGATGATACACATGATCTTAGCCAAAAGGTTTAGAATCCCTCATTGGGGCGATTTTTGTTCCTCATGAAACCCTAGTTTTTCCTTGTGATCTTTTGTATAACAGTCTGTGATTAGAGTTTTGATTAATCAAAATTCTATAACAAACTCGTTAGCAATAGTGATCAATTTAGAAATAGGGTTTTTGTTTCGTTTCTTGCTTTATTGCCGCCTTAGAATCTGATTTGAAATCCTAACCTATTAGATTGGTTGTTATTGACCGTGGTTAACTGAGATTAATTTAGCTAGATCGATACACTGGTTTAATCAGTTAAGGATTGAGAATCGACGCTAAGGTTCAAGGATTAGGGTTTTTTTCGTCTGGTTTGTTTGTTGGCTTTCGTTTTCTCTGTGATTGGGGACGTAATTAGTAGTGCATGGTTTCTTGTTTTTCTTTGTTATAGGGAGAGTGGAGTACTCTTTAATGAATGAATGTAAAAATACAGGGAGTTACATCCCGGTTAGTCAGGTGAAGCCGTTATTAGTTGATCAAGATGGGTACCCTTTACCACTTGCTGAAACTGACAACATGAATGAACCTGTGGTTGATGAATTGGAGTCTACACCTGGAACAGCACCAGTACGTGGGATTGGTTTACGTGTAACTAATATTGAAGGAAATACATTGCTGCCGAGGAGAGGTATGTATTCTACGTCGAATGTATCGATCTTGGATGGTTTGACAAGTATTTCTAAACCTGTGGAAAATCTGTATGCTGGTAAAACCACTAATCTGAACTTGCGGTCATCGGATATGGGGAGTCAGGGTAGTGATTTGTTTACTACATCTGGGGAGTCTTCGTCGAGAACACATACGGGCAGTATGGATGATAAGGGTCACGAGACTCTCTCTTTTGCTAATGTGGTTCAAAGGAAGAAGGCGGAGGTTAAGGTAAATTTCAGAACTTTGGAATCGGATAAAACTTTTGAAGGGGCTGATGTCGTCATCCCGTTATCATCGGTTAAGCAGGTTTCGGAGAGGTATGTTCATACGTTATATGGGTATTTTCTGGGAAAGAGGCTTGCTTTTCCAGTGGTTGATTATTTCGCTAAAAAGAATTGGGTAAAGTATGGTTTAACGAAAATGATGATGAATGCTAAGGGATTCTTTTTCTTTAAATTCAAAACAAAAAACGGAATTGATCAATTGTTAGAAGATGGCCCTTGGATGATAAGGAATGTGCCGATAATATTGAAGGAGTGGTCACCTACTGTTACAGTAGAGAAGGAGGATATAACAACGGTTCCGGTCTGGATAAAGATGCATGATATTCCATTGGCAGCCTTTACGGAGGATGGTCAAAGTCTTCTAGCTTCAAAACTAGGGACACCAAAGATGCTGGATTCGTACACGGCGACAATGTGTGCTGAATCATGGGGCAGAAGTAGTTTTGCTAGAGCCTTGATAGATGTTCATGCGAGTATGGAATTAAAAAAGAGTATTATGATGGCTATTCCATCTCTAGATGGAAAAGGATTCTCAAAGTCAGAAATTAAAGTAGAATATGACTGGGTTCCATTGAGATGTTCTTCTTGCTGTGTGTTTGGGCATGATGATACCTCATGTCCAAAGAGTACAAAAGTGGGTGCTGAACCGGCTGGTAAGGATCAAGAGGTGTTTCAGGATGCAAAAAAAGGTAGGAAAGGAAGTAATCCAGGTGTGCATATTAATAACCAGAAACAGAAGTTTATTTATCGACCGGTTGTAAAGCAGAAAACCAAACCTGATGTTAGAGTGCAACCTGTAAACCAGGTCTCAACTTCCAATCCATTCCATGTGCTGGGCGAAGAACCGGATGATGGCAATTTAGATGCTGGAAATCGGCAACAAAATAGTGCAGCGGAAAAGGTCCAAAAGACTAAACACATTCGTGATAAACCGAAAAATATTAATACGGAAGAAGTAATTGCGGATGAAGTGGGTATAGATGATCTTTTGGATGATATTCCAAATTATTTGGAGAAGAAACAGGTGAACCAGGGGGCTGAGGGTGCAAGCACACCCGGAGATAGTGGTTTCCTTGGGTAGCATAGCCTCGTGGAATATAAGGGGGTTGAACCGCCCCCTTAAACAGAAGGAGGTTCAACAGGTGATGGTGGATAATCATTTGCATGTTTGTGCGATTATGGAGACTCATGTGGACTCTTCAAAGGTTTATGAGGTTTGTAATAAAGTTTGTCGGTCTTGGAGTTGGGCTTCGAACACGGCTCTTTGTAGTAAGGGTACTAGAATCTTGGTAGGCTGGGATGCTAATGTTGTGGATGTGATGATTCTTGCTCAAACGGATCAAGTGGTGCATACTCAGGTGATGTTTAAGATGGATCAAAAATCTATTTTCGTTTCTTTTGTATACGCGGATAACTATTACAAGAAAAGAAGGGATTTGTGGCAAAACCTACTTGTTCACCGGTCGTTTATGAGGGATAAACCTTGGGTTATGATGGGAGATTTTAACGCGCATCTCTCTTATGAGGATACAAGTGTAGGGTCTTCCACGGTTCATATCGGGAACAGAGAATTCAAAGAGTGTGTTAATGAGCTAGAGATGTTCGATATTAATAGCTCGGGCCTTCACTATACATGGTCAAATAAGCATCAGGATAGTGGGATTATATTCAAGAAGCTTGATCGTATCATGTGTAACATCCTTTGTGTAGATGTTTTCCCTAATGTTGCTGCGTATTTTCACCCTTATAGGGTTTCGGACCATGCCCCGTGTATCTTAAAGTTGCCTGATATTTCTAGGGAAAAGCCAAAGCCCTTCAAGTTTGTTAATTTAGTGGCTGATAAGCGTGGCTTTTTGGAGGAAGTGCAGCGTATTTGGAGTACAAATGTTGATGGGTATCATATGTTTAAGGCTGTTCGGAAGCTGAAGTTACTTAAAGCTCCGCTTCGGAAAATTTTATATGCTCAAGGCAATCTGCACCAGAATGTGCTAAATTTGCGAAAAGAGTTAGATGATTGTCAGTTGCATATTGATGGGGACCCTCTAAATGGAGATTTGATAAGTCAACATGGCCGATTACTTCAACAATATAAGGATGCGGTCAGAGATGAAGGGTGGTTTCTGAAACAAAAATCCAAGGTTGATTGGCTTGAGGTTGGGGATTCGAACTCTAGATACTTTCATAATGTCGTCAAAAATAAGAATCATCGAAGCCTTATTTTTTCTATTCGAGACGGGAATGGAACGCTTCATGAGGGGGGATCGGTTTCTCAGGTTATGGTTGAACATTACACAAATTTTTTTGGCACTATGGGAAATGTTTCGATACAGCCGACTCCAGATTTATTTCGGACTATTTTATCTTCGGATAAAGCTAGTAGTATGGTCCGTACGGTGACGGAAGACGAGATAAAAAGAGCTATGTTCTCAATTGCTGGGAATAAAGCGCCTGGCCCTGACGGATACACTTCGGTTTTCTTTAAGAGAACTTGGGAAATCACTGGGAAGGATGTTTGTACGGCTGTGCAGGATTTTTTCTCTAATGGAAAACTTCTTCGTGAGCTGAATCATACCATTCTTTCGCTGATTCCGAAGGTGAGCACACCTGATTTGATTTCGGATTATAGACCTATTTCATGCTGTAATACATTATACAAATGTATTAGTAAAATTATCACCAATCGGATTAAAGAGGGTTTGGCGGATATTGTGAACATTAACCAATCGGCTTTTGTTCCGGGGAGGAGGATTTCTGATAATATCCTCCTAACCCAGGAACTAATGCATAATTATCATCGAAATCATGGGCCACCGCGGTGTGCGTTTAAGGTGGATATTCAGAAGGCTTATGATACGGTAGATTGGAATTTCTTGAAGCAGATTCTCTTGGGGTTCGGCTTTCATTCGAAGATGGTTAATTGGATTATGGTTTGTATCTCAACTACCTCGTTTTCTGTGGGATTGAATGGTAACCTTTATGGATACTTTAATGGAAAAAGGTGGTTGAGGCAGGGTGATCCGATATCTCCGTACCTTTTTACATTGGTTATGGAGATTCTAACCTTAATTTTGCAAAAACAAGTTGACTTGTCTTTGGAGTTCAGATTTCATAATAAATGTGAAAAGCAAAGGATTATAAATTTGTGTTTCGCTAATGATCTCTTTATGTTTGCGAGAGGGGATAAGAATTCGGCTAAGGTCATTATGGATTCTTTAACTCTTTTCAAGAACATGTCGGGGTTGGTTCCTAGCATGACCAAAAGTACTGTTTACTTTGCTAATGTCTCGAATAGTGTGAAGGGTCTCATCCGTAGCTTTATGCCGTTTGAAGAGGGTACCCTACCAGTTCGATATCTAGGGGTTCCTCTCATTACTACAAGGCTCGTGTACAGTGACTGCAAGCGGATTGTTGAGAACATGGAGGCAAAAATTACAGATTGGAAAGCGAAGAGTTTGTCCTTTGCAGGGCGGCTCCAGCTAATCCGGTCAGTTTTATCACCTACGCATATTTACTGGGCTTCGGTCTTTATATTACCAAAGCATGTTATTGTGGAGTTAGAGGAAAAAATGAGACGGTTTCTTTGGGCTCAGGGCAATAGTATTAGAGGGAAAGCTAAAATTAAATGGAGTAAAGTTTATTTCCCGAAACAGGAAGGAGGATTGGGTATTCGTAGAGTTTTGGATATGAATAATGCTCTTATGGTCTCGCATATGTGGAGTATCCTAACATGTAGAGAATCCTTGTGGGTTAAATGGATTCATTCGTATCATTTACGTGAGAGGAGTTTCTGGGATGTCCCGGTCAGAAATAATGTGGCATGGAGCTGGAGGAAAATGTTGCAACTTCGCCCAATTATTCGAAAGCATATATGGATGGAAATTGGGGATGGTAATAAAACTCTAGCGTGGTTTGATATATGGGATGATGCTTGTCCGTTGATATCCTTTCTGACTCCAAGGATGATAGCTAATGCTGGGTTTGGTATGCAAACTAAGGTGGCTGAGTTGTGGGAGTTTGGAGGATGGAGGTGGCCGAATGCTTGGGTTCAGCGATACCCGGCTTTACAAAACATGAGGGCTATTAACTTGAATCCTAATATGCAGGATAGGGTGGTGTGGAGAACCAGTTCGGGCTCAGTTGTCGACTATGGAACTTCGATGGTATGGGAGGAGATTCGGCTTAATGAGAGTGCAGTTCCTTGGGCCAATATCGTGTGGTTTTCTCAAGCTATCCCTCGGCATTCGTTTGTCTTGTGGCTGCTAATAAACAAGAAACTAAAGACACAGGATGTGATGAGGAAATGGTGTTCTTCGGGAAATATGAACTTTAATCTCATGTGTTGTTCTTTGTGTACGTCTGGACCAGATTCTCATGAGCATCTTTTCTTTGATTGTTTGTATGCTTCTCGGATATGGTATGGTGTTCGAAATAAAGTGGATATGGGAACTATTGACTCCTCTTGGGACGCGATATATGACCACTTAATTCAGCACGCGGATTCGAAGAAGGTTATTCATATTGTTGAACGTCTAGTGGTTGGTGCGGCAGTATATTTTGTATGGCAAGAGCGAAACCAGCGATTGTTCTCTAATAAAAAGAGAAATGAAAGTCAGCTTATTGAGGTGATTCTGAACACGGTCCGGATGAAGCTACATTCCATGAAGTTCAAGAGATCAATTCAGGCGACGAGAGTGTTACACTTATGGAGATTACCTCGCAGGTTATTGATGGATGATGATGATTGTGGTTAACTCTTTTGTCATGTGTTTTAGTATAGTTAATCCTTTGTGATTGGTGTATGTGTTTGCTTTGTTGCTTGTTGAACTCAAATGTGGCATGTCATGTTTGAGAACTGGGGGTTCATGTTTGGCCCTCACTTGTTTTTTGTGGTTGTGTGAAATAAAATTTAACCGGGGTAACCCTTACCCAAAAAAAAAAGATGACGGATGATTCAATTGGAATAAATACATTCCAAAAGAAACGTTTGCATTGGTTGCTGAAGAGAAATCTGAACCAGTCAGAGAGAAAACTATGAGAGAAAGAACCATAGCATGTAACAGATTGATTGAAATGCAAGAAGCTTATGATGAAGCTAGAAGAATGGGTAGATAGGATAAGAAGAGAGAGTGTTACACATATCGTCAAGGAAATCCGGTAGTGGATTCAAGTAGTGTGAATTTTAACGATCTACTTGAGGTCATTCCTACTTCTAGAGAATATTACTCGAAGAAATTTGTTGATAAATTATGTTACAAACATGGAGAAGAGGATAAGTGAAGTGATGCTGGCGAGTTTAAGAAAGAGAGAAGAAGAAAAGATTGAGAAAAATGTTGAGAAGATGGTTGATGAATTGAAGAAGACGGTAACAAAGGTCGGTAATGAAAGTCAACAGAAAGTTGATGAGAATTTGAAGAAGACAGCAGAAGAAGCTAGTGATGAAATTCAGGAGAGGACTGATGAGAAATAGAAGCAGACGACAGAAGAAGTTGAGGTGCAAGATGAAGCTGAGATGCCAAAAACTGAGGTAAAAACTCAACTTGAATCTTATGAGTTGTCAAATAATGATAAAATCAATGAACAATCTGATAATAAAACTGTTGAATAGTGTAGGAAATGCGTGGAAACATGCAGTGCTTGTACTGAAAAGGATGAAAAATTAAGATCAAGAAATGCCGAATTTACTAAAATCGAAAGAGTTTTCAAAGAAAAATGTAAAGAAATGTTTGAGAATGAAAATGTTTTGAAACAAAAAGATGAAGAGCTGACACAAAAATGTAAGGTTCTTGAAAAAGAAAATGAGATTTTAAAACAAAAGTGTTCAACAATGAGCGAAGAATGTTTACAAAAAGAAACTAATGTTCAAGAAATGAAAAAGGAATATGATGCAATGAAAATTTCATATCATATTACAAAAGAAGCATATGAAGATGTGAAAAGTCAAATGAAACGTATTCAAGCCAGACTCTCACAATATTTTGAAACATCACAAACACTTAAAAATAATTATGAAATAAAACAACAAGTTGTAAACCAATATATTGATGAAGTTGCTGAGCTTAAACGTAAAATGGCTGATTTAGAACAAGAAAATAATAAACTTCATAGTTATCATGCGTCTTCATATATTCTTGAACGTATGTTCAACATAAATTCGGATGATAAAGATTCTGAGAAAAACAAGAAGGGAATTGGCTCAGAATATCATCAGGTTCCACCACTATTTGAGAAAAAGTTTACATTCTATGATGACGATAAGGTGGCAAAAGCTTTCGACATGGTTGATCAATTGCCAGATAATATTGATGTCACTTACTCCAAATCTAATAATGTTAGTGATTCAGAGGTGGTAGGTAAGGTCGTTGAAAGTGTTTTGAAAGAGGATTCTACCACAACAGATAAGTCTGAATCGCAGGATGAAAATGAGGAAAGCTTTCATGAAAGCTATCTTAAGAATTCAAAATCTAAGAAAAATGCGAATGATGATTCAATAGGAATGGTATATTACATGATTGGATCGGACAAGTTATTCTCAGATGTTGAATTTCCAATTCAGAATGTGATTGCGGATAAAATTGACAAAGTTTTCAAACAGGTAGAAATCGAAAAGTCCGAAATTGTAAAATTTGCCGGAAAAGCGAACAAGAAAACTTTTTATAACAAACTTGGGTACAAAAAGAAAAACACAAAGGCTGGGTTGGGTTATACAAAGAAACAAAATCAAAAGAAAAGGGCTGATAAGACAAATTTTCAGAAAAAAGATGAACTTTGTTCGCGGAACAAGTTCTGAAGAAGAGAAAGAAATCCGATTTAGTCGACAGACTAATGAGGAGTTCTATGCTAAAAAGAAACAACAACAACAGGCTAAAGATGTTTCAAAGAAAACATGCTTTAAATGTGACCAAGTTGGACATGTTGGTCATAAATGTCCACAAAATCCGAAGCCTGTTGATGTTGAACAAAAGAAACAACAATATATGGCTGTGAAACAGAAGTCAACCAAGTTTGAATCAAAACAAACTTGGAAACCAAAGCTAAAAACACCCAAATGTGAACTTAAACAGTTTTTTCAAAGCTTAAACAAATCTGGAAACCAAAGAATGATTTGTCAAAACGAAACATTCAAAATAATTCAAGATTTTATCAAAGAAATGTTTCAAAAGGACAAGTTTGGGTGGTCAAGAAAAAGACTTTTGTGAGTGATAAACGGAAAATCGATTCAAATAAGAATGAAAAAGTTTGTTGAAAATGACAAAGATTTTCCGAAACTCAATGATTCGTATTGTGTCACAATACCCAAGGTCAAACAGGCCTGAGTTGCATTATTCAAGTAATTGAGTTAGATGAATGTGCAGGTGCTCAAGAAAGTAGATGAATATCAACAAACAGAGAGGAGCAGCCAGGCACGGGAGGAGGCAGATCCCTGTGGTTGAATTCAGGGAGTGCTTGTTTGTTTTTGTAAATAAATAAAACATAAACAAAAACCCTAAAAATATAAAAACATAAAAATGAAAAAATTGTTGATGGAATACGCTGAACCCTCACGGCTGAACAAACATGATTAAACTCACAAGTGGTTGAAAATGGTTTTGACTTGTCAAATTCAATGTGTTGTAAATCATGGGGGTACTTTATGCAAAACAGAGCATGTGATGCCAAAAATAGATAGCGAGACAAAGTTATCTGCATTGGGTTGTCAAATTTTATTAAATGTTTTGGATTTTAGGGGGAGTAAAAATTTTGAAAATACAAAAACATTTGAAAATTTGAAAAAGTACAAAAACATGAGAAAAGGCAAAAAGAGTTTTGTGTAAAAAGAGGAAATGATAGTACATCAGTAAGACAGTCACAGCATGCTAAAGAATTGGAAAGTCAAATGTGATAAACGGTCTCATTGATGATATGCCACGTGACAACCGTGCTCTGTAAACGATGTACGATGTAAAACAATATCAATTATCAATAAAAAATGTGTTTTGGTGTTAATATTTGTGTATTTGTGTTTGGCGATTTTACGATTTGATTCTAGTTCGATTTCAAGCTTTAAATCGCTTTCTAGAAAGTTATACGCAAACTGATGCGTAAACGTAATCAGTTTAACGTGAAAAACACTCCAGAATAGTGAAAAAGGCTTAACATACCTTAAATAACCTAAACATAACTTAGAAATAAGTTTTGGATGGTTTGGTGTGTCGAAAACAAGTTCATTCGATCGCAGGGACTAATTGCGTCAAACTGCAAAACTATGCCGATTCGTATGGTAACGAACATTCCGAAACATGATCATAAGTTAAACATACCCTAAATATCCTTTACATAGCTTAGAAATAGGTTTTGAGGGGTTCGGTATGCGAAAATAAACTTATTTGATCAACATGGACTAAAAGCGCCAAAAAGTGCATAAGTTTGCATTTTCGAGCATATCTTACGTTCTGAACGTATCCGGACATCCAAAAATTTTTGTAATCATTAAAATATTTTATTTTAGTGATTGGAATGCAAAAATACCATTCGCCGTGAAATTTGGATCGTTTTCGCGTCCGTTCGAGTTTTCGTCCTAATTAACCGAATAACGCAACCGTACGACAAAACGAACCGACATCCGAGATGTTTTCAAGCATATTTCATGTTCCCTATGCTTTAACTTCATTATAGATCCTTGAAATTGGGTTAACGGGGCTTAAATACATCGAAAATGCATCAAAATCAAAGTTTTGGACATGCAGGGGCCATTTTTGACATTCTGTGAAAGTTGTCTAGGAGGGGCGCGAAGACCCATGCTCCTTCCTTCGCGGGGCGCGACAACATGCCAGACAGAAACATTGAACTTGGTCTTTGCAGCTGAATTCAGTGGTTTTAACCCTAGATTTTGAATACTATGAGCTTGTTTTTAAGTTCCCCTTGTATTGTAATCTATGGGCACAAGTGTATGGTGAGATATGAGCCTTGATTCTTGCAAAAACACATGTCAAGCTTTTGTTAACTCATGACTTACTATAAATACCCACTTTTTCATTCTCATTTCTTCACACATTTGATTCAATTCTGCTCTAAGTTGGAGTTCTATACTTCATACCTGAGCAATTTGAATCAAATCTTCCTTGCTTGGACCTTTTGTAATCTTCTTTCATGCTTTTTATGCTTTTCGAGCATGAAAGTCAAACAGTGTTTGACTTTCTGCTTTGACCATGAATTGGTCAACACAAAGTTCGTTTAAACTTTGCAACGTGAGCGTAATCACGATGGTTATAGTCTCTTGTGACTATAAGTGACGAGTCAAAGTTTCGGTCAAAATATGTGTTTATGCGTATTTTGCGTCGAAGCTATTTTCGGGTATCAAAACACTTTGTTTTGATATCAAACTTGTTTTCTAACTTAGTTAAACATGTTTTAACATGTTTAACTCGTCACTTTTAGTCTAGTGCTTGTTTAGGGTCGTAAGTCAAGCGGTCTTGACAACCTCTTAGACTTTCGAACCCGACCGGTTTGGTCGATCGTTAGGATCCGACCAAGCACATATTGTGACCATAGTTGAATAGGGAATAACCTTCTGAGGTTATACCTTATGGTCTCTTAGTTTAATTATTTGTATGATAGGTAGTTTATATGCCTTAGGTAAATGACCAAAATGCCCTTTTCATGCATAATTGGATTTTAAGCATATGTAACCTAACTTTTGTCACCTAAACTGATTATGCAACATATTTAAACATGTTAGGGCATATAATACTTGTCATAGGACTAGTTAGACGTCTAGAACGCGCTTTCGCGCGAACGACGCGTTGAAGTAGCATAAGCTACCTTAATGGGTCGTAACGGGTCGTAACGGGTCGTAAGAACTTAGGATAGGTTCCGATTTAGAGTGTAGGCTTTGTTAAACCATATCACATGAGTTCCAATACTCATTTGGTTTACGAGACCTCATTCTACCTGATCTTCTTATTTAGGTGTCGATTTATTAACTTAGCGATTCGATTACTAGGTGCTACTTGATTTCCTTGGTTTGCCTGAGCTTTGTCGAGTTCTTTAGATCAAGGATACTTTACACTTCGATGTGAGTACATAGTTCCCCTATTTTACTGTTTTCAATTGTTTTGGGGTGATTCATATGTGTTAAACGATTTCCGATAATTTCAAAAACGAATACTATGGTTTATTATAAACAAAACGATTTCGATAATGTGAACGAACTTGTTGGACGTATTTAGATAACGAATGACATTCATTAGCTTTGGCCGAGCCGACCAGTATTAAGTTATGGTACCATAGGATCTGACAAATCCCGTTATCGGACTATACCCATGGTTATGTATGGGGGGTTATGTGGGTAACGACTGAACCTGTTAATTGTTAACTTACCCTTTGGTGGTTTGTTAATACGAGTTGAACGATGGACGAGTCACGAAGGTTTGAATGTATTCCACGAGACGACCAAAAGTAGTTTTCACAATTAAAAGAAGAACGATTTGAACGATTTTGAACGATTGAAACGATTTGAACGATTTAAACAAGTTAAACGAATTGAACGAACGATTGGTTTTTGGGTTAGTGTTTAGATAACGGGACGGGTGTAATGTGATAAAAGCATGGTAGATACGCCGCTGGTACTTCTTATATATAAGTGTTTTTATCATATTACATTCTGTGGCGTTATTTAGTTCACTTGGGACGAACGATTCTAAACGATGTCACGCAACGATGTTTATTATATGATATAAACCATACGAGTTTTATTACGAGAACGATTTACGAATTGGTTTACATAAACAAATGTTTTGGGTTAAGATTCATGGCATCGAGTTTTATAAACTATAACCAATCTATTTTGAATTGGTTATTCATTTTATAATACAAATATTTTACAAAACAAGGTTTTCTAATATCGATTAACGAAGTTGTAAGAGTTATTTCAACTTGTAAAAGAGCCATGAATCTAACACTCACACAAAACCTATGTGCTCGCCGACATTTCTTTGCTGCCTTTATTTTTACATATGTTTTAGGTGGTGTCGAATGATGTTGATTGCTACTAGGATGCATGCTCACTTAGGACTGGACGAGGCCTTAGTGACTTAATAACGATGATAGTCGATATGTGAACTTGTTTGCCTTAACTTCAAGACAATGTAAATGGTTAATATTTAAATAAATGAAACTCTTGAATCCATGGTTGTGAAGCGATAATTCTGTCGCTCCACTCCCCGACGTTTTCGCCGCAGTTTCGTTGTTTTAACGCGGTCGGGGTGTGACATGCCAGTTGGTTTTACACACTTAGTAGATTGATTTCGAGATATAAACCTAAAACAATAAACTTTCTTATCTCGTGGGGAACATCTCTTGGATATATGGGTTTAGTACTCCGAAATTTCGTTTGAGAGATTGCATGATTCTGAGATATTAGGTCTTTATATTTATTGATATCTAGGGTATTATACTTGGCCTTCTGATTTTGCGTCAGCAATGGCCTAGACCTTGTATAATACTTTTGCACTTAAAGCTTTCCCTTTGCATAAAAATTGAAATACTATCGAAAGATATATATCAAATGCAGTTGTAAAGAAGATTCCTAAGTGGAACACACCTTTAAGTCGAGTCTTCATCTCTTTGACTGAACGAAAGTTCATACCTAAGCTCTCAAGGCCTCATACTAACCCAGAGTATAGATATCATTTAGGTATATTCACCTGTAAGACTGAATGTAGGGAATCTTGATACGGGAGTATATTCTGAGGTGGGACACGCTAATAAGTTAAGTTCTTAAAACACTAAATCTCGTATCTTGAATCAATTGAATTTTGTGTGAAAATTTAAGTGGACCAGTATACTGACAATCTAAGTGAATCGTTTAGAACTTAATGTCTATAAAAGGTCAACGGTGCTAGTGATGTGTCATAAACTGATATGATCCTCTGACGCAAACTCAAACAAAAATATGTCTGTAAATATTTCTTTACTGCATTCCATTAAAATCAAAATTACAAAAATATTTTCGGTGTGTTTTAGCAAAACATTGTAAAAATACAAAAAGATTTTGTTTCACTTTATGTTTCGACAACCGGTGTTGGAAAGCTGAGTTTCAAAATCTAAGTATGTTAAACATGTGTGAAAATAAACAAGTTCATTAATTTGAAACTTGTGGTTTTAAATGAAAAATCCATATATAGTTTGTGAAATCTCCAAGGTCATTAATTTGAACTTGGAAGATTATCTGAGAGGGTTTTGGAAGATTAGGATTCTTTGAATGTCAAATATATAGAGTTATTTGATAGGGGTAGAGAGTCAGGTATTTTGTTTCTGAGGTTGCGGATGTTTAATCTTGCAAAGAGCCAGGTTTCTCAATCCTAGGGCAGCTAGATATTCTCTCATGTGATTTAAATTTTCATATGATATTGAACCAGGTTACAATCCTAAAAGCTGAAAGCTGGAAGCTTAAAGCAAAGAGGAGTCTTTTAGAGTAAAGGGGAGTCTGTGGTGTTGTCTTTGTTAAAGCTTACTAAAGACTCAGAATGAATGAAAACGCTATGAGATTGACTGCAGCAATATTCAAGGGGGAGTCTGTGAGTGCATATGTTTATTGCCTGCGTCAATAACGTATCGTAGCTAAATCAAATGATACAAGACATGATTTAAGCAGAATGATCATACAAGATATAGGTTAGCAAAGATGGGGAATGCGAAGATGTTGATCCGTACGGATCAACATAGCGCATCTGTACGAACCAAGGCGCACATCTAGGGTTTGGAAGTTGATCTGTATATGCGCATGTAGGTCTGCAGGTTAGAGTTGATCTGTATAAGGTCTTGGTTCGCGCATGTAAAGCTTGATTCGTAGTTGTAGGTTCGTACAAACCTAGGTTGGTTCGTAGGTATGTTTACGCAAATCAACTGTTCCTATAAATTGGTGTTAGTCTTGCTTCATTTGTAACTTTGTTGACATAGAGGGGAAACTCTTGTCGTTTGCTTTCACGGTATTGTAACTGTTAATCAGTAATATAAATCAACTTTAATTAGCTTGCTTGTGTTCGATCTACTCACGTACTTGGATTCCGCACAAGATACGTGAACTACGCATTCAATGGAGTTATGGAATTGACCTTAACACGAATTCACAAGGGTTTTTCGGGTTAGCCGCAGTTCGGGTTCGGGTTTCGGGTCAGGGGATTAGAGTTTTGGTTCAAAGCTTCGGGTCATGGTTTGGTTCGAGGGTTTGGTTCGGTGCGGGTCAAACCTGGTCAACAGCGAGTCAACTCAGCTTGGTGCGGGTCAAATCAGTTAACTCGGTCAAACCCGGTCAACTCAATTGACTCGGTCAACTCAGTCAAACTATTCGGCGAATCGACACGAGAGATTGGTAAAGATTTAATGGCGCGATTTATATTGTTGTTTTTATAGTTATAATTAATTACGTGAAAACGAGCTCGAACCGATTTGATTAGAATATACTTTACGTTTTTTACATATTTGGCGAAATTTGATATATTGTGATTGAATTTTGTTGAGTTTTGAAAATATAACGACAACTTGTGTTGTCTGGGCTGTCCAAATACAGAGGAAACTCTGCCCGTTTTTCGAGAAAATCCATAAACGAAACGTGTTTTATTATAAAACAAAAACCAATCGGATTCAAGCTACTTTTATAAAAACGAATACAAAGGTATATTCATCCTCGATGACACTTTATAACTTACAAAACATCGATAAAGCGAACCTTTCTTTACAAGATACATATAATTATTTATATTAATTCAAATATCGAAATTCGGAAACTCTTTTATAAATAAATATAATCATTTATATCTATTTCAAACATAAAAAATTTGGACATCTTTTATAAATGAATATAATTACTTATGTTTAGTTTAAACATCGAAAACTTGAAAATTCTTTTATAAATAAATATAATTATTATATTTATTTCAAACGTCAACAACTCGAAAACTTTATAAACTAAACATAACTTTCATATTTATTTCAAAAGGCCGAGAACTCGATGATTCTTTTATAAGATACATATAATTATTATATTTATTTCAAACGTCCACGACTCAAAACTCTATAAAAATAAATATAACTCATTACATCTATTTCAAACGCCTAAACGGAATATGATATATCGACATACGAGTTTGTAATATATTATTTTCATACAAATATTCGTTACATACACGTATTGTCACAACCCTTTCTAAGGCGGAAGCATGAGGTGTGATCTTGAAAGGTTCTCATTGCATACGAATGGTAAACATACTACATGATCATAAAATAACTCCAAATGCCATTAACATTACATACTTAAAAACATAAGTTAAGTTTTGAGTTTACATCACAGCATAAAATGTTGTCTAAAAAGTTTACAACATTATTCAAAGACAACCATAAAGGTTTTGATCCTTATATCACCACACAGGATGGGACATAACAACCAAACCCAGCAAAATAGGCATAGGAGTCTTGATACATAGTAACTAAAAACACAAACGACATTCTTGAGCAAGGGTGAGACCGCACGTACATCCACTTTAGTTACCTGAAATACATGTGAGTTTTGGAAAAATCATCAACATAATGTTGGTGTGAATTCATGCAGATTTGCGTAAACATTTAAGCATTCGCTGTAGAAAACATGGTATGTAATTGTACTGAAACAAGTATTTCTGTAAATGTAAGGAAATCGAGATCGCTAATGGTTTGCAAGGCCATTAACATGTGACACGACATAGGAAGCATCCAAACCATGAGCATTTTTACTTGTCGATTCACGACTAGAGACACAAAAGCACTACTTGGTAAAAGAGTGGCCAAGAGTGTGGTTGCCTGAAACCCATTAGATCTAACCTTTTGCTCCGCGGTCTTGGTATGTAACTGATTAATGGTGCTTATGGTACCCCATTCGTGACATGATCTAAAGTATCATTCCTTAGTTTTTGTATTCAACATACCATAACACATGTATTTTCCCCAAGTTTAGAAAACAAGTAAAAGTTTAAAAACGGGGACATGAACTCACAACTTTGCGTATCCTGTGCCGTAAACTTCACCGGTTGGTTTCGTAGCGTCGTGACCTATACGTGTTCTATTAATGTTAGTCACTAGACTTGTATCACACAAGTACAAGTCACGATCTTTTGTTTATGTATATGTTCTTTGTATGTTCATTCTTAGTGAGGGTCATGCCCTTGTTTGTCGGGTCTTGCCCGTTGAGTATATATTGTATTTTCGTAAATATATATTTTATCTTTCAAATATATATTTGCTTATGAAGCCTTTGACAAGGTAAGAAGTTGTTAAAAATAATTTATATTTTTAACTTTTCATGTAAGTTACTTATATTATTTATCCAAAAATAAATATAAGTATTTTGTGAAATAATATTTTTCAATATTATTTTTGTGCAAGTATACTTAGGAAAGTATACTTGTATTTTATGTAAATACTTGTGTATTTTGTATTTTTCATCAAAAATCAATACTTTGATTTTTATTACTTTTCGGAATTATGTTTCTTAAAAATAATATATTTTTAAGACTTGTATGAAATATATATTTTTGTCATGCTATAAAATATATATATGATTATTCTTGTTATCCACCCGATTTTGTATAAATTCCAATACTTGGTATAGGTTATATATATTTGTCCAAAAATATATGTTTAAGTCCATAGTATCCATATATTGTCCAAGTTTAATAATATGCTTAGAAATATATTTTCATAAATATATTTTCTTGTATTTGTCCATGTATTTCCTTGTGAGAAATTTTTGTATACTTGTATACTTTAGTATTCTCATGTATTTGTATGTGTATTTTTATATTCATACTCTTTGGGAGTATTTAGTGTATTTTCAAGTTCCTAATATACTACTACATATAATACACATAATATTCACTTAGCACAAAATTTGGTGATCACTAAATATATATATTTTTCCCTAAAGTATACATACTTAATATTACTTTTAACTTGAAGAAATCATCATTTCTTAACTTGTAATTTCTTACAAAAATTAGGGAAACCTTGGTAAACGTTTTTAGGTGAATTTTTGGGGAATAAGTTTCACCACAACTTATATTTTCTAAGTGTCAAAATTTTATAAAATTTTTGACATAGTTTCCCCTAAAAATGGAGGTTTCCATGTTTTCAAAACATGTGTTTATTTTCTTTTCAACACCAAAACAATTTTCCAACAATAATCATCAACAATAAACACTAACTTCTTCATATGAAACATCATGGTGAACTTGATTCTTGTTAAAAATGTGTAGTCTTTTAGATCTACACTTAACATATTATGATCTTTCCAAAAATAAGTGTTCTTGAGTATTTTAAACAAACTTATGTGAAACTTTAATCCACTAACTCAATCATCCATGAGTTTTATGGTCTTTAAAGTTTGTAAATCATGTTCTAAAACCACTTTTATGTTCATTAGAAAGATCATTATTTTTAACATCATGTTTCACCATGGATCTTTCAAGATCCATGCTTAATAACTTTAGATCTTTCAAAAACAAGCTTTATGTTAAATTTTTAACCAACTTTCCATGAGTTTTAGTTTCAAAAATTAGTTCTACACACACTTTATTTCTTCAAGATTATGCATCAAAATTCATTTTTCATGTTCACATAATGCTTCATATGTTCATCTTCAAGTTTAATCATGGATCCTTCAAGATCCATGCTTAAACTTGTTAGACCTAAGCTTTAACATACTTGGGGTTAGGATCAAATACAAAGGATAAAATAAATAAGAATGGTAAGAAGGATTCTAGTCCATTGATCTTAGATTTGGAGGGTTGAGATTAGTTGTAGGGAAAATAAAATAATAGAAGGGCATAAAGGGAATCCTATATTTATGGATTTTCTCTCTCCACATGCAAGGCACATGCCAATTCCCCCATCGATTTAAAACGTCCATAACTTTTTCATACGACATTTTAAAAAAAATTCACCATAATAACAAGCGTGTTTTTATCTTTAATATAAGTACCATATTATCATAAAAAAATAAAATAAAAAATTTTATTTTTACTGGGTTTTTTTTTTTGCATTGTGCTAAAGGTTCAGGTCATTGTGTCTTTTAACTGGGTTTTGGTCAGTAGAGTTTCTATACATTGTGTTATTATCAAAACCTATAACACAATGTTAATTTGGGTTCTATCCATTGTGTTTTTATAAGAACCTATCTATACTATATTATAATACATGAGAGAGGGGTATTCTAAGATACCCAAAAAATAAGAACTTTCATCCCCTTTATTTATAGAAAGACCCCTAAAATGAGGGTAGTCTGGTCTTTTAAACGTTATTTATTTTTTAGCCCTAATCTTATTACACTTATATCCCTGAGCTTTTAACAAATTTATAGATAATTAGTTACAATTCACCCCTCCACAACAAACTTATAATTTTTTATGTATTCTTGACATGTCTTATAAATTATACCGTTTAAAAAAAAATCCAAAGATAGCATGACGACCTACACATTTTTGTCGACGTTTCGGTAGTTGTCTTGTTCAATATTGACGCACGGATTAAAAGGTACAAGTCGATAATGCTTTAATGTACAAGTAATTAATACTTGTGATCTAATGCGCCTAATCTACAAAGATGAGTTCCATCTATGCAAACAAAAACAAAAAAATTAAAAGTACCATAACATAAAATGAAGATATTACGTGTCACATTTAATTTTATTAAAATTACCTAATGTCTATACTTAGATATATCTTATAAAAACTTAAAACTAACCACAACAAACTTCCTTAATAAAATGGTGGCAAATCTAAAATTAAACCCTAATATACTTTTATAGTTACTACTTGTTATCCACCCGATTTTGTATAAATTCCAATACTTGGTATAGGTTATATATATTTGTCCAAAAATATATGTTTAAGTCCATAGTATCCATATATTGTCCAAGTTTAATAATATGCTTAGAAATATATTTTCATAAATATATTTTCTTGTATTTGTCCATGTATTTCCTTGTGAGAAATTTTTGTATACTTGTATACTTTAGTATTCTCATGTATTTGTATGTGTATTTTTATATTCATACTCTTTGGGAGTATTTAGTGTATTTTCAAGTTCCTAATATACTACTACATATAATACACATAATATTCACTTAGCACAAAATTTGGTGATCACTAAATATATATATATTTCCCTAAAGTATACATACTTAATATTACTTTTAACTTGAAGAAATCATCATTTCTTAACTTGTAATTTCTTACAAAAATTAGGGAAACCTTGGTAAACGTTTTTAGGTGAATTTTTGGGGAATAAGTTTCACCACAACTTATATTTTCTAAGTGTCAAAATTTTATAAAATTTTTGACATAGTTTCCCCTAAAAATGGAGGTTTCCATGTTTTCAAAACATGTGTTTATTTTCTTTTCAACACCAAAACAATTTTCCAACAATAATCATCAACAATAAACACTAACTTCTTCATATGAAACATCATGGTGAACTTGATTCTTGTTAAAAATGTGTAGTCTTTTAGATCTACACTTAACATATTATGATCTTTCCAAAAATAAGTGTTCTTGAGTATTTTAAACAAACTTATGTGAAACTTTAATCCACTAACTCAATCATCCATGAGTTTTATGGTCTTTAAAGTTTGTAAATCATGTTCTAAAACCACTTTTATGTTCATTAGAAAGATCATTATTTTTAACATCATGTTTCACCATGGATCTTTCAAGATCCATGCTTAATAACTTTAGATCTATCAAAAACAAGCTTTATGTTAAATTTTTAACCAACTTTCCATGAGTTTTAGTTTCAAAAATTAGTTCTACACACACTTTATTTCTTCAAGATTATGCATCAAAATTCATTTTTCATGTTCACATAATGCTTCATATGTTCATCTTCAAGTTTAATCATGGATCCTTCAAGATCCATGCTTAAACTTGTTAGACCTAAGCTTTAACATACTTGGGGTTAGGATCAAATACAAAGGATAAAATAAATAAGAATGGTAAGAAGGATTCTAGTCCATTGATCTTAGATTTGGAGGGTTGAGATTAGTTGTAGGGAAAATAAAATAATAGAAGGGCATAAAGGGAATCCTATATTTATGGATTTTCTCTCTCCACATGCAAGGCACATGCCAATTCCCCCATCGATTTAAAACGTCCATAACTTTTTCATACGACATTTTAAAAAAAATTCACCATAATAACAAGCGTGTTTTTATCTTTAATATAAGTACCATATTATCATAAAAAAATAAAATAAAAAATTTTATTTTTACTGGGTTTTTTTTTGCATTGTGCTAAAGGTTCAGGTCATTGTGTCTTTTAACTGGGTTTTGGTCAGTAGAGTTTCTATACATTGTGTTATTATCAAAACCTATAACACAATGTTAATTTGGGTTCTATCCATTGTGTTTTTATAAGAACCTATCTATACTATATTATAATGCATGAGAGAGGGGTATTCTAAGATACCCAAAAAATAAGAACTTTCATCCCCTTTATTTATAGAAAGACCCCTAAAATGAGGGTAGTCTGGTCTTTTAAACGTTATTTATTTTTTAGCCCTAATCTTATTACACTTATATCCCTGAGCTTTTAACAAATTTATAGATAATTAGTTACAATTCACCCCTCCACAACAAACTTATAATTTTTTATGTATTCTTGACATGTCTTATAAATTATACCGTTTAAAAAAAAAATCCAAAGATAGCATGACGACCTACACATTTTTGTCGACGTTTCGGTAGTTGTCTTGTTCAATATTGACGCACGGATTAAAAGGTACAAGTCGATAATGCTTTAATGTACAAGTAATTAATACTTGTGATCTAATGCGCCTAATCTACAAAGATGAGTTCCATCTATGCAAACAAAAACAAAAAAATTAAAAGTACCATAACATAAAATGAAGATATTACGTGTCACATTTAATTTTATTAAAATTGCCTAATGTCTATACTTAGATATATCTTATAAAAACTTAAAACTAACCACAACAAACTTCCTTAATAAAATGGTGGCAAATCTAAAATTAAACCCTAATATACTTTTATAGTTACTACTATAAATACATAGCATGACACCCCTATATCTATTGCTAAACAAAGTTTAAAAAAATGGATCCAGTTCTGAATTCAATTGTTGCGAAAAATCAAGTATGTGAGATTGAAAATTATATGGTCAGTTCTGTTATATCGCAGCAGTGAATAATTGTTTTCTTTTATTTACTTTTATGTGAATGTTAACTTATTTGATTTTTCAGATTCAGTTGCATGATGAACATGCCAATTTAAACAACCCAGTTGTCGAACAAGCTTCTAAGGTATTGATTTTTAAGTATTATTTTTGTGTATATCTTTCATATTAACTTGTTCGTTATGTTATTATATGTGTGTTTTATTGCAGGATGATGGTGATAAAACTATTGATATTATTTCTTATGGTGCAATGTTTAGTCCATACAAGTCTAATCTTTAACGTGAATTTAGTGAAGAGGTAATTTTAAGGTTTATTTAATCTTTTTTTAACTTTTGTATTCCATTTTTGTCCTTTTTAAGGATAAGAAATTTAAGACTCAAATGAAGAGATCCAGGAGACTCTTTGAATGAAAATGGAGTGAGGTTATTAATTTAGACGATTCTGGGGGCAATGACAAAGAAGAGGAATTAGAAGATACTGTCGATTCAAGCACAAACCAAAAACCCCGATTAAAAATACCTCGAGTGTCGATTCAGAAATGGAACAGATTTCATGCAGTCTAATATGAAATCTATCAAGTGTTTTTATGTTTTTTTTAATTTTCAGTTGTTATGTTTGATCTAGACGTGTGAATAAAGTTATTACATATTTGAACTTTATTTTTGGTGTTAATATAATGCAGTTATTGACCATATTAATAAAATTCAAAATAAAGTTAGTATCCTAAATTTACAAGTCAACTGAACTTATATAAGTTAATATTCCTAAAGTTGCAATAAATAGATATTGCAGTTAGATATAGTCAATTAAAAATATAAAATATTGCAGTTCTTCTTGAATATTAATCTAATAATTTGTATTTCTTAATTAAAAAATAATAAAGTAATAAACTTTAAAGCTAAAATAAAAAACTGAACTTATTATGATATAAAGTTAATAAAGATATAAACTCTTAACATACTATTTTTTTTAAAAAACTGTTTTTAAAATTTTATAAAAATATAAAATTTATATATATATAAAAACAAAATCTAACAATTAAAGTTAAAGGTGTAAAACGTACTTACGACTCAACTATTATTTTTATTTTTATAGAAACAAAAATTTTAAACTTAAAGTTTATTGGATGTGTACCATGTGGATATTTAAAAAAAGTTATGAACTTTAAAGAATAAAATTATAAACTTTATCATTTAACCAACAAAATAAACTTATTTTACAACTATAACCACTTATCTTTTATTTTTTGTCATTTGATTGTTATTTTTTATTAAAAAACAAAACTTTACATGTGCAAAACAGTTTTTTACTTTATTTATAAGCAAAACATTGTGTTTTTATAAAAAAATAATTCTTTTATAAACATTTTTTGTAACAAGTAATATAAATAAAATACTCCAGAAATTTACAATCTTTACTAGATAAATACTAAACTGTGGGAATTATAAGTTAACTATATTGTTATAGATAATACTAGTCGTTTACCCGCGCGATGCGGCGGGGAACATATCACTTAGGTTAGTGAGTTTAGGGCTATGTACGGGGATGTAGATTCCGATGTGGCGTGCGACGACGATGGTGGCAGTGTAGCAGAACATGAGGGTCGGTTGCAGCCTTCTTTAGCGGCGAAGAATCAGCGGTGTGCGGCTATTGGTGGTTTCGTGATGGCATTTGGTGGTTATTGTGCGACGGCCGGTTACCGGCTTCAGGAGAAAACAAAGAAAATTGTGTGATTCTAGTTATGTTATGAGGGGTTTTAAAGATGTGGGTACATCAACGGTTTTGAATGATGAATCGTATCATCAGTTACAATGAGGCATTCGGCAGTGGCGAAGCTTGACGTTCTCTAAAAATGTTCAGGGCCTTTGAAATTTAAAATCCTGCCCAAGAATTGAGGGTATTGTTTGAAAGCCAGAAATCCCACCCAAGAGATTGAGGGTATAAAGGGTATTATTGGAAAGGTATAAAGGGTATTGTGCTTTAGAGAGTTGTACATCATGCTTTAAAGGTGTTTAAGTAAAGTGGAAAATTACCTTAAGTTGTCCTTACAATATGCTTTATAATATAGTATAGATTAATGAGATCAAGTAATAAATGAATTTTAACTTTATTAGCACAACTTTTATCACATGTTAAATTTACAAGATAAGAAATATAGGTAATGGATGGTCACTCAACACTCATCAGTTTACGTAATTAGATTGTCACCGAAAGAAAATAAGAGTTATATTGAACAGATGTATTGTCTATAGGGTGGGGTGGGGTTAACCAAGGGATTTATTTGTTTAAGGCAACTTGTTTGACTACTCGTCCTTGGTAACAGAAACCTACTGGCCACTATGGGTATTTTGATTTACTATTTAATTATTACTGCATGCCTTTTTATACAATTAAATATATTTTTAAATAATAGTTTTGATAATGTAATGTAGAAAGAGTGAATACGGACATAAATACAGACAAGAAAAAACAATAATTGGGCATTGAAGGTGAAAGCCACCAGCACAATGATCAAACAAGAAGCCACTGGTTAAGACATTTATTATGCAAGACACCAAGATTGCCTTTCCCGCAACCTTAATAGTTAGATACTTCAACACTAAAAACTAAAAAAGAAACTTATAACTAACCCCAAATAACCAAATTCATACAACTTTCAGATCAAACACTCTTGTTTTCATATGCTTAGAAGATCATGTGTCTGCTTTTGTTCTTGGTCATCTTTTTTTTTTTTTTTTTTTTGATAAAGGGCAAAGCCCGCAAATATATCATAAAACCAATGAAAAAATTACATCGTCAAAGGGGCATACCCCCGTAATATCCCCAAAACATGCTTCGGGGACCAAAAATACGAAATCATTATACCCCGTTTTGGGGTACAAAAATACCTAGCAATATCATACATAACACTAACAATGGATCCTAACCATCTTTGGTAAGACTCTTTACAAACCTGCCTATTAAAACAAGGCAAATAACACCAAAAACTATTACTCATAGTGATCCCATAGGTTCGATCCTTTAGCCAAATCTTGTTACCATGTCTGATTGAAATCAACCCAAAATGGGCCTTCAACGCCCTCACGGAAACCAGGTCCATGATGCGGCTATAGAGCCCAATTTTTGGCTGAATAAAAGCGGACCAAGAAGCCATGTATATTGGCGTCCAATACAAAATGGTGGGCCTGTTAATGAGCCCAGACAACTTGCATAACATCCATACTCGGGCCTGGGATGTAACAAACCCGAAGCCAGTCAACATAAGCCCAGCTCACTTGAGGGGCATTGCACCAGGGGACCCAAATGAAGGCAACCTGAGTAACAATACCGAACAGATGAAGCCCAAACTTTGACCCCCCATGAACGTCGCTTGGAAATCCTATCAAATAGCAGTTCCTGGTCCAACAGCTAGCAGTATGGACTATATAAAAACACTGCCAAATAAACTGAAACCGGCTGCACTTGTTCATCCCATACAGACGACAGAGAATCATACCCATCTTTAGCAGAAGCAGGCCTATACCAACTCTCTTCCAAACATGACCCAGTAAACCTTTTATTAGCAAGTTTAGAACCAACAGCTGCCATATACAGCCAGATCCAAGAACAGATAAACAGCTTGAACTAACTACAGCCTTGCAACCACTGAAGTGAAACCGAAAGTAATGGCTTTATGCCTTTGAGGGGTATAATGGTCATTTAAGGAGTCTTGCTTCAGCACATGACTCTCAACTGCTCTTGACTTCAAAACAGACCGCATGCCGAGATCCAGTAACATCACCATTGTGAAGTAAAGGCGCAATACACACCAAACTAACCTTGAAAACAGATCCAAGAGCCCAAGAGGGCCCCACAGAGTAGAGAAAACCACTGTACAAAATAGCTAGCTCCAAACTTTTAATAACAGCAGCCAAGTGACTCGAAACAGAACCAAACTGTTTATAGTGTTACCAGCAACTCGGAGGCTTTGGAAGCTCTGTTAACATCTGAACAACTTCTCTCATGGTCGGACGCTCAACCGCCTGTTCTTCAACACACAACATTCCGACGTAGAACAAGTGCATCACCTCGTGGATCGGAACCGTCGACAACCGAGGATCCAGGATTTGAACAACACCTTCCTTGTTTCCATCTGTATGAGAAATTATGAGCTGAACAACACGAAGCAAGCGAATCATGAGAAATTTAGTTATTTTCAAGAATAATTCTTTCAATTGGGATATAAAATGTTGTACCTTTTCGATCACCATATTAATGGCATTTTACTCAAATATTTTTTTTATAAATTATCAACACGATAATTATGATTACAAAACATAGATTACGACAATAGCAATAAAAATCATTAATGAAGATTCAAGAAGTTGTATGCATAAAAAATGTACTTAAAATGACTTTTAACCCACACCTGTTTGCGATAAAACACAACCCAAATGCGTTGTTTAGATCGACTCGATTTGGCTATACTAAAAGTTCCCCATTTGACCCGTTACTCAATCCACCCGACCCATTTATACTTATAAATGACTGTTTGTGTCATGCTGTATACCAAACATCAGCAGGGCTGCAAACTGTTGGACTTGAGGGTATACACCATATCCGGCATAGCCTCCGTAGTACATGGTAGCGGGATCTTGTGAAACTGCCAACTGGAGCATATCATATGTCTCATATCACCGACCATAACCGTCCGCCACCATACATAATAACCTTTTCAGCAAAAATGATTGTTGGTTTAACTTTAGGACTGCGGTTTTCAGTGTGACAACCCTCAAATTTACGTGTAACCGTACAATCTATTATTGCTAATCAAAGTGCTTAATGACTGTGCTGAATCATTTAACTGCTTTCTGATATTTGTGTTATACTTACATGTATTTGTTAACATACTAGTAATGTATAGAAAAGTTACTAAATAGTCCTGTATGATTTCCTAAGTGTTGAGAATTAAAAACGTTACAAAAACATATATGTAGGACACTTTACGGATTAATTAAGCACTTTAACGGAACAACACCAAACCGAATAACCGGACCTTACCCGGAACGTAAAAATATTACCAAACACATTGTTTTTACTTTTCTGAGCTAGTTAGGGTCCCCGAACACCCTAACACACCTTATATTATAACACACATAACAACACCCTAACTAAACACTTACATCCTAACTAAATAAATAACCAAGGATTACACCCCAACCATACCCCCCCCCCCCCCCTCATTTTGACGGTCACCACTAGGGGTGACACACCTCCACTTTCTTTGATTATTTAATTGGGTTTGTTGGAGATCAAGAGGACATATTGCATGATGGTTAATAAGGAATTTGGATTATAAATAAGTCTAAGGGTTTTAGACTTTCATTTCTTCACAACACACAAATCAAGTTGCTTTCTCCTTCCCTCCTACACCACCTTACGGCAGCCACCTTCCACCATACTACCACCATCATCAAGCTCTTGTTCAATCATTCCTCATACATACAAAGGTGTAAGAAGTCCAACAACGAAGCTCGGTGCTCTCGGAAGTGGAAGGACCTTCTTCATTCGCTATTAACCCCCACATTTCTTCACTCGAACTTCCCTAGCCTTGACCTAGTGGTAAGAACTTAGATCCGTTCATTCTTTATGTTATTTAAGTGGTTAATAGATGTTTGATGATGAAAATCCATGAAACACTAAAGAACTTACATTAATCTTAAACATAAAGTGATAAAGGGTGGATAAAGAGAAGATATGTGTGTAAATCATGTAGATCTTGTGTTGTTATGATTCTTGGTTGATTATCTGATGTGTTGCTGGTTAATATTGATGTTTGATGTTGTTATGATCACTAAACATGCTAACGGAATCAATCGAACGCGTCTTAGAAGATTAAAGACTGAAAACAGCAAGCTGTCTAGTGATTACAGCCAACTTCAGTTGGCTATAACAGGACCGTAACTTAACGAAAAATGTAATTTCTGAAGTCTAGGTTTATATATTATGAAATACGGTTCTAATGGCACCGGAATCATAATTTTTGGACTTCGTTTACTATTTTTAAAGCGTCATTTTGTAACAGCAGCTAGAGCTGCATTTTTCTGCTGAAAATATGCGTTTTGTTTTCTGTCATAACTTGAATCCTGTGTAAAGTTAGATCATGAAACTTGTACTGTAGATGACCACCGATGTATTTGTAATTATCTCACTGGAATTTCGTAAATCGGACTTACGACGATTTTTAAATAAATAATTCCGTGGACTGTGGTCAGAAAAAGATAAATCTGAGTTCAGTTCGGAAAATGAATTTTTATAAAATATTAGTAATGAACTGGACCCCGATATTTTTACACAATGAAATATGGAACGTTTAAGACATTCTGTAAAAATTTGGGAATTTTTGGAATAAGTTAACTATTTTATTAAAATGTCCGAAAACAGCCCGGTTTTGAATATTAATGCTGAAATGACATAAGTTGTAAGTTGCATGTCTAAATGTCGGGTAGGATATCTGTGAATGATATAACGTGTTGTATGTGTTATGTGCATTATCGTATGGTTGTTGATAAGTGGGGAATGGATGGGAAACTTATATGGGCATAAACCGTTAAAGTGATGCATGTTATGTGATAGATACGTGTAGGAACTTTGTGCTCTATTTGAAACCACTAAATGACTAACTGGTAATCATATTAGGACGTGATTGACCGACCTTGACTGTTAGCTATTTTTGAGAGTCAAACCGAGCAACCGAGGTGAGTTCACACCCTTACTAAGGCATGGGATTCCCGGTGGTTGGGAATGGGATTGAATAGCTATTTATATTATCAACACTACTAGACTACCTACTACTGTCCTCGGATTGAGAAGGGCACGTACGTAAAACCTACGTACACTCACACTTACTACTGTCCTCGGATTGAGAAGGGCACGTATGTAAAACCTACGTACATTCATACTTACTACTGTCCTCGGATTGAGAAGGGCACGTACGTAAAACCTACGTACACTCATACTTACTACTGTCCTCGGATTGAGAAGGGCACGTACGTAAAACCTACGTACATTCATACTTAACACCGTCCTCGGATTGGGAAGGACACTTATGGATACGCCTAGTTTAGTAACATACATAATGGGAAGCCCCCACTAAATATCGTAAAGGTTTGGGAATCAAGGATAATGGGTAATACATGGTTATGAAACGAACTTACGATTTCTGATACGAACTCATTAACTGAACAACCAACTGTGAACTCGCTCAACTTTGTTGTTGACTCGTTGTTACATGCCTTGCAGGTCGTTAGATGCTATGGAGCTTGCACATGGAGGTGGTCGTTGTGGAATGCGAGCTAATATGTCCCGTACTTATTAAATAAACGTTATGAACTTATGAAACTTATGTTTGGGGTCTTTAAACTTATGAACTACAAACTTATGTTTTGGTTTAACGTCTTATGCTTCCGCTGTTTAAATTGAACTTGGTTAACTTCCTTTTGGTCACCAATTGTATTGTGATTGGTTTTATTTACTAACATACGTTGTTCAATATGATTGGTGGCTCGATCCTAGTCATGTCACGCCTCCAAGCGGTGATACTCCGCGTGTGGATTTTGGGGGTGTGACAGATTGGTATCAGAGCCATTGGTTATAGAGAACTTGGTTTTAATAAGGGAAAACGTTTTTATTAAAACCAGACTATAACCTGTACAGTGCTTAACGATCCACAACGACGCTTCGCTCCACGTGCAAGACTCGACACTATAGGTGATACGATTCATGTTTATATTACCTACTTGTTAGTTATATAGAACATTGCTTATGATATGCTTAGATAACATAGTTTCTACTGCTTGAAAACTTTGTGTGATCACTCTCTTCTGTCATTCCACACTTGCGTAATGATACGACGCACTTCTCACTTGTGTTCTCCGTATGGTGAAGATCATGAGTGGACGAATCGGCCTCACACAAGCCCAGCTGGCGGCTTTGATCAAAGAACAAGTTACTGCGGCACTTGCAGCCGCTCAAGCAGGAGGCCAGCTTACCCAGCCGCCTGTGTGCACGTTCAAGACTTTTATGGACTGTCGTCCTAGTACCTTCAGTGGCACTGAAGGGGCCGTCGGACTCCTCCACTGGTTTGAGAAGCTCGAGTCGGTCTTCGAAATGTGTGAATGCCCTGAGGATCGTAGGGTGAAGTATGCTACTGGTACTCTTGAAGGGGTAGCGCTCACGTGGTGGAACGCTCAGGTTCAGCTGCTGGGGTTGGTTGCTGCTAATGCCACCCCATGGAATGACTTCAAGGAACTGATCAAGGAAGAGTACTGCAGTCGTGATGACATCCACAAACTAGAGGTGGAATTTTTCAATCTGAAGATGACGGGGTCTGAGATTGAGGCGTATACTAAGAGGTCGAATGAACTGGCCATCCTGTGCCCTACTATGGTGGACCCTCCCATCAAACGTATTGAGCTTTACCTCAAGGGCCTTGTACCCGAGATTCAGAGTCACGTGACTTCGGCTAACCTGGGTACCATTCAACAAATCATCAAGTTGGCTCACCGTCTCACCGACCAGGCAGTGGAACAAAACAGATTACCCAAGCGTATTGGTACTGCTACTACTGATACCCCCAATGATCACAAGCGAAAATGGGATGGAAATTTGGGCAAAGGCTCTACCTCTGTTCAGTCTCAGTCTCAGCAACGAAGGACTGAGGACCATAGAAGCCCTGGTCAGCACTCTTCTGGTAGTCAAGGGCAGGGTGCGTATCGAGGAAACCACCCAAAGTGCAACAAATGCAACAGACACCACAGTGGTCAGTGCAACAAGGGACACTGTCAGAGGTGTCTCAAGATGGGTCATGAAGCCAAGGATTGCAGGAGCCCACGACCTACGAATCAGAATCGTCAGCAGCAACAGCAAGCACCGCAGAATCAGCAACAGCAACAGGGCAACAAGGGATGCTTTCAGTGTGGTGCTGAAGATCACTTCAAGAGACACTGCCCGCAGTTAAATCAGAATCAGAATCACAACCAAGGAAACGGGAACAATAATGGGGGCAACAATGGAGGAAACAATGATGGCAACGGTGCCAGGGGTCGTGTGTTCGTGATTGGTCAAGGTGATGCAAGGAACGATCCCAACGTTGTGATGGGTAAGTTTCTTCTGGACGACTTCTTTGTTACTGTTTTATTCGATTCGGGTGCCGATACTAGTTATGTGTCCTTAAAAGTTAGCCAAATGCTTAAGCGCACTCCAACACTTCTAAACACCAAACACACGATAGAGCTAGCAAATGGTAAAAGTCTTGAAGCCACACACGTAGTTAAAGGTTGTAACCTCATCTTAGCTGGTCAGACTTTCTCTATCGATCTTATCCCTATCACACTGGGTAGTTTCGACGTCGTTATTGGGATGGATTGGCTATCTCATCATCAAGCGGAGATTGTTTGCAAGGAGAAAATCGTCCGCATTCCTCGTTCTGGTAAAGAACCTCTGGTGATTCAGGGTGATAAGAGTGGTGCTGTCGAAGGCATCATCTGTTTCCTTAAGGCCCAGAAGTGTTTGCGAAAGGGCCACACTGCCATTTTAGCACTCGTTACTGACACATCAACTGAAGAGAAGAGAATTGAAGACATCCCTATTGTACGTGATTTTCCTGAGGTATTCCCTGAGGAATTACCTGGTCTCCCGCCTCATCGTCAAGTTGAATTTCAAATCGAGCTAGCTCCTGGAGCAGCGCCAGTAGCTCGAGCGCCATATCGTCTAGCTCCATCAGAACTGGAAGAACTGTCCAAGCAATTACAAGAACTTTTGGAAAAAGGTTTTATTCGTCCTAGCTCTTCACCTTGGGGAGCTCCAGTGTTATTCGTGAAGAAGAAAGACGGTACCTTCCGAATGTGTATTGACTACCGCGAACTCAACAAGGTGACCGTGAAGAATCGTTATCCTCTTCCACGTATTGACGACTTGTTCGACCAGTTGCAAGGGTCGAGCTATTACTCCAAGATTGATTTGAGATCAGGATACCATCAGCTGAGAGTCCGAGAGGAGGACGTCTCCAAAACAGCATTCAGAACTCGTTACGGCCATTACGAGTTTCTGGTTATGCCATTCGGGCTGACGAATGCACCAGCGGTCTTCATGGATCTCATGAACCGAGTGTGCAAGCCTTACCTGGATAAGTTTGTCATAGTGTTCATCGACGACATCCTGATCTATTCTAAGAGTCAGGAGGAACACGAGCAGAACCTACGACTTATGCTGGAACTTCTTCGAAAAGAGCAACTGTATGCCAAATTTTCGAAATGTGACTTCTGGCTTCGCGAAGTCCACTTTCTAGGCCACCTGGTAAACAAGGATGGGATTCATATGGATCCATCCAAGGTTGACTCGATCAAGAACTGGCCTGCACCTCGCACACCAACAGAAATCCGCCAATTCTTGGGTTTGGCAGGATATTACAGGAGGTTTATCAAGGATTTCTCCAAGATTGCGCAACCTCTCACTTCACTGACTCAGAAGGGTGTCACCTATCATTGGGGTGATGCACAGGAGTCCGCATTTCAGCACTTGAAGGATAGACTTTGTAGCGCGCCTATCCTCTCATTTCCTGAAGGCACAGATGATTTTGTGGTTTACTGCGACGCTTCCATCCAAGGACTTGGTTGCGTATTGATGCAACGTGACAAGGTCATTGCCTACGCATCGTGCCAACTTAAAGTTCACGAAAGGAACTACACTACGCATGACTTGGAGCTGGGAGCAGTTATTTTCGCACTTAAGATATGGAGACATTACCTGTACGGTACCAAGTGCACCATTTACACCGATCACAGGAGTCTCGAGCATATCTTCAAGCAAAAGGAGTTAAACATGCGACAACGCCGATGGGTCGAGCTCTTGAATGATTACGAATGCGCGATCAAGTACCATCCGGGCAAAGCCAATGTGGTGGCCGACGCCCTCAGTCGAAAGGATACTATACCGAAGCGTGTACGTGCTTTACCGCTTACCATCCAATCTAACCTTCCCGCTCAGATACGAGATGCTCAGGTTGAAGCATTGAAAGCAGAGGACATCAGGACTGAATCCTTATGAGGATCGAGGCAGCGGTTAGAACAAAAGGAAAACGGCGCCTACTATGTTAACGGACGCATTTGGGTTCCACTCTATGGAGACCTACGCGAGCTTGTGATGGATGAAGCACATAAGTCTCGTCATTCGGTACATCCTGGTTCGGATAAAATGTATCACGACCTCAAGACTACGTATTGGTGGCCTGGCATGAAAGCCCACATAGCAACCTACGTCAGTAAGTGCTTGACTTGTGCGAGAGTCAAGACTGAATATCAGAAACCACCAGGCCTACTTCAACAACCGGAGATCCCGAAATGGAAATGGGAGCAAATTTCCATGGATTTCATTACTGGTCTGCCCAGATCTCAACGCGGAAATGATACCATTTGGGTGATCGTGGATCGACTGACCAAGTCTGCACATTTTCTGGCCATCAAGGAAACGGCTAAGTTTTCTACTCTTGCAGACATTTACCTAAAAGAAGTGGTATCAAGGCACAGAGTGCCAACCTCCATCATTTATGATCGTGACGCGCGTTTTACTTCTGAACTGTGGCAAGCAATGCACAAGTCTTTTGGCTCACGTTTAGATATGAGCACCGCTTATCATCCACAGACGGATGGGCAATCTGAATGCACCATCCAAACCCTCGAAGACATGCTTAGGGCATGCGTAATCGACTTCGGCAATGGCTGGGAAAAGCACCTCCCGCTAGTGGAGTTTTCATATAACAACAGCTACCACACCAGCATCCAAGCCGCTCCGTTTGAGGCATTGTACGGACGCAAATGCCGATCACCTCTCTGTTGGGCAGAAGTTGGTGATAGCCAAATCACTGGCCCAGAACTTGTGGTAGATACCACCGAGAAGATTGCCCAGATACGACAGCGAATGGCGGCAGCTCGTGACCGTCAGAAAAGCTATGCTGATAAAGGAAGAAAACCACTTGAGTTCCAGGTTGGGGATCGAGTGCTACTCAAAGTCTCACCTTGGAAAGGTGTAGTTCGATTTGGAAAACGAGGAAAACTCAACCCGCGATACGTTGGACCCTTTGAAATCACTGAGAAAATTGGCAAAGTCGCCTACAGGCTGAACCTACCTGAAGAACTCAGCGGAGTTCACAACGTATTCCACGTGTCAAATCTGAAGAAGTGTCTGTCAGATGAGACCCTCATAGTTCCTCTCAAGGAACTCACAATCGACGACCAGCTGCAATTCATCAAGGAACCAGTAGAGATTACGGATCGAGATGTTAAGATCCTCAAGCGTACCAGGATACCTCTTGTCCGAGTTCGTTGGAATGCTCGTCGTGGCCCAGAGTATACCTGGGAACGAGAAGACCAAATGAAACTCAAGTATCCCCAACTGTTTAAGAAAAACGCAACCACTACTGAGGCTGAAGCTACTACAGAATTTCGGGACGAAATTCCAAATCAACGGGGGGATGATGTGACACCCCAGGAAAATCAGGAAAACAACGCAACTTAACTAGCTTCCTAAGTAACCACGCGCTAAATTTCGGGACGAAATTCTCTTAACATGGGGAGAATGTGACAACCCTCAAATTTACGTGTAACCGTACAATCTATTATTGCTAATCAAAGTGCTTAATGACTGTGCTGAATCATTTAACTGCTTTCTGATATTTGTGTTATACTTACATGTATTTGTTAACATACTAGTAATGTACAGAAAAGTTACTAAATAGTCCTGTATGATTTCCTAAGTGTTGAGAATTAAAAACGTTACAAAAACATATATGTAGGACACTTTACGGATTAATTAAGCACTTTAACGGAACAACACCGAACCGAATAACCGGACCTTACCCGAAACGTAAAAATATTACCAAACACATTGTTTTTACTTTTCTGAGCTAGTTAGGGTCCCCGAACACCCTAACACACCTTATATTATAACACACATAACAACACCCTAACTAAACACTTACATCCTAACTAAATAAATAACCAAGGATTACACCCCAACCATACCCCCCCCCCCCTCATTTTGACGGTCACCGCTAGGGGTGACACACCTCCACTTTCTTTGATTATTTAATTGGGTTTGTTGGAGATCAAGAGGACATATTGCATGATGGTTAATAAGGAATTTGGATTATAAATAAGTCTAAGGGTTTTAGACTTTCATTTCTTCACAACACACAAATCAAGTTGCTTTCTCCTTCCCTCCTACACCACCTTACGGCAGCCACCTTCCACCATACTACCACCATCATCAAGCTCTTGTTCAATCATTCCTCATACATACAAAGGTGTAAGAAGTCCAACAACGAAGCTCGGTGCTCTCGGAAGTGGAAGGACCTTCTTCATTCGCTATTAACCCCCACATTTCTTCACTCGAACTTCCCTAGCCTTGAGCTAGTGGTAAGAACTTAGATCCGTTCATTATTTATGTTATTTAAGCGGTTAATAGATGTTTGATGATGAAAATCCATGAAACACTAAAGAACTTACATTAATCTTAAACATAAAGTGATAAAGGGTGGATAAAGAGAAGATATGTGTGTAAATCACGTAGATCTTGTGTTGTTATGATTCTTGGTTGATTATCTGATGTGTTGCTGGTTAATATTGATGTTTGATGTTGTTATGATCACTAAACATGCTAACGGAATCAATCGAACGCGTCTTAGAAGATTAAAGACTGAAAACAGCAAGCTGTCTAGTGATTAGTTGGCTGTAACAGGACCGTAACTTAACGAAAAATGTAATTTCTGAAGTCTAGGTTTATATATTATGAAATACGGTTCTAATGGCACCGGAATCATAACTTTTGGACTTCGTTTACTATTTTTAAAGCGTCATTTTGTAACAGCAGCTAGAGCTGCATTTTTCTGCTGAAAATATGCGTTTTGTTTTCTGTCATAACTTGAATCCTGTGTAGAGTTAGATCATGAAACTTGTACTGTAGATGACAACCGATGTATTTGTAATTATCTCACTGGAATTTCGTAAATCGGACTTACGACGATTTTTAAATAAATTATTCCGTGGACTGTGGTCAGAAAAAGATAAATCTGAGTTCAGTCCGGAAAATGAATTTTTATAAAATATTAGTAATGAACTGGACCCCAATATTTTTATACAATTGAATTTGGAACGTTTAAGATATTCTGTAAAAATTTGGGAATTTTTGGAATAAGTTAACTATTTTATTAAAATGTCCGAAAACAGCCCGGTTTTGAATATTAATGCTGAAATGACATAAGTTGTAAGTTGCATGTCTAAATGTCGGGTAGGATATATGTGAATGATATAACGTGTTGTATGTGTTATGTGCATTATCGTATGGTTGTTGATAAGTGGGGAATGGATGGGAAACTTATATGGGCATAAACCGTTAAAGTGATGCATGTTATGTGATAGATACGTGTAGGAACTTTGTGCTCTATTTGAAACCACTAAATGACTAACTGGTAATCATATTAGGACGTGATTGACCGACCTTGACTGTTAGCTATTTTTGAGAGTCAAACCGAGCAACCGAGGTGAGTTCACACCCTTACTAAGGCATGGGATTCCCGGTGGTTGGGAATGGGATTGAATAGCTATTTATATTATCAACACTACTAGACTACCTACTACTGTCCTCGGATTGAGAAGGGCATGTACGTAAAACCTACGTACACTCACACTTACTACTGTCCTCGGATTGAGAAGGGCACGTACGTAAAACCTACGTACATTCATACTTACTACTGTCCTCGGATTGAGAAGGGCACGTACGTAAAACCTACGTAGACTCATACTTACTATTGTCCTCGGATTGAGAAGGGCACGTACGTAAAACCTACGTACACTCATACTTAACACCGTCCTCGGATTGGGAAGGACACTTATGGATACGCCTAGTCTAGTAACATACATAATGGGAAGCCCCCACTAAATATCGTAAAGGTTTGGGAATCAAGGATAATGGGTAATACATGGTTATGAAACGAACTTACGATGTCTGATACGAACTCATCAACTGAACAACCAACTGTGAACTCGCTCAACTTTGTTGTTGACTCATTGTTACATGCCTTGCAGGTCGTTAGATGCTATGGAGCTTGCACATGGAGGTGGTCGTTGTGGAATGCGAGCTAATATGTCCCGTACTTATTAAATAAACGTTATGAACTTATGAAACTTATGTTTGGGGTCTTTAAACTTATGAACTACAAACTTATGTTTTGGTTTAACGTCTTATGCTTCCGCTGTTTAAATTGAACTTGGTTAAATTCCTTTTGGTCACCAATTGTATTGTGATTGGTTTTATTTACTAAAATACGTTGTTCAATATGATTGGTGGCTCGATCCTGGTCATGTCACGCCTCCAAGCGGTGATACTCCGCGTGTGGATTTTGGGGGTGTGACATTCAGCTCCACTCTCTCCTGAAAGGTAAGCAGGATCAAAATAAAATAAATCAAAATAAATAAGAAGGCCTAGATTATACCAATCTGAAGAGTGCATCTTTTCGAGCCGTAAGGCCTTGTTCAAGAAGCTTCAAAGCCGAAGATTACATCCTACCGACCCGTACGCTTCGTTCAAGTACTGGTACATTCTTTCCATGAAATACACACTCACATCCTTGTTCAGAAGAAAGAATCTTACCAGCAAATCCTCCAACATAAATCTGCATATCATCAATATATTGCATAAATCATCTAAACACTAATTATATATGAAAACCCCACAACCCCAATCAAAGTAACATGTTGTGAAACGTAAATCACTCCTTAAACATAGAGACTCGTCAACAAGTATCAAATTTTAAGCCAATTTTGATGTCCTTTTACTGCAGCAAGCCTAGTGTGGAGGACGTTAGTTTACCAATTCTGAAAACAAAAACATATAGGAGTTTCCTTGGCAAAAAACAGTGTAGCTTGATAGTACTTTGATGATCCAGGCATAGTGTGGTTATTCTTTGGCATCTGCTGTTGCTTCAAACACATCTAATACATCAACATTCAGGTCATACCTAATGCACAATTTTCAACAGCTAGTTAACAACTTATCATCAAGGCAGAATGAAAGACTAATAAAAGTACAATGTCCACATTAAACAATTTTCAACAGCTAGTTAACAACTTGTCATCAAGGGAGAATGAAAGATTAAGAAAAGTTGTTTATGGTCAATTCGTTCTTTCCTTGAACATCCTCGGTTGTCAAACGAAACTGTTTGTAGGCGTGATGCTCATCCCTTTAAAAGGTCAGCTAAAGATACTTCAAAAACATGATGTTTGAGACCTTCCAAAGATGTAAATGGTCCCAGCTTCTAATTGGCAGATTCATCAACAGAGCTGAAACGAACAAGACATATTTGAGACATGAGTATGAATGCAAATAAAAATTATAGGAAAAAAAATAAAATTCAACCATCACCTAGCATTTCTAGCAACGTCATGGAACACCAAGCGACAAAAGCTCTTCTTCACAAGTTTTTGGTCGAATTGGTCCCTCAACATAAACCTGATCAAAATAATTTCCTGTAGCACTGAGCAGTCGACCATGACCCGATTTGTATTTTAGCTAGTATAAACTTTAGAATAGATCTTTAGAAAATATATAATAATCAAGTAATGACTATACCATGTCTGTGGAGACAACCAATCCATATCATCCATCCCATGAAGTACTTTCCACCTAATTTACGCAGTTAAACAAGGTTATTATTTTGAAATAACTAAGATATATAAGTATACCTAATCTGCATATATAAAATAAAATTTTATCAGAAAGAGATTACTCTTCCTGATTCTCCACACATACAAATGTTTTCACATAGCATATAAATCGATCAAATGGAGACACAGACACCAACTTAAAAACACAAAGTAGCAACCCAAATGTCTCCTTAATTATCTACAAATACACAACTATTTTACCTAACATATAAAATAATCAGACATGGACATTGAACAAGACCAATTTATAGTCACACAACCAACCTATGGCCAAAGGTCCACTGAACCTAACCAAAAAACGGACAACTAATCTTATCATTTACGGCCAAAGGTCCACTTTATTTTCATTAATCATAAGCATACAATTAATCAATGTTTTGAGACCTGGTTTTGCAAGTCAATAATACCAGATGAGAAAAATCTAGGGTTCAGTTGACATGAAACAGAATCTGAACTGAAAATTATACGGTTCAAAACCGAAGAACAAGCAACCAGTACCTTAGTTTAGCTTACAGTTCTATACATCATCTTCCACTAATATGTATAAATGGCTTTTGCAGCAATTATTTTTCTCGTCTTCATCATCATTCATGAAAAAACGAACTGAAAAAACGAACAAATCAAATCTGATCAGAATCGAATTTAGCAACAAAAAAAAACCGAATTCAACACCTCATTACAGTCCAGATCCAGATTCGAAAGTGCCCTAACTTCATCATTGAAACCAAAAATTAGGTCTGCCATTGTTAGTAACCTTTGTATGAAGTGAAATGATTGAATCGCAAACCTCTTGAACCGTATTCTCCATTGGATTTGATTTCTGTTGGAGATTGTGAATCTGAATTTGAGATCGAAACCCCAATCGTTGGCATGTGCTTGAGTCGCCAGAGAGAGAGAAGTTTTTTTGAAAAGATCTGGTGAGATGTGAGTTGTGAGAAAGATGAGAGAGAAGGAAGGGGAAAGGTGGATCCGTGTGAAAACAAAATCATCCGTCAGATCACGATCCGTGTGAAGAATTGAAAGAAAATGGTCGGCTGATGATGGATCCGGGTGAAGGGTAAAAGTTTTGTGTTTCTTGGTGCTTTAAGTCTTGTACATTGTGCATTGAGTATGTTTTAAGTACATTTTTCATTTCCAATCTTATCCTTCGGATATGCTTTATAAAGTAGTATAGATTAGTCAGTTTCAAAAGAATTCTTTACCATCTTGACTAGATACATAGTAGATTGTATTGCATATTTTTAGGAATTATTAGTTAAAAGTAGACTCACATAGATAAGATTAGTTAGGAACTAAAAATCTAAACTTAGTATGATATAAAGTTAATAAAGATATAAACTCTTAACAACATTTTTTCTTATTAAAACGGTTCTTGAAATTTTATTAAAATATAATTTTTTTATATCTGTAAAAAAATGAAATTTAACAATTTAAGTTAAAGGTCTAAAACATACTTACGAGTCAAATACTATTTTTTTTATTTTTATAAAAACAAAAATTTTAAACTTAAAGTTTATTGGATGAGTACTATGTTGATATTTAAAAAAAAATATGATTTTTAAAGAATAAAATTATACTTTATAATTTAACCAATAAAATAAACATACTTTACAATTATAACAAGTTATCTTTTATTTTTTGTCTTTTGATTATTAATTTTTATAAAAAAGACAATATTTTTTGTCTTTTGATTATTATTTAAAAGAAAACAAAACTTTACATATGTGTAACACTTATGACATATATCCACAACAATAATATTATCATAAATATTATACGAATAAGAAAACTACTAGAAATGAGTGCCGCAATGCAAAGTGTCGCTTACGCCGCATCGCGCGGGCACCCTACTAGTAACACAATATATGACACAATGAAGATGGTGTTATATCTGGGTTTTCTATAAATTGTGTTATTAGTTCAGGTCATTGTGTTTAATATGTTATTCATTGTGTTTTAATATGTTGTCCATTGTGTTTTAATAATTTGTTCAATTTTTTTTATTATCTTTGTTCATTGTGTTTTAGTTTGTTGTGTATTGTGTTTTTAGTTTGTTTTTCATTGTGTCTTCATCTGCTATCCATTGTGTCTTTTATCTGTTGTCATTAATTGTGTCTTTTATCTGTTGTCATCAATTGTGTTTTTATTTAGTTTGATACTTATTGTGTTATATGTTATCGCCATTGTGTTATACGTTATGGTCATTGTGTTTTAGTATGTTGTCCAATGTGTCTTTATCTGTTGTCATTGATTGTGTTTTTTATCTACTTTACAGTGTGTTTTACATCATGTCCATTGTGTTATTATCAAAACCTATAACACAATGTTAATTTGGGTTCTATCCATTGCGTTTTTATAAGAACCTATAACACAATATATGACACAATGAAGATGGTGTTATATCTGGGTTTTCTATAAATTGTGTTATTAGTTCAGGTCATTGTGTTTAATATGTTATTCATTGTGTTTTAATATGTTGTCTATTGTGTTTTAATAATTTGTTTAATTTTTTTTATTATCTTTGTTCATTGTGTTTTAGTTTGTTGTGTATTGTGTTTTTAGTTTGTTTTCCATTGTGTCTTCATCTGCTCTCCATTGTGTCTTTTATCTGTTGTCATCAATTGTGCTTTTATTTAGTCGGATACTTATTGTGTTATATGTTATCGCCATTGTGTTATACGTTATGGTCATTGTGTTTTAGTATGTTGTCCATTGTGTCTTTATCTGTTGTCATTTATTGTGTTTTTGATCTACTTTACATTGTGTTTTACATCATGTCCATTGTGTAATATGCAACTGGGTTTTTGAATTTTTTTTTGAAAAATATAACAATATGGTACTCATATTAAAGATAAAAAAAACGCTCGATTTTATGGTATAATTTTTTTTTAAAACAAATGATGTATAAAAAAGTTACGGACGTTTAAAAATTGGGGGAGAAATAACATGTGACTTGCATGTGCATATTCTCTTTCCTCTTGTAGACAAAATTACCCTTTTCATTTAATTCCTCCTATGACACTTGTCACTCTCTGGTGGCTTCTTACCCTTCTTATTTTTAAATACTTTGTATTATAACTCAACCCAACATACTTGATCTAAACATAAACACAAGATATAACATCAATAACTTCATTACATATACTAAAATTTCTTGTAATCACTTGATTTCTTCATAAATATGTTAGATCTTCTTATTTTTAGCTTTAAGAGTTAAGTTGTTTAGATGGTGAAACTTGTACATAACATAAACATGACTTATTTTAGTGATCAAGAAGCTTACTACTAGCTCTAATGGCTAGGGAAGTGGCACAAGAATGAAGATGATGAACAAAGAAGAAAATGAGAGGTTAAAAGCTCCAAAGTGAGGTCCTTCCACTTCTAGCACCTTACACCTTCTTAGATGGCCTTCATACACCTCCTAGTAGCCTTAGATTGCCTTGTAATGAAGTGAAAATGAGGTGTGTATGGGTGTGTGTTTCAGCCGAGACCAAGAAGAAAAGGGTAGGAAGAAGATGGTGAAAGTTGTGAAGTGTTGGACAATGTAAACTTTCTAATGGTCTTATAGAAGAATTCTCCAACATGAAATCTTCTTTAGAGATTTATTTATTTACTAGTTAGGAGACATAGTTATATAAAATAATAAAAGTCATGCGGGGCCCTTTGGGGCCGGTTATGGTGGGGGGGGGGGGGTAAAGTGTAAAATTTGGGAAGTTAAGGGTTTAAAGTGTAAACGAGGGGGTTTAACTTAGTTTAAGTGTGTTTAGGGGTTTTCATGATTTTTAAGGTGTTTTAGCACCAATACTAGTTTAATATAATAAAAACATTACTTCTAGTCAAATTTTGATGTCCCGGTTATTGTCTGGTTGTTCGGTTCGTTACGGTTCGTTAAAGTGCTGAATTGCGCAGTTTCACTAGGTATGAAGCACCTTTTGTGGCAGTTTCAATTCCCGACACTTTGTAAGTTATACTAGACAATAAAACATAAATTCTACATGATATTATTGTGTTAAGTAGCTGATTATAGCTGAATTATGGCTGTTTTATGCAAAATTCTGCATTTAAAGTGAGTTTCGGGTGCTTTTTAGTGCATAATTTAGCTTCCAGAAAGTTTATATGTTAACCCTTGTATCCACACTTGGGTTTTAATGTATTTTAGATGTTGGGCCTATTCCTAGGCCCTAATTCTAACATCTGACTGCTTCCTGCAGATTTGCTGACACAGTGTGTCTTACCGGTGAGTTTACTAGTCTTTCTAACGCAACGCCTAAAGTATTGCATAAAGCAATATTTGAAGTATAAAACGTGCATGAATTCACATATATAACATGTAATCAAAAAATGTTGACATTTAAGCACATAATTGCTGAAAATAAATAATAATTAAAATTGTACGGAGATTACCGGTTTTGTGCCAGTTGTCACAGTCTCCCCCCGTTAAAAGAATTTCGTCCCGAAATTCAGGATGAGTTATCTCCCGCAGGAGTTTTCTCGAACAGATGGGGGTACTTGGCTTTGAACCGGTCTTCGCGTTCCCATGTGTACTCGGGTCCGTGCTTAGAGTTCCAACGTACTTTGACGAGCTTAATGCGAATCCTCCTTGTTTTATGGATCTTCCAATCCGTTACCTCAACAGGTTGTTCTGTAAATCGGAGTGTGTCGTCGATATGCACCTCATCCGCAGGGTTAATAACTATTTCTTGGGTTGGACTCTTTTTGAGGTTGGACACATGGAACGTATCATGTACTCCGTTAAGTTCTTCCGGTAACTCCAACTTGTACGCCACGGTACCGATCTTTTCCAAGATCTTGAATGGTCCAATGTATCGTGGATTCAACTTTCCACGTTTTCCGAATCTTGCTACACCCTTCCAAGGTGAGACCTTCAACAGAACTTTGTCTCCAACCTTGAATTCTAAGGGTTTTCGTCTTCGATCAGCGTAGCTCTTTTGTCGATCACCGAGCCGCCTTAATGCGCTCTCGGATCTGCACGATCTTGTTGGTTGTCTCTTGAACAAGTTCAGAACCAATCAACTGCTTGTCTCCAGCGTCTGCCCAACACAACGGCGAGCGGCACTTGCGGCCATATAGAGCTTCGAACGGTGCGGCTTTTATGCTTGTATGGTAGCTGTTATTATAGGAAAACTCAACTAAGGGTAGATGAGTATCCCAGCTGCCGCCCAGATCCATAACACATGCGCGAAGCATATTTTCTAGTGTTTGTATGGTCCGTTCGCTCTGGCTGTCTGTTTGCAGATGGAAGGCCGTGCTTAGATCTAGTTGAGATCCAAAGGCCTCCTGGAAGGATTGCAAGATCCTTGATACGAAGTGCCCATCTCTATCTGAAATAATCGAAATAGGCACTCCATGACGTGCCACGATTTCCTTAAGATACAACTCAGCAAGCTTTCCAGTGCTATCCTTCTCTCGGATTCGTAGGAAATGTGCAGACTTCGTCAATCGATCAACTATCACCCATATCATATCATGCCCTCTAGGGGTCCTGGGTAATTTCATTATGAAGTCCATCGAGATTTGCTCCCACTTCCACATGGGTATCTGTGACAACTCGAGTCTCCAAGGTTTCTCCTTTATGCATTACTCGTTTAATACTGTGTTTTGTGGTCCATTGCATTGAAACTATGCACTATGATTTGTTTATAAGTTGTTTATGTGATATATTTTTTGTGTTAGTAATAAGAGTAGTGAACCATTCATTTTAGAGAAGACTTATCATTTTCACTCCCCACCCGACGAAAACACCCCCTAGCGAAAACACCCCTGACGAACACAAGGGATTTTTCGTCAGCTAGCGGGCCGGCGAAAACACTGAATGGGCCTTTGGCCCAGTAACGATCAGTTATAATGTTTTGCTCCCAACCTTTATGTAAAAGTTTTAACCGGCAAACCCTAATCACCTCTCACCTCTCTCAATCTCTCCTTTGAAACCCGATGGCAGAATTGTCAGCGCTCGAGATCTCCTTCGCTCAAAACATTCGATTCGGTTAGTGTCTTGTTAATAACCGTATGTTATCGATTGATACATGCTGATGCTTGATCTTTCTGTCATAGGTTGATAGTGTTAGATCCACATGAAGTAGGGTTTGTTTGCAATAATGTTTGTGCTATAAAACTGTACACTAAGAAAGTTGTTGCTGATCTAATTTAGAAACATGTGAGGAATGGCTTTTAGGGATGTTGTATGCATGATATTTGAATCTATGGTGATGGTAATGTTGAACTATTTGTCATAAATGAAACTGATCGAATAACAATATGGATTTAAAGAATTGGTTAGGTTGATTTTCCTATGTTGTAGATGATGCAAACAGTTAATTGAGTAATTTAAGTGATTGTATGAATTGATACGATTGAACGATTGATTGATGAAGCCGGTGTAACTGCTAGATGATCATTAGGGTTTAGGTGATACGTAACTGTCGATGATGGTCCTGCTTCATTCCGACGAAAACCCTGTCCCGACGAAATTGCACTCACGACGAAAACCTTGGGGATTTCGTCATACATTAAGGTCGACGAAATCTGTGAGATTTCATCTAGGGATTTCGTCGCCTGGGGTTTTCGCCGAAGGGAGATCGCGATGAAAACAGGAATGTTCGTCAAGTTGGGAAACAGACACAGTAACTCAGTTAAGTCTGTTTGGTCTGTTAATGGATAACCATGTTATAATAAACAGAGAAATCATTTATGTGAAGCATGAATTGTATGAACTTGAAATAATTGTTTACATGTTACATGATGTTAACTGCCAAGCACACTTTGTGATGTTGGATTGTGTGAAAGTTAAGAACATGAACTGATTGTGTATACGTGCATACTATAGGCTTTGACTGAATATTTGTGAGCAAGTAATTTAGCATACCGAGCAAACCGAGGTGAGTTCACACACTTTCTAAGGCATGGGGTTCCCGGTGGTTGGGAATGGGGTTAAAGAAGTAAAATGAAACCTACATATCCTCCTTGGGTAGGATATGTACCGCCATCCTCCATGGGTAGGATGCCAATATTAATCTTGCGTATTCTCCTTGGGTAGAGTACGTACGTTCGTCCTCCTTGGGTAGGACAACAACCTTAAACTTACTAGACAAAACTCTATCATTAAGTCCCTCATTTTTATATCGACTTAATCGCCGGGCCAATGGCGAGCGGGTCATTAGTTAATAGCGCTATTAGGGTTGACAAGCCTCACACCGTGCCGGTAGGACAGGCGTGTACTAATTGATCTGGGCACTCAGTCAATGATGATAGACATTGGCTTAGGGCACAACTTACTTTCGTCAGTTGTCGATATGGTAACGGTCTAGTGGTTCACATGGGGAAGCCCCCACTGGTTATGGATATGATTGGGAAATAGGGAAACTGGTTAACATTATGGTTTACAAACAAACTCATGGTTTTTGAAACAACTTATAAACGAACACCAACTGTGAACTCGCTCAACTTTGTTGTTGACTTGTTGTTACATACCTTGCAGGTCGTTAGGTGCTTATGGAGCTTGCACAGGGAGGAGTGGTCGTTGTGGGACATGGACTGTTGAGTCCCATGTTAAACATTTAAACCTTATGAGCTTATTACTTATGTTTGGGTTTTTACATTTTATGCTTCCGCTGATTAACTTAAAGTTGGTTACTTTCTTTTGGACACCAATTATATTGTGGCTGGTTTTATTTACTTAATTACGTTGTTCAATATAATTGGTGGCTTGATCCTGGTCAGTCACGCCTCCATGCGGTGATACTCCGCTTGTGGATTTTGGGGGTGTGACAGATTGGTATCAGAGCCATTGGTTATAGTGAACTTGGTTTTAAAAAGGGAAAAGCTTTTTGACAAAACCAGACTATAACCTGTACAGTGCTCAACGATCCACAACGACGCTTCGCTCCACGTGCAAGACTCAACATTCTAGGTGATATGGTTTATGTTTATATTACCTACCTGTTAGTTACATAGTACATTGTTCATGGAATGCTTAGATAAATGTAGCAACTATTGTTTGAAACACATGTGCGCTTACTCTCTTCTGTCATCGCACTTTCGCGACACCTTTCTCACTCATGTTTCCTTTTATATGAAGATCATGAGTGGACGACTGAACTTGACTCAAGCCCAGCTGACGGCTCTAATCAATGAACAAGTTGCTGCAGCACTCGCAGCCGCTCAGGCAGGAGGTATAACCTGCCATTGCAACTTACTCTAGGATCTCTAGATCCTACTCTTGTAAACCAACACTTGTGCTTAACCTTGTCTCTTCTTACTCGCACGACAGGTCAACATGCTCAGCCTCCTACGTGTACTTTCAAAACTTTTATGGACTGCCAACCTACTACTTTCAACGACACTGAAGGAGCTGTAGGTCTCCTCTACTGGTTCGAGAAACTCGAATCTGTTTTCGAGATGTGTGAATGCCCTGAGGCTCGTAGGGTAAAATTTTCTACTGGTACTCTTGAGGGTGTAGCGCTCACATGGTGGAACGCTCAGGTTCAGATGCTGGGATTGGCGGCTGCTAATGCCACCCCATGGAACGATTTCAAGGAATTGATCAAGGAAGAGTACTGTAATCGTGATGACATCCACAAGCTGGAAGTAGAGTTCTACAACTTAAAGATGACGGGGTCAGAGATTGAAGCGTACACGAAAAGATCGAACGAGCTGGCTATCTTGTGTCCTACTATGGTGGATCCTCCTATCAAACGTATCGAGCTGTACCTTAAAGGTTTAGTGCCAGAGATCCAGAGCCATGTGACGGCAGCAAACCTCGCCACTATCCAGCAAGTTATTCGTTTGGCTCATCGTCTCACTGATCAGGTAGTCGAGCAAAACAGGTTGCCCAAGCGTATTGGTGCTACTACTACTACTTCTGATGCCCCCAGCGACAACAAGCGCACATGGGATGGAGTCTCAAGCAAGGGTTCAACATCAGCTCAGTCTCAGTCTCAGCAGCGAAAGACTGATGACTACAAGAACCCTGGTCAGCAATCTTCTGGTAGTCATGGGCAGGGTGGATACAGAGGAAACCACCCCAAGTGCAACCGATGCAACATGCATCATAGTGGGTCGTGCAATAAGGGTCACTGTCAGAGGTGTAACAAGCTTGGTCATGAAGCTAAGGATTGTAGGGGCGCCCGACCGGCAAATCAGAATCGTCAACAACAGCCACCAGCTCCACAGAATCAGCAGCATCAACAGCAGGGTAACAGGGGATGCTATCAGTGTGGTGCTGAAGGTCACTTCAAGAGAAACTGCCCCCAGTTGAACCAGAATCAGAACAACAACAATAATCAGGGGAACGAGAACAATAACGGGGGTAACAATGATGGAAATGGTGCCAGGGGACGTGTTTTCGTGCTGGGTCAGGGTGATGCGAGGAACGATCCCAACGTTGTGATGGGTAAGTTTCTTCTGGATGACTTCTTTGTTACTGTTTTATTCGATTCGGGTGCTGATACTAGTTATGTGTCCTTAAAAGTTAGTCAAATGCTTAAGCGCACTCCAACATTTTTTAACACCAAACATATGGTAGAGCTAGCAAACGGTAAAAGTCTCGAGGCCACACACATAGTTAAGGGTTGTAATCTCGTCTTAGCTGGTCAGACCTTCTCTATCGATCTTATTCCTATCGTTCTTGGTAGTTTCGACGTCGTTATTGGGATGGATTGGCTATCTCAACATCAAGCGGAGATTATTTGCAAGGAGAAAATCGTCCGTATTCCTCGTTCTGGTGAAGAACCTCTCATGATTCATGGCGACAAGAGTGGTGCTGTTGTGGGCATCATCTCTTTCCTTAAGGCCCAGAAGTGTTTGCGAAAGGGCTATACTGCTATTCTAGCCCTCGTTTCTGATACATCCTCGAAAGAAAAGAAGATAGAAGACATTCCTATTGTGCGCGACTTTCCTGAGGTATTTCCTGAGGAATTACCTGGTCTTCCGCCTCATCGACAAGTCGAGTTTCAAATCGAGCTAGCTCCTGGAGCATCACCAATAGCTTGTGCACCTTATCGTCTAGCTCCATCGGAACTAGAAGAACTATCCGCACAGTTACAAGAACTCTTGGAAAAGGGTTTCATACGTCCTAGCTCTTCGCCCTGGGGAGCTCCATTGTTATTTGTGAAGAAGAAAGCCGGTACCTTCAGAATGTGTATTGACTACCGCGAACTCAACAAGGTGACCGTGAAGAATCGTTATCCTCTCCCACGCATTGATGACTTATTCGACCAGTTGCAAGGGTCGAGTTTCTACTCAAAGATTGACCTGAGGTCAGGCTACCATCAACTGAGAGTCCGAGATGAGGATATCTCTAAGACTGCATTCAGGACTCGGTATGGGCATTACGAGTTTCTGGTTATGCCTTTTGGATTGACGAATGCACCTGCGGTCTTCATGGATCTTATGAATAGAGTGTGCAAGCCTTACCTGGATAAGTTTGTTATTGTTTTCATCGACGACATCCTGATCTATTCGAAGAGTCAGGAGGAACACGAGCAACACCTGAGGCTTATTTTGGAACTCCTTCGAACAGAGCAGTTGTATGCCAAATTTTCGAAATGTGACTTCTGGCTTCGCGAAGTCCATTTTCTAGGCCACGTGGTAAACAAGGATGGGATTCATGTTGATCCATCCAAGGTAGACTCGATCGAGAACTGGTCTGCACCCCGTACACCAACAGAAATCCGCCAATTCTTGGGTTTGGCAGGCTACTACAGAAGGTTCATCAAGGATTTCTCCAAGATTGCTCAACCTCTCACCTTACTAACTCAGAAGGGTGTCACCTATCGTTGGGGTGATGCACAGGAATCTGCGTTTCAGCACTTAAAAGATAGACTTTGTAGCGCACCAATTCTCTCACTACCTGAAGGCACAAACGATTTTGTGGTTTATTGCGACGCGTCCATCCAAGGACTTGGTTGCGTGTTGATTCAACGTGACAAGGTCATTGCTTACGCATCACGCCAACTTAAAGTTCACGAAAGGAACTACACTACGCATGACTTGGAGTTGGGAGCAGTGGTTTTTGCTCTTAAGATATGGAGACATTACCTGTACGGTACCAAGTGCACCATTTACACCGATCACAGGAGTCTCGAGCATATCTTCAAGCAAAAGGAGTTAAACATGCGACAACGTCGATGGGTCGAGCTCTTGAATGATTACGATTGCACGATCAAGTACCATCCGAGCAAAGCCAATGTTGTGGCCGACGCCCTCAGTCGAAAGGATACTACACCTAAGCGCGTGCGAGCGTTACAACTTACCATTCAATCTAGTCTTCCTACTCAGATACGAGATGCTCAGGTTGAAGCATTAAAAGCAGAGAATATCAGGGCCGAGTCTCTATGAGGATCGAGGAAACGATTAGAATAAAAGGAAGATGGCGCTTACTACGTAACAGGGTGTATCTGGGTCCCACTTTACGGAAACTTACGCGAGATTGTGATGGATGAGGCGCACAAGTCTCGTTACTCAGTACATCCTAGTTCGGATAAGATGTACCACGACTTAAAGACTACATACTGGTGGCCTAGCATGAAAGGCAACATAGCAACTTACGTCAGTAAATGTTTGACTTGTGTGAGGGTCAAGATCGAATATCAGAAACCATCAGGCCTACTTCAACAACCAGAGATACCGACATGGAAATGGGAGCAAATTTCCATGGATTTTGTTACTGGCCTACCTAGATCACAATGAGGAAATGACACTATTTGGGTGATACTGGATATATTGACTAAGTCTACACACTTTTTGGCTATCAAAGAAACGGATAAGTTTTCTACTTTAGCAGACGTTTACTTAAAGGAAGTGGTTTCGAGGCACGGGTTGCCAACCTCTATTATTTCCGATCAAGATGCGCGTTTTACTTCTGAACTGTAGCAAGCTATGCACAAGTCCTTTGGCTCACGTTTAGACATGAGCACCGCTTATCATCCACAGACGGATGGGCAGTCTGAGCGCACCATCCAAACCCTTGAAGACATGCTTCGAGCATGTGTAATCGATTTTGGCAACGGCTGGGAACGACATCTACCTTTAATGGAATTTTCGTATAATAACAGCTACCACACCAGTATCCAGGCCGCTCCGTTTGAGGCATTGTACGGACGTAAATGCCGATCACCTCTTTGCTGGGCAGAAGTTGGTGACATCCAAATCACAGGCCCAGAACTTGTGGTAGACACAACTGAGAAGATTGCTCAGATATGACAACGAATGGCGGCAGCTCGTGACCGTCAGAAAAGCTACGCTGATAAGCGCAGGAAACCACTCGAGTTCCAGGTTGGGGATCGAGTGTTACTCAAAGTCTCACCTTGGAAAGGTGTAGTTCGTTTTAGCAAACGAGGCAAACTCAATCCGCGTTATGTCGGACCGTTCGAAATCATTGAGAAAATTGGCAAAGTCGCTTACAAGTTGAATCTACCTGAAGAACTCAGTGGAGTTCACAACGTATTCCACGTGTCAAATCTGAAGAAGTGTCTGTTAGATGAGACCCTCATAGTTCCTCTCAAGGAGCTCACAATCGACGATCAGCTGCGATTCGTCGAGGAACCAGTAGAAATCACAGGCTGAGATGTTAAGGTTCTCAAGCACACCAGAATACCTATTGTTCGAGTTTGTTGGAACTCCCGTCGTGGCCCAGAGTTCACCGGGGAACGAGAAGATCAAATGAAACACAAGTATCCCCAGTTGTTCGAGAACAGTGCAACCACTACTGAGGCTGAAGCTACTGTGGAATTTCGGGACGAAATTCCAAACCAACGGGGGAATGATGTGACACCCCAGGAAAACCAGGAAACCACGTAGCCTATCTAGCTTCCTCAATAACTACGTGCTAAATTTCGGGACGAAATTTCTTTCAAGTTGGGGATAATGTGACAACTCGAGTTTCCAAGGTTTCTCCTTTATGCATTACTCGTTTAGTACTGTGTTTTGTGGTCCGTTGCATTGAAACTGTGCACTATGATTTGTTTATAAGTTGTTTATGTGATATATGTTTTGTGTTAGTAATAAGATTAGTGAACCATTCATTTTAGAGAAGACTTATCATTTTCACTCCCTACCCGACGAAAACACCCCCTAGCGAAAACACCCCTGACGAAAACAAGGGAGTTTTCGTCAGCTAGCGGGCCGGCGAAAACACTGAATGGGCCTTTGGCCCAGTAATGATCAGTTATAATGTTTTGCTCCCAACCTTTACGTAAAAGTTTTAACCGGCAAACCCTAATAACCTCTCACCTTCTCTCACTCTCTCCTTTGAAACCCGGCGGCAGAATTGTCAGCGCTCGAGATCTCCTTCGCTCAAAACATTCGATTCGGTTAGTGTCTTGTTAATAACCGTATGTTATCGATCGATTCATGCTGATGCTTGATCTTTCTGTCATAGGTTGATAGTGTTAGATCCACATGAACTAGGGTTTGTTTGCAATAATGTTTGTGCTATAAAGCTGTACACTAAGAAAGTTGTTGCTGATCTAATTTAGAAACATGTGAGGAATGGCTTTTAGGGATGTTGTATGCATGATATTTGAATCTTTGGTGATGGTAATGTTGAACTATTTTTCATAAATGAAACTGATCGAATAACAGTATGGATTTAAAGAATTGGTTAGGTTGATTTTCCTGTGTTGTAGATGATGCAAACTGTTAATTGAGTAATTTAAGTGATTGTATGAATTGATATGATTGAACGATTGATTAATGAAGCCGGTGTAACTGCTAGATGATCATTAGGGTTTAGGTGATACGTAACTGTCGATGATGGTCCTGCTTCATTCCGACCAAACCCCTGTCCCGACGAAATTGCACTCACGACGAAAACCTTAGGGATTTCGTCACACATTAAGGTCGACGAAATCTGTGAGATTTCGTCTAGGGATTTCGTCGCCTGGGGTTTTCACCGAAGAGAGATCGCGACGAAAACAGGAATGTTCGTCAAGTTGGGAAACAGACACAGTAACTCAGTTAAGTCTATTAGGTCTGTTAATGGATAACCATGTTAGAATAAACTGAGAAATCATTTATGTGAAGCATGAATTGTATGAACTTGAAATAACTGTTTACATGTTACATGATGTTAACTGCCAAGCACACTTTGTGATGTTGGATTGTGTGAAAGTTAAGAACATAAACTGATTGTGTATACGTGCATACTATAGGCTTTGACTGAATATTTGTGAGCAAGTAATTTAGCATACCGAGCAAACCGAGGTGAGTTCACACACTTTCTAAGGCATGGGGTTCCCGGTGGTTAGGAATGAGGTTAAAGAAATAAAATGAAACCTACATATCCTCCTTGGGTAGGATATGTACCGCCATCCTCCATGGGTAGGATGCCAATATTAATCCTGCGTATTTTCCTTGGGTAGAATACGTACGTTCGTCCTCCTTGGGTAGGACAACAACCTTAAACTTACTTGACAAAACTCTATCATTAAGTCCCTCATTTTTATATCGACTTAATCGCCGAGCCAATGGCGAGTGGGTCATTAGTTAATAGCGCTATTAGGGTTGACAAGCCTCACACTGTGCTGGTAGGACGGGCGTGTACTAATGGATCTGGGCACTCAGTGTGACATCTGTACTTGTGTAATCATTATTCAGACTCTGAACAATCCAATATTAATAAAACAATGTGTTTTGATCCCAATGTTTGTTATTTATCTTTGACATTTTGTGCGTTTTGGTTTTTGATTGATTTTGAACTCGATATCGCTTTGTGGAAAGTTATACGCAAACTGATGCGTAAACGAAATCAGTTTAACGTGACAAACACTCCAGAATAGCAACATAAGCTTAAGATACCTTAAATAACCTTTACATAACTTAGAAATAAGTTTTGAAGGCTTTGGTATGGCAAAAATAAGTTTATTCGCTCACAGGGACTATTTGCGTCAACTTGCAAAAGTCTACCGTTTCATAAGGAAACGTACAGTCCAGAACTTGGTCATAAGCTAAACATACCATATATAACCTAAACATGGCTTAGAAATAAGCTTTGATAGGTTCGGTGTGCGAAAACATGCTTATATGATCTTACAGGCGCTAAAAGTGTCAAAAACGGCGTAAGTTTTCATTTTCGCGCATATCTTACGTTCTGGCCACATCTGGACATCCAAAATTTTTGAACACACTAAAATATTTTTATTTTAGTGATCGGCATGCAAAAATACCACTCGTCACTTAATTTGGTTCGTTTTCGCGTCCGTTTGAGTTTCGTCGTAATTTAACGAATAACGCGACCGTACGACCAAACGAGCCGACATCCGAGAGTTTTCCAAGCACATTTTGAGTTCTCTAAACTTTATTGACCTTGTAGAGCCTTGAAAATGGCTTAACGGGGGTCAAAAGGGCCTGAAATGAGCTTAAACCATGTGCAGGGACCTGAACTATAATTATATGAAACTTTTGATGATCTGGGAAGGCCATGCGGGCCGCGTAGCCCCCCTATTCTTACGCGGGCCGTGTGAGATGCCCAGCGACCATAAACTTGAAATTCAGCAACTGTTTGATAATTCAGGGGCCAATCTTGCAATTTCTTTGTGTGATAAGCAAGTTAACACCTCCCCAAGGCTTTGTACCTGCTTGTGACAATTGTATGGCCATGATTCTTGCTTGGAGGTTACACAAACATGTGTCTTGATCTTGTGAGTTTGCAACAACTATAAATAGCCTACCAATTCATTTGTAGCAACTCACACTTGATCTAAATTCTCTAAGTTGATGTTTTTATAACTTCATACCTGAGAATTATAAGATCAAGTTCAAGCAAGGACCTTTTGTAAGCCTTCTTTCATTCTTTTATTGCTTTCTAGCTTAAAAAGTCAAACAGTGTTTGACTTTCAGTTTGACCAGTCAATGGTCAACGCAAAGTTCGTTTGAACTTTGTAACGTGATTGTAATCACGATGGTTATAATCCTTAGCGATTATACCAACTGATTACCACGTTAACTAGGCGTAGTGATGAGTCAAAGTTTCAGTCAAAATGCGTTTTAGCACGCATTTTGCCACGGAACTACTTTTAGGTATCAAAACATTTTGTTTTGATACCAAATCAGTTTTCTAAGTAGGTTAAACATGTTTTGACATGTTTAACTCGTCACTATTAGTTTAGTGCTTGTTTAGGGTCGTAAGTTAAGCGGTCTAAACAACCGCTTAGACTTTCGAACCCGACCCGTTTGGTCGATCTTTAGGATCCGACTAAGCATGATTAGTGATCATAGTTGCATAGGGAATAACCCCTGAGGTTATACCTTATGATCACCTAGGATTGGTTAGTTATTTGTTAAGTAGCTTACATGCCCATAGGAACTGACCAAAATGCCCTTTTGAAATATAAAACCATATTGTGCATATGTGAACATATTTTTGACATCTAATATGATTTAGTAACATGTTAGGGTATAATTGGGCATGTAAGACTTGACATAGCTTATAGATAACCATCCGACCATAGTTTTGCGCAACCGACGCGTTATAGTAGCTTAAACTACGATAACAGGTCGAAACGGGTCAAGAGCACTTAGGTAGACTTCCAAATCAGAATGTTAGCTCTATTAAATCATACCATATGAGTTCAAAATACTCATTTGATTTACAGAACATCATTCTATCCTATCTCCCGATTTAGGATCCGTTTATTAACATAGTTACTTATACTAGGTGCCGTTTGATTCCGTGATACTTGGAGTTTAAATTGGTCTTATTCTAAAGACTAATAAGCAATCCTAAGTGAGTACATAGTTCCCCTCTTTTACCGCTTTCAAATACTTTGGGGTGATACACATGTGCATACTTGTTACTTTTGTACTTTCATTGCTTTTATGACATAAACATGCTAGTTTCACCTAGTACACATATAATACATGCTTTCAATTATGTTTTTGCTATGTATGTTTACTTAGCATGCTAGCACATTGATTTCATAAACATTTTTGCTATGTATGTTTACTTAGCATGCTAGCACATTGATTTCATGAACATTTCTACTATGTATGTTTACTTAGGATACTTAGTACATGGTTTTCACATGCTACATTGGTTATGACATTTGGTATGTTTAATCGGAACAATAATACATTCATTAACATTAGCTACGCCGCTCGGTAGTATGTAATGGTACCATAGGACTTGACAACTCCCGTTTCTGACTTCCTAGGTTTGTTTGGAAGTTGGGAATGACAGAATCCGATATACATAACTTAGATGAACCTTTAATTTGTTTAAAGGTTTGTCGCCACAGCCGCAAGGCTTGAATGTATGCGAATAAACAATACTGCATAAATGTTTGTAATCACAAAGCATTGTTTTCTGCAAAACATAACATTTGATTTAAACTTGGGTTTACTCAAAAAGCATTGTTTTGTACATTTTCCTACGGGGTTGAGTAACTACTAGTTATTCACCGTACATAACATTGATTATCACATTAACATTTTCACGTAGTTGAGTAGATACTTTCTACTTGCTATGCATTACATTTGTTTATACATGATACATTTCACACATGACATTGTACATGGTTTATACATAAACATTTTAACATTAAACAAGACATTTTGGTTGGTTATTGATAAGTGACTTATGTAACGGGGCTATGTGTTATATGATAAAAGCATGGTGGATACGCCGCTGGTACTTCCTATATATAAGTGCTTTTATTGTATTATGCATTGTTGCGTTATCTAAGCCACTTGACAAAGACACGAAACATTTTTCACAAGGACACAACATTTTTATACAAAGTAAACATTTTACACAAATTCACTTTTACTTGGTTATTCATTTAACCATGCATATTTCTTTCATATCATTTGATTTTCATATCATTTGATTTTCATATGATTACATAAAAGAAAACATTTTACAAGGTTCATGACTACTTTTTGTTAAACCCTTCTTTAATCTACAAGTCATGAATCTTGCATAAACAAAACCTATGTATCTCACAGGCATTTTTATGCTGACGTACCTATTTTCGCATGTGTTTCAGGTGCTAATGCATGATGATGCTTGTGCTACACTTAGGCGGACTTGGGCCTTAGTGACTTAAAAGACAGTTATTATGTTATGTTTTGTTTAAATTCCAAGACAATGTAAACTCTTTAATCAATAATACAAAACTTTAATTTCCATGGTTGTTGAAACAATAATTTTGTCGCATCACTCCCCGATGTTTCCGCCGCGGTTTGTTGTTTTACACGGTCGGGGTGTGACAGAAGAGTTGGTATCAGAGCCAATGGTTATAGGGAATTAGGTTATTAGTAATGCTTTGACCTAGACTATAACTTTCTAGGACCCTAACTCAAGTTTACTTGTGTTTAGATCTTAAATCAATACACGTCACCTATCCTTAGGTGATTACCAAAACATGAACACAAATTTCCAAAATGATTTTGAAATCAATCATCTATCCTTAGATGATTTCTTTTGGCCGTGTGCCTTCCAAATTTTCAAAATCTCGTCAAAGTTTGGGTCTAAATAATGTGAACACGTGCAAACTGGAAGAGTGAATGCCTGTACCCTGAGTTTTATGTCTAAGGCTCTGTGTTCGTACAAATCCGCAGTATCGGACCAGTCACTCTTACCTGGGAACTCTTGGGGTGAGTATTCACTTATAGGCAAGCATGTCTTCAGCGATACATTATTATGACCTATTTACTTTGATTTGTCACTGTGTGTCGTTTGTTTGCTTTGTGGTAACAAACAAATGACCACCATCCTTGCATTTGGTCGAATTTATTGCTATCTCATTTCTTTCATCACATCATCTCACTCATTTTCTCTCATGTTTCCTCTTTTTAGAATGCCTCCTCGACGTAATGTTCAGCAACCAGATGCCGAACTGGCAGCTATTATAGCACAGCACATGGCTGCTATGCTACCGAATCTCATAACTCAAATAAACCAAGCCAACAATAACAATAATGCACCTGCTCCGTGCAATTTCAAAAGTTTTAACTCGGCTAAACCACTCAAGTTTAGTGGTTCTGAAGGAGCAACTGGGCTTCTCCAGTGGTTTGAGAGTCTTGAGAGTACCTTTCGCCATGTTCAGTGTCCGAACAACCGTAAGGTCGAGTTTGCTTCTAGCGTATTCCAAAAGAGGGCTCTTACCTGGTGGAATGGAGTAATGAGAGATAGAGGTGCTGATGTTGCTTTGGGTCAGACTTGGGAGGAACTTAGAGCTCTCATGATGAGAGAATTTTGTCCTCGTCACGAGCAGAGGGCACTTGAAAATGAGTTCCATGACTTGAAGCAAGACAGTGGTGAACACCGTGCGTACACTGATAGATATGAGGAGTTAAGCTTGCTCTGTCCTACAATGGTCACGCCTTTGGATAAGGCTATTGAGAAATACATAGACGGTTTGCCAGATCCTGTTCAGGATATTGTCACTGGCAGCAACCCTACTACCGTCCGTCAGGCCATTGAGCTAGCTGCAACCCTTACTGAATCGCAAGTCCAAAAGGGTAAACTCCACAGAAAAGGTGATAAGAAGCAGAAACAGTATGATAACACCGAGGAGAAAAAGGGCAAGAAGGCTGCTGAGTCTTCAAAGAAATCGAAGAAGCGTAAGGCTTCCAAGAATTTCGTGGTCACTGCTTAGACCAACCAGGCTGCTCCTGTTCAGGCTGCACAACCTGCTGCCAAGAGGCAGTATGCTGGTAATGCACCTTTGTGCAACAGATGTAATAGCCAAACCCAACTACAAGTGCAATGTCGTATCTGCACAAACTGTGGTAAATCTGGTCATCTTGCGAATACCTGCCGTTTTGCTCAAAACCAAAATCAGGCAGCTCAAAACCAAGCAGTACAAAACCCTGCCCAGAATCCTGCACGACCTCACTTTCCGCCTGGTTCGTGTTACAATTGTGGGGATCTGACCCACTACAGGAACAACTGCCCGAGGTTGGCAAACGCAAATCAGGAACCAGCTCGTGGTAGAGCTTTCAATCTGAATGCAAATGAGGCGCGTGTGGATAACGAAGTGGTGAACGATACGTTCTTTGTTAACAACCATCCTGCTTCTGTTCTATTTGATTCGGATGCCGATAAGAGTTTTGTGTCCTTAGCATTTGAGCCTTTGCTTTCGATGACTAGAACAAAACTAGGAAAGCCCTTGACAGTAGACGTAGCTAGTGGTGAACCTGTTGTACTTGACTCTGTTCTTCAAAATTGCCAGTTGAACCTTAACAACCATCTTTTCCCTATTGACGTCACACCGATGCAACTCGGGAGCTTCGATGTAATAGTAGGAATGGATTGGTTATCCAAGTACCGTGCTGAGGTGGTATGTTTTGAGAAGTTGGTCCGTATACCGCTTTCGACTGGTGAGATCTTAGAAGTTCGTGGGGAGAAACCTGTTAGTAGCCTTAAACTTATGTCTTGCACCCAAGCCCAAAAATACCTACGAAAGAAATATGTTGCTTTCTTGGCACATGTCGTAAAGGAAAAAGGCAAGGGTAAGACTATCCAAGATATCCCTGTTGTTCGGGATTATCCTGAGGTATTTCCTGAAGAATTACCTGGTTTACCCCCTGTGCGCCAAGTTGAGTTTCGCATTGATCTTGTGCCTGGCGCAAATCCTATTGCTAAGTCACCTTACCGTCTTGCACCGTCTGAGATGCAAGAGTTGTCTAAGCAGCTTCAAGAACTTTCTGACAAAGGATTCATCCGTCCGAGCTTTTCCCCTTGGGGCGCTCCTGTCCTATTCTTGAAAAAGAAAGATGGATCTTTCAGGATGTGTATCGATTACCGTGAGCTTAACAAGCTTACCATCAAGAATCGATATCCCCTACCTCGCATTGATGATCTCTTTGATCAGCTACAGGGTGCTACTTGCTTTTCAAAAATTGATCTACGTTCTGGGTATCATCAACTTCGAGTTCTCGAAGAAGATATTCCCAAGACAGCTTTTCATACAAGATACGGTCATTATGAGTTCACTGTTATGCCTTTCGGTTTAACAAATGCTCCTGTCGTTTTCATGGACTTGATGAATAGGGTTTGTAAGCCTTATTTGGACAAGTTCATCATCGTATTCATTGATGACATTCTGATCTATTCTAAGACACGAGCTGATCATGAGCAACATCTTCGTCTTACAATGGAGCTCCTAAAGAAAGAACAACTTTTTGCCAAATTCTCCAAGTGCGAATTCTGGCTTAAGGAAGTTCAATTTTTGGGACACATCGTCAACGAACAAGGTATTCGTGTAGATCCCGCCAAAATCAGTGCGATTAAGGATTGGGATACACCTACTACTCCTACCGAGGTTCGTTCATTTCTTGGTCTCGCGGGTTATTACCGCCGTTTCATTGAAAATTTCTCCAAGATTGCGGTTCCTCTCACTGCTTTAACTCAGAAGAGCAAACCTTTTGAGTGGGGATCCAAACAGGAAGAAGCTTTCCTGACCTTGAAACAGAAACTTTGTGATGCACCTATTCTATCTTTGCCCGAGGGTAACGATGATTTTGTCGTGTAGTGTGATGCATCCAACTTAGGCCTTGGCTGCGTTCTTATGCAAAGAAACAAAGTCATAGCTTATGCATCAAGACAGCTGAAGATACACGAGCAAAACTACACAACTCATGATCTTGAGTTAGGTGCTGTAGTTTTCGCCCTCAAAATATGGAGACACTACTTGTATGGTACAAAGTGTGTAGTGTTTACTGACCACAAGAGTCTCCAGCATATTTTCAATCAGAAAGAACTTAACATGAGGCAACGACGTTGGGTTGAACTCCTAAACGACTACGATTGCGAAATTCGCTACCATTCTGGTAAGGCGAATGTCGTGGCTGACGCATTAAGTCGTAAGGAACGTGTCAAGCTTCACTGTGTCCAAGTTCGATCTGATATTCAAACCCGCATTTCTCAGGCTCAACATACTTGTGTTACACAAGGTTTGATGGGTAAAGAATTACCGTGTCATACTAAGCCTGAGCTTGAACTAAGAGACTTTGGGATATTCTATTTCATGGGCCGTTTGTGGGTCCCAAGTATAGACGATCTTCGCACCTTGCTTATGGATGAAGCTCATAAGTCTCGTTATTCTATTCATCCTGGTGCAGACAAAAGGTATAAGGATCTTCGAACCCAGTATTGGTGGCCGGGTATGAAGAAAGACATTGCCTTATATGTTTCTAAATGCCTTACTTGCCTTAAGGTTAAGGCAGAACATCAACATCCCTCTGGATTATTGGAGCAACCAGAGATCCCAGTTTGGAAATGGGAAAACATTGCTATGGATCTCATTACCAAGCTACCGTGCACTAAGAAAGGTTATGATGCCATTTAGGTAATCGTTGATCGTCTAACAAAGTCAGCACATTTCTTGCCAATCCGTGAGGATCTATCCGCTGACAAGCTTGCCAAGATATATGTTGATGAGATTGTATCTCGACATGGTGTTCCTTTGAACATTATATCTGACAGAGATGCTCGATTCTCGTCTCACTTTTGGAGAACCATGCAATCTGCCATGGGAACCCAACTAAATTTGAGCACAACATATCATCCACAAATGGATGGTCAATCTGAGAGAACAATCCAGTCACTGGAGGATATGCTTAGAGCTTGTGTGATTGATTTTGGTGGTAGTTGGGATTCGCATCTACCGTTGATCGAATTCTCCTACAACAACAGTTATCACTCTAGCATCAATATGGCTCCTTTCGAAGCTTTATATGGTCGAAAATGTCGTTCATCGGTCTGCTGGAATGAGATAGGTGAAGCTCAGCTTACTGGACCTGAACTCATTCTAGAGACTACAGATAAGGTCAAGAAGATTCGTGATAACCTTCAGACAGCTAGAAGCCGTCAAAAGAGTTACGCGGATCGACGACGCAAGCCCTTAGAATTTCAAGTTGGTGATCACGTCCTACTCAAGGTATCTCCTTGGAAAGGTGTGATTAGATTTGGAATGAAAGGAAAACTTGCACCACGCTATGTTGGATCATTCAAGATCGTTGAAAGAATCGGAAAAGTAGCCTACAGATTAGAGCTACCTCCTGAACTTGGAAATGTTCATCCAACATTCCACGTGTCCAATCTCAAAAAGTGTTTAGCTGATGAGAACCTCCACATACCACTTGATGAAATTCGTGTTGATAACACGATGCACTTCGTTGAGAAACCTGTGGAAATAATGGACCGTGAAGTCAAAAAGCTCAAACACAAGCGCATTCCTATTGTCAAAGTTCGCTGGGAATCTAAACGTGGCCCAGAATTTACTTGGGAACGTGAAGATCAGATGAAAGCGAAGTATCCGCATCTATTCTCACAAGTTTCCTCTAAATAAATTTCGGGACGAAATTTCCTAAAGTAGGGGAGACTGTGACATATTTGCTTGTGTAATCATTATTCAGACTCTGAACAATCCAATATTAATAAAACAATGTGTTTTGATCCCAATGTTTGTTATTTATGTTTGACATTTAGTGCGTTTTGGTTTTTGATTGATTTTGAACTCTATATCGCTTTCTGGAAAGTTATACGCAAACTGATGCGTAAACAAAATCAGTTTAACGCGACAAACACTCCGGAATAGAAACATAAGCTTAACATACCTTAAATAACCTTTACATAACTTAGAAATAAGTTTTGAAGACTTTGGTATGGCAAAAATAAGTTTATTCGCTCACAGGGATTATTTGTGTCAACTTGCAAAAGTCTGCCATTTCGTAAGGAAACGTACAGTCCAGAACTTGGTCATAAGCTAAACATACCATATATAACCTAAACATGGCTTAGAAATAAGCTTTGATAGGTTCGGTGTGCGAAAACATGCTTATATGATCTTACAGGGGCTAAAAGTGTTAATAACGGCGTAAGTTTGCATTTTCACGCATATCTTACGTTCTGGCCACATCTGGACATCCAAAATTTTTGTACACACTAAAATATTTTTATTTTAGTGATCGGCATGCAAAAATACCACTCGTCGCTTAATTTGGTTCGTTTTCGCGTCCGTTTGAGTTTCGTCGTAATTTAACGAATAACGCGACCGTACGACCAAACGAGCCGACATCCGAGAGTTTTCCAAGCACATTTTGAGTTCTCTAAACTTTATTGACCTTGTAGAGCCTTGAAAATGGCTTAACGGGGGTCAAAAGGGCCTGAAATGAGCTTAAACCATGTGCAGGGACCTGAACTATAATTATATGAAACTTTTGATGATCTGGGAAGGCCAGGCGGGCCGCGTAGCCCCCCTATTCTTACGCGGGCCGTGTGAGATGCCCAGCGACCATAAACTTGAAATTCAGCAACTGTTTGATAATTCAGGGGCCAATCTTGCAATTTCTTTGTGTGATAAGCAAGTTAACACCTCCCCAAGGCTTTGTACCTGCTTGTGACAATTGTATGGCCATGATTCTTGCTTGGAGGTTACACAAACATGTGTCTTGATCTTGTGAGTTTGCAACAACTATAAATAGCCTACCAATTCATTTGTAGCAACTCACACTTGACCTAAATTCTCTAAGTTGATGTTTTTATAACTTCATACCTGAGAATTATAAGATCAAGTTCAAGCAAGGACCTTTTGTAAGCCTTCTTTATTTCTTTTATTGCTTTCTAGCTTAAAAAGTCAAACAGTGTTTGACTTTCAGTTTGACCAGTCAATGGTCAATGCAAAGATCGTTTGAACTTTGTAACGTGATTGTAATCACGATGGTTATAATCCTTAGCGATTATACCTACTGATTACCACGTTAACTAGGCGTAGTGACGAGTCAAAGTTTCGGTCAAAATGCGTTTTAGCACGCATTTTGCCACGGAACTACTTTTAGGTATCAAAACATTTTGTTTTAATACCAAATCAGTTTTCTAAGTAGGTTAAACATGTTTTGACATGTTTAACTCATCACTATTAGTTTAGTGCTTGTTTAGGGTCGTAAGTTAAGCGGTCTAAACAACCTCTTAGACTTTCGAACCCGACCCGTTTGGTCGATCTTTAGGATCCGACTAAGCATGATTAGTGATCATAGTTGCATACGGAATAACCCCTGAGGTTATACCTTATGATCACCTAGTATTGGTTAGTTATTTGTTAAGTAGCTTACATGCCCATAGGATATGACCAAAATGCCCTTTTGAAATATAAAACCATATTGTGCATATGTGAACATATTTTTGACATCTAATCTGATTTAGTAACATGTTAGGGTATAATTGGGCATGTAAGACTTGACATAGCTTATAGATAACCATCCGACCATAGTTTTGCGCAACCGACGCGTTATAGTAGCTTAAACTACCATAACGGGTCGAAACGGGTCAAGAGCACTTAGGTAGACTTCCATATCAGAATGTTAGCTCTATTAAATCATACCATATGAGTTCAAATACTCATTTGATTTACAGAACATCATTCTATCCTATCTCCCGATTTAGGATCCGTTTATTAAAATAGATACTTATACTAGGTGCCGTTTGATTCAGTGATACTTGGAGTTTAAATTGGTCTTATTCTAAAGACTAATAAGCAATCCTAAGTGAGTACATAGTTCCCCTCTTTTACCGCTTTCAAATAGTTTGGGGTGATACACATGTGCATACTTGTTACTTTTGTACTTTCATTGCTTTTATGACATAAACATGTTAGTTTCACCTAGTACACATATAGTATGTTTACTTAGCATGCTAGCACATTAATTTCATAAACATTTTTGCTATGTATGTTTACTTAGCATACTAGCACATTGATTTCATGAACATTTCTACTATGTATGTTTACTTAGCATACTTAGTACATGGTTTTCACATGCTACATTGGTTATGACATTTGGTATGTTTAATCGGAACAATAATACATTCATTAACATTAGCTACGCCGCTCGGTAGTATGTAATGGTACCATAGGACTTGACAACTCCCGTTTCCGACTTCCTAGGTTTGTTTGGAAGTTGGGAATGACAGAATCCGATATACATAACTTAGATGAACCTTTAATTTGTTTAAAGGTTTGTCGCCACAGTCGCAAGGCTTGAATGTATGCGAATAAACAATACTGCATAAATGTTTGTAATCATAAAGCATTGTTTTCTGCAAAACATAACATTTGATTTAAACTTGGGTTTACTCAAAAGCATTGTTTTGTACATTTTCCTACGGGGTTGAGTAACTACTAGTTATTCACCGTACATAACATTGATTATCACATTAACATTTTCACGTAGTTGAGTAGATACTTTCTACTTGCTATGCATTACATTTGTTTATACATGATACATTTCACACATGACATTGTACATGGTTTATACATAAACATTTTAACATTAAACAAGACATTTTGGTTGGTTATTGATAAGTGACTTATGTAACGGGGCTATGTGTTATATGATAAAAGCATGGTGGATACGCCGCTGGTACTTCCTATATATAAGTGCTTTTATTGTATTATGCATTGTTGCGTTATCTAAGCCACTTGACAAAGACACGAAACATTTTTCACAAGGATACAACATTTTTATACAAAGTAAACATTTTACACAAATTCACTTTTACTTGGTTATTCATTTAACCATGCATATTTCTTTCATATCATTTGATTTTCATATCAATTTTCATATGATTACATAAAAGAAAACATTTTACAAGGTTCATGACTACTTTTTGTTAAACCCTTCTTTAAACTACAAGTCATGAATTTTGCATAAACAAAACCTATGTATCTCACAGGCATTTTTATGCTGACGTACCTATTTTCGCATGTGTTTTAGGTGCTAATGCATGATGATGCTTGTGCTACACTTAGGCGAACTTGGGCCTTAGTGACTTAAAAGACAGTTATTATGTTATGTTTTGTTTAAATTCCAAGACAATGTAAACTCTTTAATCAATAATACAAAACTTTAATATCCATGGTTGTTGAAACAATAATTCTGTCGCATCACTCCCCGACGTTTCCGCCGCGGTTTGTTGTTTTATGCGGTCGGGGTGTGACACTCAGTCAATGATGATAGACATTGACTTAGGGCACAACTTACTTTCGTCAGTTGTCGATATGGTAACGGTCTAGTGGTTCACATGGGGAAGCCGCCACTGGTTATGGATATGATTGGGAAACAGGGAAACTGGTTAACATTATGGTTTACAAACGAACTCATGGTTTTTGAAACAACTTATAAACAAACACCAACTGTGAACTCGCTCAACTTTGTTGTTGACTTGTTGTTACATGCCTTGCAGGTCGTTAGGTGCTTATGGAGCTTGCACAGGGAGGAGTGGTCGTTGTGGGTCATGGACTGTTGAGTCCCATGTTAAACGTTTAAACCTTATGAACTTATTACTTATGTTTGGGTTTTTACATTTTATGCTTCCGCTGATTAACTTAAAGTTGGTTACTTTCTTTTGGACACCAATTATATTATGGTTGGTTTTATTTACTTAATTACGTTGTTCAATATAATTGGTGGCTTGATCCTGGTCAGTCACGCCTCCATGCGGTGATACTCCGCTTGTGGATTTTGGGGGTGTGACAGTATCTCCGGTTGCTGCAGTAGACCAGACGGTTTCTGATATTCGGCCTTGACCTTAGCACAGGTTAGGCACTTTCCAACATATACAGCAACGTCACTTTTAAGCTTCGGCCACCAGTAGTATTCTTTCAAGTCTTGATACATCTTGTCCGATCCTGGGTGGATCGAGTATCTCGACTTGTGAGCTTCATCAAATATGACCTCTCGAATACCGCCATAGAGCGGAACCCAAATGCGCCCCATAAAGTATAAGGTTCCCTCTTCGTTTGGCACCAATTTCTTCTCCATACCTCGGAGATATTCAGCTCTAAGATTCTCCTTCTTTTTTTTTTTTGGGTAAAGGGTTACCCCGGTGATTCTATATATTCACAACCAAACAAAACAAGTAGTGTAGAGAGTCTACACTTAAGATTCTCCTTCTTAAGGGCTTCTTGTTGGGCGTCATGAATGCGTGTAGTGAGATTCGTTCGAATAGTCATTTCCAATGCTCGAACTCTTAGGGTCTTAACCCATTCTTTCTGACTTAACGCGTCTGCTACTACGTTTGCTTTTCCGGGATGGTACTTAATCTCACAATCATAGTCGTTTAGCAACTCAACCCATCGTCGCTGACGCATATTTAATTCCTTCTGATCTAATATATGCTGCAAGCTCTTGTGATCTGTGAAGATTGTACATAGAGTACCATATAAATAATGTCGACAGATCTTCAAGGCGAATACCACCGTGCCTAGCTCCAGGTCGTGAGTGGTGTAGTTCTTCTCATGGACTTTCAACTGTCGCGATGCGTAGGCGATGACCTTTTGGCGTTTGTAACACCTCGAAAATTCACGTCCTATAATGTATTGACACATGTCATAAAGTTTGAACGTGTGAAAGAATGTTATAAAAGGACTAAAGTTGACAAACATGGAAAGTATGTGAGTATACGGGTTCTAAATGTCAACAGTGAATAAATATACTTCATAATAACCCTACATGATGTTTATAACATCAAACAAATAAATCATGGATCATGCGAAGCTAAATGTCACACCCCCAAAATCCACACGCGGAGTACCACCGCTTGGAGGCGTGACATGACCAGGATCAAGCCACCAATCATATTGAACATAAGTATATAGTAAAAGTCATTCATCAATACGATAGGTGATTTCAAACCAAACATAAAACAAGTGTGTAGCGGAAGCAATAATGTAAAACCCAACATAAGTTTAAGTACAAAATGTCATAATGTTTAACAACACATTCACGATCCATGTCCACAACGACCGTGCCTCCCGTGCAAGCTCCAAAAGTACCTAAGGTCCTGCAAGGCATGTAACAGAGAGTCAACAACTAGTTGAGCGAGTTCACAGTTGGTTATTCAGTTATAGTTTTCGTATTGTAAATCGTAAGTTCGTTTAGTAATCATGTATCGTATGTAATGGTATCGCGGCCCTCTAGGCATGTTTGCGAAGTTTAGTGGGGATTTCCCATGTTTTCTAGACTAGGTATATTTGTATCGCGGCCCTCCAGGCATGTTTGCGAAGATTAAAGTATAGTTCGCGGCCATTCCAGGCATGTTTGCGAAGATTGTTCTAGTATCGCGGCCGATCCCGGCATGTGTGCGAAGAGAAGTATATGTATCACTAGTCTAGTAGTATCTACCAATGACCTTCCTCTCCCGAGGCCTATGGTATGTAATTCCGATAACTCTTAAGCATAAATAATCAATCAACCCATTCCCAACCCCGGGAATCCCATGCCTTGGTAGAAGTGTGAACTCACCTTAGTTTGCTCGGTATGCTAAGTTAAATGCTCACAATAAATCAGTCAAGTCCTATAGTGCACGTATACTCAATCAGTTCACATTGTTTGTAAAGTTTCACATGGAACTAGTGTCACAGTAATATCATGGAGTGTTTGACAGTTCATATCATGCAACATAAGCAGTTAATTGCATCCATACATTTAACAGAGTTGGCATCTAGCAGAACTAGCAAGTTAACTGAGTGAATAAAGTTAACAGATTTCATGGAATAACATAATTAATCCACTTCATTGGAAAAATAAATAAACAGAGTAAGTCAGTTAACCCAGTTAACAACTTAACAGAATTGTCATCTAACAGAGTTACTCAAACAATGAAGTTATCAAAATACATATTTAACAAAGTTAAATAAACTAACTGAGTTATTCCAATGGTTAGTTAAGTTAAATAACATAATTAATAACATTAATAATAACAGTTAACATGTTGCCAAAAACACATAAGTGCCGAAAACACCCTATGGCCGAAAACCCTTTAGAGCCGAAAACACTTAGGTGGGCTTGAACAGTTATTTAAATCACTTTGGTTGGGCCGAAAACTGAATGGGCCGAAATCACTAGCTAGCCGAAAACCCTTTATGTTCGAAATCCCCTTATGGCCGAAATCCCTTATATGCCGAAAACCCTCATTGGGCCGAGATCTTATCTGGGCCGAAATCACAAAGTGATTTCGTCCACTTTAAATGTGGTGGGTGATTTCGTCCATAACATCATCTTCACCAACACTCACTGTAACTTAAACCCAGCAACTAAAAACTCATCTAATCGTTACATGATTAATCATTTACAAGTCCTTAATCAATCATTGATATGTAATATAATTTGCCAACATCATGCGATACCAAGATCCCCATTTAAGCAGTTTATCATTCATTAACATAGACCCACTGTTGATCAAAACATCAAATATACAGACAGTTCATAGATAATTATTATCTAGCAAGCACACAATGATAGATCACATAATCACATATATAAATAATGATTAAACCTCCAAAATCATACAATAAGCATCTTAAACAACTGAACATGAAGATCACTAACCGTAAATTAAACAGAGGTTTTGGCTTCAAATGAGGAGTTCTGTTTGTTGGGTTTCAGAGGTAGAGAGAGAAACAAAGTGATAAGGTTTGGTAAGTGAGAAACTTCTCTGAGAAGATTGTTTATAAAATGATTATATAAAATATCTCAATACTGGGCCAAGGCCCATCTCTGTTTTCGTTGGTCATCAGTGGACGAAAACACATAAGGTGTTTTCACCACTAGGGTGATTTCATTAATGTGTGGGTGAGGGTGTTTGGCCTAACAGATGCCTTATGTAAATTATACAACACATAAATTAAATTCAAGACATACATCAATACACACTTATAAGGCATACCGTATACAACATATCAATCACATTACGATTAACATACTACAAACGTGCACAGTTGTGAAACAAACAAGTCGTATTAACAAACAACTTAAACATTTAACGTGCAATAAATGCGAAGATAGAAATCTTGGAAACTCGAGTTGTCACATTATCCCCAACTTGGAAGAAATTTCGTCCCGAAATTTAGCATGCGGTTACTGAGGAAGCTAGGTAAGTTATCGTTTACTGGTTTTCCTGGGGTGTCACATCATCCCCCCGTTGATTTGGAATTTCTTCCCGAAATTCTGTAGTAGCTTCAGCCTCAGTAGTAGTTGTATTGTTTTCGAACAACTGGGGATATTTGAGTTCCATTTGGTCTTCTCGTTCCCAGGTAAACTCTGGGCCACGCCGGGAGTTCCAACGAACTCGAACAAGAGGTATTCTGGTGTTCTTGAGGACCTTAACATCCCGGTCCGTGATTTCAACTGGTTCTTCGACAAAATGCAACCGTTCGTCGATAGTGAGCTCCTTCAAAGGAACTATGGGGATCTCATCTGACAGACACTTCTTCAGATTCGACACGTGAAAGACGTTGTGAACTGCACTGAGTTCAGCTGGTAAGTTCAGTCTGTAGGCCACTTTGCCTATCTTCTCTATGACTTCAAATGGTCCAACGTATCGTGGATTGAGTTTGCCCCTTTTACCAAAACGAACAACGCCCTTCCAGGGTGAAACTTTGAGTAGCGCTCGATCCCCAACCTGGAACTCGAGTAGTTTCCTGTCTTTATCGGCGTATGCTTTCTGACGGTCACGAGCTGCCGCCATGCGTTGTCGTATTTGAGCAATCTTCTCAGTAGTATCAACTACCATTTCTGGACCAGTGATCTGACTGTCACCCACCTCTGCCCAACAAAGAGGTGATCGGCATTTACGCCCGTATAATGCCTCAAATGGAGCAGCTTTAATGCTGGTGTGGTAACTGTTGTTGTACGAAAATTCCACAAGTGGCAGATGTTTTTTCCAGCCCTTGCCAAAGTCAATTACGCACGCCCGAAGCATGTCTTCTAGAGTTTGAATAGTACGCTCAGACTGCCCGTCTGTCTGAGGATGATAAGCTGTGCTCATGTCTAAACGAGAGCCAAAAGATTTGTGCATTGCTTGCCACAGTTCTGAAGTAAAACGTGCGTCACGATCAGAGATAATAGAGGTGGGCACTCCGTGCCTCGAGACAACTTCTTTAAGGTATACGTCTGCTAGAGTGGAGAACTTATCCGTTTCCTTGATAGCCAAGAAGTGAGCAGACTTTGTGAGTCGATCCACGATCACCCAAATAGTATCATTCCCACGTTGAGATCTAGGCAGGCCAGTAACAAAATCCATGGAAATTTGCTCCCATTTCCATTGTGGTATCTCAGGTTGTTGGAGTGGGCCTGATGGTTTCTGATATTCCGCTTTGACTCTCGCACAAGTCAAACACTTGCTAACGTAAGTTGCTATGTGGGCCTTCATGCTGGGCCACCAATATGTAGTTCTGAGGTCGTGGTACATCTTATCCGAACCAGGATGTACTGAGTAGCGAGACTTATGAGCTTCATCCATTACAAGCTCGCGTAAATTACCATAGAGTGGGACCCAGATGCGTCCGGTTACATAATAGGCGCCGTCTGCCCTTTGTTCTAACCGTTGCCTTGAACCGCGTAGGGCTTCAGCCCTGACGTTTTCTGGTTTCAATGCTTCTACTTGAGCATCTCGTATCTGAGAAGGAAGACTAGACTGAATAGTGAGTTGCAACGCTCGTACGCGCCTAGGTGTAGTATCCTTTCGACTGAGGGCGTCGGCCACAACATTGGCTTTGCCCGGATGGTACTTTATAGCACATTCGTAATCGTTCAGTAGTTCAACCCATCTACGTTGTCTCATGTTCAATTCTTTCTGCTTGAATATATACTCAAGACTCCTGTGATCGGTGTAGATGGTGCACTTAGTGCCATACAGGTAATGTCGCCATATCTTGAGCGCAAAAACAACGGCTCCCAGCTCTAAATCGTGTGTAGTGTAATTCCGTTCGTGAATCTTAAGTTGGCGCGAAGCATAAGCAATAACTTTATCCCGCTGCATCAACACACATCCAAGACCTTGGATAGATGCGTCGCAGTAGACTACAAAATCGTCCGTGCCTTCAGGCAATGAGAGGATAGGTGCGCTACAAAGTCTATCCTTTAAGTGCTGAAACGCTGTTTCCTGTGTATTACCCCAACGGTAAGCAACACCTTTCTGTGTCAGTAATGTGAGCGGCTGTGCAATCTTTGAGAAGTCTTTGATGAACCGTCTGTAATAACCTGCCAAACCCAAGAATTGGCGTATTTCAGTTGGTGTGCGAGGTGCAGGCCAGTTCTTGATCGAATCTACCTTGGATGGATCAACATGAATCCCATCCTTGTTTACCACGTGGCCTAGAAAGTGGACTTCACGAAGCCAGAAGTCGCATTTTGAAAACTTAGCGTACAGCTGTTCCGTTAGAAGGAGTTCCAGAATAAGTCGTAAATGCTGCTCGTGTTCCTCCCGACTCTTCGAGTAGATCAGGATGTCATCAATAAAAACAATAACAAACTTGTCAAGATAAGGTTTGCACACCCTGTTCATAAGATCCATGAAAACCGCAGGCGCGTTTGTTAGCCCGAATGGCATGACCAAAAACTCGTAATGGCCGTAGCGAGTTCTGAATGCTGTTTTGGAGACGTCCTCATCCCGGACTCTCAGTTGATGGTAACCTGACCTCAGATCAATCTTCGAGTAATAGGTCGACCCTTGCAACTGGTCGAATAAGTCGTCGATGCGTGGAAGAGGATAACGATTCTTCGCCGTCACCTTGTTCAGTTCGCGGTAATCTATGCACATACGAAAAGTACCGTCTTTCTTTTTCACAAATAATACTGGAGCTCCCCAGGGCGAAGAGCTAGGACGTATGAAACCCTTTTCCAAGAGTTCTTGCAATTGCTTAGACAGTTCTTCCAGTTCAGTTGGAGCTAAGCGGTAAGGCGCTCGAGCTATGGGTGCTGCTCCTGGAGCTAGCTCGATCTGAAATTCGACCTGGCGATGGGGCGGTAGCCCAGGTAACTCTTCAGGAAACACTTGAGGAAAGTCGCGTACTACAGGAATATCCCCAATCTTTTTCTCTGTCGTCGATGTATCAGTAACGAGTGCTAAAATAGCTATGTGGCCCTTTCGCAGACACTTCTGAGCCTTCAAGAAGGAGATGATGCCACTCACGACACCACTCTTGTCGCCTTGAACTTCGAGAGGTTCTTTGCCAGAACGAGGAATACGAATGATCTTCTCCTTGCATAGGATCTCTGCTTGTTGTTGGGATAACCAATCCATACCAATGACGATATCAAAACTACTCAGAGTTATAGGAATGAGATCGATAGAGAAAGTCTGACCAGCGAGGATAAGATTACAACCCTGAACTATGTGTGTGGCTTCTAGACTTTTACCGTTAGCTAGCTCTACGACATGTTTGGTGTTCAAAAGTGTTGGTGCGCGTTTAAGCATTTGACTAACTTTCAGAGACATATAACTGGTATCCGCACCCGAATCAAATAATACGGTAACATAAAAGTCGTCGAGAAGAAACTTACCCGTAACCACATTAGGATCGTTCCTCGCATCACCCCGACCAATCACAAATGCACGACCCCTAGCACCATTGTCGTTGTTGTTTCCCCCATTGTTGTTCCCGTTGCCCTGATTATTGTTGTTGTTGTTCTGATTCTGATTTAACTGGGGGCAGTTCCGCTTGAAGTGACCTTCAGCTCCACACTGAAAGCATGCCTTATTTCCTTGCTGTTGTTGCTGTGGCGGGTTTCGTGGAACTGGTGGCTGTTGTTGCTGGTTCTGATTTGCAGGCCTTGAGCTCCTGCAATCTTTAGCTTCATGACCTACCCTTAGACATCTCTGACAGCGGCCTTTACGACACTGACCACTGTGGTGTTTGTTGCACCTGTTACACAGTGGATGAATTCCCCGATATCCACTCTGCCCCTGACCACCAGACGATTGCTGACCCGGACTCTGGTAATCACTAGTCTTGCGCTGCTGCTGTGATTGAGACTGTACGGTAGCTGAACCCCTGCTGGAATCCCCTTCCCATTTCCGCTTGTTGTCACTGGGATTAACAGGAGTAGCTGGAGTGGTAGCGGTAGTAGTAGCGCTGATACGTTTAGGCAGCCTGTTCTGTTCGACTGCCTGATCGGTGAGGCGATGAGCTAACTTGACAATCTGTTGAATGGTGCCAAGATTCGCTGAGGTTACGTGACTTTGAATTTCCGGCACCAGTCCATTGAGATACAGTTCGATACGTTTAATGGGAGGGTCTACCATAGTAGGACACAGAATAGCCAACTCATTCGATCTTCTGGTGTACGCTTCAATTTCTGACCCCGTCATTTTCAAGTGGTAAAACTCTACCTCCAGCTTATGAATATCATCTCGGCTACAGTATTCCTCTTTGATCAACTCCTTGAAATCATTCCAGGGTGTGGCGTTAGCAACAGCCAACCCTAACATCTGAACTTGCGCATTCCACCAAGTCAGCGCAATGCCTTCTAGAGTACCAGTGGCGTACTTCACCCTGCGAGCCTCAGGGCATTCACACATTTCAAATACGGACTCGAGCTTTTCAAACCAATGGAGGAGTCCAACCGCTCCTTCCGTGCCACTAAAAGTAGTAGGACGACAGTCCATGAAAGTTTTGAAGGTGCAAACAGGTGGCTGAGCGTGCTGACCTGTTGTGTATAAGAACCAGGACAAGATTAAGCACAAGAGTTGTTTTAGGAGTGTAGGATCTAAAGATCCTAGTGTGAGTTACAACGGAGGGTATACCTCCTTCTTGTGCGGCTGCAAGTGCCGCAGCAACTCGTTCGTTAATAAGAGCCGTCAACTGGGCTTGTGTCATGTTAATGCGTCCAGCCATGATCTTCATAGCAAATATGACATAAGTGAGAGAGGTTCGCGAGTAGTGCGATAACAGAAGAGAGTAAGCACACAAGTGTTCTCATGCAATAGTGTTAAGTTAACCTAAGCATACCCTGAGCAAAGTTCTTATGCAATTCTAGCAAGTAGGCAATAAAACATATACCATATTACCTAGGATGTTGAGTCTTGCACGTGGAGCGAGGCGTCGTTGTGGATCGTTGAGCACTGTTCTGGTTATAGTCTGGTTTTAACAAAAAGTTTTCCCTTATTAAAACCGAGTTCTCTATAACCAATGGCTCTGATACCAATCTGTCACACCCCCAAAATCCACACGCGGAGTACCACCGCTTGGAGGCGTGACATGACCAGGATCAAGCCACCAATCATATTGAACATAAGTATATAGTAAAAGTCATTCATCAATACGATAGGTGATTTCAAACCAAACATAAAACAAGTGTGTAGCGGAAGCAATAATGTAAAACCCAACATAAGTTTAAGTACAAAATGTCATAATGTTTAACAACACATTCACGATCCATGTCCACAACGACCGTGCCTCCCGTGCAAGCTCCAAAAGTACCTAAGGTCCTGCAAGGCATGTAACAGAGAGTCAACAACTAGTTGAGCGAGTTCACAGTTGGTTATTCAGTTATAGTTTTCGTATTGTAAATCGTAAGTTCGTTTAGTAATCATGTATCGTATGTAATGGTATCGCGGCCCTCTAGGCATGTTTGCGAAGTTTAGTGGGGATTTCCCATGTTTTCTAGACTAGGTATATTTGTATCGCGGCCCTCCAGGCATGTTTGCGAAGATTAAAGTATAGTTCGCGGCCATTCCAGGCATGTTTGCGGAGATTGTTCTAGTATCGCGGCCGATCCCGGCATGTGTGCGAAGAGAAGTATATGTATCACTAGTCTAGTAGTATCTACCAATGACCTTCCTCTCCCGAGGCCTATGGTATGTAATTCCGATAACTCTTAAGCATAAATAATCAATCAACCCATTCCCAACCCCGGGAATCCCATGCCTTGGTAGAAGTGTGAACTCACCTTAGTTTGCTCGGTATGCTAAGTTAAATGCTCACAATAAATCAGTCAAGTCCTATGGTGCACGTATACTCAATCAGTTCACATTGTTTGTAAAGTTTCACATGGAACTAGTGTCACAGTAATATCATGGAGTGTTTAACAGTTCATATCATGCAACATAAGCAGTTAATTGCATCCATACATTTAACAGAGTTGGCATCTAGCAGAACTAGCAAGTTAACTGAGTGAATAAAGTTAACATATTTCATGGAATAACATAATTAATCCACTTCATTGGAAAAATAAATAAACAGAGTAAGTCAGTTAACCCAGTTAACAACTTAACAGAATTGTCATCTAACAGAGTTACTCAAACAATGAAGTTATCAAAATACATATTTAACAAAGTTAAATAAACTAACTGAGTTATTCCAATGGTTAGTTAAGTTAAATAACATAATTAATAACATTAATAATAACAGTTAACATGTTGCCAAAAACACATAAGTGCCGAAAACACCCTATGGCCGAAAACCCTTTAGAGCCGAAAACACTTAGGTGGGCTTGAACAGTTATTTAAATCACTTTGGTTGGGCCGAAAACTGAATGGGCCGAAATCACTAGCTAGCCGAAAACCCTTTATGTTCGAAATCCCCTTATGGCCGAAATCCCTTATATGCCGAAAACCCTCATTGGGCCGAGATCTTATCTGGGCCGAAATCACAAAGTGATTTCGTCCACTTTAAATGTGGTGGGTGATTTCGTCCATAACATCATCTTCACCAACACTCACTGTAACTTAAACCCAGCAACTAAAAACTCCTCTAATCGTTACATGATTAATCATTTACAAGTCCTTAATCAATCATTGATATGTAATATAATTTGCCAACATCATGCGATACCAAGATCCCCATTTAAGCAGTTTATCATTCATTAACATAGACCCACTGTTGATCAAAACATCAAATATACAGACAGTTCATAGATAATTATTATCTAGCAAGCACACAATGATAGATCACATAATCACATATATAAATAATGATTAAACCTCCAAAATCATACAATAAGCATCTTAAACAACTGAACATGAAGATCACTAACCGTAAATTAAACAGAGGTTTTGGCTTCAAATGAGGAGTTCTGTTTGTTGGGTTTCAGAGGTAGAGAGAGAAACAAAGTGATAAGGTTTGGTAAGTGAGAAACTTCTCTGAGAAGATTGTTTATAAAATGATTATAAAAAATATCTCAATACTGGGCCAAGGCCCATCTCTGTTTTCGTTGGTCATCAGTGGACGAAAACACATAAGGTGTTTTCACCACTAGGGTGATTTCATTAATGTATGGGTGAGGGTGTTTGGCCTAACAGATGCCTTATGTAAATTATACAACACATAAATTAAATTCAAGACATACATCAATACACACTTATAAGGCATACCGTATACAACATATCAATCACATTACGATTAACATACTACAAACGTGCACAGTTGTGAAACAAACAAGTTGTATTAACAAACAACTTAAACATTTAACGTGCAATAAATGCGAAGATAGAAATCTTGGAAACTCGAGTTGTCACACTAAAAGTGAGAGATTACAAACTACAGGGGTTAAATGTGTCAACATGTTTAAAGATACACCTCTGAGTGACCTTTTGACAAACCCGAAGCTTTGTAACTGTTAATTATGCTCACTAGAAAGCGCGATATAAATTTCATAAAGTTTCGTTATCGTATGAGAAAGTTATGATCAAATTCGTGTGCGAGGGGTTAAAGCGTAAACGTTGAAAGTTATGACTTTTCGGGTTAACCGGAAGTGTCCAGGGACTTGGCAAAGTGGGTATAAGTCCTAAAGCCCTTGTGGGTAAATAATAAGGGGTCAAATTGCAAGTATTTAGCTCAATTGACCTTTCGGAAGGGCCAAGAGGTGTGATGCAACAACTCAAAAACGTTTTAACCTGATCAGAAGGCCCATGCGGCCCGCTTAAGGCCCCATGCGGGCCGCGTCAGACCACCAGAAGCAGAAAAAGAAGACAGCAGCCTGTATTCGCGGGTATTCAATCTTTAACCGATATCTTTGCATTGTGAGCGACCCCTAAACAGTCCTAGACACTAGGGACACTTGGTGGAATGTTGTGGTCAGTTGATAGACTTGTTTGTCAATGTTTTGTGGTGTTTAATCCACTATAAAAGGCCACAAGACTTCAACTCATTCCTCACACCTTCATCTACACATTTGGAGCACTTCTGGAGCTAAGGATCTTTCTCTAAGCATCACATCACGTGCATAGGACTTCAGTAAGTTAGCTAATCCTTATTTAATTGAGTTTAGCTTAGTTATTTAGCTAAAAGTCAAACCGTCGTAATTACGGTTTGACTTCGAGATTAATTAATGATGGCTCAGTCAAATCTCGAATTAAAAGTAGATAAAAGTAGGTAATTATGTGGGTAATAAACCCTCAAAAGGGTTCCCTCTGATTCCCACTCTATCCAGGTCAAATGTCGGGTCAAACGTATTAATAAAAAGTCAACAGAATGTTAAATTTACAATTTATGCAGGATTAGCAATGTAGAACACATACAACCTGTTTAATCATTAATATAACTTGGTAATTAGTGTAAGGACATGTCTAAACATGTTCAACCCGACAATTTCCTGTTTAGACCCGGTTCGGAACCGAAAGTCGTATAGTTTGACTTTCGCTTTGACTTTCAGTTCTGACCCGTTATGGTATGTTTTAGAAATACCTAAGAGCTTCATTTGGACCAGGTTACATGCTAGTATAACCCTCTGTGATTATACACCCCGGATCATTAGTTATCCAATTAATTCGCATGATTCCGTTAATTGCTCATATGTTGACCATTATGCCCTTTTCACCTTAAAAAGTGATTTTTGAAAATGTAAAAGAGTAGAAACCTTAATTACTGATATATAGACTGGTATGCAAAGTTTGACATCAGTTTGAGGTGTAGAATAAGAGTTATGCTCGTTAGCGTAAAATTAAAGCTTTATGTTAATAAAACGGCATAATTAGCGTATAGCCTAGTTAAGCCTACTTTTTGATACCAAAATCTTTAACCACTGATGTAATATATTATTTTGGGATTTTTAAAGATTTTTAATTAATTTTAGGCTGAGCATAACTAGTAGTCATAGGCTTAATCCGGTAATTGTCAGTTTTGCCCTTACGGGCCATAAAATGAGTTTTACATATCCAAACGACTCCAAACCTTTTGCTACTGACCTTAAATGACAAATAAATTATTTTAAGCCTTCTGGAAATATAAAAATATCAGATTTAAGTATCGAACCCGGAATTGGCCTTTAATCGCCTTTTTAAGCGTTTTTAACGCATAGTATGTGCTATAACTATATTAAACATACAAGGGTTGATACCTATTGATATTTGAGGCAAATTATAATATTTTAACAGTAAGCAAAGGTTGTTAAACTCAGACTTCAGTTTTGAGCTTTTCGGCTTATGTGAAATTACCAAAATACCCCTACGGGGCATAGTTTGGTTATAATTGATAAATTTCACATATATACTTTAACCTACTGTTATAACTCACTAAATTGAGTATGTTTGCTGATTACATCAGACCTGTAACTCAGTTAAACACTTAAACTCTTTTACAACCTTTAAAATGACCAAACTACCCCTACGGGGCATAGTTTGTGTTTAAATTCGTTTCGGGCATAATAAAAGACACCTTACTGATGTCACAACATATTTGGAGCATATTAACTTAGGAAACCTATAAATGGCTCATTATTACCCGTTACGCTTATTACGCGTTCGGTTCGGTTTATGTAACAAGTTTACATAAACTAGCCTAAACGGGTCAAACCTTAACGGTTTTATCTCAAAATCCAGAGTGTGCATGAAGGACCCATATTAAACAAGTCTCTGAACTTTTCGGGTCTAAATCACATTCTATCCAGTCTTCGCTTAATCGTGCGTACGAGCCGTATCTTTGAAACTAACCGGTCTAAGCTTAAGCTTAACTAAGGACCCGTTAGGATTCTAATAGGTTATTATAAACCTTCGTTCCAGATTAGGAGAACCAGTAAAAGCTACTTGTAATTTGCTTATTGTGAATTATACATTGCTCAGGTAAATACTTTTAACTTATTTTCCCTATACGGGCTTGGGTTACGGTATATAGTATACCGCTTGATCGGGCATCAAATCTCCATCGTTTGGTGGGTAATTGAATAATTTGACCGGCTCGTTTAAACAGTCTTGTTACTTAAAGCCTTTGGGGGGTTAATGACCATGTCCCGGATATCCTTGGCATCATTTTACGAAATGGCCACGACTTAAGCGCGGGGTGTAGGCGTACACCCGTCAGTGCACAAAAGAATATTGTGGTGTGTCTATTGATCTTTAACCCGGACAAGATCCGAGCTACAGAACGCACAAGGAACATGTAATTCGTTCACAAGATTATAATATTAAATAATTCTCCCAAGTTAAATAAAATGTTTATGCCACGTGCATCCAAACCAATTTTCAATCATTTTCCAAAATGAGTCAGTTGATTGTATTTACCAGTGTAAACTGACGTATTTTCCCAAAAAGATTAAATGCAGGTACTAAGCGTAATTGGCTGGGATTTCTCCTTAGCATCACTAGAAGTCTCGCAAGCTTAAGATGCCTGAAGTCTGTTGAACCATTAATACTATTTTATTTTCGATCCATCTGTGGATAAACTGCCGAATATTGTGACATTTGATATTACAATATTAAATTCGGTTGTATCATATTTTTAAATTTGCTTCCGTTGTGCATATTGATTATTGTGTTGTTTGACTATTATGTTGCCAACCACGTCACGATACTCCCCCACCGGGCCCACCGGTGACACGTGGAAATCGGGGTGTGACAGGTTGGTATCAGAGCCAACACTGAGTGAATTAAACACTAGCCTTTTGTGTTTAATCTCAGTTACACAATTGCACAATTCTAAACTTTCGAGTATAGACATATAACATAGGACAAATTCCACTTTGTTTGTGTTGTCCTTTATTTTATATATATTGTTTTGTTATCTCATGCTACATTGACAGGATTAACAAAATGCCGCCAAGATTCTTCAGGAGAAGAGGAAGAGGCAAGGGGCCAATCACCGCCCCCAATGATAATGAAGCTGGACCTTCCAATGTGCGAGCTCCATCTACCACCGAGAGTGACGACCCTCGGCAGAATAGGAGGAACTTGTTTGAACCAGCCAGGAGATCGGTATCACACAGCTCTACTCCTCCAGTTCAAAACCCTTATGGGCCACAACCGGAGTACGAGCCCAACAACCCTCAGCCTTCGTATATACCCTTACAGCGATCCTTATCGCACCACTCTTTTGGGGACCCCACACCTGTTTTCAGAGGCCAGTTTAACCCGGCCAATTACATCCAAGAACCCGTGGGTTTTAACCCACTGGGGCCAGAAGATCACTACTCCGGAGATCACGCGGAGGACATGGACGAGGACACTGATCCCGTCGAACCTGCTAGTGGCACGCCAAATCATCCCATCGAGATATCCGACGGATCTTCCTTCCACAGATCACCCTACGGTGGTCCAGACAGTTTTCAAGCTTTGTTCAACAGGCACGAGTGGTACTATACACCTCCGCACCATTCGTCGCCTCAACAGCAGCAGCCGCAACAACAACAGGATCCTTCTGTGGATTCCAGATTCGTGGCAGTCACGCCACCGCCTCCACCGCCGCCAGTGCAGCCGGCACCTCCGCAACCGCCAAGGCGAAGGAGAACCGGTGCGCGCATGTCGTCACGAGCAGGGGATTTCCATTTCAGTTCCCCACGTCAATCCAGTGGCAGCCACTATCCGCCACTTCAGGAGGACCCACAAATGGGTGGACCCTCTAACCCAGCTGTACCACAGCCACCGCCAATGGGTTTTGACAACCCAATTCCGGCATATACGGGTTCCATGGCATATAACCCGTTTGAACCGCCGACTCACCACAACTATGGTTACGCGGAGGCCGACCCCTACATGGTAGCGGCGAACTACAACACCCAAGGACCCTATGGAGATCCATGGGGAGTAGGGTACCCAACACATGGGTACCAGATACCTCCTAGGCCTATTATTCGGGCGCAATCGCAGCCGCCACGGTTTTCTCCCCCAGAAAGGGAGGAAATCCTACAAAGGTTGGATGAAGTAGAGCGAGGCTTCCACCGTGACCGTAGGGAGAGACAGAGCTTCTTCCAAGGATTGGCAAGCTTGATCAAAGGGAAGAACAAGAAGGATCACTGAATCCTTCCAATTGTTGTTGAGCCCCTGCGTGGGCCTGTATTTGCTGTATTTGTTTAAGCCCCTGCGTGGGTATGTATGTGTGTTGTTTTGACCCCTGCGTGGGTCTATCTTCCGTTAACCCCTACGAGGGTATGATGTTGCTTAAAGTCCCTACGTGGACTAGTTTGTTTGTTTAAGGTCCCTGCGTGGACTATTATGTTAGTGTAAAGTCCCTGCGTGGACGAGCATGTTGATTGACCCCTGCGTGGGTAATTGTTTGTTGAAAAGACCCGTTTAGGGCAGCATGTAATATTATAATAAATTAATGGAATGTTTGTTTTATAAATTTCATGTTTGCCATTATGTGCATATATAAATTATAAATGAAATAAATAAATCAAAATCATTCCTTTTAAACGTTAATATGCCTATATTAAATATTAATAAGAATCTTATGAGTGAAACCTAGCCTGAGTGTCATTATAAAGACCCGGCCGAGATGGTAAGACCTGTTTAAAAGATTCATATCCCTGTTAACATCTGAAAATATGTTAACACTCCTGGCAGACGTGATTCATTTAAAATCACATACGTCATTTTTATAAAGGAATTCTTTAGAAGATTCCTAACCCAGTTTAATGATCTCTGAATCCTGGGTTTACATCATCAATTAAGATGATCATATTTTTACCATACGTGGTAATATAGCGCCTACGGGCCCTGCTCATTTCTATATGAGCCAAAAGACAGTGGTAGCGATGACTCCCTGTCAAATAAAGGTAATGAACTAGGTTCAAACCTTCATGCGTTGATTCTCTGAAATCATAGCTTATAATTTATAAACGTCCTTGTGACTAGGCCTATTGTGCCAGTATACCTTAATGTTTTGATTCTCTGAAATCATAGATTAAATTAAAAGTGTCCATGTGACTAGGCCTTTTGTGCCACAAATAAAACTGTTATTGTTTTATAATTAGGATAAATTATAATAGAAATCCTAAATAAATATGATATATAAATTAACCAAATATGGTCTCTGTTACCATGGTTAATGAATTTGCCATAAAAGACAATTCCATAATAAACTCCCAAGTAAACTATTGTCCTTGTTTTCTGTAACAGTTCAATTGAAATGGCTAATTCTGACGAAATAAATAGCCATGCAGTGGAGGAAAACGATAACGCCCGAATTACTTTGACGGGTGCTGAATTGAAAGCGCTAGTAGATGGCGCAATTACAAGGGCCTTGGAGCGGCAGTACGAAGATTACAGTGGGACTCGAAGTAGGACCCAATCTGCACCGCATTCAAAGCCCAAGACACATTCTGAGGCGCATAGCAAGCCTCCTCCCAAAAATGATGGACCCAAGAAAGATGGTGATGATCGTCAGTCCACCAACCATCAAAGTGTCCCATCTCAGCAGATAGTGCTGAATCAAGAACCCCGTAACAAGGGTTGCTCCTATAAGTACTTCGTGTCTTGTAAGCCCAGGGATTTTACTGGGGAAAAGGGAGCCGTCGACTGCATGACGTGGTTAGACGAGATGGACACGGTTGTAGATATCAGCGGATGCGCTGAAAAGGATGTGGTTAAGTTTGTGTCGCAGTCCTTTAAGGGTGAAGCTTTAGCATGGTGGAGATCTCTGATTCAAGCCACCGGGAAAATCCCATTGTACAATATGACATGGGATCAATTTGTTGCCCTTATCAGGGAAAATTACTGCCCTCAGCCTGAGGTGGAGAAGATAGAATCTGATTTTCTATCATTGGTGATGACAAACCTTGACTGTCAAGCTTACCTAACGAGCTTCAACACGATGTCCCGGTTGGTTCCATATCTGGTAACCCCGGAGCCAAAAAGAATCGCTCGTTTTATCGGTGGTTTAGCCACGGAAATCAAGGCAAGCGTAAAAGCTTCTCGGCCAGCTACCTTCAGGTCTGTAGCTGACATATCTTTGTTACTTACTCTGGATGCGGTCCGAAAAAGATCGCTGAGAAACAAAGAGGCTGAGAAGAGAAAACGTGAAGATGATGGTTCACGTAGATCGAACAAGAAACACCGTGGGAACGGTGACAACAAGAAAGGATCAGAGTCAGGGAAGGATGGGCATCACTCTGGTGAGAAGCCCAAATGCAAAATTTGCAAGAAACAGCACTATGGAAAGTGCAGACTTGAGTCGAACTCGCAGACTCAGTCAAAAACCTATGCCTGTGGTATATGCAAGTCTACGGATCACAAAACCTTGGATTGCAAGAAGATAAAAGACGCAACGTGCTACCGTTGCAATGAAAAAGGGCCACATTAAAACCAACTGCCCTAAAAATGCCAAGAAGCCTGAAGAGGCCAAGAAGACTAATGCTAGAGTCTTCAGAATGGACGCAAAAGAAGCGGTTCTAGACGACAACGTTATTACAGGTACCTTCCTTGTAAATGATGTCTATGCTAGAGTACTATTTGATTCAGGCGCTGATAAGTCGTTTGTAGATCATAAGTTTTGTGAATTGCTGAAATTACCTGTCAAAACCTTAAATGTGAATTATGAGGTGGAGTTAGCGGATGGCACCCTAGAAACCGTCTCTACTGTGTTAGATGGATGTGTTATATCCATTAAGAACCACTCTTTTCCTCTGTCCCTACTTCCATTTAAGTTAGCCGGTTTTGACATAGTCTTGGGTATGGACTGGTTATCTCACAACCAGGCCCAAATCGTCTGTAACAGAAAGCAAGTGGTGGTAAAGACTCCGTCTGGTGAATCACTTACCATTCGGGGAGATACCCAGTATGGATTGCCTGAGCAAGTGACTATGCTCAAGGCTTCCAAGTGCTTAAAGAAGGGTTGTGTCATCTACATGGCACAGGTGATTATTGATGAGCCTAAACCAAAGATAGGAGACATCCCTGTCATTTCTGAATACCCAGAAGTTTTTCCGGAAGAACTACCTGGTTTACCACCAGATAGGCAAGTGGAATTCAGGATTGATATCATCCCCGGAGCAGCACCAGTTGCTAGAGCACCTTATAGGTTAGCGCCCACAGAGATGAAAGAATTGAGGACACAGCTAGACGAATTGCTAGCCAAAGGTTTCATTAAACCTAGTTCGTCTCCATGGGGAGCGCCAGTCCTATTTGTGAAAAAGAAGGATGGATCGACGCGTCTGTGCATCGATTATCGTGAGCTCAATAAGGTCACGATAAAGAATAGATATCCATTGCCCAGAATCGACGATTTGTTCGATCAATTACAAGGGGCAAGTTATTTCTCAAAGATTGACTTAAGGTCAGGCTACCATCAACTGAAGGTCAGAGATGAAGACCTACACAAAACTGCATTTAGGACTCGTTATGGTCATTACGAGTTCCTAGTGATGCCTTTTGGACTCACTAATGCACCGGCCGCGTTCATGGATCTCATGAATCGCGTTTGCAAGCCGTACTTAGATAAATTCGTCATCGTTTTCATCGACGACATTCTTATTTATTCTAAGAATCAAGCTGACCATGAGAAACACCTTCGTTGTATTCTCAAACTTCTACATCAGGAGAAACTCTATGCCAAATTCTCTAAGTGTGAATTTTTGCTACGAGAAGTCCAATTTCTTGGACATGTGGTTAGTGAGCGTGGTATCCAGGTGGATCCCGCTAAGGTTGAAGCAGTTATGAACTGGCAAGAGCCAAAGACGCCTACAGAGATTCGTAGCTTTCTGGGATTGGCAGGATATTACAGGCGTTTCATCGAAAATTTTTCAAGGATTGCTGCACCCCTAACTTCCTTGACTAAGAAGAAGGTAAAGTTCGTTTGGGGCCCTAAGCAGCAAGAGTCCTTTGATATTCTGAAGAAAAAGTTGAGCAACGCCCCAATTCTGACATTGCCAGATGGAATAGAAGAGTTCGTAGTTTACTGCGATGCATCGCACACTGGCATGGGGTGTGTGCTTATGCAGAAAGGCAAGGTTATTGCCTATGCTTCAAGACAGTTAAAGGTGCATGAAAAGAATTACACCACCCACGACTTGGAGTTGGGTGCCGTTGTATTCGCACTAAAGCTGTGGAGGCATTATCTTTATGGGATCAAGTGCGTGATCTATTCTGATCACAAGAGCCTTCAACATCTGTTTAATCAGAAGGAATTAAACATGAGGCAACGCCGTTGGATGGAAACTTTAAATGATTATGATTGTGAAATCAGGTACCATCCCGGCAAGGCAAATGTAGTCGCTGATGCCTTGAGTCGAAAGGAGAGGGTGAAACCCATCCGAATCAATGCCAAGCGCATGGAGATAAAGAACAATTTGATTGAAAGGTTGTTAGCTGCACAGAGGGAAGCTGTGTTGGAAGCTAACTATCCTAATGAAAAGTTAGGAGTAACTGAGGAGCAGTTAACTCTTAGCAAGGACGGAATTCTAAGATTAAATGGACGCATATGGGTTCTGATTTATGGAGGACTTCGAGATGTCATCCTCCAGGAAGCCCATAGTTCCAAATACTCCGTTCATCCTGGAGCTGATAAAATGTACCAGGATCTAAGGGCAAATTATTGGTGGATAGGCTTGAAAAAGTCTGTAGCCGCTTATGTAGCAAAATGCTTGACATGTGCACAAGTCAAAGCAGAACATCAGAAACCGTCAGGTTTGCTACAACAGCCTGAACTTCCTACGTGGAAGTGGGAAATGGTGACGATGGATTTCATCACCAAGTTGCCAAAGACAAGGAAAGGCAATGATACAATATGGGTTATAGTTGATAGACTGACTAAGTCAGCTCATTTCTTACCCATCAAGGAGACTTATAGCTCTGATATGTTAGCCCAGTTATACGTAGATAAGATTGTAGCCTTACATGGCATACCTGTGGCTATTATCTCTGATAGAGATACTAGGTACATGTCACATTTTTGGAAGAGTTTCCAACAATCTTTGGGCACGCGTTTGAATTTCAGTACAGCTTACCATCCTCAGACAGACGGTCAGAGTGAGCGTACTATTCAAACATTGGAAGACATGCTACGTGCATGTGTGATCGATTTGGGTGGTAGCTGGGATAAGCACCTGCCACTAATTGAGTTCTCCTACAACAATAGCTACCACACTAGCATTAAGGCTGCGCCTTTTGAGGCATTATACGGTAGAAAGTGCAGAACGCCTGTTTGTTGGGCGGAAGTTGGAGATGTCCAATTATCAGGACCAGAGATAGTGTTCGAGACGACGGACAAGATTGTCCAGATTCGTGACCGTCTCAAAGCTGCCCGAGATAGGCAGAAGAGCTACGCTGATCCAAAGCGTAAAGCTTTTAACTTCGAAGTAGGTGACAAAGTGTTACTTAAAATGTCACCCTGGAAGGGGGTGATGCGATTTGGTAAGAAAGGCAAGCTAAGCCCGAGATACATAGGACCTTTCGAGGTTATCGAACGTGTCGGGTCAGTTACCTATAAGTTAAACTTACCAGAAGAGCTCAGTGGAATTCACAATGTGTTCCACATCTGCAATCTGAAAAAGTGTTTCGTTGACGAATCACTGGTAATACCGCATACAGATGTGCACATAGATGAGAGCTTAAAATTTGTGGAAAAACCTTTGTCGATTGAAGATCGACAGGTAAAGAAGCTTCGAAGGAAGCATGTACCTATTGTAAAGGTCAAATGGGATGCCCGTAGAGGACCCGAATTCACGTGGGAGGTCGAATCCACGATGAAAGAAAAGTACCCTTATTTGTTTCAGTAAATCTCGAGTCGAGATTTATTTTAAGGGGGTGAGGATGTAACACCTCGAAAATTCACGTCCTATAATGTGTTGACACGTGTCATAAAGTTTGAACGTGTGAAAGAATGTTATAAAAGGACTAAAGTTGACAAACATGGAAAGTATGTGAGTATACGGGTTCTAAATGTCAACAGTGAATAAATATACTTCATAATAACCCTACATGATGTTTATAACATCAAACGAATAAATCATGGATCATGCGAAGCTAAAAGTGAGAGATTACAAACTACAGGGGTTAAATGTGTCAACATGTTTAAAGATACACCTCTGAGTGACCTTTTGACAAACCCGAAGCTTTGTAACTGTTAATTATGCTCACTAGAAAGCGCGATATAAATTTCATAAAGTTTCGTTATCGTATGAGAAAGTTATGATCAAATTCGTGTGCGAGGGGTTAAAGCGTAAACGTTGAAAGTTATGACTTTTCGGGTTAACCGGAAGTGTCCAGGGACTTGGCAAAGTGGGTATAAGTCCTAAAGCCCTTGTGGGTAAATAATAAGGGGTTAAATTGCAAGTATTTAGCTCAATTGACCTTTCGGAAGGGCCAAGAGGTGTGATGCAACAACTCAAAAACGTTTTAACCTGATCAGAAGGCCCAGGCGGCCCGCTTAAGGCCCCATGCGGGCCGCGTCAGACCACCAGAAGCAGAAAAAGAAGACAGCAGCCTGTATTCGCGGGTATTCGATCTTTAACCGATATCTTTGCATTGTGGGCGACCCCTAAACAGTCCTAGACACTAGGGACACTTGGTGGAATGTTGTGGTCAGTTGATAGACTTGTTTGTCAATGTTTTGTGGTGTTTAATCCACTATAAAAGGCCACAAGACTTCAACTCATTCCTCACACCTTCATCTGCACATTTGGAGCACTTCTAGAGCTAAGGATCTTTCTCTAAGCATCACATCACGTGCATAGGACTTCAGTAAGTTAGCTAATCCTTCTTTAATTGAGTTTAGCTTAGTTATTTAGCTAAAAGTCAAACCGTCGTAATTACGGTTTGACTTCGAGATTAATTAATGATGGCTCAGTCAAATCTCGAATTAAAAGTAGATAAAAGTAGGTAATTATGTGGGTAATAAACCCTCAAAAGGGTTCCCTCTGATTCCCACTCTAACCAGGTCAAATGTCGGGTCAAACGTATTAATAAAAAGTCAACAGAATGTTAAATTTACAATTTATGCAGGATTAGCAATGTAGAACACATACAACCTGTTTAATCATTAATATAACTTGGTAATTAGTGTAAGGACATGTCTAAACATGTTCAACCCGACAATTTCCTGTTTAGACCCGGTTCGGAACCGAAAGTCGTATAGTTTGACTTTCGCTTTGACTTTCAGTTCTGACCCGTTATGGTATGTTTTAGAAATACCTAAGAGCTTCATTTGGACCAGGTTACATGCTAGTATAACCCTCTGTGATTATACACCCCGGATCATTAGTTATCCAATTAATTCGCATGATTCCGTTAATTGCTCATATGTTGACCATTATGCCCTTTTCACCTTAAAAAGTGATTTTTGAAAATGTAAAAGAGTAGAAACCTTAATTACTGATATATAGACTTGTATGCAAAGTTTGACATCAGTTTGAGGTGTAGAATAAGAGTTATGCTCGTTAGCGTAAAATTAAAGCTTTATGTTAATAAAACGGCATAATTAGCGTATAGCCTAGTTAAGCCTACTTTTTGATACCAAAATCTTTAACCACTGATGTAATATATTATTTTGGGATTTTTAAAGATTTTTAATTAATTTTAGGCTGAGCATAACTAGTAGTCATAGGCTTAATCCGGTAATTGTCAGTTTTGCCCTTACGGGCCATAAAATGAGTTTTACATATCCAAACGACTCCAAACCTTTTGCTACTGACCTTAAATGACAAATAAATTATTTTAAGCCTTCTGGAAATATAAAAATATCAGATTTAAGTATCGAACCCAGAATTGGCCTTTAATCGCCTTTTTAAGCGTTTTTAACGCATAGTATGTGCTATAACTGTATTAAACATACAAGGGTTGATACCTACTGATATTTGAGGCAAATTATAATATTTTAACAGTAAGCAAAGGTTGTTAAACTCAGACTTCAGTTTTGAGCTTTTCGGCTTATGTGAAATTACCAAAATACCCCTACGGGGCATAGTTTGGTTATAATTGATAAATTTCACATATATACTTTAACCTACTGTTATAACTCACTAAATTGAGTATGTTTGCTGATTACATCAGACCTGTAACTCAGTTAAACACTTAAACTCTTTTACAACCTTTAAAATGACCAAACTACCCCTACGGGGCATAGTTTGTGTTTAAATTCGTTTCGGGCATAATAAAAGACACCTTACTGATGTCACAACATATTTGGAGCATATTAACTTAGGAAATCTGTAAATGGCTCATTATTACCCGTTACGCTTATTACGCGTTCGGTTCGGTTTATGTAACAAGTTTACATAAACTAGCCTAAACGGGTCAAACCTTAACGGTTTTATCTCAAAATCCAGAGTGTGCATGAAGGACCCATATTAAACAAGTCTCTGAACTTGTCGGGTCTAAATCACATTCTATCCAGTCTTCCCTTAATAGTGCGTACGAGCCGTATCTTTGAAACTAACCGGTCTAAGCTTAAGCTTAACTAAGGACCCGTTAGGATTCTAATAGGTTATTATAAACCTTCGTTCCAGATTAGGAGAACCAGTAAAAGCTACTTGTAATTTGCTTATTGTGAATTATACATTGCTCAGGTAAATACTTTTAACTGATTTTCCCTATACGGGCTTGGGTTACGGTATATAGTATACCGCTTGATCGGGCATCAAATATCCATCGTTTGGTGGGTAATTGAATAATTTGATCGGCTCGTTTAAATAGTCTTGTTACTTAAAGCCTTTGGGGGGTTAATGACCATGTCCCGGATATCCTTGGCATCATTTTACGAAATGGCCACGACTTAAGCGCGGGGTGTAGGCGTACACCTGTCAGTGCACAAAAGAATATTGTGGTGTGTCTATTGATCTTTAACCCGGACAAGATCCGGGCTACTGAACGCACAAGGAACATGTAATTCGTTCACAAGATTATAATATTAAATAATTCTCCCAAGTTAAATAAAATGTTTATGCCACGTGCATCCAAACCAATTTTCAATCATTTTCCAAAATGAGTCAGTTGATTGTATTTACCAGTGTAAACTGACGTATTTTCCCAAAAAGATTAAATGCAGGTACTAAGCGTAATTGGCTGGGATTTCTCCTTAGCATCACTAGAAGTCTCGCAAGCTTAAGATGCCTGAAGTCTGTTGAACCATTAATACTATTTTATTTTCGATCCATCTGTGGATAAACTGCCGAATATTGTGACATTTGATATTACAATATTAAATTCGGTTGTATCATATTTTTAAATTTGCTTCCGCTGTGCATATTGATTATTGTGTTGTTTGACTATTATGTTGCCAACCACGTCACGATACTCCCCCACCGGGCCCACCGGTGACACGTGGAAATCGGGGTGTGACAGCGTTGCATGAGCACACAACCCAAACCTTGACGCGAAGCGTCGCAGTATACCATAAAGTCCTCAGTGCCTTCGGGTAAAGATAGTATTGGTGCATCGCATAGCTTGCTTTTGAGAAGTTGGAAGGATTCTTCCTGCTTATCACCCCAGTCGTACTTCTTGTCCTTCTGCGTAAGGGAATTCAGCGGTTGGGCTATCTTAGAGAAATTATCGATAAATCGGCGGTAATAGCCTGCTAATCCCAAAAATTGTCAAACTTCGGTTGGTATTTTGGGAGCTTCCCAATTCTTTATCGCTTCTATCTTTGCTGGGTCTACATGAATACCATCCTCGTTCACAACATGACCAAGGAACTGTACTTCGCGAATCCATAATTCGCATTTTGAAAACTTTGCATAAAGTTTTTCTTTCTTCAGTAGTTCCAGTATGGTCCTGAGGTGTTGCTCGTGCTCTTCTCTCGTTCGGGAATAAATCAGGATATCATGGATAAATACAATCACGAATTTATTGAGATATGGTTTGCAAACACGATTCATCAGATCCATAAACACGGTTGGTGCATTCGTCAACCCAAATGGCATCACAAGGAACTCATAATGCCCATAACGCGCCCAGAATGCAGTCTTCGGTATGTTCTCTTCTTGGATCCTTAACTGATGATATCCAGACCGAAGGTCGATCTTGGAGTAATAGCTCGATCCTTGCAACTGATCGAATAAGTCATCAATCCTCGGTAGTGGATACCGATTCTTGATAGTGAGCTTATTCAATTCTCTATAATCGATACACATCCGCAGAGTTCCATCCTTCTTTTTCACGAACAAAACTGGAGCTCCCCAAGGCGAAAAGCTCGGCCTTATGAATCCTTTATCCAACAACTCCTGGAGTTGTGTAGATAATTCTTGCATCTCGGATGGCGCAAGTCGATAGGGTGCCTTGGATACAGGAGCGGCGCCTGGAACCAAGTCAATATGGAATTCGACTTGTCTTTGCGGAGGTAGTCCTGGCAAATCTTCGGGAAAAACGTCAGGAAATTCCTTCACCACAGGAATGTCTTCGAGTTTCGGCTCCTCAGCCTTCTAATCTATAACATGCGCCAAGAATGCAACGCATCCCTTCCGTAAGCATTTCTGTGCCTTCATACAATTGATGATTCGCAGAGGTGTGTCTCTTTTCTCTCCATGAACGATGAGAGTTTCATCATTCGCAAGAGGGATGCGAATGATTTTCTCGTGACAAACAACTTCAGCCTTATTCTTGGACAACAAGTTCATTCCGACCACCACATCGAAGCTACCCAATTGAACAGGTAAGAGGTAGATACTAAATCTTTGCTCACCAAGATCTAATGTACAACCCCTAACAACTTCGACCGATTCAACAAGTTTACCATCGGCTAGTTCTATGGAATAAGGAATGTCTAATCTACTAGATTCTATTCCAAGCATACGATTAAATTCCGCAGACATGAAACTATAATCGGCACCAGTGTCAAATAGTATGGATGCAAAGTGATTGTTAACGAGAAACGTACCGATGACCACATTAGGGTCCTCGCGTGCGTTCCTTGCTCCAATCACAAATGCTCAAGCCCGAGCATTGTTTTCCCTTGGGCAATCTTTCTTGAAATGCTCCTTGCTTCCACATCCGAAGCATCCTTGGTTCTGCCCAGCTCCATTACCATTTCGGTTACCATTACCATTGTCGTTTCCATTACCATTCCCATTACTAGCATCGTTACGGTTTCCATTCCAGTTCCTATTACCATTTCCACTTCCTTTTCCCCAACAGTCCTTGGTGCGGTGACCCAATTTTCCACACTTGTCACATTTTGGAATGCGACAAACTCCTTCATGATGACGCTTGCACTGGTTACATTTGGGCAAAGTGCCCTGGTACCCTCTGGTAGTAGCGTCATTCGCAGCTGCAAGTGTTTTCGTTTCCTTAGGTGGATTGGGGTCACGTTTCTTGTTGCTGGAACCCTTGTTGCTGTTATGGGTTGCTTGAATCAGATTCAAGTGCTTCCTCTTCTTGTCACCAAACGACTCAGCATGCGTCTCGGTTTTCTCAGTAGGTTTCAGCGATAACTTCTTCATACGGACAACATCCTCAGTAAGGCTGACAGCCAGATTTACAGCCTGAGTGATCGTTGTGGGCTTTGCTGCAGTTACCATGCTGTGAAATTCTGGAGCCAATCCCCAGATGTAGCGCTCAATGCGCTTAAATTCGAGAGTCACCAGATAGGGGATCACTCTTGACAGATCATGGAACCTTCTAGTATAACCAACAATGCCCGCACCTTCCATGGACATGTTCCAAAATTCAGTCTCCAACCTTTGGAGTTCAGCACGAGAACAATACTTCTCCCTCATTCTTTCCTTCAACTCACCCCAAGACATACCATACGCAGCATCATCTCCCAGAGTCTGGACGTGCAAATTCCACCAAGTCAAAGCTTCATCAACAAACAACCCAGTAACAAAAGTGACTTGCTGGTCCGCGGTACACTTGCTCATGCGGATAGTGGAATCAGTCTTCTCCGTCCAGCGCATAAAAGCCACTGCATCTCTAGTGCCGTCGTAGTTCAGTGGGTTGCAGTCGAGAAACTGCTTGAAGGTGCAGCCTGGAATTGATCCAACCAATTCACACGTGAGCAATAAAAGAAATAACGAAACAAAGACCGCTCATAAATTTCACCATGTTTAGAAAATCATCTTAAGATTACCTTGAGCTGTGTTTCCTCCAGACGAATCTCCATGTCCATTACGTCTAGTACCGCTTGGTCCTCCACTGTGTTCAGTACGGTTTGCCTCATACTGGGCGATAGCTTCATAGATCCTTTCTTCTAGCAGGGAGTTCAGTTCTTCAGCAGTCCTTGGCATCGGAGGAGGAGGGGGTTGATCACGAGCGTTCACAGCTTTCCTGGGTGCCATGTTCTTCCAAAACACAACACAACAGAGTTAGACATTTGTTTGATATCATCACACAAGACAGTGGTAGTATGTATATATATACACATGCATATACCCACATAAGTAACATCAAACAATCTGCCAAACATATAAATCAATTTATACAACAACAAGCATGCATAAACAGATAAATACTGATGTGTCATAAGATATTCACCGAGTCTTTATACATATTAGGACAACTTATTACATCATTGTTTGCAAAGAAAACAAAATGCATAAGGGTTACATCACCCCATAGTACAAATTTAATACGTATCAAAGACAAATTATCTTTCTTCACATTGGTGGTTCTTGTCTTCAAGTTGTACCCAAGCTCGGTCACAGTCTTCATACCCAAAAACACTACTCCAATAGAGTACTTGCAAGGAAAACTTAACAGGCCAGGGGAGGGGGTGTAGGGAAGATCAAACTATGAAGATGAGTCAGTTCATCCTTAAGCTCATGAATTCGACGGGTGAGGGAGTTGATCTGAGCAGGAGTGTGGGGAGGTGTGGGAACACGGGTAGGAGTGGATGGCATGTGACAACTGTGCTCTGTAATCGATTTACAATGTAAAACAATGTTACTTATCAATAAAAAATGTGTTTTGGTGTTATTATGTGTGTATTTGTGTTTGATGATTTTACGATTTGATTCGACTCCGATTTCAAGCTCTAAATCGCTTTCTGGAAAAGTTATACGCAAACTGGTGCGTAAACGCAGTCAGTTTAACGCGATAAACACTCCAGGATAGTGAAATAGGCTTAACATACCTTAAATAACCTCCACATAACTTAGAAATAAGTTTTGGATGGTTTGGTGTGTCAAAATCAAGTTTGTTCGATCGCAGGGACTAATTGTGTCAAACTGCGAAACTATACCGATTTGTATAGAAACGAACATTCCGGAACTTGATCATAAGTTAAACATACCCTAAATATCCTTTACATAGCTTAGAAATAGGCTTTGAGGGGTTCGGTATGCTAAAATAAACTTTATTGATCAATAGGGACTAAAAGTGTCAAAAAGTGCATAAGTTTGCATTTTCGCGCATATCTTACGTTCTGAATATATTCGGACATCCAAAAATTTATGTAATCATTAAAATATTTTATTTTAGTGATTGGCATGATAAAAATCCATTCGTCACTTAATTTGGATCGTTTTTGCGTTCGTTACGACTTCCGTCGTAATTAACCGAATAACGCAACCGTACGACCAAACGAACCAACACCCGAGATATTTTTGAGCATATTTTAAGTTCCCTATACTTTAACTTCATTTTAGAGCTTTGAAATGGGGTTAACGGGGCTTAAACGTGTCAAAAATGCATCGAAAACCAAATTTGGGGCTTCAGGGACTAAATCTGCCATTTTTGAAAGTTGCTGGTCTGCAAGGTCCTTACGGACCGTATGGACATATGCTTATGGTCCGTAAGCAGTCCCCAGCACATCAGAAATGCAGAAACATTGAATCTGGTCATTACCACTTGTTCCAATGGTTTTCAACCCCGGATTTGGATGCTATGGGTTGGTTTGTGTGATGAACAAGTCCTCCAATCCTTCCCTAACAATTGTATGGCCTAGATCTTTCCCTCTTTAGCAAGGAATGATCTTAACGGTTTTGCAAAAACTATATATATCCATGCCATTCATTCATTTTCTGCACACTTGATCTGAATTACACTCTAAGTTAGAGCCTTTGCTTCATACCTGAGTGATTTGGATCAAGATCTCCATAGCAAGGACCCTTTGTAAGCTTCCTTCGATCTTTTATCGCTTTTCGAGCGTGAAAGTCAAACAGTGTTTGGCATGATAAAAATCCATTCGTCACTTAATTTGGATCGTTTTTGCGTTCGTTACGACTTCCGTCGTAATTAACCGAATAACGCAACCGTACGACCAAACGAACCGACACCCGAGATATTTTTGAGCATATTTTAAGTTCCCTGTACTTTAACTTCATTTTAGAGCTTTGAAATGGGGTTAACGGGGCTTAAACATGTCAAAATGCATCGAAAACAAGTTTGGGGCTTCAGGGACTAAATCTGCCATTTTTGAAAGTTGCTGGTCTGCAAGGTCCTTACGGAGTGTATGGACATATGCTTACGGTCCGTAAGCAGTCCCCAACACATCAGAAATGCAGAAACATTGAATCTGGTCATTACCACTTGTTCCAATGGTTTTCAACCCCTGATTTGGATGCTATGGGCTGGTTTGTGTGATGAACAAGTCCTCCAATCCTTCCCTAACAATTGTATGGCCTAGATCTTTCCCTCTTTAGCAAGGAATGATCTTAACGGTTTTGCAAAAACTATATATAGCCATGCCATTCATTCATTTTCTGCACACTTGATCTGAATTACACTCTAAGTTGGAGCCTTTGCTTCATACCTGAGTGATTTGGATCAAGATCTCCCTAGCAAGGACCCTTTGTAAGCTTCCTTCGATCTTTTATCGCTTTTCGAGCGTGAAAGTCAAACAGTGTTTGACTTTCTGCTTTGACCACGAGTTGGTCAACACGAAGTTCGTTTGAACTTCGCAACGTGGGCGTAATCACGATGGTTATAGTCCTTAGTGACTATACCTACTGATTACCACGTTGACTAGGCGTACTGACGAGTCGTAGTTTTGGTCAAAATGCGCATTTAAGCGTATTTTGCAACCGAACTACTCTAAGGTATCAAAACACTTTGTTTTGATATCAAAATCTGTTTTCTAACTTAGTTAAGCATGTTTTAACATGCTTAGCTCGTCACTTCTAGATTAGTGCTTACTTAGAGTCGTAAGTCAAGCGGTCTAAACCACCGCGTAGACTTTCGAACTCGACCCGTTTGGTCGATCATTAGGATCCGACCAAGCATGCTTAGTGACCATAGTTGCATAGGGAATAACCTTCCGAGGTTATACCTTATGGTCACATAGTTTAAGTAGTTGTATGATAGGTAGTTTATATACCTTAGGTAAATGACCAAAATGCCCTTTTCATGCATAATTGGATTTTAAACATATGTAACCTAAACATTTGTCACTTAAATGATTATGCAACATATTAAAACATGTTTAGGCATATAATACTTGTCATATGACTAGTTAGACGTCTCGAACGCGTGTTTGCGCGAACGACGCGTTAAAGTAGCATAAGCTACCTTAATGGGTCGTAACGGGTCGAAAGCACTTAGGTTAGGTTCCGATTTAGAATGTAGGCTTTGTTAAACCATATCACATGAGTTCTAATACTCATTTGGTTTACGAGACCTCATTCTGTCCGATCCTCCGATTTAGGTGTCGATTTATTTACTAGTGATCCGATTACTAGGTACTACTTGAATTTCCTTGGTTTGCCTGAGCTTCACTAAGTTCTTTAGATCAAGGATACCTTTCCATTCAATGTGAGTACATAGTTCCCCTATTTTACTGTTTTCAATTGTTTTGGGGTGATTCATATGTATTAAAACGATTTCGATATTTTAACGATGGTTTCAAAAATGATTAACATGGTTTATATTAAACTAATAACGATTTCGATATTGTGAACGAACTTGTTGGTTGTAGTTACATAACGAATGACATTCATTAATTTTGGCCGAACCGACCAGTACTAGGTTATGGTACCATAGGATCTGACACATCCCGTTATCAGACTACACCCATGGTTATGTGTGGGGGTTATGTAGGTAACGACCGAATCTGATGATTGTTAACTTACCCCTTAGTGGTTTGTTAATGCGAGAAACGAGATAGTCGAGTCACGAAGGTTTGAACGTTATTAGCGAAACGACCAAAAGTAGTTTCACAATTAAAACGAATACGCTTTTGGGACGAGTTAAACGATTTGAGACGACTTAAACGAGATAAACGATTTGGTTAAACGATTGGTTTTGGGTAGTGATTAGATAATGGGACGGGTGTAGCATGATAAAAGCATGGTAGATACGCCGCTGGTACATCTTATATATAAGTGCTTCTATCATATTACATTTCGTGTCATTATTTAGTTCACTTGGGAAACGATTTTGAAACGATGTCACACAACGAGGTTTTCGAAATGATATAAACCATACGAGTTTTATTAACGAGTTTTTACGAGATGTTTTACGAATTGGTTTACTAAATCAAATGTTTTGGGGTTAAGAATCATAGCTACGAGATTTTATAAACTTTAACCATCTTGATTTGAGTTGGTTAATTATGTTGCAATACATTTTTCAAAACGAGGTTTGTACTGTTGACTCTTGTGGTCTAATGAGGTACTGCAACATATAAACGAGCCATGAATCCGATACTCTCCTAAAACCTATGTGCTCGCCAGCATTTCTTTGCTAACTTTGTTTTTACATATGTTTCAGGTAATGTTGCTTGATGTTGATTGCTAGGAAGCGTGTTCACTTAGGATCTGGACGTGGCCTTAGTGACATAAAAACAATGATAGACGATATGTAACTTGTTTGTTGGTTTTTAAGACAATGTAAAATATTCAATAAATCAATAAAACGAAACATTTGATTACCATGGTTGTGGAACAATAATTCTGTTGCAACACTCCCCGACGTTTCCGCCGCGGTTTCGTTGTTTTAACGCGATCGGGGTGTGACAGAAGAGTTGGTATCATAGCCAATGGTTATAGGGAATTAGGTTATTAGTAATGCTTTGACCTAGACTGTAACTTTCTAGGACCCCAAGGCAAGTGTTCTTGCATTTAGATTTTAAAACAATACCGTCACCTATCCTTAGATGATAACCACAACGAGAACACAAATTTCAAATCCGCTTTGAAAATTAATCATCTATCCTTGGATGATTGATTACAAGGTTTTGATCCCTCTTAGTTTTCAAAATCTCATCAAAGTTTGGGTCTAAATAATGTGAACACATGCAAACTGGAAGAGTGAATGCCTGTACCCTGAGTTTTCTGTCTAAGGCTAGAGTGTTCGTACAAATCCGCAGTATCGGACCAGTCACTCTTACCTGGGAACTCTTGGGGTGAGTGTTCACTTATAGGCGAGCATGTCTTCGGTGATACATTATATTGACCCATTTACTTTGATTTGTCACTGCGTGTCGTTTGTTTGTTCGAGGTAACAAACGAATGATCGCATTCCTTGTGTTTTGTCGATATTTTCGATACCTCTTTTGTTTTTTTCCAATTGTCAACCTCACTCGTTTCCCCAGTTTCATTGATTAGACAATGCCTCCTCGACGTGATGCACAACCTTTTACTGCTGAAAAAGTCGCAGCCCTTGTTTCTCAACAAATGGCTGCAGTGCTTCCTGGCGTAGTAACCCAGATCCATGAGTTATACAACAACAATAATAACAACAATAATGCACAATGTAATTTCAAGAATTTTAATTCTGCTAAGCCATTGAAGTTTTCTGGGTCACAAGGAGCAATTGCGCTCCTGCAGTGGTTCAAAAGTTTGGAAAGCACATTCAGACATGTGCAATGTCCGAATGAGCGTAAGGTTGAGTTTGCATCCAGTGTGTTCGAGAAGCGAGCTCTTACATGGTGGAACGTAGTGATGCACGATAGGGGTGCCGATGTGGCGATGGCACAAACGTGGGAAGAGCTCCGAGCTCTCATGATGAGAGAGTTCTGTCCCCGTCACGAGATTCGATCTTTAGAACGAGAATTTGACGGTCTGAAACAAGATGGGGGAGAACACCGTGCTTATACGGATCGTTATGAGGAGCTCAGTTTGTTGTGTCCTACTATGGTTACCCCATTGGAGAAAGCGATTGAGAGGTATATCGATGGGTTACCCGATTCTGTGCAAGATATTGTGACTGGCAGTAATCCTACTAATGTCCGTCAAGCGATTGAATTGGCTGCTACACTGACCGAGTCTCAGATCAGAAAGGGTAAATTGACCCGTAAGGGTGATAAGAAGAAGTCAGCCGATTCTGCTCAAGAAAAGGGTAAGGGTAAGGGTAAGAAGCAGGGTGAGTCTTCTAAAAAGTCAAGGAAGCGCAAGGCTTCCCAGAACTTTGCAGTCACTGCACAGAACCCTCAGAACCCACCAGCCCAACCTCCTGCGAAGAAGCAATATGCTGGTACCGCACCTCACTGTGCTCGTTGCAACAGTCATCATGTTGCTCAACAGGCTTGTAAGCAATGCACTACATGTGGTAGACTTGGGCATCTGGCCAACATTTGTCGTTTGGGTCAGAATCAGGCTACTCAGGTTCCAGCACAAGTTCAGGGGAATGCTGCGAGATTCCCACCTGGTTCGTGTTTCAATTGCGGAGAAATGAGTCATTTCTGCAACAACTGCCCGAGGTTGGTAAATGCAAATGCGAATCCGAACGCGATCGGGGCGAGGGCGGACAACGAGGTTGTTAATGGTACGTTCCTTGTTAACTATCAACTTGCATCTGTTCTTTTCGATTCTGGTGCCGATAGGAGTTTTGTTTCGTTATCCTTTGAGCCTTTACTTGCGATACCTAGAACTAAACTGTCTGTCGAGGTTGCTACTGGTAAACCACTCGTACTCGATTCTGTTCTTCGTGGTTGTCAATTGAACCTCAATAACCATCTTTTTCCTATTGACCTCACGCCGATGCAACTTGGGAGTTTCGACATTATCGTGGGGATGGATTGGTTAACCAAACATCATGCTGAGTTGGTTTATTTCGATAAGATCGTTCGTATTCCTCTTTCTTCTGCCGATGTTCTGGAAGTTCGTGGCGAGAAACCATCTGGTGGATTGAAACTCATGTCGTGTACGAAAGCCCGAAGTTGTTTATGAAAAGGATATGTTGCTTTTCTGGCACATGTCACTGAGGAGAAAGGCAAGAGCAAGAGTATTCAGGATATTCCGATTGTTCGGGATTATCCAGAGGTGTTTCCTAATGAACTGCCTGGTTTGCCTCCAGTTCGTCAAGTTGAGTTTCATATTGACCTTGTACCCAATGCCAACCCGATTGCAAAAGAACCTTATCGTCTTGCACCGTCTGAGATGCAAGAGTTATTGAAACAGCTTCAAGAGTTATCTGATAAAGGATTCATCTGTCCAAGCTTTTCGCCTTAGGGTGCTCCTGTACTCTTTGTGAAAAAGAAAGATGGATCTTTTCGAATGTGTATCAATTATCGTGAGCTTAACAAGCTTACCATCAAGAATCGATATCCCCTACCTCGAATCGATGATCTCTTTGGTCAGCTGCAAGGTGCTACGTGTTTTTCCAAGATCGATCTGCGTTCTGGGTATCATCAGCTTCGTGTACTCGAAGAAGATATTCCCACAAATGCTTTCCGCACGAGATATGGGCACTACAGCTTCGTGTACTCGAAGAAGATTTTCATGGACTTAATGAATAGGGTTTGTAAACCTTATTTAGACAAGTTCATCATTGTGTTCATCGACAATATTCTTGTATATTCAAAGTCTCGAGTCGATCACGAGCAAGACCTTCGTTTGACTCTGGAACTCCTGAAGAAGAAACAACTTTTTGCTAAGTTCTCCAAGTGTGAATTTTGGCTTAAAGAAGTTCAGTTCTTGGGTCATATAGTCAACGAACAGGGTATTCATGTGGATCCTTGCAAAATAGCTGCTATTAAGGATTGGAATACACCGACGACACCCACAGAGATTCGATCTTTTCTTGGTCTTGCTGGATATTATTGAAGGTTTATTTCGAATTTCTCGAAGATTGCGGTTCCACTCACTGCTTTGACTCAGAAGAATAAGCCTTTTGAGTGGGGACCCAAACAAGAAGAAGCGTTCCAAACGCTGAAACAGAAGCTATGTGATGCTCCTGTTCTATCTTTGCCTGAGGGAAATGATGATTTTGTTGTCTATTGTGATGCATCGAATCTAGGACTTGGTTGCGTTCTTATGCAACGAGGTAAAGTGATAGCTTATGCGTCTAGACAGCTGAAAGTTCATGAGAAGAACTACACGACTCATGATCTTGAGTTAGGAGCTGTAGTTTTTGCTCTCAAAATCTGGAGACACTACCTCTATGGTACAAAGTGTGTGGTTTTCACAGACCACAAAAGTCTCCAACACATTCTTAACCAGAAGGAGCTGAATATGAGGCAACGACGTTGGGTTGAACTCTTAAACGACTACGACTGCAAGATTCGCTACCATCCTGGTAAGGCGAATGTCGTGGCCGATGCGATTAGCCGAAAAGAGCGAGTCAAGCTTCATTCTGGTTGAACTCAGAATCTTCAATCTCGTATCCTTCAAGCTCAACGATCCTGTGTGACCAAAGGCATATTGAAATATGAGCTACCACTTCCACTTGAGCTTAAGCTCGAAGCGAAGGACGATGGTTTACTCTATTTCAAGGATCGTTTGTGGATTCCAAAACAAGACGATCTTCGCACTTTAGTGATGGATGAATCTCATAAGTCTCGATATTCTATCCATCCTGGTGCTGATAAAATGTACAAGGATCTTCGTACACAGTATTGGTGGCCTGGTATGAAGAAGGATGTTGCCTTGTATGTATCGAAATGCCTAACTTGTCTCAAAGTCAAGGCTGAACATCAATGACCATCTGGTTTGCTTGTACAACCAGAGATACCGGTTTGGAAGTGGGAGAACATTGCAATGGATCTCATCACTAAATTACCGCGTACATCTAAAGGTCACGATGCTATTTGGGTTATTATCGATCGATTAACGAAGTCAGCTCACTTTATTCCGATTCGCGAGGATCTATCTGCCGATAAACTTGCAAAGATTTATGTTGATGAGATTGTATCTCGACATGGTGTTCCTTTGGACATCATTTCCGATCGTGATGCTCGATTTTCATCTCATTTTTGGAAGACCATGCAATCTGCTATGGGAACCCAACTAAATCTAAGCACTGCTTATCATCCCCAAACAGATGGACAATCTGAGAGGATGATTCAAACTTTGGAGGATATGCTTAGAGCATGCATGATAGACTTTGGTGGTAATTGGGATTCTCATCTTCCATTGATTGAGTTCTCTTACAACAATAGTTATCATACTAGCATCAATATGGCACCATTCGAAGCTCTCTACGGTCGAAAATGTCGTTCACCTGTCTATTGGAATGAGATTGGTGAAGCTCAGCTTACTGGACCTGAGCTCATTCTGGAAACGACAGACAAAATCAAGAAAATTCATGATAATCTTGTGACAGCTAGAAGCCGTCAAAAGAGTTATGCGGATGTGCGACGTAAGCCTTTGGAATTTCAAGTCGGAGACCATGTCCTACTCAAGGTGTCACCTTGGAAGGGAGTGGTGAGATTTAGAAAGAAAGGAAAACTTGCACCACGATATGTTGGACCATTTAAGATTGTTGAAAGAGTTGGAAAGGTTGCCTATCGACTAGAGCTACCTCCAGAGCTTGGAAATATTCATCCGACTTTTCACGTGTCCAATTTGCGAAAGTGTTTAGCTGACGCTAATCTTCACATTCCACTCGACGAAATTCAAGTTGATGAAACGATGCACTTTGTCGAGAAACCTATGGAGATAACGGACCGTACATTCAAACAGTTGAAGAACAAACGGATTCGATTGGTCAAGGTTTGTTGGGAATACAAACATGGCCCAGAGTTTACTTGGGAATGTGAGGACCAAATGAAGGCAAAATATCCGCAATTGTTCTCACAAGTTTCCTCTAGTTAAAATTTAGGGACGAAATTTCCTAAAGTAGGGGAGACTGTGACAACTGTGCTCTGTAATCGATGTACAATGTAAAACAATGTTACTTATCAATAAAACAATGTGTTTTGGTGTTATTATGTGTGTATTTGTGTTTGATGATTTTACGATTTGATTCGACTCCGATTTCAAGCTCTAAATCGCTTTCTGGAAAAGTTATACGCAAACTGGTGTGTAAACGCAGTCAGTTTAACACGAAAAACACTCCGGGATAGTGAAATAGGCTTAACATACCTTAAATAACCTCCACATAACTTAGAAATAAGTTTTGGATGAATTGGTGTGTCAAAATCAAGTTTGTTCGATCGCATGGACAAATTGTGTCAAACTGCGAAACTATACCGATTTGTATAGAAACTAACATTCCAGAACTTGATCATAAGTTAAACATACCCTAAATATCCTTTACATAGCTTAGAAATAGGCTTTTAGGGGTTCAGTTTGCTAAAATAAACTTTATTGATCAATAGGGACTAAAAGCGTCAAAAAGTGCATAAGTTTGCATTTTCGCGCATATCTTACGTTCTGAATATATTCGGACATCCAAAAATTTATGTAATCATTAAAATATTTTATTTTAGTGATTGGCATGATAAAAATCCATTCGTCACTTAATTTGGATCGTTTTTGCGTTCGTTACGACTTCCGTCGTAATTAACCGAATAACGCAACCGTACGACCAAACGAACCAACACCCGAGATATTTTTGAGCATATTTTAAGTTCCCTATACTTTAACTTCATTTTAGAGCTTTGAAATGGGGTTAACGGGGCTTAAACGTGTCAAAAATGCATCGAAAACCAAATTTGGGGCTTCAGGGACTAAATCTGCCATTTTTGAAAGTTGCTGGTCTGCAAGGTCCTTACGGACCGTATGGACATATGCTTATGGTCCGTAAGCAGTCCCCAGCACATCAGAAATGCAGAAACATTGAATCTGGTCATTACCACTTGTTCCAATGGTTTTCAACCCCGGATTTGGATGCTATGGGTTGGTTTGTGTGATGAACAAGTCCTCCAATCCTTCCCTAACAATTGTATGGCCTAGATCTTTCCCTCTTTAGCAAGGAATGATCTTAACGGTTTTGCAAAAACTATATATATCCATGCCATTCATTCATTTTCTGCACACTTGATCTGAATTACACTCTAAGTTAGAGCCTTTGCTTCATACCTGAGTGATTTGGATCAAGATCTCCATAGCAAGGACCCTTTGTAAGCTTCCTTCGATCTTTTATCGCTTTTCGAGCGTGAAAGTCAAACAGTGTTTGACTTTCTGCTTTGACCACGAGTTGGTCAACACGAAGTTCGTTTGAACTTCGCAACATGAGCGTAATCACGATGGTTATAGTCCTTAGTGACTATACCTACTGATTACCACGTTGACTAGGCGTAGTGACGAGTCGTAGTTTTGGTCAAAATGCGCATTTAAGCGTATTTTGCAACCAAACTACTCTAAGGTATCAAAACACTTTGTTTTGATACCAAAACCTATTTTCTAACTTAGTTAAGCATGTTTTAACATGCTTAGCTCGTCACTTCTAGATTAGTGCTTGTTTAGAGTCGTAAGTCAAGCGGTCTAAACCACCGCTTAGACTTTCGAACTCGACCCGTTTGGTCGATCATTAGGATCCGACCAAGCATGTTTAGTGACCATAGTTGCATAGGGAATAACCTTCCGAGGTTATACCTTATGGTCACATAGTTTAAGTAGTTGTATGATAGGTAGTTTAGATGCCTTAGGTAAATGACCAAAATGCCCTTTTCATGCATAATTGGATTTTAAACATATGTAGCCTAAACATTTGTCACTTAACTGATTATGCAACATATTAAAACATGTTTAGGCATATAATACTTGTCATAGGACTAGTTAGACGTCTCGAACGCCCGTTTGCGCGAACGACGCGTTAAAGTAGCATAAGCTACCTTAATGGGTCGTAACGGGTCGAAAGCACTTAGGTTAGGTTCCGATTTAGAATGTAGGCTTTGTTAAACCATATCACATGAGTTCTAATACTCATTTGGTTTACAAGACCTCATTCTGTCCGATCCTCCGATTTAGGTGTCGATTTATTTACTAGTGATCCGATTACTAGGTACTACTTGAATTTCCTTGGTTTGCCTGAGCTTCGCTAAGTTCTTTAGATCAAGGATACCTTTCCATTCAATGTGAGTACATAGTTCCCCTATTTTACTGTTTTCAATTATTTTGGGGTGATTCATATGTATTAAAACGATTTCGATATTTTAATGATGGTTTCAAAAACGATTAACATGGTTTATATTAAACTAATAACGATTTCGATAATGTGAACTAACTTGTTGGTTGTAGTTACATAATGAATGACATTCATTAATTTTGGCCGAACCGACCAGTATTAGGTTATGGTACCATAGGATCTGACAAATCCGGTTATCAGCCTACACCCATGGTTATGTGTGGGGGTTATGTAGGTAACGACCGAATCTGATGATTGTTAACTTACCCTTTAGTGGTTTGTTAATGCGAGAAACGAGATAGTCGAGTCACGAAGGTTTAAATGTTATTAGCGAAACGACCAAAAGTAGTTTCACAATTAAAACGAATACGGTTTTGGGACGAGTTAAACGATTTGAGACGACTTAAACGAGATAAACGATTTGGTTAAACGATTGGTTTTGGGTAGTGATTAGATAATGGGACGGGTGTAGCATGATAAAAGCATGGTAGATACGCCGCTGGTACATCTTATATATAAGTGCTTCTATCATATTACATTTCGTGTCATTATTTAGTTCACTTGGGAAACGATTTTGAAACGATGTCACACAACGAGGTTTTCGAAATTATATAAACCATACGAGTTTTATTAACGAGTTTTTACGAGATGTTTTATAAATTGGTTTACTAAATCAAATGTTTTGGGGTTAAGAATCATGGCTACGAGATTTTATAAACTTTAACCATCTTGATTTGAGTTGGTTAATTATGTTGCAATACATTTTTCAAAACGAGGTTTGTACTGTTGACTCTTGTGGTCTAATGAGGTACTGCAACATATAAACGAGCCATGAATCTGATACTCTCCTAAAACCTATGTGCTCGCCAGCATTTCTTTGCTGAATTTGTTTTTACATATGTTTCAGGTAATGTTGCTTGATGTTAATTGCTAGGAAGCGTGTTCACTTAGGATCTGGACGTGGCCTTAGTGACATAAAAACAATGATAGACGATATGTAACTTGTTTGTTGGTTTTTAAGACAATGTAAAATATTCTATAAATCAATAAAACGAAACATTTGATTACCATGGTTGTGGAAAAATAATTATGTTGCAACACTCCCCGACGTTTCCGCTGCGGTTTCGTTGTTTTAACGCGATCGGGGTGTGACATGGCACAACAGACATAGCGTCATCATCATCACCAGTTGGATAAACTCTTAGTCCAGCAGCAAAAAGGGTCGAAGATATCACTGAATCGAAGGAATCGATATCAGATTCAAGGTCAGAATAGGAAGGAATATAGGTAACGAGTATAACAGGGGAGGCCACACCATCATCCAGGTCATCAACGAATGGCCAGTCCTCATCAGGGATGGTAGCAAAAGGAATAGCATGAATGGGAATAGGCTCAACAAGATGTTCAGGAGTCCCGATGGTGAACTGGTCATGGAGAGGTAAAGGCAAAGCTAAGACATCGTCGAGATCGTCATCATCGTCGGTTATCATCTCAGGGTCGGTCTCGAAGTCAGACGTGGAAATCTCTGGAGGTGAAGAAATCTCTGGAGGTGAAGCAATCTCGTCGTCAGAGACAATCATCATCGGGTCACTTCTGTTGGGTCCCGTTGATACAGGATCTGATCGTAGGAACAAGATGAATCGACTTCGTCTTAATGTGCGGAATCCATTATGACGAATCACAGATTTGTGCAACACAGAATTCAACGTTTAACTGCTGTCTGTTTGTTCTATTAAGTGTTCTGAAAGTTACAGGATCCAGAAGAAGTACAGACTATCCGTGCGTTTCAAAAAATCTTAACAAAGTTGCACCGGACCACCTATTTATAGACAGACTCAGGAACCTAACAAGTGTTGTACGTGCGGGTGGGCTACCCGTGCATATGACCATCCGCGCGTATGACTCATACGTGCGTATGGCTATCCGTGCGTATGACTTATCCGTGCGGATAAGTCATCCGTGCGTATTACCATCCGTACGTATTGTCATGCGTGCGGATGAACTAGTGCCAACCAACACTTTTACATACAGAACCTATTCCTGAGTTGTCATGCTAACTACATACATACATACAATAGGTTACAAAAACACAGAATACAAAAGATGACTACATGCTGACGGAAGCTACAGACGTAATGTACTAACAGACTCCCCCTCGGATGTAGCTGTAGTTCCTTCCAGCATAGTCTTTAATTCCTTCTGCCGCGTCTTCGCTCTCGCGCTTTCTCTCTTCTTTTCTGTGCCTTTTCCTCCAACATTCTTTTTCGCTTTTGTCTTCCTTCAGTCAACCACCAATTTCTGTAGACAGGATCTCCATCACGCTTCCGTTCCCACCTTGGAATTTTGTTTTCTTCAGATTCAATTGGTGTTTGATCTGTTGGAGGAACAATCCCCAGTTTTCGTCTTCCCAATTTAGCAGCTCTTTCAGCAATCTTTTTAGAACGTTGTTCACGCTTGTATACTTTCAAGAACTCATCAATCTCTAGATCTCTCCAATTTGTCTTCCAGTGTCTTCCAGAGTTGATGTCTTTTGCGTAACAAACATCCACAACCTTTTGATATTGCAAAGCTTGCTCTCTATCAGGTCTCTCATAGACTATCTTGTTGTAGAACAAACAATCGATATCTTTCTTCGAGCAGTTTACAAGCCACATAGGATCTAACACACAGATCCTTCTCGCTTCTCCTGTGGACTTGTTATTTAAAGAGATTATTGCTTCAGCTGTGGTTTGATTATACAACCACCCTTCAAACTCATCATGGAAATCTTGCTCCATTGCCCGTAAAGGCATATTCTTCAAACAACTTGGAGGCTTGACATCCAGAGTAATATCCTTTTCACCACTTTCTAAGATTCTGACAATCTGTTGAGGAAAGTGTGGTTTCCAATCAGGATATCTTTTCTCAGCTTGCAGCTTCACATAACTCCATAACTTTTGATCATGTTGTTTGACATCCAACCCATGGTAATATTCTTTGATGTTCTTTGTTTTGACCAGCTCATCTATATCCCACCATGGTAGAGTTTTGATATCAGACAAGAACTCAAAATACTGTACTCCCTGTTCTCTTCTGATTGCATAAACTTTCAAGTCTTCCAAATATCCCCACGAGAGAATGTCACCCCAAGAGAGTTCTTTGTCGTGTGTAAAGAATTGAAGTGCTCTTAGCTTCTTTCTCTCTTTTGGCATGACTTTGTACCATTTCTTTCTTTCTTCTGCAAGATTTTCTCTTGGTATGGTGTCTGGAATACCTTCTGCTGACACTTTCTCCACTATCTTTCTTCTAATTTCATCTACATTTCGATCTTTGAACATTTCCGTCAACGAAGGAAATGATTCATCAATCCCAGAATAATGAAAATGAACTTCATCATCAGATGAATCTGAAGCATCTTCAACGATTACATCATTGTAATTATCAGCTTCAAAGGCATATCTTGGCTCAAATACATCTTCAGAAGTTTCAGGAATTTCATCTTCAATATCGAACTTAAATTTACCTTCTTGCAAACCCAATTCCTCTAACATCTCTTCCCTTGTTCTACTAACCTCAATCACTTCCTGATTTTTATCTTGTAATAAAATAACAGTAGGATTTGTGATGAATACCTGATCCATGTGCTGCTTTCCGGAAGTAGAAGTTTCTTGCTGATCATCATCTTCTTGTTCGTTGATCTGATCATTCAGAAACTCCTCAATCTTTTGCTCATCAATTTGATTCTTCACAATCAATCCTGAAGAACCTTGATCATCGTCATCATTCTTTTTATCATCATCTTTATCATTATCATCATCTTTCTCATCATCATCGTCTTTCTCTTCTTCTTCATCAGCTTCATCATCTACAAGAAGTTCTTCATCAGAATCACTAACTTCTTCTCCCCGAGCCTTCTTCGCTTCTTTTCTCCTTTTCATAACTTTTATTCTGTAAAGACCGTCTTTTACATTGAGTGGCACAGTATAAGCATCACCAACAATAACAAACTGCTTTGTCTTCCATTCAAGTAGCAACACTTCTTTGGCCTTTTTCTTCTTTTGTTCAGCAGCAACTCTACGAATGATTTCTTCAGAATCAATGATTTGAGAAGGCTCTCCAACTAACATGAAGTCTTGATCATGTACAACTTGTTCTTGAGCAACTTGTTCTTGAACAACTTGTTCTTGAGTATTTTCAGCATCTATCATTTCTGCATCAACTTGACTTGAAGAGCCACCAGCTTCTTGAACATCTTCAACTATACTTTTGTTCTTTTGTATCGCATCCTCAGCTAGTCTTCTCTCTCTTTCAAGTCTTCTCTCTTCAACTTTACTTACTTCAATTTCATTGTAAGCCGCATGAACATCCTTCTTTAAAAAGTTTTCAACAACAGAGTATAACATCTTGAGTTGTTCATCTTTCATCACTTTGTCAGCTTTCATGGCTTCCATCTCCAACTTCATCGCTTTCATTTCATTTGAATTAGCTTCACTCATTTCACTGAGAAGCTGATTGAGTGACTGATTTACATCTTGGAGATTCTTTGTCTTCTCGTTCAATGAAGAGATTTCTGCCATAAGAACTTCAATCACTTTAGCATTACTATCACCATCTTCCTTTATTTTCTTCATGGTGTCTTCATCCTGGATTAACACCGATCTGAGTTGATCATGAGCTTTCATTATTTTATTAACTTGCTTCAATAAAAGATCACGTTCGCTTTCAGCCTTTTCTTTTTCTTTCTCAAGATCTTTGACTTTCTTTGCCAGAACTGTAACTGCTTCATTGTTGAACAAGTCAACATCAAAGTTCAGATCTTCCAAAGGATCTCCTGAAGCAGGTGGCATATTGCTAAAGACATCATCTGAGTCTCTTGGACGTGAGGACGATTCTGGAATCTCCATGATTTCTGGTACTTTTGGAAACTTTGAATAAAAGACTCCAGCATCAGTAACTTCAACGTAGTCATCATGACTAGTCTGCTTTTCGGCTTCTGTTTCTTGTGGTTGAGATGATTCAACATGTTGAGTATCTTTCCCATCATGTTCCTTTTGAACTTGTCTTTCTCCTTTTCTTGCTCGAACACTTCTTGGAATAAGACCAGCTACAACTGCTTTTCTTTTCTTAATTTGTTTCTTTGGACTCTCAGGATCATAAGTTGAATCTTCTTCATCTGATCCCTTCCTTTTCTTTGGAGACCTTTTCTTCAACTGAGCTTTTCCTTTGCCAAGAGTAAGTGGATCAAGTTCAGATTCTGATATTGTGGTTTCAGAATCATCATCACTTGAAAGATCTTGAACGACTCCTTCTTGATCTTTAACACCTTCTTGATCTTTAACACCTTGAGCAGCATCCTCATTCTTCTTTAAGAAACTTTGAAGAGATTGTGATAATAATTCAGCACCTTCTTGAATAACTGCTGACGGTTCCAAAACTGTTTCATCTATCAACTTGTGCTTCTGTTTTCCAGAAGACCCTGCAAAACAGATGTTTGACAAATTTATTAGAAACATTCACAATATAAAATTCTAATTTCCTTATGACTCCCCCTTTCACAATACCCTTTTTTACAATCTTCGGAATAGAAACTGCAGGGGACGTCTTTGGAGTTCTCTTTCTCTTTCCATCTTTGATACACCACCATCTTGTATCTTTCTTATAGAACAAACTCATCTTGTCATCTTCATTATCAGAATTGCTATCTTCATGTCTCCAAGCATCATTCACTGGAGCTACATAGTTCGGATTTGAAATTTTGCAGATCATTCTCTTTTCTCCTGGATTTGGACCTTTAATCAACCTGCTGATTGTGTCTGGTGTCATATGCCTCAGGCCCAAAATATCGCTACTTCTTTTTTCTAAACCTTTAAACTGATCATCTATCAGTATCTGGACAAATCTAGGATACATAAGAAACCTCTTGCTTCCATCCTTTACATTCTCCATCATGTGATCAAAAATTACTTGAGAAATATTGTACGGTCTGTTCAGTACAAGACAAGCAATGATATTCATGATATAGTCTTGAGTTTCATTATATCCACCTTTTCTGTGTGACAATGCATGAAGCACACAATGAGCCATGAATTTATAAGCGTGACTGAAACTTGTCTTCTGCATCCTTCCATTCACACTACCAGCAAAACCCATCCTACACCACAATCCTTTTACTAGACGTTCAGAAACTATGGTTGGGTCACTATCATTGTCTCCTAAATTTAACACTCTCCGTATATCACCAACTGTCACTTTTATCTCTAAATCTACATCTCTTCCATTCTCATCCTTCTTAGATACAGCAGAATAAATGGTTTTATCACTCTCTTCGTATCTTGCAGCATTCCAAAATCGTTTCACATGAGATTCATAAGCTACTGTCTTATCAGTTAGAGCCTTAGAGATTCTGCTTTCTCTTAAGAATTTCGCAACATCTTGAACTATTGTGTTTTCGGTATACATTTCATCCAATACACAATAAATATTATGAGATTTATCCCAATCCTGCAGAAATTTTATTCATTTAAGAAATAATTTTGGGATCTCAAAATATTATGACAAAGAAAAACTTTCTGAATGGTATGACACTTGAAAGGTTATCCGTACGTATGACTTGTCCGTGCGTATGACTTATCCGTGCGGATAAGTTATCCGTGCGGATAAGTTATCCGTGCGTACAACTTGTCTAAGCCCCGTATTGCCATCCGTGCGCACAACATGAGCATTGCCCCGGATTGCCATCCGTGCGTACAGCATGTGCATTGTCCCGGATTGCCATCCGTGCGTACAGCATGTGCATTGTCCCGGATTGCCATCCGTGCGTACAGCATGTGCATTGTCCCGGATTGCCATCCGTGCGTACAACATGTGCATTGCCCCGGATTGCCATCCGTGCGTACAACATAACATTGCAACGGATTGCCATCCGTGCGTACAACTTGACATTGCAACGGATTGCCATCCGTGCGTATGAGTTGTGCGTGCGGATGCAAGTCTCAGATGAAGAACAGTTTATGAACATCAAAAATTTTCTAAGGCAAATCCTAAAATTGAACACAGATCTACTCAGAGGATGTCAACACGATCAAAACCCTATGTTCAATAATGTCTAAAACTTCCTAATCACAGTTTAATTTCACAAAAACCTAGCCGACACTACGTATCGTCCATACATCAGATCTACAAGATTTTAACATGTTATAACACAAATTAAACTGGTAAAACTCTAGATCTAATCATTCCGAACAAAACCCTATGATTTATTCATGACAAAACGAACTAACACAGGCTAGATCTAAGATTAAAGCTCCGAAAGTAAAGATACGCGATGAACAGTTATCAAACAACGGATTTTTGCAGATTTGAGTTAGAAAAACATACCTTTGCCATTGTTATTGTTGTGCAAACCAACGAAAACAAAGATCCGTGCAAAGAATTCCGAAATCAGAAAGTCAAAGTGTGAGAGAGAAAGAGTATTGTGCGTGCGGATAGCTTTGACTGACTCTTTGACCCTCTATTTATACTCTCAACAAATGCGTATGGTCACCCGGGCGCATTGCCATCCGTGCGTATGGCTACCCGTCCGGATGAACATCCGAAAGAGGCACACCTTAACCTTTTTAATGAAAACTTTGAATTTTTCTCAAAATTTTGTCAGTTTTTAGAAACCCACTTAAGTTGCTTGGTTCAAATTAATGACCCAAGTTACTTAATTTGTCGAACAAGTCCAACTTAATGACCTTGGTTGACCTGAAACAAAACATACTGACTTTTGGAAATTTTTGTTCAATCATTTTTCTGAAAAATTACAAGTATCAACTTAATGAACTTGTGTTTGACATTTTCAATTACAGATTAGTTAAGATTTGCTCCAAACTCATCTTCCATCCCATAAACTTCCTGCATCTTCTATCACTTTCGAATCCGAAGATCAACTCTCCACTTTGGTTTGTCGGAAAATAAAGCAGAAAAATAAAATCTTTTTGGGATTTTTAATGAAGCAATTTGACTTGAAATGAAAAACAGAAATATAAGAGCAGTAAATGTAAACTATTTACAAACATATTTTTGGTGAGTGTGTTAGGGAATCATATCAGCTTCCGACAAGTTACAAGTACCATTAAGCTTGATTTCATGCCGAACATTAAACAATTCACCTAGATTGTCGATATGCTGATCCACTTAAATTCTTACACAAATTTCAATCTGTTCAGGATACTGTTTTAGTGTTTTTAGACACTTAAACTTATACTTGTGTCCCACCTCTTGAATATACTCCCGTATCCAGAATCCCAATAATCAGTCTTACAGGTGAGTATACTACAATGATGTCTGTACATAAATTAGGTATGCGAGGGCCGAGGGATCTCAGGTCGATACTTCCGTATACGCAGAGAGATATCAGCTTCGACTTTTCGGAATGTCCCCTTTAGAGGATCTTTTAGCTACAACAGCAGCGACTATCAATTTTATTGTTTCATCGGCATGCTGAGGGTTTAATGCTATGTTTCAAGCATTTGCAGAAAGTATTATCCAAGGACTAGGTCAGAACTACCGTTCAGCAGAAGTCCCGGAATAATACCCCAGACATCATTGAGAATAAAGACCTAGTATATCAGATTATGAGACCTTTCAAACAAGAATTCAGGGGTTACCTATATATCCAAGTAGTGTTCCCCACGAAATAAGCAAGTAAGATTTTAGGTTTATATCCCGAACAAATCTACTAAATGTGTAAAAACCTATCGACACATCATTAGTGAGACTGTTTAACGCATTTGAACTTTTCATTTCTTTAGCGTACTGTAACCGTCTAGCTGATGTACTATCATTTTCCCTTTTTACACAAACTTTTTTTTTTAAATTTTATCATGTTTTTGGGTTTTTGAAATTTTTTAATGTTTTTGGCTTTTTCGAATTTTTTATTGTTTTTGTATTTTCTGAAAAATAAAACTACTATCTCCCCCTAAAAACCAAAACAAGTAAAAATTCGACAAACCATTGCAGATTGTTTTTCAACATCTTCTACAGTGGCACCTTCATCAACGCCAATGATTTCCTCCGCATCCGATAACAACTTCATACCATTAAGTTTCAAAAGATATTTAAAGCGTGTTTTATCAAAAGCTTTGGTATGTAAGTCAGCTTTTTGTTCATCGGTGTGGATTTTCTCTATTCGTATCAACTTCTTCTCGAAACAGTCTCGGATGAAGTGATGACGAATTTCAATGTGTTTCGTTTTAGCGTGATGAACAGGATTTTTTGTTATGTTAATTGCTGCCTCATTATCAACAAAGATAGGGGAGTTAAGAAATTGCAAACCGTAGTCACGCATCTGTTGCTGGATCCACAAGATCTGAGAGCAGCAGCTGCTAGCAGATACATATTCAGCTTCACAAGTGGATAAAGCGACAGAGGTCTGCTTTTTGCATTGCCAGGTAACCAATCGTGGTCCGAAAAACTGGCACCCCGCTGTTGTTGATTTAGCATTCACTTTGCAGCATCCGAAATCAGAATCAAAATATCCTTCGAGCATGAAGTCGCCAACTTTTGGATACCACAACCCCAGAGATGGAGTTCCTTTCAGGTAGCGTAGAATCCTTTTCACAATTACCATGTGTGAAGCTCTAGGATTTGACTGAAATCGAGCTGCGAGGCAAGTTGGGTACATAATATCCGGTCTTGATGCCGTCAAGTACATTAACGAACCGATCATGGAGCGATATAATGTTTCATCTACCTTCTCTCCGGTGAGATCAGGGTTTATTCCATGGTTCGTCGCTAATGGGGTGGACATTGGTGACATTCCTGACATCCCGAATTTCTCCAGAACATCATGAACGTATTTTGTTTGATGTATGAAAGTTCCCTCGGGAAGTTGATCAACTTGAAGTCCCAAGAAGAACTTCATCTCACCCATTGAAGACATTTCAAACTTCTGCTTCATAACTTGTTCAAAATCTTTGCAGAGTTGTTCATTTGTAGACCCGAAAATTATGTCGTCCACGTAAATTTGGACAATCAGAAGATGCCCGTCGACTTCTTTTGTGAAAAGAGTGGCGTCTATCTTTCCTCGAGTGAAGTGGTTGGCTAACAGATGTTGAGACAAGGTCTCATACCAGGCTCTCGGGGCCTGATGTAAGCCATACAACGCTTTGTCAAGGAGATAAACTTTGTCTTTGTGAATTGGGTCGGTGAAGCCCGGTGGCTGTCCGACATAAACCTCCTCTTTCACCTTGCCATAGAGAAACGCCGACTTCACATCTAACTGAAAAACTTTAAATCCTTTCCATGATGCGAATGCAAGGAAGATTCTGATAGCTTCAAGTCTTGCGACAGGGGCATATACTTCGGTGAAATCTATCCCTTCCTGCTGACTGAAGCCTTGGACAACGAGTCGAGCTTTGTTTCGAATGATAACTCCTCGATCATCCCTCTTGCATTTAAACACCCATTTGGTATTAATCTTCCGGTGACCATCGGGCAAATCTACTAGCTTCCACACACCTAACTTCTCGAATTGGCTTAACTCCTCTTGCATTGCATTTACCCACGAATCTTCAGTAAGTGCTTCTTTGTACGTCCTTGGTTCTATCTGCGAGATAAAACAACTTAATGAAAATTCAGTTTGTAAAGGAGCAATTTTTGTATAAAAACATGTAAGCCCTTGATCAAGCTGTCTTCGAGTGCGGACGCCTGATTGCAGTTCTCCGATTATCAGTTCCTCCGGATGATAAGAAAGCGTTCTTGGCATCACCTCGCCTGAAACATCTACTTCGCTCTCCAAATTTGTGACGTTTTGATCAGCAACCTGTTCACTGACTGGAATAGTTTGATTTGAAAACTGGATTAGCTCCCCCTCAGAGTCTGAATTATCATGATCAAATATTGGTCTGTTTTCAGATTCTTGATTGTCGTTCTCTACCATCTGATTTTCTTGATCAACATCATTTTCAAAATTGTCATGTTCTCCAGCATTGCTTGGACCCGCCTCATCATCATTTGAAGCTTGTCGTTTTCGATAAGTTTCTGCTGGAAATCTTTCATCTTCATACTCTCTTAGAATATCCAACTCATCAAAGAACTCTGGTTCTTCCTCCATGTTGAAGGACTCCCACAAAACATCATAATTGAAACGCCATGAGTCGCCAGGATTCTGTGGAGGCATTGTGTGACCTTGACATTCAACATTTTGAGCTTCAATAATCCGTTTCAGACTTGGAACGAAGACTCGTCGTAAAGGACTTGCATAACCTACGAATATTCCTTCAATACTCTTCGCACCAAACTTTCCAAAAGGCTCAAGAACAGTACAGGGCGACCCGAACGGTTCAAGATACTTTAGATTCGGTTTTCGGTTATTGATCAACTCAAAGCATGTTTTGTTGAATTTCTTGACTGTTAGAACTCTGTTGAGCGTGTAGCATGCGGCGGAAACTGCTTCTGCCCAGAAATTTATCGGTAACTTTGAATCAGCAAGCATTGTTCTGGCCGTTTCAATCAGTGTCCTGTTTTTACGTTCTGCAACTCCATTCTGTTGCGGAGTGTACGGAGCACTGAACTCATGCAAGATACCTCTTTCATCACAATATTCTTCCATATTGTTGTTCTTGAACTCAGTACCATTATCACTTCTAATTCTTCTGATACGCCTTTGGTACACATTTTCAATCTTTCTGAACAACCCCCTCAAACTGTCAAACGTTTCCTCTTTCGACTTCAAGAATAACACCCATGAAAATCTGGAATAATCATCAGTAACCACAAGACAATAAAGTTCTCCGGTAATACTTTTGACATTCACAGGACCAAATAAATCCATGTGAAGTCTTTCCAAAGGTCTTGACACTGAATTGACTTGCTTTTTGGGGTGTGACTTTTTCTTTTGTTTGCCTTTCATGCAACTAATGCACTCTTTTTCCAGATGGAAACCTTTAATGTGAACTCCCAGAACCAAATCATTATGCACCAGATGATTCATTTTTCGAAGATGAATGTGCCCCATTTTACGATGCCACAACTTTGATTCTTTCTCCGTTGCTCTCGAAACAAAACAGTGTGCTTGACCCGTTGTTGTAGTTGCTACAGTCATGTCTAAAACATACAGATCATTCACTCTAGGAGCTCTCATGATAATCCATTCTTCAGGAATAACAAAGCCTGGTTTCAAAATCAAACACTCTTTGTCTGTGAAGTGAGTAGTATACATCCGGTCACAAATCTGCGAGATACTTAGCAGATTATTTTCCAGCTCAGCAATGTAGTTAACTCTTTCAAACGTGACGATCCCGTTGGATAACGTTCCTTCACCAACAATTCTACCACCTTGGTTACCAGCGAACCCTACATAACCTCCATTGATATTTCTGACATCATACAGCAGTGCTGTCTTTCCTGTCATGTGCCGAGAAGCTCCACTATCCATAATCCAACGTGAAACGGATCTCGGAAGCTCCTGCACATGTCAAAAACATTTAATGAGATTTTGATGCTACCCAAGCCTCTTTTGACTCAGGTAACTTGAAATTAAGGTGAGTTGTTTTAGTGTAAAGTGGAGGAAAGTTTTTATCATTCATTTTAAGGCTTTCAGCAGTCCCAACTTCAACCTTTTTGAATAAGAAAAATTCGTCTTTTTGAGGTTGATCAGCTGGTTGATTTTTCTTCACCACATACTTCTTTTCTGAAGTCGATTTTTGTTTATCATAAAATTTCAAGGGTACATACTTCTTCTTGGTAGAAGATGATGATTTTTCAGTTTCAGACACCTTTGGTGAATCTACTTTCTTTTCAACAATTTTTTGCTTCCATGTTTGTTGAGGTGATGCAACCCGTTGGTAAAATTTGTCATTTTTAGATGTCGAATTCTTAACAGGTTCATTTTTGATCTTGGTGTTTTCCTTTTTCAAAACATTTTTCTCAACAATTAATGGAGCCTTTCCTTTCACAACATCTCTCTTAATAGAATTTTTCACAGTTTCAGTCTTAGACTTCAAGTTGGTACACTTTCGTGCAATATGTCCAACTTGATTACATTTGAAGCATGTTCGGGTGTCAACTACCCGACTTGAGCCTTCAGACTGAGGCTGTGAGGCCTTCTTTTCAAAGAACTCTTTGTTTGATTTTAAAAAGATTTCAGACTCCTCATCAGAAAGTGAACTTGAACTGTTCACAAACACCTTTTTCTCAGCAAACTTCTTGTTCTGAACATTCTTTTTCTGATAATTCTTACTACCCTGATATCCTCCCGACCATTTATTTTGATTGTTGTTAGAAAAACGTGGTGGAATAACAGGTTTCTTATAGTAAGCTTTATCTTTCTCAAAATTCATTTGTCTCTTTGTCTGTTTCAAACCGTCTACATCAGACAAATCAATTTCAACCAGTTTGAAAACATTTTTCAATTTGTTCACATTAACATTCTCCAGAGGAAACTCAAGATCTGAATACAACTTATCAGAACCATACATCTTGTACATCACAAGATCCGGTTCATCAGTTAAATTGTTTTTAGATTTTGGTTTCGGAATGTAATTGTTCAGGAAACATTCTTCATCTTCAGTCGAATCACTATCCAAGACACTTTCAGCCATGCCTTTAATCATTTCAGTTTGAACACTGTCATCGGATGATGATGAAGAAAATGTCACATCAATTGTCTCTGGCAATTTTATCTCATTTGTTTCAATTTCGTCATTAACCAACCCTGATTGCTTCTTTGAGAAATTGTTTAGAACAGGTGGCGGAACTTGATGAAACCCCACCCCAGTTCCATCACAGTATACATCTTCGTCAGCTTTGGTTTTCCCAATGGGTTTTGGAACAATGTGTTGCAAAACAAAGCTTGCAGAGTTGTAACTGTTCAGTTTCAAATTAATACGCTCATTTTCAATCTTAGCTTCTTCAAACTGAAGCTTCAAATTCGCAATTTCATCAAGTTGTTGGTTGATTAACTCTTCTTTTACTCTAAGAACCCCTGATAGTTGAAGATTTTCTTTCGTTGTTTTACCATTTCTGTCATCAGAATCTTTAACCGTTCGCTTTAGCTTCTCAAAATTTTCAGAAATTTTACGATTTTCAAGAATCAATTTTTCGTTTTCTTTTCTTATTCTATCTATGTCATTTTTATCATTTTCAATTTTCTCAGCTAATTCTTTTGATCTATCATTCGAAGCTTTCAGCATTTTGTCACGGTTTAAGATTTGATTCTCAACACTTTTGACTCTACTAGTCAACTCTACAATCTTCTTACCACTGAGGTAAGTGATTGTACTACAAACTTTGCACTCTTTTATGCAATTTTTGCAGTCATTTTCAGATTTATCTTTCTTACCTGACTCAAGTGTACCATTTGAACTGACCTTGTTTGTTGACTCAGTTCCAGAACTAGAAACTACCTCAAGTTCTTTTGCTGCAAGAACTTTTTCAGCCATCTTTCTCAAGTTTTCAGCCGTCAGCTCTTGTGATGTATCAATGATCCCATCATCAGCATTCTTTAACTTTGGCTTCTGTTCTGCTTCTTTGACTTTTTCTTCTTTCTCTACTTGTTTCTCATCACCACCTCCCCACCATTCTCTTTGTCTCGCTTCTTCTTCCTCGGCAAATTGCTGGGTGAGAGCATCAACACTGATGGAATCTGGGTCAACTGCAATGTTTCCTTGAGGATCAAGGTAACATTCTCTGTCGGCATCCCACCTTTTTGCTCTTTTAGCTTCTTTGTAAGTGTTATAAATTCTGTTCATTCTGGTTTGGGCTTTCATTCTTCGATTGACGAGTTTTTCTTCTTCAGTTCTAATATCTTTAAAAGGAATAATCTTCGTCACGAATGCATAACCCACCGCATCTTCCTCAGGAAATAGTTCGCTCCAATCATAACCTTCGTCATCATGGATCACGGCAAGAGCTCTAGACTTCTCTTTGTTGTCTTCAACTTGCTTCAATCTAGGTGGCTCAGATTTATTCTGGTGATAGATTGCTCTCTTGTAATAATCATCTCTGAAAGGGTTTTCTGACTCATCAGCATATGCATTTCTGCATTCTCGTTTGAAGTGACCTTTCTGCTTATATTTGAAGCACGTCACCTTCGATTTATCAAACCCCAGCTTGGTAGATGCACCACCAATTGTCTTCCTGCCGGTAATTTCCATGAAACGTTGTGCTCTACGAACAGCACTGGCTATAGCCCAACGAATATCGATCAGCTCCATTTCCTCGGGATCAATCTGATCATAATCTTCTTTCGTCAGATTGGTATTACCTATCTTCCCGGCTACTAACCCTTCATACGACTCTAACACAGATGCTAGAAAGATCATCTGCTGTTTGGCCGATTCCTCATCAAAATTCTGAGCATTCTTCAAATCTACCGCAATGTTGCATGAAAACACGTTCCTAGGAACAGATTGTTGTTGACTTGAAGAATTTGAAGAAGATCCCTGGTTTGAAGAATTGGATGAAAAACCTCCATGAAAACCATTGTTTAAACTTGGACTTTCTTTACTTGAAGGATTTGAATTTCCAGCGGAGAAAGCAGTTCTTGGAGAAACATTCTTGGGAATCATACTCTTTGGATAGTACAACTCCATGTTTTGTTGGTATGATGAATGATTTACTTTGTGAGTTTTCTTTATCTCCAATTCATGACTCTCGAGTCTTTCAATCAGCAAGTCGACAGTCAGATCTTCAGCTTTGATTGTGTTCTTTAACATCAATGCATAGTACTGCCAATCCATCTCTTCTGGTAGTGAATCGAACAGTTTGTCAACTAGCTCCTCTTGAGAATAGTTTATTCCGTGCCTTGCCAATTCCAACTTTAAGTGTCCAAATCTTTCAATCATTTTACAAACAGATTCATTTTTTAAGCACCCGAACAAATCAAACTCCTTTCGCAGCAATTTCTTTTTGTTTTTGATTATTTCTGCACTTCCTACACATTTTTTATTTAACTTTTCCCATAGATCTTTTGCGTTTGTGTATTCAATGAGTGAAATAATGTCGTCTCTTACGGACTGGTGAATCAAAGCGATGCATTTTTGTTCAGCTATAAAGTTCTCTACGGATTCAGTTTCTGACAAATTCTCACAATCTTGTCTTTCTGCAGCATAACCGTTCTTTAAGTTCTTCCAGCTCTGATATGCGAAAGCTTTCAGCCATTCTTCGAATCTTTTTGCCCACCGATTATATTCTTCGATTGCCATTAGCTTTGGTGGTTTGTTGTATGTACCATATGCGCTTTCAACACTTAGGGCATCGGATAAAGTTTTCTTCGGGTTCGGATTATCATTTGAATGGTTGGAAGTATTGTCTCCGGAATTACCCGCAAAAGCATACATCTCACTGAAGGGATTCATGAATTCTTCCATTTTTAAGTACCTGAAACAATTTTCAAACACTTAGACTATTTTTACAAATTCTAAAAATATTAAACACTAGAGCCGGATGGTTATCCGTTCGAGTAGGAATACGGATGGTGACAAAGTTTATCCGCACAGACGGTGATTCGCTCGGATGGTTGTGCGTACGGGAAACTTTGACCTTTTGACTTTTCAGGTTATCCGCACGGGTTGTAATCCGTGCGTGTAACAATGATGATGTCAGCAAACAACTTGCAGTAACTAACTAAACCAATCCGTTAGGACAGCTGTCCGCACGGGTGAATGACGTCATCAAATACGAACAACTAAACATGATTTTCGATGAATTTGATCTAGTTTTTGGTTGAATCTGATTATGAAACTAAGTAGGATTATACTTTGAATGATTGCGAATCGATTGATATCAATTTTAACAAATTTTAACCGTAGATTCTTGCTCAATTTTAAGTTTTTCTGATTTTATGGTGACGAATGAAGAACAAATGTAAAAACTAAGTAGAAGTAGAAGAAAACTGTCAAATTTCCGGTGAAATTTGATGAAAATCAGTAACAAATGTCAAATCTCCTGTGAAATTTGACTTTGATCGGCGAATAACACTTGAATTCCGGTGAATTCGGTGTTGTTGATCTCGATTCAACTCCCTGGACGCTCTGATACCACTTGTTGGGTCCCGTTGATACAGGATCTGATCGTAGGAACAAGATGAATCGACTTCGTCTTAATGTGCGGAATCCATTATGACGAATCACAGATTTGTGCAACACAGAATTCAACGTTTAACTGCTGTCTGTTTGTTCTATTAAGTGTTCTGAAAGTTACAGGATCCGGAAGAAGTACAGACTATCCGTGCGTTTCAAAAAATCTTAACAAAGTTGCACCGGACCACCTATTTATAGACAGACTCAGGAACCTAACAAGTGTTGTACGTGCGGGTGGGCTACCCGTGCGTATGGCTATCCGTGCGTATGACTTATCCGTGCGGATAAGTCATCCGTGCGTATTACCATCCGTACGTATTGTCATGCGTGCGGATGAACTAGTACCAACCAACACTTTTACATACAGAACCTATTCCTGAGTTGTCATGCTAACTACATACATACATACAATAGGTTACAAAAACACAGAATACAAAAGATGACTACATGCTGACGGAAGCTACAGACGTAATGTACTAACAACTTCCTTCGGATAGGCCACTGCTTTCAGACGAAGACATGTGTACCTGTAATATTTTATTCATAGTATATGTATATATTAATTATTACTTAATTAATATACAAATAATTATACACATTGTTGAAAGTAATTCTTAGTTAAAGACAAGTGCTACCCCAGTGCTCTCTAAGTCTCGTAGTGTCCTTGCTTGACTCTTTGAAAACAGTTTCAGGTAGTGGATGTCGCGGAAAGTTTTATGCAATGAAAACTTTTAAAAAATTGTTTTCATGAGAGGATCCTAAAGATTGTAGTCTAGACTCGAGAAGGAATCCTGGTTCACTACAATCGCAGCTCTGATACCAATCTGTCACACCCCTTTCTAAGGCGGAAGCACGAGGTGTGATCTTGAAAGGTTCTCATTGCATACGAATGGTAAACATACTACATGATCATAAAATAACTCCAAATGCCATTAACATTACATACTTAAAAACATAAGTTAAGTTTTGAGTTTACATCACAGCATAAAATGTTGTCTGAAAAGTTTACAACATTATTCAAAGACAACCATAATGGTTTTGATCCTTATATCACCACACAGGATGGGACATAACAACCAAACCCAACAAAACGGGCATAGGAGTCTTGACACATAGTAACTAAAAACACAAGCGACATTCTTGAGCAAGGGTGAGACCGCATGTATATCCACTTTAGTTACCTGAAATACATGTAAGTTTTGGAAAAATTGTCAACATAATGTTGGTGTGAATTCATGCAGATTTGCGTAAACATTTAAGCATTCGCTGTAGAAAACATGGTATGTAATTGTACTGAAACAAGTATTTCTATAAATGTAAGGAACTCGAGATCGCTAATGGTTTGCAAGGCCATTAACATGTGACATGACATAGGAAGCATCCAAAGCATAGGTATTTTTACTTGTCGATTCACGACTAGAGACACAAAAGCACTACTTGGTAAAAGAGTGGCCAAGAGTGTGGTTGCCTGAAACCCATTAGATATAACCTTTTGTTCCGTGGTCTTGGTATGTAACTGATTAATGGTGCTTATGGCACCCCATTCGTGACATGATCTAAAGTATCATTCCTTAGTTTTGTATTCAACATACCATAACACATGTATTTTCCCCAAGTTTAGAAAACAAGTAAAAGTTTAAAAACGGGGACATGAACTCACAACTTTGCGTATCCTGCGCCGTAAACTTCACCGGTTGGTTTCGTAGCGTCGTGACCTATACGTGTTCTATTAATGTTAGTCACTAGACTTGTATCACACAAGTACAAGTCACCATCTTTTGTTTATGTATATGTTCTTTGTATGTTCATTCTTAGTGAGGGTCATGCCCTTGTTTGTCGGGTCTTGCCCGTTGAGTATATATTGTATTTTCGTAAATATATATTTTATCTCTCAAATATATATTTGCTTATAGCCTTTGACAAGGTAAGAAGTTGTTAAAAATAATTTATATTTTTAACTTTTCATGTAAGTTACTTATATTATTTATCCAAAAATAAATATAAGTATTTTGTGAAATAATATTTTCAATATTATTTTTGTACAAGTATACTTAGGAAAGTATGTATTTTATGTAAATACTTGTGTATTTTGTATTTTTCATCAAAAATCAATACTTTGATTTTTATTACTTTCCGGAATTATGTTTCTTAAAAATAATATATTTTTAAGACTTGTATGAAATATATATTTTTGTCATGCTATAAAATATATATATATATTTGATTATTCTTGTTATCCACCCGATTTTGTATAAATTCCAATACTTGGTATAGGTTATATATATTTGTCCAAAAAATATATGTTTAAGTCCATAGTATCCATATATTGTCCAAGTTTAATAATATGCTAAGAAATATATTTTCATAAATATATTTTCTTGTATTTGTCCATGTATTTCCTTGTGAGGAATTTTTGTATACTTGTATACTTTAGTATTCTCATGTATTTGTATGTGTATTTTTGTATTCATACTCCTTGGGAGTACTTAGTGTATTTTCAAGTTCCTAATACACTACACTACTACATATAATACACATAATATACACTTAGCACAAAATTTGGTGATCACTAAGTATATATATTTTTCCCAAAAATATACATACTTAATATTACTTTTCACTTGAAGAAATCATCATTTCTGAACTTGTAATTTCTTACAAAAATTAGGGAAACCTTGGTAAACATTTTTAGGTGAAGTTTTGGGGAATAAGTTTCACCACAACTTATATTTTCTAAGTGTCAAAATTTTATAAAAAATTTGACTTCCCCTAAAAATGGAGGTTTTCCATGTTTTCAAAACATGTGTTTATTTTCTTTTCAACACCAAAACAATTTTCCAACAATAATCATCAACAATAAACACTAACTTCTTCATATGAAACATCATAGTGAACTTGATTCTTGTTAAAAATGTGTAGTCTTTTAGATCTACACTTAACATATTATGATCTTTCCAAAAATAAGTGTTCTTGAGTATTTTAAACAAACTTATGTGAAACTTTAATCCACTAACTCAATCATCCATGAGTTTTATGGTCTTTAAAGTTTGTAAATCATGTTCTAAAACCACTTTTATGTTCATTAGAAAGATCATTATTTTTAACATCATGTTTCACCATGGATCTTTCAAGATCCATGCTTAATAACTTTAGATCTTTCAAAAACAAGCTTTATGTTAAATTTTTAACCAACTTTCCATGAGTTTTAGTTTCAAAAATTATTTCTACACACCCTTTATTTCTTCAAGATTTCAAGATTATGCATCAAAATTCATTTTTCGTGTTCACATAATGCTTCATTTGTTCATCTTCAAGTTTAACCATGGATCCTTCAAGATCCATGCTTAAACTTGTTAGATCTAAGCTTTAACATACTTGATCTAAACATAAACACAAGATATAACATCAATAACTTCATTACATATACTAAAATTTCATGTAATCACTTGATTTCTTCATAAATATGTTAGATCTTCTTATTTTTAGCTTTAAGAGTTAAGTTGTTTAGATGGTGAAACTTGTACATAACATAAACATGACTTATTTTAGTGATCAAGAAGCTTACTACTAGCTCTAATGGCTAGGGAAGTGGCACAAAAATGAAGATGATGAACAAAGAAGAAAATGAGAGGTTAAAAGCTCCAAAGTGAGGTCCTTCCACTTCTAGCACCTTACACCTTCATAGATGGCCTTCATACACCTCCTAGTAGCCTTAGATTGCCTTGTAATGAAGTGAAAATGAGGTGTGTATGGGTGTGTGTTTCAGCCAAGACCAAGAAGAAAAGGGGAGGAAGAAGATGGTGAAAGTTGTGAAGTGTTGCACAATGTAAACTTTCTAATGGTCTTATAGAAGAATTCTCCAACATGAAATCTTCTTTAGAGATTTATTTGTTTACTAGTTAGGAGACATAGTTATATAAAATAATAAAAGTCATGTGGGGCCCTTTGGGGCCGGTTATGGTGAGGGGGGGGGGGTAAAGTGTAAAATTTGGGAAGTCAAGGGTTTAAAGTGCAAACGAGGGGGTTTAACTTAGTTAAATGTGTTTAGGGGTTTTCATGATTTTTAAGGTGTTTTAGCACCAATACTAGTTTAATATCATAAAAAATTACTTCTAGTCAAATTTTGATGTCCCAGTTATTGTCCGGTTGTTCGGTTCGTTACGGTCCATTAAAGTGCTGAATTGCGCAGTTTCACTAGGTATGAAGCACCTTTTGTGGCTTTTTCAATTCCCGACACTTTGTATGTATACTAGACAATAAAACATAAATTCTACATGATATTATTGTGTTAAGTAGCTGATTATAGCTGAATTATGGCTGTTTTATGCAAAATTCTGCATTTAAAGTGAGTTTCGGGTGCTTTTTAGTGCATAGCTTAGCTTCCGGAAAGTTTATATGTTAACCCTTTGTAACACCTTGTAAAAATCATACCCAATAGAATAAAGACACGTGTCATGTAAGATAAACGTGTCAGGAACCCGGGTCAAATTAGAAGATGTATGGTAGGATTTAAAGAGTGTCGACATGTTAATAAACACCTCTGAGCGACCTAATTATAAATCCCAAGACCCTAATCAATATGATAAACATCTGATCTATTTAGAGCCGGTTATTCCTATAATGAATAAATTCAGTTAATAAAGATTTGGGTATCTAAATAATGTTACAACAAAGTTTATAGTTAAAATTCTTGTTCAAAAGAATTAAACTTTATTCAAGCGCATGACAAGACTCTCCATAAGATTCCAAAATGTGTAAGTGCATGGCAAAACCATGCAAAAGTTGGATTACATGGTCCCTACACTGAAAAGGAAGCAGGTGTTTTGGAAATTCCAAAGTTGCATGGTCAAAGCTTGAAAGTTTCCAAGTTTTTGTGTTCTGGTCATTGGATACGGACCGTATGGCCTTAGGCTTACGGTCCGCAAGCGCTGCAACTGGGCGATTTAATCCAGGGTCGGTTACGGACCGCAAAGACAAGATCTTATGGTCCATAAGAGGTACTTACGGTCCGCAAGACTTATTGCTTACGGTCCGTAAGACAGTCGCTGGCAGCAGAAAATGGACAGATGCCTGTTCAGCCTGTTACACCGCCTTAAGAGAGTGGTTTTCAAAATCAGGGACTTGGCAACTGGTTTTGGCATTACAGGGACACATGGGACCATCATAAAACATCAGTAGACTTGGGTGGCATCATCTCATGCAATCTAAGTTTGTATATATAGAGCATTGTTGCAACTCTTGAAACTTGCTCACTTCAAGTTCACTCAAGGCTTATTTCTGGAGCTTCTCTGATCAGCAACAACCTTTCTTAGGATCCCTAATCATACTTAGGACTCTTGTAAGTGTCCTTAACCTTCTTTAATTCAGTTTAGCTTAGTTAATTGGCTTAAGGTATTCATTGAAGTGTTTGATATTAATTGGACAGGTATTCATTTTACGTGGAACCAAAAGCCTAAAAAAGGTGTTGGGTTACTAAAGAAAATTGATCGGGTGATGGGAAACACTCCTTTTGTTGCTGAATACCCGAACTCGGTTGCCATATTCAAGCCCTATAGACTTTCGGACCATTGCCCTTGTATCCTTTCTATACCGGAAGCTATGAAGCTGAAACCGAGGTCGTTTAAGTTTGCTAATTTTTTTGTTTTTAAACCAGAATTTTTGGATATTGTTAAAAAGCATTGGGTAACTAACGTGGATGGGGTTCACCAATTTTGAGTTGTCAAGAAACTTCGGTTGCTTAAAAATCCTCTTCGTTCGTTGCTGTTCAAACAAGGCAACCTTCACAAGAAGGTTGAAAGATTTCGGATGAGGCTAGATGTTATTCAGCAAAGTATTGATCAGGATCCGCTAAATGTTGATCTCCGGAATGAAGAATCGTCTGCTAGCCGTGATCTTCAGGACACATTGCTGGATGAGGAGCATTTTCTGAAACAAAAAGCTAAGGTTGATTGGTTGAGAGCGGGTGACATGAATACTGCTTTTTTTCATTCCTCTTTGAAAATTAGAAATCATTGTAGCAGAATTGATGCTATTAATGATGCGGAAGGGGCTCTGTACGAGGGTGACAGTGTGTATAAAGCTTTTGTTCAACACTATGAGAAGTTCTTTGGTAGTCAAGGTGATATTTCGCTTCAACCAGCTCCGGATTTATTTCCGAAAGTCTTATCTCATAATGTTGCCACGTATATGGTTCGACATGTAACGGAGGAGGAGGTCAAGAAGGCGATGTTCTCTATTGGTAGTGATAAAGCTCCTGGCCCGGATGGATATACGGTGGCGTTTTTTAAAAGTGCTTGGCCTCTTATTGGTAATGATATTTTTAATGCAATTAAAGATTTTTTCGAGACTGGTAACTTGCTTCGGGAATTGAATCATACTCTTATAGTTCTTATTCCAAAGGTTTCGACTCCTATGGTTGTTACTGACTTTCGGCCGATCGCTTGTTGTAATGTTCTCTACAAGTGTATTAGCAAGATTATTGCAGACAGAATAAAGGGAGCCCTGAATGAGATTGTCAGCATAAATCAATCGGCTTTTGTTCCTGGAAGGAAGATTTCGGATAATATTCTTTTAACGCAAGATTTAATGCATAATTATCATCGAAATGTGGGTCCTCCAAGATGTGCGTTTAAAGTAGATATTCAGAAAGCTTATGATACGGTGGACTGGAGATTTCTCAAAAGTGTGCTGCTTGGGTTTGGTTTTAACAGTAACATGGTGAAGTGGATCATGCTGTGTGTGTCTTCTACTTCATTTTCGGTTTATGTTAATGGCACGGTGCACGGTTTTTTCAAAGGTAACCGAGGGTTAAGGCAAGGGGATCCAATATCTCCTTATTTGTTTACTCTTGTCATGGAGGTTTTGACGGGTATTCTTCAGCATGCTGTTCGGATAGATTCTTCGTTTAAATTTCATAACAGATGCGAAAGGCAGCAGATTCTAAATCTCTGTTTTGCTGATGATCTTTTTCTTTTTGCTAGAGGGGAAGTGAACTCGGCCAACTGTATTATGTCCTCTCTTTCAAAGTTCACTAAGATGTCGGGGTTAGTGCCTAGCAACCAGAAAAGCACGGTTTTCTTTTGTAACGTTAATGATCATGTCAAACAGGCGATTCTGGACATTATGCCTTTTGTGGAAGGAAAGTTACCTGTTAAGTACTTGGGGGTCCCTCTTATTTCTTCCAAGCTTAGGTATAATGATTGTCGTGTGCTTGTGGAAAAATTAGAGAAACGAATAATGCATTGGAAGAACAAATTATTATCGTTTGTGGGTAGACTTCAACTTATTATATCAGTTCTCTCTTCTATGCATATTTATTGGTCCTCGGTGTTTATCTTGCCAACTCGGGTTATTCAGGAGCTTGAAGCCAGAATGAGAAACTTCTTATGGGCTCAAGATGTGTCTTTTAGTAGGGGAAAAGCTAAAGTTTCTTGGAAATCTGTTTGTACTCCTAAGTATGAAGGGGGTTTGGGCATTAGACGTATTGGGGATATGAATAAAGCCCTGATGTCGTCTCACATTTGGAGTATTGTTTCGAAGCGAGAATCCCTATGGGTTGAATGGGTTCATTCATATCGGCTAAAAGGTAAAAGCTTCTGGGTTTGTAAATTGCCATCGAACACTTGTTGGTCGTGGAGGAAGCTTATTCAGTTGCGGCCTTTTATTCGTAATCACATTTGGTCCGAGTTAGGGAATGGTCATAATACGTCAGCTTGGTTTGATTATTGGAGCGAGTTGGGTCCTCTTGGTGATTTTCTGTCGCCAAGAACTATTACGGATGCTGATTTTCGTTTGGATGACCCGGTGGTTAATATTTTCTCTAATGGTACTTGGAATTGGCCTGTTGCGTGGAGGGATCTTTTCCCTGTTCTTATTCAGCTCGATCACTTTCAGTTAGATCCGTCAAAACCTGACCGATTGCTATGGAAAGATGCTGGTGACATTAATGAATTCTCTTCTTCGGCTGTTTGGCATTCGGTTCGGCATATAGAACCAGAAGTGGACTGGTGTAGTATTGTTTGGTTTGCCCAATGTATCCCTAGGCATGCATTTATGATGTGGTTGATAATGAAGGGTAAGCTTCTTACTCAAGACAAAATTCTGCAATGGGATTTTTCTCGGCGTAAAAACATGAATATGATGTGCTGTTTGTTATGCTATGAGAATTTTGATTCTCACTCTCATTTGTTTTTTGAGTGTAAGTTCTCCTCTCAAGTGTGGCTTATGGTTCGTAATAAAGTGGGGATGACTTCGTGCTCGAGTTCGTTCAAAGAAAGCTGAGGTTTATGTTGCTAAGATTCTAGTAACGGCAGCCGCATATAGTAGTTGGCAAGAGCGGAATGCTAGGTTGTTTAAAAATCAATTGAGACCTCCTGAAACGGTTAGCAATATTATTCTGAAAACAGTGCGATACAAGTTGATGGGAGCAAAATTGAAGAACACTGAGAGGGTACGCAAGCTGCTTGGAGAATGGGAGATTACAAACGAAAGTGAAAATGATGGAGGCTGAATAGTCTGTAGTCTTTTGTTTTTGTCTAGATATTTGTCTAGTTGGTTTTTCTTGGTTGTTTTTTATGTCGGTTTATTTTGTTTTTACTTTCATGGGGCATGTCTCATGATTGAACTAGTGTAGTCTCTCTACACTACTTGCTTTATTTGGATGTGAATATATAGAATCACCGGGGTAACCCTTTACCCAAAAAATAATAATAATAATAATAATTGGCTTAAGGTCAAAACGTCATAATTAAGGTTTGACTTCGTAATTAATCAAGATTTGTCCAGTCAAATCTCGAATTAAAAATACCTATGAGTTGGTAATTATGTGGGTAATAGACCCTTAAAAGGACACCCTCTGATTCCCTTTCTAACTAGGTCAATTGTCGGGTCAAAGATAATACTAAAAAGTCAACAGAAAGTTAATTTTCAAATTAATGCATAATTAGCAATGTAGAAGCTATGCAACCTGTTTTGTCATTAATATAACTTGGTAATTAATGTAAGAACATGTCTAAACATGTTCAACCCGACAATTTTCAGTTTAGGCTCGGTTCGGAACCGAAAGTCGCATAATTTGACTTCTGCTTTGACTTTCAGTTCTGACTCGTTTGAGCATAGTTTAGAAATGCCTTAGAGCCTTATTAGGACCAGGTTTCATGTTAGCATAACCCTCTGTGGTTATACAACTTGGTTCATTAGTTATCCGATTCATATGTATGTTTCCGTTAAGTGCTTAAATGTTGACTATTATGCCCATATGACCTTAAAACGTGATTTTTTGAAAAAGTAAAAGAGTAGAAACTTTCATTACTAATTTATAAACATGTTCCTAAAGTTTCACATCAGTTTGAGGTCTAGATTAGGAGTTATGCTTGTTAGCGTAAATGAAAAGCTTTTTATTAATTAAACGGCGTAATTAGCATATAGCCTATTTAAACCCAATTTTTAATACCAAACTTTTTACCTACTGATATAAAATAGTATTTTGGGATTTTTGGAGATTTTTATTTATTTTTAGGCTGAGCATAACTTAGAGTTCTAAGCTTGATTCGGTAATTGCCGGTTTTGCCCTTTTGGCCTATAAAATGAGTTTTTCCAATTATTTGATACCAAACCTTTTTCTACTGATCTAAAATGATAAATAAAATATTTTGAACCTTCTGGAATAACAAAAATATCAGCTTTCCTTTAAAAACCCAGAAATAGCTCAAAATCGCTTTTTAAGCGTTTTTAACGCATGGTTTGTATTAAAACTATTCTAAACATATAAGGTTTGATACCTACTGATATTTTTAGTAAATACTTATATATTAACAGTAAGTAAAAGTTTTAAACTCAGATTTCCAGTTTTGACCTTTTTAGCCAAAGTGAAATTACCAAAATGCCCCTAAGGTACATAGTTTGGTTTTAAATGATAAATTTCACATATATGTAATACCCTACTGTTATAACTTATTAAATTAAGTATTTTTACTGATTACATCAGACCTATAACTTAGAGTAATATTTAAACTCTTTTATAACCTTTAAAATGACCAAAATGCCCTACGAGGCATAGTTTGAGTTTAAATTCTTTTTGGGCATGATAGAAGATGTCTTACTGATGTCACAACATATTTAAAGCATACTAACTTAGTGTGACACCTGTGCCTCCACGGCCATCAAACAAATATCAAACCAATGAAATATTGTATTTCATACTTTGGATTTGTATAAATATGTGTATCATTTGCATATATCAATTCTTGTTCGATTTCGGGCTTTAAATCACTTTCTGGAAGGTCATACGCAAACTGGTGCATAAACGCAATCAGTTTAACGTAACGTACACTCTGGAACTGTGACGTAAGCCAAACATACCCTAAATATCCTTTACATAACTTAGAAATAAGTTTCGAAGGATTCGGTATGGCAAAAACATATTTATTTGAACTAAAGAACTATTTACGACAAAACTGCGAAACTAACGTTGGTGACCACCCGGATAATATTTAAATCCCAAAAAATATTCTGCTATGATTAAAATTTTATTTTAACCAGGTCCGTGTTGAAAAATAAATTAAAACGCTTAAAAACGTTATTTTTCAAAGTTTAAGCGCGTACCGTGGGTTTCTGCGCGACACAGTGCTTCTACTGCAAAACGCAGACAACGCAGCCAGTCTTGGCAACTGAAATTTATTTCAGTAATATTTTGGCGGGTTTATTTTTATAGTCTAATAAAAATAATTTAGAACACCATAAACCGGGATTTAAACGCTAGATAAAATACCCGGTACCCAGTTAAACACCTACTTTTATCTAATATACCATCAAAATTTCACTTAACCCCCCCCCATATACAAACTTACGGTCACAATATTATGTGTGGCCCACCATATATCTTCAAAATCTTGCAAATATTTCTATTAGATCTTACATGATTCATTTTAGATATTATGCAATCTATCATATCCTTCCATATCTCCTTTATATTTTCTATATCACTTCAACCAAGATCACACTCAAACTTCCCCATCTCTCTCTCCCTCCCAAACCATCCCCATCTTCTCTCTCTATCTTCATCACCTTCAAACTTAGTTCATCAACATTCAAGCTCATTTCTAGCATATTTAAAGTGATTTTGAAGAATCAAAGGTGTTCCCAAGGTGTTGTCAAGTGATTACAAGCTTCCTATCATCAAAATCTCATCCCACAACCTACTTGAATCTTGAAGGTATAACACTTATGTTTAAATCATACTTTTGATTCTTGGTTGTTCTTGATGATTTGAAGTTTCTCTTGAATCTTGGGATTTTCACTAAACTTGAAATCTAAAATGAAATGGGTCTTGAAACAAATAAAAATGGTGGTGTATATATATATGTATAACCGTACATATGTATGTGTGTATATGAGTTTTGAAGTTTGATATCTTGTTAAGTACTTGTTTATGTTGTTACATGTTCTTGAATGATGGTAAAAATGCAAGTATTTGGAGATTTATGTATGATATGTTAAATGTAAATTACATCAGCAAATGGACCTGAATAAATCTCATATTTGATGCTTTTAAACTCATAAAAAATGATGTTGCTATGTGAGTATGCTTTAGGCACTTGTACATGTGAAAATATGTTGATTTAAAACTCAAGAAATGATGAAAAATGGTTATATGACAAAAATGTTTTAGATCAGGTTACAAACACTAAAAATAACATTATTTGATGTATTAAAATGGCATGAAACTTTGGCATAGGTTTGATAGCCTTGCATGTTATACATATAGCTTAAAAAGTGGTAAGTTATGTGAAATTTGCATGATTTATGTGCTTTGTTTAAGACCTGTGTGACAACTGTGTTCTGTAATCGATGTACGATGTAAAACAATGATGTTTATTAATAAAAACAATGTGCTTTGGTGTTATTATATGTGTTTTGGTGTTTCTATGTGTGTATTTGTGTTTGGTGATTTTTCAATTCGATTCGATTCCGATTGCAAGCTTTAAATCGCGTTCTGGAAGGTTATACGCAAACTGGTGCGTAAACGCAGTCAGTATAACGTGAAAAACACTCCGAAATAGTGACATAGGCTTAACATACCTTAAATAACCTCCACATAACTTAGAAATAAGTTTTGAATGGTTTGGTGTGTCGAAATCAACTTTGTTCGATCGCAGGGACTACTTGTGTCAAACTGCGAAACTATGCTGATTTGTATAGTAACGAACATTCCGGAACATGACCATAAGTTAAACATACCCTAAATAACCTTTACATAGCTTAGAAATAGGCTTTGAGGGGTTCGGTGTGCTAAAATAAACTCTATACTCATTCAGTGACTAAAAGCGTCAAAAAGTGCATAAGTTTGCATTTTCGGGCATAACTTACGTTCTGAATACATCCGGACATCCAAAATATTTACGTAAGCATTAAAATATTTTATTTTAGTGTTTGGCATGATAAAATTCCATTCGTCGCTTAATTTGGATCGTTTTTGCGTTCGTTACGACTTCCGTCGTAATTAAGCGAATAACGCAACCGTACGACCAAACGAACTGACATCCGAGATGTTTTTGAACATATTTTAAGTTACCTATACTTTAAATTTATTTTAGAACCTTGAAATGGGGTTAACGGGGCTTAAAAGTGCCAAAAAAATCAAGTTTTACAAGTGTAGGGACCATTTTTGAAATTTCTGGGAGATTTAATGAACCTAGTCCATTTTGAAGTGTGATGGTTTTCACCCATGGTTTTGCAAAACCATGGGCTGGTATTCAATGAACATAGTCCATATTAGGGGCTCCCATGGTTTTAGAAAACCATGGGCACACATGTAAGGTCCAGATCAAAGCTCAGTTTTCGAGGAACGATCTTAACGGTTCTAGAAATCCTATATATACCCCCATCCATTTCACTTCAAAACCCACAATTTGAAATCTGATTTATGCTCTCTAAGTGGAAGTATATGCTTCCTACCTGAGAGAAAAATCGGAATCAAATCTTGCGGGGACCTTCTGTAAGTGTTCTTTCGTTCTTTTCATTCGTTTTAGCGTTAAAGTCAAACTGCGTTTGACTTTCTGCATTGACCAGTTTATGGTCAACGCGAAGTTCGTTTGAACTTCATAACGTGAGCATAATCACGATGGTCATAGTCCCTAGTGACTATACCTACTGATTACCACGTTATCTAGGCTCGGTGACGAGTCGAAGTTTCGGCCAAAATGCGCATGTACGCGTATTTTGTAACCAAACTACTTGTGGGTATCAAAACCGTTTGTTTTGATACCAAACTTGTTTTCTAACTTAGTTAAGCATGTTTTAACATGCTTAGCTCGTCACTTTTTAGTTTAGTGCTTGTGTAGAGTCGTAAGTCAAGCGGACTAAACACCCGCTTAGACTTTCGAACACGACCCGTTTGGTCGATCATTAGGATCCAACCAAACATGGTTAGTGACCATAGTTGCATAGGGAATAACCTTCCAAGGTTATACCTTATGGTCGCTTAGTTTAGATAGTTGTATGATAAGTAGTTTATATGCCTTAGGTAAATGACCAAAATGCCCTTTTCATGCATAATTGGTAATTAAGCATATGTAACCTAAACTCTTGTCACATAACTGATTATACATCATGATTAAACTTGTATAGGCATATAATACTTGTCATAGGACTAGTTAGGCGTTCCGAACGCGTTTCACGCGAACGACGCGTTAAAGTAGCATAAGCTACCTTAATGGGTCGCGATGGGTCGAAGGCACTTAGGTTAGGTTTCATTTAGGATGTAGGCCTTGTTAAACCATATCACATGAGTTCCAACACTCATTTGGTTTACAAGACCTCATTCTGTCCGATCTTCTGATTTAGGCGTCTATTGTTTGACTAGTGAATCAATTACTAGGTGCTACTTGATTTCTCTGGTTTACTCGAGTTTGTTGAAGTACTATTGATTGAGGATACCTTGCACTACATGTGAGTACCTAGTTCCCCTATTTTACTGTTTTCAATTGTTTTAGGGTGATTCATATGTACAAAATGTTTTCAAGGTTTAAACGATGATTTCAAAAACGAATAGAACGATTTATACTAAACTAATAACGATTTCGATAATGTGCACGAACTTGTTGGTTGTAGTTACATAAAGAACGACATTCATTAGCATTGATCAAGCCGACCAGTATTAGGTTATGGTACCGTAGGATATGACAAATCCCATTATTGCACTATACCCATGGTTATGTGTGGGTGTGGTGGGTAACGACTGAATCTGATGATTGTTAAGTTACCCTTTGGAGGTTTGTTAATGCAAGAACGAGTTAAACGATGAACGAGTCACAAAGGTTTGAATGTTATTAACGAGACGACCATTTATAAGTTTTCACAATTAAAACGAGGATGAGTTAAACGATTTGGAAACGATTTGGAGACAATGTTAAACGATTTGAGTAAACGATTGGTTTTTGGCTAGTGTTTAGATAACGGGACAGGTGTAATGTGGTGAAAACATGGTAGATACGCCGCTGGTACTTCTTATATATAAGTGTTTTCAACATATTACATATTGTGGCGTTATTTAGTTCGCTTGGGTAAACGATATTGAAACGATACCACTCAACGATGTTTTCGAAATAATATACGAGTTTTATTAACGAGTTTATACGTTAACGAGTTTATACGATATGTTTTACAAGATGGTTTTCTAAAACAAAAAGCTTTTGGGTTAAGAATCATGGCTACGAAATTTTATAAATTATAACCATCTTGATTTGAGTTGGTTAATCATGTTGCAATATTATACACTTTTTAAAAACAAGGTTTTCGAGGTATTGCAATATATGTAAACAAGCCATGATTCCGATACTCTTATAAAACCTATGTACTCGCCAGCATTTCTTTGCTGACTTTGTTTTTACATATGTTTCAGGTGTTGTTGCTTGATTGACGATCTAGGATGCATGCGTCACATAGGATCTGGACGAGTCCTTAGTGACATAATAACTATGATAGACGATATAATACTTTTTTGTTCTGTGTTAAAACAATGTTAATGTTTAATATTATCAATAAAACGAAACACTTTTTGTATCCATGGTTATGAAACGATAATCCTGTTACAACACCCCCCGACGTTTCTGCCACGCTTTGTTGTTTTACGTGGTCGGGGTGTGACAACCTGCACTATCATGAGTATAACCATTATTATATTCAGTAAATAACATGGGTTGTGTTAAAATTTCAAGTCATTTCGATATGGGATGGTTTGGGTAACGTTTGATTCAAAACTATGCGGTAAAACGGTCAAAAATCGCCTTTTCGGAGTATTTTTACAAAATTCTTTTAAATCAGTAACCAAACTGATATATTTGGTATAAAAATAAGTATTTTAACTTATATTAAGATTACTTGGTGATTGGTTAGTCATACGTGACTTCCGACGCCCAAAATGTTACCGAATCGCAAAAATAAGTGTCTTTCGACATACACTAGAATGGGTTTGTGTTACAATGTGCTATGTGTTTTACAATATGTGTATGATCAGGTGTTAGTGTTGATAAGATTAGGTGTGTTATGCTTGAGTACATATATATACAAATACACCAAAATAATCAAAAATAATAACTTTCGAGAAATCTCAAAGTCATGTGAAAATTCTAAGTATCGGAGAAACTTTGGTATTTTTGTGAGTTTTGATTATTAAATCATTCTTATCTAATTTAGGATGAATAAACAATTTGAGGGATTGTGTTAACGTATAAAAACGCACCCAAAGGTGAGTACATAGACCCCTCTTTTACTGCTTTCCAAACATTTTGGGGTGAAACACATGTGCCTACTTGTTACTTTCGTGCTTCCCATTGTTTTTACATCATATACTTGCTATGTTCATTAGTACACTATTAGTACATGTTTTACATTACATTTTCTGCTATGTATGATGACTTGGCATGCTAGCATATTGTTTTACATTGCATCTCTGTTGCATATGTTCCCGTAACATATGGACACATTATTTACATCTCTACCTTGTATGTTCATTTAAGCATATTAGGTACTTTATTTTCATAAAACATGTTTACATTCGGTATATCATTTGGTTTGTTTAACGGGACTAAATTACATTCATTAACACCGATCATGCCACTCGGTAGTAGGTAGTGGTACCATAGGACTTGACAAACCCCGTTCCTAAAACCCTAGGTTTGTTTGGGTGGAAGGAATGACCGAATCCGAAAACATTTCTTTGATAACCTTCACTCTAAGGTTATCCGTCTGTCTCAAGGCTTGGATGCAGGCGTCTAACATTACCGTATAAATGGTTGTATCAGTAAAGCATGCATTATTCTACAAAGCATAATTTTTTATTTATTCAAATACTTTGTTTTGTACATTTTTACTTGTGGTTTAAGTAGTCTCATTTTACTTACCATACATAACTTTTTACATGATTTACATTGATGGTTTTTACATAAACATTTGACATTTGACTATACATAAACAATTTCACATTAATGGTTTGCTTGGTAAGTGACTTAAGTAACGAGACGTGTGTAATATGATACAAGCACGGTGGATACGCCGCTGGTACTTCCTATATATAAGTGTTTGTATTATATTACATGTCGTAGTGTTATTTAAATCATTTCAATTTGGACTCATATATTTTACACAAATGACATATTCTTCACAAGACATTGTTTTACAAAACAACTTATTTTATACAAACTCATTTTACTTGGTTATTCATTTAACCTTACATTACTCTTTTACATATCATCTACTTTATTATCATTTTTCATCGGATTTACAAAACAAAACATTTCATAAGGTTCATGACTACTTTTGCTAAACATTTTTCTTCAAACTTATATGTCATGAATCCCAAATCAATAAAACTTATGTATCTCACATGCATTTTTATGCTGACGTACCTATTTTCACATGTGTTTCAGGATATGATGCGTAGGATTTATCAAGATACACTTAGGCGGACTTGGACCTTAGCAACAATAAACGATGCAAGACTAGTTAATTATGTTATATTTCTTGCTTGTTAAACATTGTAACTCTCTTAATCAATAAAACAAAATTTCAATTTTCCATGTGTTATGAAACAATGATTCTGTTACAACACTCCCCGACGATTCCGCCACGTTTTGTTGTTTTTACGTGGTCGGGGTGTGACAAAAAAGTTGGTATCAGAGCTCATGGTTATAGGGAATTAGGTTATTAGTAATGCTTTGACCTAGTCTATAACCTTCCTAGGACCCTAACGCGAGTTTACTTGCTTTTAGTCATAAAACAATACCGTCACCTATCCTTAGGCGACGACCACAACAAGAACATAAATTTCAAAACCGCCTCGAAAACTAATCATCTGTTCTAGGATGATTGATTACCAGGTTTTGAACCCTCTAAGTATTCAAAATCTCGTCAAAGTTTGGGTCTTATAATGTGAACACGTGCAAACTGGAAGGGTGAATGCCTGTACCCTGAGTTTTCTGTCTAAGGCTAGAGTGTTCGTACAAATCCGCAGTATCGGACCAGTCACTCTTACCTGGGAACTCTTGGGGTGAGTATTCACTTATAGGCGAGCATGTCTTCAGTGATACATTAATGTGACCCATCTACTTTGATTCATCATCGTCTCATTTGTTTGCCTTAGGTAACAAACAAATGATCGCAATTCTTATGCATTGCCATTCTGTTTTGTTTATCCGATAAACATTTCACTTGTTTCTTCCTATGTCTTTCATTCTCTTCTAGAATGTCTCTTCCTCTCAGAAACGGTCAAATGTCCGAGCAGACTGCCAAATTTGCCCAGCGAATAGGCGAAGTGATCCTGAAGACCGTCGAATTAGCTACTGCCATGCATCGACTCCAGAATGAAGCCACGGAGGAACCATCATAGGAAAAAGAAGCCAAGCCTTCACCAAAACCGAAGAAACGTAAAGCTTCAAAGACTTCTCTAGTCGTTGCACCAAATCAAGCAGGACCTATCCAAGTGGTAACACCACCTGCTAAGAAGCAATACAAGGGAACGGCACCGTTATGCGACAAATGTAAGGGGCATCACCAAGCTCACTTACAGTGTCGTCTATGTGTATCATGTGGGCGAGTTGGTCACCTGGAAAGTGTTTGTCGAATTAACCCGAACCAAGGTGGTCCAAATCAACCACAAGCCAACCCTGTCCAAACTCGCTTTCCACCTGGATCGTGCTACAACTGTGGCAAGATGGGTCATTTCGTGAACAAATGCCCAAAGCTTGCTAATGCAAATCTGACCCTCAGATGAGCAGTTGGCTGATTAGAAGATGTTGCTGTCTTATGCTTTTGTTTCTTTTGTCTTCTTGTAATGTGAAACAATCTGTTTTGTTCATAAATAAATTGTTGTTCACAATTCTGATGTACAATTGTAGTTACATATGTGTATGGCATTACCTATGATACCTACATCACGGAACTATGTTCTTTACAAACTACTCTTGTGATTCCCCCTTTCAAGTGATCACTCATGATTTCCTCAAAATAGCGAAATTTATGAGCAATCGTGCTTTTTGCACATCTGAACCTTTGAATCCTTGGTTAGATGACTGAGGGTATATTCAATCTCGTACCCATATCACTTCATTCTGGTTTCGTAACAATATACATAGTATAAGTATTTCAAAAACAACCTTCGTGATTTCAAAAGATTTCATATAGTTTGAAAACAATTTTTCAAATGCATTGTCTATGTGTTCAAAAACAACCTCCATGATTTCAAAAACGTTGTCTATGTTTTCAAAAACAACCTTCATGATTTTAAAATGTTTCATATAGCCTGAAAACAATATTAACACAATATATTTTCTTATCAAGTGCATGAGTTCAAAGAGCATTATTCATATTTTCAAAAATTTTACCTAGCATGATTTTAAAACATTTTTACCTAATACACCTACGTATGATTTCAAAAGTATTATGTAAGATTTCAAAAAACATTAAACACGTTTTTAAAAGTAACCCCATGCCTAGTTTTCAAAAAAAAAAAAAAAAAAACATTTTTCTCATACATTAACTTAACCTTCAAATTCTACTTCATATGTCGCCTTGACATATCTAGCATCTCAACTTCATAAGCATTTTTACTTCATGTTTTGACCTAAGCACATCCAGTGCAAGATTTCAAAACCTCTTCAACTTCTAAAATCCATATGGGATCTTTTTATCTTCACAATTAGACCCTTGTGGATGATTATCATTTAAATCAGAGTCCTTAATTGGATTCCTTGTATGCTTTAATTCGAACATTTCGGTTCCTTATAATCGAAATCAAATTTTCTCTTTAATAATCATCATTGTTTTACATCGTACATCGATTACAGAACACAGTTGTCACAGTCTCCCCTACTTCAAGAATCCCCTACTTCAAGAATCCCCACACTTGTCACAGTTGTCACAGTCTCCCCTCTTTAATAATCCCCTACTTCAAGAAATTTCGTCCCGAAATTTTAACTAGAGGAAGCTTGTGAAAACAAGTGCGGATATTTTGTCTTCATTTGGTCCTCACGTTCCCAAGTAAATTCTGGGCCACGTTTGGATTCCCAGCGAACTTTGACCAATCGAATCCGTTTGTTCTTCAACTGTTTGAAAGCACGGTCCACGATCTCCACAGGTTTCTCGACAAAGTGCATTGTTTCATCGATTTGGATCTCGTCGAGAGGAATATGTAGATCAGCGTCAGCTAAACACTTTCGCAGATTGGACACGTGAAAAGTCGGGTGAATATTTCCAAGCTCTGGAGGTAGCTCCAATCGATAGGCAACCTTTCCAACCCTTTCCACAATCTTAAATGGTCCCACATATCGAGGTGCAAGTTTTCCTTTCTTTCCAAATCTCACCACTCCCTTCCAAGGTGACACCTTGAGTAGGACACGGTCTCCGATTTGAAATTCTAAGGGCTTGCGTTTCATATCCGCATATCTCTTTTGACGGTTTCGAGCTGCCACCAGATTATCGCGGATTTTCTTGATTTTGTCTGTTGTTTCCAGAACGAGCTCAGGTCCAGTAAGTTGAGCTTCACCGGTCTCGTTCCAATAGACAGGTGAACGACATTTTCGACCGTAGAGAGCTTCGAATGGCGCCATATTAATGCTAGCATGATAGCTATTGTTGTAAGAGAACTCGATCAGTGGCAGATGAGAATCCCAATTACCACCAAAGTCTATCACGCATGCTCTAAGCATATCCTCCAAAGTTTGAATCGTCCTCTCAGATTGACCATCTGTTTGGGGATGATAAGCAGTGCTTAGATTCAGTTGGGTTCCCAAAGCAGATTGCATGGCCTTCCAAAAATGAGATGAAAATCGAGCATCACGATCGGAAATGATATCTAAAGGAACACCATGTCGTGATACAATCTCGTCTACATAGATGTTGGTAAGCTTTTCAGCAGAGAAATCCTCATGGATTGGTAAGAAGTGAGCAGATTTCGTTAAACGATCGACAATAACCCAAATAGCATCATGACCTTTAAACGTACGCGGTAGCTTAGTGATGAGATCCATTGCAATGTTCTCCCACTTCCAAACCGGTATCTCTGGTTGTACAAGCAAACCAGAAGGTCGTTGATGTTCGGCCTTGACTTTGAGACAAGTTAGGCATTTCGACACATACAAGGCAACATCCTTCTTCATACCAGGCCACCAGCACCGAGTACGAAGATCCTTGTACATTTTATCAGCACCAGGATGGATAGAATATCGAGACTTATGAGATTCGTCCATTACCAAGGTGTGAAGATCGTCTTGTTTCGGAATCCACAATCGATCCTTAAAATAGAGCAAACCATCGTCTTTCGCTTCGAGCATAAGCTCAAGTTGACGTGGTAATTCCGTACCTATCAAATTTTGTGAAACACAAAATAGCTGAGCTTGAAGGACACGAGATTGAAGATCCGATAGAGTTCGAACAGAATGAAGCTTGACTCGCTCCTTTCGACTAAGCGCATCGGCTACAACATTCGCCTTACCAGGGTGGTAGCGAATCTCGCAGTCATAATCGTTTAAGAGTTCAACCCAACGTCGTTGCCTCATGTTCAGCTCTTTCTGATTAAGAATATGCTGGAGACTTGTGTGGTCTGTGAAAACCACACACTTCGTTCCATAGAGGTAGTGTCTCCAGATTTTAAGCGCGAAAACCACAACTCCTAACTCAAGATCATGAGTCGTGTAGTTCTTCTCGTGAACTTTCAGCTGCCTAGATGCATATGCAATAACTTTACCTCGTTGCATAAAGACGCAACCAAGGCCTAAGTTGGACGCATCGCAATAGACAACGAAATCATCGCTTCCCTCGGGCAGAGATAGAACAGGAGCATTACATAACTTCTGCTTCAGCGTTTGGAACGCTTCTTCTTGCTTGGGTCCCCACTCAAAAGGCTTATTCTTCTGAGTCAAAGCAGTGAGTGGAACCGCAATCTTCGAGAAATTTGAAATGAATCGACGATAATAACCAGCAAGACCAAGAAAGGATCGAATCTCTGTAGGTGTCGTCGGTGTATTCCAGTCCTTAATAGCAGCAATCTTGGATGGATCCACATGAATACCCTGCTCATTGACTATATGACCCAAGAATTGAACTTCTTTAAGCCAGAATTCACACTTGGAGAATTTAGCAAAAAGTTGTTCCTTCTTCAGGAGTTCCAAATGTTAAGCGAAGGTGTTGCTCGTGCTCGGCTCGAGATTTTGAATAAATGAGAATATCGTCGATGAACACAATAATGAACTTGTCCAAATAAGGTTTGCAGACCCTATTCATTAAGTCCATAAAGATAGCTGGAGCATTCGTCAAACCAAAAAGGCATGACAGTGAACTCGTAATGCCCATATCTTGTGCGGAAAGCAGTTTTGGGAATATCTTCTTCGAGAACACGAAGTTGATGATACCCAGAACGCAGATCGATCTTGGAAAAGCATGAAGCACCCTGCAGCTGGTCGAAGAGATCATCAATTCGAGGTAGGGGATATCGACTCTTGATGGTGAGCTTATTAAGCTCACGATAATCGATACACATTCGAAAAGATCCATCTTTCTTTTTCACGAAGAGGACAGGAGCTCCCCAAGGTGAAAAGCTCGGTCGGATGAATCCTTTATCAGATAACTCTTGAAGCTGTTTCGATAACTCTTGCATCTTCGACGGTGCAAGACGATAAGGTGCTTTTGCAATCGGGTTGGCATTAGGTATAAGGTCAATATGAAACTCGACTTGACGAACTGGAGGCAAACCAGGCAGTTCATCAGGAAACACCTCTGGATAATCCCGCACAATCGGAATATCCTGAATACTCTTGCTCTTGTCTTTCTCCTCGGTGACATGTGCCAGAAAAGCAACATATCCTTTTCACAAATAACTTTGGGCTTCCATACACGACAGAAGCTTCAAACCACTAGATGGCTTCTCGCCACGAATCTCCAGAACATCGCCAGAAGACAAAGGAATACGAACAATCTTATCGAAACAAACCACCTCAGTGTGGTGTTTGGTTAACCAATCCATTCCAATGATAATATCGAAACTCCCAAGTTGCATCGGTGTGAGATCAATAGGAAAAATATGGTTATCAAGGTTCAAATGACAATTACGAATAATAGAATCGAGAACAAGAGGTTTACCAGTGGCAACTTCAACAGATAAGGGTTTCCTCAGTTTAGTTCTAGGTATTGCAAGCAAAGGCTCAAATGACAATGAAACAAAACTTCTATCGGCACCAGAATCAAAAAGAATAGATGCAGGTTGATTGTTAACAAGAAACGTACCATTGAAAACCTCGTTGTCAGCCCTCGCTTCATTTGCATTCAAATTGTACGCTCGCCCATGAGCGGGATTCACATTAACATAGACGTTCGCATTCGGGTTCGCGTTAGCATTCGCGTTTGCATTCACCAGTCTCGGACAATTGTTGCGGAAGTGACCATACTCTCCACAATTAAAACATGAACCCGGTGGGAATCTCGCAGCATTCCCCTGACCCGGAGCTGGAACCTGAGCAACCTGATTCTGTCCCAAACGACAATTACTTGCCAAATGCCCAAGTTTACCACACGTCGTACATTGCTTGCAAGCCTGTTGTGCACGTGATGATCGTTGCAACGAGCACAATGAGGTGCGGTACCAGCATACGCTTTCTTTCCAGGTGGCTGAGCCGGTGGGTTCTGCGGGTTCTGAGCAGTCTGTGCTGTAACAGCAAAATTCTAGGCACCCTTTCGCTTCCTCGATTTCTTCGACGTCTCACCTTCCTTACCCTTACCCTTTTTCTTGTCCTTCCCTGAATCAGTCGCCTTCTTTTTATCACCCTTGCGGGTGAGTTTACCCTTCCTGACTTGAGTCTCAGTCAGGGTAGCAGACAACTCGATTGCTTGACGAAGGGTAGTAGGATTAACACCGGTCACAATCTCCAGAATAGAATCGGGTAGACCATCGATATATCTCTCGATTGCTTTCTCCAGAGGGGTAACCATGGTGGGACACAATAGACTGAGTTCCTCAAAACGATCCGTGTACACACGGTGTTCAGCCCCCATCTTGCTTTAAATCGTCAAACTCTCGCTCCAAAGCCCGAATTTCGTGACGGGGATAAAACTCCTTCATCATGAGAGCCCGAAGCTCTTCCCATGTTTGTGCCAACGCCACTTTGGCACCCCTGTCGCGCATAATACCATTCCACCAGGTAAGCGCTCGCTTCTCAAACACGCTCGAAGCAAATTCAACCTTACGCGCATTCGGACACTGCACATGTCTGAATGTGCTCTCGATACTCTCAAACCACTGTAGGAGCGCAGTTGCTCCTTGCGACCCAGAAAACTTAAGCGGCTTCGCAGAATTGAAATTCTTGAAATTAAACTGTGCGTTATTGTTGTTGTTATTATTGGTGTTGTTGTATACCTCATGGATTTGGGTCACAACGCCTGGAAGCACAGCAGCCATTTGTTGAGAGACAAGGGCTGCGACTTCTTCAGCAGTAAAAGTTCGAGCGTCGCGTCGAGGAGGCATTGTCTAACAAGGAAATATGAGAAACGAGTGAGGTTGAAAATTAGGAAAAACAAAAGAGGTATCGACAAAACACAAGAGAGGCGATCATTCGTTCGTTACCTCGAACAAACAAACGACACGCAGTGACTAATCAAAGTAAATAGGTCAAAAATAATGTATCGCGAAGACATGCTCGCCTATAAGTGAACACTCACCCCAAGAGTTCCCAGGTAAGAGTGACTGGTCCGATTATGTGGATTTGTACGAACACTCTAGCCTTAGACAGAAAACTCAGAGTACAGGCACTCACTCTTCCAGTTTGCACGTGTTCACATTATTTAGACCCAAACTTTGACGAGATTTTTGAAAACTCAGAAGGCACTAAGCCAAAAGTGAGTTAAACTGGAAGGGTTCAAAACCTTACAACAGAGGGTTCAAAACCTAGTAATCAATCATCCTAGAATGGATGATTAATTTTCGAAGCAGATTCGGATTTTGTTTTAAAAAAAATTCTAAACGCAAATAAACCTGCGTTGGGGCCCTAGAAAGTTATAGTCTATGTCAAAACATTACTAATAACCTAATTCCCTATAACCATTGGCTCTGATACCAACTCTTTCTGTCACACCCCGACCACGTAAAACAACAAAGCGTGGCGGAAATGTCGGGGAGTGTTGTAACAGAATTATCGTTTCATAACCATGGATACAAAAAGTGTTTCGTTTTATTGATAATATTAAGCATTAACATTGTTTTAACACATAACAAACAAGTTTTATATCAACTGTCATCGTTTTATGTCACTAAGGTCTCGTCCAGATCCTATGTGACGCATGCATCCTAGAACGTCAATCAAGCAACAACACCTGAAACATATGTAAAAACAAAGTCAGCAAAGAAATGCTGGCGAGTACATAGGTTTTATAAGAGTATCGGAATCATGGCTTGTTTACATATATTGCAATGCCTCGAAAACCTTGTTTTAAAAAAAAGTGTATAATATTGCAACATGATTAACCAACTCAAATCAAGATGGATATAATTTATAAAATTTCGTAGCCACGATTCTTAACCCCAAAAGCTTTTTGCTTTAGAAAACCGTCTTGTGAAACATCTCGTATAAACTTGTTAATAAAACTCGTATATTATTTCAAAAACATCGTTGAGTGACATCGTTTCAATATCGTTTACCCAAGTGAACTAAATAACGCCACGGTATGTAATATGTTGAAAGCACTTATATATAAGAAGTACCAGCGGCGTATCTACCATGTTTTCACCACATTACACCCGTCCCGTTATCTAAACATTAGCAAAAAACCAATCGTTTACCCAGATTGTTTAACATCGTTTCCAAATCGTTTCCAAATCGTTTACTCGTTTAAATCGTTTAAATCGTCCTCGTTTTAATTGTGATAACTTATATATGGTCGTCTCGTTAATAACATTCAAACCTTTGTGACTCGTTCATCGTTCAACTCATTTTTGCATTAACAAACCTCCAAAGGGTAAGTTAACAATCATCAGATTCAGTCGTTACCCACAACACCCACACATAACCATGGGTATAGTGCAATAACGGGATTTGTCATATCCTATGGTACCATAACCTAATACTGGTCGGTTCGGCCAAAATTAATGAATGTCGTTCATTATGTAACTACAACCAACAAGTTTGTTCACATTATCGAAATCGTTATTAGTTTAGTATAAATCGTTCTATTCGTTTTTGAAATCATCGTTGAAACCTTGAAAACATTTTGTACATATGAATTACCCCAAAACAATTGAAAACAGTAAAATAGGGGAACTATGTACTCACATGTAGTGCAAGGTATCCTCAATCAATAGTACTTCAACAAACTCGAGTAAACCAGAGAAATCAAGCAGCACCTAGTAATCGAACCACTAGTCAAACAATAGACGCCTAAATCGGAAGATCGGACAGAATGAGGTCTTGCAACCCAAATGAGTGTTGGAACTCATGTGATATGGTTTAACAAAGCCTACATCCTAAATCGGAACCTAACCTAAGTGCTTTCGACCCATCGCGACCCATTAAGGTAGCTTATGCTACTTTAACGCGTCGTGCGCGCAAACGCGCGTTCGAGACGTCTAACTAGTCCTATGACAAGTATTATATGCCTATACAAGTTTAATCATGTTGTATAATCAGTTATGTGACAAAAGTTTAGGTTACATATGCTTAATTACCAATTATGCATGAAAAGGGCATTTTGGTCATTTACCTAAGGCATATAAACTACTTATCATACAACCATCTAAACTAGGTGACCATAAGGTATAACCTCGGAAGGTTATTCCCTATGCTACTATGGTCACCTAATGTGTTTGGTCAGATCCTAATGATCGACCAAACGGGTCGGGTTCGAAAGTATAAGCGATTGATTAGATCGCTTACCTTTACGACCCTATATAAGCACTAAACTAAAAGTGACGAGCTAAGCATGTTAAAACATGCTTAACTAAGTTAGAAAACAGGTTTTGATATCAAAACAAACGGTTTTGATATCCTAAAGTAGTTTGGTTACAAAATACGCGTAAATGCGCATTTTGACCGAAACTTCGACTCGTCACTAAGCCTAGATAACGTGGTAATCAGTAGGTATAGTCACTAGGTGCTATAACCATCGTGATTACACTCATGTTATGAAGTTCAAATGAACTTCACATTGACCATAAACTGGTCAATGCAGAAAGTCAAACGCAGTTTGACTTTAACGCTAAAACGAATGAAAAGAATGAAAGAACACTTACAGAAGGTCCCCGCAAGATTTGATTCCGATTTTTCTCTCAGGTAGGAAGCATATACTTCCACTTAGAGAGCATAAATCAGATTTCAAATTGTGGGTTTTGAAGTGAAATGGATGGGGTATATATAGGATTTCTAGAACCGTTAAGATCGTTCCTCGAAAACTGAGCTTTGATCTGGACCTTACATGTGTGCCCATGGTTTTCTAAAACCATGGGAGCCCCTAATATGGACTATGTTCATTGAATACTAGCCCATGGTTTTGAAAAACCATGGGTGAAAACCATCACACTTCAAAATGGACTAGGTTCATTGAATCTGCCAGAAATTTCAAAAATGGTCCCTGCACTTGTAAAACTTGATTTTTTTTTGGCACTTTTAAGCCCCGTTAACCCCATTTCAAGGCTCTAAAATAAAGTTAAAGTATAGGGAACTTAAAATATGCTCAAAAACATCTCGGATGTCGGTTCGTTTGGTCATACGGTTGCGTTATTCGCTTAATTACGACGGAAGTCGTAACGAACGCAAAAACGATCCAAATTAAGCGACGAATGGAATTTTATCATGCCAAACACTAAAATAAAATATTTTAATGCTTACATAAAATTTTTTGGATGTCCGGATGTATTCAGAACGTAAGTTATGCGCGAAAATGCAAACTTATGCACTTTTTGACGCTTTTAGTCCCTGAATGAGCATAAAGTTTATTTTAGCATACCGAACCCCTCAAAGCCTATTTCTAAGCTATGTAAAGGTTATTTAGGGTATGTTTAACTTATGATCAAGTTCCGGAATGTTCGTTACTATACAAATCGGCATAGTTTTGCAGTTTGACACAAATAGTCCCTGCGATCGAACAAAGTTGATTTCGACACACCAAACCATTCAAAACTTATTTCTAAGTTATGTGGAGGTTATTTAAGGTATGTTAAGCCTATGTCACTATTACGGAGTGTTTTTCGTGTTATACTGACTGCGTTTAAGCACCAGTTTGTGTATAACCTTCCAGAAAGCGATTTAGAGCTTGAAATTGAAATCGAATCAAATTGTAAAAACACTAAACACAATTAAACACATAATAACACCAAAGCACATTGTTTTATTAATAATAATCATTGTTTTACATCGTACATCGATTACAGAACACAGTTGTCACACATACGTGACTTCCGACGCCCAAAATGTTACCGAATCGCAAAAATAAGTGTCTTTCGACATACACTAGAATGGGTTTGTTCATGGGTTATTTTATGTGTTACAATGTGCTATGTGTTTTACAATATGTGTATGATCATGTGTTAGTGTTGACAAGATTATGTGTGTTACGCTTGAGTACATATATATACAAATACACCAAAATAATCAAAAATAATAACTTTCGAGAAATCTCAAAGTCATGTGAAAATTCTAAGTATCGGAGAAACTTCGGTATTTTTGTGAGTTTTGATTATTAAATCATTCTTATCTAATTTAGGACGAATAAACAATTTGAGTGATTGTGTTAACGTATAAAAACTCACCCAAAGGTGAGTACATAGACCCCTCTTTTACTGCTTTCCAAACATTTTGGGGTGAAACACATGTGCCTACTTGTTACTTTCGTGCTTCCCATTGTTTTTACATCATATACTTGCTATGTTCATTAGTACACTATTAGTACATGTTTTACATTACATTTTCTGCTATGTATGATGACTTGGCATGCTAGCATAGTGTTTTACATTGCATCTCTGTTGCATATGTTCCCGTAACATATGGACACATTATTTACATCTCTACCTTGTATGTTCATTTAAGCATATTAGGTACTTTATTTTCATAAAACATGTTTACATTTGGTATATCATTTGGTTTGTTTAACGGGACTAAATTACATTTATTAACACCGATCATGCCGCTCGGTAGTAGGTAGTGGTACCATAGGACTTGACAAATCCCGTTCCTAAAACCCTAGGTTTGTTTGGGTGGAAGGAATGACCGAATCCGAAAACATTTCTTTAATAACCTTCACTCTAAGGTTATCCGTCTGTCTCAAGGCTTGGATGTAGGCGTTTAACATTACCGCATAAATGGTTGTATCAGTAAAGCATGCATTATTCTACAAAGCATAATTTTTGATTTATTCAAATACTTTGTTTTGTACATTTTTACTTGTGGTTTAAGTAGTCTCATTTTACTTACCATACATAACTTTTTACATGATTTACATTGATGGTTTTTACATAAACATTTGACTATACATAAACAATTTCACATTAATGGTTTGCTTGGTAAGTGACTTAAGTAACGAGACATGTGTAATATGATACAAGCACGGTGGATACGCCGCTGGTACTTCCTATATATAAGTGCTTGTATTATATTACATGTCGTAGTGTTATTTAAATCATTTCAATTTGGACTCATATATTTTAAACAAATGACATATTCTTCACAAGACATTGTTTTACAAAACAACTTATTTTATACAAACTCATTTTACTTGGTTATTCATTTAACCTTACATTACTCTTTTACATATCATCTACTTTATTATCACTTTTCATCGGATTTACAAAACAAAACATTTCATAAGGTTCATGACTACTTTTGCTAAACATTTTTCTTCAAACTTATATGTCATGAATCCCAAATCAATAAAACTTATGTATCTCACATGCATTTTTATGCTGACGTACCTATTTTCACATGTGTTTCAGGATATGATGCGTAGGATTTATCAAGATACACTTAGGCGGACTTGGACCTTAGCAACAATAAACGATGCAAGACTAGTTAATTATGTTATATTTCTTGCTTGTTAAACATTGTAACTCTCTTAATCAATAAAACGAAATTTCAATTTTCCATGTGTTATGAACAATGATTCTGTTACAACACTCCCCGACGATTCCGCCACGTTTTGTTGTTTTTACGTGGTCGGGGTGTGACACTTAGGAAACCTGTATATGACTCTTATGGTTACCCGTTACGCACTTTTCGCGTTCGGATCGGCTTATGTAACTAGTTTGCACATATTAGCCGAAACGGGTCAAACCATATCATTTTTGTCTCAAAATCCAGAATGTGTTTAGTTTACCCATATTAAACAAGTGTCTAAGCTTGTCGGGTGAAAACCACATTCTAAACCGGTCTTCGCTTTATTATGTGTTTGAACCGTCTCTTCCTTTTAAAAAAAAACTAACCGGTCTAAGTCTAAGCTTAATTAAAGACCCGTTAGGATTCTAATAGGTTATTAAAAACCTTCGTTCCAGATTAGGAGCCCGGTAAAAGCTACGTGCACTTGCTGTTTTTGATTTATACTTTGCTCAGGTAAATACTCTTAACTTATTTTCCCTATACGGGCTTGGGATACAGTATTATAATAATACCGCTTGGTCGGGTATGTAGTCATTTAAATCGGATTGTGATTAATGTATTTACATAACTCGTTTTATTCTGTAGTATTTGGTGTATGGCCTTTGGGGGTTAAATGACCATGTCCCGGATATCCTTGGCATCATTCAAAGAAATGGCCACGGCCTAAGCACGGGGTGTAGGCGTACACCTGACAGTTGCATTATGTAAAAACTGGTAATCCACTTAAAGGAATCAAACTTGTGGGCATTATACCTGTGGCGTGTCAGTTAATCTTGTCCGGCCCTACAAACCGGCCCTGATGGACGACAAATAAGTAAAACTGTATACAAGATTATTTTTAAATAATTGTCCCAATTTATAAAAGATATTTTTGCCGAAGTGCATTCAAATCAATTTTTAAACTCTTTTCAAAATGAGTCAGTTAAGTTGTATTTACCAGTGTAAACTGACGTATTTTCCAAAAGGCTAAGTGCAGGTACTATACGTAATAGACTGGCTACTCCAGGCATAAATAATCAAGTCTCGCAAGCTCTAGATGTCAAAGTCTGCTGAACAGTTTTCCTTTTTATTTGATCCGCCTGTGGATCTGTTTCAACTATTTTGTGATACTTAATATTACAATTTGTTCGGTTGAAATGAACCTATCTTTTTCTTCCGCTATGCATTTATAATTGTGTTGTTTGACTATGATGATATCAACTACGTCACGATACTCCCCACCGGGCCCACCGGTAATACGTGGAAATATCGGGGTGTGACAGGTTGGTATTAGAGCCAACACTAAGTGAATTAAACACTAGCCTTTTGTGTTTAATCTCAGTTACACAGTTGCACATTCCTCAAATTTTCGAGTCTAGACAAAGAACATAGGACAAATCCTGATTTTGTTTTATTTTTGTCTTTTATATTTTTGTTGTTATCTTTGTGTATGTGACAGGGTTAAACATACCGCCAAGATTCTTTAGAGGAAAAGGAAAGGCACCTATAGCAGGCCACGACCATGAGGCCGGGCCATCCCAAAGGCGATCCCTACCCATCACTATGAGTACAAGTCCCCAGGGAGACTGGAGGACGCATCTGCAGCCAGCGAGACGGTCCGTCTCGTTAAGTTCATCACCTTCTTATCTCCACTCCTTTGGGCCCCAATCAGAGAATGAGCCCGAAATCCCACAGCCTTCATTTATCCCTCTCCAGAGGTCCAACTCTCGTCATTCCTTCGATAACCCGTCACTTATCTTCCGAAGCCGGTTCAAGCCGGCAAACTACCTCGAAGAACCAGTGGGTGTTAACCCATTGGGACCTGAAGATCACTTTTCTGGAGATCACGCCATGGATATGGATGAGGACACCGACCCTGTTGAACTACCGACTGGAACCCCCACGCACCCTATTGAAATTTCTAATGGGTCATCTTTTCATGGATCACCCTACCGTGGTCCTGACAGCTACCAAGCGAGGTTCAACCAGTATGAATGGTATTTTACACCCTCTCACCATTCATCGCCTCATCAGCAGCAGCAGCAGGATCCTTCTGAGGATTCGCACTTTGTGGCAGTTACCCCACCACCACCACCAGTTCAGCAACAGCCTCCTGAGCCGCCAAGGCGAAGGAGATCGAACACACAGATGTCCGTGCGGGGAGGAGTGCGTATCAGCACCCCTCAACCATCGAGTGGTAGCCACTACCCACCACTCCAAGAAGACCGGAACATGGGGGGACCTTCAAACCCCGTCCCGGAAATAAACTCCGCGCCTGTGGCGTCACCACCGTTGGGTTTTGGTAACCTAATTCCTACATACGCTGGATCAGCGGCGTATAATCCCTTTGAGCAGCCGGCTCACACCAGCTTCAGTTATGCCGAGGTCGACCCATACCAGACGGCATGGAACTACAATGCTCTCAACCCCAATGGGCCCTACGGAGCTCCTTGGGGAGTTGGTTACCCAGCTTATGGGTACCAACAACCGCTGCCTCTTTGACCTCCGCATCAGCAACAGCCACAGCTACCACGGTTTTCCCCGCCAGAACAGGAAGAAATACTCCAAAGATTGAGCCAAGTGGAAAGGGTAGTCCGTGAGGACCAAAGAAATAACCGGGGATTCTTTAAAGGATTAGCGAGTTTAATAAAAGGAAAGAGCAAGAAGGACCATTGAAACCTTTAAATTGTTGGTTGTATTTCCTTATTTTCAATCCAGCCCCTGCGTGGGCATGCCTTTTTGTTTAATCCCTGCGAGGGTATGTCTTTTTGTATTCTGCCCCTGCGTGGGCATGTCTTTCTGTTGACCCCTGCATGGGTATGTTTGTTTGTTTAAGCCCCTGCGTGGGCATGTTATTTTAGTAGAAGTCCCGTTTAGGGCAAAATTGTACTTGTTAAATTGTTAATGGAATGGTTAGTTTAAATTTTCATTTTAATTATTATGTGCATAAACATAAAATGTGAAGTAAATAAAATAACATTCCTACTAAAAGATCTACCATTATAATAAAATGGCAAAACCTAAAAAGGGACCAGACCTAGCCGTGTGTCATCTTAAGACAGGGCCAAGATGGTAGTTCCATAATTAGGTTCAGATCCATATTAACCTCTCAATTTAGGATTGTCTGCGTTAAGTATTAAAAAGAATCTTAAAGGTAAAACCTAGCCTATATGCCGTTGCAAACATGGCCAAGATGGTAAAACCTATTCAAAAGATTCCAATCCTTGTTAACATCTAAAAACATGTTAACACTCTTGGCAAAATGTGATTCGATAAAATCACATAAGTCATCCTTAAATTGGGTTATTCCAATTTCCCTTATTTAAAATAATCATCCCTTAAGGATGAAGTGCCCACGGGCTATAATTAACGTCTTGTGGGACTAAAGACAGTGGTAGCCTACAACTCCCTGTCAAGAAAAGGTAATGAACTTGGATTCAAACCTTAATGCCTCGATTCCATAAAACCTGGGCATATAAACTAAACTTGTCTACGTGACTAGGCCTTTTGTGCTATTACTAACTTATAATTTAGGATTATGATAAAGATCCTGAATAATTATTAACTAAAATGGCTATTAAAAACCATGGTTAATAAATTGTCAAAAACAATAAAACTGTATAAGCTTCTATATAAACCTTGCCCTTATTTGATTTTATGTAGCAATTAAAGCTACATGGCTAGGTCAGAAGAGGTAAACAGTCATCCAGTGGAAAACCATGAAAATACTAAGATACATGTGACCGGTGCGGAGCTGCAAGCATTAGTAGATAATGCTGTTACAAAGGCTATAGAGCGGCAGTATAATGAATCTAGCGGGACTCAAAGTAGGACCCTATCCGCACCGCATTCCAAGCCTAAGACTCATTCAGAGGCTCATAGCAAGCCACCCTCTAAGAAAGATGAGCCAAAGAAAGATGATGATCGACATTCATCTAATCAACACAGTGTTCCATCTAAAAGGATAGTGTTTGATGATAAACCACGTACCAAGTCCTGTACCTATAAGTACTATGTTTCCTGCAAACCCCGGGATTTCACTAGGGAGAAAGGGGCAATTTATTGTATGACTTGGTTAGATGAAATGGACACAGTAGTTGACATCAGCGGTTGTGTTGAGAGGTATGTAGTGAAGTATGTATCCCAATCGTTCAAGGGAGAGGCACTAGCATGGTAGAAGTCTCTCATTCAAGCTGCTGGAAAGGTCCCGCTCTACAATTTGTCATGGGATCAGTTCGTTGCTCTCATTAAGGAGAATTATTGCCCGCAGCATGAGGTTGAAAGAATTGAATCAGATTTCTTATCGTTGGTGATGAAGAATTTAGATTGTCAAGCTTACCTCACCAGTTTTAATACCCTGTCTAGGCTGGTTCCGTATCTCGTAACCCCGGAACTCAAAAGGATTGCTCGCTTCATTGGGGGTTTAGCCCCAGAAATCAAAGCCAGTGTTAAGGCGTCCAGACCTGCTACTTTCAGATCAGCAGCTGATCTATCTCTGTCTCTTACCTTGGACGCGGTCAGGCTAAGATCGCTCAGGAATTCGGAAGAAGGCAAGAGAAAGCGTGAGGATGATAACTCACGAAGATCTGAGAAGAAGCATAAAGGTAGCACTGACTTCAGGAAGAAGTCTGGATCCAACAAGGGTAGCCAACAAGCTGAGGAAAAGCCAAAGTGCAAAACTTGCCAAAAACGCCACTTTGGAAAATGCAGACTTGAGTCCAAATCTAAGTCAGGGCCACCTGCATGTGGGTTATGCAAGTCTAAAGAGCACAAGACTGTTGATTGCAAGAAGATTAAAGATGCCACATGCTACAACTGCAATGAGAAAGGGCACATTAAAACCAATTGCCCTAAATATGCCAAGAAGCCTGAAGAGGTCAAGAAAACCAATGCAAGGGTCTTCCGAATGGATGCAAAGGAAGCTGTTCAGGACGACAATGTGATCACAGGTACCTTCCTCATAAATGATGTCAATGCAAGGGTGTTATTTGATTCAGGTGCTGATAAGTCATTCGTAGATAATAAGTTTTGCAAATTGCTGAATTTACCTGTTAAAACCCTAAGTGTGAAATATGAGGTGGAATTAGCTGATGGTACCTTAGAAACTGCGTCAACCGTGTTAGATGGATGTTTCATATCCCTTAGGAACCACTCTTTTCCATTGTCCCTACTTCCTTTGAGGTTAGTCGGTTTTGACATAGTTATAGGCATGGATTGGTTATCTCGTAACCAAGCCCAGATAGTGTGCAATAAGAAGCAAGTGGTGATCAAGACTCCGTCTGGTGAGCCAATTACCATTCAGGGAGATACCCAGTATGGATTGCCTGAGCAAGTGTCTATGCTCAAGGCATCTAGATGTTTGAAGAAGGGTTGTGTCATTTATATGGCACAAGTAACTATTGATGAGCAGAAACCCAAGATTGAAGATATTCCAGTCATTTCTGAGTACCCTAAAGTTTTCCCAGAAGAACTACCTGGTCTACCACCAGATAGGCAAGTAGAATTCAGAATTGACATCATCCCTGGAGCAGCACCTGTTGCGAGAGCGCCTTATAGGTTGGCACCAACAGAGATGAAGGAATTAAAGACACAGTTAGATGATTTGCTAGCCAAAGGTTTTATTAGACCTAGTTCGTCTCCTTGGGGAGCGCCAATCCTATTTGTCAAGAAGAAGGATGGATCGATGCGTTTGTGCATCGATTACCGTGAGCTTAATAAGGTCACTATCAAGAATAGGTATCCTTTGCCCAGGATCGACGATCTGTTCGACCAATTACAAGGGGCAAGCTACTTCTCTAAGATCGATTTGAGGTCAGGTTATCATCAATTGAAGGTTAAAGATGAAGATGTACACAAGACTGCATTTAGGACTCGTTATGGTCATTACGAGTTCCTGGTGATGCCTTTTGGGCTCACTAATGCACCTGCCGCATTCATGGATCTCATGAATCGCGTCTGCAAGCCTTACTTAGATAAATTTGTCATCGTTTTCATCGACGACATTCTCATTTACTCGAAAAGCCAAGCTGACCATGAGAAACATCTCCGTTGCATTCTTAAGCTACTTCAACAAGAAAAGCTCTATGCCAAATTTTCAAAGTGTGAATTTTGGCTTTGAGAAGTCCAATTCCTTAGGCATGTTGTTAGTGAGCGTGGTATCCAAGTGGATCCCGCTAAAATTGAAGCTATTATGAACTGGCAAGAGCCCAAGACGCCTACGGAGATTCGCAGCTTTCTAGGATTGGCAGGATACTATAGGCGATTTATTGAAAACTTCTCGAGAATTGCAGCACCCCTAACTCTACTCACCCGTAAGAATAACAAGTTTGACTGGGGGCCTAAGCAGCAAGAATCTTTCGATATTCTAAAGCAGAAGTTGAGCAATGCTCCAGTATTGACGTTGCCTGATGGAATTAATGAATTTGTAGTATATTATGATGCATCACACACCGGTATGGGATGTGTGCTTATGCAGAAAGGCAAAGTCATTGCCTATGCTTCACGACAGTTAAAGGTGCATGAGAAGAATTACACCACCCATGACTTGGAGTTGGGTGCTGTTGTATTTGCACTAAAACTATGGAGACATTATTTGTATGGAACTAAGTGTGTGATCTATTCTGATCACAAAAGCCTTCAACATTTGTTTAATCAGAAGGACTTAAACATGAGGCAGCGACGGTGGATGGAAACTTTGAATGATTATGATTGTGAAATAAGATACCATCCTGGCAAGGCAAATGTGGTTGCTAATGCCTTAAGTAGGAAGGAAAGAATGAAACCTATAAGAATCAATGCCAAGAGCATTGAGATAAAGAATAGTTTGAATGAAAAGTTGTTAGCTGCACAGAAGGAAGCTGTGCTAAAAGTTAACTATGCTGATGAAAAACTAGGAGTAACTGAAGAACAGTTATCCTATGGCAAGGACGGAATCCTGAGATTAAATGTACGAAATTGGGTTCCAGTTTATGGAGGACTCCGGGATGTTATCCTCCAGGAAGCCCACAGTTCCAAATATTCCGTTCATCCTGGAGCTGATAAGATGTACCAGGATCTAAAGGCAAACTATTGGTGGATAGGCTTGAAAAAGTCTATAGCCGCCTATGTAGCTAAATGTTTGACGTGTGCGCAAGTCAAAGCTGAACATCAAAAGCCGTCAGGTTTGCTACAACAGCCTGAACTTCCCACGTGGAAGTGGGAGATGGTGACAATGGATTTCATCACCAAGTTGCCAAAGACAAAGAAAGGAAATGATACTATATGGGTAATAGTAGGTAGACTGACTAAGTCAGCACATTTCCTACCCATTAAGGAGACTTATAGCTCCGACATGTTAGCCCAATTGTACGTAGATAAGATTGTATCTCTGCATGGCGTACCAGTGTCAATAATCTCTGACAGAGATACCAGATACACATCACATTTTTGGAAAAGTTTCCTACAATCTTTGGGCACGCGCTTAAATTTTAGTACAGCTTACCATCCTCAGACGGATGGGCAAAGTGAGCGTACCATCCAAACTTTGGAAGACATGCTTCGTGCATGTGTGATTGACTTAGGTAGTAGTTGGGATAACCACCTGCCATTAATCGAGTTCTCCTATAACAATAGCTATCATACAAGCATTAAGGCTGTGCCTTTTGAGGCATTATATGGTAGGAAGTGCAGAACGCCTATTTGTTGGGCAGAAGTAGGAGAAGCTCAATTATCAGGACCTGATACAGTCTTTGAAACGACGGACAAGATTGTCCAGATTCGTGACCGCCTGAAAGCCGCCAGAGATAGGCAGAAAACCTATGCTGATAAAAGGCGAAAACCTCTAAAGTTTGAGGTTGGTGATAAAGACTTGCTTAAAGTATCGCCCTGGAAGGGGGTGATGCGATTTGGTAAGAAAGGTAAGTTAAGCCCAAGGTATATAGGGCCATTCGAGATCATCGAATGTATAGGAACAATGGCTTATAAGTTAAACTTACCTGAAGAGCTCAGTAGTATTCACAATGTATTCCACATCTGCAATCTGAAGAAATGTCTAGCAGATGAATCACTAGTCATACCACATACAGATGTGCACATAGATGAGAGCTTGAAATTTGTGGAAAAACCTCTGTCAATTGAGGATTGACGAGTTAAGAAGCTTCGGAGGAAGCATGTACCTATCGTAAACGTTAAATGGGATGCCCGCAGAGGTCCCGAATATACGTGGGAGGTAGAGTCTACCATGAAAGAAAAGTACCCTCATTTGTTCCAGTAAATCTCGAGGTCGTGATTCTTTTAAGAGGGTGAGGATGTAACACCTTGTAAAAATCATACCCAATAGAATAAAGACACGTGTCATGTAAGATAAACGTGTCAGGAACCCGGGTCAAATTAGAAGATGTATGGTAGGATTTAAAGAGTGTCGACATGTTAATAAACACCTCTGAGCGACCTAATTATAAATCCCAAGACCCTAATCAATATGATAAACATCTGATCTATTTAGAGCCGGTTATTCCTATAACGAATAAATTCAGTTAATAAAGATTTGGGTATCTAAATAATGTTACAACAAAGTTTATAGTTAAAATTCTTGTTCAAAAGAATTAAACTTTATTCAAGCGCATGACAAGACTCTCCATAAGATTCCAAAATGTGTAAGTGCATGGCAAAACCACGCAAAAGTCGGATTACATGGTCCCTACACTGAAAAGGAAACAGGTGTTTCAGAAATTCCAAAGTTGCATGGTCAAAGCTTGAAAGTTTCCAAGTTTTTGTGTTCTGGTCATCGGATATGGACCGTATGGCCTTAGGCTTACGGTCCGCAAGCGCTGCAACTGGGCGATTTAATCCAGGGTCGGTTACGGACCGCAAATACAAGATCTTACGGTCTGTAAGAGGTGCTTACGGTCCGCAAGACTTATTGCTTACGGTCCGTCAGACAGTCGCTGGCAGCAGAAAATGGACAGATGCATGTTCAGCCTGTTACACCGCCTTAAGAGAGTGGTTTTCAAAATCAGGGACTTGGCAACTGGTTTTGGCATTACAGGGACACATGGGACCATCATAAAACATCAGTAGACTTGGGTGGCATTATCTCATGCAATCTAAGTTTGTATATATAGAGCATTGTTGCAACTCTTGAAACTTGCTCACTTCAAGTTCACTCAAGGCATATTTCTGGAGCTTCTCTGATCAGCAACAAGCTTTCTTAGGATCCCTAATCATACTTAGGACTCTTGTAAGTGTCCTTAACCTTCTTTAATTCAGTTTAGCTTAGTTAATTGGCTTAAGGTCAAAACGTCGTAATTAAGGTTTGACTTCGTAATTAATCAAGATTTTTCCAGTCAAATCTCGAATTAAAAATACCTATGAGTTGGTAATTATGTGGGTAATAGACCCTTAAAAGGACACCCTCTGATTCCCTTTCTAACTAGGTCAATTGTCGGGTCAAAGATAATACTAAAAAGTCAACAGAAAGTTAATTTTCAAATTAATGCATAATTAGCAATGTAGAAGCTATGCAACCTGTTTTGTCATTAATATAACTTGGTAATTAATGTAAGAACATGTCTAAACATGTTCAACCCGACAATTTTCAGTTTAGGCTCGGTTCGGAACCAAAAGTCGCATAATTTGACTTCTGCTTTGACTTTCAGTTCTGACCCGTTTGAGCATAGTTTAGAAATGCCTTAGAGCCTTATTAGGACCAGGTTTCATGTTAGTATAACCCTCTGTGGTTATACAACTTGGTTCATTAGTTATCCGATTCATATGTATGTTTCCGTTAAGTGCTTAAATGTTGACTATTATGCTCATATGACCTTAAAACGTGATTTTTTGAAAAAGTAAAAGAGTAGAAACTTTCATTACTAATTTATAAACATGTTCCTAAAGTTTCACATCAGTTTGAGGTCTAGATTAGGAGTTATGCTCATTAGCGTAAATGAAAAGCTTTTTATTAATTAAACGACGTAATTAGCATATAGCCTATTTAAACCCAATTTTTAATACCAAACTTTTTACCTACTAATATAAAATAGTATTTTGGTATTTTTGGATATTTTTATTTATTTTTAAGCTGAGCATAACTTAGAGTTCTAAGCTTGATTCGGTAATTGCCGGTTTTGCCCTTTTGGCCTATAAAATGAGTTTTTCCAATTATTTGATACCAAACCTTTTTCTACTGATCTAAAATGATAAATAAAATATTTTGAACCTTCTGGAATAACAAAAATATCAGCTTTCCTTTAAAAACCCGAAAATAGCTCAAAATCGCTTTTTAAGCGTTTTTAACGCATAGTATGTATTGAAACTATTCTAAACATATAAGGTTTGATACCTACTGATATTTTCAGTAAATCCTTATATATTAACAGTAAGTAAAAGTTTTAAACTCAGATTTCCAGTTTTGACCTTTTTAGCCTAAGTGAAATTACCAAAATGCCCCTAAGGTACATAGTTTGGTTTTAAATGATAAATTTCACTTATATGTAATACCCTACTGTTATAACTTATTAAATTAAGTATTTTTACTGATTACATCAGACCTGTAACTCAGAGTAATATTTAAACTCTTTTATAACCTTTAAAATGACCAAAATGCCCCTACGGGGCATAGTTTGAGTTTAAATTTGTTTTGGGCATGATAGAAGATGTCTTACTGATGTCACAACATATTTAAAGCATACTAACTTAGGAAACCTGTATATGACTCTTATGGTTACCCGTTACGCACTTTTCGCGTTCGGATCGACTTATGTAACTAGTTTGCACATATTAGCCGAAACGGGTCAAACCATATCATTTTTGTCTCAAAATCCAGAATGTGTTTAGTTTACCCATATTAAACAAGTGTCCAAGCTTGTCAGGTCAAAACCACATTCTAAACCGGTCTTCGCTTTATTATGCGTTTGAACCGTGTCTTCCTTTTTAAAAAAAACTAGCTGGTCTAAGTCTAAGCTTAATTAAAGACCTGTTAGGATTCTAATAGGTTATTAAAAACCTTCGTTCCAGATTAGGAGCCCGGTAAAAGCTACGTGCACTTGCTGTTTTTGATTTATACTTTGCTCAGGTAAATATTCTTAACTTATTTTCCCTATACGGGCTTGGGATACGGTATTATAATAATACCGCTTGGTCGGGTATGTAGTCATTTAAATCGGATTGTGATTAATGTATTTACATAACTCGTTTTATTCTGTATTATTTGGTGTATGGCCTTTGGGGGTTAAATGACCATGTCCTGGATATCCTTGGCATCATTCAAAGAAATGGCCACGACCTAAGCACGGGGTGAAGGCGTACACCTGACAGTTGCATTATGTAAAAACTGGTAATCCACTTAAAGGAATCAACCTTGTGGGCATTATACCTGTGGCGTGTCAGTTAATCTTGTCCGGCCCTACAAACCGGCCCTGATGGACGACAAATAAGTAAAACTGTATACAAGATTATTTTTAAATAATTGTCCCAAGTTATAAAAGATATTTTTGCCGAAGTGCATTCAAATCAATTTTTAAACTCTTTTCAAAATGAGTCAGTTAAGTTGTATTTACCAGTGTAAACTGACGTATTTTCCAAAAGGCTAAGTGCAGGTACTATACGTAATAGACTGGCTACTCCAGGCATAAATAATCAAGTCTCGCAAGCTCTAGATGTCAAAGTCTACTGAACAGTTTTCCTTTTTATTTGATCCGCCTGTGGATCTGTTTCAACTATTTTGTGATACTTAATATTACAATTTGTTCGGTTGAAATGAACCTATCTTTTGCTTCCGTTGTGCATTTATAATTGTGTTGTTTGACTATGATGATATCAACTACGTCACGATACTCCCCACCGGGCCCACCGGTAATACGTGGAAATATCGGGGTGTGACACCCTTGTATCCACACTTGGGTTTTAATGTATTTTAGATGTTGGACCTATTCCCAGGCCCTAATTCTAACATCTGACTGCTTCCTGTAGATTTGCTGACACAGTGTGTCTTACCGGTGAGTTTACTAGTCTTTCTGACGCAACGCTTAAAGTAATGCATAAAGCAATATTTGAAGTATAAAACGTGCATGAATTCACATATATAGCATGTAATCAGACAATGTTGACATTTAAGCACATAATTGCAGAAAATAAATAATAATTAAAACTGTACGGTGATTACCGGTTTTGTGCCAGTTGTCACACGTATGACTTCTCGGGATGACTAACGCGATCCTATCGATATATTTATATATTTTCATATAAATAGTTATATTTTAAATATCTCGAAAACTAAGTATTTCCAAGACTTATTAATTATCGCCGACATTAAACGAAACTTAATAAGTATATCTTTTTCGTTTCCTTCAAGTTAACGACATACCATTGGATCGTTCGGTGTCACACCCCGATATTTCCACGTATTACCGGTGGGCCCGGTGGGGAGTATCGTGATGTAGTTGATATCATCATAGTCAAACAACACAATATATAAATGCACAGCGGAAGCAAAAGATAAATATATTACAATCCGAATATAAAGTAATATCAATGTATTACAACGGAAAGTAAAGGATCCACAGGCGGATCAAATAAAAGGAAAAAACTGTTCAACAGACTTTAGACGCCTAGAACTTGCAAGATTCCTTATTAACGCCCTGAGCTTCCAGCCAATTACGTTCAGTACCTGTCACTTAACCTTTTTGGAAAATACGTCAGTTTACACTGGTAAATACAATTAACCGACTCATTTTAAAAAGAGTTTGAAAATTGATTTGAATGCACCAGGCACAAAAAATATCTTTTATAACTTGGGACAATTATATAAAAGTAATCTTGTATACAGATTTACATGTTCGTTATACGTTCAGGGCCCGATGTAGAAACCGAGTCAAGATTAACAGGCACGCCACAAGTATAGGCCCACAAGAGAGTGAGATACCGTTTCCCTTATGCAAACTGTCAGGTGTATGCCTACACCCCGTGCTTAAGACATGACCATTTTATAATATAATGATGTCAAGGATATCCGGGACATGGTCATTAACCCCTAAAGGCTTTTATTTCAAACAATACAGATTAAAGCGGGTTACCTCAATAATTTAATCACAATACAATTAAACATTCAATACCCGACCAAGCGGTATTTTTATAATACCGTATCCCAAGCCCGTATAGGGAAAATAAGTTAAAAGTATTTACCTGAGCTAGCAATGCAATTTATACTCAGCCGTATATTCTAATCAGCAAGCACAAGTACTTCTACTGGGGCTCTTAATCTGGAACGAAGGTTTCATTAACCTATTAGATTCCTAACGGGTCTTATTTAAGTCTTAACTTAGACCGGTTAGTTTTAAGGAAAGGTTTACGGTTCAAAACGCATGATTAAGCGAAGACCGGAATAGAATGTGATTTAGACCTGACAAGTTTGGAGACTTGTATAATATGGGTAAACTAAACACATTCTGGATTTTGAGGTAAAAACGATAACGTTTGACCCGTTTCGGCTAATTTATGCAAACTAGTTACATAAACCGAACCGAACGCGAATAACGCATAATGGGTAACCAAATGAGTCATGAACAGGTTTCCTAAGTTAATATGCTTTAAATATGTTGTGATATTAGTAAGATACCTTCCATTATGCCCAAAACGAGCTTAATCTCAATATAAGCCCCGTAGGGGTATTTCGGTCATTTAAAAGATTATAAAAGAGATCAATTTTAATTCTGAGACTCGGTTCTGAAATAATCAGTAAAAGAATTTAATTTAATAGGTTATATCAGTTGGTGATAAGTCTTATATGCCAAAATGTTTTTAAACCCATACTAGGTGTTTAATACGCGTAAAAAGTCGTTTTAAGCGATTTCCGGGTTATACAGGAAATCTGAGTTTTCTGATCAGGTTCTAAAGTTCAAAATACTTCATTTATTATATAAAATCAGTAGCAATTGGATTGGTGTCAAAATACTATGTAGAACTCATTTTATAACCAAAAAGGGTATAATCGGTATTTACCGAATCAAGGCAATAACCTTAGGTTATGATCAGTTTAAAAATAATTAAAAATCTTCAAAAATCTCAAAATATTATATTACATCATTGGGTAAAAAGTTTGGTGTCAAAAATTGGGTTTAGATAGGCTTTACGCTAATTATGCCTTTTAATTAACAAAAAGCTTTCAAATTACGCTATTGAGCATAACTCCTAATCTAGACCTCCAACTGATGTGAAATTTGAGGGACATGTTTATAAATCAGTAATAAAGATTGTTGTCCTTTCACATTTCCAAAATTCTCGTTTTATGGTCAAAAGGGCATTATGGTCAACATTAAGCAATTAACGGAAACGTGTAAACGAATCGGACAATCAACGATCCAACCACAGAGGGTTATACTATCATGTAACCTGGTCCTAAGGAAACTCTAAGGCATTTCCAAACCCATCTAAATCGGGTCAAAACTGAAGTCAAAGCAAAAGTCAAAGTTTTGCGACTTTCGGTTCCGAACCGGGTCTAAACAGAAAATTGTCGGATCAAACAAGCTTAGACCAGTTCTTATACTTATTACCAAGTTATATTAGTGATAAAATAGGTTACACGCCTTCTGCATTGCTAATTATGCGTTAATTCAAAAATTAGGATCTTGTTGACTTTTTATAATAAAATTGACCCGACAATTGATCTAGTTAGAGTGGGAATCAGAGGGTGCCCTTTTAAGGGTGTAATGCCCACATAATTACCAACTTATAACTACTTTCAATTTGACTAAACATCAGACCATTAATGATTAAACGATAAGTCAAACCTTAATTATGACGGTTTGACTTTTAAGCTAATAACTAAGTAAGACACGATTAAGGAAGGTCAATGATGCTTACCAAGGTCTAATGTACGACCAGAGATGCTTGGGGAAAGGCCTTGAGCTCCAGAAATGATCAGGAGTGAAGGAATGAGTGAATGATCAAAGTTGCAAACAATGGTGCTTTATATAGTGGGTTTGATTGCTTGTGATCATGACAAACAATGCTATAACTGATCATGGATCATTCACAAGTGTCCCTAATGCCTAAGAATTAGTTTAGGCAGCCTTTGGTGGTGAGAAAGGGCAATATAAGTCGGTTACATGGGCTGAACAGCCAACTTGCAAGTTTCTGCATCTGGGAGTCGCTTACGGACCGTAAGGGTCATAGCATACGGTCCGTAAGGACCAGGCCAGCATGACAGAACTTTCAAAAGTTGATAGTTTGGCCCCTGAACTTCCAAATCTTGATTTTAAGGTGCTTTCTTGCACTTGTAACCCCCAAACTTGACTTTTAAGGACTTCAAGTCATAAACCAACTTTGTTAGGTCCCCGGTTATTCATACGATCACCGAAAAGTCTTAAATTTCGACGTTGATGCTTTTAACCCCTCGTATACGAATTTTATCATAACTTTCTCATGCAATAACGAAACTTGGTGAAATTTTTATCATACATTCTAATGAGCATAATTTATCGTTACAAAGCTTCGGGTTTGCTAAAAGGTCACTCAGAGGTATACTTTAAACATGTCGACACATTTAACCCCGGTAGTTTGTAATCTCTCACTTTCTTTCACAAGTACCTTCGTATGATCCATGATCTATTCGTTTAAGGGTATAAACATCATGTAGGGTTATTGTAAAGTATATTTATCCATTGTTGACATTTTGAACCCTTATATTCACATACGTTCCTTGTTTGTCAACTTTAGTCCTTCCAGAGTATTCTTTCACACGTTCAAAGCTTATGACACGTGTCAATACATTATAGGACGTGAATTTTTGAGGTGTTACATTCGGTTAGCGATTCGGTAGAGCTCGGTGACACGTAGTTTAGCTACATCAATTTATTAGGAACTTATCGTTATTCCGTGTTAGGAATGTTATAGATTGCACGCTAGCGAGTCACGTTTGGAAACGGCATTATGGATGCACATTTAGCTAGCTTTGCACAAGGATATCAAGGTGAGTTCATAACCCCACCTTTTTATGGTTTTACATTTTTATAAATGTTTTTGGGGTGGAAAGACATGCACGTTTTGCAAAAATGTAACACCCTAATCGCGTAATATGCAACAACACGCGACGGAAAACATTGGGGACTCACGTTACAATTTTTTTCACAATACATGGTGCTTAAAGTTTTGTTTTATTGAGTTAATTATGTACATTTCCTTGTAGAATGCAAATAGTATACAATAATTGTCTTGCAGGTTTTAAAGTCACTAAGGCCCAAGTCCGCCCTATGTGAAGTATGCTCAAAGTCAAACATAAGCTCCTGAAACATATGTGAAAATAAAACGTCAGCATAAAAATGCATGTGAGTAACATAGGTTTTGTGATGAAGATTCATGGCTTTGATTTATTAAAGAAATGTTTAACTTTTTCAAAAGTAGCCATGAATCATAGTAGAAATGTTTTCTTTTATAAAATCATATGAAAATCAAATGATTTAAAAGAAGTAATGCAAGGTTAACTTAATAACCAAAATATGTCATGTCTTGTATAAAAAATGTCATGTCTTGTATAAAATTGTCGTGTCTTGTATAAAAAGTGTCATGTCTTGTGTAAAAAGTGTCGTGTCTTGTATAAATATGTGTCATATCTTGTATAAAAAGTGTCATGTATAAAACAATGTCTTGTGTAAATAAAATGTCATGTGTAGAACAATGTCTTGTGTAAACCAAATTGTCATGTATGAACCAATGTCTTGTATGGTAAATAAAAAGGTCTTTGCTTAAACCATAGGAAATATTGTCTTGTATAACCAAAATTTGTCTTGTATAAAACAATGTCTTTGAATAAACAAAGGTTTTGTTTAAATCAAAAGTTATGTCTTATAAACCATTGCTTTTATTGTAAAACATATATTAGGATGGCTGGCGAATACATTCAAGCCTTGTTGACCGTCAGATAAACCTTTATAAGGATAAAGGTTTATCAAATGTTCATCGAATTCTGTCATTCCCAATGGATACTTCCAAACAAAACTAGGAAGCGGGAATGGGGTTGTCAAGCCTATGGTACCATAACATACTACCGGTCGGCGGTTTCAGTGTTAATGAATATATCATTGTATATTCAACGCACCAATATGTCTTGAACAATGTAAGCATGTTGTGAAAATGTTTTGAAATCATGTACTAAGTATGCTAGGTAAACATATGAAGCAAAAAGTCTTTGAAATAGTGTGCTAGGTATGCTAGGTAAACATACGAAGCAAAAATGTATTTGAAAACCATGTACTATATGTACTAGATAATCAAAGCATGTCTAATGTCATGAAAACAAGAAAGTAAGGATAGGCACATATGAATCACCCCGAAAACATTTGAAAATGTAAAAGAGGGGACTATATACTTACTTGGGATTACGTATAAGTCTTGTCTGAAAGATTCAAATAAAGCTTGAAGAAGCAAGGATTCAAGTGTGTCCTAATATCAAATAACTATGTTAATACGTCGGAACTTTAATCGGCGAATCGGATAGAATGAAGTTTTATAAATCAAATGAGTGTTGGAACTCATATGGTATGATTTAATAAACTCAACATTCTGATATGAAAGTGATCCTAAGTGCTTTTGACCCGTTATGACTCGTTAAAGTAGTTTACGCTACTTTAACGGGTCATTTGCATAAATATGTGTTCAGATGGTTAAATATGTCCAGTGATAAGTCTTAAATGTTAAAACATGTTTTGATAATGTTGTAACATCAGTTTATATGTCAAAAATTGGGTTACATATGCTTAAAATGGAATTATGCGCAAAAAGGGCATTTTGGTCATTTTTAAAGAACATAAGAACGACTTATCATAATGCTAACCAAAATACGTGACCATAAGGTATAACCTCAGTAGGCTATTCCCTATACAACTATGGTCACAAATATGTGTTTGGTCGGATCCAAAGATCGACTAAACGGGTCGGATTCGAAAGACAGTCAATACCACTCGACTTACGACCCTAAATAAGTACTAAACTAGAAGTGACAAGTTAGACATGTCAAAACATGTCTAAGTAAGCTTATAAAACTGATTTGGTATCAAAACTTGATGTTTTGATACCCGAAAATAGTTTTGTCGTAAAATACACATAATGTGCATCTTTGATCGAAACTTTGACTCGTCACTTCGACTAGTAAACGTGGTAATCAGAAGGTGTAACCGCAAGGGATTATAACCTTCGTGATTACGATCACGTTGCAAAGTTCAATTGAACTTTGACTTGACCAATTAAGGTCAGAACTGAAAGTCAAACAGAAAGTCAAATTGTTTGACTTTTAGCTTAAAAATAGCTAAATAAATGAAATAGAACAAGGATGAGTACTTACAAGTGTTTGAGAAACACTTAAGACTCAGATAGGAGGCCTCCAAAAGATGGAAGCAAGCTCCAAGAAGATGGGAGAAGAAAAGAAGTGAATGAGCAAGTTGTGAATGAAAATGATCACCTATTTATAGTTGTAGAGGACGGATTTGATGATTACAAGTGTCATGGATCAGTTTAAGATCTCTCCACATGTCCCTAAACGTGTCAAGATCATGCTAGAGCTTGGAGAACACGGATCTTGGGCCCCAAGGCTGGATAAAGAGCTGGCTGCCATGTTTTTCTGTTACTGGGAACCTATCGCTCCCCGTGAGAGACTTAAGCTGATTCTCTCACGCCTCGCCAGAGCCTCAGCAACTTTTAAACTTTGGCAGAATTGGCCCCTGCACTTGTTTCATCGCGTTTTGTCACTTTTAACACCCATTAACCTAATATTTAGGCTCTATAAAGGTGTTAAGGCATATGTAACTTGAATTATGCCCAAAAATGTCATGGATGTCTGTTCGTTCGGTTGTACGGTTGCGTTTTTCGCTTAAGTACGACGAACGCTATAACGAACACGAAAATGACTGAAATTGCGCAACGATTGATATTTTTGCATTCTTATCAATAAAATACAAGATTTTAATGATTACAAAAATTTTTGGAGGTGTAAACATGGTCCGTATTCAAAAAATACGAGAATCGGCAGACTTTCTGTAACACCCCGACCGCGTAAAACAACAAACTGCGGCGGAAAACGTCGGGGAGTCATGTCACAGAATTAATTTGTTTCACAACACATGATATTAGAAGTTTGATTCAAAGATTAAATATATTACATTGTCTTAAATAAAACAGAAACAAAGTTCAAACATAGTCTTCTTATTTTAAGTTATTAAAGCCCGCGTCCAAATCCTACGTGAAGCATGACCAAACCATCAAACAACCGCCCCTAAAACATATGTGAAAAGAGAGTCAGCATAAAAAGCCGGCGATTACATAGGTTTTGTGAGTATGTCAAATTCATGGCTTTGTATACCTATTGCAATACTTCGACTATCTACGAGAGTCGATATGTGAAAATCATGTATCAAAAGTATTTGTCTTATTGCAATATAGTTAACCAACTAAAACATATTGGTAAAGGTTTATGAAAATATTGTAGCCATGAATCTTGACTAAAACATTTGTCATTCTTATAAACCATTTTGTTCAATCATTCGTGTTATAAACCATTTGTCAGTCATCCGTGTTTCAAACCATTCGTCAATCGTCTGTGTTTCAAACCATTCGTCAATCGTCCGTGTTTTAATTATGAAAAACTTTTGGTCGTCTCGTTGAACACATTAAAACCTGTGTGACTCGTCCATCGTTCAATCATACTAACAAACCACCAAAGGGTTAGTTAACATTCATCAGGTTCTGTCGTTACCCACATTACCCCATAACCATAGCGATAGTCCGATAACGGGATTTGTCAGATCCTGTGGTACCATAACATACTACTGGTCGGCTTGATCATTGTTAATGAATGTCATTCGTGTTATGTACTAACGCACCAACAAGTTCGTTCACATTGTCGAAATCATCGTGTTTATTATATAAACCATAGACTATGAAAATAAAAACAGGCACATATGTATCACCCCAAAACATTTTGAAAACATAAAAGAGGGGACTATGTACTCACTAATTTGCGTTCCAAGCAAATCTCGTTTTGATTTCGGGTTCTCCGTTTGTTATTCAACCTACAAGTGTTCTAACCTTATTAGACACTTAGGTTTATGGTCGTTCATCGTACAAGTTTCTCATCTTGAATCCGTTATCATATTTGTATTTGTTTGCTTTCTTTGATTATGTCGTTTATTTCGTTTGTGCCATATATTTTATTTTGTCCGAATTTGCCAAAAGTGTCCATATTGTCCAAAGTGTCTGAATTGTCCGATTGTTTGTTTATGTCCAATGATGGACATTCCATTTTGTAGTTTTGTTTCCCAAGTGTGAATATATATATTTTGTAATTTGTTGTGTTTACATATTTGTGTATTTATTCCTACTTGGTCTAAATACATAATATATACACACAAAAACATATAAATATGATACTTGATGAATTTTGAAAGTATACATTTTATCTAAAATATATACTTTGTCATTTTTAGTTTAGAATTCTTCATATAGTATGAACTTATAACTTCTTGTCCAAAAATTCGTTTAATCAAGTTTAAAGATCCCAAGTTGTTTTCTAGTCACCAACTTCTTTGTTTAACACCTTTTGATCATAACAAAATTTATAAAAATTTTGCCATAGTTTCGTTTGAAAAATGGAATTTTCCCAAGTTTTTACAAAACTTGTGTTCAATTCATTTCAACATAAAACGTCATCAAGTATAAATATTCGTCATAATTTGTCAACAAAGTACCATGAACATGATATAGTTCCTAACTTTCCCAAAAAGGAAACTTTATTCCTCGTTTTTGCCAAAAATTTGTAGAACAAGATTTTATTTAAAATTCTTGTTTTAGATGACTCATATAGTCATTTGAAGCACAAATATGTATTCAAAACTTTCTCTCCTAACATATTTCATATTTTTTATTCTTTCTAGAAATGGAAACTTTATTCAAGAAATTTTTCAAAATTTTATTTTCTTGGATTTAAATGATTTCTCATACTTCTCTAGCATGCATGTTCATCATAACTCATGTTCATCACTTTTGTTAATGAATCTTGGTTGATCTAACATGCATGTGTTTAGATCATGTTTTTACACAACAATAACCAAGATTCATGTTCATTAGTCTAAATTTCTTCAAGTTCATCCAAAATCATAGAAAAATCATAAGATAAAAATAATGATTTTTGGTTTTTTCTTAGTGTTTTTCATGTGGGTTTTTGTTTTGATTTGATTCAAGATGAACTTGTATTCTTTCAAAATCAAGAATGGTAATAAAATAGAAACTAGTGAAGAATTCTTACAATCTTGCTAGTATGAACAAGAAGAAGATGATGATAAAAATATGATGATCCAAGAACTCCTAGTGCTACCAAAGTGCTTCTAGTGTATTTTCAAGTCTTGCAATTGCTTTGAATCAACCACGCACTTCCATGTTAGTATGAATTTCTAGTTGTTTGAATTTTGAAAGATGAAGATGGGAATTGTTTGGCTTGGCCGATTCCAAGAGAGAGAGAGAGAAGAGAGATGAAATGTTTTTGAGTTGTGTTGGAAATGAGAAATATGGTGGAGTGGATGTTTTTGTTTTAATCAAGGTCTTACACTACCTCACACTAATCATTTATTTAGAGTTCCAATACATCAATTAGAAGGATGAGTGGAAAAAATGGGGCCCACCACAACTCCCCAAAACCGTGTACTAGTATGGGGGGGGGGGGTATTTGTATTTTTTTTATATAAAATCATGTTTAATCTATAAACTTTAGGAACTTTGATATTTTATATAAAAATATCTACATTGTTTCAAGCCCTCATATTTTAAAATAGTGTGACACTAGGTAAAACTAATCCACCAAAATTTTTAGTTTGTTGATTGGGCGAAAAAGTTGGTTCGGGTCCTGTACCGGGTTAAATACTGACACTGTGTTTAGTTTATATAAATACATGAAAAAAATTGTTTTTGCACATGTTTTAACATCCAAATAATTAATCCAACTTTTTGGACTAAAAATTTTATTATTTCTGACACAGTTCCGGTACCGGCTTTGCTGTCAGGCAGTTTACTGAACTAGCCGTGCAGCTTAACACGATAAGATTTAATTGTGGAATTTGTGTCGTTTTTAATACCCATTATATTATTTATGGCAAATAATATTTATTTTTGGGTTTTCGGACAATTACTGTTTCGTTCTACGGAATGGTGTACATTTCGCAGGATTACATTACTTTTCTGCGTACTTGGAAAATTTGGTTTTTAAATGGACTTTTGCTAATTAATATAAGGTACAAGTTATAATAAGATTCTTGGATATCAAACAAAATGTTTCATTGATTTCAAACTTAATTACAAAGATTGAAAGACACAAGTGTTATACTTTCGCAGTTTGTCGAAAATAGTCCCTGGACTCGAATAAGCATGTTTTTGCCATACCAAACCCTTCAAAACTTATTTCTAAGTTATGTAAAGGGTATCTAGGATATGTGTAGCTTATGTCCTTGTTCTAGAATGTACGCCACGTTAAACTGATTACGTTTGAGTAACAATTTACGTATTACTTCCAGAAAAGTTTTTAAAAGCTCGAAATTGTACAAGGATTGAAAATGTGCAAATGTCACAAAAAAACATTCAAGGTTTTCAATGAACAAAAATTACATATTTCTAAACCATGCTACAAACAAGTTTTTAACTAACACAAATGATTTGTGAATTTCAGTAAAATCAAATGGTTACGAAAAACTTATGTGAAACATACCAGTTTTTTACAAAAAACTTAAACGGTTACCAAACATGCATGAGCTACAGACTACTGACGGGGTTGGTCCTAGTTATAACGGAACAGGGTATCCTACATCTAAATAAGGGGACCGGTTGGTCCTGCTCACAAACAACGGGACAATGTGTCCCACATACAACCCATAAATCTTGCATGCACCTAAGGCCTTCATCTTAAGGACTGGAATGTCCTACATACAACTCACAGGCTCATGCGGGCATGTTGTCATTGCCATGAGCGGACATTGACGGTTACACAATTTTTACAAACACAAGACTTTACAAATACAAAGTTTTACAAACATAACGTTTTACACATACAAAGTTTTACAAATACAAAGTTTTCATATAACATGCCTAGGAAAATGATTTTTATTTCGTTTTCTCAACAATATTTTAAAAACTGGTTATTCAAAAAGATTTATTTCAAATCTTATTCCAAACAAACTATGAACTCGCCAACTTTATGTTGATTTTTTGCATGTTCTTTCTCGTGTTATTTTTTTTTCAAATTATGGCGCGGTTCGAATAGGAGAACCTTGTGGATTCGAGTACTTAGTGGGCGTTCACCTTCTAGAAGTCTTAGCATTATATGTTTTCGCTGTGCAATGAAGATACCAATTGATCATGCCAACTCTGATTTTTGCCGGTGTGACAGGAATTTTATGTATGGGATTTATATAAAATAGATCGTAGGGTAAGAAATACGTTTGATAAAACAATGAATTTTGAAATTTTGCATAAGTAGGGATTTTGACAAAATGATAAATGATTTAGGTATAAAGATTGATCGTGTGGTTTGCATAATAAAGTCTCTTTAAAAAGGAAAGTTTGGTAACGATCATCGAGGTAAGAGAATCACCCCGGTCGTTTTTGAGAAGGGAAGGAGCGGAGTTAATCTTCAAGGTAAGGAAATCATTCCTATCTTGATGATATGCCTCCAACTTGAGATTACGAGAAATGTAAATCTAGTGGGTGACGTTTTTAAAATCATGCATGTGGATAACGTATAAGTGTATGAAAAGATTTAGTATGATGTTGTGTAATCATTGTGAAAAAAAATTTTGAATTTTGAAAAGGAAAAGTTTGTATTTCCTAAAGCATGAAATTGATACTAGTAAATTGGAGGTTTGATTAAAACTTGGATCATTCCAAAACGGAACTTTTGACTAAACCAAAGTGGTCGAAAGTTCTTTTGAGTTTGGGAAGCATGCTTTGGCCTAATGTCACACCCCAACCGATGGCGGAAACATCGGAGTGAGACGAAATAGATTGCAAGAGACTTCATAACACTATTTGTAACAATATTTAAATTAACCATTTTCATTCCAAACATCAATTGTCAACATTACATAGAAATCTCAAATAACGACAAGTTCAACGAAAAGTACATAACAACATAACAAAATTGATACAACATTTTAAACCTAAGACGTCTAAATGTGTATCTAGGCATCATTGCTACTTTATTTCATAGCATCATCATCCTCAACCTGTAACATGTTAAAATAAAGTTCAATGCAAAAGCAAAGGCGAGTACACAAGGTTTAAATAGTATAGCATATGTATAAAGCATTTACTCGAATCCACATGGCAATTTGTAAACAAGGTAACTAGCATGCATAACATCACGTCTAACCCAAATGTCCACTAGTATTTAGCATCCCTCGCCACAAAAGTAACGAGACCGTTTTAGTATAATGACTTAACAAGACCCCGATGGGTGGTGTGCTACTCCTATAGCGCTATATATGTTAAGTTGAGGGCTTAGCATGGTAATGGCATAAAGCATGTATAATCTAGCATGAACCTAAGTAAACAAGTAGCCTGTATAACGGATTGAGTTCGTAAAGCATGTTTAAGTGTGTGTAAGTGTAATTTTGTATGGTAACATGTTACAACCCAAAAGTGGTTTAAAATGTAAATGGGTCGAGTGTACTCACAATTTTGCAAGTCTTCTACTTGGTAAATCTGCGAGAGTGTTGGTTTGTTTAGGAGGTTGGAACACCAAGTCCTTCTACGCGAAGAAACAAAGTGTATGAGTAACGGAGATTAACGGTAGATTAAGGATTTAGGAAATTAAAACACAAAGACATATGTATATGAAAGTAATCATCCTTTAACACAAGTACTTGTTTTTGACACTATGGAACCTCAAGTGTCACACCCCGACCGCGTAAAACAACAAAACGCGGCGGAAACGTCGGGGAGTGTAGCAACATAATTATTGTTTCACAACCATGGTAATTAAAGTTCTATTTTATTTATAAACAAAGGGGAGTTACATTGTCTTAAACAAAGAAAAACAAGAATACATAACATGATTTAAACTAGTCTTGTTTCATTTTATGTCACTAAGGCACAGGTCCGCCTAAGTGTATCTTGATCATTCCTACGCATCAGCTCCTGAAAACACATATGAAAATAGGTACATCAGCATAAAAATGCCTGTGAGATACATAGGTTTATTGATTTAGGATTCATGACTTGTATTTGAAGGAAAAGTTTAACAAAAGTTAGTCATGAACCTTGTAAAATGTTTTTCCTTGTAAATCATATGAAAATCGATAAGTAATTAAATGATATATAAAAGAAAGATGTATGGTTAAATGAATAACCAAGTAAAATGAATTTGTATAAGTTATGTTATTTGTAAAACAATGTTTATGTGAAAATATGTTCATTGTATAATATGTAATATGTATAACTGAAATGGTTCACATAACGCTACGATATGTAATATCATAAAAGCACTTATATATAGGAAGTACCAGCGGCGTATCCACCATGCTTTTATCATATTAGACACGCTTCGTTATATAAATCACTTCCCCAAACAAACCACTAACATGTCTTGTTTAAACAAATGTCAAATGTTTATGTATACAATGTCTATTGTCAAATGTAAATCATGTAATGTGTAACCAAATGTCAAGATGTTTTATGTGTAAACAATGTCTATTGTCCAATGCAAATCATGTAATGTGAAATCAAATGTCATGTATGGCAAGTGAAATATATCAACTAAACCATAGGTAAAATGCACAAAACAAGGTATTGAAATAAAGCATAGTTAAATCAAAGTTATGTTTTGTAAAATAACTGCATGCTATACTGATACAAACATCTATGCGGTATTGGTAAAATGCATACATTCAAGCCTTGCGACTGTGGCGACAAACCCTTAAACAAATTAAAGGTTTACCTAAATTATGTATATTAGATTCAATCATTCCTTCCACCCAAACAAACCTAGGATTTCAGGAACGGGAGTTGTCAATTACTATGGTACCATTACTTACTACCAAGCGGCGTAGCTAATGTTAATGAATGTATTTTTGTCCCATTTAAATAAACCAAATGTCATACCAAAATGTAAGCATGTTATGTGAAAACAATGAACTAAGTATGCAATAAATGAAGCATGTGATGTAAAACAATGTACTAAGTATGCAATAAATGAACATACATAGCATGTGATCACTACAAAAAAATGCCATCTAGTGACACACAAAAAGTGTCGCAGATCAACAAAAAGTGCCACTATAAACAACTATAGGAATGAGCGGCACACAAAACAAGTGCCACTAGAAGTGCTGACGCTAAAGCCTTTTAGTGGCACTTTTTCGATCTGCCGCACAAAGTCTTTAGGCTTTTAGTTGCACTTTTTTATCTGCCACTACAAACTTTTGGGCTTTTAGTGGCACATATTTTTTGCCACAAAAATCAAACCAAATTAAATACTATTGACATTTATCATATAAATTTTTATTGATTACACTTATTATTTATTTATATTAAATAATAAAATTAAATTTGTAAAATGTAGAAATCATAATATAATCACTTCAAATAAAAAGTTCAATCAATCACTTTCAAAGATTCCAAATGTTTGCAAACAATTATCTAATAAGTGTCGACCTAAGTCTAAATATCAAACATACAAAACAAATAATTAATAAACATTTGAACAAAATACCCAAACTTCATTGTGTTCATGAATCTCTTTCACGATCTTCATACGAGTAAAATAATCATCATTTTCCCACTTCATATATAGTTGTTCCCTGCACTTATTACTTATGGCCGACGCATCAGCCAAGTATGATGTAAGAGCAATTAATAAATGACAAATTCACTTCTTTAACATCACTTTAAGCTCTCCAACCAAAGATTGGGTGGGTCTTTCAATAACTCTAGTTATCTGAATTGCCATCACCTAACGAAAAGAGGCTTCATGATAAGAATCTTTACCCATTAGTTGATAACTAGTAGTATCCGCTGCGTTGTGGCCGGGTTCACCTTCACATATCATAGAAGATTACATCAACCTGATCAGAAGAATTAGCAGCCCATTCCAAACATAGTCAATAATATCTGCAAAAACAAAAATACCAGTATATACAGCAGCCTTATCAAGATTAGTCCTAAATTAGAAAGAAAAAAAGTATTGGCAATAAAATAAAAGAAGTATCAACAATTTCTAAACATTCCAATAGCCACTTCATATGATCCCAATTACTAACATCTGATAAATTTGCCAATGATCCGTTGATCATGTCCCAGCATTATCAGCGGATGAAACATATCATCATCAGCAAGGGATGAAATAAGTGATTCCATTGCCAGTCCAAAACCTTGTCCCCTAGAAAAATGCCATGATGATGTCGGTCTTGAGGTTTCAAGTGCAGAGGCTATTGTATAGTGTTTATTTAAGAAAACACTAATGACTTTCAGGAAAACAAACTTGAATTCAAAATCAATATGATCAACTCTACAAATTTATGAGGTATAGGTTTTATTCAACGAAACACTAATGACTTTCAACAATTAGCAAAAAAGGATAAAAATTTACCTCAGACAAAAGTCATGTGTGTCACGAATTCAAAATCTCCATGTTTCGCTTGGTCAAAATCAATAGCAAGCCGGGGTGTGGCGGCGACAAGTGCTGGGTGCGGTGTGCTGTGCAAAACAGATTTAGGGATGAAGACGATTAAGAATTCATCAGAAATTCAAAATAAACTTAAAATTAATGCAATTCAGTTGCTTACTATTCCATAACAAAAAAATGAGCCTATAAAAAACATCAATATCCATGGTTTCTGGATTTATATACATGTGAACAATCCCGAGAGTGCATAAGTTGAAATGACATAATATAACCGTCATTCTGCACCGTCTACTCTAATTTCTGCATTTAGGAGCAAAATATACCGTTCACATATATGGAAATTTTAATTTTGGACATAAGAGTGTTTTCGGTCGATCTGGACCTATTTGTTTTAAATCCCCATCCCAGCAAAAAAGAAAATAAAAGATGCCTGTTTGGACTTGTTATCCCAACCTGACATACCACTCTTAACCCACCTATCTTGTTACATTACTTTAAGTTTTGTCTTATTTTCTTTTACTATTTAAAGAGATGGAGAGGCGGAATCAGCATCCCCACCACCTGTAAGTCTGTAACTACCGGTCCTGAAACCGCAATTTCTAGTGCCCCTCTGGCGGCTCCACCAGTAGCCGCAACACCTCCTGCAGTTGCTCCATCCACAGCAGCCGCTGCAACTCCTATAGTTGCCCCATCGTCAATAGTCGTAGCTGATCCACCTCTTTACCTGTCTTCGCCTCAAACAATGAAACAAACAGGTTTAACGACTTTGATCCTCGTGGTTTATCTGTTCATTTCCAGATTAATTTAAAAATAACTATTATGTTTTACCATTTCCATTAAGCTTAGCAAGTCTTAATACTATACACAAACTTATAATTTGGTATATAAATAGAAATTGACCCATTATGCAAACATTAAAGCTGTTTAACCCAAATTAACCCGTTATGAAAAAACTACACATCCGACATATCTTTAGCTAATCTTGTTAACAAATACACAACGCCCATTACATATTATAATAAAAATACTTCAAGTCAGTCGATACCAAAGTGAAATCACTATCTCTAATGGGACTAAAAGAAGAGGTAAAAGGTCAAACATGTTTGGGTTCTTATTAATTGCTATAAATAAAGCTTAAGTGTTATATTCCAAAGGTTTTGGACTATAATCACTTTGACTTTTAGTTCTGTATAGTATGGACTCTATGTAGCCCTTCCTTTATTTCACACAATTCATTGGGTTTATTTAGTTAGAAAGAAAAAAATAGCAGCTTAAATTTTATCTCCTCCCAATATCTCCTGTATAGCTATATTAATTAAATCAATCATTCATTCTTTAGGATGGGTTTAGGTCAAGATGGGTTTTATCAAGATGGATTTGGGCATGATAGGCTAAAAATATAAATAAATAAAACAAAATCAAAAAAATTTAAAAAATAAAAAAAATTAAAAAAAATGTTCAGTGTTTTTTGACCCGAACCTGAAATTAAAATCCAACTCATTTACAACCATCAACCCCAACACGATTACCACCCCTAGTACTAACTAGCTACTCACCATATTATTTTACTAAAATAGCAGCCAATATAGCATTTTCCTGACACTTATCTGAAGAAAGGCTTAGATCAGGGCATTTCAAGAAATATGTATATGTATTGATCTTCTTATTGGCATAAGCAATATCCAATGGTGACTCTTCCTTGCTATCTAGAATCACCAGCAGCTCCTCTTTCCTCTTCTAAACCAAGAGTTGGGCTGCATGCATATTACCAACCATTGCCGCAATGTGTAGGGCTGTTCGACCCTTAGAATTTTGTGTTTCAGTATATTTTCGTCTTTTAAAAACTCCACCAGTTTTTCTACGAAATAGTTCTGCCCCATTTCAACTGCTACATGAAGGATCGTGTCAGCATTTTCATTGATTGCCACTATGGCTGCACTTTTATGGATTTTCAATATGTATTTTGCTTTCCACCACCACCCTTCAACAGCAGCTTTATACAATATCTTCCTGTCTGTGTTGTCCATTTCTGGGATATCTCTTAAAAACTCATTTTCGAACTTAAATTCTACTGAATCTGTAGAAGCATTTCAGTTCTTTTTCAAAAAGGGAAATAAATTCAAAATCAAATAATAACAATTCTGCCAAAACTTGAGTTACTGTATAAGATATCATATACGTGGTTGCAGGGGCGGACCCAAGTGTATGGGTGGGCGCCCCCCTTAAAAAGATTTTTTTAGTGTATTTTATATGCTAAAATCCCAATCGCACCTCTTGAAATTTTGGTTGAACCCTTTATAAGAAACATTTTGTCGAACAGTTGGTGTGCAAACACCATACTTTAAGAACTTGTGATTTTCTTGTATATAACACCCCCAAATACACCTCTTCTTCAACCTCAGTCAATTATAGGCCAAAATCAGATAAAATTAAGGCCTTTTTTTCTAATTCTTTTAGTTTTGCGAATTCTAATAAACATAACAAGTTAACCACTGGTTCAGTTCAGTAGCAATCATTACCCGTATTAACCACTGAAATACACAAAAAATTTCAAAAATCATTTGACCTATTAGATACGAGAGCAATCATACCTTACAGTAGAGATCTTACGTATTGATCAGTTAACAACTTATAAACAAACAATTACGTTTTCAGGCAAACTTCACAACGAAAAGATCAACTAATTTAAAAAAAAACAATAATTTCATTCAGAACTTGTGATTTTCTTGTATATAAACCCTAAAACTTCATCTGACAAAATTGAAAAAAATCAGCAATCTAAAAACGTAAGAATAACAATTAAGCAACATGTCATCAAACAAGAGATCAAAGAATAAGATACATCAAAGAGAAGGTGCAGATTTCCTCCGGTGCACAACCTGTTGATGATATTTTTTAAGAGAAAACCACAAACGACGAAGAATAGTTGATTTGACGCGTTGCTACTCATATTGGAGTTGGCCAACCTTGCAATTGGAGAACGATTCAATAATGTCGCTTCTCCTCTGCCACAACTTGAGCGATTTTAGGGTGAATTATTAGGCTTTTTATGTAAGTCCCTACATTTGGGTCAACCAAGGCTGACGACGGCCACAATTAGGTTTGAGAGGATAAATGTGGTGCAGTGGGAAGAAGATGGATGTAACTGAGCTTGGGTAGTTTTGGCCTTTTGGGGATGGAAAACAAGCAGGAATACAATTTTTTTCGAGAGGGATAATGAAATGCCTTTTGGGGCTGGAAAACAAGCGGGAATAATAATTTTTTGCGGAGAGGGATGATGAAATTTAAGGAGTAAAAAAAAACAAAAAATATATTTAAAATTAACGTAATTATTTATAATAATAATATTTTTTTTATTTTATAACTTGATCTAATTTACATAAAACAACTTGTATTTTTGTAACCCTGTCTAGTTAATATTTTTTTAATTTTAATCAATTAATTATAAGTTTTAGTATAATTTACATGATAAAAGTTACATATACCGACAACAACAGAGAAATAGAGTGATGGGTATACCTATTTCATCAAACCTAGTTTTATGTATTATGTGTGTGTATTGTAAATTTATTTGGAGAGACAAGTATAAAAATTAGGGCAAGGGACCAAGGTGGGAATAAAGAAAATTTAAAAAGAAGTGCTCGATAATTTTAGTGGCATATGCAAAGTGCCACTAAAAACCTAAATTAGTGTTGTAAAAGCTAAATGCCGCTAAAAGTGTGTAATAAGCAACTAATGAACATAGCAAGTATGATATAAAAACATGGAAAGCACGAAAGTAACAAGTAGGCACATGTGTTTCACCCCAAAATGTTTGAAAAACAGTAAAAGAGGGGACTATGTACTCACTTGGGATTGCTCAATAGTCTTTGGATAACAACCAAGCAATGATAGAAAGGTCACGGAATCAATCGGCACCTAATATATGTAACTACGTTAATAAACCGGACCTAAATCGGAGGATTTGATAAAATGTGGTTTCGTAAACCAAATGAGTATAAGAACTCATGTAATATGGTTTAACAAAGCCTACATTCTAAAACGGAACCTATCCTAAGTGCTTACGACCCGTTTAGGTAGCTTACGCTACTTTAACACGTCGTTCGCGTGAAACGCGTTCGGACCGCCTAACTAGTCCTATGACAAGTAATATATGCCTTAACATGTCTAATAATGTTGCCTAATCAGTTTAGATGTTAAAAATTAAGTTACATATGCTTAAAATGAATTTATGCGCAAAAAGGGAATTTTGGTCATTTTCCTAAGGCATATAAATCACCTATCATATAACTAACTAAACGTAGTGACCATAAGGTATAACCTCGGAAGGTTATTCCCTATACAACTATGGTCACCTAATGTGTTTGGTCGGATCCTAATGATCGACCAAACGGGTCGGGTTCGAAAGTCTAAGCAGTTGTTTAGACCGCTTACCTTACGACCCTGTATAAGCACTAAACCTAAAGTGACGAGTTAAACATGTTAAAACATGTTTAACAAAGTTTGAAAACAGGTTTGATATCAAAACAAAGGGTTTTGATACCCAAAAATAGTTTGGTTGCAAAATACGCATAAAAGCATTTTGACCGAAACTATAACTCGTCACTACGCCTAAATAACATGGTAATCAGTAGGTATAGTCATAAAGGACTATAACCATCGTGATTACGCTCACGTTGTGAAGTTCAAACGAACTTCGTGTTGACCATAGACTGGTCAAAGCTGAAAGTTAAACACTGTTTGAATTTCATGCTTAAAAAACGCATATAAGAACGAAAGAATACTTACAAGAGGTCCAAGAAATGGAGGTTTGATCTGAAAATTCTCAGGTATGAAGTGTTTAAACTCCAACTTAGAGAATATGAGCAGATCAAGTGTAAGTTGCAAATGAAAAGCTTGGGGTATTTATAGTTTTCAGGCCACCGTTAGGATCGTTCATCGAAAACCGAGCTTCGATATGAGCCTTACAAGCGTGCCCATGGTTTTAGAATACCATGGGTGCCCCAAAATAGCCCATAGAATGATTAAAAACCGTTTGCAACCATGGGGAAAAGCTGGAACAAGCTGGAAAAAGATTTTTGCAGATATGGGCTGCTTACACGGGCCACGTAAGGTGAGCCTCTAGGCTTACGCACCCCGCCTGAGCTGGGAAACTCAGCAACAGTTTCAAAAATGTGCAGTTTTGGTCCCTGCAAGTGTTTAAGCCCCATTTTGACATGTTTAAAGCCTGTTAAGCCATTTTCAAAGCTCAACAATGATGCCTAAACATAAGGGACATGAAACATGTTCAAAAATATGTCGGATGTCGGTTCGTTTGGTCGTACAATCACGTTATTCGGTTAATTACGACGAAACACGAACGGACGCGAAAAACGATCCAAATTACGCGACGAATGGAATTTTATCATGCTAATCACTAAAATAAAATATTTTAATGATTACATAAATTTTTAGATGTCCGGATGTATTCAGAACGTAAGATATGCACGAAAATGCAAACTTATGCACTTTTTGACGCTTTTAGTCCCTGAATGATCTAAAAGTTTATTTTAGCACACCGAACCCCTCAAAGCCTATTTCTAAGCTATGTAAAGGATATTTAGGGTATGTTTAACTTATGATCAAGTTCCAGAATGTTCGTTACAGTACGAGTCGGCATACTTTCACAGTTTGTCGAAATTAGTCCCTGTAAGCGAATAAACTTGATTTTGCCATACCAAAGCCTTCAAAACTTATTCCTAAGTTATGTAAAGGTTATTTAAGGTATGTTAAGCATAGATTGATGTTCCGGAGTGTTTGTCGCATTAAACTGATTACGTTTACGCACCAGTTTGCGTATAACTCTCTAGAAAGCGATATAGAGTTTGAAATTGAACAAAATTCAAAATATGAAAAATGTCAAACATAAACAAACAAACATTGGGATCAATTAACATTGTTTCATTGATAACTGAACTGTTTACAATGATTACAAGCACAGATGTTACAGTCTCCCCTACTTGTGGAAATTTCATCCCGAAATTTATTTAGAGGAAACTTGTGAGAAAAGATGCGGATACTTCGCCTTCATTTGATCTTCACGTTCCCAAGTAAATTCTGGTCCACATTTAGATTCCCAGCGAACTTTGACAAGTGGAATGCGCTTGCATCTGAGCCATTTGACTGCACGTTCCATGATTTCCACTGGTTTCTCAACAAAAATGCATCGTGTTATCCACACGAATTTCATCAAGCGGTATGTGGAGGTTCTCATCAGCTAAACACTTCTTGAGATTGGACACGTGAAAGGTTGGATGAATATTTCCAATTTCAGGAGGTAACTCAAGTTTGTAGGCTACCTTACCGATTCTTTCGACGATCTTGAATGGTCCAACATATCTAGGTGCAAGTTTTCCCGTATTTCCAAATCTGATCACACCTTTCCAAGGTGAGACCTTAAGTAATATGTGATCACCGACTTGAAATTCCAAGGGCTTGCGTCATCGGTCTACGTAACTCTTTTGACGGCTTCGAGCTGTCTGAAGGTTATCGCGAACTTTCTTAACCTTATCTGTTGTCTCTAGAATGAGGTCAGGTCCAGTAAGCTGAGCCTCACCGATCTCATTCCAGCAGACTGGTGAACGACATTTTCGACCATAGAGAGCCTCAAAAGGAGCCATATTGATGCTGGAGTGATAACTATTGTTGTAGGAAAATTCAATCAACGGTAGATACGAATCCTAACTACCACCAAAATCGATCACACATGCTCTAAGCATATCCTCCAAAGTCTGGATTGTTCTCTCAGATTGACCATCAGATTGCGGATGATAAGCTGTGCTCAAATTAAGTTGGGTCCCCATAGCAGATTGCATGGTTCTCCAAAAACGCGATGAGAATTGAGCATCTCTGTCAGAAATAATGTTCAAAGGAACACCATGTCTAGATACAATTTCATCCACATAAATTTTAGCAAGTTTGTCAGCAGATAGATCCTCACGGATCGGCAAGAAATGTGCTGACTTTGTAAGACGATCAACAACTACCCAAATAGCGTCATGACCTCTCTTTATGCGCGGAAGTTTGGTAATAAGATCCATAGCAATGTTTTCCCATTTCCAAACTGGAATCTCTGGTTGCTCCAATAATCCAGAGGGATGTTGATGTTCAGCCTTAACCTTAAGACAAGTAAGGCATTTTGATATGTATAAGTCAATGTCTTTCTTCATACCAGGCCACCAATACTGAGTACGAAGATCCTTATACATTTTATCTGCACCAGGATGAATAGAATAACGAGACTTATGCGCTTCATCCATTAGCAAAGTGCGGAGATTGTCTTGACTTGGGACCCATAAACGGTCCATGAAGTAATACGATCCATTGTCTTTCAGTTCCAGATCAGGCTTAATGTGATAGGGTAATTCCTTACCCATCAAGTCTTGCGAAACACAAGTACGTTGAGCCTGAGAGATGCGAGTTTGGATATCAGATCGAACTTTGACACAATGAAGCTTGACTCGTTCCTGACGACTTAATGCGCCAGCCACGACATTCGCCTTACTAGGATGGTAGCGAATTTCACAGTCATAGTCATTTAGAAGTTCAACCCAACGTCGTTGCCTCATGTTGAGTTCTTTCTGATTGAAGATGTGCTGAAGACTTTTGTGGTCAGTGAAAACCACACATTTTGTACCATACAAATAGCGTCTCCAGATTTTGAGAGCGAAAACAACTGCACCTAACTCAAGATCATGAGTGGTGTAGTTTTTCTCGTGTATCTTCAACTTTCTGGATGCATATGCTATGACTTTGTTCCTTTGCATGAGAACACAGCCAAGACCCAAAATGGATGCATCACAATACACGACGAAATCATCGTTGCCCTCAGGAAAAGATAGAATAGGTGCATCACAAAGCTTCTGCTTCAAGGTCTAAAACGCTTCTTCCTGTTTTTTTTGGGTAATGGGTTACCCCGGTGAATTTTATTAATAAAGAATAAAGAATCACACGAGTGTGCCAAAGTAGCACACTAGAGCTAGCCTTGGCATACCAAGACTAACACAACCAAAAATAAACCAAACATCCAAAACCAACCAAAAGAAAACAACCAAAAGGAAAACAACCAGAAGCCGAAACAATGGCAACAACTAAGATACTCAAAGCATAATAGACTCTAGCCCGGGTCGATGCTTAAAGTCTTCACTTGGAACTTCCACCTTTCTAACAATAGCGGGATCTTGGATCCTCTCCCAGCCTTGAACGTCATCAACTTCAGGCGAACCGTATGTAGAACAATATTGGCAATCATAGTGGCATTACGCTGATTTGGAGAAAAAAGCCTGTTGTTTCTCTCTTGCCAAATGAAATATGTAGAAGCCGCCACAACCAACTTACTAACAATACTTTCCGCTGATTTACTAGTAGGGTGTTGTGAAAACCATGTCATAATGGAGTCCCAATTAGTATCAACAGAATCCATATAAGCCATATCCTTAACCAAGTTCCATACTTGCAACCCATAAGAGCACTGAAAAAATAAATGGTCACGAGAGTCTTTACCATGCTTACACAGCGGGCAGCACATAAGATTTAGGTTGGTTGCGCTTCCCGCATCCCAAACACCCATCCGAACCTGAGTTTTCAGCTTGTTCTTAATGACTAACCACAAATGGAATGAGTGTCTAGGGATACATTGACTAAACCACACCAAATCAACCCAACCCACATCCTCACCACGTGAACGGATGTTCTCCCAAACCTCACTAGCGCTGAAAACCGATTGCTTACCTTGTCTATCCTTCCAAATAAGCTTGTCAGGAACATCATGATCAAGAACCGGCGGTGTTAAATTAATCAGGACCGGATAAAGATCGTACCAAGCTTCCGGCCACTTCCAACCATTTTGACGATCTATAAGGTCCGACAAAGTAGTTAACATGCTAAAGCCTGCCCCATGTATACGTCTAGGGGTAATAAAGTCACGCAAAGGACTATATGGGCACCAATTGTCATTCCATGCACTTGTCTTACGGCCATCACGAATAGAGTACCAAATGAACGGACGGATGGATGTCCGAATAGACGTGATTTTCCTCCACCCCCAAGTCATACTACCACGATATGGAATATCCCAAAAATTCTTTCCCTTAATCCTGTAGGAATGAATCCATTTAACCTAAAGGGAATCTCTTTTAATAAGAATGCTCCAAATATGGTTTGTGAGAAGCGCCTTATTCGTATCATGAATCCTTCTAATTCCCAAACCACCTTCCGATTTTGGAAGACAAATATTCTTCCAGGCCACTTTAGGAGTAGTGACTTTATCCGAACCTCCACTCCATAAAAAGTTGCGCATTCGTTTTTCAATGTCACCTACAATACGGGCCGGAAGCTTAAAAACAGAGGCCTAGTAAATATGCATGGCCGAGATAACCGAATTAATCAATTGAAGCCTTCCCGCAAAAGAAAGAGACTAATTCATCCTGTTTAGAACCCCATTAAAAGGTTTTGTTCTTCTGAGTTAGAGCAGTTAGAGGAACAGCAATCTTCGAGAAGTTTTCAATGAAGCGACGGTAATAACCCGCGAGACCAAGAAATGAACGAACTTCAGTAGGAGTAGTAGGCGTATCCTAATCCTTAATCGCACTGATCTTGGAGGGATCTACATGAATACCTTGTTCGTTGACGATATGTCCCAAAAATTGAACTTCCTTAAGCCAAAATTCGCACTTGGAGAATTTGGCGAAAAGTTGCTCTTTCTTTAGGAGTTCCAGAGTAAGACGAAGATGCTGCTCATGATCAGCTCGCGTCTTAGAATAAATCAAGATGTCATCAATGAAAACGTTGATGAACTTGTCTAAATAAGGCTTGCAGACCCTATTCATCAAGTCCATGAAAACAGCAGGAGCATTAGTCAAACCGAATGGCATAACTGTGAACTCATAATGCCCATATCTTGTGCGGAAAGCAGTCTTGGGAATATCTTCCTCGAGCACTCGAAGCTGATGATACCCAGAACGCAGATCAATCTTTGAAAAATAAGAAGCACCCTGTAACTGATCAAAGAGATCATCAATGCGAGGTAGGGGATATTGATTCTTGATGGTAAGCTTGTTAAGCTCACGGTAATCGATGCACATTCTGAAAGATCCATCCTTCTTCTTGACAAAAAGAACGGGAGCACCCCAAGGTGAAAAGCTAGGACTAATAAAACCTTTGTCAGAAAGCTCTTGAAGCTGCTTAGATAATTCTTGCATTTCAAACGGTGCAAGACGATACGGAGATCTAGCAATAGGATTAGCACCAGGTACAAGATCAATACGGAACTCGACTTGGCATGCTAGGGGTAAACCAGGTAATTCTTCAGGAAAAACTTCTGGATAATCCCGAACAACAGGGATATCTTGAATAGACTTACCTTTTCCTTTATCCGCCACAACATGTGCCAAAAAGGCCACATAGTTCTTTCGCAAATACTTCCAAGCTTGAGTACAAGACATGAGCTTGAGGCTACTAGCAGGTTTCTCACCACGAACCTCTAAGATTTTACCTGACGAAAGCGGAATACGAACAATCTTCTCAAAACAAACTACCTCCACGTGACACTTGACTCGCTAATCCATTCCCACTATAATGTCGAAGCTTCTGAGTTGCATCGGTGTGAGGTCAATAGGAAAGAGATGGTTGTTAAGGTTCAACTGGTAGTTACGAAGAACAGAATCAAGAACAACGGGTTCTCCACTAGCAACTTCTACTGTCAAAGGCTTTCCTAGTTTCGTTCTAGACATGCAAAGCAAAGGCTCAAAATATAATGACACAAAACTCTTATCGGCACCCGAATCAAAAGGAACATAAGCAGACTGATTGTTAACAAAGAACGTACCGTTGACCACCTCATTGTCTGCACGTGCTTCGTTAGCATTCATGTTGAAGACTCAACCTCGAGCCTGAGCCTGATTCGGATTCGCGTTGGCCAACCTTGGACACTGGTTTCGATAATGAGTCAGGTCCCCACAATTGTAGCACGAACCAGGAGGAAAGTGAGGTCGTGCAGCTTGTGCTTGTTGTTGAGCAGGCGGTTAAGCAGCCTGCTGAGCTGGGTTACGTGTGGCCTGATTGGGAGCAAAGCGACAAACATCGACAAGATGACCCGACTTCCCACAGTTAGTACAAAAACGACACTGAACCTGCGGTTGATGGTGGCTATTGCATCTGTTGCACAACGGTTCATTCCCTGCATACCGTTTCTTTGCTGGCGGTTGTGCAGGTTGGTTGGGAGCTGCCTGATTAACTTGAGTAGTAACCGCGAAATTCTGAGAAGCCTTACGCTTTCTAGACCCTTTCGAAGAACCAAATTTCTTTCCCTTCTTGTTTTCACCCTTACCAGTCGATTGTTTCTTATCCTTGTCACCCTTCCTATGAAGCTTCCCCTTTCTGATCTGCGACTCAGTCAAAGTCGCAGCTAACTCGATTGCCTGACGAACTGTGGTAGGGTTACTACCAGTGACGATGTCTTGTACGGAGTCAGGTAAGCCATCAACATATCTCTCGATAGCTTTCTCGAGTGGGGTAACCATTGTAGGGCATAGCAAACTCAGCTCTTCGTACCTATTAGTGTAAGCCCGGTGCTCACCACTATCTTGCTTCAAATCATCAAACTCCCTTTCTAAAGCCCTTAGTTCATGACGAGGACATAATTCCCTCATCATAAGAGCCCTAAGCTCTGCCCAGGTCTGTGCCAAAGCAACCTCAGCACCAAGGTCTCTCATAACCCCGTTCCACCAGGTAAGAGCCCTTTTTTGAAATACGCTAGAAGCAAACTCGACTTTGCGATTATCAGGACACTGAACATGACGAAACGTACTCTCGATGCTCTCAAACCACTGTAGGAGCCCAGATGCTCCTTCAGAACCACTAAACTTGAGTGGTTTAGCCGAATTGAAACTTTTGAAGTTGCATGGAGCATTTTGGTTATTGTTGGCTTGGTTAACTTGAGCAACTATGTCTGGGAGTACAGCAGCCATTTTCTGCGCAATGATAGCTGCCATTTCGGCATTAGGTAGCGGATTTTCGTGTCGAGAAGGCATTCTAAAATAGGAAACATGAGAGAAAACGAGTGAGATGGTTAGATGAAAAGAATGAGATGATACAAAAATTGACAAAAGCAAAGATGGTGGTCATTTGTCCGTACATCAAAGCAAACAAACGACACACAGTGACTAATCAAAGTAAATGGGTCAAAAATAATGTATCGCGAAGACATGCTTTAGCCTATAAGTGGACACTCACCCCAAGAGTTCCCAGGTAAGAGTGACTGGTCCAATTATGTGGATTTGTACGAACACTCTAGCCTAGACAGAAAACTCAAGATACAGGCATCCTGTGACAACTGCCACTTTTCGGTAACTTTCTTGCACTTAAAGTACTCATTTTAGCTACATTTTTATGCATTTTGAACACTCGAACTGCGTATTTCGTGACATACACTTAGAATACTCATGGAATACTTACTTAGGATGCATATGATCCATTTTTATTAAGTACATTTGAAACAGTTTAAACAATGCATCGAAACTACAAGAAAAGCACCTAGTAAACTAGTATTCTGACGAAAACGCAGGATCCGCAGAAACCATCTAAACGACATCTTTAGGACTCAGACGAGAGTCCAACATCTAATATATATTAAACCCTAACTAGGAATGCAAGGGTTTGATTTAAAACCTTCCCGAAGTCCGATAACAATAAAAACTGCCCGAAAAGCACTAAAAGCGACGATTTCAACACTTTTTTCGCAGAAATTCTGCAGAAATCAGCCATTTAATATTTTTGCAACATGTAAAAGTGCTATTTAACATAGAATTCATAAGAGGATACCTTCGGGTGTCATCCGAACCAATAACTACATCAATTCACACAAGTTACACAACTTAGCGTTCAAATAACGTCTAACCGAAACAATTCGAAACGAATATCCAAACAATATCAAATCTTTTTTTAGCAACTATCTAACATTATTTGGATCATTTAAGACTAGTTATGATCACCTAAACACCTTGAAACAATTAAATCACCTAAAACATCTAAGCTTTCTAATCATTTTTCTAAGTTTCAAACACATGGAAACACTTAGAAAAAGTTCACAACAAGACCCCCCCCCCCACATACATGGGCCGCCCCTTGTGGGACCCACATGCTCAAGTTGTTGCTAAAAATATCTAGATATTTTACTTCCATTTGCAAGTTGTGAAATGTTGATCATTGCTAACACTTTGTGAAACTAGTTTACTAGCACATTACTTCACTTTTTACACCAAACATTTCACACACAAAAGCTCTCAACATTCATCACCATTTTAGCCAAGAACACCCCATAAACCCACTTCATTTCAAGCCTTTTCCTTGATGAACAAGATGGATTTCCATGAAACTTAGGAAGATCTAAAGCAACCACAAGTCAAAGCAAGCATTTCCTTCCATTCAAGAGCTTTCAATCATCAAGATCATCCTTTTTCTTTGCTTAAATCATCATCAAGATCATCCTTTTTCTTTGCTTAAATCATCATTACATGTTCTTTAACCAAATAATACATAAATAAGTATGAAAAGGGGATTTTAACTAAATAATCATACAAAATAATATGAAAATACAAATAAGCAAAATAATAATCATGATATAAAAGTGTGTTTATGTTGTGATTTAAGGATGAATACTTGCATATTTGATCTAGTTTTGATGATTAGCATACAAATAACTTGTTAGATGATGTTTAAAAACATAATCTAACAAGTGTACATGAAAATGTTTAAGGGTTTTGTTAAACATAAATGTTTAGATGGATGATCATAATCTATGATTTTGTTAAAGTATATAAGGTTTTTCACTAAAAATAATACTTTTACAAAGTTATAAAAAGAAACATACAAGATGGGTTTTGTATAAAAGTTTGATAAAACTAGAAGTAAAGTATGATTTTTGAACTAGTAAACATATGTAAAGATCATACAAAAACCCTACATGATTATGAGTTCATCTTGTTAAGATTTTGATATAAATCTCATATGTTTTTGTTAAGAATAATATGAGAACTTGTTGGTGATTTTTTTTATAAAGAAAAAGATATGTTTTTATAAACATGGCAAAGTATATATTTCAAAGGAAATATGGCCATTTTTCTTAAAAATCAAAAGTTATAAAAACTATTATTTTTGACAAAATCTTTATTAGATTAAAAGATTTTAAAGAATAGTTTTTATAAAAGCAAAGTTTGTTATGAATATATACTTTTGAGAAAATATATATTTAGTTAACTTAACAACTTATGTACTATGTGTTATTTGTTTGTATTAGTTATATGTATGATAACTAGGAACTTGAATACAATGGTACAAATAAACACAATGTACATTTCGACTAAAGTCTTACAAGACTACATGTAAATACGCCTTAAAAACAACTTACGGACATTCCGAGCCTTCGGACACAACTTATGGTCAAAACGGACGACGGGCGAATCTATAAACATATCGCCATTCCGAGGAGTTACTGCGACGCTTAGGCGATCTTTCGACGCGAATACATACAAATCACCGACAACAATATCCAGATGTTTTAAAACTTATAAAAACTATTATGTATTCTTTTAATTAAAAAGCCTATATTTAGTAACTTTTATAAAAATAAAAGAATATATTTTTACATATGGGCTTATTTTATACAAATGGGCTTATTTTTAACATATGGGCTTATTTTATACAAATGGGCTTAACATCCTAATTGGGCTTAACATAAATACATGGGCTAACCCAAATTCAAGACTCGTGGGCTAAGCCCGAAACAAAACATATGGGCCAAGGCCCAATAACATTTGGGCCCAATACTATTTAGGCCCAATACTATTTGGGCCTAATAACATGAATTCTTGGGCTAAGCCCAATGACATATAACTGATAAAAATACAATTATACAATTTACTTATACAAAACACAAAATCAAGAAGACAAGACCCGATGATACAACTCACAAAATACAAGATTACATATATATATAACAGTTTAACAAATCATACATCTAATACACAGTTCAATGAAAAACAAAGACATACAAGTCTTACACACATTCAAGACACAAGACTTGTACTCAAGTCATCTATAAAGACTGAAGTGTCTAACAAATATAAGAACATTTGTAGGTCGCAACACTATTCCGGATGACCGCACGTGAGATCATAGTTACTTCTATTCACGGACGCGATTCTGTGAGTTCATGTCCCCTATTCATTTTAAATGTTTTACAACTTTACAACTATCGGGGAAAATACATGTTTATAGTATGATAAGTCATGGAATGAAACACCTTAGATCATGTGCGATTAGGGTCATACATCTAAGCACCATTAATCCAGTTTGGACCTAGGTACAGAGGGTTAGATCTAATGGGTATTGGCGAGCCCCACTCTTGGTCGTGGACCCATACAGAAGAGTGCGTTTGTGTCCTAGTCGATAGTATTCGACACGAAATCGTCTAGGTTTGGATTGCTTCCTATTCGTCACACATATTAATGTCCTCACGAAACATTAATGATCAACGATTTCATTGACGCTTTACATACTACATCATTACATTCAGATACATTTTATACAACTCACATTTTATGGATACATTTTATACAACTCACATTTTACGGATACATTTTATACAACTCACATTTTACAAATACATCTCATACAACTAAACTGCATGAACTCGCCAACTTTTGTTGATGTTTTCAAACTTAACATGTATTTCAGGAAATTAGTGGACCATGCAGACATTTCAGCCAAGGAAAGCAAGTATCAAGACTCCATGCCACCATTTGAAGGGTTTGCCCGTTATATACCGCCTCTTTGCGGTGATATAGTGGTCAAAGCCTTGACATTTTAAGACTTACATTTTGATGTATAAAACGATGACAACCTATTTTCATTTGATGGTTTGTAACCAATGCATTTAACTTATGTTGCATTCTTTTGAAACAATTATGACAATGGCATTGGAGCTTGTTTTTATTCATTTAGTATGTTCACTTATATTGTTATGCAATGAGAACTGATCATATCACACCTCGCGCTTTTGCTACGAGCGGGTGTGACACATCCACTCTTCCAGATTGCACGTGTTCACATTATTTAGTGTCACACCCCGACCACGTATAACATACAAAACGTGGCGGAAAACGTCGGGGAGTGTTGTAACATAATTAATTGTTTCTTAACCATGGCATTCAAAGTTGTATTTTATTTATCAACATAAGAGTTACATTGTCTTAAACAGGAAATAAAGAGTTCAGAACATAATTAAACTAAATCTATCTTCATTTTATGTCTCTAAGGCACAGGTCCGCCCTAGTGTCACGATCATCATCCTATGCAAAAGCTCCTGAAAACACATGTGAAAATAGGTACGTCAGCATAAAAATGCCTGTGAGATACATAGGTTTGTGAAAATAGGATTCATGACTTATAAGTTTAGAAAAAAGATGTTTATCAAAAGTTAGTCATGAACCTTGTAAATTGTTTTGTTTTGTAAATCGTTTAAAAAGCGATAAGATCGAATGATATGTATAAATAAAAGAATAATGTGTGGTTAAATGTATAACCAAGTAAAATGAGTTGTATAAAGTAATTTTTTTGTAAACCAAAGTCTTGTGAAAATCGTGTTACTTGTGTAAAATGTCACACCCCGACCACGTTGGACAACCAAACGTGGCGGAAACATCGGGGAGTGTTGTAACAGAATTAATGTTTCATGACCATGGATACCAAAAAGTGTTTCGTTTTATTAAACATTGAATAATTACATCGTCTGGAAATCTAAATACACAATTTAAACATTGTCTATCATTGTTATAGAGTCACTAAGGCCTTGTCCAGTCCTATGTGAGCATGCATCCTATCAATCGATATCTTTCAATACCTGAAACATATGTGAAAACGAGGTCAGCAAAGAAATGCTGGCGAGATACATAGGTTTTGTGAAAATAAGATTCATGACTTCTGTTTTAGAAAATGTTTAGTCATGAACCTTGTAATTTGCTTTGTCTTTGTAAATCATTTGAAAAATAATAATTTCAGATGATATGTATAATTAAAAGAATTATTGCATGGTTAAATGAATAACCATGTAAAATGAGTTTGTATAAGATAAGTTGTTTATAAATCAATGTCTTGTGAAAAGTATGTTATTTGTATAAAATGTTCTATGTCTCAAATTGAAATGATTCAAATAACGCTACGACATGCAATACCATACAAACACTTATATATAGGAAGTACCAGCGGCGTATCCACCATGCTTGTATCATATTACACACGCCTCGTTACTTAATCACTTACTCAAACCAAACCACCAAGATGTAATGTTTAAACCAATTGTCAAATGTATTGAATAATATGTCAAAATGTTCATGTCAATATGTAAATCATGTTATGTATAACCAAAATGATATGTATGGCTAGTGAAATGCATCAACTAAACCATAGGTGAAACGCACAAAACAAAGTATTGAAGTAAAACTTGGTTTAAATCAATACTATGTTTCGTGGAAATGCATGATCAAATGTAAATCATGTCCAAATGTTTACCCAATCGTTAATCGTTCTTGTTTTAATTGTTCAAATCGTTCTTGTTGTTTTAATCGTTCAAATCGTTCTTGTTTTAATTGTTCAAATCGTTCTTGTTGTTTTAATCGTTCAAATCGTTCTTGTTTTAATTGTGAAACTACTTTATGGTCGATTCTCTAATAACATTCAAACCTTCTTGACTCGTTCCTCGTTCCAACTCGCTCTCGTTCTCGTTCTTAACAAACCCTTACCAAAGGGTAAGTTAATAATTACAGATTCAGTCGTTACCCAAAATACCCACACATAACCATGGGTATAGAAAATAACGGGATTTGTCAGATCCTATGGTACCATAACCTAATACTGGTCGGCTTGATCATTGCTAATGAATGTCATCGGTTATGTAACTACAACCAACAAGTTTGTTCACTTTATTGAAATCGTTCTTGAAACTATTGTAATTGTTTTTGAAACCATTATAATCGTTCTTGAAACCACATTTGTAATTGTTTTTGAAATCATTGTAATCGTTCTTGAAACCACATTGTAATTGTCATTGTAATCGTTCTTGAAACCACATTGTAATTGTTATTGTAATCGTTCTTGAAACCACATTGTAATTGTTAAGATATTTAGCACATATGAGTCACCCCAAAACAGTTGAAAACAGTAAAAGAGGGGAATAATGTACTCGCCTGAGAGTGCTTAGGAGTCTTGAACAACTACCAAGTAAGCTAGAGGAGTCCCGGAAATCAAACGGTACCTAATATAGGTAACTACATAAATAACCCGGACCTAAATCGGAAGACTGGGTAGCAGGAGGGTTTGTAAACCAAATGAGTGTAGGAACTCATATGATATGGTTTAACAAAGCCTACATACTAAATGAAACTTAACCTAAGTATTATCGACCCATCGCGACCCATTAAGGTAGCTTATGCTACTTTAACGCGTCGTTTGCGTGAAACGCGTTCGGACCGCCTAACTAGTCCTATGACAAGTATTATATGCCTAAACATGTTACATAATCAGTTATGTGACAAAAGTTTAGATTACATATGCTAAATTACCAATTATACATGAAAAGGGTATTCTGGTAATTTACCTAAGGCATATAAACTACCTATCATACAACTAATTTAAACGATGTGACCATAAGGTATAACCTCGGAAGGTTATTCCCTATATACTATGGTCACCTAATGTGTTTGGTCGGATCCTAATGATCGACCAAATGGGTCGGGTTCGAAGGTATAAGCGATTTATTAGATCGCTTACCCTACGACCCTAGACAACGTGGTAATCAGTAGGCATAGTCCCAAGGGACTATAACCAACGTGATTACACTCACGTTGCAAAGTTCAAACGAACTTCGCATTGACCATAAACTGGTCAATGCAGAAAGTCAAACAAAGTTTGACTTTCAGACTCGAAAGACTCGAAAAGCAATAAAAGAACGAAAGAATACTTACGAAGGGTCCCCGAATGCTAATCTAGATCACAATAACTCAGGTATGAAACAATGGTTCCAACTTAGAGTCACTTAGATCAGATTCTAGTGGTTTTGGAGTAATGGGGGGTGGGGTATTTATAGTTTTCGGGTAACCGTTAAGATCGTTTGTCGAATATCGTGCCTTAATCGTATCCGTACAAGTGTCGGAAAGTTATGGTGCCTAAAAACAATCCTTATCAGCTGAAAATGCAAGTGGTGAGTGTGTGGTGGTGGTTAAAACAGCTGGAATACGCTGACTGTTCGATCTTATCTGATCAGAGAGGCTGACGCGGGCCGCCTAAGATTTAAGCTTGGCTCACGCGGGCCGCCTAGCTCTTCAGATCAGAAAACAAGTTTCAGAATCTACAGTTTTGGTCCCTGCACGTGTTTAAGCCCATTTCCGTCACTTCTAAGGCCCGTAAAGCCAACTTTAAGGCCCTAAAATGTTTCCTAAACATTGTGGACATGAAACATGCTCAAAAATATGCCGGGTGTTGGTTCGTTTGGTCGTACGAACGCGATGTTCGCTTAATTACGACGGAATGCGCATAAGCGCGAAAAACGATCCAAATGACGCAACGAATGGATTTTTGGCAAGCCAAACACTAAAGCATAATATAGTCATGCTTACATAAATTTTTGGATGTCCGGATGTATTCAGAACGTAAGTTATGCGCGAAAATGCAAACTTGTGCACTTTTTTGACACTTTTAGTCCCTGAATGACCCAAAAGTTTATTTTAGCATACCGAACCCCTCAAAGCCTATTTCTAAGCTATGTAAAGGATATTTATGGTATGTTTAACTTATGGTCATGTTCCGGAATGTTCGTTACAGTTCAAATTGGCATACTTTCACAGTTTGTCAAGTTTAGTCCCTGTAAACGAATTAACTTGTTTTTGCCATACCAAACCTTTCAAAATCTTATTTCTAAGTTATGTAAAGGTTATTTAAGGTATGTTTAGCCTATTTCACTATTCCGGAGTGTTCGTTGCATTAAACTGGTTATATTTACGCATCGGTGCGCGTATAACCTTCCAGAAAGCGATTTAGAGTTTGAATTCGAACAAAATTTGATATGTGCAAATGATACACATATTTTTACAAATCCCAAGTATGAAATACAATATTTCATTGGTTTGGTATTTGTTTGATTGTCGTGGAGGCACAGGTGTTACAGTCTCCCCTACTTTAGGAAATTTCGTCCCGAAATTTATTTAGAGGAAACTTGTGAGAGTTTAAAACATGAAGTTGAAAAGATCAAACAACATTGGTTAGGGTTCTGAACTTCTAGTAACTTTAATAACATCATGTTTGCAATGTAAGAGGGATACTTATATACAAGTATATGAAGCGTCATTGGTGCGTCCACCGTACCTCCATTACATTGTTCTCATTTTGTTATTGTTGTCACTATCGGTTCTTACACATAATAAATCTTACTGGGTTTCTGTGCACTAAATTTCATAATTATGTACGCATCCATAACTAGACAATTCCTTGCATAGTTCACACAGTCTATTTTATAATGTGTAGAGTAAAACCAACTGAACAATCCTGTGATGAGTGTGACTAGACTGCCATAGAGTCCTTTTTAATTAAATCAATAAATGATCTAAATAGACTATCAATGAGTCTGTCCAGCTACATCACTAGATGTCGTTCTTCACCAAATTGTGAATCAATCTTTTTGACTAGACCACCAAAAGGGTCTCTTATGAATCATGGAGTGATACTATAAAATCCAAGGGTCTTATCTATTACATAGAAGCCCATTAAGGATTTAAGGTAGTACCTTTTGACTATCCTGCTACGAATCCCTCATATGAAGATATGAAAGATCCTGCGAGGATTTGGATAACGAATTATCCAGAGTATAAAAACACAAAAACATAGAGGAGAACACATAACACATAAACACATAATTGCATAATTGCATACTCGTTCAATCGCATAATCGTTCAATTTGACCTTTAATTTGTTATCTTTGGACACGGGTATTTAAAGCATACCAGGAACCCAATCCGTGGATTTCCTTTGGCACTTTAAATATTTTCAAGAATCTAACTATGAAGATAGGAAGATCTTAAAAGGAATTCGGTTTGTCCTAATTGAGTTGTATTGTACATTTTAAGGTGTACAAGGAATTCAATCAGGGCTCCGATGTCAATGGAGGTGTTGATCGTGATCGGCTCAGGACATGAATAGATCAAGATGTCATCAATAACAACAATGACGAACTGATCCAAATAAGACTTGCAGACTCTATTTATTAAGTCCATGCAGATGGCTGGAGCATTTGTCAATCCAAAAGGCCTGACTGTAAACTCGTAATGGCCATACTTCGTGCAGAAAGCCGTTTTGGGAATATCTTCTTCGAGCATACGAAGTTGATGATACCCAGAAAGCAAATCGATCTTGGAAAAGCATGAAGCGCTCTGCAGATGATCGGAGAGATCATCGATTTAAGGTAGAGAATATCGATTCTTGATGGTAAGCTCACCAGGCTTACGTTAATCGATATACATTCGAAAAGATCCATCTTTCTTTTCACAAAGAGGATAGGAGTTTCTCCAAGGTGAAAAGTTCGGACTGATGAATCCTTTATCAGACAACTCTTGAAGCTGTTTTGATAATTCTTGCATCTCGAACGATGCAAGACAATAAGATACTTTAGATTTAAAAGAAACAAGCGTTTGAGGTTCTTAGGGAGATTACAAGTGATCATAAAAATGACAGAACCACACGAGTAGTTTTGTCTTTGTGTTGACATCATAAGGTTGAATCAAACATTCACACAATTGCATTAGTTAAAAATAAAACCACAAATTTTATTTATATAACAACCGCATTGTCTTTAAATGTTACAAGATAACAACCAGAGGAAAAAAAACAAACTGCTAATTGTTCACTCCTTCATCATTGAGTGCCTCATTGATGTTAAACACTCGACCGCGTGCTGGATTCACATTGACGTTGACGTTCGCATTCGGGTTTGCGCCAGCATTTGCATTCACCAGTCTTGGGCAGTTGTGGCGGAAGTGACCAATCTCTCCGCAGTTGAAACATGAACCCAGTGGAAATCTCGCAGCATTCCCTTGAACCGGAGCTTGAACCTGAGCAGCCTGATTTTGTCCCAAACGACAAACTTTGGCCAAATGCCCAAGTTTACCACACGTCGTGCATTGCCAGCAAACTTGTTGTACCGCGTGATGACCGTTGCAGCGTGCACAATGTGGTGCGGTACCGGCATATGCTTTCTTTGCAGGTGGCTGAGCTGGTGGGTTCCGCGGGTTCTGAGCAGTCTGTGCTGTAACAGCAAAGTTCTGAGCACCCTTGCGCTTCCTTGATTTCTTCGACGTCTCACCTTCCTTACCCTTCTTGTTTTGACCTTTCTTGCTATCCTCCTTGTCAGCTGACTGTTTCTTGCCCTTGTCACCCTTCCTGTGTAACTTGTTCTTTCGAATCTGTGACTCGGTCAATGTCGCTGATAACTCGATCGCCTGACGGAGTGTGGCAGGGTTACTACCAGTAAGGATGTCTTGTACCGAGTCAGGTAGGCCGTCGATGTACCTTTCGATAGCCTTGTCGAGTGGGGTAACCATAGTTGGGCAAAGCAGACTCAACTCTTCAAACCGATCAGTATAAGCCCTGTGCTCATCACTATCTTGCTTCAATTCATCAAATTCCTTCTCCAAAGCTCGCTGCTCATGACGAGGACAGAATTCCCTCATCATCAGGGCCCTAAGTTCAGCCCATGTCTGTGCCAGAGCAACTTCTGCACCACGATCCCTCATAACCCCGTTCCACCATGTGAGAGCCCTCTTCTGAAACACACTCGAAGAAAACTCGACCTTGCGATTGTCAGGACACTGCACATGGGGGAAAGTATTCTCAATGCTCTCGAACCATTGAAGAAGCCCAGTCGCTCCTTCAGAACCACTAAACTTGAGTGGTTTAGCCTGGTTAAAATCCTTGTATTTGCATGGAACATGATTGTTGTTGTTGGCTTGGTTCCATTGAGCAAAGAGGTTTGGGAATTGAGCAGCCATTTGCTGTGCAATGATTTCTGCCAGTTCGGCAGTCGCTATCTGGTTTTCGCGTCGAGGAGGCATTCTAAAAGAGGAAACATGAAAGGAAACGAGTGAGAGAATTAGACGAAAAGAATGAGATGAAACAAATCTGATGAAAGCAAGGGTAGTGGTCATTTGTTTGTTACCACAAGGTAAACAAACGACACACAGTGACTAATCAAAGTAAATGGGTCAAAAATAATGTATCGTGAAGACATGCTCGCCTATAAGTGAACACGCATCCCAAGAATTCCCAGGTAAGCACAACTGGTCTCGCGTCTGATGAGATGTATACGAAGTGCTTGCCTAGACAGAAAACCCAGAATACAGGCATTCACCCTTCCAGTTTGCACGTGTTCACATTATTTAAAACCCAAAACCTTGACGAGAATTTGAAAATTCAAAGGGGTTCAAAACCATATAACAGAGGGTTCAAAACCTTACAATAGAGGGTTCAAAACCTAGAAATCAATCATCCTAGAACAGATGATTAGTTTTCAAAGCGGTTTTGAAATTTATGTTCTTGCTGTGGTCGTCGCCTAAGGATAGGTGACGGTATTGTTTTATGACTAAACGCAAGTAAACTCGCGTTAGGGTCCTAGAAAGGTTATAGACTAGGTCAAAGCATTACTAATAACCTAATTCCCTATAACCATTGGCTCTGATACCATCTTTTCTGTCACACCCCGACCACGTAGGACAACCAAACGTGGCGGAAACATCGGGGAGTGTTGTAACAGAATTAATGTTTCATGACCATGGATACCAAAAAGTGTTTCGTTTTATTAAACATTGAATAATTACATCGTCTGGAAATCTAAATACACAATTTAAACATTGTCTATCATTGTTATTGAGTCACTAAGGCCTTGTCCAGTCCTATGTGAGCATGCATCCTATCAATCGATATCTTTCAATACCTGAAACATATGTGAAAACGAGGTCCGCAAAGAAATGCTGGCGAGATACATAGGTTTTGTGAAAATAAGATTCATGACTTCTGTTTTAGAAAATGTTTAGTCATGAACCTTGTAATTTGCTTTGTCTTTGTAAATCATTTGAAAAATAATAATTTCAGATGATATGTATAATTAAAAGAATTATTGCATGGTTAAATGAATAACCATATAAAATGAGTTTGTATAAGATAAGTTGTTTATAAATCAATGTCTTGTGAAAAGTATGTTATTTGTATAAAATGTTCTATGTCTCAAATTGAAATGATTCAAATAACGCTACGACATGCAATACCATACAAACACTTATATATAGGAAGTACCAGCGGCGTATCCACCATGCTTGTATCATATTACACACGCCTCGTTACTTAATCACTTACTCAAACCAAACCACCAAGATGTAATGTTTAAACCAATTGTCAAATGTATTGAATAATATGTCAAAATGTTCATGTCAATATGTAAATCATGTTATGTATAACCAAAATGATATGTATGGCTAGTGAAATGCATCAACTAAACCATAGGTGAAACGCACAAAACAAAGTATTGAAGTAAAACTTGGTTTAAATCAATACTATGTTTCGTGGAAATGCATGATCAAATGTAAATCATGTCCAAATGTTTACCCAATCGTTAATCGTTCTTGTTTTAATTGTTCAAATCGTTCTTGTTGTTTTAATCGTTCAAATCGTTCTTGTTTTAATTGTTCAAATCGTTCTTGTTGTTTTAATCGTTCAAATCGTTCTTGTTTTAATTGTGAAACTACTTTATGGTCGATTCTCTAATAACATTCAAACCTTCTTGACTCGTTCCTCGTTCCAACTCGCTCTCGTTCTCGTTCTTAACAAACCCTTACCAAAGGGTAAGTTAATAATTACAGATTCAGTCGTTACCCAAAATACCCACACATAACCATGGGTATAGAAAATAACGGGATTTGTCAGATCCTATGGTACCATAACCTAATACTGGTCGGCTTGATCATTGCTAATGAATGTCATCGGTTATGTAACTACAACCAACAAGTTTGTTCACTTTATTGAAATCGTTCTTGAAACTATTGTAATTGTTTTTGAAACCATTATAATCGTTCTTGAAACCACATTTGTAATTGTTTTTGAAATCATTGTAATCGTTCTTGAAACCACATTGTAATTGTCATTGTAATCGTTCTTGAAACCACATTGTAATTGTTATTGTAATCGTTCTTGAAACCACATTGTAATTGTTAAGATATTTAGCACATATGAGTCACCCCAAAACAGTTGAAAACAGTAAAAGAGGGGAATAATGTACTCGCCTGAGAGTGCTTAGGAGTCTTGAACAACTACCAAGTAAGCTAGAGGAGTCCCGGAAATCAAACGGTACCTAATATAGGTAACTACATAAATAACCCGGACCTAAATCGGAAGACTGGGTAGCAGGAGGGTTTGTAAACCAAATGAGTGTAGGAACTCATATGATATGGTTTAACAAAGCCTACATACTAAATGAAACTTAACCTAAGTATTATCGACCCATCGCGACCCATTAAGGTAGCTTATGCTACTTTAACGCGTCGTTTGCGTGAAACGCGTTCGGACCGCCTAACTAGTCCTATGACAAGTATTATATGCCTAAACATGTTACATAATCAGTTATGTGACAAAAGTTTAGATTACATATGCTAAATTACCAATTATACATGAAAAGGGTATTCTGGTAATTTACCTAAGGCATATAAACTACCTATCATACAACTAATTTAAACGATGTGACCATAAGGTATAACCTCGGAAGGTTATTCCCTATATACTATGGTCACCTAATGTGTTTGGTCGGATCCTAATGATCGACCAAATGGGTCGGGTTCGAAGGTATAAGCGATTTATTAGATCGCTTACCCTACGACCCTAGACAACGTGGTAATCAGTAGGCATAGTCCCAAGGGACTATAACCAACGTGATTACACTCACGTTGCAAAGTTCAAACGAACTTCGCATTGACCATAAACTGGTCAATGCAGAAAGTCAAACAAAGTTTGACTTTCAGACTCGAAAGACTCGAAAAGCAATAAAAGAACGAAAGAATACTTACGAAGGGTCCCCGAATGCTAATCTAGATCACAATAACTCAGGTATGAAACAATGGTTCCAACTTAGAGTCACTTAGATCAGATTCTAGTGGTTTTGGAGTAATGGGGGGTGGGGTATTTATAGTTTTCGGGTAACCGTTAAGATCGTTTGTCGAATATCGTGCCTTAATCGTATCCGTACAAGTGTCGGAAAGTTATGGTGCCTAAAAACAATCCTTATCAGCTGAAAATGCAAGTGGTGAGTGTGTGGTGGTGGTTAAAACAGCTGGAATACGCTGACTGTTCGATCTTATCTGATCAGAGAGGCTGACGCGGGCCGCCTAAGATTTAAGCTTGGCTCACGCGGGCCGCCTAGCTCTTCAGATCAGAAAACAAGTTTCAGAATCTACAGTTTTGGTCCCTGCACGTGTTTAAGCCCATTTCCGTCACTTCTAAGGCCCGTAAAGCCAACTTTAAGGCCCTAAAATGTTGCCTAAACATTGTGGACATGAAAAATGCTCAAAAATATGCCCGGTGTTGGTTCGTTTGGTCGTACGAACGCGATGTTCGCTTAATTACGACGGAATGCGCATAAGCGCGAAAAACGATCCAAATGACGCAACGAATGGATTTTTGGCAAGCCAAACACTAAAGCATAATATAGTCATGCTTACATAAATTTTTGGATGTCCGGATGTATTCAGAACGTAAGTTATGCGCGAAAATGCAAACTTGTGCACTTTTTTGACACTTTTAGTCCCTGAATGACCCAAAAGTTTATTTTAGCATACCGAACCCCTCAAAGCCTATTTCTAAGCTATGTAAAGGATATTTATGGTATGTTTAACTTATGGTCATGTTCCGGAATGTTCGTTACAGTTCAAATTGGCATACTTTCACAGTTTGTCAAGTTTAGTCCCTGTAAACGAATTAACTTGTTTTTGCCATACCAAACCTTTCAAAATCTTATTTCTAAGTTATGTAAAGGTTATTTAAGGTATGTTTAGCCTATTTCACTATTCCGGAGTGTTCGTTGCATTAAACTGGTTATATTTACGCATCGGTGCGCGTATAACCTTCCAGAAAGCGATTTAGAGTTTGAATTCGAACAAAATTTGATATGTGCAAATGATACACATATTTTTACAAATCCCAAGTATGAAATACAATATTTCATTGGTTTGGTATTTGTTTGATGGTCGTGGAGGCACAGGTGTTACATAAAATGTATAAGTCCAAATTGAATGATTTAAATAACGCTATGATATGTAATATAATACAAACACTTATATATAGGAAGTACCAGCGGCGTATCCACCATGCTTGTATCATATTACTCACATCTCGTTACTTAAGTCACTTAAACAAACCACCAATGTAATAAGTCTATGTTTAAACCAATTGTCAAAAAGTCCTTGTATAAACCATGTCAAATGTTAAGAAGTCCAAAAGTAGTCAAGTAATGTGTATCAAATGTTATGTACTGTAAGTAAAGTATTGTCACATAATCCAAATGTAGAAATGTACAAAACAAAGTATTTTGAATATATCAAAAAGTTATGTTTTGCAAAGTAAATGCATGTTACATTGATACAAACATTTATGTGGTAAGTTAACGCATACATTCAAGCCTTGAGATAGTCGGATAACCCTTTCAGTCAAGGTTATCAAAAGAAATGTTTTCGGATTCAGTCATTCCTTACATCCAAACAAACCCGAGATGTCAGGAATGGGATTTGTCAAGTCCTATGGTACCAGTACTTACTACCGAGTGGCGTAGCTAATGTTAATGAACGTATATAAGTCTCGTTTGTGCAAACCAAATGTTATAGCAATTGTATACATGTCATATGAAAACAATGTACTAAGTATGCTAAGTTAACATACAAAGTAGAAAAGTCTTGTAAATCAATGTGCTAGCATGCTATCAGTTAACATACATAGCAGAAATGTAAAGTAAAACAATGTACTAAGTATGCACACAATGGACATACATAGCATGAAATGTAATGTAAAACGATGTACTAAGTACGCACACAATGGGCATACATAGCATGAAATGTAATGAAATCATGTACTATAATGTACTAATGAACATAACAAGCATATGATATGAAAGCATGGAAAGCATGAAAGTAACAAGTAGGCACATGTGTTCCACCCCAAAACAGTTTGGAAAACAGTAAAAGAGGGGTCTATGTACTCACTTGAGATTGCTCAGAAGTCCTAAGATAACCACCAAGCAATGCTAGAGATCACGGATATCAAACGGCACCTAATATAGGTAACTATGTTAATAAACCGGACCTAAATCGGAAGATCGGATAGAATGAGGGCTCGTAAACCAAATGAGTATGGGAACTCATGTAGTATGGTTTAACAAAGCCTACATACTAAATGAAACCTATCCTAAGTGCTTACGACCCATTACGACCCGTTTAGGTAGCTTATGCTACTCTAACGCGTCGTTCGCATGAAACGCGTTCGGACCGCCTAACTAGTCCTATGACAAGTAAAATATGCCTTAACATGTTTAATATTGTTACTAAATCAGTTTAGATACCAAAAGTTATGTTACATATGCTTAAAATGAATTTTGGCGTTAAAAGGGCATTTTGGTAATTCACCTAAGGCATATAAACTACCTATCATACAACTACTTAAACGAAGCGACCATAAGGTATAACCTCGGAAAGTTATTCCCTATATACAATGGTCACCTAATGTGTTTGGTCGGATCCTAATGATCGACCAAACGGGTCGGGTTCGAAAGTATAAGCGATTGTTTAGATCGCTTACCTTACGACCCTATATAAGCACTAAACTAAAAGTGACGACCTAAGCATGTTAAAACATGCTTAACTAAGTTTAGAAAACAGGTTTGGTATTAAAACAAATGGTTTTGATACCTAAGAGTAGTTTGGTTACAAAATACGCAAGAATGCGCATTTTGGCCGAAACTACGACTCGTCACTGAGCCTAGATAACGTGGTAATCAGTAGGTATAGTCACAAGGGACTATAACCATCGTGATTACAATCACGTTGCGAAGTTCAAACGAACTTCTCATTGACCATAAACTGGTTAATGCAGAAATTCAAACAAAGTTTGACTTTCGGACTCGAAAAGCAATAAAAGAACGAAGGAACACTTACAAAGGGTCCCCGAATGCTAATCTTGATTCAAGTAGCTCAGGTATGAAACAAAGGTTTCAACTTAGAGCTTCTCAAATCAGATTCTTGTGAGGAATGAGTGATGTTGAGGTGGGTATTTATAGATTTCGGTTCACCGTTAGGATCGTTTCTTGGAGAAGAGGGAATGATCACATCCCTACACTTGTTGGAATGTTGTGGTAGCTCATTTTGCCCTTACCACAAGAGTTTGACACTTGGCATTGGCCTTTGGGGTGTTTGGAAGCCATTAATCAGCAGCCAACACAATTTTCTGCATCTGACCCCTGCTTGCGCACCGTAACACTCAGAGTGTTGAGGTGCGCAAGGACCTGCAGACCAGACAGTTTGAAAAATGGCAGAACAGGCCCCTGAAGCTCCAAACTTGCTATTTGATGCATTTTTGACACGTTTAAGCCCCGTTAACCCCATTTCAAAGCTCTAAAATGAAGTTAAAGTATAGGGAACTTAAAATGTTCTCAAAAATATCTCGGATGTCGGTTCGTTTGGCCGTATGATTGCGTTGTTCGGTTAATTACGACGGAATGCGCATAAGCGCGAAAAACGATCCAAATGACGCGATGAATGGATTTTTCTTATGCCAAACACTAAAATAAAATGTTTTAGTGCTTACATAAATTTTTGGATGTCCGGATGTATTCAGAACGTAAGTTATGTGCGAAAGTGCAAACTTATGCACTTTTTGACACTTTTGGTCCCTGAATGAGCCAAAAGTTTATTTTAGCACACCGAACCCCTCAAAGCCTATTTCTAAGATATATAAAGGATATTTAAGGTGTGTTTAACTTATGGTCATGTTCCAGAGTGTCTGTTACAGTTCAAATTGGCATACTTTCACAGTTTGTCAAGTTTAGTCCCTGTAAGCGAATTAACTTGTTTTTGCCATACCAAAGCCTTCAAAACTTAATTCTAAGTTATGTAAAGGTTATTTAAGGTATGTTAAGTATATGTTGATGTTCCGGAGTATTTGTCGCATTAAACTGACTACGTTTACGCACCAGTTTGCGTATAACTCTCCAGAAAGCGATATAGAGTTTGAAATTGAATAAAAGTCAAAACATGAAATATGTAAAACACAACCAAACAAACATTGGGATCAAATAACATTGTTTTATTGATAATTGAACTGTTCATAAAGATAACAAGCACAGATGTTACAGTCTCCCCTACTTGTGGAAATTTCGTCCCGAAATTTATTTAGAGGAAACTCGTGGGAAAAGATGCGGATACTTCGCCTTCATTTGATCTTCGCGTTCCCAAGTAAACTCGGGTCCACGTTTAGCTTCCCAGCGAACCTTGACCAAAGGAATGCGCTTGCGTTTAAGCCACTTGACTTCACGTTCCATGATTTCCACTGGCTTCTCAACAAATTTCAGTGTTTTGTCAACACGAATTTCGTCAAGCGGTATGTGGAGGTTCTCATCAGCTAAACACCTCTTGAGATTGGACACGTGAAAGGTTGGATGAACATTTCCAAGTTCAGGAGGTAACTCAAGTCTGTAGGCTACCTTACCGATTCTTTCGACGATCTTGAATGGTCCAACGTATCTAGGTGCAAGTTTTCCTTTCTTTCCAAATCTGATCACACCTTTCCAAGGTGAGACCTTAAGTAATACTCGATCACCGACTTGAAATTCCAAGGGCTTGCGTTTTGGGTCCGCGTAACTCTTTTGACGGCTTCTAGTTGTCTGAAGGTTATCACGAACTTTCTTAATCTTGTCAGTTGTCTCTAAAATGAGGGCAGGTCCAGTAAGCTGAGCCTCGCCGATCTCATTCCAGCAGACTGGTGAACGACATTTTCGACCATAGAGAGCTTCGAAAGGAGCCATTTTGATGCTGGTGTGATAACTGTTGTTGTAGGAGAATTCAATCAATGGAAGATGTGAATCCCAACTACCACCAAAATCGATCACACAAGCTCTAAGCATATCCTCCAGAGTCTGGATTGTTCTTTCAGATTGACCATCCGTTTGCGGATGATAAGCTGTGCTCAGATTAAGTTGGGTCCCCATAGCAGATTGCATGGTTCTCCAAAAATGAGAAGTGAAACGAGCATCTCTGTCAGAAATGATGTTCAAAGGAACACCATGTCGAGCTACAATTTCATCCACATAGATTTTAGCAAGTTTGTCAGCAGGAAAATCCTCACGGATTGGCAAGAAATGCGCTGACTTAGTAAGACGATCAACAACTACCCAGATGGCATCATGACCTTTCTTTGTGCGCGGAAGTTTGGTAATGAGATCCATAGTAATGTTTTCCCATTTCCAAACTGGGATCTCTGGTTGCACCAATAAACCAGAAGGACGCTGATGTTCAGCCTTAACCTTAAGACAAGTAAGGCATTTTGATACATATAAGGAAATGTCTTTCTTCATACCAGGCCACCAATACTGAATACGAAGATCCTTATACATTTTATCTGAGCCAGGATGAATAGAATAACGAGACTTATGGGCTTCATCCATAAGCAAGGTGCGAAGGTTATCTTGGCTTGGGACCCACAAACGGTCCATGAAGTAATACGATCCATTGTCCTTCAGTTCCAGATCAGGTGTTATGTGATAGGGAAATTCCTTATCCATTAAACCTTGTGAAACACAAGATTGTTGAGCCTGAGAAATGCGTGCCTGGATATCGGATCGAGCTTGGATAACAGATTGAACACGAACACAATGAAGCTTAGTACGTTCCTTACGACTCAATGCATCGGCTACGACATTCGCCTTACCAGGATGGTAGCGAATTTCGCAGTCATAGTCGTTTAGAAGCTCAACCCAACATCGTTGCCTCATGTTGAGTTCTTTCTGATTGAAGATATGCTGAAGACTTTTGTGGTCCGTGAAAACCACACATTTTGTACCGTACAAATAGTGTCTCCAGATCTTAAGAGTGAAGACAACTGCACCTAACTCAAGATCATGAGTGGTGTAGTTCTTCTCATGTATCTTCAACTGCCTCGATGCGTACGCTATGACTTTGTTCCTTTGCATGAGAACACAGCCAAGACCCAATTTAGATGCATCGCAATAGACGACGAAATCATCATTGCCCTCAGGCAAAGTCAGAACAGGCGCGTCGCAAAGTTTTTGTTTCAAAGTCAGAAACGCTTCCTCTTGCTTGAATCCCCAATCAAAGGGCTTGTTCTTCTGAGTTAGAGCAGTTAGAGGAACTGCAATCTTCGAGAAGTTCTCAATGAAGCGGCGGTAATAACCCGCAAGTCCAAGAAAAGAACGAACCTCAGTAGGAGTAGTAGGCGTATCCCAATCCTTAATCGCACTGATCTTGGAGGGATCTACATGAATACCTTGTTCGTTGACAATATGTCCTAAGAATTGAACCTCTTTAAGCCAGAATTCACACTTGGAGAATTTGGTGAAAAGTTGCTCTTTCTTTAGGAGTTCCAGAGTAAGACGAAGATGTTGCTCGTGATCAGCTCGCGTCTTAGAATAAATCAAGATGTCATCAATAAAAACAATGACGAACTGATCCAAATAAGGCTTGCAGACCCTATTCATCAAGTCCATGAAAACAGCAGGAGCATTAGTCAAACCAAATGGCATGACTGTGAACTCATAATGCCCATAACGAGTGCGGAACGCTGTCTTGGGAATGTCTTCTTCATGCACACGAAGTTGATGATATCCTGATCGAGATCAATCTTTGAAAAATAAGAAGCGCCCTGTAAATGATCAAAGAGATCATCGATGCGAGGTAGGGGATATCGATTCTTGATGGTAAGCTTGTTAAGCTCACGGTAATCGATACACATCCTAAATGATCCATCCTTCTTCTTGACAAAAAGAACGGGAGCACCCCAAGGTGAAAAGCTAGGACGGATAAAACCTTTGTCAGAGAGTTCCTGAAGCTGCTTAGACAACTCTTGCATCTCAGACGGTGCAAGACGATATGGAGCTCTGGCAATGGGATTTGCACCAGGTACGAGATCAATACGGAACTCGACTTGGCGTGCTGGGGGTAGACCAGGTAAATCTTCAGGAAATACTTCAGGATAATCCCGAACAACAGGGATATCTTGAATAGACTTGCCTTTGCCCTTATCTGCTACAACATGTGCCAAAAAGGCCACATAATTCTTTCGCAGATACTTCCGAGCTTTAAAACAAGACATGAGTTTGAGACCACCAGCAGGCTTCTTACTAGGATCTTGCCTGTCGAAAGTGGCACACGAACAATCTTCTCAAAACAAACTACCTCTGCGCGATGCTTGGCTAACCAATCCATACCCACAATAACGTCGAAGCTTCCAAGTTGCATAGGCGTGAGGTCAATAGGAAAAAGATGGTCGTTAAGGTTCAACTGGCAGTTGCGAAGAACAGAATCAAGAATAATGGGTTCACCACTAGCAACCTCTACTGTCAAGGGTTTACCTAGTTTCGTTCTAGACACGCGAAGTAATGGCTCAAAAGATAATGACACAAAACTCTTATCAGCACCCGAATAAAAAAGAACAGATGCAGGCTGATTATTAATAAAGAACGTACCGTTCACCACTTCATTGTCTGCTTGTGCCTCTTGAGCATTTATGTTGAAGACTCGACCTCGAGCCTGAGCCTGATTCTGATTCTGGTTGGCTAGCCCTGGGCACCGGTTTCTGTAGTGGGTCAGATCCCCGCAATTGTAGCAAGAACCAGGAGGAAAATGAGGTCGTGCAGCTTGACCTTGTTGCTGAGCAAGAGGCTGAGCAACTTGTTGGGCTTGGTTCTGAACTGCCTGATTCTGGTTACCAGGAATGCGACAAGTAGCGGCAAGATGACCAATTCTCCCACAGTTAGTGCAATGACGACATTGGAGATGTGGTAGGTGATGGCCGTTACACCTGTTGCACAAAGGTGCAGTGCCAAGATATGGCTTCTTGGCTAGTGGTTGCGCAGGCTGATTTGGTGCAGCTTGGGCCTGTGCAGTAACGGCATAGTTTTGGGAAGCCTTTCGCTTCCTTGAACCCTTTGAGGAACCAGAATTCTTTCCATTCTTGTTTTGACCTTTCTTGCTATCCCCCTTGTCAGACACCTGCTTCTTACCCTTGTCACCCTTTTTATGCAGCTTTCCCTTTCGAACCTGCGACTCAGTCAATGTCGCTGCTAACTCGATCGCCTGACGGAGTGTGGCAGGGTTACTACCAGTAATGATGTCTTGCACTGAGTCAGGTAGGCCGTCGATGTATCTTTCGATAGCCTTGTCGAGTGGGGTAACCATTGTTGGGCAAAGCAGACTCAACTCCTCAAATCTATCAGTATATGCCCTGTGCTCGCCACTGTCTTGTTTCAAGTCATCAAACTCTTTCTCCAAAGCTCGCTGTTCATGACGAGGACAAAACTCCCTCATCATAAGGGCCCTAAGTTCAGCCCATGTCTGTGCTAGAGCAACTTCTGCACCACGGTCTCTCATAACCCCGTTCCACCATGTGAGAGCCCTCTTCTGAAACACACTCGAAGAAAACTCGACCTTGCGATTGTCAGGACACTGCACGTGGCGGAAAGTATTCTCAATGCTCTCGAACCATTGAAGAAGCCCAGTCGCTCCCTCAGAACCACTAAACTTGAGTGGTTAAGCCGAGTTAAAATCCTTGAATTTGCATGGAGCATTGTTGTTATTGTTGGCTTGGTTCCATTGAGCAAAGAGGTTTGGGAATTGAGCAGCCATCTGCTGCGCAATGATTTCTGCCAGTTCGGCAGTCGCTATCTGGTTTTCGCGTCGAGGAGGCATTCTAAAAGAGGAATCATGAAAGGAAGCGAGTGAGAAAATTGGATGAAAAGAATGGGATGATACAAAAATTGACAACAGCAAAGATGGTGGTCATTTGTTCGCATCACAAAGCAAACAAACGACACACAGTGACTAATCCAAGTAAATGGGTCAAAAATAATGTATCGCGAAGACATGCTCGCCTATAAGTAAACACTCACCCCAAGAGTTCCCAGGTAAGAGTGACTGGTCCGATTATGTGGATTTGTACGAACACTCTAGCCTTAGACAGAAAACCCAGGGTACAGGCATTCACCCTTCCAGTTTGCACGTGTTCACATTATTTAAAACCCAAAACCTTGACGAGATTTTGAAAACTCAAAGGGGTTCAAAACCATATAACAGAGGGTTCAAAACCTTACAATAGAGGGTTCAAAACCTTGTAATAAATCATCCAAAAACAGATGATTGTTTTTCAAAAATCATTTTGGAAAATTTGGTTCTTGTTTTGATAATCACCTAAGGATAGGTGATGTGTATGTTTTAAGATCTAAACACAAGATAACTTGTGTTAGGGTCCTAGAAAGGTTATAGTCTAGGTCAAAGAATTACTAATAACCTAATTCCCTATAACCATTGGCTCTAATACCAACTCTTCTGTCACACCCCGACCACGTATAACATACAAAACGTGGCGGAAAACGTCGGGGAGTGTTGTAACAGAATTAATTGTTTCATAACCATGGCATTCAAAGTTGTATTTTATTTATCAACATAAGAGTTACATTGTCTTAAACAGGAAATAAAGAGTTCAGAACATAATTAAACTAAATCTATCTTCATTTTATGTCTCTAAGGCACAGGTCCGCCCTAGTGTCACGATCATCATCCTATGCAAAAGCTCCTGAAAACACATGTGAAAATAGGTACGTCAGCATAAAAAGGCCTGTGAGATACATAGGTTTGTGAAAATAGGATTCATGACTTATAAGTTTAGAAAAAAGTTGTTTATCAAAAGTTAGTCATGAACCTTGTAAATTGTTTTGTTTTGTAAATCGTTTAAAAAGCGATAAGATCGAATGATATGTATAAATAAAAGAATAATGTGTGGTTAAATGTATAACCAAGTAAAATGAGTTGTATAAAGTAAATTGTTTGTAAACCAAAGTCTTGTGAAAATCGTGTTACTTGTGTAAAATGTATAAGTCCAAATTGAATGATTTAAATAACGCTATGATATGTAATATAATACAAACACTTATATATAGGAAGTACCAGCGGCGTATCCACCATGCTTGTATCATATTACTCACATCTCGTTACTTAAGTCACTTAAACAAACCACCAATGTAATAAATCTATGTTTAAACCAATTGTCAAAAAGTCCTTGTATAAACCATGTCAAATGTTAAGAAGTCCAAAAGTAGTCAAGTAATGTGTATCAAATGTTATGTACTGTAAGTAAAGTATTGTCACATAATCCAAATGTAGAAATGTACAAAACAAAGTATTTTGAATATATCAAAAAGTTATGTTTTGCAAAGTAAATGCATGTTACATTGATACAAACATTTATCTGGTAAGTTAACACATACATTCAAGCCTTGAGACAGTCGGATAACCCTTTCAGTCAAGGTTATCAAAAGAAATGTTTTCGGATTCAGTCATTCCTTACATCCAAACAAACCCGAGATGTCAGGAATGGGATTTGTCAAGTCCTATGGTACCAGTACTTACTACCGAGCGGCGTAGCTAATGTTAATGAACGTATATAAGTCTCATTTGTGCAAACCAAATGTTATAGCAATTGTATACATGTCATATGAAAACAATGTACTAAGTATGCTAAGTTAACATACAAAGTAGAAAAGTCTTGTAAATCAATGTGCTAGCATGCTATCAGTTAACATACATAGCAGAAATGTAAAGTAAAACAATGTACTAAGTATGCACACAATGGACATACATAGCATGAAATGTAATGTAAAACGATGTACTAAGTACGCACACAATGGGCATACATAGCATGAAATGTAATGAAATCATGTACTATAATGTACTAATGAACATAACAAGCATATGATATGAAAGCATGGAAAGCATGAAAGTAACAAGTAGGCACATGTGTTCCACCCCAAAACAGTTTGGAAAACAGTAAAAGAGGGGTCTATGTACTCACTTGAGATTGCTCAGAAGTCCTAAGATAACCACCAAGCAATGCTAGAGATCACGGATATTAAACGGCACCTAATATAGGTAACTATGTTAATAAACCAGACCTAAATTGGAAGATCGGATAGAATGAGGGCTCGTAAACCAAATGAGTATGGGAACTCATGTAGTATGGTTTAACAAAGCCTACATACTAAATGAAACCTATCCTAAGTGCTTACGACCCATTACGACCCGTTTAGGTAGCTTATGCTACTCTAACGCGTCGTTCGCATGAAACGCGTTCGGACCACCTAACTAGTCCTATGACAAGTAAAATATGCCTTAACATGTTTAATATTGTTACTAAATCAGTTTAGATACCAAAAGTTATGTTACATATGCTTAAAATGAATTTTGGCGTTAAAAGGGCATTTTGGTAATTCACCTAAGGCATATAAACTACGTATCATACAACTACTTAAACGAAGCGACCATAAGGTATAACCTCGGAAGGTTATTCCCTATATACAATGGTCACCTAATGTGTTTGGTCGGATCCTAATGATCGACCAAACGGGTCGGGTTCAAAAGTATAAGCGATTGTTTAGATCGCTTACCTTACGACCCTATATAAGCACTAAACTAAAAGTGACGAGCTAAGCATCTTAAAACATGCTTAACTAAGTTTAGAAAACAGGTTTGGTATCAAAACAAACGGTTTTGATACCTAAGAGTAGTTTGGTTACAAAATACGCAAGAATGCGCATTTTGGCCGAAACTACGACTCGTCACTGAGCCTAGATAACGTGGTAATCAGTAGGTATAGTCACAAGGGACTATAACCATCGTGATTACAATCACGTTGCGAAGTTCAAACGAACTTCGCATTAACCATAAACTGGTCAATGCAGAAAGTTTTGTTTGACTTTCGGACTCGAAAAGCAATAAAAGAACGAAGGAACACTTACAAAGGGTCCCCGAATGCTAATCTTGATTCAAGTAGCTCAGGTATGAAACAAAGGTTTCAACTTAGAGCTTCTCAAATCAGATTCTTGTGAGGAATGAGTGATGTTGAGGTGGGTATTTTTAGATTTTGGTTCACCGTTAGGATCGTTTCTTGGAGAAGAGGGAATGATCACATCCCTACACTTGTTGGAATGTTGTGGTAGCTCATTTTGCCCTTACCACAAGAGTTTGACACTTGGCATTGGCCTTTGGGGTGTTTGGAAGCCATTAATCAGCAGCCAACACAATTTTCTACATCTGACCCCTGCTTGCGCACCGTAACACTCAGAGTGTTGAGGTGCGCAAGGACCTGCAGACCAGACAGTTTGAAAAATGGCAGAACAGGCCCTTGAAGCTCCAAACTTGCTATTTGATGCATTTTTGACACGTTTAAGCCCCGTTAACCCCATTTCAAAGCTCTAAAATGAAGTTAAAGTATAGGGAACTTAAAATGTGCTAAAAAATATCTCAGATGTCGGTTCGTTTGGCCGTATGATTGCGTTGTTCGGTTAATTACGACGGAATGCGCATAAGCGCGAAAAACGATCCAAATGACGCGACGAATGGATTTTTCTTATGCCAAACACTAAAATAAAATATTTTAGTGCTTACATAAATTTTTGGATGTCCGGATGTATTCAGAACGTAAGTTATGCGCGAAAGTGCAAACTTATGCACTTTTTGACACTTTTAGTCCCTGAATGAGCCAAAAGTTTATTTTAGCACACCGAACCCCTCAAAGCCTATTTCTAAGCTATATAAAGGATATTTAAGGTGTGTTTAACTTATGGTCATGTTCCAGAGTGTCTGTTACAGTTCAAATTGGCATACTTTCGCAGTTTGTCAAGTTTAGTCCCTGTAAGCGAATTAACTTGTTTTTGCCATACCAAAGCCTTCAAAACTTATTTCTAAGTTATGTAAAGGTTATTTAAGGTATGGTAAGTATATGTTGATGTTCCGGAGTATTTTTCGCATTAAACTGACTACGTTTACGCACCAGTTTGCGTATAACTCTCCAGAAAGCGATATAGAGTTTGAAATTGAATAAAAGTCAAAACATGAAAAATGTAAAACACAACCAAACAAACATTGGGATCAAATAACATTGTTTTATTGATAATTGAACTGTTCATAAAGATAACAAGCACAGATGTTACATTTAGGCCCAAAACTTTGACGAGATTTTGAAAATTCAGAAGGCACAAGGCCAAAAGAATCATCCGAAAGGGTGGGTGATTATTTTCAAAATCATTTTGAAAACTTAGAGGGTTCAAAACCTTATAATAAATCATTTAAAAACAGATGATTGATTTTCAAAAATCATTTTGGAAAAATTGAGTTCTTGTTTTGGTAATCACCTAAGGATAGGTGAAGTGCATGTTTTAAGATCTAAGCGCAAGATAACTTGTGTTAGGGTCCTAGAAAAGTTATAGTCTAGGTCAAAGCATTACTAATAACCTAATTCCCTATAACCATTGGCTCTAATACCAACTCTTCTATCACACCCCGACCGCATAAAACAACAAACCGCGGCGGAAACGTCGGGGAGTGTAGCAACAGAATTATTGTTTCACAACCATGGTAATTAAAGTTCTATTTTATTTATAAACAAAGGGGAGTTACATTGTCTTAAACAAAGAAAAACAAGAATACATAACATAATTTAAACCAGTCTTGTTTCGTTTTATGTCACTAAGGCACAGGTCCGCCTAAGTGTATCTTGATCATTCCTACGCATCAGCTCCTGAAAACACATGTGAAAATAGGTACGTCAGCATAAAAATGTCTGTGAGATACATAGGTTTATTGATTTAGGATTCATGACTTGTATTTTGTAACAACCTTGATTTTCAAACATGTACTTGTTTGATGCACAGATAGCAGTTGTCATATATTGAGATGCAATTTGTTTAATTCATGCTTTGTTTTATGCTCTTACATGATTTAAAAGTATAGGGACCTTTCGGTCATTACTTGAAACTTGTACTACAGGGACTAAAGTTGTCATTTTCTAAACTGTTTTTAACGGAAAAGTCCTAACCGGGTTATCATCTATATAAGGTTTCTTGTTTAAAACACTAACATAGTTAACTTACTAAACCCACTATTTCAGGGACTATTGTGCATTTAATGAAATCACAGGGACCAAAGGTTCATTTCTGAAAGTCCCGAAGTGATTAAAAAAAAATGGGTCTCAACCCGGCCACGGGGGAATCGAACTCGAGACCTCGAGTTCACGTAACGATGTTGTGACCGGTCGGCTATGAGCCTCATCCGGTATTTCATTGAAACTAAATTATATATATACTGACTTTAATTAATTTATATAATGTTCAAAAAAAAAAACTGAACCGCGCATGTCGCCGGATCCCTTCCAAAACACAACCAGACAAATATTCGATGTTCAATAAGCATGCCTGTTAATTCCCCGCGACAAATACATCTCGTCCAAACATTCAATTTGGCCGAGGACATGCATTTGTGCTTTCAAAACCGAAATTTTTTATAAAATTTAAAAGTGGAATCAAACCACTATGTTCTGTCGATTAATGTCCTAATTGGGATGTTATTTATGTTCCTCGAGTTCCCTTGAACCTCCACACACCTTCTAATCGCTTTGAAACACTTCAAAACTACCTCTGTTCACCTCTGTGTTCTCACCGGAAAGTCCAGTCACCGGAATTTGTCGATTCACCAATTCAATCGTCACCGGACCAGTAATTCTCGGTACATTCTTTTATTTATGCGTTTTCAACATTTCAGTAATGTTAATTTGAAAACAAATCGGTTTTGATCCTGAATTGGCCCTGTTGACTTTTCTGTTGACCAAATTGGGGAAGAAGATGATGATTTTATTTACTTATTTATTTTATTAAAAACAGTGTATTTCTTTAATTCATAATAAATCGACATTTATTTGTTAAATTCTGAAAATTTCAGAATAGTTACTTTATGAACTGTCACACTTATTAAAAATATAAAAACTGGTGTTTTATTTATAAAACCATTTTTATAGAATTTAAAACAGTTTTATACACTAAAATTCATATTAAATTCGATTTTCAGAAATAAAATCTGAAAATTTTATGATAATTATTTTGAGTGTTAATCTTTACAAAAATAATTTTTGTTACTGATAATTAATATGATTTTGGTATTTATGTAATTAAAACAGTAATTACACTTTAAAAGCATAGTTTAATTTAATACATTTAAATTATATAACTATATGATTTGTGTCCAAAATCATTTTTATGATGTTACATGCTTTATTCTGAGTTTATATAAATTATGTTACTGTTTGGTTATTTACGGATTATTTTACATAATTAAATCAGTTAAATCATTTAATTAAACTTAACAGTTTAATTATATAATTATATATATTCTGCCCAAAAATATTTTTATAACAAGGTACATATTTTTCTGAGTTTATAAAAAATTCAGAAACTGTTTTGTTTATTTTTAGATTATTTTAAATAATTAATCTGATAAACCTAAATACTGATATTTTAGCCTTTTAAATTCCATTTATTTACATAAAGTTATTCAAAGGCCCTAATAATTACTGTAAATCAGTAATATTGCATGTTAATAATTTATAGTGTTATTTTTAATTTTTCTAATTTAAACTAATTATTTAGATAATTATTAGATAATTATCATGTTTATTCATTTTGAAACTATATATAATTGTTTATTTCAGAAATATATATGTTGCCATGATAATTATTTTAAATCTGATATTCTTATGTTCAATAATTAAAAATGTTATTTTTAATTATCTTGTCTTAAATTAATTATTTAGATAATTAATTTGTATAATTATCATGTTATTCTGAAAATATATATATTTTTAGAACACTGGAATTAATTTATAATTCTTATAAATTAATTTAACATTTGGACTATATTGTTGTAACTCTCATTTTATATAAATTGTTCACTTGAAATTTAATTATATATAAATATATATATACAAACTTTGAGTTAAATATATATATTTATTTGTCTTAAATATACGAATAATATCTTACCCATTATTTGTATAACTTAGAAATTTTCACCAAACCTGTTCCATAGTTTAAAAGGGTTGATCAAGTTACCAAGTTTTCCCCAAACAGATTAGTCAAACCGTACAACGCAACAAACCTTGTCACCCGTTAATACAAAATTACAGTTTTGCCCTTTTGATTGATGCTATGTCCAAAATTGTTTATGCATGTTCAATTACAAATAGAGTGACGTGGAAAGATCCTGTGTTCCCGCTAAAACTCTACACGTATACTTGTCTAGGAATTATTCAAGGTGAGTTCATAGTTCCCATGTTCTGTTTTACAATATTTTCGGGATGAAACATATGTAATAATGTGATACAAACTCATTTGCATTTTTGTGGCTATCTTGATCGTTTTCTTGCAATTGTTTGATTACTTGATGCTTAAACATTACATTCATTAACTCCGTACAAGCCGAACGGTAATATTATAGCGCTATAGGTGTGACGCCCCATCCGACTTCAGGGTCTATTGTTTTTGTTGTTGTTGTTCATGTTATTCATTGCGGAAGTCTGGGTGATCAATGCCGTGTTCAGTCTACAAAGGTTTGAATGTTCACCAAGCGGGACTTGTTTCATTCAATTGTTTTAAACATATCAAATGCCACATTGTTAAACATTTTGTTTCATTATCACATTATTTGTTTACTACCAAACTAACCAAAACCTATGAACTCACTCAACCGTTTGTTGACCCAAATTGTTTTTAACATATGTTTCAGGTGTTGATGTTGAAGTTAGCTTTTGCAAGGATCACATGGGATTGCAGGACAAGTGCCTTAGCTTAAAATAAAAACAAAGACCTTTGTGAACAATGTTGTATTTGTTTGTACCAGTTTGGATGTGAATGCAATCCTATCAATCAACTTAATCATACTTCAACTTTAATTTAATTACCATGTGCTCATATGCATTCTATCAAGTTTCGTGATGCTCTTGACGTTTTCGCCGCCGTGTCAGGGTGTCACAGGTTGGTATCAGAGCCATGGTTATAGGGATTTAGGTTATTAGAAATTACTTTTGACCTAGACTATAACTTACCTAGGACACTTTCCATTAGTAACTCTTCCGTTATCTTTGCCTTGTCTTCATCTCTATTCTTATCTTTTGTAACCAATGCCTCGTCATCACAGATTCCATCTTTAGATCTTACAAATGCTCATCACCTATCCTTAGGTGATTATTTTCAAAATCTCTTCTGATTTTTACTCTCGTCAAAGTCTTGGGCTCTAATAACGAACTCGTGCAATCTGGAAGGGTGGGTGCCTGTATTCTGAGTTTTCTGTCTAGGCAAGCACTTCGTATAAATCTCATCAGACGCGAGACCAGTTGTGCTTACCTGGGAATTCTCGGGATGAGTGTCCACTTATAGGCTAAAGCATGACTTCATTAAGTTATAAGGATCCAACTACTTTGATTAGTCACTGATATTGTTTATTAGTAGAATAAACGATGTCCATCCTGTTGTGTGTTTTCTCTTGCCTTCATTGATTTTATGAAACTTTTCCACCAAAAACATTTCATTCCAACTCCTATGACCTTATGTTTTCCCCTACTGCTTGTAGACACGTAGCTAGTCCAATGACTCTCTTGCCCATGATTTTCCTAGCCATTAAAACACAAATCACACTACATCATTTTACTAAAGATATTCACTATCAAGCAGAGCCCTAACCAACTTTTATCGCATAACTACAAGGTTTTATAAATAATATAAATTGTTTTACCAAAACTCCTTTGAAATTTAAATTATTTTCGGATCATACCTGTTTAAATTCAAAATTTCAAACCGGCCACGATAAACTATTTTTAAAACGTATAAACAATGAAAACTTCAAAAGTTTGAAACATTTCTGAAACACACTACCACCCGAATGACCATCTATAAGTTTTCTTTATATAAGCTATATGGAGACAACCTATCCTTTTTATAGTTTTATTTCGTTAAATCTTTTAAAACTTTTCACCTAAACTTGACAGCAATCACCGTCTCCTTTTTCAAAACTTAACATCACCAATTTTCTTTCCGGCTTCTGATCTTTCTTTTGGAAGATGCCTCTACGACGAGACACACGTTTGCCTACCTGGGAACTACCAATGATAGTACAGTATGCCTATAGGCTCAAGGCATGTTACCCTAATTCAAAAGGATTTTTTTCCTTTTCTCCGTTTCAGAACAATCCAAGTTTTTATCGATCTACGTTGTACTATTATCAATTTATTACGATACGATTCCCTCTTTTTCAAAGTTTCAAAATTTTCTCGAGACCATACCTGCCAGATGCAAATTTTCAAACTAGCTGCAGAACGTAGCATGGAAGCTCTAACTGATCACATGGTGTAATCCGGAATCTCCTTATCTATATAAGAAACTCACTACTCGAGCTAATCTACACAAGAACTACAATTTCTGATATAATTCAATACCCCATATCCCAATGGCAAATCTCCCAGCAGCATATGCTGAATCTTCAAATGCAGCAAAAACTCATCCCTTCCTTCAGTTTGCTAATTTACGCAACCAAGAGAGGTATCAAAAACTCAAGCAGCATGAAGTTCTTACTATTAGCGGTATTGATTGGCAACGAATAGGAATGATTGATTCCAGTGGTTTACTGGCAAGATTACTACTACCTCATACGCCTTGGCGCCGTTTCTTCGACATCCTAGAACCATCATACGATGAACTGGTGTATGAGTTCTTGTCCACTTTCTTTTACAAAAATAATGAAAATCTTACCAATAAATCCATTCATTTTCAACTTTGTGGGCAAACTCATATTATGTCATTAACCGAATTCGCAGTTCATCTGGGCATATATACAGATGAAGAAGTAAACAACCCATTTTTACGGAGGCATCAACCACTTATTCCTCCGCGGATTTGGTAGATTTTTGGCAATGCCATTCATTAAAAGAATGGTGTAGCCACAATAATGCTACGAACTTCATAGACCCTTGTTATCAATATATGCACCGTGTAGTAGCCAACACTATCACGGGGCGCAGGCATCATCAAAGGGTTAGAACAACTGAACTTTTCTATCTGTATAGTATTTTTAAGCAAGTTCCTTGTAATATTGCCCACGAGCTTGCTGTATATTTTTCTAATCAACAATCACATCCTCTGAAAAGTCTCATGGGAGGGTCTTACATTACAAAGATAGCAAAATCATTAGGTGTCTTAAGTGATCAGATTATCCAAGAATTATCTCCACCAAAGGCACCTGGGATTGTAAACCCTTACACCATGAGACTAACCCCTATTCATATTGGTACACTAACACAACCATCACAGTCAGAGGAAGCTCCAGTTATCTTAGAGAATACCTTCCCACAAAATTTACAACAATCATTTTTGCAGTTTCCTCAACCATCTTTTTATCGGTTTGATATGCAACCACCGCTGCCATACATACAAGAACCTATTACAGCTAACCCATCTCAACCTTTAACAACAAGCATCTCACAAGGCTTCCCACCGATAGTTTTCGAGGAGGATCCAACGACGCAAGAAGCTTTGTTTGATGAAAGCATGATGATCCAGGATCAATTAGTATCGGAATCATTTTTGCAAGCACCATTACTGTCACATTCTTTCCAGTCACTGTTGAACGAAGTAGAACAACTGCCACCAACTGATATGGCAGGCCCAAGTACGATGCCTCAAATGAATCTACCTCCAGATTCATTGGGAGACGAAGTGACTAGGTTAAACAATCAAGTTCAAAATTTGTCTCAACAAATAAAATGGTTGACAGAAAGGAATCAACGGTTGGAAAGCATGCTGAGACAAATAATTGATCATATGCAACTGCCTCTACCACCTCCACCACCTTATAATCCTGAATTTGATCCATTACATGACTTATTTCAAATGTAAATTTGTTCAATAGACTGTCAAACAAACAATGCTATACATTTTGATTCAATTGATGTTGTGTTATATTGATGCTTGTTTGATTTAAACAATACCTCAATATTATTTGTTTTCCTCACTTAACTAGAAGTGCTATGTGGACCATGTGCCAAAACGCGTAATTTTGGGTGCACACTTAATTACGAGGTTCGATGCATGAGAATCATAGCAAGCCTTGTTAAGTAAGGTGGCATATAAAAACATCATGTGGTTATGTGATCATCCATTATTTGCTTATTGATACACACAGTTGTTTGCATAATATATACATTACAAATCTAGCATAGCATAGTGCCATGCAAAACAATTTCCACACAATGATCCTCGGAAATTCCTCGGAATTTTCAGCACCAAACAATGACTTGATTATCTTGCTAATCATTTCAATTACATTCTACGATCTCCTTCGAATAAAATTTCGGGACGAAATTTTCTAAAGTAGGGGAGACTGTAACAACCTTGATTTTCAAACATGTACTTGTTTGATGCACAGATAGCAGTTGTCATATATTGAGATGCAATTTGTTTAATTCATGCTTTGTTTTATGCTCTTACATGATTTACCAGCCCAAACACGTGAATATTTGCAACTCTTATTGAATTTTGTACTTATAAACAAGGCTGCACTAATTACGAGGACCTAATTGTCATCCCTTAAAAACTTGCCTAAAAACTTTGATTTTAAGTCCGAGGACTAAAACTGTCATTTTTAGAAAGTACAAAAGTCCGGGGACTAAATTGTCATTTTTGAAATCTTATAAGTTTGGGTTAAAAATGTAATTTTTTTTAAACTATAAGTCTAGGGGCCTTAGTGTCATTTTTGAAACTTATTTTATAAATAAAATAAATATATATATTTGAATTAAAAGTATAGGGACCTTTCGGTCATTACTTGAAACTTGTACTACAGGGACTAAAGTTGTCATTTTCTAAACTGTTTTTAACGGAAAAGTCCTAACCGGGTTATCATCTATATAAGGTTTCTTGTTTAAAACACTAACATAGTTAACTTACTAAACCCACTATTTCAGGGACTATTGTGCATTTAATGAAATCACAGGGACCAAAGGTTCATTTCTGAAAGTCCCGAAGTGATTAAAAAAAAATGGGTCTCAACCCGGCCACGGGGGAATCGAACTCGAGACCTCGAGTTCACGTAACGATGTTGTGACCGGTCGGCTATGAGCCTCATCCGGTATTTCATTGAAACTAAATTATATATATACTGACTTTAATTAATTTATATAATGTTCAAAAAAAAAACTGAACCGCGCATGTCGCCGGATCCCTTCCAAAACACAACCAGACAAATGTTCGATGTTCAATAAGCATGCCTGTTAATTCCCCGCGACAAATACATCTCGTCCAAACATTCAATTTGGCCGAGGACATGCATTTGTGCTTTCAAAACCGAAAATTTTTATAAAATTTAAAAGTGGAATCAAACCACTATGTTCTGTCGATTAATGTCCTAATTGGGATGTTATTTATGTTCCTCGAGTTCCCTTGAACCTCCACACACCTTCTAATCGCTTTGAAACACTTCAAAACTACCTCTGTTCACCTCTGTGTTCTCACCGGAAAGTCCAGTCACCGGAATTCGTCGATTCACCAATTCAATCGTCACCGGACCAGTAATTCTCGGTACATTCTTTTATTTATGCGTTTTCAACATTTCAGTAATGTTAATTTGAAAACAAATCGGTTTTGATCCTGAATTGGCCCTGTTGACTTTTCTGTTGACCAAATTGGGGAAGAAGATGATGATTTTATTTACTTATTTATTTTATTAAAAACAGTGTATTTCTTTAATTCATAATAAATCGACATTTATTTGTTAAATTCTGAAAATTTCAGAATAATTACTTTATGAACTGTCACACTTATTAAAAATATAAAAACTGGTGTTTTATTTATAAAACCATTTTTATAGAATTTAAAACAGTTTTATACACTAAAATTCATATTAAATTCGATTTTCAGAAATAAAATCTGAAAATTTTATGATAATTATTTTGAGTGTTAATCTTTACAAAAATAATTTTTGTTACTGATAATTAATAAGATTTTGGTATTTATGTAATTAAAACAGTAATTACACTTTAAAAGCATAGTTTAATTTAATACATTTAAATTATATAACTATATGATTTGTGTCCAAAATCATTTTTATGATGTTACATGCTTTATTCTGAGTTTATATAAATTATGTTACTGTTTGGTTATTTACGGATTATTTTACATAATTAAATCAGTTAAATCATTTAATTAAACTTAACAGTTTAATTATATAATTATATATATTCTGCCCAAAAATATTTTTATAACAAGGTACATATTTTTCTGAGTTTATAAAAAATTCAGAAACTGTTTTGTTTATTTTTAGATTATTTTAAATAATTAATCTGATAAACCTAAATACTGATATTTTAGCCTTTTAAATTCCATTTATTTACATAAAGTTATTCAAAGGCCCTAATAATTACTGTAAATCAGTAATATTGCATGTTAATAATTTATAGTGTTATTTTTAATTTTTCTGATTTAAACTAATTATTTAGATAATTATTAGATAATTATCATGTTTATTCATTTTGAAACTATATATAATTGTTTATTTCAGAAATATATATGTTGCCATGATAATTATTTTAAATCTGATATTCTTATGTTCAATAATTAAAAATGTTATTTTTAATTATCTTGTCTTAAATTAATTATTTAGATAATTAATTTGTATAATTATCATGTTATTCTGAAAATATATATATTTTTAGAACACTGGAATTAATTTATAATTCTTATAAATTAATTTAACATTTGGACTATATTGTTGTAACTCTCATTTTATATAAATTGTTCACTTGAAATTTAATTATATATATACAAACTTTGAGTTAAATATATATATTTATTTGTCTTAAATATACGAATAATATCTTACCCATTATTTGTATAACTTAGAAATTTTCACCAAACCTGTTCCATAGTTTAAAAGGGTTGATCAAGTTACCAAGTTTTCCCCAAACAGATTAGTCAAACCGTACAACGCAACAAACCTTGTCACCCGTTAATACAAAATTACAGTTTTGCCCTTTTGATTGATGCCATGTCCAAAATTGTTTATGCATGTTCAATTACAAATAGAGTGACGTGGAAAGATCCTGTGTTCCCGCTAAAACTCTACACGTATACTTGTCTAGGAATTATTCAAGGTGAGTTCATAGTTCCCATTTTCTGTTTTACAATATTTTCGGGATGAAACATATGTAATAATGTGATACAAACTCATTTGCATTTTTGTGGCTATCTTGATCGTTTTCTTGCAATTGTTTGATTACTTGATGCTTAAACATTACATTCATTAACTCCGTACAAGCCGAACGGTAATATTATAGCGCTATAGGTGTGACGCCCCATCCGACTTCAGGGTCTATTGTTTTTGTTGTTGTTGTTCATGTTATTCATTGCGGAAGTCTGGGTGATCAATGCCGTGTTCAGTCTACAAAGGTTTGAATGTTCACCAAGCGGGACTTGTTTCATTCAATTGTTTTAAACATATCAAATGGCACATTGTTAAACATTTTGTTTCATTATCACATTATTTGTTTACTACCAAACTAACCAAAACCTATGAACTCACTCAACCGTTTGTTGACCCAAATTGTTTTTAACATATGTTTCAGGTGTTGATGTTGAAGTTAGCTTTTGCAAGGATCACATAGGATTGCAGGACAAGTGCCTTAGCTTAAAATAAAAACAAAGACCTTTGTGAACAATGTTGTATTTGTTTGTACCAGTTTGGATGTGAATGCAATCCTATCAATCAACTTAATCATACTTCAACTTTAATTTAATTACCATGTGCTCATATGCATTCTATCAAGTTTCGTGATGCTCTTGACGTTTCCGCCGCCGTGTCAGGGTGTCACATATTTGAAGGAAAAGTTTAACAAAAGTTAGTCATGAACCTTGTAAAATGTTTTTCCTTGTAAATCATATGAAAATCGATAAGTAATTAAATGATATATAAAAGAAAGATGTATGGTTAAATGAATAACCAAGTAAAATGAATTTGTATAAGTTATGTTATTTGTAAAACAATGTTTATGTGAAAATATGTTCCTTGTATAATATGCCATATGTATAACTGAAATGATTCACATAACGCTACGATATGTAATATCATAAAAGCATTTATATATAGGAAGTACCAGCGGGGTATCCACCATGCTTTTATCATATTACACACGCTTCGTTATATAAATCACTTCCCTAAACAAACCACCAACATGTCTTGTTTAAACAAATGTCAAATGTTTATGTATACAATGTCTATTGTCAACTGTAAATCATGTAATGTGTAACCAAATGTCAGGATGTTTTATGTGTAAACAATGTCTATTGTCCAATGTCAATCATGTAATGTGAAATCAAATGTCATGTATGGCAAGTGAAATATATCAACTAAACCATAGGTAAAATGCACAAAACAAGGTATTGAAATAAAGCATAGTTAAATCAAAGTTATGTTTTGTAAAATAACTGCATGCTATACTGATACAAACATCTATGCGGTATTGTTAAAATGTATACATTCAAGCCTTGCGACTGTGGCAACAAACCCTTAAACAAATTAAAGGTTTATCTAAATTATGTATATTGGATTCAGTCATTTCTTCCACCCAAACAAACCTAGGATTTCAGGAACGGGAGTTGTCAATTCCTATGGTACCATTACTTACTACCAAGTGGCATAGCTAATGTTAATGAATGTATTTTTGTCCCATTTAAACAAACCAAATGTCATACCAAAATGTAAGCATGTTATGTGAAAACAATGTATTAAGTATGCAATAAATGAACATACATAGCATGTGATGTAAAACAATGTACTAAGTATGCAATAAATGAACATACATAGCATGTGATGTAAAACAATGTACTAAGTATGCACCAAATGAACATACATAGAAAAACATGGATAAAATCATGTACTATACGTGTACTAATGAACATAGCAAGTATGATATAAAAACATGGAAAGCACGAAAGTAACAAGTAGGCACATGTGTTTCACCCCAAAATGCTTGAAAAACAGTAAAAGAGGGGACTATGTACTCACTTGGGATTGCTCAATAGTCTTTGGATAACAACCAAGCAATGATAGAAAGGTCACGTAATCAATCGGCACCTAATATAGGTAACTACGTTAATAAACCGTACCTAAATCAGAGGATTGGATAAAATGTGGTTTCGTAAACCAAATGAGTATAAGAACTCATGTAATATGGTTTAACAAACCCTACATTCTAAAACGGAACCTATCCTAAGTGCTTACGACCCATTACGACCCGTTTAGGTAGCTTACGCTACTTTAACGCGTCGTTCATGTGAAACGCGTTCGGACCGCCTAACTAGTCCTATGACAAGTAATATATGCCTTAACATGTCTAATAATGTTGCCTAATCAGTTTAGGTGTCAAAAATTAAGTTACATATGCTTAAAATGAATTTATGCGCAAAAAGGGCATTTTGGTCATTTTCCTAAGGCATATAAACTACCTATCATATAACTAACTAAACGTAGTGACCATAAGGTATAACCTCGGAAGGTTATTCCCTATACAACTATGGTCACCTAATGTGTTTGGTCGGATCCTAATAATCGACCAAACGGGTCGGGTTCGAAAGTCTAAGCGGTTGTTTAGACTGCTTACCTTACGACCCTATATAAGCACTAAACCTAAAGTGACGAGTTTTTTTTGGTAAAGGGTTACCCCGGTAAATTTATTTCAAACAACCACTAAAACCAAGTGTGGGACAGGATGACCCACAATTCTCACGCATGACATGCCACACGGGAGTTCACAAATACAACCAGCAAGCAAACAAGAAAACCAATGTCACTAGACATACACAAACAACCAGAAACAATAAAAATTAACCGTAATCATCATCGGAAATTAAAAGACCACACGACAAACTCCAGTCTCGCAAAATCCCTTCAATCTGACTCGTCCTTTTAAATCGCATAGTTTGAAGCTTTAGCCGAATAGTAGACAAAACCACCTCTATAAGTTGCTCCGAGGTTCTCTTTCTATTCGAAAAGAGTCTTAGATTTCTTTCTTGCCACACAAAATAAGCTGTAGCCCCGACAGTTAGTTTAGCAATGATATGTTGTGCCTTCACCGATGTCGCAACCTGAACCAAATACCCAAAGATTGCATCCCATGTATCTTGAATATGTCCCATCCCCGCTCTAGATTTAACACCATTCCAGACTTGAGAAGCATATCCGCACTCAAAGAACAAGTGGTCATGTGAGTCCGGACCTTGAATACAAAGCGAGCAACACAATAAATTAAAATTAGCATTACCCGTTGAGCACCATCTACTCATGACATCCTGCGTTTTAAGTTTCTTATTAACAAGGAGCCACATGAAAAACGAGTGCCGAGGAATAGACTGCTTGAACCACACTATGTTAACCCATGGAACCTCACTATTATGAGTCCGAATATCATCCCACACAATAGAAGCACAGTAGTCCGCCGAATGCCCTGACCGAGTTTTCCAAATCAATCGATCATGTGTAGCCGAGTTTAACACAATGTTTTGCATACTATGGAGCACCGGGAATCTCTGGAGCCAATTAATCGGCCACCTCCACACCCCTTGGTCCCAAACCTCCGCTACCTTAGAAGTTAGAGAAAATCCAGCATTAGCAATTAATCGCGGGGTAATAAACGAATTTAGCGGGCAAACATCATCCCATCTGTCAAACCAAACTGAGGTCCTAGCCCCATCGCCAATCTTGGTCCATACATGTTGTATAATCGGCCGTATACTCAACAGTTTCCTCCATGTCCATGTTGTATTATTACGTAGTGGAACATCCCAAAAACTCCTATGCCGCAAACGGTATGAGTGCATCCACTTTACCCACAGAGATTCCCTCAAGGATAAGAGACTCCAAATATGCGCTACCATCAGCGAAATATTCATATCCAGCACCCTACGAACACCCAATCCGCCCTCCTGCTTCGGAAGACAAACCTTACTCCATTTCACCTTAGCCTTCCCTTGAATATTGTTCCCTTGGGCCCAAAGAAACCTCCGCATTTTTCCTTCGATATCATAGATAACCTGTTTTGGTAAGAGGAAAACCGAAGCCCAGTAAATATGCATAGAAGACAGAACTGACTGGATAAGTTGTAGCCTGCCCGCAAAGGACAGCGATTTCGTCTTCCAATTCGTGATCCTAGACTCCAAACTGTCCACCAATTTTTTACAGTCATAATGAGTTAGCCGCGACGTGATTAAAGGCACACCCAAATAAAGAACAGGCAACACACCTTCCTCAAAGGGAATGATATCTCTAATCCGGTTCTTAACTGCATCGGCCACATTACCAAAAAACACGGTACACTTATTGATACTGGGAACCAAACCAGACATGTTCTTAAAATCATTAATAGCATCAATAATGACTCTAGTTGACTTGTGATCACCCCGAGCAAACAGAAATAAGTCATCCGCAAAGCACAGATTTATAATTCTCTATTTATCACACTTATGATGAAATCTGAAATCATTAGATAACGAAACCTGCCTTTGCAAAATCAGCGTTAACACTTCCATAACTAACGTGAATAAGTACGGAGACATTGGATCGCCCTGTCGTAAGCCACGTTTCCCTCTAAAGTACCCATACAGATTCCCATTAATTGCAATAGAAAACGATGTAGATGTCACACAAGCCATAATCCAACTAACCATCTTCCAATTGAACCCAAACCCCATCAATGTCCGTTCAAGAAACTTCCAATCAACTGTGTCATAAGCCTTTTGAATATCAACCTTAAAAGCACATTTAGGCAGCCCCTGATTACGATGATAATTATGCATAATATCCTGAGTCAGCAGAATGTTATCTGTAATTCTTCTACCAGGAACAAACGCTGATTGATTGATATTGACAATATCACACAAGCCATCTTTAATACGATTAGTAATAATTTTACTAATGCATTTGTAAAGAGTATTGCAACAAGATATGGGTCGATAGTCCGTAATCAACGAAGGGGTACAAACTTTCGGGATAAGAGAAATTACCGTATGATTTAATTGTTGCAAATGTCACACCCCGACCACGTAGAACATACAAAACGTGGCGGAAACATCGGGGAGTGTTGTAACAGAATTAATGTTTCACAACCATGGAAATTTAAGTTTCGTTTTATTGATTTAAAAGTGTTACAATGTCTTAATCAAACAAGGATATACAACATAATTAACTAGTCTTGCATCTTTTATTGTCACTAAAGCCCAAGTCTGCCTATGTGTATCTTGATCATCTTATGCAACAGTTCCTGAAAACACATGTGAAAATAGGTACGTCAGCATAAAAATGCCTGTGAGATACATAGGTTTTGTGAAAATAAGATTCATGACTTATGTTTGAGAAAATGTTTAGTCATGAACCTTGTTATTTGCTTTGTCTTTTAAATCATTTGAAAAACGATAAGATCAGATGATAAGTATAAATAAATGTAAGGTTAAATGAATAACCAAGTAAAATATGTTTGCATAAGATAAGTTGTTTATAAATCAATGTCTTGTGAAAAGTATGTTATTTGTATGAAATGTTCTATGTCTCAAACTGAAATGATTCAAATAACGTTACGACATGTAATACCATACAAACACTTATATATAGGAAGTACCAGCGGCGTATCCACCATGCTTGTATCATATTACACACGCATCGTTACTTAATCACTTAATCAAACCAAACCAACCAATGTAAGAAGTCTATGTTTAAATCAATTGTCAAATGTATTAAATAATATGTCAAAGTGTTTCTGTCAAGATGTAAATCATGTAGTATGTATAACCAATGTCAAAAGTGTATGTGTCAAATGTAAATCATGTCAAAATGTCTATGTCAAATATCTATGTCAAATGTCTATGTCAAATATCCATGTCAAATGTCTATGTCAAATATCCATGTCAAATGTCTATGTCAAATATCCATGTCAAATGTCTATGTCAAAATGTCCATGTCAAATGTCTATGTCAAATATCCATGTCAAATGTCTATGTCAAAATGTCATGTATGGCAAGTGAAATGTCTCAACTAAACCATATGCACAAAAACAAAGTATTGAAGTAAAACTTGGTTTAAATCAAAGCTATGTTTTGTGTAAATGCATGCAAATATTTAATATGAACATTTATGCGGTATTGTGAAAATGCATACATCCAAGCCTTGCGACTGTGGTGATAAACCCTTTAAACAAATTAAAGGTCTATCTGTCTTATATCATCGAATTCGGTCATTCCTTTCATCCCCTTTCCCTGGGATGTCCGGAACGGGAGTTGTCAATTCCTATGGTACCACTACCTACTAACGAACGGCATGATCGGTGTTAATGAATGTATTGTCCCATGTAAACAAACCAAATGTCATACCAAAATGTAAGCATGTGATGAAAACAATGTACTAAGTATGCACGCAATGGACATACATAGCATAAAATGTAAATGTAAAACGATGTACTAAGTATGAACTAAATGGACATACATAGCATAAAACACAATGAGATCATGTACTATAATGTACTAACGAACATAGCAGGTATATGATGCGAAAACAGGAAAGCATGAAAGTAACAAGTAGGCACATGTGTTCCACCCCAAAACAGTTTGGAAAACAGTAAAAGAGGGGTCTATGTACTCACTTGAGATTGCTCAGTAGTTCTGGAGTGACAACCAAACAATGCTAGAGATCGCGGATATCAAACGGCACCTAATATAGGTAACTATGTGAATAACCGGACCTAAATCGGATGATTGGATAAAATGCGGGTTCGTAAACCAAACGAGTATAGAGACTCGTGTCATATGGTTTAACAAAGCCTACATACTAAATGAAACCTAACATAACTGCTTACGACCCATTACGACCCGTTTAGGTAGCTGATGCTACTTTAATGCGTCGTTCGCGTGAAACGCGTTCGGACCGCCTAACTAGTCCTATGACAAGTGTTATATGCCTAAACATGTTACATAATCAGTTATGTGACAAAAGTTTAGGTTACATATGCTTAATTACCGATTATACATGAAAAGGGTATTCTGGTAATTTACCTAAGGCATATAAACTACCTATCATACAACTACTTAAACGATGTGACCATAGGGTATAACCTCGGAAGGTTATGCCCTATACTAGGGTCACCTAATGTATTTGGTCGGATCCTAATGATCGACCAAACTGGGTCGGGTTCGAAGGTATAAGCGATTTATCAGATCGCTTACCCTACGACCCTAGACAACGTGGTAATCAGTAGGCATAGTCCCAAGGGACTATAACCAACGTGATTACAATCACGTTGCGAAGTTCAAACGAACTTCGCATTGACCATTACTGGTCAACGCTGAAAGTCAAACAAAGTTTGACTTTCGGACTCGAAAAGCAATAAAATAAGGAAAAGAACGAAAGAATACTTACGAAGGGTCCCCGAATGCTAATCCCGATCCAAGAACTCAGGTATGAAACAATGGTTTCAACTTAGAGCTCTCAAATCAGAATTCTTGTAAGAAATGAGGTTGGGGTGATGGGGTATTTATAGTTTTCGGGTAACCGTTAGGATCGTTTCATGGAAAACGTGCCATGATCCAACCCGTACACTTGTCGGAAACTCATGGTAGCTAAAAATGGTTCTTATCCGCTGACTAGACATGTGAGAATGTGTGGTGGAGGATTAATCAGCTGAAATCTGATATTAAAAACATTGAATCTGGTCTGATCATGCAGTCGCGTAGCGCGACGGGTAGGCCCTTAGGGCTCGCGCTACGCTAGCACCCCCCTGATTCAGAAATGTTTCAGAATTGGCAGAAATGGTCCCTGCACGTGTTTAAGGCCTTTTTCGACACTTCTAAGGCCCGTAAAGCCAACTTTAAGGCCCTAAAATGTTGCCTAAACATTGTGGACATGAAACATGCTCAAAAATATGTCGGATGTTGGTTCGTTTGGTCGTACGAACGCGATGTTCGCTTAATTACGACGGAATGCGCATAAGCGCGAAAAACGATCCAAATGACGCGACGAATGGATTTTTCTTATGGCGAACACTAAAATATAATATAGTCATGCTTACATAAATTTTTGGATGTCCGGATGTATTCAGAACGTAAGTTATGCGTAAAAATGCAAACTTGTGCACTTTTTGACACTTTTAGTCCCTGAATGACACAAAAGTTTATTTTAGCATACCGAACACCTCAAAGCCTATTTCTAAGCTATGTAAAGGATATTTGTGGTATGTTTAACTTATGGTCATGTTCCGGAATGTTTGTTACAGTTCAAATTGGCATACTTTCGCAGTTTGTCAACTTTAGTCCCTGTAAGCGATTTAACTCGATTTTGCCATACCAAAGCCTTCAAAACTTATTTCTAAGTTATGTAAAGGTTATTTAAGGTATGTTAAGCCTATGTCACTATTCCGGAGTGTTTTTTGCATTAAACTGGTTATATTTACGCATCGGTGCGCGTATAACCTTCCAGAAAGCGATTTAGAGTTTGAAATTGAACAAAAATTGATATGTGCAAATGATACACATATTTTTACAAATCCCAAGTATGAAATATAATATTTCATTGGTTCGGTATTTGTTTGGTGGCCGTGGAGGCACAGGTGTTACAGTCTCCCCTACTTTAGGAAATTTCGTCCCGAAATTTATTTAGAGGAAACTTGTGAGAGCTTGAAAACATGAAGTTGAAAAGATCGAACAACATTGGTTTGGGTTCTGAACTTCTAGTAACTTTAATAACATCGTGATTGCAATGTAAAAGGGATACTTATATACAAGTATATGAAGCGTCATTGGTGCGTCCACCGTACCTCTATTACATCGTTCTCATTTCGTTATTGTTGTCACTATCGGTTCTTACACATAATAAATCTTACCGGGTTTCTGTGCACTAAATTTCATAATTATGTACGCGTCCATAATTAGACAATTCCTTGCATAGTTCACTCAGTCCACTTTATAATGTGCAGGGGAAAACCAAATGAACAATCCTGTGATGAGTGTGACTAGACCGCCATAGAGTCCTTTTAATTAAATCAATAAATGATCTAAATAGACTATCAAGGAGTCTGTCCAGCTACATCACTAGATGTCGTTCTTTAACCAAATTGGGAATCAATCTTTTAGACTAGACCACTAAAAGGATCTCTTATGAAACATGGAGCAGTACTATATAATCCAAGGGTCTTAACTATTACATAGAAGCCCATTAAGGATTGAAGGTAGTACCTTTTGAATATCCTGCTACGAATCCCTCATATGGAGATATGAAAAATCCTGCGAGGATTTGGATATCGAATATCCAGAGTATAAAAACACAAAAAAATGCATAAAAGAAAACATAAGATGAATAAACACATAGTCACATAACCACAAAATTGTTTAACTAGAAGTTTGTTCTGCTAACAGAGTACATGTATTTAAAGCACACTAGGAATCCATCTCGTGGATTTCATTTGGTACTTTAAACATTATCAAGAATCTAACTATAAAGATAGAAAGATCTTTAAAAGAAAAAATTCGATTTCGATTATAAGGAACCGAAATGTTCGAATTTAGGTATATAAGGAATCCAATTAAGGACTCTGATTTGAATGATGATCATCCACAAGGATCTAATTGTGAAGATAAAAAGATCCCATATGGATTTTAGAAGTTGAAGATGTTTTGAAACCTTGCACTGGATATGCTTAGGTCAAAACATGATGTAAAATGCTTATGAAGTTGAGATGCTTGATATGTCAAGGCGACATATGAAGCAGAATTTTGAAGGTTAAGTCAATGTATGAGGAAAATATTTTTGAAAACTATGCATGGGGTTCTTTTAAGAAAAATGTGTTTAACGTTTTTGAAACCTTATATATAATACTTTTTGAAATCATAAAGTAGGTGTATTAGATAGATATATTTACAAAAATGTTTTAAAATCATGCGAGATGAGTTTTGAAATTATGTATAAGGTTTTTGAAAGACATGAATGATGCTTTTCGAAATCATGCACTTGATAAGAAAATGTATTGTGTTAATATTGTCTTCAGACTATATGAAATATTTTGAAATTAGAAAGGTTGGTTTTGATAACATGGCCAATGTTTTTGAAATAACATATACAATGCATCTAGAAAAATTGTTTTTAAACTATATGAAATGTTTTGAGATCATGAAGATTGTTTTGAAATACTTGTACTGTATATGTTGAAAAAAATCAAAACGTCATGGGTATGAGATTTGAAAATACCCTTAGTTATCTAACCAAGGATTCAAAGGCACAGATGTGCAGAAGCATGATTACTCATAATGTCACTTTATTTCATGTACTTCGTTTCTTAGAATGAAACGAGTAATTAGAATTTTCCAAGGGAATCATGAGCAAACGCAAGTATGGGAATTTTGCAAGAGCAGTTTGTAAGGAACATAGTTCCTTAATGTAGGTATCATAGGAAAAGTCATACACACATGTAACTACACCCGTATATCACAATTGCGAACAACAACTTTTATTTATGAACGAGACAGATTGTTTCACAATACACGAAAACAAAATAAACAAAGGCATAAGACAGCAACATCCTTTATTCAGCCGAATGCTCATCCAAGAGTTGGATTTGCATTAGCATTTGCATTCACCAGTCTCGGACAGTTGTGGCGGAAGTGACCAATCTCTCCGCAGTTGAAACAGGAACCCAGTGGGAATCTTGCAGCATTCCCTTGAACCAGAGCGTGGACCTGAGCAGCCTGATTTTGTCCTAAACGACAAACATTGGCCAAATGCCCAAGTTTACCACACGTCGTGCATTGCCAGCAAGCTTGTTGTACCGCGTGATGACCGTTGCAGCGTGCACAATGAGGTGCGGTACCGGCATATGCTTTCTTTGCAGGTGGTGTTGCCTTCTGGCTAGGCCCTGCTTGATTTGGTATAACTGCTGCGGGTTTCCTTGAAGCCTTACGCTTCCTTGATCTTGGTGCAGGCTTGACTTCTGCCTCCTTCGATGGCTCTTGAGTGGCTTCATTGTCGAGACGGGAGACTTCATTGTTGAGACGAGCCATGGCAATGCCTAAATCCACCGTCCTCTGAATCACTTCGCCAATTTGCTGGAGAAATTTGGCTGTTCGCTCGGGCATTTGACCAGTGCTGAGAGAAATAGACATTCTAGAAGGAAATGAAAGACATAGGAAGAAACGAGTGAAAGGTTATTGGATAATCTATACTGAATGGTAACGAATGAAAATTGTGATCATTTGTTTGTTACCTAAGGCAAACAAATGAGACGGTGACTAATCAAAGTAAATGGGTCAAAAATAATGTATCGCGAAGACATGCTCGCCTATAAGTGAACACTCATCCCAAGAATTCCCAGGTAAGCACAACTGGTCTCGCGTCTGATGAGATGTATACGATGTCACACCCCCAAAATCCACACGCGGAGTATCATTGCTTGGAGGCGTGACTGACCAGGATCAAGCCACCAATCATATTGAACAAACATATAAGTAAACATAATTCAACCAACCATATGAAAGGTGTCCAAAAACCAAAGCATAGTTAAGTATTTAGCGGAAGCATAATTTGTAAAACCCATAGCAAGTATTAAATATCAAATAAAGTAATGATTAAAGCATGGCACACATCGCTATGTCCCACAACGACCGTTCCTCCCAGTGCAAGCTCCATGGGTACCTAATGACCTGCAAGGCATGTAGCAACGAATCAACAACAAAGTTGAGCGAGTTCACAGTTGGTTGTTTGGTTATAGTATTCATTTCGTAAATCGTTTGTTCGTTTTGAAAACCATGTATCGTATTAATCCTTATCGCGGCCAATCCAGGCATCTGTGCGATGATTAGTGGGGGCTTCCCATGTGTTACAAGACCACGCGTATCGACTGCTACGAAAATATAAGATGTGCCCTAAGTCAATGTCTATCAGCATTGACCCTTTGCCCATAGTCCATTAGTACACGCCCGTCCGACTGGCACGGTGTGAGGTTTGTTAAACCTAATAGCGCTATTAACTAATGACCCGCTCGCCCTAGGCCTCGGCGATTAAGTCGATAATTGAGGGACTTCCTTTGATAGAGGTGATGATCTTAAGATTGTGTACGTAGGTTTTACGTACGTGCCCTTCAACCCGAGGACAGTAGTAAGTATAACTTGTACGTAGGTTTTACGTACGTGCCCTTCAACCGAGGACAGTAATAATCTGTTTAATAGTAATAGTTGTACGAGTAGTTATTCAATCCCATTCCCAACCCCTGGGAATCCCATGCCTTGGCTAGTGTGAACTCACCTTTGCTTTGCTCGGTAGATAAAGCATTTGTCCTAAGTTGGTCAACCACATCCTATTATGGTTACCATTTATTAGTATGGTAAATAAGTAATCACATATGAGCTACATGTATCTAACATGTATTTGTCAAGTAGTGTACAAGTATCAACTATTGTACGTTATACTAACCCGTATACATTTATCACTATCATCACAGTTAATCATCACACGAATGTAATATATAAGTGTTCAGTTAAACAAATAAAACATGAGCCATTACTAGTGTGCGGCCTGTTAAGGATAAGGCCCAGGTTAAGGGTGTGTGGCCCACTTGTCAGTGTGCAGTCCGTTTCGGGTGTGCAGCCCGTGTTTAAACAAACATTGTGTCATAGAATCTATATTATTTATTGTTTTTATATATCTTATCATGTCGATACCAAAGTTGTCATGGAACCAATTTTATATTGTCACCTAACCCACCATACCACACCAATCATTCATAATGTTGTTTATATATATAAAGTAATCATATCACCATCATCATCACAAGAATCAGTTAGCAAGAGGTTATATACTACTTCAGTGAACATTTATCCTTCTTTCCAAATAATTCAGAACCATCAGACATGTATGTATTTTCATTTCAAATTCAAAACAACTTTTGAATCTTATGCACATTTGCAACCAAACAGTTAACAACTAAACCACCTACTAAAACCATCAGATTATTCAAACAACTTTATGAACATCAACTAATCAACTTGAACAGTCTTCCAAAATCGCACCAGTGATTGTTATTATTATAAAACCCACTTAAAATTCTCATTATTCTATAACATCGATTGGCATTACATCATTCCAACTACCAAATCAATTTCAAATCAACTTTTGTTTAATCATTATAAATCACATTTTATCCTTAAATCATACCATTGAATCTACAATCATGCACATAACTAAAGATCACAATGAAATGCAAGATAAATCCAAGTGCGAGACTAAGTTGATATCGAATCGGGGCTGACCTGTCGACTCATGCCGCGAAACTGAACCGAGGGTGAACAGTGTGACCCAAACCGAGCCTAGATGTCCTCCACCGCTACTGCCACCGCCGGTCAGCCCCACCGCCACCGGCTGCGGCAGATTCCTGCTGTCTACATTGTCATCATCATCGACAAACGCGGTAGACTAGGAGGTGAGCCACCACGGAACGAGCCGAGCACCACCGCGACCCGTCTCTCTCTCTCACGAACACCATCTCCCTCGTCTCTTTAGTTTCTGTCTCTCTCTCGTTCTAACTCGTCGCCGCCACTCGCCACCACCGTCGGGTGGTGGCCGTTTCTTTAACCGACGAAAGGGGTTTTGGAGAAGTGTTGTGAGATGTGGTGTTTCCATGATAAACTGATGGAGAGGATGAGATGATATATGTGTTTTGTTTCCATGTTACAAAAAAAATGTCTCTATATTGATTGTGTGATATAGAGAGAGAGAGAGTAATATGAGTGTATTATGGGTTTTGTATGAATTCTCTGTGTTTCATTTTCTGTGTGTATATGCATATAATAGAAGAGAGAGTGAGGGGGAAATAAATAAAGGTGAGTAGTGGAATGACAGCCTAAAAGCTTTCATGTCTAGAAGCCAGTCTGTGTTTGTGTGTATAAAAAAAAACTGATGAGTTTGATTAGAGATCGAGAGAGTGGGTGACAGACTAAAAGTCTGTGCAAAAGCATAAAAAAATAATCTACACTTAACTACTCCACATGAGAATAATATAAAATCCTTTATAATAAACCCACTTCAATTGCTTTTCAACTGCTCCAATTATTCAATTACTCTATTGTCTAATCGTACACAGCTTGAGTTTATTGACTAGTGTTATCGTGGATTTCATGGGTGTAAAGGGTCCCTTTGATTATTAACTTTACAATTCATATTATCAGTAACTCATATTATCAATACAAAATGTATACATCAACTACACACAAATATATAAACGTACTTGCAAACAAGTATTTAATTAAATCAAATAAAGACCTTGAAACTTGGGTTGTCACATTATCCCCAACTTGAAAGAAATTTCGTCCCGAAATTTAGCACGTGGTTACTGAGGAAGCTAGTTGTGTTGTATAGTTTACTGGTTTTCCTGGGGTGTCACATCATCCCCCTGTTGATTTGGAATTTCGTCCCGAATTTCTGTAGTAGCTTCAGCCTCAGTAGTAGTTGTACTGTTTTCAAACAACTGGGGATATTTGAGTTTCATTTGGTCTTCTCGTTCCCAGGTAAACTCTAGGCCACGACGGAAGTTCCAACGAACTCGAACAAGAGGTATTATAGTGCGTTTGAGGACCTTAACATCCCGGTCCGTGATTTCAACTGGTTCCTCGACGAATCGCAACTGTTCGTCGATAGTGAGCTCCTTCAAAGGAACTACGAAGGTCTCATCTGACAGACACTTCTTCAGATTCGACACGTGAAAGACGTTGTGAACTGCACTGAGTTCTGCGGGCAGGTTTAGTTTGTAGGCCACTTTGCCTATTTTCTCTATGACTTCAAATGGTCCGACGTATCGCGGATTAAGTTTGCCCCTTTTGCCAAAACGAATTACACCCTTCCAGGGTGATACTTTGAGTAGCACTCGATCCCCAACTTGTAACTCGAGTGGTTTCCTACCTTTATCAGCGTAGGTTTTCTGACGGTCACGAGCTGCCGCCATGCGTTGTCGTATTTGATCAATCTTTTCCGTTGTGTCTATCACAAACTCTGGGCCAGTGATCTGACTATCACCCACCTCTGCCCAACAAAGAGGTGATCGGCATTTACGCCCGTACAATGCCTCAAATGGAGCTGCTTGAATGCTGGTGTGGTAACTGTTATTATACGAGAATTCTACTAGTGGCAGATGTTTTTCCCAACCATTGCCAAAGTCAATCACACATGCCCTAAGCATGTCTTCAAGAGTCTGGATACTACGTTCAGACTGACCATCCGTCTGAGGATGATAAGCTGTGCTCATGTCTAATCGTGAGCCAAAAGATTTGTGCATCGCTCGCCAAAGTTCTGAAGTGAAACGTGCATCACGATCGGAAATAATAGAGGTGGGCACTCCGTGCCTCGAAACCACTTCCTTCAAGTAAACATCTGCTAACGTAGAGAACTTGTCTGTTTCTTTGATAGCCAAGAAGTGTGCAGACTTTGTGAGTCGGTCTACGATCACCCAAATAGTATCGTTACCACGTTGAGATCTAGGTAAGCCCGTAACAAAATCCATGGAAATTTGCTCCCATTTCCATTGTGGTATCTCTGGTTGTTGGAGTAGGCCCGATGGTTTCTGATATTCCGCTTTGACTCTCGCACAAGTCAAACACTTGCTAACATAAGTTGCTATATAAGCTTTCATGCTAGGCCACCAATATGTAGTTTTCAAGTCGTGGTACATCTTGTCCGCTCCAGGATGTACTGAGTAGCGAGACTTATGAGCTTCATCCATTACAAGTCCGCGTAAGTTGCCATAGAATGGGACCCAAATGCGTCCTGTTACATAGTAAGCGCCGTCTGCCTTTTGTTCCATCCGCTGTCTGGAACCGCGTAGGGCTTCAGCCCTGACATTTTCTGGTTTCAATGCTTCTACATGAGCATCTCGTATCTGAGAAGGAAGACTAGACTGAATAGTGAGTTGCAACGCTCGTACACGCCTAAGTGTAGTATCCTTTCGACTGAGGGCATCGGCCACCACATTGGCTTTACCCGGATGGTACTTTATAGCACATTCGTAATCGTTCAATAACTCGACCTATCGACGTTGACGCATGTTTAACTCTTTCTGCTTAAAAAATATATACTCGAGACTCCTGTGATCAGTGTAGATGGTGCACTTGGTACCGTACAGGAAATGTCTCCATATCTTGAGTGCGAAGACAACAGCTCCCAGCTCCAAATCGTGTGTAGTGTAATTTCTCTCGTGAATTTTAAGTTGACGTGAAGCGTAAGCAATGACTTTATCCCGTTGCATCAATACACAACCAAGACCTTGGATGGATGCATCACAGTAGACTACAAAATCGTCTGTGCCTTCAGGTAATGAGAGGATAGGTGCGCTACAAAGTCTATCCTTTAAGTGCTGAAATGCTAATTCCTGTGTATTACCCCATCGGTAACTGACACCTTTCTGTGTCAAGAGTGTAAGCGGCTGTGCAATCTTCGAGAAATCTTTGATGAACCTTCTGTAATAACCTGTCAAACCCAAAAATTGGCGAATTTCTGTTGGTGTGCGAGGTGCAGGCCAGTTCTTGATCGAATCTATCTTGGATGGATCAACATGAATCCCATCCTTGTTTATCACGTGGCCTAAAAAGTAGACTTCACAAAGCCAGAAGTCACATTTCGAAAACTTGGCGTACAGCTGTTCTGTTCGAAGGAGTTCCAAGATAAGTCGTAAATGATGCTCGTGTTCCTCCTGACTCTTGGAGTAGATCAAAATGTCGTCGATGAATACAATCACAAACTTATCCAGGTAGGGCTTGCATACTCTGTTCATAAGATCCATGAAAACTGCAGGTGCGTTTGTTAACCCGAATGGCATGACCAGAAACTCGTAGTGACCGTAGCGAGTTCTGAATGCTGTCTTGGAAATGTCCTCATCTCGGACTCTCAGCTGATGATAGCCCGATCTTAAGTCAATCTTAGAGTAGAAGCTTGACCCTTGCAACTGGTCAAATAAATCATCAATATGTGGGAGAGGATAACGATTCTTCACAGTCACCTTGTTGAGTTCGCGGTAGTCTATGCACATGCGGAAAGTACCGTCTTTCTTCTTCACAAATAATACTGGAGCTCCCCAGGGCGAAGAGCTAGGACGAATAAAACCATTTTCCAAGAGTTCTTGCAATTGCTTAGACAGTTCTTCCAGTTCAGTTGGAGCTAAGCGATACGGTGCTCGAGCTATGGGTGCTGCTCCAGGAGCTAGCTCAATTTGAAATTCGACCTGGCGATGAGGAGGTAGCCCGGTAAATCTTCAGGAAACACTTGAGGAAAGTCGCGTACCACTGGAATATCCTCAATCTTCTTCTCTTTTGTTGATACGTCAGTAACAAGTGCTAAGATAGCGGTGTGACCCTTTCGCAAACACTTCTGGGCCTTAGGGAAAGAGATGATACTTACAACTGCACCACTCTTTTTGCCCTAAATTTCGAGAGGTTCCTTGCTAGAATGGGGAATACGAACAATCTTCTCCTTGCATAGGATTTCTGGTTGCTGAATTTCGAAACTACCCAGAACTATAGGAATGAGATCGATCGAGAAAGTCTGACCAGCTAAAACGAGGTTACAACCCTTGACTATGTGACCACAGTGGTGTCTGTTGCATCTATTGCACTTTGGGTGATCTCCTCGATATCCACCCTGCCCTTGCCTACCAGAAGATTGCTGACCAGGGCTCTGGTAGTCATCAATCCTTCGCTGCTGTGCCTGGGACTGAACTAAAGTCGAACCCTTGCTAGAGGTTCCATCCCATTTTAGTTGGTTGTCACTGGGAGTAGCAGAAGTAGTAATAGTAGTAATAGCACCATTACATGTAGGCAGCTTGTTCTGTTCCACTGCCTGGTCTGTGAGACGATGAGCAAGACGAGTAACATCTTGAATAGTAGCAAGATTAGCAGAAGTCACATGGCTTTGAATTTCTGGTACTAAGCCTTTGAGGTACAGCTCAATGCACTTGATGGGAGGATCCACCATAGTTGGACATAATATTGCCAGTTCGTTAGACCGTTTCGTGTACGCTTCTATCTCTGACCCCGTCATCTTCAGGTTAAAGAACTCCACTTCCAGCTTGTGGATGTCATCACGACTACAGTATTCACGTTTGATCAGTTCCTTAAAATCATTCCATGGGATGGCGTTAGCAGCAACCAACCCCAGCATTTGGACTTGAGCGTTCCACCAAGTTAGCACAGTGCCTTCGAGAGTACTAGTGGCGTACTTCACCCTGCGAGCCTCAGGGAATTCACACATCTCAAATACCGACTCGAGCTTCTCGAACCAGTGGAGGAGTCCAACGGCCCCTTCCGTGCCACTGAATGTGCTAGGGCGACAGTCCATGAAAGTTTTGAACGTGCATACAGGTGGCTGAGCGTGCTGACTTGTCGTGTGTGTAAGAGAAAACAAAATTAAGCACAAGTGTCGGTTTTACGAAAGTAGGATCTAAGGGTCCTAAAGTAAGTTGCGATGGCAGGCTATACCTCCTGCGTGGGCAGCTGCGAGTGCTGTAGTAACTTGTTCAGTGATCAAAGCCGCCAACTGGCTTGAGTTAGGTTAACGCGCCACTCATGATCTTCATAAGTAAGAGAACACAAGTGCGATGTGCGTCGTATCAGTAAGTAAGTGTGGGATGACAGAAAAGTGTGAGCATACTAGGTTGCAAATAGTAGTTGTTACGTTTATCTAAGCATACCCTGAGCAAAGTTCTATGTTATCTAGCAAGTAGGTAATGTAATCATGAACATTATTACCTATAGAGTTGAGTCTTGCACGTGGAGCGAAGTGTCGTTGTGGATCGTTGAGCACTGTTCAGGTTATAGTCTGGTTTTAACAAAAACTTTTTCCCTTTATTAAAACCAAGTTCACTATAACCTATGGCTCTGATACCAATCTGTCACACCCCCAAAATCCACACGCGGAGTATCATTGCTTGGAGGCGTGACTGACCAGGATCAAGCCACCAATCATATTGAACAAACATATAAGTAAACATAATTCAACCAACCATATGAAAGGTGTCCAAAAACCAAAGCATAGTTAAGTATTTAGCGGAAGCATAATTTGTAAAACCCATAGCAAGTATTAAATATCAAATAAAGTAATGATTAAAGCATGGCACACATCGCTATGTCCCACAACGACCGTTCCTCCCAGTGCAAGCTCCATGGGTACCTAATGACCTGCAAGGCATGTAGCAACGAATCAACAACAAAGTTGAGCGAGTTCACAGTTGGTTGTTTGGTTATAGTATTCATTTCGTAAATCGTTTGTTCGTTTTGAAAACCATGTATCGTATTAATCCTTATCGCGGCCAATCCAGGCATCTGTGCGATGATTAGTGGGGGCTTCCCATGTGTTACAAGACCACGCGTATCGACTGCTACGAAAATATAAGATGTGCCCTAAGTCAATGTCTATCAGCATTGACCCTTTGCCCATAGTCCATTAGTACACGCCCGTCCGACTGGCACGGTGTGAGGTTTGTTAAACCTAATAGCGCTATTAACTAATGACCCGCTCGCCCTAGGCCTCGGCGATTAAGTCGATAATTGAGGGACTTCCTTTGATAGAGGTGATGATCTTAAGATTGTGTACGTAGGTTTTACGTACGTGCCCTTCAACCCGAGGACAGTAGTAAGTATAACTTGTACGTAGGTTTTACGTACGTGCCCTTCAACCGAGGACAGTAATAATCTGTTTAATAGTAATAGTTGTACGAGTAGTTATTCAATCCCATTCCCAACCCCTGGGAATCCCATGCCTTGGCTAGTGTGAACTCACCTTTGCTTTGCTCGGTAGATAAAGCATTTGTCCTAAGTTGGTCAACCACATCCTATTATGGTTACCATTTATTAGTATGGTAAATAAGTAATCACATATGAGCTACATGTATCTAACATGTATTTGTCAAGTAGTGTACAAGTATCAACTATTGTACGTTATACTAACCCGTATACATTTATCACTATCATCACAGTTAATCATCACACGAATGTAATATATAAGTGTTCAGTTAAACAAATAAAACATGAGCCATTACTAGTGTGCGGCCTGTTAAGGATAAGGCCCAGGTTAAGGGTGTGTGGCCCACTTGTCAGTGTGCAGTCCGTTTCGGGTGTGCAGCCCGTGTTTAAACAAACATTGTGTCATAGAATCTATATTATTTATTGTTTTTATATATCTTATCATGTCGATACCAAAGTTGTCATGGAACCAATTTTATATTGTCACCTAACCCACCATACCACACCAATCATTCATAATGTTGTTTATATATATAAAGTAATCATATCACCATCATCATCACAAGAATCAGTTAGCAAGAGGTTATATACTACTTCAGTGAACATTTATCCTTCTTTCCAAATAATTCAGAACCATCAGACATGTATGTATTTTCATTTCAAATTCAAAACAACTTTTGAATCTTATGCACATTTGCAACCAAACAGTTAACAACTAAACCACCTACTAAAACCATCAGATTATTCAAACAACTTTATGAACATCAACTAATCAACTTGAACAGTCTTCCAAAATCGCACCAGTGATTGTTATTATTATAAAACCCACTTAAAATTCTCATTATTCTATAACATCGATTGGCATTACATCATTCCAACTACCAAATCAATTTCAAATCAACTTTTGTTTAATCATTATAAATCACATTTTATCCTTAAATCATACCATTGAATCTACAATCATGCACATAACTAAAGATCACAATGAAATGCAAGATAAATCCAAGTGCGAGACTAAGTTGATATCGAATCGGGGCTGACCTGTCGACTCATGCCGCGAAACTGAACCGAGGGTGAACAGTGTGACCCAAACCGAGCCTAGATGTCCTCCACCGCTACTGCCACCGCCGGTCAGCCCCACCGCCACCGGCTGCGGCAGATTCCTGCTGTCTACATTGTCATCATCATCGACAAACGCGGTAGACTAGGAGGTGAGCCACCACGGAACGAGCCGAGCACCACCGCGACCCGTCTCTCTCTCTCACGAACACCATCTCCCTCGTCTCTTTAGTTTCTGTCTCTCTCTCGTTCTAACTCGTCGCCGCCACTCGCCACCACCGTCGGGTGGTGGCCGTTTCTTTAACCGACGAAAGGGGTTTTGGAGAAGTGTTGTGAGATGTGGTGTTTCCATGATAAACTGATGGAGAGGATGAGATGATATATGTGTTTTGTTTCCATGTTACAAAAAAAATGTATCTCTATATTGATTGTGTGATATAGAGAGAGAGAGAGTAATATGAGTGTATTATGGGTTTTGTATGAATTCTCTGTGTTTCATTTTCTGTGTGTATATGCATATAATAGAAGAGAGAGTGAGGGGGAAATAAATAAAGGTGAGTAGTGGAATGACAGCCTAAAAGCTTTCATGTCTAGAAGCCAGTCTGTGTTTGTGTGTATAAAAAAAACTGATGAGTTTGATTAGAGATCGAGAGAGTGGGTGACAGACTAAAAGTCTGTGCAAAAGCATAAAAAAATAATCTACACTTAACTACTCCACATGAGAATAATATAAAATCCTTTATAATAAACCCACTTCAATTGCTTTTCAACTGCTCCAATTATTCAATTACTCTATTGTCTAATCGTACACAGCTTGAGTTTATTGACTAGTGTTATCGTGGATTTCATGGGTGTAAAGGGTCCCTTTGATTATTAACTTTACAATTCATATTATCAGTGACTCATATTATCAATACAAAATGTATACATCAACTACACACAAATATATAAACGTACTTGCAAACAAGTATTTAATTAAATCAAATAAAGACCTTGAAACTTGGGTTGTCACATACGAGGTGCTTGCCTAGACAGAAAACCCAGAATACAGGCATTCACCCTTCCAGTTTGCACGTGTTCACATTATTTAAAACCCAAAACCTTGACGAAGTTTTGAAAACTCAAAGGGGTTCAAAACCATATAATAAAGAGTTCAAAACCTTACAATAGAGGGTTCAAAACCTAGTAATCAATCATCCTAGAACAGATGATTAGTTTTCAAAGCGGTTTGGAAATTTATGTTCTTGTTGCGATCGTCGCCTAAGGATAGGTGACGGTATTGTTTTATGACTAAACGCAAGTAAACTCGCGTTAGGGTCCTAAGAAGGTTATAGACTAGGTCAAAGCATTACTAATAACCTAATTCCCTATAACCATTAGCTCTGATACCATCTTTTCTGTCACACCCCGACCACGTAGAACATACAAAACGTGGCGGAAACATCGGGGAGTGTTGTAACAGAATTAATGTTTCACAACCATGGAAATTTAAGTTTCGTTTTATTGATTTAAAAGTGTTACAATGTCTTAATCAAACAAGGATATACAACATAATTAACTAGTCTTGCATCTTTTATTGTCACTAAAGCCCAAGTCTGCCTATGTGTATCTTGATCATCTTATGCAACAGTTCCTGAAAACACATGTGAAAATAGGTACGTCAGCATAAAAATGCCTGTGAGATACATAGGTTTTGTGAAAATAAGATTCATGACTTATGTTTGAGAAAATGTTTAGTCATGAACCTTGTTATTTGCTTTGTCTTTTAAATCATTTGAAAAACGATAAGATCAGATGATAAGTATAAATAAATGTAAGGTTAAATGAATAACCAAGTAAAATATGTTTGCATAAGATAAGTTGTTTATAAATCAATGTCTTGTGAAAAGTATGTTATTTGTATGAAATGTTCTATGTCTCAAACTGAAATGATTCAAATAACGTTACGACATGTAATACCATACAAACACTTATATATAGGAAGTATCAGCGGCGTATCCACCATGCTTGTATCATATTACACACGCATCGTTACTTAATCACTTAATCAAACCAAACCAACCAATGTAAGAAGTCTATGTTTAAATCAATTGTCAAATGTATTAAATAATATGTCAAAGTGTTCCTGTCAAGATGTAAATCATGTAGTATGTATAACCAATGTCAAAAGTGTATGTGTCAAATGTAACTCATGTCAAAATGTCTATGTCAAATATCTATGTCAAATATCCATGTCAAATGTCTATGTCAAATATCCATGTCAAATGTCTATGTCAAATATCCATGTCAAATGTCTATGTCAAAATGTCCATGTCAAATGTCTATGTCAAATATCCATGTCAAATGTCTATGTCAAAATGTCATGTATGGCAAGTGAAATGTCTCAACTAAACCATATGCACAAAAACAAAGTATTGAAGTAAAACTTGGTTTAAATCAAAGCTATGTTTTGTGTAAATGCATGCAAATATTTAATATGAACATTTATGCGGTATTGTGAAAATGCATACATCCAAGCCTTGCGACTGTGGTGATAAACCCTTTAAACAAATTAAAGGTCTATCTGTCTTATATCATCGAATTCGGTCATTCCTTTCATCCCCTTTCCCTGGGATGTCCGGAACGGGAGTTGTCAATTCCTATGGTACCACTACCTACTAACGAACGGCATGATCGGTGTTAATGAATGTATTGTCCCATGTAAACAAACCAAATGTCATACCAAAATGTAAGCATGTGATGAAAACAATATACTAAGTATGCACGCAATGGACATACATAGCATAAAATGTAAATGTAAAACGATGTACTAAGTATGAACTAAATGGACATACATAGCATAAAACACAATGAGATCATGTACTATAATGTACTAACGAACATAGCAGGTATATGATGCGAAAACAGGAAAGCATGAAAGTAACAAGTAGGCACATGTGTTCCACCCCAAAACAGTTTGGAAAACAGTAAAAGAGGGGTCTATGTACTCACTTGAGATTGCTCAGTAGTTCTAGAGTGACAACCAAACAATGCTAGAGATCGCGGATATCAAACGGCACCTAATATAGGTAACTATGTGAATAACCGGACCTAAATCGGATGATTGGATAGAATGCGGGTTCGTAAACCAAACGAGTATAGAGACTCGTGTCATATGGTTTAACAAAGCCTACATACTAAATGAAACCTAACATAACTGCTTACGACCCATTACGACCCGTTTAGGTAGCTGATGCTACTTTAACGCGTCGTTCGCGTGAAACGCGTTCGGACCGCCTAACTAGTCCTATGACAAGTGTTATATGCCTAAACATGTTACATAATCAGTTATGTGACAAAAGTTTAGGTTACATATGCTTAATTACCGATTATACATGAAAAGGGTATTCTGGTAATTTACCTAAGGCATATAAACTACCTATCATACAACTACTTAAACGATGTGACCATAGGGTATAACCTCGGAAGGTTATGCCCTATACTAGGGTCACCTAATGTATTTGGTCGGATCCTAATGATCGACCAAACTGGGTCGGGTTCGAAGGTATAAGCGATTTATCAGATCGCTTACCCTACGACCCTAGACAACGTGGTAATCAGTAGGCATAGTCCCAAGGGACTATAACCAACGTGATTACAATCACGTTGCGAAGTTCAAAGGAACTTCGCATTGACCATTACTGGTCAATGCTGAAAGTCAAACAAAGTTTGACTTTCGGACTCGAAAAGCAATAAAATAAGGAAAAGAACGAAAGAATACTTACGAAGGGTCCCCGAATGCTAATCCCGATCCAAGAACTCAGGTATGAAACAATGGTTTCAACTTAGAGCTCTCAAATCAGAATTCTTGTAAGAAATGAGGTTGGGGTGATGGGGTATTTATAGTTTTCGGGTAACCGTTAGGATCGTTTCATGGAAAACGTGCCATGATCCAACCCGTACACTTGTCGGAAACTCATGGTAGCTAAAAATGGTTCTTATCCGCTGACTAGACATGTGAGAATGTGTGGTGGAGGATTAATCAGCTGAAATCTGATATTAAAAACATTGAATCTGGTCTGATCATGCAGTCGCGTAGCGCGACGGGTAGGCCCTTAGGGCTCGCGCTACGCTAGCACCCCCCTGATTCAGAAATGTTTCAGAATTGGCAGAAATGGTCCCTGCACGTGTTTAAGGCCTTTTTCGACACTTCTAAGGCCCGTAAAGCCAAATTTAAGGCCCTAAAATGTTGCCTAAACATTGTGGACATGAAACATGCTCAAAAATATGTCGGATGTTGGTTTGTTTGGTCGTACGAACGCGATGTTCGCTTAATTACGACGGAATGCGCATAAGCGCGAAAAACGATCCAAATGACGCGACGAATGGATTTTTCTTATGGCGAACACTAAAATATAATATAGTAATGCTAACATAAATTTTTGGATGTCCGGATGTATTCAGAACGTAAGTTATGCGTAAAAATGCAAACTTGTGCACTTTTTGACACTTTTAGTCCCTGAATGACACAAAAGTTTATTTTAGCATACCGAACACCTCAAAGCCTATTTCTAAGCTATGTAAAGGATATTTGTGGTATGTTTAACTTATGGTCATGTTCCGGAATGTTTGTTACAGTTCAAATTGGCATACTTTCGCAGTTTGTCAACTTTAGTCCCTGTAAGCGATTTAACTCGATTTTGCCATACCAAAGCCTTCAAAACTTATTTCTAAGTTATGTAAAGGTTATTTAAGGTATGTTAACCCTATGTCACTATTCCGGAGTGTTTGTTGCATTAAACTGGTTATATTTACGCATCGGTGCGCGTATAACCTTCCAGAAAGCGATTTAGAGTTTGAAATTGAACAAAAATTGATATGTGCAAATGATACACATATTTTTACAAATCCCAAGTATGAAATATAATATTTCATTGGTTCGGTATTTGTTTGGTGGCCGTGGAGGCACAGGTGTTACAGCAAAAGCTACCCATTGTCAAAGAAATCCTTCACAGCGTGACACACATCGTGGCCCACAATATCCCAAGTCTTCTTGAAAAACACCGAGGTGTACCCATTCGGCCCCGGGGATTTGTTACCAGCTATGGAGAACATCGCTAATTTAATTTCATCATCAGTAATTTGCCTGACCATATTAGCGGCTTTATCCGCCGCTAACACATTGCGAAATAAATCAGGAGAAGGTTGCATACTAATGTTTCCCACACTCCCGAAAAAATCCGTATAATGATCAACCAGAACTTGCGGAACCATACTGCCTTCATGCAAGTTACCGCCACCGTCTCTAATAGTAAAAATACGGCTCCGATGGTTCTTGGCTTTGATAACGTTATGAAAAAACTTAGAGTTGGAATCCCCCAACGAGAGCCACTCAACTTTAGACTTCTGTTTCAAAAATAAACCCTCATCCTTAACCGCCTCCTTGTAATCATGTACCAACCGATCCAACTGGTCTTTCAAGTCGTCATTTAGGGGATCACTATCAATGGCCTTTTGACAATCCTCCAAAGCTTTCCTGGTCACGCTAACCTTCTCGTGTAGATTCCCTTGTTTGAAAAGCAACTTCCTTAACGGAGTTTTAAGCATCTTAAGCTTATTCACCAGTTGAAACATACGATGTCCTTGGATATCCCTACTCCAAACCGAATTAACAATATCTAGAACCCCACTTTTGTCAGCGATCAAGTTAACAAACTTGAACGGTTTGGGCTTGTCTCTAGTCACATTAGGCAGCTTCAACAAACAAGGGCTATGATCAGAAATACGGTAAGGCAAAAAATAAGCAGAAGTTGCTGGAAAGGCATCTATCAAGCACACATTCCCCATAACCCTATCGAGTTTCTTTAAGATAGTAGCTCAGTTTTTCTGATTGTTAGTCCACGTAAACTGAAGGCCCGACCGATTAAGATCAAAAACTTCAATATCATGAACACACTCCTTAAACTCCCTGTTTCCTATACTTAAATTCGATGAACCAGCAAGAACATCATCGTGACACAATGCCTCATTGAAATCTCCCATCATACACCACGGCTTATCATGCATGAACGTACTATGAATACGAATATTACTCCATAACTCTCTCCTTCTTTTATACTGATTATGCGCAGACACAAAGGAACAAAACAGAGACTTACGGTCTATCTTAAATACAATCTGGGTGTGAATGACCTGATCCGAATGAGAAAGAATCATAACATCCACCATATTAGGATCCCACCCCACCATTATACGTGTTCCCTTATCACAACAGTCATCATTCGTTACCCAATCCCACATCCCACACACTTTTTTGCAGACACTAGCCACATTAGACGAATCAACATGGGTCTCCATAATCGCACAAACCTGAACGTGATTATCTAACAACATCTGCCGAACCTCCTTCTGTTTCAGGGAGCGGTTCAACCCCCTTATGTTCCATGCAGCAACACTACCCATTTAAACCTGCTTGACCGGGTGTGCTTGCACCCTCAGGTTTACTCTTGTCCAGCTTTGCATCCATGAACTTAGGTATTTCACCTAAGAGGTCGTCTATCTCCACTCCATCCACCAATACTTCAGCCGTACCACTTTTATTATCTTTGGTTCTCCTCATCGGTTGCTCCTCCCCACTATATAAAGGTGGCTTATTCATGTTCTCCTCATCCATATTTTGTAAGACATCAAACGGATTCGAGACACCAACATTAGCATCAGATTTTAACGCAGGACCTCTCCGGACATTAGCACTAGATGATGATGTTTCTCCAGTGGACTTAACATTCACTACGGGCCGATACACTAGCTTAGGTTTCTGATTTTAACATGGAATCCTTGCTGAGCAGGTTTTTTATGTTTTCCTTTAGAATTAGCATCCTGAAATTCATCCGAAATCTTCTTTGTATTGTCAGGCACATGAATTTTTGGTTTTTTTGGACACGAAGTATCATCATGGCCAAACACACCACATCCCGAACATCTCAAAGGTTCCCAGTCATATTCAATATTAACCTCAGCAATAGAATGCCCCACACCATCCAAGTCAGGAACCGCAACTTTAATCATCCTAACCAAATCCCTTCCAGCATTGACCTCGATCAAAGCCCTAGCAAAACTACTCCGTCCCCATGATTCCGCACACATCGTCGTAGTAAACGAGTCAAGCATTTTAGGAACCCCTATTGTCACACCCCCAAAATCCACCATGCGGAGTACCACCGCTTGGAGGCGTGACGTGACCAGGATCGAGCCACCAATCATATTGAACATCGTAATTAAGTAAATAAGACCAACCACAATACAATTGGTGACCAAATCTAGTTAACCATGTATAGTTTAAACAGCGAAAGCATAAAAGTAAATCCAAAAGCGTAAGTCCATAGTTTATAAGTTAAAGTTCAAAACGCAAGTTTAATAAGTTCATAAGGATTTAAATAATAAACACGGAACATAACAGTCCGTACACCACAACGACTCCTTCCTCGTGCAAGCTCCAAGCGTTTAGCGACCTGTAAGGATGTAACAACGAGTCAACAACAAAGTTGAGTGAGTTCACATTTGGTTGTTTAGTTTTAAGTTGTTTCTGAAAAACGTGGTTTGACTTTCGTTGGCTTAATTGCCGTGGGGGTTACCCCGTAGTTGAAAGTATGTTTAACCAGTTCCTTATTCATTACCCAAACCATAACCATAATCAGTGGGGGCTTTCCCCGTGTGAACTACTAGACGGTATGATATCGACTACTACGCAAATAAGTTGTGCCCTATATCAGCGTCTATCATCACTGATAGTCTGCCATAGTCCATTAGTGCACGCCCGTCCGACCGGCACGGTGTGAGGTTTGTTAAACCTAATAGCGCTATTAACTAATGACCCGCTCGCCATTGGCCTCGGCGATTAAGTCGATATAACGAAGAGGGACTTATTGATAGAGTTTTGTCTAGCTAGTTTTTAAGGTTGTTGTCCTACCCAAGGAGGACGAACGTACGTATTCTGCACATGGAGAATTCGTAGGATTAATAATGGCACCCTACCTATGGAGGATGGCCGTACATATCCTCCCAAGGGGATATGTAGATTTAGTTTTAATTCTTTAACCCATTCCCAAACCACCGGGAATCCCATGCCTTAGAAAGTGTGTGAACTCACCTCGGTTTGCTCGGTTAGATTCTCAAATATAGCTAACAGTCAAGGTCGGTCAATCACGTCCTAATATGATTACCAGTTAGTCATTTAGTGATTTTTAAATAGAGCACAAAGTTCCTACACGTATCTATCACATAACATGCATCACTTTAACTGTTTATGCCCATATATACTTCCCATCCATTCCCCACTCATAAAAAAACATACGATAACGCACATAACACTTATAACATGTTAGATCATTCACAGATAGCATATTCGACATTTAGACACGCAAATTACAACCTATCTCGTTTCAGCTTAAATATTCAAAACTGGGCTGTTTTCTGACATTTTAATAAAATAGTTAACTTATTCCAAAATTCCCAAATTTTTACAGAATGTCTTAAACGTTCCAAATTTTATTGTGTAAAAATATCGGGGTCCAGTTCATTACTAATATTTTATAAAAAATCATTTTCCGGACCGAACTCAGATTTATCTTTTTCTGACCACAGTCCACGGAATAATTTATTTAAAATTCATCAAAAGTCCGATTTACGAAATTCCAGTGAGAGAATTACAAATACATCGGTGGTCATCTACAGTACAAGTTTCATGATCTAACTCTACACAGAACTCAAGTTATGACAGAAAACAAAATACATATTTTCAGCAGAAAAATTGCAGCTCTAGCTGCTGTTACGAAATGACACTTTAAAAATAGTAAACGAAGTCCAAAAATTATGATTCCGGTGCCATTAGAACCATATTTCATAATAACACGTTATAGACTCAAAATATCAGTTTTTCGTTGAGTTATGACCGGTTTACAGCCAACTGAAGTTGGCTGTAAAAGCTTGGACAGATTCTGTTTTCAGCCTTTAGCTTTCTAGTTCGTGTTCGGTTGATTCCATTAACATGTTTAGTGATCACAACAACATCAAACATCAATATTAACTAGCAAATCATCAGGAAATCAATCAAGAATAATAAAAACACAAGATCTACATGATTTACACACATAACTTCTCTTTATCCATCTTATTCATCTTTTGTCCAAGACTTTATGTTAGGTTCTTTAGTGTTTCAAATTTTCAGCCATTAAATCAACTATTAACCACCATAAACAAGATCAAGATGATGATTAGAAGTACTTACTACTAGCACAAGGCTAGGGAAGAAACAAGACGTAAACGAGGTGATCTAGAGAGGTTCTTGCACTTCCGAAAGCACCCGGCTTGTCTATGGAGCTCCTTGCACCTTTGTGTATGTAGGAAATGGTTGAACAAAGGTTGGAAGTGGGTGGATGATGGTGGTAAGGTGGCGGCCGAAGGTAAGCAAGAGAGAAAGAGGAGAGTGAGTTTGAGTTGTGATTTGTGAATGAATGCTCTTAACCCTTGGTGTTACTTATAATCCACTTTCCTTATTAACCATCATGTATTGTGTATTCTAGATACCAAACATAAACAATAAAATAATCAAAGGAGGACAAGGGGTGTCCCACCCCTTGTGACCGTCATTTGAGAGGGGGGGGGGTATGGTTGGGTTGTAATGGCATGTTTACTAATTAGTTGAAATCTAAGGGTTTAGTTAGGATATCTATGTGTGTTATGAAATATAAAGGGTGTTAGGGTATTCGGGGACCCTAACTAGCTCAGAAAAGTATAAACAATGTTTTTGGCAATATTTTCATGTTCCGGGTAAAGTCCGGTTGTTCGGTTTGACACTGTTCCGTTAAAGTGCTTAATTAATCCGTAAAGTGTCCTATATGTATATTTTTGCAACGTTTTTAATTTTTAACACTCAGGAAGGCATACCGGACTATTTAGTAACTTTTCTGTATACTATTAGTATGTTAACAAGTACATGTATGTATAGCACAGTAACCAGAGAGCAGTTAAATGATTCAGCACAGTTATCAAGTACTTTAATTAACATTAATAGACTGTACGGTTACATGGAATTTTGAGGGTTGTCACATTCTCCCCCTGTTAAGAGAATTTCGTCCCGAAATTTAGCGCGTGGTTACTGAGGAAGCTAGTTAAGTTGCGTTGTTTTCCTGATTTTCCTGGGGTGTCACATCATCCCCCCGTTGATTTGGAATTTCGTCCCGAAATTCTGTAGTAGCTTCAGCCTCAGTAGTGGTTGCGTTTTTCTTAAAAGCTGGGGGTACTTGAGTTTCATTTGGTCTTCTCGTTCCCAGGTATACTCTGGGCCACGACGGGAATCCCAACGAACTCGAACGAGAGGTATTCTTGTGCGCTTGAGAATCTTAACATCTCGATCAGTAATCTCTGCAGGTTCCTCGACGAATCGCAGCTGGTCGTCGATGGTGAGTTCCTTGAGAGGAACTATGAGGGTCTCATCTGACAGACACTTCTTCAGATTTGACACGTGGAATACGTTGTGAACTCCGCTGGGTTCTTCGGGTAGATTCAACCTGTAGGCGACCTTGCCAATTTTCTCGATGATTTCGAACGGTCCGACATAACGCGGATTGAGCTTGCCTCGTTTGCCAAAACGGACTACACCTTTCCAAGGTGAGACTTTGAGTAACACTCGATCCCCAACCTGGAACTCGGGTGGTTTTCTTCCCTTATCAGCATAGCTTTTCTGACGGTCACGAGCTACCGCCATTCGCTGTCGTATCTGAGCAATTCTCTCGGTGGTATCTACCACAAGTTCTGGGCCAGTGATTTGGCTGTCACCAACTTCCGCCCAACAGAGAGGTGATCGGCATTTGCGTCCATACAATGCCTCGAACGGAGCAGCCTGGATGCTGGTGTGGTAGCTGTTGTTATACGAAAACTCCACTAGCGGGAGGTGCTTTTCCCAGCCATTACCAAAATCGATTACACATTCCCTAAGCATGTCTTCAAGGGTTTGGATGGTGCGTTCAGATTGCCCATCCGTCTGTGGGTGATAAGCGGTGCTCATATCTAAACGTGAGCCAAAAGACTTGTGCATTGCTTGCCACAGTTCAGAGGTAAAACGCGCGTCACGATCAGAAATGATGGAGGTTGGCACTCCATGCCTTGACACCACTTCTTTTAGGTAGATGTCTGCTAAAGTAGAAAACTTATCCGTTTCCTTGATTGCCAGAAAATGTGCAGACTTGGTCAGTCGATCCACGATCACCCAAATGGTATCGTTTCCGCGTTGAGATCTAGGCAGGCCAGTAACGAAATCCATGGAAATTTGCTCCCATTTCCATTTCGGGATCTCTGGTTGTTGGAGTAGGCCTGATGGTTTCTGATATTCAGTCTTGACTTTCGCACAAGTCAAGCACTTACTGACGTAGGTTGCTATGTGGGCTTTCATGCCAGGCCACCAATACGTAGTCTTGAGGTCGTGGTACATTTTATCCGAACCAGGATGTACCGAATAATGAGACTTGTGCGCTTCATCCATCACAAGTTCGCGTAAGGACTCAGCCCTGATGTTTTCTGCTTTCAGCGCTTCAACCTGAGCATCGCGAATCTGAGTGGGAAGGCTAGAGTGAATGGTAAGCTGTAACGCACGTACACGCTTAAGTATAGTATCCTTTCGACTGAGGGCGTCGGCCACAACATTGGCCTTGCCCGGATGATATTTAATAGTGCATTCATAATCGTTCAAGAGCTCAACCCATCGGCGTTGACGCATGTTTAACTCCTTTTGCTTGAAGATATGCTCGAGACTCCTGTGATCGGTGTAAATGGTGCACTTGGTACCGTACAGGTAATGTCTCCATATCTTAAGTGCGAAAACAACTGCTCCCAGCTCCAAGTCATGCGTAGTGTAGTTCCTTTCATGAACTTTAAGTTGGCACGATGCGTAGGTAATGACCTTGTCACGTTGCATCAATACGCAACCAAGTCCTTGGATGGAAGCGTTGCAGTAAACCACAAAATCATATGTGCCTTCAGGCAATGAGAGCATAGGCGCGCTACAAAGTCTATCCTTCAAGTGCTGAAATGCGGACTCCTGTGCATCACCCCAATGATAGATGACACCCTTCTGAGTCAGTGAAGTGAGAGGTTGCGCAATCTTTGAGAAATCCTTGATAAACCTTCTGTAATATCCTGCCAAACCCAATAATTGGCGGATTTATGTTGGTGTGCGGGGTGCCGGCCAGTTCTTGGTCGATTCAATCTTAGATGGATCCACATGAATTCCATCCTTGTTTACCACATGGCCTAGAAAGTGGACTTCTCGAAGCCAGAAGTCACATTTCGAAAACTTGGCATACAACTGCTCTTTTCGAAGAAGTTCCAGCATAAGTCGTAGATGCTGCTCGTGTTCCTCCTGACTCTTAGAATAGATCAGGATATCGTCGATGAACACAATAACGAACTTATCCAGGTAAGGTTTGCATACTCGGTTCATGAGGTCCATGAAGACCGCTGGTGCATTCGTCAGCCCGAATGGCATAACCAGAAACTCGTAATGGCCGTAACGAGTTCTGAATGCTGTTTTGGAGACGTCCTCTTCTCGGACTCTCAGCTGATGGTATCCAAATCTCAAATCAATCTTAGAGTAATAACTCGACCCTTGCAACTGGTCGAACAAGTCATCAATGCGTGGAAGAGGATAATGATTCTTCACGGTCACCTTGTTAAGTTCGCGGTAGTCAATACACATTCTGAAAGTACCGTCTTTCTTCTTTACGAATAACACTGGAGCTCCCCAAGGCGAAGAGCTAGGACGTATGAAACCCTTTTCCAAGAGTTCTTGTAGTTGCGTGGACAATTCTTCGAGTTCTGATGGAGCTAGACGATATGGTGCTCGAGCTACTGGTGCTGCTCCAGGAGCTAGCTCGATTTGAAACTCAACTTGGCGATGAGGCGGAAGACCAGGTAATTCCTCAGGAAATACCTCGGGAAAGTCACGTACAATAGGGATGTCTTCAATTCTCTTCTCTTCCGTTGATGTGTCAGTAACGAGTGCTAAAATGGCAATGTGGCCCTTTCGTAAACACTTCTGGGCCTTAAGGAAAGAGATGATGCCTTCGACAGCACCACTCTTGTCGCCATGAATCATGAGAGGTTCTTCACCAGTACGAGGAATGCGGACGATTTTCTCCTTGCAAACAATCTCCGCTTGATGATGAGATAGCCAATCCATCCCAATAACGACGTCGAAACTACCAAGTGTGATAGGAATAAGATCGATAGAGAAAGTCTGACCAGCTAAGACGAGGTTACAACCTTTAACTACGTGTGTGGCTTCAAGACTTTTACCATTTGCTAGCTCTATCGTGTGTTTGGTGTTCAAAAGTGTTGGAGTGCGCTTAAGTATTTGGCTAACTTTTAAGGACACATAACTAGTATCGGCACCCGAATCGAATAAAATAGTAACAAAGAAGTCGTCCAGAAGAAACTTACCCATCACAACGTTGGGATCGTTCCTTGCATCACCTTGACCAATCATGAACACACGACCCCTTGCTCCATTGCCATTGTTGTTACCCCCGTTGTTGCCTCCATTGTTGCCTCCATTGTTGTTCCCATTTCCTTGATTGTTGTTGTTCTGATTCTGGTTCAGTTGGGGGCAGTTCCTTTTAAAGTGGCTTTCAGCGCCACACTGAAAGCATCCTTTATTGCCCTGCTGTTGCTGCTGCTGGTAATTCTATGGAGCTTGTTGTTGTTGTTGGCGATTCTGATTTGCAGGATGCGGGCTCCTGCAATCCCTAGCTTCATGGCCCAGCTTGTGACATCTCTGACATCGACCTTTGTTGCACTGCCCGCTGTGATGCTTGTTGCACCGGTTGCACTTGGGGTGGTTTCCTCGGTATCCACCATGTCCTTGATTACCGGAAGATTGCTGACCAGGACTCTGGTAGTCATCAGTCTTTCGCTGCTGAGACTGAACCGAAGCAGAACCCTTACTGGAGTTCCCATCCCATTTTCGCTTGTTGTCGGTAGGTGCATCAGAAGTAGCTGTGGCACTGATTCGTTTGGGCAGCCTGTTTTGCTCCACCGCCTGGTCAGTGAGTCGATGGGCCAACTTGATGATTTGATGTATGGTACCCAGGTTGGCTGAAGTCATGTGACTTTGAATCTCTGGTACAAGGCCCTTGAGATACAGCTCAATTCGTTTGATGGGAGGTGTTAGGATCGGAGGCTCTTATGAGTGTGCTTGTTTGTGAGATTTGAACAAATCAAATATATATGAGTAGTTCTAAGTGCAGCGGAAATGAATAACAAACTTTGTAAACACAATCAAAGGAGAATATAGTTTGATAAACAATTGCTTTTCATAGAGTCGAAAGATTACATCAAAAGCAAAAGGTTACAATGCAAGCTTACAGACTAAACTCCCCCTCAGCCTGATACTCCAGGATTGGTTGCACAAGATGAAAGGATTGGATTGAGGAGAAGAACTCACTCAAAACGATCAAATATAACAGTACAGAGTACTGTCATATTTATAGGCAAACCAAACTACTGATGTACCTCAGCTGACGTCACCATGATAGTGACATCTAACAGCCTAACAACCTATAACACTGGTCTATACAAACTACTGATGTCTAACAACTGATTGATAATAAAATACGAAACAAGTTAAACACTGTTCATGTTCCACTGTTGTAGCCTAAGCACTGATTACTTGAACATCAGTGCTTTCTTCAAAAGGTGATCAGTCTTTGAATGAGCAGTGCTTGGGTCTTCAGTAGTACTTAAGAGACAGCAGTAGATAGAGCTCAGTGTTTGCCTTTTAGCAGTCTTTAGTTGTTCCATCAGTGTTTGGTTCATCAGTTGTTCTTCAGAGCAGTACTTAGAGTGTATCAGCAGATAGATAACCACTGTCAAGGGGAGGGCTTAGAGTAAACGTCTGCTTATTGTGAATCCACCGTTGTGACCAGGTTTTGGCTTTACATTATCTGTTCCTCTGGTAGGGTTCAATCCCAACAATCTCCCCCTGGAACAGATAATGCCAAAACCTGTCATTATTCTGGATTTTTATTCTTCATCAGAAGTTCCTTTGCTTTTCTTTTGAATTCTTCCTCAAACTCTTTGGAACTTGAATCAGCCTCATCCCTGCACAGTGTAAGCTCAAGGAGATCTTGTAGATCATCAACACTCAGGCCTAGTGCTTGATTCCTTGATATATGCCTCACTTCTCCATTGGTTCTGATCAGAGTCAATACGTGGGTCTTTTGATCAGAGAGCCACTTTAGTATTTTTAAACCAAATGGGTTTCTTGGGAGAGCTTTATTTGCTGATGAACTTGAGGTTTTTGGCCTTGAGAAAAACTGTAAAGCAGTATCTTGAACTTCAGACATTCTTTTAAAAGCTTCTTCTATGACTTTATTTGCTGCAGCTATATCTTCTGCAACTTCTTTGTCAAGCAGCACTTGTTTCTGTTGTTGATCAAGCTCACAGTCTGTGATATCTGCTGATGATGGTTGGCTCAAGACCTTTTTGGTAAGGTCTTGTAGCTTTGCCAATTTTTCTTTATCTGAAGCTATTTTCTTGATAGCTTCTTCAATATAATCAGTCTCTTTTTCTTTTTCTCCTCCAGCAGTCAGTTGTTCCCTCTTTTCTTTTCTCAACGTTGTGACAGAGGTTTCTGCTGCTTTGATTTGTGTTTCAAGAGTCCTGATATGCTCCTTTAGCTTTTTGTAGTCAGACTTTTTAGGAGTGTCCCTCCTTTTCTTAAGCCTTTCATAAGCTTCATCTGTTTGCTGCTTAGTCCATTTTGCTATGGCATTTGCAGAATCCACCCTTGCATCCACCAGCTCCTGCTTCTTTCTTTTATATTCAGAAGTAAGATCAGCTATGAGTTTTCTGTATTTGTTCCAATTTGGAGCTGTCTTTTTCTTTCTAGGATCATTTTTAACCTTTTCAATTCTTTTAGCCTCATGCTTTAATGCAACTATTGGCCATTCTTTGAATTCTGTTTCTTCAGCAGGATAGAACTTTTCCTTCATTATGTATGCAAGGTATTCTTTTCTTAATTCATTTTGTTGATCTGCTTCAGGAGCTATGCTTGATATTTCTTTGTTCAGATCACTTGCATATTCTTCTAAATGCTTAACTTTGTTGAGCAGGAATTCTCTTCTTTCCAAAATGGCTTCATCACCCTGATTCTTGCATTCAACTTTGGCTCTTATCCTTGCTTGTCTTGCTTTCATTTCGAGATATTCATCCATGTCTTCTGGAATTATGAAACCTATGAGAGAAGGAAATTTCCTTTTTGAAGGATCATCCTCAGTGTAGAATTGTTTCATCTCATTTTTCACAGCTTCTAATTCCAGTGGATATTTAGCAGCAACAGGATCATACTTTTCATCAGTAGCCTGTGTTGTGTCTCTCTTTCTTTTGTGAAGCTTTGGAGGTTGTGGTGTAGGAATGATGAGATCAGTGGTGGATGTTTGACTAACAGTGGTTGAAACAACTGGTGTTTCAACCGCTGCTTTCATTACAACTGCTGATGTATCAGCAGATGTCTTCTGCTTTTGAGCAGGGGTTTTTGATGGTGGTGATGGTGGTGATGACTCATCATCAGGAATGAAAACCCTTCTCCTTTTTATTGTAGGAGAGGCTGATGATGTCATTGATGGATCAGTGGTTTGAATATGAGTGGCAGTGGTTTGTGGTTGTGATTCAATCACTGTTGTCATTACAGCAGATGTTGTAACATCTGCTGTCTTCTGCTTTATGGCAGGAGGCAATGATGGTGATATGATTGTAGATGATGATGGTGGTGGAACAGTGGTTGTGATGGTGTGTGATAGAGTGGTGTGTGTTGAAGGTGTGTGTGTTGATGAAATGGCAGCTGTTTGGCTACTGACAGCAGTTTTTGTAACTACTGCTGTATCAGCTGTTTGACTAACAGGTTTTGAGACCTGCTTTTCTTTTTCTTTTTCTTTTTCAGGCTCAATATAAAGCCCATCTTCTATTCCTTTCTTTCTCAACTTGATTTTCTCCCCCTTTTTGGCATTATCTGCAAGGGGTGTATCCATGAAGAGGATGGAAGATGGAACTTTTCCACCATGGGCAGTCTTTTGTATGCTAGCCTTTATAGCCTTGATATCTGCTTGAGTGTCTTTAAACCTTGATTCCACCATGTTGGTCAGCATTTGTACTTGAATGGCATGCTTTTGATCAGCCATATGTTGCTGTTTTTCAAGCATGGGTTGAAAAATATTCCAAAGCTCATTTGCAGCAAATGCATGTTGTGCAGGTGCTTGAGCAGGAACAGCAGTGGCTTGTGCTTTTTGAGCTTTTAAGATCTCTTGCACCATATCTTTAATTTCAGCAACTGAATCTTCAAGTTTTTCAACTTTGTCCTTCAATTCCTGATATTTTGAATCATCACCTACTTTAGTAGGATCATCTGAATCCCCACCAGCAGTGGTTGTATCAATGTGTGACTTAGGAACTGAGTCCCAAAAATCACCCATTGATGCCCCTTGTTCTTGGTACTGGGGACTTCTTTCTTCAGCACTCGATAAACCTTTGATGGTACCAGTGGTTAGAATCAACTCACTGGTGATTACCGATGTTGCCATGGAAGAAATTGCCTTCAAGGGAGTCTTATTAATGAAACAACTGTCCAACTGAAGATCTGTTGATCCATCAGTTGTAGTTGCTACTCCACTTAAACTACTGACAAGAGTTACTTGTAACTCCTGCAGTGTAACCTCCTCAACTGTTGCTGGGATAGCAGAGGTATAAGCATCAGACCCAGTCACTTGTGGGGGTATAATCTCAGTGATAGGTGATAGAGAGGAACTGGTTTGTGTCTGTGCAATATCAACTGCATGCAACAGGGGTATTATTGATTGTGATAGTATGATTGGTGAGGGTATGGGAGTTGAAAGAGACATGTCCTTGGGATCAGGACTGGGGAAGATGGATCCGAGTGGATTCAGAGCTTCATATTGTGGGGTCCCTATGCTTACAACCTGATCCTTTTGTGAGGATGCAGGAGGAGTTTTAGGCAATGGTTGAGATCTTTCTTCCAACTGCTGTGAGGAAGTAGCAGCAGTGGTTTGTGGTGACATTTGTTTTGTCACTGGCAGTTGCTCTGGGATCTCATCTTCCAGAGTTGCCTTTGTTTTGGGTTTAGTGGGTTTTCTGGATGTTTTTCTTTTGGTCTTTTTGGTAATGTCAGGTGTGGGTTTCAAAGCAGTGGTAGTGCTGCTCTGATCACCTGGAGCAGTGGGCTCAGCAGGAGTTGCCTGAGGATCAGTGGCAGTTTCTAAAGTCTGCTCAGGCACCTTTGCTTTTAATTTTATTGGTGCCATCATTCTTGAAAATGTTTCAACTGTTAAACCTTTTATTTGAAAATGGACACCTTGTTTGGGCAAATTTTCATCCTCTTTTTCAAATTTTTGTTTAAAGTAATAGCTCAGAAATCTTGGAAAAAGAAGAAATGATTTGCTGTCAACATTCTTTATCATGTCATTGAAGATCTCCTGGGAGTAGTTGTAATCTTTATTGTTTAAAATAGCATAGCCCAGGCATTGAATCTTCAATGGTATTTCGTTAAATGCTGTTGTTTTATTTGAAACACAACTTAAAAGTGTGTGAAATAAAAACCTAGGTGCAGATGGAAAATACCCTTTTTGTAAGGTATCTACCTTTGATTGTTCTGCATATCCCCGTTTCAGAAAATCAGCTTTTAACTCGTTTTTGTCAAAAGAAGTTTTACCTTTCTGATCATCGAGTTTGAAGACTTCTGAAATTGATTGCGGAGTGATTTGAATCACTTTATCTTGTATCGAGGAGTTAATGGCTATGGCTTTGTCATCTTGTTTTTCAAGTGTTGCCTTTTTCCAAAACTTTCTTTGGGTTTGTAGATAAATGGGAGCATCTGCGGTCAACAAAGTTTTGTACTTTGATGCAGATAATGTATCAATGATGGAGTCGAAAGTGTGGTTATCGGTAGGTTTTGTGAGTAAACCCAGATAATTATGTGGAGATTTGTAAGGTATCTTGATGGATTCTTCGGCCGTTTGAGCGACCTTTTTTGAAGATGATGTTGATTTTGGTTTTGATTTTGTCATTTTTGCAGAGAAGAACGAAGAATGATTTTAGGAAGAAAGTTTGGAAACTGTTTTGAGAAGAGAATTTTGGAATTCAATTCGACAGTGTAAAACCCTGTTTAGGGGTTTAGGGCAGGGTTTTATTTAGGGAAAAAGTGATCGCTGAGGGCTAAAAACTGACCACGTGTCAAACACTGATGAAATGGATGAAGGGTGGAGAACAGTTGTTTTAAGAGCCACTGATGAATCAAGCATCAGTGGTTACAACGGTAATAATGTGACAACAGTGGAAGATTTTTTACTATCAGTGGATAGTATATCAGTGGATAAGACACTGATTTTGAGCATCAGTGCTTGTCTTAGCAAAATGTTGAATCAGTGGTTGACTTTCAGCAGTGGATAGTATTTAGTGATCAGATGATTGAACACAATAGTGATTAGGGTAAATGGTACACATTTGAAGGACAAGTATTTCAGCCACTGTTTTGAGAATTTTCATTCAAGGTTTTTGCCACGTGTCAATTTTGAAGGACAGTGGTTTAGTACCCCAGATGATGAGAACTTTTTGCTAAGGCAACTCATTTTCGTTTAATATCCAATTAAAACATGAGTGCCCCAGTAATTTAAGTACAGTTTGGCAATCAACCTTTGATAAATGTTTGAAAACAAACCTGAGTAAGATATGATCTCGACATATGAACCATTTCCTTCTGACCCATTTATGAGGACAATAATACCAACAAAAATAAGGTACTATATCCTGACAGGTAATTGAAACTAATGCCAACAAAAACAAGCAAAAGTTCAAGATATATGATTCTTAAAAAAAAAGACTGAACAATATATCCCGGTTATTCGAGAAAATCCTTTATATAAAAAATGATTAAAGGATTTTCTGAGAACAGCATCAAAAAGGATCTGGTATATTTTTAATAAAATACGTAATCATATCATTCTCAAGTTTATAAAATAGTCAGTGGTTTGACTACAGTGGTAAGAAATTTTGGAATACATTTTGACCACTGTTTGGTACCATTTTCTTGTCAGTTGATTGCAAACATGAGGACACATGAACACAGAGTTTTGAAGATCCTGTTATAGATCTTGTTATCATGTGATGATTTTTGAATAATTGTCTAATCCTCTTGTAAGTTCAATCACAGGGAACACTATTTTCACCTGAATTTTTCCGAACCAATGATCACAAACAGTTGCTTAATGACCATTATTACCCCAAGCTTTGACTCTTAAGTGTTTTATGTTTATACTCTTTTCTTCTGACTTCAAAAGTTTTGAGATAAACACACTTCTGAGTTTTGTGAATTTTCTTCTTCCCTTTTTACCCTTCCCATTCATAAGTAATGAAATACTTACTGAGAGGTATTTATTGAAGGAATACTTATTCTGAGATCATTTTGCAGTAATGTTTTGAGAGATTTGGTCATTTCGGCACATGCTTATGACAACCTTCTCATTACTTATGATCTGGTCATTTTTGACTCCTGATTTTCTTAATGTATTTTAACATAGTTGATTTTGTCCTCTTGAGGAACTCAACCTGTTTTCAACACATTAAATCTGAATGACTAAAGTTTTAATTTCCCTCTTTATATGTTATCAAAAACACTAATGTTTTATGAACATAGGTTTTTTGTTAATCTGAGGTTCATACTTTAGCATTTTAATAAGGTGACATCACAATTTTCATAACAACAATTGAAATCAATTTTGAAAATATGAAATAATCCCACAGTTTAACAGATATGTTTTCAGATCTGAAAACTATGAGTGACTTATGCATGAAATCACTTGTTGTGTGAGATTTGTGTGTCATATGACATCTTGGTTGATGTACAAAGTTTTTGAATAAACATTTTGATCATGATTTACTCGTTACTCTGTTTTTCAACTGAATACAACCAACCTTAGTATCAATGAATTTTGAGCCGAACTGTTATGTCAAATTGATTGTTAGATCGAATTTGACTGTCCATGCTCTGATACCAATTGTTAGGATCGGAGGCTCTCATGAGTGTGCTTGTTTGTGAGATTTGAACAAATCAAATATATATGAGTAGTTCTAAGTGCAGCGGAAATGAATAACAAACTTTGTAAACACAATCAAAGGAGAATATAGTTTGATAAACAATTGCTTTTCATAGAGTCGAAAGATTACATCAAAAGCAAAAGGTTACAATGCAAGCTTACAGACAAACTCCCCCTCAGCCTGATACTCCAGGATTGGTTGCACAAGATGAAAGGATTGGATTGAGGAGAAGAACTCACTCAAAACGATCAAATATAACAGTACAGAGTACTGTCATATTTATAGGCAAACCAAACTACTGATGTACCTCAGCTGACGTCACCATGATAGTGACATCTAACAGCCTAACAACCTATAACACTGGTCTATACAAACTACTGATGTCTAACAACTGATTGATAATAAAATACGAAACAAGTTAAACACTGTTCATGTTCCACTGTTGTAGCCTAAGCACTGATTACTTGAACATCAGTGCTTTCTTCAAAAGGTGATCAGTCTTTGAATGAGCAGTGCTTGGGTCTTCAGCAGTACTTAAGAGACATCAGTAGATAGAGCTCAGTGTTTTCCTTTTAGCAGTCTTTAGTTGTTCCATCAGTGTTTGGTTCATCAGTTGTTCTTCAGAGCAGTACTTAGAGTGTATCAGCAGATAGATAACCACTGTCAAGGGGAGGGCTTAGAGTAAACGTCTGCTTATTGTGAATCCACCGTTGTGACCAGGTTTTGGCTTTACATTATCTGTTCCTCTGGTAGGGTTCAATCCCAACAAGAGGGTCCACCATGGTAGGGCACAAGATGGCCAGCTCATTTGACCTTTTCGTATACGCCTCAATCTCAGACCCCATCATTTTCAGGTTGAAAAACTCCACCTCTAGTTTGTGGATGTCATCACGGCTACAATACTCTTCCTTGATCATTTCCTTGAAATCGTTCCATGGGGTGGCATTAGCAGCAACCAACCCCAGCATCTGAACCTGAGCGTTCCACCACGTGAGCGCTATTCCTTCAAGAGTACCAGTAGCATACTTCACTCTACGAGCCTCGGGGCATTCGCACATCTCAAAGATAGACTCGAGCTTCTCAAACCAGTGGAGAAGGCCCACTGCTCCTTCTGTGCCGCTGAAAGTAGTAGGTCGGCAGTCCATGAACGTTTTGAATGTGCACACAGGAGGTTGAGCATGTTGACCTGTTGCGCGAGAATAAAAGACAAGATTAAGCATGAGGGTTGGTTTGCGAAGGTAGGATCTAAACGTCCTAAGGTGAGTTGATATGGCAGGTTATACCTCCTGCTGGATTTGCTGCGAGTGCCTCAGCAACTCGCTCGTTGATCAAAGCCGTCAACTGGGCTTGAGTGAGGTTGATACGTCCTCCGCGTCCGCTCATGATCTTCGTAATGAAGCAACGTAAGTGAGAAAAGTGTCGCGAAAGTGCGTAAGTGTGGGACGACAATAGAGAGTAAGCACACAAGGTTCAAATAGCAATTATCACATTATCTAATGCACAGTGAGAACTATCTAACCGACAATATAACATAAATCATACCACTTATGGTGTCGAGTCTTGCACGTGGAGCGAAGCGTCGTTGTGGATCGTTGAGCACTGTACAGGTTATAGTCTGATTTTATCAAAAAGCTTTTCCCCTTTTTAAAACTAAGTTCACTATAACCAATGGCTCTGATACCAATCTGTCACACCCCCAAAATCCACCATGCGGAGTACCACCGCTTGGAGGCGTGACGTGACCAGGATCGAGCCACCAATCATATTGAACATCGTAATTAAGTAAATAAGACCAACCACAATACGATTGGTGACCAAAGCTAGTTAACCATGTATAGTTTAAACAGCGGAAGCATAAAAGTAAATCCAAAAGCGTAAGTCCATAGTTTATAAGTTAAAGTTCAAAACGCAAGTTTAATAAGTTCATAAGGATTTAAATAATAAGCACGGAACATAACAGTCCGTACACCACAACGACTCCTTCCTCGTGCAAGCTCCAAGCGTTTAGCGACCTGTAAGGCATGTAACAACGAGTCAACAACAAAGTTGAGTGAGTTCACGTTTGGTTGTTTAGTTTTAAGTTGTTTCTGAAAAACGTGGTTTGACTTTCGTTGGCTTAATTGCCGTGGGGGTTACCCCGTAGTTGAAAGTATGTTTAACCAGTTCCTTATTCATTACCCAAACCATAACCATAATCAGTGGGGGCTTTCCCCGTGTGAACTACTAGACGGTATGATATCGACTACTACGCAAATAAGTTGTGCCCTATATCAGCGTCTATCATCACTGATAGTCTGCCATAGTCCATTAGTGTGACAACCGTCACTTTTCCGTACATTCCGTACACGAAATGAACAGTAATTTGTGCTTAAATGACTGTGCATGATCTGGTTTACCAGACAAATAAATTTCTGAATTCCATGCAAGTGAATTCATGCACATCTTGTGCTACAAAATATAGCTTTATGTATAAACGAGAGCGTTGCGTCAGAAATATTAGTAAACTCACCGGTAAGACACATCGTGTCAACAGAACTGCAGAAAGCAGTCAGACATTAGAATTGAGGCCTAGGTATAGGTCCGACGACAAAAGTACATTAAAACCCAAGAGTACATGTAAGGGTTTAATTTATAGACATTGCGAAAGCAAAAATAAGCACTAAAAAGCACCCGAAACGCACTTTAAGTGCATGATTTTGTATAATTCAGCTCAATTCAGCATTTAAACATATGAATATTATGCAGAAATTTCGTTTTATCATCCAGAATATTTCCCTAAGTGTTGGGAATTGAAAGGGTACAAGAAGGGTACTTAAAAGACACTAAAAAGGGTAATTTAGCGCTTTAACGAATCGGTACCTAACCGAACAACCGGATATTACTCGGAACACCAAAATAATGCTAGAAGCATTGTTTTTATTTTTCTGAGCCAGTTAGGGTCCCTGAATACCCTAACACCCGCTAACGCATAACATACTAATAACCGAGTTAACCTTCACACTTAACTAACTGATATCCTAACTATTAGTTGGAATCGAACCAAGACCCCCCCCCCCCCTCTCTAACCGAACCGTCCCCAAGGGGGACACCCCTTGTACTTTGATGATTAATTTAATCATCCTTGTTCCATATCAAGATAACATAGAGACTCTTGGTTAATGACCATACTAATTGTCTATAAGTTCCAAGCTTAACACACTTAACATTTCCATCACACAACTCAACTTCACAACTCTCTCTCTCTCTCTCTAAGAGCTCTCGGCCGAACACCCCTATACCTCCATCCATTTTTCGGTTTTGATCTTGCAAGTTCCAAACTCATACAAGTGTTAAGGATCGCGTATAAGGGAGCTTGGTGCACTCGGATTGCGAAGGACCTCGCTACATTGCTTTTATCCACGCGTTTTTCGACTAGTTTCTTCCCTAGCCTCGAGCTAGTAGTAAGTTGCTTGAAACACACTCTCGATCTATTTTAAAGTGGTTAAAAAGATATATGACGGTTAAAAATTATGAGCATGCAAGAAGATGTGAAAAAGTCTACTAAAAATGCTAAAAATGATGGTTAAAAGCTTGATTGTTGTGTAAATCTTGTAGGATTTGTTTTGTGTAATTATTTAGTGCTGATCTATGTTGTGGTAGCTCGGATCATTGTTTAGCCCGGATTGGTCATGATCATGGATCATGACATAGAGCTTGTTTAAGTGTAACAAGGGTTAAATGATGAAACTCTACCACACGAGAAACTTGAACTTGTGTAAAAACGATTTTACTTACGAAATAGTGTTTAAAACTAGTAGATCTACGGATCTACAAGCGGTATTTTCAAAGAACCACGTGTCAAGAGAAAACATACTTTTAAAGACGGATCTCACATAACCAAAAGTGCTTTTGTAAACACACAAGTGTGTAGACACTTGTGTAACACAAAGTTTTGACGAAAGAACTATTTTTGTAAATGTTGACAAGAAGTTGTGGAAATTTATTTCCTTTAAAAAAACGAGACTTTCAAGTAACCAAATTGATCTATACAAAGATCCACTAAAAATAATGGAAAGATGCTACATATTTTGGAAAAACCACAAGTTCATGTATCTTTGCGATTATATCTATTTTAACTAGTTGAATATTGTTTATTGCTGATTGAGGAAATTGTTGATTTGGATTTTAAAAGAAAATGATACGCTAGTAAGCGTGGCCACCTCCAGTTACAGAGGAAACTCTGGCGAAATTTTTCCAGAAAATAACACTTAGAATATTTTTGGTGACAAGCGTTATGAATGTATTTTTGACTTGTTTTTCCAAACAAACTTCGCCATGATTTTTATTACAAAATTACCAAATACCGGAGGTGGATTTTCATAAGTAAAATTTGTTAAATATATATTTAGAATATATATTTATCGCTTGTGTGATTATGTGATTATTTTGTGAAATAGGTATATATTATTTTTAGAGTAAAAATAATATGACTTAGAGATACTCGTAACGAGTAAGAATACAAAAATTCGCATACAACATACAAGATACATAATTCGGGTGCAAAGTGCAAAACACAAGATACTTATATTAATTTTTGAGAAAATAATATAAGTAAGATACTTAGTTAAAAATATAAAATATTTTTAACACAAGAATATAAATACAAAAGAGAGTGACTGTACTTGTGCGACGCAAGTCTAGTGACTAACGTTAAGAAAACGCGTATAGGTTACGACGTTAATTAAGCAAACCCGGTGAAGTTTACGACGCAGGAACGCAAAGTTGTGAGTTCATGCTCCCCCTTTTCTTTTAACTGTTTTCAGTTTTATAACTCTCGGGGGTGAAATACATGTTACAAATATTATAATTTTTACAAAGGGTAAAAATACGAGAAGCACTCGTGGTGAGTGCAATATGATGAGCTTTAAGAAAAGCCTAGAAAATACTAGATCATGTGAGCATAGACTAAATACAGAAATGCCATTAATACTTAATTAGGGACGAGGGTTAGATCTAACGGGTACGGCCGAGCCCCACTCAGGGTCCTTATGTGACCACTTGAGTGCTTCGGTGTCCCAGTCGAGGGAAATCGACACAGTCGAGGTTAATCGACACAGTCGAGGGTAATCGACACAGTCAAGGAAAATTGACACAGTCGAGGTTAATCGACACAGTCGAGGGAAAATCGACACAGTGAAAGGAGAAAATACTAAAGCTCCCTATGTCCTCACATGCCTTAATGTCCTTGCACAAACACTCATTTAGTACATGGTGTACACAAGAAAACGTGATTTATACAATGAATACTTGATTTGTAAAGGTTACAAACTATGTTTTCATACAAGATATACAAGACGCATGAACTCGCTCAACTTTATGTTGATGTTTTCCAAAATTACATGTATTTCAGGTGACAGGATGGATCTTGGGCGCAAGTGTCGTAACTAGAAGTAGACTACAAGTTTAGATGTCATCCACTTTTGTTGAATAGTAACCTTGTCAAAGGTCGTGTTTTGAAAACTTAAATAACAAGTGTTTGTAATACTCAAATTTTCATAAATGGATGAACATCGTTTGATCATGTAGTTGTTTATTACGATTGAATGCAATGATAACAAGCTAGTCACACATCATACGCTTCCGCAAAAGACAGGGTGTGACAATTAGTACACGCCCGTCCGACCGGCACGGTGTGAGGTTTGTTAAACCTAATAGCGCTATTAACTAATGACCCGCTCGCCATTGGCCTCGGCGATTAAGTCGATATAATGAAGAGGGACTTATTGATAGAGTTTTGTCTAGCTAGTTTTTAAGGTTGTTGTCCTACCCAAGGAGGACGAACGTACGTATTCTGCACATGGAGAATTCGTAGGATTAATAATGGCACCCTACCTATGGAGGATGGCCGTACATATCCTCCCAAGGGGATATGTAGATTTAGTTTTAATTCTTTAACCCATTCCCAAACCACCGGGAATCCCATGCCTTAGAAAGTGTGTGAACTCACCTCGGTTTGTTCGGTTAGATTCTCAAATATAGCTAACAGTCAAGGTCGGTCAATCACGTCCTAATATGATTACCAGTTAGTCATTTAGTGATTTTTAAATAGAGCACAAAGTTCCTACATGTATCTATCACATAACATGCATCACTTTAACTGTTTATGCCCATATATACTTCCCATCCATTCCCCACTCATAAACAAACATACGATAACGCACATAACACTTATAACATGTTAGATCATTCACAGATAGCATATTCGACATTTAGACACGCAAATTAAAACCTATGTCGTTTCAGCTTAAATATTCAAAACCGGGCTGTTTTCTGACATTTTAATAAAATAGTTAACTTATTCCAAAATTCCCAAATTTTTACAGAATGTCTTAAACGTTCCAAATTTTATTGTGTAAAAATATCGGGGTCCAGTTCATTACTAATATTTTATAAAAAATCATTTTCCGGACTAAACTCAGATTTATCTTTTTCTGACCACAGTCCACGGAATAATTTATTTAAAATTCATCAAGAGTCTGATTTACGAAATTCCAGTGAGAGAATTACAAATACATTGGTGGTCATCTACAGTACAAGTTTCATGATCTAACTCTACACAGAACTCAAGTTATGACAGAAAAAAAATACATATTTTCAGCAGAAAAATTGCAGCTCTAGCTGCTGTTACGAAATGACACTTTAAAAATAGTAAACGAAGTCTAAAAATTATGATTCCGGTGCCATTAGAACCGTATTTCATAATAACACGTTATAGACTAAAAATATCAGTTTTTCGTTGAGTTATGACCGGTTTACAGCCAACTGAAGTTGGCTGTAAAAGCTTGGACAGATTCTGTTTTCAGCCTTTAGCTTTCTAGTTCGTGTTCGATTGATTCCGTTAACATGTTTAGTGATCACAACAACATCAAACATCAATATTAACCAGCAAATCATCAGGAAATCAATCAAGAATCATAACAACACAAGATCTACATGATTTACACACATAACTTCTCTTTATTCATCTTTTGTCCAAGACTTTATGTTAGGTTCTTTAGTGTTTCAAATTTTCAGCCATTAAATCAACTATTAACCACCATAAACAAGATCAAGATGATGATTAGAAGCACTTACTACTAGCACAAGGCTAGGGAAGAAACAAGACGTAAACGAGGTGGATAAAAGAAATCTAGAGAGGTTCTTGCACTTCCGAAAGCACCCGGCTTGTCTATGGAGCTCCTTGCACCTTTGTGTATGTAGGAAATGGTTGAACAAAGGTTGGAAGTGGGTGGATGATGGTGGTAAAGTGGCAGCCAAAGGTAAGCAAGAGAGAAAGAGGAGAGTGAGTTTGAGTTGTGATTTGTGAATGAATGCTCTTAACCCTTGGTGTTACTTATAATCCACGTTCCTTATTAACCATCATGTATTGTGTATTCTAGATACCAAACATAAACAATAAAATAATCAAAGGAGGACAAGGGGTGTCCCACCCCTTGTGACCGTTATTTGAGAGGGGGGGGGGGTATGGTTGGGTTGTAATGGCATGTTTACTAATTAGTTGAAATCTAAGGGTTTAGTTAGGATATCTATGTGTGTTATGAAATATAAAGGGTGTTAGGGTATTCGGGGACCCTAACTAGCTCAGAAAAGTATAAACAATGTTTTTGGCAATATTTTCATGTTCCGGGTAAAGTCTGGCTGTTCGGTTTGACACTGTTCCGTTAAAGTGCTTAATTAATCCGTAACGTGTCCTACATGTATATTTTTGCAACGTTTTTAATTTTTAACACTCAGGAAGGCATACCGGACTATTTAGTAACTTTTCTGTATACTATTAGTATGTTAACAAGTACATGTACGTATAGCACAGTAACCAGAGAGCAGTTAAATGATTCAGCACAGTCATCAAGTACTTTAATTAACATTAATAGACTGTACGGTTACATCGAATTTTGAGGGTTGTCACACCTATTTTAGTTGCTAACAAACTCAAACCATCCTCAGTAAAATCCGATAGTGGAACATTATGCAATTTTACCCACACCGGTATCGCTTTGATATCCTCCTTAACCAACACGGTTGACGGAGACCATTCATTCAGAATAATAGGCACATTACGAATCAGCCATGGACCATCCTCCATTAGTTGTTCCAGACCTCTTTTCGTTTTAAACTTAAAAAAGAAAAACCCATTTGAGTTCATCATCATCCTCGTCAATCCGTATTTAGCCCAACTGTTTTTGACAAAGTAATCCACGACAGGAAACGCAAGCCTCTTCCCTAGAAAGTAACCATAAAGTGTGTTTGCAAACCTATCATTTACCTCCTTCACCGACGATAATGGAATAACCACATCAGCTCCATCCAACGTATCCACTGTTTCCATTGACCTAAAATTGACTTTTGGCACTTCCTTATGATTCTGAACTACCTTAGCAAAAGAAACAGGATTGTTAGTTTTCTTACTCGCATCCATCGAATTAGTGCTCTCCTGAGTATCATTAGGGTTTTCATGAGAATACACAACATTCTTGTCAGCCTCAAATTCACCAGCATTCAGATTAATATAGGTCGACTTAGGTTTTGCAAAAGACAGCTCAGGAAAGTTTGCGGCCATATGTTCATCATCATTCCCACCCTTATACTCCAAATCCACAGGTTTTGAAATTTCATACAATCCATCGATAACCAAAGGGTTACTAGTCATGTACATACCACGTCGCGTCATCAGAGGGTTGCCCTCTATGTTTGTAATTTTCAAGCCAATACCCCGTACCGGGCTCGCACTCGCCTCACCAAGTGACGGAGATGTACCCCCTTTTTCAGGAGCCAATTCCTCAACCCTACTTCTCCCCATGCAGCCACACCTCAATACCCGAAAAACTCCACACCAAGAACAGAACCCTAGCTACGAAACCCTAAGATCAAAACGTTAATCCTTAACTGATTAAACAGGTGTATCAATCTAGCTAAATTAAACTCAGTTAACCGCGGTCAATAAAAACCTATGTAATAAGTCAGGATTTCTGAATGGATCCAAGGGCGGCGATCAGAGAAACAAAAAAGAAGAAAAACCCTAGATTCTAACCGATCAAGATTGCTAACTAGTTCGTTATAGATGCTTGAATGATCAAACCTCTAATCACAGACTGTTATACAATCAATCATGACAAAATCTAAGGATCGAAGAAGAACAGAAAATCGCCATGCTAGAGAGAATTAGGGTTAAAATATAGTTGTTTTTACCTAAAGTGACGAGTTAAACATGTTAAAACATGTTTAACAAAGTTTGAAAACAGGTTTGATATCAAAACAAAGGGTTTTGATACCCAAGAATAGTTTGGTTGCAAAATACGCATAAACGCATTTTGACCGAAACTATAACTCGTCACTACGCCTAAATAACGTGGTAATCAGTAGGTATAGTCATAAAGGACTATAACCATCGTGATTACGCTCACGTTGTGAAGTTCAAACAAACTTCGTGTTGACCATAGACTGGTCAAAGCTGAAAGTCAAACACTGTTTGACTTTCGTGCTTAAAAAGCGCATAAAAGAACGAAAGAATACTTACAAGAGGTCCAAGAAATGGAGGTTTGATCTGAAAATTCTTAGGTATGAAGTGTTTAAACTCCAACTTAGAGAATATGAGCAGATCAAGTGTAAGTTGCAAATGAAAATCTTGGGGTATTTATAGTTTTTGGGCCACCGTTAGGATCATTCATCGAAAACCGAGCTTCGATCTGAGCCTTACAAGTGTGCCCATGGTTTTAGAATACCATGGGTGCCCCAAAATTGCCCATATAATGATTAAAAACAGTTTGCAACCATGGGGAACAGCTGGAACAAGCTGGAAAAAGATTTTTGCAGATCTGGGCTGCTTACACGGGCCGCGTAAGGTGAGCCTCTAGGCTTACGCGCCCCGCCTGAGCTGGGAAACTCAGCAACAGTTTCAAAATGTGCAGTTTTGGTCCCTGCAAGTGTTTAAGCCCATTTTGACACGTTTAAAGCCCGTTAAGCCATTTTCAAGGCTCTACAATGATACCTAAACATAAGGGACATGAAACATGTTCAAAAATTTGTCGGATGTCGGTTCGTTTGGTCGTACGATCACGTTATTCGGTTAATTACGACGAAACACAAACGGACGCGAAAAACGATCCAAATTACGCAACGAATGGAATTTTATCATGCCAATCACTAAAATAAAATACTTTAATGATTACATAAACTTTTGGATGTCCGGATGTATTCAGAACGTAAGATATGCGCGAAAATGAAAAATTATGCACTTTTTGACGCTTTTAGTCCCTGAATGATCTAAAAGTTTATTTTAGCACACCGAACCCCTCAAAGCCTATTTCTAAGCTATGTAAAGGATATTTAGGGTATGTTTAACTTATGATCAAGTTCCAGAATGTTCATTACAGTACGAGTCGGCATACTTTCGCAGTTTGTCAAAATTAGTCCCTGTAAGTGAATAAACTTGATTTTGCCATACCAAAGCCTTCAAAACTTATTCCTAAGTTATCTAAAGGTTATTTAAGGTATGTTAAGCATAAATTGATGTTCCGGAGTGTTTTTTACATTAAACTGATTACGTTTACTCACCAATTTGCGTATAACTCTCCAGAAAGCGATATATAGTTTGAAATTGAACAAAAGTCAAAATATGAAAAATGTCAAACATAAACAAACAAACATTGGGATCAATTAATATTGTTTCATTGATAACTGAACTATTTACAACGATTACAAGCACAGGTGCCACATCAAGGGTTAATGTTTTCATGAGTAATGTACTCATTAGAATCGTAACAAGTCTTATGCCTTAGATGATGTTATTCTAATATTTTGACGAATAAACACAAGTTCACCATCGAGGTTCGAATAGTTTATGTATGTATAAGTAATATATTTATTGTTAAGTCCAATAGTCAAGTAGGAGGTAGAAGATTAGATCTTCGTTTAGGTACCTCTAGTATCATGGAAATCATGTAGGAGGTAGGAAGAACAAGCTTCCATTTAGGTACCTCTTATGGTTCACCACTACACTTGATATAAAAACATACAGGGAGGGTCATGAACTAATGTTAATACAAGAATAACAACAACTACACTATGAGAAATCATCAAGTAATGTGGGGATTCTTTGTTGGACAACCCAAGTTAGTCCACAATCACACATTTATCAAGCTTGAAGCTTGAACATCCCTTGTGGGTTAAAAACCCTAAACAAAACAGAAAGTATATGAGGTTTAACCTCTGATTTTGTATGTCTCAGCCCCATTTTTAAGCCCAACTAACCATACAAGTGGTTATGCGCATAAGGACATGGGTTTGAGTGAGTTAAACTCAAGTTTAAGCAAGTATTAGTAAAGATAAATGAAATCAGATTCAAACAGTGAACTTTGGAGTCTATTTGCCAGAGTTCGAGGGACTTATTCTCTATTGAATACCCATGGAATCGAAGCTAAGGTCGATCCAAGTGTTCTGAAAAAAGAATGAGCTCAAACGGACAAGAAATGAAGAAGTTATGCTCACTTTAGTGGAGCTTGATGTTTCTGTCCGAACTTGAACTTGCAGCTACGATTTTGGGAGCTTGAGAGTGATTTGAGAGTGTTTGTAAAGTGAAAATGACTTGGGAGGCACTTGGTATTTATAAGGAAGTGATTAGGGTTGGGTTAGATGAGTATTTAATGCCAAAAGCCCGGTTTAAACTCAAAATAACCCAAATCCCACTCAAATTCGCGAAGGGAAAAGAGGGAACTGATCTGGGAGTTCTCTCACGGCCCGCGTAGCCCCAGGGGAAAGCTTACATGGCCAGCATCAAGGGTGGAGGGCTGAAGTTTCATTTATTTGCAATAAGGCCCATGAAGTTTGTTAATTAGTGTTTTCAGGTGTTTTAGGGACTAGTTTCGCCATAAAAGCATAGTTTAAGGCCAAATAAAGCATGATGAGCATAATCAAAGTATAATTAAGCATATAAATGTCGTATTTAAGTATCGTATATGTTCGTAATACATTTTATGCACAAGTTTCACGTATCTACAAGTTTAGCATATAGTTTCCAAGAATTACGAATAAGCATCAATTGTTTCACGAAATTGAATGTATGAGCATGTATAAAGTATGTATGTCATGTATTTAACAAAATATGAGTTTTATTTATGATCCAAGCCTTGGATTTTACAATGATTGCAAAGAAAGAACGATTACAAGAACACAAGACTTCCAAAAATAGAAACACGAACAAGACTTGCTATAAATGGAAAGTACAAATAAGCAGGGCGTTACAGTCTCCCCTCCTTTAGAGAATTTCGTCCCGAAATTTAGGAATGTGACATCTGTGCTTGTGTAATCATTGTACAGACTCTGGATAATTCAATATTAATAAAACAGTGTGTTTTGATCCCAATGTTTGTTATTTATGTTTGATATTTTGCACGTTTTGATTTTTGATTGATTTTAAACTCTATATCGCTTTCTGGAAAGTTATACGCAAACTGATGCATAAACGTAATCAGTTTAACGTGACAAACACTCCGGAACAGCAACATAAGCTTAACATACCTTAAATAACCTTTACATAACTTAGAAATAAGTTTTAAAGGGTTTGGTATGGCAAAATCAAGTTTATTCGCTCACATGGACTATTTGCGTCAAACTACAAAAGTCTGCCGTTTCGTAAGGCAACGTACAGTCTGGAATATGATCATAAGCTAAACATACCATAAATAACCTAAACATAGCTTAGAAATAAGCTTTGAGTGGTTCGGTGTGCGAAAACATGCTTGTTTGATCATACAGGGACTACAAGTGTCAAAAACGGCGTAAGTTTGCATTTACGAGCATATCTTACGTTCTGAAAACATCTGGACATCCAAAAATTTGTAGACACTAAAATATTTTTATTTTAGTGATCGGCATGCAAAAATACCATTCGTCGCTTAATTTGGTTCGTTTTCGCGTCCGTTTGAGTTTCGTCGTAAATAACCGAACAACGTGACCGTACGACCAAACGAACCGACATCCGTGATTTTTCCGAGCATATTTCAGGTCCCCTACACTTTGACGACTTTGTAGAGCCTTGAAAATGGCTTAACGGAGGTTAAAAACATCGAAAACAAGTTCAAACACGTGCAGGGACCATTTCTGCAAAATTCTGAAACTTCCAGCCATGCCTTGGCGTCGCGCGACGGCCTTATGGCCTTATGGTGGCGCCATGCCACCATCACATCTGGGTAGAATGTTGTTTTTGCAATTCAGCTGAAATCCTTGGTTTTTGTTTGATTGTTTTGGGACCTTAATGAGCAAGTTAAGCCTTCTCCAAGCAAAGATTAGCTGCCATAACACATGTAGGGTTGAGATTTCTTGCTTGGAGGTTACATAAACACTTGTCTTGATCTTGTTTCTTCACCACAACTATAAATAGCCAAGCTCTTTCATTTTTTCACTCACCCTTGATCTGATTTTCTCTAAGTTGAGGTTATTAACTTCATACCTGAGAATTTTAAGATCAAGTTCTCCCTAGCTTGGACCCTTTGTAAGCTTCTTTCGTTCTTTTATCGCTTTCCAAGCGTGAAAGTCAAACAGTGTTTGACTTTCAGCTTTGACCAGTCAATGGTCAACACAATCTTCGTTTGAACTTTGTAACGTGATTGTAATCACGATGGTTATAATCCTTAGCGATTATACCTACTGATTACCACGTTAACTAGGTGTAGTGACGAGTCAAAGTTTCAGTCAAAATGCGTTTTAGCAGGCATTTTGCAATGGAACTACTTTTAGGTATCAAAACATTTTGTTTTGATACCAAATCAGTTTTATAAGTTAGTTAAACATTTTTTGACATGTTTAACTCGTCACTACTAGTTTAGTGCTTGTTTAGGGTCGTAAGTTAAGCGGTCTAAACAACCGCTTAGACTTTCGAACCCGACCCGTTTGATCGATCTTTAGGATCCAACCAAGCATGTTTAGTGATCATAGTTGCATAGGGAATAACGTCTGAGGTTATACCTTATGATCACTTAGGATTGGTTAGTTGATTGTTAAGTAGCTTATATGCCCATAGGAAATGACCAAAATGCCCTTTTGAAGCATAAATCCATCTTGTGCATATGTGAACATATTTTTGACATCTAATCTGATATAGTAACATATTTAGGTATAATTGGGCATGTAATACTTGACATAGCTTATAGTTAACCATCCGGCCATAGTTTTGCGCAACCGACGTGTTATAGTAGCTCATACTACCATAACGGGTAGAAACGGGTCAAGAGCACTTAGGTAGACTTCCAAATCAGAATGTTAGCTCTATTAAATCATACCATATGAGTTCAATTACTCATTTGATTTATAGAACATCATTCTATCCTATCTCCCGGTTTAGGATCCGATTATTAACATAGTTACTTATACTAGGTGCCTTGTTGATTCCGTGATACTTGGAGCTTAATTTGGTCTTATTCTCAAGACTAATAAGCAATCCCAAGTGAGTACATAGTTCCCCTCTTTTACTGCTTTCAAATACTTTGGGGTGAAACACATGTGCATACTTGTTACTTTCGTGTTTTCATTGCTTTTATGACATAAACATGCTAGTTTCACCTAGTACACATATAGTACATGCTTTCAAATATGTTTTGATATGTATGTTAAGCATGCTAGCACATTGATTTCATAAGACACATTTGTTGCATATGTTTACTTAGCATATGGACACATTGTTTTTACATGACATTTCTGCTATGTATGTTTACTGAGCATGCTAGCACATTGTTTTACACGAACATTTCTACTATGTATGTTTACTTAGCATACCTAGTACATGGTTTTCACATGCTACATTGGTTATGACATTTGGTGTGTTTAATCGGGACAATAATACATTCATTAACATTGATCACGTCGCTCGGTAGTATGTAATGGTACCATAGGACTTGACAAATCCCGTTTCCGACTTCCTAGGTTTGTTTGGAAGTTGGGAATGACAGAATCCGATATACATAACTTAGATAAACCTTTAATTTGTTTAAGGGTTTGTCGCCACAGTCGCAAGGCTTGAATGTATGCGATTAACATTACTGCATAAATGTTTGTAATCATAAAGCATTGTTTTCTGCAAAACATAACATTTGATTTAAACTTATGTTTATTCAAAAACCTTTTTTTGTACATTTTCCTATGGGGTTGAGTAATTACTAGTTATTCACCATACATGACATTTGTTTTCACATAGACATTCTCACATAGTTTGAGTAGATACTTTCTACTTGCTATGCATTACATTTGGTTATACATGATACATTTCACACATGACATTAAACATGGTTTACACATAAACATTTTGACATTGAACAAGACATTTTGGTTGATTATTGATAACTGACTTATGTAACGGGGCTATGTGTTATATGATAAAAGCATGGTGGATACGTCGCTGGTACTTCCTATATATAAGTGCTTTTATTATATTACACATTGTTGCGTTATCTAAACCACTTTGACAAAGACATGAAATATTTTATACAAGAACATGGCATTGCCTTACAAATTACACGTTTTATACAAAATTCACTTTTACTTGGTTATTCATTTAACCATGCATTATCCTTTTATTATCATTTGATTTCCACATTTATTTTCATATGATTTTATAAAGGAAAACATTTTACAAGGTTCATGACTACATTTTTATAAAACACTTCTTTTAACTACAAGTTATGAATCCTGCATAAACAAAACCTATGTATCTCACATGCATTTTTATGCTGACGTACCTATTTTTACATGTGTTTCAGGTGCTAATGCATGATGATGTTTGTGCTACACTTAGGCGGACTTGGGCCTTAGTGACTTAAAAGACAGTTAATTATGTTACGTTTTCGTTAATTTATAAGACAATGTAAACATTAATCTTAATAATACAAAACTTTAATTACCATGGTTGTTGAAACAATAATTATGTCGCATCACTCCCCGACGTTTCTGCCGCGGTTTGTTGTTTTAACGCGGTCGGGGTGTGACAGAAGAGTTGGTATCAGAGCCAATGGTTATAGGGAATTAGGTTATTAGTAATGCTTTAACCTAGACTATAACTTTCTAGGACCCTAACACAAGTTTTCTTGTGTTTAGATCTTAAAACAATACACGTCACCTATCCTTAGGTGATTACCAAAACATGAAGACAATTTTCCGAAACGATTTTTGAAAATCAATCATCTACTTTTAGATGATTTGTTATAAGGTTTTGAACCCTCCAAAATTTCCAAAATGATTTTGAAATTAATCACCCACCCTTCCGGATGATTTGTTCTTGGTTAGTGCCTTTCGAATTTTCAAAATCTCGTCAAAGTTTGGATCTAAATAATGTGAACAAGTGCAAACTGGAAGAGTGGATGCCTGTACCCAGAGTTTTCTGTCTAAGGCTAGAGTGTTCGTACAAATCCGCAGTATCGGACTAGTCACTCTTACCTGGGAACTCTTGGGGTGAGTGTCCACTTATAGGCAAGCATGTCTTCGGCGATACATTATTATGACCTATTTACTTTGATTTGTCACCGTGTGTTGCTTGTTTGCTTTGTGGTAACGAACAAACAACCACCATCAACCACAGGTGCAATGCCATATCTGCACAAACTGTGGAAAGTCTGGTCATCTTGCAAACACCTGCCGCTTTTGTCACACCCCCAAAATCCACATGCGGAGTATCACCGCTTGGAAGCGTGACTAACCAGGATCGAGCCACCAATCATATTGAACAAAGCATGTAAATAAATATAAAACCCAACACAATATAATTGGTGTCCAAACAAAACATAGTTTAAGTTGTAAGCGGAAGCATAATGTTTAAAATCAAAGTATAAGTTCAAATATATCAAATGTTTAACATGGCATATGACTACCATGTCCCACAACGATCACTCCTCCCTGTGCAAGCTCCAAAAGCACCTAACGACCTGCAAGGCATGTAACAACGAGTCAATAACAAAGTTGAGCGAGTTCACAATTGGTTGTTTAGTTTTACCAGTTAGTTTTGAAAACCATAAGTTGTTTCGTAAACCATGAGTTAACCAGTATCTTTGTTTCCCAAACCATATCCATAATCAGTGGGGGCTTCCCCATGTGAACCACTAGACCGTTACCATATCGACAACTGACGAACAATAGTTGTGCCCTACGTCAATGTCTATCATCATTGACTAAGTGCCCAGATCCATTAGTACACGCCCGTCCGAACGGTACGGTGTGAGGCTTGTCAACCCTAATAGCGCTATTAACTAATGACCCGCTCGCCATTGGCCTGGCGATTAAGTCGATATAAAAATGAGGGACTTCATGATAGAGTTTTGTCTAGTAAGTTAAGGTTGTTATCCTACCCAAGGAGGACGAACGTACGTATTCTACCCAAGGAGAATACGCAGAATTAAGATTGGCATCCTACCCATGGAGGATGGCCGTACATATCCTACCCAAGGAGGATATGTAGGTTCCGTTTTAATTCTTTAACCCATTCCCAACCACCGGGAATCCCATGCCTTAGAAAGTGTGTGAACTCACCTTGGTTTGCTCGGTTAGATTAGTTACTCTAAAAATCAGGAATTAAGCACGTCCTAACATGGTACATATAACAATCAGTTTCACGTGCATACATAATACGTATCTTACGTATGGTTTATCTACTCGTTACTTCAATCACGTAACACATAATTCTAATACATGAGTAACATCCTTATGTTTCCAGTCGTAGCAATTATCATACCGGCCTAATCATCATTGAGTAATTTTCTAACATGTAATCAGTTTGTAATTTAATTCATTCACAAAGTTCATAAATGCAAAACACCTATTAGCAAAATCCCTAACTACCCGAGCATGTGAAAACAGTCCAATCTTTGGCCTTCCTAGGCTAATGCGGCCCAACAACAAAACAGTAATTACTACGATGTGGGCTGGGCTGGTGACCCGGTCATGCAGCCCAGCAGTGAATATACAGCCCCTCAAAAACACCCCCCATCGGCCCAGTATGTATTACCATTGAATTGCCACAATTTGAACACCCAATTTAATGATCTGCTAGTATCATTCATACATATAATCAAAACCATACTATTTCATTATTGCTAACCAGGTCCACTTACTTTAATCTTTGGCCCATTACATGAATCCCAACCCAACCGGTTACAAGCATGATTTAATTTGCTTAAATTGGCCCAATTACATCTAAGGCCCATTTAAAAACATAACTGATATGCTTGTTGTTGTACCCGAGGTCCAAACGGTCTTTGATATAAATGCGGCCCACTTACGTACAACCCAAATCAACAACAATTACCCACAAAAGTATTTCAGCCTAATTTATCATGTTATGAATTTTGTACAGTAATTACCATTCTGCCATGCACAAACCATTTAATTAGACTACATCGAACAGATATTGTTATAACCCTAACAACTATTCAAGAGGTGCACATGGATTAATGAGATAGAAATCACAATTTCACATATATACTATCACATGCAATTTAGAACATACTGGCCGACAATTCACATATATCCAATCTCATGCAAGAATTTACTAACCAGTTTAATGCTTCGATGCACAGGGGGGGGGTCTACTGCCGTATGAGAGCTTGGGGAAGGTAGGGTTAGATTTTTAAGTATTAGATAATAATATCCATGATATGTGCATATAAGTAGCATTAGATAGGTGGTTCCCCTTTGTTTTAGTTTTGGCCAATAATGGGCTCAAGCCCATTACTTTGAGCTGCCATAAAACATGCAAGATTGCTTTGTTTTTTATTTGGCCGATAGTGGGCTTAAGTCCAACAACTAGTGCCAAGATATATAGATCAAGGGGATCGAATTGGGCTCTAAATAGGTTGCGGATCAAAGTGTAAGCAAATAGAGGTATAATTGAGCCGAGGACCATATGTGCGGCCCGAATAGTGAATAATATGGTAACCGGCCCAAATTTTAGGGTGTGCAAGATATAGTTGGCCCAAATATATGGAATACCGACACGTCTACGTTTAATAACTAATCGTAGAAAAAGTGAAAGAGGAATAACAAGGAATCAAGATTTCAAGACTAACCTTGGAAATTCGGATTGTCACAGCTTTGCTCCGAACCAAAATCAGGCAACTCAAAACATTGCACAAAACCCTCCTCGACAGCTTGCACGACCTCACTATCCGCCTGGTTCATGTTTCAACTGTGGGGATCTGACCTACTACAGGAACCATTGCCCGAGGTTGGCAAACGCAAATCAGGCACATGCTCGTGGTAGAGCTTTTAACTTGAATGCAAATGAGGCGCGTGCGGATAACGAAGTGGTGAACAGTACGTTCCTTGTTAACAACTAACCTGCTTCTGTTCTTTTTGATTCGGGTGTCGATAAGAGTTTTGTGTCCTTAGCTTTTGAGCTTATGCTTTTGATGACTAGAACAAAACTAGGAAAGCCCTTGACAGTAGAAGTAGCTAGTGGTGAACCTGTTGTACTTGGCTCCGTTCTTCGAAATTGCCAGTTGAACCTTAATAACCATCTCTTTCCTATTGACCTCACACCGATGCAACTTGGGAGCTTCGATGTAATAGTAGGGATGGATTGTTTGGCCAAGTACCATGATGAGGTGGTTTGTTTTGAGAAGATTGTCCGCATACTGCTTTCGACTGGTGAGATCTTAGAAGTTCGAGGGGAGAAACCCGTTAAACTCATGTCCTGTACCCAAGCCCACAAATACCTACGAAAGAAATATGTCGCCTTCTTGGCACATGTTGTAGAGGAGAAAGGTAAGGGTAAGACTATCCAAGATATCCCTGTTGTTCGGGATTATCCTGAGGTATTTCCTAAAGAATTACCTGGTTTACCCCCTGTGCGCCAAGTTGAGTTTCGCATTGATCTTGTGCCTGGCGCAAATCCTATTGCTAAATCACCTTATCATCTTGCACCATCTGAGATGCAAGAGTTGTCTAAGCAGCTTCAGGAGTTATCTGACAAAGGATTCATTCATCCGAGCTTTTCACCTTGGGGCGCTCCTGTCCTATTCGTGAAAAAGAAAGATGGATCTTTCCGAATGTGTATCGATTATCGTGAGCTCAACAAGCTTACCATCAAGAATCGATATCCCCTACCTCGCATTGATGATCTCTTTGATCAGCTACAGGGCGCTACTTGCTTTTCAAAGATTGATCTGCGTTCTGGGTATCATCAACTTCGAGTGCTCGAAAAGGATATTCCCAAGACAGCTTTCGTACAAGATATGGACATTATGAGTTCACTGTTATGCCCTTTGGTCTAACAAATGCTCCTGCTGTTTTCATGGACTTAATGAATAGGGTTTGTAAACCTTATTTGGACATGTTCATCATCGTTTTCATTGATGATGTTCTGATCTATTCTAAGACACGAGCTGATCATGAGCAACATCTCCGTCTTACAATGGAGCTCCTAAAGAAAGAACAGCTTTTCGCCAAATTCTCAAAGTGCGAATTTTGGCTTAAGGAAGTTCAATTTTTGGGGCACATCGTTAACGAACAAGGTATTCATGTAGATCCCGCCAAAATCAGTACGATTAAGGATTGGGATACACCTACTACTCCTACCGAGGTTCGTTCATTTCTTGGTCTAGCGGGTTATTACCGCCGTTTCATTGAAAACTTCTCCAAGATTGTGGTTTCTCTCACTGCTTTAACTCAGAAGAATAAACCTTTTGAGTGGGGATCCAAACAAGAAGAAGCTTTCTAGACCTTGAAACAGAAGCTCTGTGATGCATCCAACTTAGGCCTTGGCTGCGTTCTTATGCAAAGAAACAAAGTCATAGCTTATGCATCAAGACAGCTGAAGGTGCACGAGAAAAACTACACCACTCATGATCTTGAGTTAGGTGTAGTAGTTTTCGCTCTCAAAATCTGGAGACACTACCTGTGCGGTACAAAGTGTGTAGTGTTTACTGACCACAAGAGTCTCCAGCACATCTTCAATCAGAGAGAACTTAACATGAGGCAACGACGTTGGGTTGAACTTCTAAACGACTATGATTGCGAAATTCGCTACCATCCTGGTAAGGTGAATGTCGTGGCTGACGCATTAAGTCGTAAAGAACGTGTCAAGCTTCACTGTGTTCAAGTTCGATCTGACATTAAAACCCATTTCTCAGGCTCAACATACTTGTGTTTCACAAGGCTTGATGGGTAAGGAACTACCCTGTCATATTAAGCATGAGCTTGAACTGAAAAACTTTGAGATATTCTATTTCATGGGCCGTTTGTGGGTCCCAAGTCTAAACAATCTTCGCACCTTGCTAATGGATGAAGCTCGTAAGTCTCATTATTCTATTCATCCTGGTGCAGATAAAATGTATAAGGATCTTCGAACCCAGTATTGGTGGCCTGGTATGAAGAAAGACATTGCCTTATATGTTTCCAAATGCCTTACTTATCTTAAGGTTAAGGCAGAACACCAACATCCCTCTTGATTATTGGAGCAACCAGAGATTCCGGTTTGGAAATGGCAAAACATTGCTATGGATCTCATTACCAAGCTGTCACGAACTAAAAGAGGTCACGACGCCATTTAGGTAGTCGTTGATCGTCTAACAAAGTCAGCACATTTCTTGCCAATCCGTGAGGATCTATCTGCTGACAAGCTTGCTAAAATCTATGTTGATGAGATTGTATCTCGACATGGTGTTCCTTTGAACATTATATCTGACAGAGATGCTCGATTCTCATCTCGCTTTTGGAGAACCCTGCAATCTGCCATGGGAACCCAACTTAATTTGAGCACATCATATCATCCTCAAATGGATGGTCAGTCTGAAAGAACAATCCAGACACTAGAGGATATGCTTAGAGCTTGTGTGATCGATTTTGGTGGTAGTTGGGATTCGCATCTACCGTTGATCGAATTCTCCTACAACAATAGTTATCACTCTAGCATCAACATGGCTCCTTTCGAAGCTTTATACGGTCGAAAATGTCGTTCACCGGTCTGCTGGAATGAGATAGGTGAAGCTCAGCTTACTGGACCTGAACTCATTCTAGAGACTACAGATAAGGTCAAGAAGATTCGTGATAATCTTCAGACAGCTAGAAGCCGTCAAAAGAGTTACGCGGATCGACGACGCAATCCCTTAGAATTTCAAGTTGGTGATCACGTCCTACTCAAGGTATCCCCTTGGAAAGGTGTGATTAGATTTGGAAAGAAAGGAAAACTTGCACCATGCTATGTTGGACCATTCAAGATCATTGAAAGAATCGAAAAAGTAGCCTACAGACTAGAGCTACCTCCTGAACTTGGAAATGTTCATCCAACTTTCCACGTGTCCAATCTCAAAAAGTGTTTAGGTGATGAGAACCTCCACATACCACTTGATGAAATTCGTGTTGATAACACGATGCACTTCGTTGAAAAACCTGTGGAAATCATGGACCGGGAAGTCAAAAGGCTCAAACACAAGCGCATACCTATTGTCAAAGTTCGCTTGGAATCTAAACGTGGCCCAGAATTTACTTGGGAACGTGAAGATCACATGAAAGCGAAGTATCCACATCAATTCTCACAAGTTTCCTCTAAATAAATTTCGGGGCGAAATTTCCTAAAGTAGGGGGACTGTGACATCTGTGCTTGTGTAATCATTGTACAGACTCTGGACAATTCAATATTAATAAAATAGTGTGTTTTGATCCCAATGTTTGTTATTTATGTTTGATATTTTGCACGTTTTGATTTTTGATTGATTTTAAACTCTATATCGCTTTCTGGAAAGTTATACGCAAACTGATGCGTAAACGTAATTAGTTTAACGCGAAAAACACTCCATAACAGCAACATAAGCTTAACATACCTTAAATAACCTTTACATAACTTAGAAATAAGTTTTAAAGGGTTTGGTATGGCAAAATCAAGTTTATTCGCTCACAGGGACTATTTGCGTCAAACTGCAAAAGTCTGCCGTTTCGTAAGGCAACGTACAGTCCGGAATATGATCATAATCTAAAAATACCATAAATAACCTAAACATAGCTTAGAAATAAGCTTTGAGTGGTTCGGTGTGCGAAAACATGCTTGTTTGATCATACAGGGACTAAAAGTGTCAAAAACGGCGTAAGTTTGCATTTACGCGCATGTCTTACGTTCTGACCACATCTGGACATCCAAAATTTTTGTAGACACTAAAATATTTTTATTTTAGTGATCAGCATGCAAAAATACCATTCGTCGCTTAATTTGGTTCGTTTTCGCGTCCGTTCGAGTTTCATCGTAAATAACCGAACAACGTGACCGCACGACCAAACGAACCGACATCCATGATTTTTCCGAGCATATTTCAGGTTCCCTACACTTTGAAGACTTTGTAGAGCCTTGAAAATGGCTTAACGGAGGTTAAAAACGTCGAAAACAAGTTCAAACACGTGCAAGGACCATTTCTGCCAAATTCTGAAACTTCTAGCCATGCCTTGGTGTCGCGTGTGACAACTCGAGTTTCCGACTTTCACTTTCGTATTTATTGCACGTTGACTTTGACAGTTAGTTGTTTGACTTGTTTGACTTGTAACTGTACATGTTATGATATGTTAAAAACGCATTGTGTTTGCATGATTCTGTGTTTGGTTGTATAAAATGAAACCTGTTGAAAACTTAAAATTGTTTAACACATGAAACAGCCCGACGAAACTAGATGTGTTTCGCCAATAACCACTCGATGAAACAGAGGGTGTTTCGTCATTTGCCTCTCGATGAAACAGGCTGTTTCGCCGGCCCATTATTTCGCGAAGCCCACTAAGGGCCCAGAACGCTGTTTCGTGTACATTTACGGGAAATGAGTTCAGTTTCACATGTTTTAACAATCTGAAAACCCTAAAACTCTCCCAAGTGTGACGGCAGCAGTGTGTGTTTCCCCAAGCCCTCTCTAGTGATCAAACTATCATCCCGGATATCTCGGTTAGTGCGTGCTCGTCTAATCGGTTTCTTTGTCCTTTGATTTCTTTATACATGTTGTGTATATGCTTGATTTCTGGATCAAAAGGAGTATATGCGTAAGTTACATGATGACTAGATGATGATTTCTGTGCTAAGGATTTCTGTATGATTATCGATTTTTCATAGGTATTGATTTAGGGTATTGTATGATTTTCTAGCAAACGGTTATGCATAGGGTATGGATTACTAGAGTGTTGTTTTGAGATGATTTCATGATTTTACTGATGATGATGATGATCGATATTACTAATGACGACTGTTAGCAGGGGTTAGGGTTTCTGTGATGACTGCATACTGATACTTGTTCACGAAATGGAGTTTACGGCGAAACAGGTATGTTTCGCCAAGGGTTAACGGCGAAACAGGGGTGTTTCGCCAAGAGTAATCGACGAAATAGGACTTTGTTTAACCAAAGGGATGAACGACGAAACAGTGTGTGTTTCGCCAAGAATGTGATCGACGAAAGGGAAGTGTTTCGTCAATGGGTTTCACGGCGAAACAGGGGTGTTTCGCCGACTGGGTAAACTGTTTGGTGAATTGATTCTGTTAAGTCTTAACTGAGTTAACTAACTGCTGTTAGATGTTACGCCTGATCATGAATATGTGCAATGTGCTACTTGGTAATTATTGATGCGTTGTCCACTATGATTATACTTACGTGCCAACTTCGTGAATACAAACTGATTGTGTATACGTGCACACTTTAGGACGTGATTGACTTACTTTGAGCACATACTTAGCATACCGAGCAAAACAAGGTGAGTTCACACTCTTACCAAGGCATGGGATTCCCGGGGTTGGGAATGGGATTGAATGATTACATGTGTCACACCCCCAAAATCCACCTGCGGAGTACTACCGCTTGGAGGCGTGACTGACCAGGATCCAGCCACCAATTATATTGAACAAGCATATAAGTAGTTATAAAAGTTCAACCAATACAATTGGTGTTCAAACAAAACATAGTTCAAGTTGCAAGCGGAAGCATAAGTCTTAAATCAAAACATAAGTTTAATTGTTTCAAAGTTTAGCATGGCACACAGCCGTCCATGTCCCACAACGACTCTCTTCCATGCAAGCTCCAGCTAAGCACCTATTGTCCTGCAAAGCATGTAGTAACGAGTCAGCAACAAGTTGAGTGAGTTCACGGTTGGGTGTTCGTTTTAAGTTGTTTCGAAAACAGTTTCCTTTAGCTGGCATCCCGCCGTGGGGGTTACCCCATAGTTAAAAACGTGACTTGTTTATTCCCGGTTACTCTGGCTATCCAGCCGTGGGGGCTACCCCGTGTTAGTTATCTGGCATTTCGGCCGTGGGGGCTACCCCATGTATACACTAGACTCGTTACCATATCGACTGCTGACTGTAGTCATGTTTATGTGCCCTGAAACTGTCAATGTCTATCATCATTGACGTGCCCCAGATCCATTAGTTCACGCCCGTCCTCTGCGGCACGGTGTGAGGTTTGTCAGACCTAAATAGCGCTATCTAACTAATGACCCGCTCGCCATTGGCCCGGCGATTAAGTCGATATAAAAATGAGGGACTTCGTGATAGAGTTTTGGTCTAGTACGAGTTATCTGTCCACAAGGACGAGGAATTACATTCCTAAACCAATACTGTCCTACCCAAGGAGGACGAGGAACCCACGTTCCTTAACCCCATTCCCAACCCAGGGAATCCCATGCTTTGTAGAGGGTGTGAACTCACCTTGGTTTGCTCGGTAGAAACACAGAAGAGTCAAACAAGCAATGTTGTGGCTACTCACGTCCTATCATAGTTGTATCATACCAATCAGGTTCGTATTCAAACAGTGCACGTATGTTTCTAGCATAATGCATTCAAGTATCGTTCATGGCATACACGTTTGTTCATGGCAGTTCAACAATTTCCACATTTAACAGTAACATATAAGGTCTGTGCGTTAGGCCCAAGAGTCTGGCCCAAACAATTAAGTCCGAGATGAGGTGCAAGCCCAAACAACGTGTATCTGTGTATAGTCTCGAGTCGCAACTAGGCGTTTGCGACTCGCAACCTGAGTCGCAATCGTGGTTTCGGTTCGTGCTGTTTTGGTTTCGAGTCGCAACCGGACTCGCAACCGGGGTTTCGAGTCATACGGTTTATGTGCTTGATCTCGTATAGTCTCGAGTCGCAACCAGGTGTTTGCGACTCGCAACCGATGTCGCAACCGGGGATTTCGACTCATCATGCGGTGGTTTCGAGTCGCAACTAGAGGTTTCGGTTGGACAGGAGCTGATTCGGTACAGTGTACTACCCAATAACATTCTGATTTCATGCACCATTATGTACTATCCTCATAAACATGTTTATTTGTCTAACAATTTCCTAAAATGGATCAAACAATCAGATTTCAAATATTCAACCATGTTCATATCATATTCATCATGTTCTTCAAACATTCAAGTAGTTCATATTGCTTATTCAAACTTGTTCATCTTATTTCCGGGTTTTTATCCTTAATCACAACATATAATCATGAACAACAATCAAACATTTGAACATATTCATCTAATGGTTTCAAGTCATCCAATAACATCTCCAAGTCTACCCTAATCCGATTAACATGCTGCTCTCTATACACATATGCAAGCCGGTTTCATGAACATTCACCTTTAATGATTTGAATCATATTTAGACATAAGATATTGTGTGTTCATTATGCAACATATCCGAAATCAAAACATGTTATCCGATTATCAACAACATACATATCCGGTTCACAAACATCATCAAGCATACAACTACCCTAGTTAATCATATCATTCATACCATTATTAAACAACAACAAACATCATAACATCACTAACCGGTTGATGAGTTTCAAAGGCGAGTATGAGACTTCCGAGTGTGTGTGTGTGAGAGCCGATCCGCTAGTCCTAGTGTCACCGGTTGATCCGAGAGTGAGGAGAAGAGTGTGATGCTTGGTGTCTAGGGTTTTAGTGAGAGAATGGAGAGTGTGTGTGTAGAGGAGAGTAGAAGTGTTGTCCAAAATGGTGAAGATGGCTAACAATCGGATTATATACTAGCTTCAAGTGCACCCTAATGGGCTTCGAAATAGGCTAAGTGTGTATGTGTGGCCCAACCGGCCCATAAGTTATTGTTCACTCGAGACCACATGGTCTCGAGTCGGGTTCGTGTTGTCCCGGTTCATATACATACTCGAATACATACACACAAGCATACATGTAACATAACACATAATCATATAAAGGTTCACTTATCATTCATTAAATCATCAAATTAGTTAGTCACTTAGTGTTCAAACGTACAACGAAAGGTTCTAAATTTCGAGTTGTCACATCATCCCCAAGTTGAAAGAAATTTCGTCCCGAAATTTGGTAGGCACTCACTGAGGAAGCTAGTTAAGTTGTATGGTTTTCCCGGTTTTCCTGGGGTGTCACATCCACCCCCCGTTGATCTGGAATTTCGTCCCGAAATTCCGTAGCTTCAGCCTCAGTAGTGGGTGTACTGTTTGCGAACAGTTGGGGATACTTTTGTTTCATCTGATCTTCGCGCTCCCAGGTGAACTCTGGGCCGCGACGTGAGTTCCAACGAACTCGAACGAGAGGTATTCTAGTGCTCTTGAGGACCTTAACATCCCGGTCCGTGATTTCGACTGGTTCCTCGACGAATCGTAACTGCTCGTCGATAGTGAGTTCCTTCAGAGGAACTACGTAGGTCTCATCTGATGGACACTTCTTCAGATTCGACACGTGAAAAACGTTGTGAACTGCACCGAGTTCCGCTGGTAAGTTGAGTCTGTAGGCCACCCTGCCTATTTTCTCAATGACTTCGAAAGGTCCAACGTATCGTGGGTTAAGTTTACCGCGTTTACCAAAACGAACCACACCCTTCCAGGGTGAAACTTTGAGTAGTACCCGCTCCCCAACCTGGAGCTCAAGCGGTTTCCTGCCCATGTCGGCGTAAACTTTCTGACGTTCACGAGCGGCCGTCATGCGTTTTCGTATCTGAGCGATTTGCTCGGTTGTATCTACCACATATTCTGGACCAGTGATCTGACTATCTCCCACCTCTGCCCAGCAAAGAGGAGACCGGCATTTACGTCCGTACAATGCCTCAAACGGAGCAGCTTTAATGCTGGTGTGGTAGCTGTTATTGTACGAGAATTCCACAAGTGGCAGATGCTTTTCCCAGCGGTTGCCAAAGTCGATTACACATGCACGAAGCATGTCTTCTAAGGTTTGAATAGTGCGCTCGGACTGCCCGTCCGTCTGAGGGTGGTACGCTGTGCTCATATCTAATCGTGAGCCAAAGGATTTGTGCATTGCTTGCCACAGCTCTGAAGTAAAACGTGCATCTCGATCCGAGATAATAGAGGTGGGCACCCCGTGCCTCGAAACAACTTCCTTGAGGTATATTTCTGCAAGAGTGGAGAATTTATCCGTTTCCTTGATGGCCAGGAAGTGTGCAGACTTTGTGAGTCGATCCACGATCACCCAAATAGTATCGTTCCCGCGCTGGGATCTAGGTAGGCCAGTAACAAAATCCATGGAAATTTGCTCCCATTTCCATTGAGGTATCTCTGGTTGTTGGAGCAGGCCTGAGGGTTTCTGGTATTCGGACTTGACTCTTGCACAAGTCAAACACTTGCTGACGTAGGTCGCTACGTGGGCCTTCATGCTAGGCCACCAATACGTAGTTTTGATGTCGTGGTACATTTTATCCGATCCAGGATGTACCGAGTAGCGAGACTTGTGTGCTTCGTCCATCACAAGTTCTCGTAGGTTGCCATAGAGTGGGACCCAAACACGTCCCGTTACGTAATAAGCACCGTCTTCCTTCTGTTCTAAGCGTTGCCTCGATCCGCGTAGGGCTTCGGCCCTGACGTTTTCTGGTTTCAGTGCTTCTATCTGAGCAGCTCGTATCTGGGAAGGGAGACTAGAGTGGATCGTGAGTTGTAAAGCTCGCACGCGCTTAGGCGCAGTGTCCTTCCGACTGAGGGCGTCAGCCACAACATTGGCCTTGCCCGGGTGATACCTGATTGAGCACTCGTAGTCATTCAGTAGTTCGACCCATCGTCGTTGCCGCATATTCAGTTCCTTCTGCTTGAAGATATGCTCGAGACTCCTGTGGTCGGTGTAGATCGTGCACTTGGTACCATACAGGTAATGCCGCCACAACTTAAGTGCAAAAACAACAGCTCCCAGCTCTAAATCGTGCGTAGTGTAGTTCTTCTCGTGAACTTTGAGTTGGCGTGAGGCGTAGGCTATAACTTTGTCTCGTTGCATCAACACGCAACCAAGACCTTGAATTGATGCGTCGCAGTAGACCACAAAATCGTCTGTGCCTTCTGGCAAGGAAAGGATAGGTGCGCTACAAAGTCTATCCTTTAGGTGCTGAAATGCTAATTCCTGTGCGTTTCCCCATCGATAAACAACGCCCTTCTGCGTTAGTGAGGTGAGAGGCTGTGCAATCTTAGAAAAATCCTTTATGAATCTCCGGTAGTATCCCGCCAAACCCAAGAATTGGCGAATTTCCTTTGGTGTGCGAGGTGCAGGCCAGTTCTTAATCGAGTCTATCTTGGATGGATCAACGTGAATCCCATCCTTGTTTACCACGTGGCCTAGGAAATGGACTTCACGAAGCCAGAAGTCGCATTTCGAGAACTTTGCATATAGCTGTTCTGTTCGAAGAAGTTCCAGAATAAGTCGTAGATGCTGCTCGTGTTCCTCCCGACTCTTGGAATAGATCAGGATGTCGTCGATGAAGACTATAACGAACTTGTCCAGGTAAGGCTTGCACACTCGGTTCATCAAGTCCATGAAAACCGCAGGTGCATTTGTCATCCCAAAAGGCATGACCAAAAACTCATAGTGCCCGTATCGAGTTCTGAAAGCTGTTTTGGAGACGTCCTCTTCCCGGACTCTCAGCTGGTGATAACCCGATCTCAAATCGATCTTCGAATAGTAGCTCGACCCTTGCAGCTGGTCGAACAAGTCGTCGATACGCGGTAGAGGATAACGGTTCTTCACCGTCACCTTGTTGAGTTCTCGGTAGTCGATGCACATTCTGAAGGTACCGTCCTTCTTCTTTACAAATAATACTGGAGCTCCCCAGGGCGATGAGCTTGGACGAATAAAACCCTTATCCAGGAGCTCTTGTAGTTGCGTGGAGAGTTCTTTCAACTCTGATGGGGCTAAACGATAAGGTGCACGGGCTATGGGCGCAGCTCCAGGAGCTAGTTCGATCTGAAACTCGACTTGGCGATGAGGCGGAAGACCAGGTAATTCCTCAGGAAATACCTCTGGATAATCGCGTACAACTGGGAAATCTTCAATCTTCTTCTCTTTTTCTGAGGTGTCAGTAACGAGAGCCAAAATAGCAGTGTGCCCCTTTCGCAAGCACTTTTGGGCCTTAAGGAGAGAAATGACGTTCTCAACAGCACTCCTCTTGTCGCCATGAATCATGAGAGGTTCACCATCGGGACCTGGAATACGGACAACCTTCTCGTTGCAAAGAATCTCTGCTCGGTGTTGGGATAACCAATCCATCCCAATGACAACGTCGAAGCTACCCAAGACAATAGGAATGAGGTCGATAGAGAAGGTCTGGTCAGCGAGAGTAAGTTTACAACCCTTGACTATGTGCGTGGCTTCTAAACTCTTACCATTTTCTAGCTCTACGGTGTGCTTGTTGTTCAAGGGGGTTGGAACACGCTTAAGCATTCGACTAACTTCTAGTGACATGTAGCTAGTATCGGCACCCGAATCAAATAAAACTGAAACGTAAAAGTCGTCGAGAAGGAACTTACCCGCCACAACATTGGGGTCATTCCTTGCTTCACCTTGGCCAATCACAAACATCCGCCCCCTGGCGCCATTGTTGTTGTTGTTCCCATTGTTACCATTCCCCTGATTGTTGTTATTGTTGTTGTTGTTCTGGTTCCTGTTCAGTTGGGGACAATCTCTCTTGAAGTGGCCCTCAGCTCCACACTGAAAGCACCCTTTGTTATCACCTTGCTGCTGCTGCTGGCGCTGGTTCTGTTGAGCTTGATGACGATTCTGATTAGCGGGGTATAAGCTCCTGCAATCCTTCGCAGCGTGACCAGGCTTGTTGCACCGATGACAGTTGCCCCTGGTGCATGGCCCGCTGTGGTGCAGGCTGCAGCGATTGCATTTGGGGTGATTTCCTTTGTACCCACCATGACCTTGACCACCAGACGATTGCTGATTAGGGCTCTTGTAGTCATCAGTCTTTCTCTGCTGAGACTGGGACTGAATAGAAGTTGAACCCTTACTTGAGGTTCCATCCCATTTCCGTTTGTTGTCACTAGAGGTACCAGAAGTAGTTGCAGCGCCTATGCGTTTTGGTAACTTGTTCTGCTCCACCGCTTGATCCGTGAGACGGTGAGCCAACTGAACGGTTTGCTGGTAGGTGGCGAGGTTCGCTGAAGTCACATGACTTTGGATTTCCGGCACCAAGCCCTGAAGAAATAGTTCGATGCGTTTGATGGGAGGATCCACCATAGTAGGGCACAGAATTGCCAGTTCGTTCGACCTTTTCACATAAGCTTCAATTTCGGACCCCGTCATCTTGAGGTTGAAGAACTCCACTTCCAGTTTGTGAATCTCATCACGACTGCAGTATTCTTCCTTGGTCATCTCCTTAAAAGTTTCCCATGGGGTGGCGTTGGCAGCAACCAACCCTAGCATCTGAACCTGAGCGTTCCACCATGTGAGGGCTAAACCCTCGAGAGTACCAGTAGCATACTTCACCCTGCGCGCCTCAGGGCATTCGCACATTTCGAACACAGATTCTAGCTTCTCAAACCAGTGTAGGAGACCTACCGCTCCTTCAGTGCCGCTAAAAGTAGTTGGTCGGCAGTCCATGAAAGTCTTAAAAGTGCACACGGGTGGCTGAACATGATGACCTATCGTGGGTGAAAGAAAAGACAGAGTTTAACACAAAGGTTGGTTCACGAGAGTAGGATCCTAAAGATCCTAGAATGAGTTCAGACTGCAGGATGTACCTCCTGCGTGTGCAGCTGCAACTGCTGCGGCAACTCGTTCGTTGATCAGAGCCGTCAACTGGGCTTGTGTCAGGTTAACGCGTCCAGACATGATCTTCATATCAAGAAGAACGTGAGTGAGAGGGGTTCGCGAAAGTACGTCGATAAAATAGAGTAAGCAAGCACGTGTTCGAGCAACAGCAGTCATACTAACCAAGCATACCATAAGCAATGTACCATGTAACTAACAAGTAGGCAATATTCACAGACCATATCACCTAGAATGTCGAGCCTTGCATGTGGAGTGAAGCGTCGTTGTGGACCGTTGAGCACTGTACAGGTTATAGTCTGGTTTTAACAAAAACGTTTTCCCCTTTATTAAAACCAAGTTCTCTATAACCAATGGCTCTGATACCAATCTGTCACACCCCCAAAATCCACCTGCGGAGTACTACCGCTTGGAGGCGTGACTGACCAGGATCCAGCCACCAATTATATTGAACAAGCATATAAGTAGTTATAAAAGTTCAACCAATACAATTGGTGTTCAAACAAAACATAGTTCAAGTTGCAAGCGGAAGCATAAGTCTTAAATCAAAACATAAGTTTAATTGTTTCAAAGTTTAGCATGGCACACAGCCGTCCATGTCCCACAACGACTCTCTTCCATGCAAGCTCCTACTAAGCACCTATTGTCCTGCAAAGCATGTAGTAACGAGTCAACAACAAGTTGAGTGAGTTCACGGTTGGGTGTGCGTTTTAAGTTGTTTCGAAAACAGTTTCCTTTAGCTGGCATCCCGCCGTGGGGGTTACCCCATAGTTAAAAACGTGACTTGTTTATTCCCGGTTACTCTGGCTATCCAGCCGTGGGGGCTACCCCGTGTTAGTTATCTGGCATTTCGGCCGTGGGGGCTACCCCATGTATACACTAGACTCGTTACCATATCGACTGCTGACTGTAGTCATGTTTATGTGCCCTGAAACTGTCAATGTCTATCATCATTGACGTGCCCCAGATCCATTAGTTCACGCCCGTCCTCTGCGGCACGGTGTGAGGTTTGTCAGACCTAAATAGCGCTATCTAACTAATGACCCGCTCGCCATTGGCCCGGCGATTAAGTCGATATAAAAATGAGGGACTTCGTGATAGAGTTTTGGTCTAGTACGAGTTATCTGTCCACAAGGACGAGGAATTACATTCCTGAACCAATACTGTCCTACCCAAGGAGGACGAGGAACCCACGTTCCTTAACCCCATTCCCAACCCAGGGAATCCCATGCTTTGTAGAGGGTGTGAACTCACCTTGGTTTGCTCGGTAGAAACACAGAAGAGTCAAACAAGCAATGTTGTGGCTACTCACGTCCTATCATAGTTGTATCATACCAATCAGGTTCGTATTCAAACAGTGCACGTATGTTTCTAGCATAATGCATTCAAGTATCGTTCATGGCATACACGTTTGTTCATGGCAGTTCAACAATTTCCACATTTAACAGTAACATATAAGGTCTGTGCGTTAGGCCCAAGAGTCCGGCCCAAACAATTAAGTCCGAGATGAGGTGCAAGCCCAAACAACGTGTATCTGTGTATAGTCTCGAGTCGCAACTAGGCGTTTGCGACTCGCAACCTGAGTCGCAATCGTGGTTTCGGTTCGTGCTGTTTTGGTTTCGAGTCGCAACCGGACTCGCAACCGGGGTTTCGAGTCATACGGTTTATGTGCTTGATCTCGTATAGTCTCGAGTCGCAACCAGGTGTTTGCGACTCGCAACCGATGTCGCAACCGGGGATTTCGACTCATCATGCGGTGGTTTCGAGTCGCAACTAGAGGTTTCGGTTGGACATGAGCTGATTCGGTACAGTGTACTACCCAATAACATTCTGATTTCATGCACCATTATGTACTATCCTCATAAACATGTTTATTTGTCTAACAATTTCCTAAAATGGATCAAACAATCAGATTTCAAATATTCAACCATGTTCATATCATATTCATCATGTTCTTCAAACATTCAAGTAGTTCATATTGCTTATTCAAACTTGTTCATCTTATTTCCGGGTTTTTATCCTTAATCACAACATATAATCATGAACAACAATCAAACATTTGAACATATTCATCTAATGGTTTCAAGTCATCCAATAACATCTCCAAGTCTACCCTAATCCGATTAACATGCTGCTCTCTATACACATATGCAAGCCGGTTTCATGAACATTCACCTTTAATGATTTGAATCATATTTAGACATAAGATATTGTGTGTTCATTATGCAACATATCCGAAATCAAAACATGTTATCCGATTATCAACAACATACATATCCGGTTCACAAACATCATCAAGCATATAACTACCCTAGTTAATCATATCATTCATACCATTATTAAACAACAACAAACATCATAACATCACTAACCGGTTGATGAGTTTCAAAGGCGAGTATGAGACTTCCGAGTGTGTGTGTGTGAGAGCCGATCCGCTAGTCCTAGTGTCACCGGTTGATCCGAGAGTGAGGAGAAGAGTGTGATGCTTGGTGTCTAGGGTTTTAGTGAGAGAATGGAGAGTGTGTGTGTAGAGGAGAGTAGAAGTGTTGTCCAAAATGGTGAAGATGGCTAACAATCGGATTATATACTAGCTTCAAGTGCACCCTAATGGGCTTCGAAATAGGCTAAGTGTGTATGTGTGGCCCAACCGGCCCATAAGTTATTGTTCACTCGAGACCACATGGTCTCGAGTCGGGTTCGTGTTGTCCCGGTTCATATACATACTCGAATACATACACACAAGCATACATGTAACATAACACATAATCATATAAAGGTTCACTTATCATTCATTAAATCATCAAATTAGTTAGTCACTTAGTGTTCAAACGTACAACGAAAGGTTCTAAATTTCGAGTTGTCACATCATCCCCAAGTTAAAAGAAATTTCGTCCCGAAATTTGGTAGGCACTCACTGAGGAAGCTAGTTAAGTTGTATAGTTTTCCCGGTTTTCCTGGGGTGTCACAACATGTACTTACTTCATTACTAGAATACGTACCAGTGTCCTCGGGTTGGGAAGGACACCTATAGTTACAGCTAGACTAGTAATACATGGGAAGCCCCCACTACTCTTCGCAAACATGCCTGGGTTGGCCGCGATACAATTACTAAACTTCGCAAACATGCCTGGAGGGCCGCGATACAAATATAACTAGTCTAGAGAACACATGGGAAACCCCCCACTAAACTTCGCAAACATGCCTAGAGGGCCGCGATACCAGTACATACGATACATGATTACTAAACGAGCATACGATTTACGATACGAACATTATAACTAAATAACCAACTGTGAACTCGCTCAACTAGTTGTTGACTCTCTGTTACATGCCTTGCAGGACCATAGGTACTCTTGGAGCTTGCACGGGAGGCGCGGTCGTTGTGGGCGCGGATTGTGGATGTTTTGATAAAAACTTTATGACTCTGTAAACTAAACACTTGTGTTGGATGTTCATAACTATGCTTCCGCTACCTATGCTATGCTTTTGATTCAGCACCAATTGTATCGTGATGGATTACGATTACTTTTACTGATTACTTATATGTTCAATATGATTGGTGGCTTGATCCTGGTCAGTCACGCCTCCAAGCGGTGGTACTCCGCGTGTGGTTTTTGGGGGTGTGACAGATTGGTATCAGAGCCATTGGTTATAGAGAACTCGGTTTTAATAAGGGGAAAACGTTTTTATTAAAACCAGACTATAACCAGAACAGTGCTCAACGATCCACAACGACACTTCGCTCCACGTGCAAGACTCAACACTCTAGGTAATATGGTACATGTTTTATTGCCTACTTGCTAGAATGCATAGAACTTTGCTCAGGGTATGCTTAGATTAACGTAACACTATTGCATGAGAACACTTATGTGCTTACTCTCTTCTGTCATCGCACTATTCGTGAACCTCTCTCACTTATGTCATCTTTGCTATGAAGATCATGTCTGGACGTATCAACATGACACAAGCCCAGTTGACGGCTCTCATTAACGAACGAGTTGCTGCGGCACTTGCAGCCGCACAAGCAGGAGGTATACCCTGCAGTTGTAACTCACACTAGGATCTTTAGATCCTACACTCCTAAACCAACTCTTGCATTTAACTTTGTTCTGATTCTTATACAATAGGTCAACCACCTGTTTGCAACTTCAAAACTTTCATGGACTGTCGTCCTACTACTTTCAGTGGCATGGAAGGAGCAGTTGGACTCCTCCATTGGTTTGAAAAGCTTGAGTCAGTATTTGAGATGTGTGAATGCCCTGAGGCTCGCAGGGTGAAGTACGCCACTGGTACTCTAGAAGGCATTGCGTTGACTTGGTGGAATGCGCAAGTTCAGATGTTAGGGTTGGCTGTTGCTAACGCCACACCCTGGAATGGTTTTAAGGATTTGATCAAAGAGGAATACTGTAGCCGTGATGACATTCATAAGCTGGAGGTAGAGTTTTACCACTTGAAAATGACGGGGTCAGAAATTGAAGCATACACCAAAAGATCGAATGAGCTGGCCATTTTATGTCCAACTATGGTGGACCCTCCCATTAAGCGTATCGAACTGTATCTCAATGGTCTGGTGCCGGAAATTCAAAGTCACGTAACCTCAGCGAATCTTGGCACCATTCAACAGATCGTCAAGTTAGCCCATCGCCTCACCGATCAGGCAGTGGAACAGAACAGGCTGCCTAAACGTATCAGCGCTACTACTACTGCTACCACTCCAGTTACTCCTGCTACTCCCAGTGACAACAAGCGGAAATGGGAAGGGGATTCCAGCAGGGGTTCAGCTACCGTACAGTCTCAGGCACAGCAGCAGCGCAAGAATAGTGATTACCAGAGTCCGAGTCAGCAATCGTTTGGTGGTCAGGGACAGAGTGGATATCGGGGAATTCACCCACTGTGTAACAGGTGCAACAGACACCACGGTGGTCAGTGTCGTAAAGGCCGCTGTCAGAGATGTCTAAGGGTAGGTCATGAAGCTAAAGATTGCAGAAGCTCAAGACCTGCGAGTCAGAATCAGCAACAACAGCCACCAGCTCCACGAAACCAGCCACAGCAACAACAACAAGGAAATAAGGCATGCTTTCAGTGTGGGGCTGAAGGTCACTTCAAGCGGAACTGCCCCCAGTTAAACCAGAATCAGAATAACAACAACAATAATCAGGGCAATGGGAACAACAATGGGGGAAACAAAAACGACAATGGTGCTAGGGGTCGTGCATTTGTGATTGGTCAGGGTGATGCAAGGAACGATCCTAATGTGGTTATGGGTAAGTTTCTTCTCGACGACTTTTATGTTACTGTATTATTTGATTCGGGTGCGGATACCAGTTATATGTCTCTGAAAGTTAGTCAAATGCTTAAACGCGCACCAACACTTTTGAACACCAAACATGTCGTAGAGTTAGCTAACGGTAAAAGTCTAGAAGCCACACACATAGTTCAGGGTTGTAATCTTATCCTCGCTGGTCAGACTTTCTCTATCGACCTCATTCCTATAACTCTGAGTAGTTTTGATATCGTCATTGGTATGGATTGGTTATCCCAACAACAAGCAGAGATCCTATGCAAAGAAAAGATCATTCATATTCCTCGTTCTGGCAAAGAACCTCTCGAAGTTCAAGGCGACAAGAGTGGTGTCGTGAGTGGCACATCTCCTTCTTGAAGGCACAGAAGTGTTTGCGAAAGGGCCACACAGCTATACTAGCACTCGTTACTGATACATCGACGACAGAGAAGAAGTTAGAGGATATCCCAGTTGTACGTAACTTTCCTCAAGTGTTTCCTGAAGAGTTACCTGGGCTACCTCCCCATCGCCAGGTCGAATTTCAGATCGAGCTAGCTCCAGGAGCAGCACCTATAGCTCGAGCACCTTATCGCTTAGCTCCAACTGAACTGGAAGAACTGTCTAAGCAATTGCAAGAACTCTTGGAAAAGGGTTTCATACGTCCTAGCTCTTCGCCCTGGGGAGCTCCAGTATTATTTGTGAAAAAGAAAGACGGTACCTTCCGCATGTGTATAGACTACCGCGAACTGAACAAGGTGACCGTGAAGAATCGCTATCCTCTTCCACGCATCGACGACTTATTCGACCAGTTGCAAGGGTCGAGCTATTACTCGAAGATTGACCTAAGGTCAGGCTATCATCAATTGAGAGTCCGGGATGAGGACGTCTCTAAAACAGCATTCAGAACACGCTACGGCCACTACGAGTTTTTGGTCATGCCATTCGGGCTAACGAACGCGCCTGCGGTTTTCATGGATCTTATGAACAGGGTGTGCAAACCTTATCTTGACAAGTTTGTTATTGTTTTCATAGACGACATCCTGATCTACTCGAAGAGTCGGGAGGAACACAAGCAACACTTACGACTTATTTTGGAACTCCTCCGAACGGAACAGCTGTACGCCAAATTTTCGAAATGCGACTTCTGGCTTCGTGAAGTCCACTTCTTAGGCCACGTGGTAAACAAGGATGGGATGCATGTTGATCCATCCAAGGTAGATTCGATCAAGAACTGGCCTGCACCTCGCACACCGACCGAAATACACCAATTCTTGGGTTTGGCGGGTTATTACAGACGGTTCATCAAAGACTTCTCAAAGATTGCACAGCCGCTTACATTACTGACACAGAAAGGTGTTGCTTACCGTTGGGGCAATACACAGGAAACAGCGTTTCAGCACTTAAAGGATAGACTTTATAGCGCACCTATCCTCTCATTGCCTGAAGGCACGGACGATTTTATAGTCTACTGCGACGCATCTATCCAAGGTCTTGGATGTGTGTTGATGCAACGGGATAAAGTTATTGCTTATGCTTCGCGCCAACTTAAGATTCACGAGCGGAATTACACTACACATGATCTAGAGCTGGGAGCTGTTGTCTTTGCGCTCAAGATATGGCGACATTACCTGTATGGCACTAAGTGTACCATCTACACCGATCACAGGAGTCTTGAGTATATATTCAAGCAGAAAGAATTGAACATGCGACAACGTAGATGGGTTGAACTACTGAACGATTACGAATGTGCTATAAAGTACCATCCGGGCAAAGCCAATGTGGTGGCCGACGCCCTCAGTCGAAAGGATACTACACCTAAGCGTGTACGAGCATTGCAACTCACTATTCAGTCTAGTCTTCCTTCACAGATACGAGATGCTCAGGTAGAAGCATTGAAACCAGAAAACGTCAGGGCTGAAGCCCTACGCGGCTCAAGGCAATGATTAGAACAAAAGGCAGACGGAGCCTACTATGTAACAGGACGCATCTGGGTCCCACTCTATGGTAACTTACGCGAGCTTGTAATGGATGAAGCTCATAAGTCTCGCTACTCAGTACATCCTGGTTCGGATAAGATGTACCACGACCTCAGAACTACATATTGGTGGCCTAGCATGAAAGCTCACATAGCCACTTACGTTGGCAAGTGCTTGACTTGTGCGAGAGTTAAAGCGGAATATCAGAAACCTTCAGGCCCACTCCAACAGCCTGAGATACCACAATGGAAATGGGAGCAAATTTCCATGGATTTTGTTACTGGCCTACCTAGATCTCAGCGCGGAAATGATACTATTTGGGTGATCGTGGATCGACTCACAAAGTCTGCTCACTTCTTGGCTATCAAGGAAACGGATAAGTTCTCCACTCTAGCAGACGTATACCTTAAGGAAGTTGTCTCGAGGCACGGGGTGCCCACCTCTATTATCTCTGATCGTGATGCACGTTTTACTTCAGAACTATGGCAAGCAATGCACAAATCTTTTGGCTCTCGTTTAGACATGAGCACAGCTTATCATCCTCAGACAGATGGGCAGTCTGAGCGCACTATTCAAACTCTAGAAGACATGCTTCAGGCGTGCGTAATTGACTTTGGCAATGGCTGGGAAAAACATTTGCCACTTGTGGAATTTTCATACAATAACAGCTACCACACCAGCATTAAAGCTGCTCCATTTGAGGCATTGTACGGGCGTAAATGTCGATCACCTCTTTATTGGGCAGAGGTGGGTGACAATCAGATCACAGGTCCAAAAATGGTAGTTGATACTACTGAAAAGATTGCTCAGATACGGCAACGCATGGCGGCAGCTCGTGACCGTCAGAAAGCATACGCAGATAAAGACAGGAAACTACTCGAGTTCCAGGTTGGGGATCGAGTGTTACTCAAGGTTTCACCCTGGAAGGGTGTTGTTCGTTTCGGCAAACGAGGCAAGCTCAACCCACGATACGTCGGACCTTTCGAAGTCATAGAGAAAATAGGCAAAGTGGCCTACAGACTGAACTTACCAGCTGAACTCAGTGCAGTTCACAACGTCTTTCACGTGTCGAATCTGAAGAAGTGTCTGTCAGATGAGACCCTCATAGTTCCTTTGAAGGAACTCACTATCGACGAACGGTTACATTTCGTCGAGGAACCAGTTGAAATCACGGACCGGGATGTTAAGGTCCTCAAGAACACTAGAATACCTCTTGTTCGAGTTCGTTGGAACTCCCGTCGTGGCCCAGAGTATACCTGGGAACGAAAAGACCAAATGGAACTCAAATATCCCCAGTTGTTCGAAAACAATGCAACTACTACTGAGGCTGAAGCTACTACAGAATTTCGGGACGAAATTCCAACTCAACGGGGGGATGATGTGACACCCCAGGAAAACCAGTAAACGATACAACTTACCTAGCTTCCTCAGTAACCGCACGCTAAATTTCGGGACGAAATTTCTTTCAAGTTGGGGATAATGTGACAACTCGAGTTTCCGACTTTCACTTTCGTATTTATTGCACGTTGACTTTGACTGTTAGTTGTTTGACTTGTTTGACTTGTAACTGTACATGTTATGATATGTTAAAAACGCATTGTGTTTGCATGATTCTGTGTTTGGTTGTATAAAATGAAACCTGTTGAAAACTTAAAACTGTTTAACACATGAAACAGCCCGACGAAACTAGATGTGTTTCGCCAATAACCACTCGAAACAGAGGGTGTTTCGTCATTTGCCTCTCGACGAAACAGGCTGTTTCGCCGGCCCATTATTTCGCGAAGCCCACTAAGGGCCCAGAACGCTGTTTCGTGTATATTTACGGGAAATGAGTTCAGTTTCACATGTTTTAACAATCTGAAAACCCTAAAACTCTCCCAAGTGTGACGGCAGCAGTGTGTGTTTCCCCAAGCCCTCTCTAGTGATCAAACTATCATCCCGGATATCTCGGTTAGTGCGTGCTCGTCTAATCGGTTTCTTTGTCCTTTGATTTCTTTATACATGTTGTGTATATGCTTGATTTTTGGATCAAAAGGAGTATATGCGTAAGTTACATGATGACTAGATGATGATTTCTGTGCTAAGGATTTCTGTATGATTATCGATTTTTCATATGTATTGATTTAGGGTATTGTATGATTTTCTAGCAAACGGTTATGCATAGGGTATGGATTACTAGAGTGTTGTTTTGAGATGATTTCATGATTTTACTGATGATGATGATGATCGATATTACTAATGACGACTGTTAGCAGGGGTTAGGGTTTCTGTGATGACTGCATACTGATACTTGTTCACGAAATGGAGTTTACGGCGAAACAGGTATGTTTCGCCAAGGGTTAACGGCGAAACAGGGGTGTCTCGCCAAGAGTAATCGACGAAATAGGACTTTGTTTAACCAAAGGGATGAACGACGAAACAGTGTGTGTTTCGCCAAGAATGTGATCGACGAAAGGGAAGTGTTTCGTCAATGGGTTTCACGGCGAAACAGGGGTGTTTCGCCGACTGGGTAAACTGTTTGGTGAATTGATTCTGTTAAGTCTTAACTGAGTTAACTAACTGCTGTTAGATGTTACGCCTGATCATGAATATGTGCAATGTGCTACTTGGTAATTATTGATGCGTTGTCCACTATGATTATACTTACGTGCCAACTTCGTGAATACAAACTGATTGTGTATACGTGCACACTTTAGGACGTGATTGACTTACTTTGAGCACATACTTAGCATACCGAGCAAAACAAGGTGAGTTCACACTCTTACCAAGGCATGGGATTCCCGGGGTTGGGAATGGGATTGAATGATTACATGTACTTACTTCGTTACTAGAATACGTACCAGTGTCCTCGGGTTGGGAAGGACACCTATAGTTACAGCTAGACTAGTAATACATGGGAAGCCCCCACTACTCTTCGCAAACATGCCTGGGTTGGCCGCGATACAATTACTAAACTTCGTAAACATGCCTGGAGGGCCGCGATACAAATATAACTAGTCTAGAGAACACATGGGAAACCCCCCACTAAACTTCGCAAACATGCCTAGAGGGCCGCGATACCAGTACATACGATACATGATTACTAAATGAGCATACGATTTACGATACGAACATTATAACTAAATAACCAACTGTGAACTCGCTCAACTAGTTGTTGACTCTCTGTTACATGCCTTGCAGGACCATAGGTACTCTTGGAGCTTGCACGGGAGGCGCGGTCGTTGTGGGCGCGGATTGTGGATGTTTTGATAAAAACTTTATGACTCTGTAAACTAAACACTTGTGTTGGATGTTCATAACTATGCTTCCGCTACCTATGCTATGCTTTTGATTCAGCACCAATTGTATTGTGATGGATTACGATTACTTTTACTGATTACTTATATGTTCAATATGATTGGTGGCTTGATCCTGGTCAGTCACGCCTCCAAGCGGTGGTACTCCGCGTGTGGTTTTTGGGGGTGTGACATCGCGCGACGGCCTTATGGCCTTATGGTGGCGCCACGCCACCATCACATCTGGGCAGAATGTTGTTTTTGCAATTCAGCTGAAATCCTTGGTTTTTGTTTGATTGTTTTGGGACCTTAATGAGCAAGTTAAGCCTTCTCCAAGCAAAGATTAGCTGCCATAACACATGTAGGGTTGAGATTTCTTGCTTGGAGGTTACATAAACACTTGTCTTGATCTTGTTTCTTCACCACAACTATAAATATCCAAGCTCTTTTATTGTTTCACTCACCCTTGATCTGATTTTCTCTAAGTTGAGGTTATTAACTTCATACCTGAGAATTTTAAGATCTAGTGTTTGTAATCATAAAGCATTGTTCTCTAAGTTGAGGTTATTAACTTCATACCTGATTTTCTCTAATGTTTGTAATCATAAAGCATTGTTTTCTGCAAAACATAACATTTGATTTAAACTTAGGTTTATTCAAAAACCTTGTTTTGTACATTTTCCTATGGGGTTGAGTAATTACTAGTTATTCACCATACATGACATTTGTTTTCACATAGACATTCTCACATAGTTTGAGTAGATACTTTCTACTTGCTATGCATTACATTTGGTTATACATGATACATTTCACACATGACATTGAACATGGTTTACACATAAACATTTTGACATTGAACAAGACATTTTGGTTGATTATTGATAACTGACTTATGTAACGGGGCTATGTGTTATATGATAAAAGCATGGTGGATGTGACACCTGGGTCACTGCAACCATCAAACAAATACCAAGCCAATGAAATATTGTACTTCATACTTGGGATCTGTATAATTATGTGTGTCTTTTGCACATATCAATTCTTGCTCGATTACAAGCTCTAAATCGCTTTCTGGAAGGTTATACGCACACTGATGCGTAAATATAACCAGTTTAATACAACGAACACTCCGGAATAGTGAAATAGGCTTAACATAACTTAAATAACATTTACATAACTTAGAAATAAGTTTGAAGGCTTTGGTATGGTAAAATCAAGTTTAATCGTCTACAGGGACTAAACTTGACAAACTGCGAAAGTATGACGATTCGTACTGGAACAGACATTCCGGAACATGACCATAAGTTAAACATACCATAAATATCCTTTACATAGCTTAGAAATAGGCTTTGAGGGGTTCGGTGTGCTAAAATAAACCTTTGGGTCATTCAGGGACTAAAAGCGTCAAAAAGTGCATAAGTTTGCACTTTCACGCATAACTTACGTTCTGAATACATCCGGACATCCAAAAATTTATGTAAGCGTTAAAATATTTTATTTTAATGTTTGGCATAAGAAAAATCCATTCGTCACGCAATTTGGATCGTTTTTCGCGCTTATGCGCATGTCGTCGTAATTAAGCGAACATCGCGATCGTACGACCAAACGAACCGACATCCGGGATATTTTTGAGCATGTTTCATGTCCACAATGTTTAGGAATCATTTTAGGGCCTTAAAGTTGACTTAACGAGCCTTAAACATGTCAGAAATGGCCTTAATACACAACGGGACTGAAATGGAAACTTTGGAAACTGGTTGCTGATCAGAAGGACCTAGGCGTGACACCTAGCCCCCTAGGCGTCACGCGAGGCCCCTTCAGAACAGCAAAAGCTGTTTTAACAGCTGTTAACAGCTCTTATACACTCCAAAGGCCAATGCCACATGTTAATCCCTGATGTTGGGGGGCCAATGTGATGCACATGAGGTTACCAACAAGTGTAGGGACAAGATCAAAGCACGGTATTCGAGGAACGATCCTAACGGTGGTCCAAACACTATAAATACCCATCCATCCCAACTCCAAAAACCCACAAATCTGATCTAAAAGCTCTAAGTTGAAGCCATTACTTCATACCTGGGCTATTTGATCAAGATTTACTAGCGGGGACCCTTTGTAAGTGTTCTTTCGTTCTTTTCATTCGTTTTAGCATTAAAGTCAAACTTTGTTTGACTTTCTGCATTGACCAGTTTATGGTCAATGCGAAGTTCATTTGAACTTCATAACGTGAGCGTAATCAGGATGGTTATAGTCCCTAGTAACTATTCCTACTGATTACAACGTTATCTAGGCTCAGTGACGAGTCGTAGTTTTGGCCAAAATGCGTGTTATTGCGTATTTTGTAACCAAACTACTTTTAGGTATCAAAACCGTTTGTTTTGATACCAAACCTGTTTTCTAAACTTAGTTAAGCATGTTTTAACATGCTTAGCTCGTCACTTTTAGTTTAGTGCTTATATAGGGTCGTAAGGTAAGCGATCTAAACAATCGCTTATACTTTCGAACCCGACCCGTTTGGTCGATCATTAGGATCCGACCAAACACATTAGGTGACCATAGTTGTATAGGGAATAACCTTTCGAGGTTATACCTTATGGTCACAACGTTTAGTTAGTTGCATGATAGGTAGTTTATATGCCTTAGGTAAATTACCAAAATTTCCTTTTTACGCCAAAATTCATTTAAAGCATATGTAACATAACTTTTGGTATCTAAACTGATTTGTCAACAATATTAGACATGTTAAGGCATATTTTACTTATCATAGGGCTAGTTAGGCGGTCCGAACGCGTTTTACGCGAACGACGCGTTAAAGTAACATAAGCTACCTAAACGGGTCGTAATGGGTCGTAAGCACTTAGGTTAGGTTTCATTTTAGTATGTAGGCTTTGTTAAACCATATTACATGAGTTCCCATACTCATTTGGTTTACGAGCCCTCATTCTATCCAATCCTCCGATATAGGTCCGGTTATTAATGTAGTTACCTATATTAGGTGCCGTTTGATATTCGTGACCTTCTAGCTTTGCTTGGTGGATATCTAAAGTCTATTGAGCAATCTCAAGTGAGTACATAGACCCCTCTTTTACTGTTTTCAAACTGTTTTGGGGTGGAACACATCTGCCTACTTGTTACTTTCATGCTTTCCATGTTTTCACATCATATACTTGCTATGTTCATTAGTACATTTATAGTACATGATTTACATTACATTTCATGCTATGTATGTCCATTGTGTGCATACTTAGTACATCGTTTTACATTACATTTCATGCTATGTATGTCCATTGTGTGCATACTTAGTACATCGTTTTACATTACTTTCATGCTATGTATGTCCATTGTGTGCATACTTAGTACATTGTTTTACGTTACATTTCATGCTATGTATGTCCATTGTGTGCATACTTAGTACATTGTTTTACGTTACATTTCATGCTATGTATGTCCATTGTGTGCATACTTAGTACATTGTTTTACGTTACATTTCATGCTATGTATGTCCATTGTGTGCATACTTAGTACATTGTTTTACATTACATTTCATGCTATGTATGTCCATTGTGTGCATACTTAGTACATTGTTTTACATTACATTTCATGCTATGTATGTCCATGGTGTGCATACTTAGTACATTGTTTTACATTACAATTTGTTGCATATGCTCATCCAGCATATGAACACATTATATTACATTTTGAACCGTTGTAACCATTTGACTATGTGAACCGTCGTAACCATTTGATTATATGAACCGTTTGTAACTGTTGAACCGTGTGAACCATTTGTATCTGTTGACATGATTTACATTTGACAATAGACTTTGGACTATACATAAACATTTCTACAATTGTTAAACATTACATCTTGATGGTTTGGTTTGAGTAAGTGATTTAAGTAACGAGGCGTGTGTAATATGATACAAGCATGGTGGATACGCCGCTGGTACTTCCTATATATAAGTGTTTGCATGGTATTACATATCGTAGCGTTATTTGAATCAATTCAATTTAGACATATACCATTTTATACAAATAACATACTTTTCACAATACATTGTTTTACAAACAACTTATCTAATACAAACTCATTTTACTTGGTTATTTACTTAACCATGTGTCATTCTTTTATACATATATATCATTTGGTTTATTTATCACTTTTCAAATGATTTACAAGACAAAGCAAATTACAAGGTTCATGACTAAACATTTTCTTAAACATAAGTCATGAATTCTATTTTCACAAAAACCTATGTATCTCACAGGCATTTTTATGCTGACGTACCTATTTTCACATGTGTTTCAGGATATGATGCATAGGATTTATCAAGATACACTTAGGCTAGGCGGACTTGGGCCTTAGTGACAATAAAAGATGCAAGACTAGTTATTTATGTTATTTTCTTTGATGGTCAAGACATTGTAACTCTTTTAATCAATAAAACAATATTTCAATTTCCATGTGTTATGAAACAATGATTCTGTTACAACACTCCCCGACGTTTCCGCCACGTTTTGTTGTTTTACGTGGTCGGGGTGTGACAGAAAAGTTGGTATCAGAGCTCATGGTTATAGGGAATTAGGTTATTAGTAATGCTTTGACCTAGTCTATAACCTTCCTATGACCCTAACGCGAGTTTACTTGCGTTTAGTCATAAAACAATACCGTCACCTATCCTTAGGCGACGACCACAACAAGAACATAAATTTCAAAACCGCTTTGAAAACTAATCATCTGTTCTAGGATGATTGATTACTAGGTTTTGAACCCTCTATTGTAAGGTTTTGAACCCTCTATTGTAAGGTTTTGAACCCTTTGTTATAAGGTTTTGAACCCCTTTGAGTTTTCAAAATCTCGTCAAAGTTTTGGGTCCTAAATAGTGTGAACACGTGCAAACTGGAAGAGTGAATGCCTATACCCTGAGTTTTCTGTCTAAGGCTAGAGTGTTCGTATAAATCCACATAATCGGACCAGTCACTCTTACCTGGGAACTCTTGGGGTGAGTATCCACTTATAGGCGAGCATGTCTTCGCGATACATTATGAGGATCTAATTGCTTTGATTCAGCCTTTGTGTGTCGTTTGTTTGCTTCGTGGTTCAAACAAATGACCATCACCCATGATTTTGGTCAGTAATTGTAACATCCTATTCTTACCCAATACCATTTCATTTGTTTTCTCTCTTGTTGCCCCTTTTAGAATGCCTCCACGACGCGAAAATCCGGTATCTATTGAAGAGCTGGCAGCTGTCATTACACAGCAAATAACTGCTGCAATCCCAAACATCGTTGCCCATTGTAACCAAGCCCTCAACAACAATAATGCCCCCTGCAACTTCAAGACGTTCAACTCGGCTAAGCCATCAAAGTTTTCTGCGTCTCAAGGAGCGACTGCACTTCTGCAATGGTTTGAGAGTCTAGAGAGCACCTTCAGACATGTTCAATGTCCAAATGAGCGAAAGGTAGAATTCGCATCTAGTGTCTTTGAGAAACGAGCTTTGACATGGTGGAATGGTGTGATGAGAGATAGGGGTGCCGATGTGGCACTGGCTCAAATGTGGCAAGAGCTTCGAGCTCTGATGATGAAGGAATTCTGTCCTCGTCACGAGATCAGGGCCTTGGAAAGGGAGTTCGACGATCTTAAGCAAGATAGCGGTGAGCATCGAGCCTACACGGATCGTTATGAGGAGTTAAGTTTCTTATGCCCGAATATGGTTACGCCTTTGGATAAGGCAATCGAAAAGTACATTGATGGCCTCCCTGACTCAGTACAAGACATTATAACTGGTAGTAAACCCACTACAGTTAGACAGGCCATTGAGCTATCAGCAACCTTGACTGAATCTCAAATCAGGAAAGGTAAACTTTTTCGAAAAAGTGACAAGAAACCGATCGAGGAATCAAAGACCATGGATGAACAGACTGGATTCCCTAAGGAGTCAAAGAAGCGAAAGGCTTCTCAGAACTTCGCCATGGTTACTCACAATGATCAAGCCATCCCCAACCAACCAGCTCAACCCCCTGCTAGGAAGCCATACAATGGAACTGCACCATTGTGCAACCAATCTAGCCTCCATCATCATGCCAATGTAAAGTGCCGCAAATGCCAAACTTGTGGACTTATAGGCCATACAGCAAGAGTCTGCCCAGCTGCAGCTGCACCAAACCAAGCTGGCAACAATCCCGCTCAAGGTCGTTTTCTACCAGGTTCTTGTTTAAACTGTGGCGAGATGGGTCATTTCCAAAGAAATTGCCCAAAGCTTGCTAATGCAAATCCAGCACAGGGAGGAGCATCTGACCGACCAGAAGACAACATCATTTAGAAATAATCACGTCTTATGTATTATTTTCTTTTGTTGTCAAGGTCCATGAAACAGTTGTTATCATTGTTCATAAATAAATCTTTTATTTACATTGCAGTGTATTTATGTGGTTGTATGTATAAAGAACATATCCCCTACAATACTGACAAGCAAGGAATCGTATTCCTTGAAAAGCAAACTACCCCCAAAATTTTTCCATCTTATGATCTCTTGTGTTTTCCATGAAATTCCTAAGTACCCGTTTCTTCTAAGGAAACGAAGTACAAGGTGCAAGTTACAACACTGGACGAATACCCAAAGTACCACTATAAATCCTTAATATGGGTACCTAAGGATATTTCCGTAAATCCTAAAATTGTTGTGTTCCTTAATTCGAATATTACGTTTCTTTGAAAACAAAATCGAATTTTGGGAGATCATCCTATCTTTTCAGATAGATCCTAGAGGACATTGAAGTCCAGCGACTGGTTTCCTGGTATACCTTGAATATCCATATTCAATCACTAACAAGTTAATAACAAATTAATAACCGAGTTAAACAACTATGTGATTATGTGCTTATGTGGTCCCTTTTATGTTTTTGGTGTAATCCAAGTTTTTGTTATCCAAATCCTCGTAGAGTCTTCCATATCATGCGTATAAGGGATTCATAGTAGGATACTCAAAGGTACTATCTAAAATCCTTAATGGACTTCTACGTTGTAGTTAAGTCCCTTGGATTATAAAGTACTACTCCATAATTAGACCCCTTGAGTGGTCTAGTTAGACAGATTGATCCAAAAATCTGGTTAGGAACATCATGTGATGATATAGCTGAAAGGACTCCTTGGTGGCCTAATTAAAAAGATCATCTGTCGATCTAATTAAAAAGGACCCTATGGTAGTCTAGTCACCCTCATCACAGGTTTGATTTTCTTCCCCTAAACATTACAAGACAAACTGTGCGGATTGTGCAAGGAATTACGTAATTATGGATTCATACATAATTATGGAATTTAGTGCACAGAAACCACAGCAAGTTTTGTCATGTGCCTAGAAGTTAACTCTTTTCATTTCCATTTCTGAGGAAGCACCCGTTGAAAATGACTCCGTTTGTTCATTTTCGTTTCTGAAGATTGTCCGTTGAGGAAATGAATATCCGTTTGATTATCCTTTTCATTTCCATTTCTGAAGAAGCACCCGTTGAAAATGACTCCGTTTGTTCATTTTCATTTCTGAAGATTGTCCGTTGAGGAAATGAATATCCGTTTGATTATCCTTTTCATTTCCATTTCTGAGGAAGCACCCATTGAGAATGACTCCGTTTGTTCATTTTCGTTTCTGAAGATTTTCCGTTGAGGAAATGAATATCCGTTTAATTATCCTTTTCATTTCCGTTTCTGAGGAAGCAACCGTTGAAAATGACTCCGTCTGTTCATTTTCTTTTCTACAGATTGGCCGTTGAGGAAATGAATCCCCGTTTGTTTATTCCTTCATTTCCGCTTCTGAAGAATACTTGTTGAGGAAAATGACTCCGTTTGTTCATTGTCATTTCTGAAGAATGTCCGTTAAGGAGATGACAGGATTATGCCTTGCTTATCTTTGATGGTTATAAACACAAAGTCATAGACAGAGCCCTACGAATAAATTTCGGGACGGAATTTCCTAAAGTAGGGGAGACTGTGACACTTGGGACACTGCAACCATCAAACAAATACCAAGCCAATGAAATATTGTATTTCATACTTGGGATCTGTATAATTATGTGTGTCTTTTGCACATATCAATTCTTGCTCGATTACAAGCTCTAAATCGCTTTCTAGAAGGTTATACGCACACTCATGCGTAAATATAACCAGTTTAATACAACGAACACTCCGGAATAGTGTAATAGGCTTAACATACCTTAAATAACCTTTACATAACTTAGAAATAAGTTTGAAGGCTTTGGTATGGTAAAATCAAGTTTAATCGTCTACATGGACTAAACTTGACAAACTGCGAAAGTATGACGATTTGTACTGGAACAGACATTCCAGAAAATGACCATAAGTTAAACATACAATAAATATCCTTTACATATCTTAGAAATAGGCTTTGAGGGGTTCGGTGTGCTAAAATAAACCTTTGGGTCATTCAGGGACTAAAAGCGTCAAAAAGTGCATAAGTTTGCACTTTCACGCATTACTTACGTTCTGAAGACTTTGTAGAGCCTTGAAAATGGCTTAACGGAGGTTAAAAACGTCGAAAACAAGTTCAAACACGTGCAAGGACCATTTCTGCCAAATTCTGAAACTTCTAGCCATGCCTTGGTGTCGCGCGACGGCCTTATGGCCTTATGGTGGCGCCACGCCACCATCACATCTGGGCAGAATGTTGTTTTTGCAATTCAGCTGAAATCCTTGGTTTTTGTTTGATTGTTTTGGGACCTTAATGAGCAAGTTAAGCCTTCTCCAAGCAAAGATTAGCTGCCATAACACATGTAGGGTTGAGATTTCTTGCTTGGAGGTTACATAAACACTTGTCTTGATCTTGTTTCTTCACCACAACTATAAATATCCAAGCTCTTTTATTGTTTCACTCACCCTTGATCTGATTTTCTCTAAGTTGAGGTTATTAACTTCATACCTGAGAATTTTAAGATCTAGTGTTTGTAATCATAAAGCATTGTTCTCTAAGTTGAGGTTATTAACTTCATACCTGATTTTCTCTAATGTTTGTAATCATAAAGCATTGTTTTCTGCAAAACATAACATTTGATTTAAACTTAGGTTTATTCAAAAACCTTGTTTTGTACATTTTCCTATGGGGTTGAGTAATTACTAGTTATTCACCATACATGACATTTGTTTTCACATAGACATTCTCACATAGTTTGAGTAGATACTTTCTACTTGCTATGCATTACATTTGGTTATACATGATACATTTCACACATGACATTGAACATGGTTTACACATAAACATTTTGACATTGAACAAGACATTTTGGTTGATTATTGATAACTGACTTATGTAACGGGGCTATGTGTTATATGATAAAAGCATGGTGGATGTGACACCTGGGTCACTGCAACCATCAAACAAATACCAAGCCAATGAAATATTGTATTTCATACTTGGGATCTGTATAATTATGTGTGTCTTTTGCACATATCAATTCTTGCTCGATTACAAGCTCTAAATCGCTTTCTGGAAGGTTATACGCACACTGATGCGTAAATATAACCAGTTTAATACAACGAACACTCCGGAATAGTGAAATAGGCTTAACATACCTTAAATAACCTTTACATAACTTAGAAATAAGTTTGAAGGCTTTGGTATGGTAAAATCAAGTTTAATCGTCTACAGGGACTAAACTTGACAAACTGCGAAAGTATGATGATTCGTACTGGAACAGACATTCCGGAACATGACCATAAGTTAAACATACCATAAATATCCTTTACATAGCTTAGAAATAGGCTTTGAGGGGTTCGGTGTGCTAAAATAAACCTTTGGGTCATTCAGGGACTAAAAGCGTCAAAAAGTGCATAAGTTTGCACTTTCACGCATAACTTACGTTCTGAATACATCCGGACATCCAAAATTTTATGTAAGCACTAAAATATTTTATTTTAGTGTTTGGCATAAGAAAAATCCATTCGTCACGCAATTTGGATCGTTTTTCGCGCTTATGCGCATGTCGTTGTAATTAAGCGAACATCGCGATCGTACGACCAAACGAACCGACATCCGGGATATTTTTGAGCATGTTTCATGTCCACAATATTTAGGCATCATTTTAGGGCCTTAAAGTTGACTTAACGAGCCTTAAACATGTCAGAAATGGCCTTGATACACAACGGGACTGAAATGGAAACTTTGGAAACTGGTTGCTGATCAGAAGGACCTAGGCGTGACACCTAGCCCCCTAGGCGTCACGCGAGGCCCCTTCAGAACAGCAAAATCTGTTTTAACAGCTGTTAATAGCTCTTATACACTCCAAAGGCCAATGCCACATGTTAATCCCTGATGTTGGGGGGCCAATGTGATGCACATGAGGTTACCAACAAGTGTAGGGACAAGATCAAAGCACGGTATTCGAGGAACGATCCTGACGGTGGTCCAAACACTATAAATACCCCATCCATCCCAACTCCAAAAACCCACAAATCTGATCTAAAAGCTCTATGTTGAAGCCATTACTTCATACCTGGGCTATTTGATCAAGATTTACTAGCGGGGACCCTTTGTAAGTGTTCTTTCGTTCTTTTCATTCGTTTTAGCATTAAAGTCAAACTTTGTTTGACTTTCTGCATTGAGCAGTTTATGGTCAATGCGAAGTTCATTTGAACTTCATAACGTGAGCGTAATCAGGATGGTTATAGTCCCTAGTAACTATACCTACTGATTACCACGTTATCTTGGCTCAGTGACGAGTCGTAGTTTCGGCCAAAATGCGTGTTATTGCGTATTTTGTAACCAAACTACTTTTAGGTATCAAAACCGTTTGTTTTGATACCAAACCTGTTTTCTAAACTTTGTTAAGCATGTTTTAACATGCTTAGCTCGTCACTTTTAGTTTAGTGCTTATAGGGTCGTAAGGTAAGCGATCTAAACAATCGCTTATACTTTCGAACCCGACCCGTTTGGTCGATCATTAGGATCCGACCAAACACATTAGGTGACCATAGTTGTATAGGGAATAACCTTCCGAGGTTATACCTTATGGTCACAACGTTTAGTTAGTTGTATGATAGGTAGTTTATATGCCTTAGGTAAATTACCAAAATGCCCTTTTTACGCCAAAATTCATTTAAAGCATATGTAACATAACTTTTGGTATCTAAACTGATTTGGCAACAATATTAGACATGTTAAGGCATATTTTACTTATCGTAGGGCTAGTTAGGCGGTCCGAACGCATTTTACGCGAACGACGCGTTAAAGTAACATAAGCTACCTAAACGGGTCGTAATGGGTCGTAAGCACTTAGGTTAGGTTTCATTTTAGTATGTAGGCTTTGTTAAACCATATTACATGATTTCCCATATTCATTTGGTTTACGAGCCCTCATTCTATCCAATCCTCCGATATAGGTCCGGTTATTAATGTAGTTACCTATATTAGGTGCCGTTTGATATTCGTGACCTTCTAGCTTTGCTTGGTGGATATCTAAAGTCTATTGAGTAATCTCAAGTGAGTACATAGACCCCTCTTTTACTGTTTTCAAACTGTTTTGGGGTGGAACACATGTGCCTGCTTGTTACTTTCATGCTTTCCATGTTTTCACATCATATACTTGCTATGTTCATTAGTACATTTATAGTACATGATTTACATTACATTTCATGCTATGTATGTCCATTGTGTGCATACTTAGTACATCGTTTTACATTACATTTCATGCTATGTATGTCCATTGTGTGCATACTTAGTACATTGTTTTACATTACATTTCATGCTATGTATGTCCATTGTGTGCATACTTAGTACATTGTTTTACATTACATTTCATGCTATGTATGTCCATTGTGTGCATACTTAGTACATTGTTTTACATTACATTTCATGCTATGTATGTCCATTGTGTGCATACTTAGTACATTGTTTTACGTTACATTTCATGCTATGTATGTCCATTGTGTGCATACTTAGTACATTGTTTTACATTACATTTCATGCTATGTATGTCCATTGTGTGCATACTTAGTACATTGTTTTACATTACGTTACCTAAGACGTCTAAATGTATATCTAGGCATCATTGCTACTTCATTTCATAGCATCATCATCCTCAACCTGTAACATGTTAAAATAAAGTTCAATGCAAAAGCAAAGGCGAGTACACAATGTTTAAATAGTATAGCATATGTATAAAGCATTTACTCGAATCCACATGGCAATTTGTAAACAAGGTAACTAGCATGCATAACATCACATTAACCGAAGTGTCCACTAGTATTTAACATCCCTTGCCACAAAAGTAACGAGACCGTTTTAGTATAATGACTTAACAAGACCCCGACGGGTGGTGTGCTACTCCTATAGCGCTATATATGTTAAGTTGAGGGCTTAGCATGGTAATGGCATAAAGCATGTATATTCTAGCATGAACCTAAGTAAACAAGTAGCGTGTATAACAGATTGAGTTCGTAAAGCATGTTTAAGTGTGTGTAAGTGTAATTTTGTATGGTAACATGTTACAACCCAAAAGTGGTTTAAAATGTAAATGGGTCAAGTGTACTCACGGTTTTCAAGTCTTCTACTTGGTAAATCCATGAGAGTGTTGGTTTGTTTAGGAGGTTGGAACACCAAGTCCTTCTACGTGAAGAAACAAAGTGTATGAGTAACGGAGATTAACGGTAGATTAAGGATTTAGGAAATTAAAACACAAAGACATATGTATATGAAAGTAATCATCCTTTAACACAAGTACTTGTTTTTGACACTATGGAACCTCAATGGTTAATGTTTTCATGAGTAATGTACTCATTAGAATCGTAACAAGTCTTATGCCTTAGATGATGTTATTCTAATATTTTGACGAATGAACACAAGTTCACCATCAAGGGTTCGAATAGTTTACGTATGTATAAGTAATATATGTATTGTTAAGTCCAATAGTCAAGTAGGAGGTAGAAGATTAGATCTTCGTTTAGGTACCTCTAGTATCATGGAAATCATGTAGGAGGTAGGAAGAACAAGCTTCCATTTAGGTACCTCTTATGGTTCACCACTACACTTGATGTAAAAACATACAAGGAGGGTCATGAACTAATGTTAATACAAGAATAACAACAACTACACTATGAGAAATCATCAAGTAATGTAGGGATTCTTTGTTGGACAACCCAAGTTAGTCCACAATCACACCTTTATCAAGCTTGAAGCTTGAACATCACTTGTCGGTTAAAAACCCTAAACAAAATAGAAAGTATATGAGGTTTAACCTCTGATTTTGTATGTCTCAGCCCCGTTTTTAAGCCCAACTAACCATACAAGTGGTTATGCGCATAAGGACGTGGGTTTGAGTAAGTTAAACTCAAGTTTAAGCAAGTATTAGTAAAGATAAATAAAATCAGATTCAAACAGTGAACTTTGGAGCCTATTTTCCAGAGTTCCAGGGACTTATTCTCTGTGGAATACCCATGGAATCGAAGCTAAGGTCGATCCAAGTGTTCTGGAAAAAGAATGAGCTCAAACGGACAAGAAATGAAGAAGTTATGCTCACTTTAGTGGAGCTTGATGTTTCTGTCCGAACTTGAACTTGCAGCTACGATTTTGGGAGCTTGAGAGTGATTTGAGAGTGTTTGTAAAGTGCAAATGACTTGGGAGGCACTTGGTATTTATAAGGAAGTGATTAGGGTTGGGTTAGATGAGTATTTAATGCCAAAAGCCCGGTTTAAACTCAAAATAACCCAAATCCCGCTCAAATTCGCGAAGGGAAAAGAGGGAACTGATCTGGGAATGCTCTCGCGGCCCGCGTAGCCCCAGGGGAAAGCTTATGCGGCCAGCATCAAGGGTGGAGGGCTGAAGTTTCATTTATTTGCAATAAGGCCCCTGAAGTTTGTTAATTAGTGTTTTTAGGTGTTTTAGGGACTAGTTTCGCCATAAAAACATAGTTTAAGGCCAAATAAAGTATGATGAGCATAATCAAAGTATAATTAAGCATATGAATGTCGTATTTAAGTATCATATACGTTCGTAATACGTTTTATGCACAAGTTTCACGTATCTACAAGTTTAGCACATAGTTTCCAAGAATTACGAATAAGCATCAATTGTTTCACGAAATTGAATGTATGAGCATGTATAAAGTATATATGTCATGTATTTAACAAAATATGAGTTTTATTTATGATCCAAGTCTCGGATTTTACAATGATTTCAAAGAAAGAATGATTACAAGAACACAAGACTTCCAAAAATAGAAACACGAACAAGACTTTCTATAAATGGAAAGTACAAATAAGCAGGACGTTACACCTAATAGGTGGAATACTTTCGCCGAAATTTCGGTTAACGGTATTCACCCTTCCGGTTACTACATGTTTCAAATCAATCGAAAATTCGAGACTTGGCGGGATTTTTGAAAATCAAGGAGTGGGATTAGTTGACAAGATGTGGGTTTCACCCCTAACTTGACAACGTCGTACCCTAAGTGTGGTTAGCACTCGTCAGGTCAAGAAAATAAAGTCTGATGCTTAACGAGGGTCCACTTGAATTAGAGTTGGAAATTTACCATCAAGATGTGGATTTTACTCCTAACTTGATGGTGTAATTTTGTGCAACATAGAATAAGCAGAGTGAGAGTCGTTCACCAAATTGTGGGTTTCACTCCTATTTTGGTGAACTTGTCTCGTTTGCATTCCGAATGTCTTCAACGTGTATTGTGTAAAATATCTTAGGAAGGACATGTTGTAAGTATTTAGACAAAGAACAAGAGATAGAAGCAAGTAGGAAGTACTTAGGTATTTTAAGAATCACAAAACTGGCTGGTTCGCACGGATCAGCAGTCCCCATTCGCACGAATCGGATAGTGCACTTCGCACGAAGTGGACTATTCGATTCGCGCGAGTGTGCGGTTCGCGCAAATTGGTCAGATTCGTTCGGAAGGGTCAGTTTTGGTACTTAGATACTATAGACTAGGTCGAATCATGCAATTCTACCTAATTCCCTATAGTTATGGCTCTGATACCAATCTGTCACACCCCAACCGATGGCGGAAACATCGGACTGAGACGAAGATAGATTACTCATTGCATCATAACACTAAAGTGACAATAGAATTAAGGTAAACTAATTTCATTTCCTATCAAATGTCGATTACAATACAGGAAATTCAAATACAACCAAACATAGTACAACAAAACAAAGTGCAACTAAGCATGATACAAAATTAATACAACAAGTTTAAATCTATGATTTCTAAATGTGTATCTAAGGCCTCGTCACTACGCCCAGTGAATCATTAGCATCATCCTACAACATGTTATAAAGTATAGATCAACACACAAGGCATTGGCGAGCATACAAGTTTTAGTACATAGCATAAGTAAATAAGTTTAAACAAATCCTCAGGGCAAGCTAGTTAACAAGATAAACAATAAACTGGCATGTGAACAAACAAGTCAAACCAAAGTTTAACGCAAAAAGTCTTAACAGAACCCAACGTTCACAGGCGGTGCGTTACTCCTATAGCGCTATGCATGTCAAGGGTAGGCTCGTACGAAGTTAATTAGAAATTCAACACAAAATGTACAAACCCAGATTAAAGTATCAAGTATAATGCATGCATGCATGTATTTAGATTGTTTGTGCATTTAGTATACAGTTTAAGTGTAAGTTGATAGGATAACATGTTGCACCCCAAATTGTGTAAAAGAAAAGGGGGTTCGAGTATACTCACAGTTTTGCTAATTCTTCGATAAAATCCTAGTGAGCGTAGTTTTGGCAGGAGTAGGCGGACGTAGTACAGGAACACCGAGGTTATTCTATCCCGTGAGAAAAGGGATGATTGAATTAGTACAGGAACACTGAGGTTACCCTACAGGGTGAACAAAGGTGCGAGTTAGAGTTTGGAGAATTTAAGTTATAGAAATTTAAGGTACTTAGTATATTATGAAAATAATAAGAAAAGTAACAAAAGTGTATTCTGATTATCAGTGATAAGGAGCACAGAATCAGAATAACGGAAACGGAATTACAAACAGTTCGAACGAATGCGTCTGGGATGGATGTGCCATTCGCACGAATGGGCACATTCGCACGAATGGGACTTTTTGTCAGCAAATTATCGTTTTGAATCTTTTTAACTATTAATCAGTTAAGCTCGTAGTTTCCGTTAAATTTATTAGTTATAGTATTATGGTATTATTAGTCCAATAATAACAGAAGTCTCATAGAAGTCATGCATGGAGGTTAACACCTCATTATTGATCACCAAAGCACAAACCAGTTTAAACTAATCGGTTGGTCATGATTTACAGAAAGTAAAAGACAGAAAGTAAAGTTAACCAAACAACCAAACAATGTATAACCCAGGTGTGCTAGCACGACATGGAAAGAAATTAATCTAAGTGTCTGTGGCTGGACGGGGTTCACTCGTTCTAGGTCTAGGAAGTTGTTTGGGTGTTCGTTTATGAGTCTAAGTGAGGTGGTGGTTTTAGATTTGGAAACCGAGGTTCCAAGAACACACACTGATGTTCCAGAACTCACTATATGAAAAATAGCTATCTGGAAATCATTCAACACTTGACATCCGTTAGAACATGAAGAACAGTGCATTCGCGCGGATGGGGACGTCGCATTCGTGCGGATGGGGATGTCCCATTCATGCGGATGCGCCTGTCAGTGTGGGCGGATGCGCCTGTTCTTGAGGTAAATCATCTCGGTTTTGTTTGAACTAACCACCTACTCAACTGGTCTTGGTTATATCTTGAATCCACATCCATTTATCCAGCTTGTTAGCTCACGAACCTTAGAATCAATCGAGTTTAAGTTCAGAAAGTTTGTAAAAATAAGGTTTTATAGATTAAACTTCATTCCAGCTTGGTCCTCAATAGTTTGAGAGTTCATATCAGATTGCCCAAGCAAATATGAGAAACCAGGTAAAGGAGGATGAAGAATCTTATTTAAAACTTGTAAAATCAGAAAGTGTAGAAGATTAAGATGAAGAACATAAGTTATCAGCTCCATACTCACTTTAAAAGTGACTGAAATAAGCTCCGAATGCTTCTGATCAGTGTTGGTTCGAGAGAGAAACTAGAGTGTTGAAGGGTTGGAATGAAGGAGGAAGCATTGTATTTATAGACTGAAAGTTAGGTTAATGGCTGATGGGCCATATTCACGGATGGGCTTATGGCGGATCGGCCCATTAGTGGACTGGCTTTTAATAGCGGATTGGGCTGGCCCATCCTCACGGATGCGCCAGGCCCAAAAGCCCAATTGCTGATTTTTGATTATTTTGACCATTTTAAGCGTTTTTTACGTATAAATGCAATGTATAAGCGTCGTGCATAAGGAAAGGAGTGTAAAAATGTATTTTGTATGTATCACAAGTATGAATACGTATGAATTTGCATGTAATGAAGTATCTGTAGGATCGTTTTATGACCCAAACGAGTCAATCAGAAGAATTCTTCACCAATACAAAAGGCGGAAACAGCTGTATCGGTGTTATTTCAGCTGTAATGCACGAGAAAACACTTAAAACTGTCTTTTGATTGATATCAGATCGATTACAATGTTGTAGACACTTCGGCAGAGCTTCGCTACCGGAATCAGAATCGTTACAAATGAATAGGCACATCAGGTATTTATAGGAGAGGTGATTTCGCTTGAAACGGCCAAGCGGAATCTAATTCCGCACGGAATTACTTCAAACGAAATCAACACATGATTTCAAGCGGAATTATTCACTTGATTTCGTATGAAATGACCCTGTGTCATTTCAAACGAAATACCTATAAACACACATTTCTCGTTTTTCGTGCCTTGATCTATCTATTACAATACAAGACTCGATACAAGACGAAGTCGACAGACGAATGCACCAGACTCCCCCTCGGATGTTGACGAAGTCTTCGGTGTCGAGTCTTCGGTTGTCAATCCTTTAGTCTTTATCAGTCTTCTCGCTCTCTCCAAAGATTCTCCATTGTAAGCATCCTTAATCAATCTCTTTCTCTTTCTTTCAGAATCTCAACCTGGCTTTATACTCTTCTTGATCAGGTCTCTTGATTCCTTAAGATCATCAGCATTAACAGCTTCAGACTCCTTCTTGATGTCATCAGACTCCCCCTTTCGATAAGCTGGGATCGCAGTCTGGAATTCACCTTTTCACAGTTTCTAAGATCGTAACCTGGCACTCATTCAATCTCAGGTATCAGAACCTAGCTAACCTGCACAATCTCTACCACAAACATAAGTTTCACAAATTTAAAATATTGCAAATTTAGAAACCACTTTGCAGAAATATAATGATTTAACATTTAAAAATTTCTGATGATCACTTGTAGACAAACACTCAAAATTTTCATTTTAAACAGACTCTCCCAAACCTGTTCACCATGTTTAACACTCAGAATTTTGAAAATCAGCTCTTCAACATCAGTTATCGAAAATCTTTTTGGAATTTTTCAAAATTTATGCTAAAACACACTTAAAATCTTTTTGGAATTTTTTTAATTTAGAATGAAATGCAGTAAAGAAATATATACAGACAATAATTTTTGTGAGTTTGTGTAAGAGGATCATATCAGTTTATGAGACAAATCACCAACACCATTAAGCTTTAAACATTTTAAGTTCTAAACGATTCACTTAGATTGTCAGTATAGTGATCCACTTAAATTTTCACACAAAGTTCAACTGTTTCGAGATACAGATTTAGTGTTTTAAGGACTTAAACTTATTCATGTGTCCCACCTCAGAATATACTCCCGTATCCAGATCCCAATATTCAGTCTTACAGGTGAGTATACCTAGATAATATCTGTAAAGGGTTAAATGCGAGGGCCGTGAGAGCTCAGGCTATTGCTTCCGCAAAATCAGAGAGATGACGGCTTCGACTTTTGGTGTGTTCCCTTTAGAGAATCTTTTCTTCAACAGCACATGATTAGCATTTTTCAATGTTTCATCATTTTTTGTACTGAGGGTGGTGCTATATTTCAAGCAAGCAGAAAGTATTATACGGGGACTAGGCCATTGCTTCCGCAAAATCAGAAGTCCCGGGATAATACCCCAGATATCACTGAGTATAAAGACCTAGTATATCAGAAAGAGGGACCTTTCAAACAAGATTTCGGGGGTTACCCATATATCCGAGAGATGTTCCCCACGATATAAGTAAGTTTGAAATTTAGGTTTATATCTCGTCACAATCTACTAAATGTGCAAAAACCTACTGGCACATCATCAGAGACACCGTTTATCACATTTTGACTTTCCAATTCTTTAGCATGCTGTGATAGTCCACTGATGTACTATCATTTCCTCTTTTTCACAACAAAACTTATTTTTCATTTTATCATGTTTTTGACTTTTTCAAATTTTCTAATGTTTTTGGATTTTCTGAAATTTCTTACTCCCCTTAAAATTCAAAAACCATTTAAGAGAAATTTGAAAACAAACTGTACAAGTAAAGTAACAACTGATATCAAATCACTTCAATTTGCCATTCACTTGGCATAAACAATCAGAACTCCCCCTCACAACAAACTATTTTCCCATTATGATTTCAAAACACTTAAGTTTGTTTTAATCAAAATGGTTTTTCCGGAAAATAAGTTTTGTTGAATTCATAAAACCACTTGTAGGATAGGGGATTCATTCATCACTTTGTTTTTCAAAATACCATCTGTAGGAAAAATAAATCAAGTACAACTTAATGTCCCTGATTTACTACTTTGAGAATAAAACCTCTCTTTCAACCACTTGTCAGTTTGCTTATCAACAATTACCATTTGTATGTTGAAATCTCAAAATGCCGATACCTACTCCACACTTACCAACCTGGGAGTTCCGGCAAATCATACTTCTACAAAAACAATTTTTCAAGAAAGATGCCGATTCATGCTCCGCGATTACCAATTTGGGAGCTCCGGCAAGTCAGGTTTTTCAGTTAGAGAGATTCTCCCAAGCCTGACGGTCCTTGGGAGATTCCGAGTTACCAACACTCGGTTGCTTACCTGCCATCTTTTTCTCATAGAATTCTTTAACCCCCTTGACCTTCCCATCAATCATTTTACCAAAAATGTTTTGCACTGTGGGGTTAAAAGCCTTTTCAATATCAAATTCTTTCTTTTCAGGAAAAAATTGATTTGAAATTTCAACTTTACCAATTTAAAATTTTCAGCCCGCAATGGTGGAAATTTTACATCATCCATTGGTGGAACTGATGTTTCAATTTTTAGCTCAACTTGTGGCTCCTCTGACTTTGTGGAATCAGATTCATCACCAGAACTTCCATTTTAATTCTTAACAACCCATTTTTTGTTATTAAGTTTCTCATTTCTTTTGTAAACATTTTTCGAACATTCACCAACCTCAAAAATTGAATTTTCAAAAACTTTAAATTTGTTTGTTGGTGGTTCAGTTTTCTCAACAATCTTTTCTTTCAGTTTACCAGAGACTCCCTGTTTTGTTTGTATTGCCTTTGGACAATTTCTGGCAATGTGACCAACTGTTTTACATTGAAAACAGGTTCTTGTCTCTATCTTCTTCTGAGCAACACTTTTCTTCATTTCTTCTTGCTTCTTGGCAAGGAATTCTTTGTTGGATTGCTTTCTGAACACTTGCTCTTTTTCTTCTTCTGATGATTTTCCTGTAACAAAAACAGTTTTTGATTTATAAATTTTCTCATTTTTATGATCTTTTGGTGGAATAAAACCCAGACCCTTCTTTTTGTAATTACCATTATGGTTTGGCCTCTTTTGAAAACCAGAACCAGAATTGTAACCCTTTTTCTTGTTTAACCTTTGTTGAACTCTTGAGGTGTAAGTTTTAGGTTTTCCAGAAAGATTTACATCTTTTATTTCAGAAATATTAATTTATGTTAGTTTGAAAACCTTTTTGATCATTTCAGTTTTAACACCTCTTATTGGAAATGACTCATCAGAATATAATTTGTCAGAATCTTTCAAAGTATATGCTACTTTGATCGGTTCGTCATTCAAATTAGATTTTGATAACAAAAATTCTTTATTATAAACCCGTTTGTCCTTTTTGATTGTTGATTTTGACGTGTTGGACTCAGACTTTGACTCTGATTTGGACTCCTCCGTTTCATCCTTATCTAACACCTGATCAACCACTTTCTTTATTAACTCGGACTCATGATCAGTGTCAGACGATGTGAACGTGACATCAATGTTTTCTGGCAAATTATCTGAAGACTCAGACTCCGACTATAAATTTGTTGCCTTTTTGACTCTTTCTGAATTTGGATTTCGAGGAGAATATCCATTTTCGACCGGAGGTGGACATTTGTTATAGACAACACTTGGTTTCTTACCAGAAATCTTCACTTCATCATCTTCTTTTGTTTCAGACTTTTTCTCTTCAGATTTTTCTTCTTCAAAAGTCTTCAATCCTTCTACTATCGGGTAAATCCTGTCAACCACAAAAGTAGAACATGATTAACTTTTTAACAAATTGTTTACTCTCTCGGTTTCTATTCTCTGAGTTTCCAACTTCAATTCAAGCTCATCACACTTCTCGGTGTAATAATTGACATTGTCAAGCTGTCTCATGTATGCTCCTTTGAGTGTATTCATTGCTATAGCTTGTTCACTGCTCGACTCATTGTATTTATTCATGGCTTTGTTCAATACATCATATGATTCTTTCAGCCTTTTTATGTTGTGTAGCAATTCATTGTTTTGCTTTATCAGAGATTCACAATTCATACACTTTTCAGAGACCTTGACTGCATCAGCATCTGTTTTAATTTCAAATTCTGGAATTCTTTGACTACTCTCACTTGAACTTCTTCTTCAACTTCCTTCTTTTTCTCGGTTTCAGCATTTAGACGTTTTCTGACTTTTTCTGCCCAATAGTCATCAGTATAATCATTGATAACCTGAGCAACAACAGCTTTAGCTTTTAAAATCTCTTTGTCTGGACAAAACTTGTCCCAGCTAAAGTTTTCCCAGCTAAAACCTTCTGGTAATCTCTCATCATCTTGATTTATTAGACAAGCTTTATTATCAGCTGGAATATATTTATCCCAACTGAAATCCTTTGATGAACTTCCATCATTTTTATTGACCAGACACGCTCTCTTTGAATCTTCAATCTCTTTTCTAGCATGTGCAGTTTGTGGCTGTTGTTGTTGATATGGCTGTTGAGCAACTTGATGATAAAGCACCTTTCGATAGTAGTCATTGTTTCCGAAAGGATTTTGAGCTCCGCTTGCTTCGCGATTTGTGCACTCCCTCTTGAAATGCCCCTTTTCCCTGCAACGAAAACAAGTGACTTTAGATTTATCAAAACCTAAAGTAGAAACATTTGCATCACGGAAATCATCTTTTCCCGTAATTTGTTTAAACTTTTCGGCTCTTCTCAACACGCTTTCCAAACACCACTTTATATCCATCAACTCCATTTCTTCAGCATCTACTTGATCGTAATCCTCTTTTGTAAGCATTGGATTCCCGATTCTCCCTGCAACTAAACTACCATAAGATTCAAGTACAGTCACCAACAAAGACATATGGCTCTTAGCTACTTCCTCTGAATAGTTTTGATCATTTTCCAGATTTAATGCAATATTGCATTGAAGAACTTTGCCACTCTTTGTTGCGGTAAAATGTGGATCAAACGATGGAAATGAAGTAAAGCCTGGTTTGCTGCTTGATCCCTGAGATGAACTTTCAAAAGAACCCATTTCATTGAAAGCAGTTTCAACTTTTGGAGATATATTGGTTTTATCACTAACACCACTTTTGTAATACAGGCCAATGTCTTGTTCTCCATCATAGTTGTTCATTCTAGCAATTTTCCTTTGTTCCATCTCTTGAGCTTCAAGATGTTTAATAAACTCACTCAACGTGATGTTGTTAAAATCTGTTTTATTCTTCAACATCATCAGATACGTCCCCCAAACATCATGTGGCAACGCATCAGCCAGCTTCTCAATCAACTCATCTTTATCTTTGTTGATGCCCAATCTTTTCATATTCTTCAATAAATTGCAGTATCTCTCAATAATCTGCTTGGTGCTTTCATTTCTTAAACCTCGAAACAAATCAAATTCCTTCTTCATAAGCGACTTTTTGTTCTTGAGCATGTCATCACTACCAAGAAACTTAGCTTCTAACTCTGTCCAAATTGAATATGCACTTCCATTATGTTGAAGTAAGATCAAAATGTCTTCTTTAATCACTTGCTGCAAGAAACTAACCATCAATTTCTCATGTTTGTATTTCTTTTTCTCCTCAGCACTCAATTCTCTAATCGGTATTTTCACATTATTGTTCCCGACTGGTCTAGCATATTGAACTTCAGTATGTTCCCATGCATCTAAGTGATAAGCTTCCACCCAGTTACCAAAACGTTCAGCCCATCCACTAAAATCATCAATGTCCATAAGCTTAGGCGGTTTTTGTGTTGTTCCTGTCTCATTTTCAAGTAATGTACTCTGAGTAATAGTCATCGGACTAGCAAAGGCATTGTAAAACTCGTTATCCATGATTCGATTTTCAAAAGTTCACAAACAGTCAGTTTCAAGCGAAATACTATCTTCAAACGAAATATCTTTTCACACGGAATCAACCTTTCACACGGAATCAATCCTCTTTTAAGAGAAATCAACGTTACAAGCGAAATCAGTATGTTTTTCACGCGGAATCAACTTTCATACGAAATAACTTTTTGGTGCGGAATAAGCTTCAAACGAAATAGCTGATTTTGTGTGAAATCAACTGCTATTTCGTGCGGAATTACACACTGATGCTCACACTCAAGCGGAATCACCTTTGAAACGGAATTACGATCTGATTTCGTGTGAAATACGGCAATGTTCAAGCGAAATTATATCAATTTTCAAGCGGAATTAAACTATCGGATAGTTTTTCCAAAAATTGACCAAGTTTTAAGCCGAATTAAGATCTGATTCTTTCTAGGGTTTATTAAAACACTGTTTCGCACAAAATGTGAGAAAATCAAGTCATTTTAACCGTGAAAAGTTGTTTAATTTTGAAAAGAAGATGTAGAAATCAGATTTTGCAGCTGAAATGGTAAGAACTCTTCCTCCTGAGCTCTGATACCACTTGTAGGATCGTTTTGTGACCCAAACGAGTCAATTAGAAGAATTCTTCACCAATACAAAAGGCGGAAACAGATGTATCGGTGTTATTTCAGCTGTAATGCACGAGAAAACACTTAAAACTGTCTTTTGATTGATATCAGATCGATTACAATGATGTAGACACTTTGGCAGAGCTTCGCTACCGGAATCAGAATTGTTACAAATGAATAGGCACATCAGGTATTTATAGGAGAGGTGATTTCGCTTGAAACGGCCAAGCGTAATCTAATTCCGCACGGAATTACTTCAAACGAAATCAACACATGATTTCAAGCGGAATTATTCACTTGATTTCGTATGAAATGACCCTGTGTCATTTCAAACGAAATACCTATAAACACACATTTCTCGTTTTTCGTGCCGTGATCTATCTATTACAATACAAGACTCGATACAAGACGAAGTCGACAGACGGATGCACCAACAGTATCAAGTATGTAAGTAACATGAATAATCATCAAGTGTTTATGAATAAAACATAACACAAGTATGTAAAAGATAGGATTCTCATTATGATTCAAGTCTCAGATTATAACGTATGAAATGAAGTACGAATACAAAGAGATACAAGTTCCCATAAATGGAAAGTACAATGAACTTGCTAAATAAAGGAAGTTACAAAACGCGAGGCGTTACAATTATGGCCATACTAAATAACGCGCTGGGGTAAGCATACCTACTATAAGACACATTATTAAACTTTGGTGTGTACCTTAATCTTTATAGCACTGAAAATGACCGACACTGATTTCTAGTTCCCGATTGTATGACAAGTATTGTAAAACTAGTGACAAGATAAAATCACAATAAATATTAAATGATTACCTATGGGTTTTCTTTACCTATGAAACTCTTTTTGAAAAACTATTTTCAAAACGAGTCAGTTAATTGCATTTACCAGTGAAAGCTGACGTATTTTTAAAATATTGAACTGCATGTACCGAACCTTGATATTAGGCTAGGAATCTGGGTCGGCTATGATAAAGGCTATAGAATTTGCAACTCCTCAGCTTAAGGCCTATGATATATAAAGCTCTTTTTATTTCGATCCCGCCTGTGGGCTTTTACTCGAACGCTTGTATAAATGTTTTTATATATTCAAGCTTTTATTAAATGAATATTTTTACTCAAATACTTCCGTTGCATACAAATTGTGATATTGTTATTCAATTGTCACTCTTAAACCCTACCCATCTGGGCCCACAGGATATTGGGGTGTGACATTTATGCTGAAGGCATAGTCTTTAGTTTGATTGTTTGTTTTTCATGTTTTATAAAGGGATTTTTACATATTTCCCCATCCTAAGAAGTTTTATTATATATTTTCCCAACCCATAAATTTAATTACATATTTCCCTAATCTATAAACTTTTATTACATATTTCCCCAATCTCTAAATTTAATTACATATTTCACCTTCTTAAACCCCATATATTACATATTTATCCATTTCATTAAAAGTACTCTTATAGAATTACTATTTTACCCCTAATGAGTTTATTAAATAAAAATTTTTTTGAAAGGTTAATTTCATTAAACAAACCAAGCGGAAATCTCCAAGCTAGAGATAATCGTGGAAACAACAATTACATCAAAGAGAAATTAAAATTACACCAATCTCTCCATTCTACTGATCCCCCTTTATATCTACTTTTAAACCAAAGGAAACCCAACGACTTAACATCCGAAACAATTTGCGCCACATTCGTGTCTTTGTTTGTAAAGATCTTCTCATTCCTAGCTTTCCAAACTCGCCAACAAACCAAAATAATAACCCCATATAAAATATCTTTCTTCATATTCGATCCCCCCACATAATTAGCAATCTGCAACACATCTTTAGTCGAGAACACATATATCGGAGGTAACTTACACCACGATACAATGGCGCTCCAAACTCCATCAATAAAATGACACGCCGACAATAGATGGTCCGAAGTCTCTTCCGCTTCACCACACAAAGCACATAAGCCATCGCCAACCCTTATATTCCTTCGACGAAGAGCTTCTTGTGTCGGGATTCTATCCATACTCGCCCTCCACATAAAAAGGTTACACTTGTTCGGTATCCACTTGCACCATGTAAAACTTGTATTTTCGTCTGTCGTTTCGATCCCTTTCAACCATTTCCTAGCTTCTTTAACCGAGAATTCCGCACTCGAACCTTGCGTCCAACACCATCGATCATCTTTGTCTTCCAAATTCACATCGGCAATCATCCTATGACACTTTAGCAGCTCATCGACCTGAGTGCTGGTATTCGGATAAGTCCTCCACTTCCACGAAATGCCATTTCCATGATCTTGAGAGCCAATTCTTTGACAAACCAAACACCACTTATCCTCCTCCAATCGAAACAAGTCAGGGAACAAATTTTTAAGCGGCTCATTTGACACCCAAGGATCCATCCAAAATCTCACCTTTCTTCCGTTACCCACAAAACCCAAAATGGTATTAGAGAAAGAATTACCTTGTATCCTCAATCTAGTACCAAAAGCGATCAACTTACTCCAAGCCCCGGAGTAACGCTTATTACAAGGAAATAATTCCCACCTTCTGGTCGACCCATGCACCGCATCTATAACTTTTCGCCATAAAGCATCCTGTTCAACACGATACTGCCACAACCACTTTAATAATAAAGCATTGTTACTATCTTGAAGCTTAGAAAGACCCAAACTGTCACACCCCCAAAATCAACAAGCGGAGTATTACCGCATGGAGGCGTGACTGACCAGGATCAAGCCACCAATCATATTGAACAATGTATTTAAAATAAATAAAATCCAACCACACAATATAATTGGTGTTCAAAAATCAGTTAACCAAGTTTAAGTTAAATAGCGGAAGCATAAAACGTAAAACCAAAATATAAGTTCAATAAGTTTAAATGTAACATGGCACACAACCGTCCATGCTCCACGACGACGACTCCTGCTCGTGCAAGTTCCAAAGATACCTAACGACCTGCAAGGCATGTAACAACGAGTCAACAACAAAGTTGAGCGAGTTCACAGTTGGTTGTTTAGTTTTACCAGTTTGTTTTGAAATCATAAGTTGTTTCGTAAACCACGAGTTAACCAGTACTTTTGTTTCCCAAACCATAACCATAATCAGTGGGGGGGCTTCCCCATGTGAACCACTAGACCTTTACCATATCGACGACTGACGAACAATAGTTGTGCCCTACGTCAATGTCTATCATCATTGACAGTTTGCCATGATCCATTAGTACACGCCCGTTCGAACGACACGGTGTGAGGTTTGTCAAACCTAATAGCGCTATTAACTAATGACCTGCTCGCCATCGGCCTCGGCGATTAAGTCGATATAAAGTGAAAGACTTCATGATAGAGTTTTGTCTAGTAAGTTTAAGGTTGTTGTCCTACCCAAGGAGGACAAACGTACGTAGTTCTACCCAAGGAGAATACGCAGGAATTATAGTGGCATCCTACCCAAGGAGGATGGCCGTACATATCCTACCCAAGGAGGATATGTAGGTTCCGTTTTAGTTTATTAACCCATTCCCAAACCACCGGGAATCCCATGCCTTGTAGAAAGTGTGAACTCACCTTTGGTTTGCTTGGTTAGACTTAGTTACTTGTATTATTGTTGGACACCCCAAACCCTAATATGTTCCAATGATAATCAGTTTCGTTTACATAGAATTCGCTTATACATCATATATTTTCCACATGTGATAGGCAAGTATAGCATACATTTATCATACACGTTATAATGAGCATTCAGGTTATATGTATTCCCACAATACAATCCATATATCATCATGCATGTAACAATAATAAATCACAACACTTACTAATCCCTTTGGTTACTAACATCTTCTATCGAACCCACTTAAGACCCGGCATGACTCGGCGACCCATGTTTAATCCCACACATAAAGATCCAGCCAAAACATTTAGCCCTTAACCTATACCCAGCCCGATAACTCTCATAACCGGCCCAAACGATTGTGTAACTTTCACCCCTGGCCCAAATAATTCACAGCCCACTTATCCGATGCATGGCCCAAGCGAGTGCCCGTGTGTATAACCGACTAACATATACACCTAGTGAACATGCAGCCCACATATTAAGCCTAACCAACATCCCACCCGGCCATATATATTAAATCCAAAGCCAACTATATCGCCGGCCCAAGTTTCCAGTTTATCGGCCCAAGTCACTAAGCATTTGCAATTCTTGTAACATACAAAAATCATGCCAATTAATATAACACAGTTTCTTTGATTCATTAAAATCATCTATGCTTTCAACAATTATCACATTGGACCACTCAAACTATATAGCCTACCTGATTGGACCGAAGTTAGTGGATTAGTTGCTTAAATCTTGACACTAAAATCAACTCATGCTACATTCATTGGGTCGCAACTGTTGCTACATTACACATGACTGGACCGATTTTTTTTTGTACATACTATCTAACCTATAGACACCTAATCAATCACTTCTCTTTATGACAATCACATGCATCTATGAAAACAGTGGCCGACAAAATTGATATTATATACTTGTGATTGGACCGAATATAAATACAAGGACTCACACAAATAATAATCATATGCTTCCTGACAATTTCACATGCAATTTATCAAAAAAAAGTGGACTGCAATTATGAATGATAAGTTGATCACTTTTGAACTTCACAAATACATGCACAAGGAATTTTAGTGGCAGACAACTATATATATATATACATGAATAATTACTAACCGAAAGAGGTAATTGAAATCAAGCACAGGGATGAGCTCCAAAAATTGCGAATAGGGGATGGGGTCTACTGTCGCACGTATGTAGGGGATAATAGGGTTTTTGGTTTGTTTTCAACGGATCAAGAAAAGCATAATATGTACATATAATATAAGTGTTAGGGCGGTTCATAGTTTTGGCCGATATGGGCTCAAGCCCAATTATTAGCATTGAAATAGGTAGGGAATTAAGGGGCTCGAATTTGGGGCTGTCACAACTGAGTTGATTTGGGCCGAAATTTTACACAGGAAAGGCAACGACACAAAAATATATTTAGTGTTAAGTGTCCGCACATGGGGGGTGTTAGGGAGTTTGGTTTGGATTAGATTACTTATGTAATCTATCGTTATTATAAACATAAGAATAATTAATAGAGATTTATTATTTTTTTAACCAACTAACAGAGATGTACAATATTCACGTTAAGGGTTCGGGCCTCAAAGTTGATGCTATGCAGTTTATGTCATGGTTCAAACGGTTCGGGTAGGTTCATCGCCAAACGGACTTGGTTTCGACTACAAGTTTGCATACAATAACTAAATGAGTATAAATTTAATTGGTCGAAAATAGATAAGTATATCTATTTATTCGTAAGAGCGAAACGAACGATTTATACCTCGAAATTATGGGTTATCACATCATCCCCAAGTTGAAAGAAATTTCGTCCCGAAATTTAGCACGTAGTTACTGAGGAAGCTAGTTAAGTTGCGTGGTTTCCTGGTTTTCCTGGGGTGTCACATCATTCCCCCGTTGGTTTTGAATTTCGTCCTGAAATTCCGCAGTAGGTTCAGCCTCAGCAGTGGTTGCACTTTTCTCGAACAATTGGGGATACTTGTGTTTCATTTGGTCTTCTCGTTCCCAGGTGAACTCTGGGCCACGACGAGAGTTCCAACGAACTCGAACAAGAGGTATTCTGGTGTGCTTGAGAACCTTAACGTCTCGATCTGTGATTTCAACTGGTTCCTCGACGAATCGCAACTGATCGTCGATAGTGAGCTCCTTCAAAAGAACTATGAGGGTCTCGTCTGACAGACACTTCTTTAGATTTGACACGTGAAATACGTTGTGAACTCCATTGAGTTCTGCGGGTAGGTTTAGTTTGTAGGCCACTTTGCTTATTTTCTCTATGATCTAGAAAGGTCCAACGTATCGCGGGTTAAGTTTGCCTCGTTTTCCAAAACAAACTACACCTTTCCAAGGTGAGACTTTGAGTAGCACTCGATCCCCAACCTGGAACTCGAGTGGTTTCCTGCGCTTATCAGCGTAGCTTTTCTGACGATCACGAGCTGCTGCCATTCGTTTTCGTATCTGGGCAATCCTTTCCGTTGTGTCAACTACGAGTTCTGGACCCGTGATTTGGCTGTCACCAACTTCTGCCCAGCAAAGAGGTGATCGGCATTTACGCCCGTACAATGCCTCAAATGGAGCGGCCTGAATACTGGTGTGGTAGCTGTTGTTATACGAAAATTCCACTAACGGTAGGTGTTTTTCCCAGCCGTTGCCAAAATCGATCACACATGCCTAAGCATGTCTTCAAGGGTTTGGATGGTGCGTTCAGACTGCCCATCCGTCTGTGGATGATACGTTGTGCTCATGTCTAGACGTGAGCCAAAGGACTTGTGCATTGCTTGCCATAGTTCAGAAGTAAAACGTGCATCACGATCTGATATGATAGAAGTTGGCACCCCGTGCCTCGAAACCACTTCCTTCAAGTAAACGTCGGCTAAAGTAGAGAACTTATCCGTTTCTTTGATTGCCAAGAAATGTGCAGACTTAGTCAATCGATCTACTATCACCCAAATAGTGTCATTTCCATGTTAAGATCTAGGCAGGCCAGTAACAAAATCCATGGAAATTTGTTCCCACTTCCATTGTGGTATCTCTGGTTGTTGGAGTAGGCCCGATGGTTTCTGATATTCAGACTTGACCCTTGCACAAGTTAAACATTTGCTGACGTACGTTGCTATGTGGGCTTTCATACTAGGCCACCAGTATGTAGTCTTTAAGTTGTGGTACATCTTATCCGAACCAGGATGTACTTGTCACACCCCCAAAATCCACACGCGGAGTATCACCGCTTGGAGGCGTGACATTACCAGGATCAAGCCACCAATCATATTGAACATAATAAGTATTAGATGTAAATTAACCAAACAATATGAGAGGTGTTCAAACAAAGCATGTTAATTGTCTAGCGGAAGCATAATTGTAAACCCAACGTAAGTAATAAGTTCAAATGTTTAAATGTTTATCATAAGATCCACAATCCGTGCCCACAACGACCGCGCCTCCCGTGCAAGCTCCAAGAGTACCTATGGTCCTGCAAGGCATGTAACAGAGAGTCAACAACTAGTTGAGCGAGTTCACAGTTGGTTATTCAATTATAGTGTTCATATCGTAAATCGTAAGCTCGTTTAGTAATCATGTATCGTATGTAATGGTATCGCGGCCCTCTAGGCATGTTTGCGAAGTTTAGTGGGGGTTTCCCATGTTTTCTAGACTAGGTATATTTGTATCGCGGCCCACCCGGCATGTGTGCGAAGATTAAAGTGTGGTTCGTGGCCATTCCAGGCATGTATGCGAAGATTGTTCTATTATCGCGGCCAATCCCGGCGTGTGTGCGAAGAGAAGTATATGTATCACTAGTCTAGTAGTATCTACCAATAATCTTCCTCTCCCGAGGCCTATGGTATGTAATTCCGATAACCCTTAAGCATAAGTAATCAATCAACCCATTCCCAACCCCGGGAATCCCATGCCTTGGTAAGAGTGTGAACTCACCTTGGTTTGCTCGGTATGCTAAGTATGCTCACAGTTAATCAATCACGTCCTAAAGTACGCACGTATACATAATCAGTTTGTATTCACGAAGTTGGCACGTAAGTAATAATCATAGTAGACGGCACATCAAACAATCACCAAGTAACACATTGCATGTATCCATGATCGTACAAGTCATGCGTATCATTTAACCTCAGTTAGTTAGTCCAGTTAACTTTTAACATAAAGAAATCAAGTTACTGTGCCGATTACCCATTTGGCGAAACACCCTTGTTTCGCCATGAACCCCTTCAACGAAACACTTTCTGTTTCGTCATATACCCTTTGGCGAATCACGATCTGTTTCGCCGTGAGTTTTGTTCCGTGAATAAGCCAGTTACGTCGCACAACATAACAGTTACACAAATAACACATAAACCCTAATCATATACTCAGCCGTTTCATGCCATCATCAAGCTTCATCATACAGAAATCATACAATCATTCAGAAATCATGTATTATTCACAATAGCCTAGTAGGATCGGTTATAACATTTCGAACATACAAATAATCTTACCTTCATTAATACATCACATCATCGAGTCCTATTAGTTTGCTATCGTGCGTTCAGATCCGAACCATGTTAACAACATTCAAAGTCGAGTATTAAATCGTATTAAGTTTCGCATAGAATTATATATCCGACTACATCATGCATATCGAAATCTATATCATCATACTCTTATAATCACAGCAGTAACACACCTCAATCATATACACAAACATGAATCGAGATATTACAGAAACATGAAACCGATAACGAACACACACTAACCGAGATGAAAGGAACGATGGATTGAAGGCTAAGGAAGGCTTCGAGAGTTTCAGGTTGCCGTCACACAGAAAGGGCTCTAGGGTTTCAATTCTGAAGAAGTATCACGAATGAAGCCATTCCGTGTGACTTATACGTAAACTAATGTACTGGGCCGCAATGGGCTTCGGCGAAACTGGGCTTGGCGAAACAGACTTCTGTTTCGTCGAGATGTATATGGCGAAACAGTCTGTTTCGTTGGGTCCTTTCATGTGTTAAACAGTTTATGTTTTTCTAATATAATAAGTCTCATGTTATAATATCAATCACATACATGCAACAATCACAATACAATACGTTTCATTATAACACATACATGTACAGTTATAAGTCAAATAAGTCAAACAACCAAACAGTCAAAGTCAACGTGCAATAAATACGAAAGTGAAAGTCGGAAACTCGAGTTGTCATATTATCCCCAACTTGAAAGAAATTTCGTCCCGAAATTTAGTATGTGGTTACTGAGGAAGCTAATTGTGTGACGTTGTTTACCTGTTTCGTATCGCGGCTCCCCGAGCAGGTTTGCGAAGATTACTGGTTTCCCTGGGGTGTCACGTCATCCCTCCGTTGATTTGGAATTTCGTCCCGAAATTCTGTAGTAGCTTCGGCCTCAGTAGTGGTTGCTTGGTTTTCGAATAACTGGGGATACTTGAGTTTCATTTGATCTTCTCGTTCCCAGGTAAACTCTGGGCCACGACGGGAGTTCCATCGAACTCGAACAAGAGGTATTCTGGTGTGCTTGAGGACCTTAACATCCCGGTCCGTGATTTCAACTGGTTCTTCGACGAAATGCAACTATTCGTCGATAGTGAGCTCCTTTAAAGGAACTATGAGGGTCTCATCTGACAGACATTTCTTCAGATTCGACACGTGAAAGACGTTGTGAACTGCACTGAGTTCAGCTGGTAAGTTTAGTCTATAGGCCACTTTGCCTATTTTCTCGATGATTTCGAATGGTCCGACATATCGCGGATTGAGCTTGCCTCGTTTGCCAAAACGAACCACACCCTTCCAGGGTGAAACTTTGAGTAGCACTCGATCCCCAACCTGGAACTCGAGTAGTTTCCTGTCTTTATCGGCGTATGCTTTCTGACGGTCACGAGCTGCCGCCATGCGTTGTCGTATTTGAGAAATCTTTTCAGTAGTATCAACTACCATTTCTGGACCTGTGATTTGACTATCACCCACCTCTGCCCAACAGAGAGGTGACCGGCATTTACGCCCGTACAATGCCTCGAATGGAGCGGCTTTAATGCTGGTGTGGTAGCTGTTGTTGTACGAGAACTCCACTAACGGGAGATGTTTTTCCCAGCCGTTGCCGAAATCGATTACACACGCACGAAGCATGTCTTCTAGAGTTTGAATAGTACGTTCAGACTGCCCATCCGTCTGAGGGTGATAAGCTGTGCTCATGTCTAATCGAGAGCCAAAAGATTTGTGCATTGCTTGCCACAGTTCTGAAGTAAAACGTGCGTCACGATCAGAGATAATAGAGGTTGGCACCCCGTGCCTTGAAACCACTTCTTTTAAGTAGATGTCTGCTAAGGTAGAGAACTTGTCTGTTTCCTTAATAGCCAGGAAGTGTGCAGACTTTGTGAGTCGATCCACGATCACCCAAATAGTATCATTCCCACGTTGAGATCTAGGCAGGCCAGTAACAAAATCCATGGAAATTTGTTCCCATTTCCATTGTGGTATCTCAGGTTGTTGGAGTGGGCCTGAAGGTTTTTGGTATTCGGCTTTGACTCTCGCACAAGTCAAACACTTGCTGACGTAAGTTGCTATGTGAGCTTTCATGCTAGGCCACCAATATGTAGTTTTGATATCGTGGTACATTTTATCCGGACCAGGATGTACCGAGTAACGAGACTTGTGTGCCTCATCCATCACAAGCTCTCGTAGGCTGCCATAAAGTGGGACCCAAATGCGTCCTGTGACGTAGTAAGCACCATCTTCCTTCTGTTCTAAGCGTTGCCTTGAGCCGCGTAGGGCTTCAGCCCTGACGTTTTCTGGTTTCAATGCTTCTACCTGAGCATCTCGTATCTGAGAAGGAAGACTAGACTGTATAGTGAGTTGTAAAGCTCGCACGCGCTTAGGCGCGGTGTCCTTTCGACTGAGGGCGTCAGCCACAACATTGGCTTTGCCTGGGTGGTACCTGATCGAGCATTCGTAGTCATTTAGCAGTTCGACCCATCGTCGTTGTCGCATATTCAGTTCCTTCTGTTTGAAGATATGTTCGAGGCTTCTGTGGTCAGTGTAGATAGCACATTTGGTACCGTACAGGTAGTGTCTCCATATCTTAAGTGCAAAAACAACCGCTCCCAGCTCTAGATCGTGAGTAGTGTAGTTCTTTTCATGAACTTTGAGTTGGCGTGAGGCGTAGGCTATGACTTTATCCCGCTGCATCAATACACAACCAAGACCCTGAATGGATGCGTCGCAGTAAACCACAAAATCATCGGTGCCTTCCGGCAATGAGAGGATAGGTGCGCTACAAAGTCTATCCTTTAAGTGCTGAAACGCTGTTTCCTGTGCATTACCCCAACGATAAACAACACCTTTCTGCGTCAGTAGTGTAAGCGGCTGTGCAATCTTTGAGAAGTCTTTGATGAACCGTCTGTAATAACCCGCCAAACCCAAGAATTGGCGTATTTCGGTTGGTGTGCGAGGTGCAGGCCAGTTCTTGATCGAATCTACCTTGGATGGATCGACATGAATCACATCCTTGTTTACCACATGGCCTAGGAAATGGACTTCACGAAGCCAGAAGTCGCATTTTGAAAACTTGGCATACAGCTGTTCCGTTCAAAGAAGTTCCAAAATAAGTCGTAAATGATGCTCGTGTTCCTCCTGACTCTTCGAGTAGATCAGGATGTCATCGATGAAAACAATAACAAACTTGTCAAGGTAAGGTTTGCACACCCTGTTCATAAGATCCATGAAAACTGCAGGCGCGTTCGTTAATCCGAATGGCATGACCAGAAACTCAAAATGGCCGTAGCGTGTTCTGAATGCTGTTTTGGAGACGTCCTCATCCCGGACTCTCAGTTGGTGATAACCTGACCTCAGATCAATCTTCGAGTAATAACTCGACCCTTGCAACTGGTCGAATAAGTCGTCGATACGTGGAAGAGGATAGCGATTCTTCACAGTCACCATGTTCAGTTCGCGGTAATTTATGCACATGCGGAAGGTACCGTCTTTCTTCACAAATAATACTGGAGCTCCCCAGGGCGAAGAGCTAGGACGAATGAAACCCTTTTCCAAGAGTTCTTGCAATTGCTTAGACAGTTCTTCCAATTCGGTTGGAGCTAAGCGATAAGGTGCTCGAGCTATGGGTGCTGCTCCTGGAGCTAGCTCGATCTGAAATTCGACCTGACGATGAGGCGGTAACCCAGGTAACTTTTCAGGAAACACTTGAGGAAAGTCGCGTACAACAGGAATATCCTCTAACCTCTTCTCTTTCGTCGATGTATCTGTAACGAGTGCTAAAATAGTTGTGTAGCCCTTTCACAAACACTTATGTGCCTTGAAGAAGGAGATGATGCCACTCACGACACCACTCTTGTCGCCTTGAACTTCGAGAGGTTCTTTTCCAGTACGGGGAATGCGAATGATCTTCTCCTTGCATAGGATCTCTGCTTGTTGTTGAGATAACCAATCCATACCAATGACGATGTCGAAACTACCCAGAGTTATAGGAATGAGATCGATAGAGAAAGTCTGACCAGTTAAGACGAGGTTACAACCCTTGACTATGTGACCACTGTGGTGTCTGTTGCATCTATTGCACTTTGGGTGATTTCCTCGATATCCACCTCGCCCTTGACTACCAGAAGACTGCTGACCAGGACTCTGGTAGTCATCGATCTTTCGCTGCTGTGCCTGGGACTGAACCGAAGTCGAACCCTTGCTGGAGGTTCCATCCCATTTTCGTTTATTGTCACTGGGTGTAGCAGTAGTAGTAGTAGCAGTAGCACCGATACGTTTAGGCAGCTTGTTCTGTTCCACTGCCTGGTCTGAGAGACGATGAGCAAGACGAGTAACATCCTGGATAGTAGCAAGGTTAGAAGAAGTCACATAACTTTGAATCTTTGGTACTAAGCCTTTGAGGTACAGCTCAATGCGTTTGATGGGAGGATCCACCATAGTTGGACATAACACTGCCAGTTCGTTGGATCGTTTCGTGTATGCTTCTAACTCTGACCCCGTCATCTTCAGGTTAAAGAATTCCACTTCCAGCTTGTGGATGTCATCACGACTATAGTATTCACGTTTGATGTAACAACCTTGATTTTTCAAACATGTACTTGTTTTATACACATATATTTTGAGATGCAATTTGTTTGATACATGTTAAGTTTTATTGTTGCTACATGTTTTGCCGACCCAAACACGTGAATAATTTCAATTTGTTCTAGTTTCATACTCATAAACAAGACAATATTAATTACAAGGGCCTAGCATGTCATTTTGTGGAAGTATAAGTTAAAGGACTCCTTTTGTCATCTCTTGAAACTTGTTTAAAATGTTGATATTTAATCCGTATTTCAAAACCGGCACTATTTTGCAAAACATAAGTCCGGGGACTAAATTGTAATTTTTGAAACTTAAATATTCGGGTTAAAAACATAAAATTTGAAGTTTAGGGTCTAAAATGTCATTTTATAAACTTATATTTCAAATAAAATAAATATATATATATATATATATATTTTCGAAATATAAAGTTGAGGGACTATTCAGTCATTTATCAAAAGTTATACTGCAGGGACTAAAATTGTCATGTTTAAAACTGTTATTAACCGAATTGTCTAACCAAGTTAAATGTTATAAAAGGAATCCATGTTTAAACACTAACTCAGTTGACTTGTTCAGTTAACAAGTCCAGGGACCTTTCCTGTCGATTTTCAAAACTGTTTAACAGGATCAATTAACTCAGTTAGCTTTTAATATAAAGGTTCTTTATAAAAACACTAACCTAGTTAGACATTTTAGTTAACTATTGAGGGACCTGTTTATACTATACAGAAACATCAGGGACCAAACCTGAAACTTCAATTCAAACGGTTTTACACCGTATACATCGCCGGATTCGATCCAAATCGCAAACAAACAAGCATTTTAAGTCCCGGTTAGCATACCTGCTTGTTCTCCTCGACAATGTGAATTGTCCAAAGTCCTTAATTTCACCAAACCATGCAATTCTGTCTACGAAATCGGGAATCATTTTAAAATTTAAAGTGGGAATCGGAATTGGTATTACTTGTTTGTTTGAGGATCAATTGAACACGTTATATGATCCCTGAACCTCCCACGAATATCACACACACTTTAAAACTCTCAAACACTTCGTAAATCCCTCCTGTTCATCTCTGCAACAAGTCGCCGGAACCGGACTCGCCGGAGATAGCCGACCGAACAATTCAGACGATACCGGACATACTTTCTGACCACCGTTCGGTATATTATCGTACACTCAACATTCCTGATAATTTAATTTCTGTATAAACACTGTTTGATAGGGAAATTGATCGGGTTTGACTTCTGTTGACTATCAATTGGGGAAAATGATGATTTATTTTTGTATTTTAATTTTTATTTTAATCAGTTTACAAAAGTATTTATATAAATTCGATATTTATGATATAAAATCCGAAATTTTTATCTTATATTCCTGACATATTAGTGTATTTATTAAAAATATAAAAGTTTGTAAAATTTTTATATTTCTATTTTATTTTAATTAGAAACTGTTCTGATTTAAAATAATTATATTAATTTGAATTTTTAGAATTAATTTATAAAATTTTTATGTAAATTATATTGAACAGTTTAATTTGTAAAAATAAATTTTTATAAAATAATTGAAACAGTTTTGATATTTTTATAATTAAAACAGTTAAATCTCATGTTTTATTAAGTTTAATTGTATTAATCTAATTATTCTGAGTTGTAAATTATTTCCAGAATTATTTTTATAATTTCATGCATGTTATTTTGAGATTATTAAAAATCAGAAACCATGTTTAATTATTTTGCATGTTATTTTTATATAATAAACCTTATAAAATCAGTTTTTGTGAAATTATTCTTTTAATTCCAGAATATTATATAAAATTTTTGTCAAGGGCCATAATATTTATTTTAAATCTGTATTATTGCATGTCATTATTTAAAAATATTATTTCTAATTTTTCTGTTTTAAATAATTATTTAGGTAATTATTTACACAATTATTCAGTTATTTCATTTTCAACAATCAATTAAACTGTTTATTTAAAACATATTTATTTTCTGCCATGATAATTATTTTCAATCTGATTTATACTTGTTATATAATTAAAATATCATTTTTAATTATTCTGCCCTAAATTAATTATTAGATAATTAATTTGTATAATTATATAATTAAAATATCATTTTTAATTATTCTGCCCTAAATTAATTATTAGATAATTAATTATATAACCTATAAAAAGGCTATGTCGGTTATTAAATCAAAGTAACAAATCGGTGCCTTTTGTGTTAAAAGAATCCATCTTTCTCACCGTCTTTTCCTCTCCATCACCACCGCCGTATCCCACCCACCACCACCACCAAATCCGTCCACCGCTCCACCACCATCGACTCGAGCCACGACACGATCCGCTGCTACAGTACACACCTTCCTCTTCCGATTAAATCAAACTAATTGTGTAAAAAAAACCCATCTTTCTCACCGTCTTTTCCTCTCCATCACCACCGCCGTATCCCACCCATCACCACCACCAAATTCCTCCACCGCGCCACCACCATCGACTCGAGCCACGACACCATCCGCTGCTACAGTACACACCGACGAACAATTCGCACCCCTCATCACTGCTCGAGGATACTCTCGCTATCGCCGCTCACCACCGCAATCGTCTTCGTGCTTGGTATGAAGTTTCTACCATCAGCTTGGTTTAGTTTCTGTGGCATGGCTTAATTTATGTGGTTTAATTTCACTTAATTGCTGCAGAATCAATTCACGACATATGAAGTCTAATGGCCACCAATTAGTAAAAAGCAACTAAAGGAACAAGTATAACCTGTGTGCCACAGACCCCAACAACACACAAGGTTTACTTTATGTTTTATACTAGATATATTAGTATATCAATATTCTGAAATTTGCTTACTTACAGTTCTTAATAAAGTTGCTGCCTTATATGATTTATCTGTGCTACTATTATGATGGATACGCTTTATTTTGGTATGGAGCTTTAATGATAAAGTTGCTGCCTTATATGATTTATGTGTGCTACTTAGGTGCTGTTTGTTTTTGCAGACATAAACTGTCTGCAAGCTGATTTCATCTGTTTTCATGTCTGCAACTGAAGATGTGGTCTGAAGCTCTTCAAGCTGAAAATATAAGACTGTTTGTTTTTATAAATTGATACTGTCTGCATAAACAATCATCATACACTTTGTGGTGGTGGCAGACGGAGGCGGTTGTGGTGGTGGTTGAGGGGGCGAAAGGAGAGGGAGCGGTGGTGGCTGAAGGGGCGGTGGTGGTGGTGGCAGACGGAGGCGGTTGTGGGTGAATGGGAAGAAAAAAAAAGGCGGTGGTGGTGGTGGCAGACGGAGCCGGTGGTGGGTGAAGGGGCGGTGGTGGTGGTGGCAGACGGAGGCGGTGGTGGGTGAAGGGGCGGTGAAGGGGTTGTGGTTGTGTGAAGATGTTTGAAGCAAGAGTTCATAGCTTTTTTTTAAGATGATATAAGCCATTTTCAGATCTGTTTAAAAAAAAAACAAACAGTCTTCAAGGGAAATGTCTGCGCGCCTGCAGACAACAGTTCCCTTGAAGATGTTTGAAGAAAAAACAAACACCCCCTTAGTGTGTTGCTATATTACCCATCTTTTGCTGTTTGTGTTTAGCATACTTTCAACACAATTACTTTCAGCTTATTACCCGTCTTTTAAATACTTACTGCATACTTATAGCGATAAACTTCGACGTTTGCGATGTACCCGCGCCGCAACGCGCGCGGGTCTTATTACTAGTTTGTATAATTATCACACCATTCTGAAAATACAGAAAAATAATTTATAAATTCTGTAATTAAACTTGGACTTTTGAGTTATGTTTTAACTCTTAAATTATACAAACTGTTTACATAATTTTTATAAGATATATATATATATATATAAATATATATAAATAAACTTAAAGTATAATTATTTATTTATATGTATATATTATTTGCTTAAATATACAAATAATAATATTTTACTTGTTATTTGTATAATCTAATAATTATATAAACACTTCTCAAATTTATGAAATTACCAAGTATTCCCCAAACAGATTGTCAAATCGTACAACACAAAACCTTGTCACCCGTTTATACAAAATCACAATACTTCCCTTGTTAATGCTATATGTGTTGTTTCATGCATGTCTATAGAGTAGCGTGGAAAGACTTGTTCCTGCAAAACTCTTACCTATATACTTGTTTAGAATTTGATTCACAAGCAAGGTGAGTTCATAGTCCCCATTTTCTGTTTTACAATATTTTCGGGGTGAAACATATGTAATAATGTGATACAAGCTCATTTTCATTGTTGTGGTTACCTTGATTGTTTTCTTGCAATTGTTTGATTACTTGATGCTTAACCTACATTCATTAACTCCGATCAAGCCGAGCGGTACATTATAGCGCTATAGGGGGAACGCCCCACCCGACTTCATGGTCAATTGTTGTTGTTGTTGTTGTTGATAGTCATGTTAGTCATTATGGAAGTCTGGGTGATCAATGCCGTGTCAAGACAACAAAGGTTTGAATGTTAACCAAGCGGGACTTGTTTCATTGAATTGTTAGTAAAACATATCAAATACCACAAAGTTAACTTTTATTTCATATCACATTATTGTTTATTACCAAATCAAATAAAACACTATGAATTCACTCAACCGTTTGTTGACCCGTTTATTTTAACATATGTTTCAGGTGTTGATTGTTTGAAGTTATCTTTGCTTATGGATCACATAGGATTGCTCAAGACAAGTGCCTTAGCTAAATAAAAACAAGACTTTTGTGAACAATGTGTTATAGTTGTTATGTACTAGTTTGGATGTGAATGCAATCCTACCAATCAACTTAATTATATTTCAACTTTAATTTAACCACCATGTGCTCATATGCATTCTATCAAGTTTCGTGATGCCCTCGACGTTTCCGCCTCCGGTCAGGGTGTCACAGGTTGGTATCAGAGCCATGGTTATAGGGAATTAGGTTATTAGCAATGCTTAAACCTAGACTATAACTTACCTAGGACACCTATCCACTAGATACTATGTCCGCTTCTTTGACCTTATCTCTATTCTCATTCTTTGAAACCAATGCCTCGTCATCACAGATTCCATCTTTAGATTTTACAAATGCTCATCTCCTATCTTTAGGTGATTATTTTCAAAACCTCTTCTGATTTTTAAATTCTCATCAAAGTCTTGGGCTCTAATAACGAACTCGTGCAATCTGGAAGGGTGGATGCCTGTATTCTGAGTTTTCTGTCTAGGCAAGCACTTCGTATAAATCTCATCAGACGCGAGACCAGTTGTGCTTACCTGGGAATTCTCGGGATGAGTGTCCACTTATAGGCTAAAGCATGACTTCATTAAGTTATAAGAACCCAACTACTTTGATTAGTCACTAATGTTGTTTATTCGCCAAATAAACGATGTCCATCTTGTTGTGTATTTTCTCTCGTCTTCATTAATTTTATGAAACTATTCCACCAAAAACATTTCATTCCGATTTCTATGACCTTATGTTTTCCCTACTGCTAGACACTTAGCTAGTCCAATGACTCTCTTGCCCATGATTTTCCTAGCCATTAAAACACAAATCACACTACATCATTTTACTAAAGATATTCACTAACAAGCAGAAACCTAACCAACTTTTATCGCATAACTACAAGGTTTCATAAATAATATAAATTGTTTTACCAAAACTCCTTTCAAATTTAAATTATTTTCGGATCATACCTGTTTAAATTCAAAATTTCAAACCGGCCACGATAAACTATTTTTAAAAAACATATAAACAATGAAAACTTCAAAAGTTTGAAACATTTCTGAAACACACTACCAACCCGTAAGTATATATACGACCGTTGTATAATGGTCACATACAACGGTTACATAGCCCTTGTAAAACGGCTATATCCCACCCCTATAAATAACCAATCAACAATCTCATCTTATTCGCAACAAAACACTCTTTCTTCTCACTCTCTTCAAAGATGCATCCGAGTCGCCTGGTTCTGGTGTTTGCTGGTGTGATGCTTGGAGTATTGCTATTTTTAATTCTTAGCCTTCCACCAGAAGAAATGGGTCACTTTTATTTCGTATACTGTTTCGTTATTGTACCATTGTATTATATTTGTATCATGATGAGTCTATGAATGTCGTGTTTAGTGTATTCATTTTAGAAATAAAATATTAATGTTTTCAAAGTGTGTTGTGTTGTGAATAAAACCATTTAGTCCATATACAATCATGCATTACGAATTCACACTTATATTCACTTCCTCTCGTTTGCACAAATATTCCTATACGTACTCACACTTATACGCTTTTTATACTTAAACATGTTTTACACATATATTCATATACATTTCACTTATCCCTACACCGTCTCATTTTTTTTTTTCAACCTTATTATTACCAATTTTCTTTCCGGCTTCTGATCTTTCTCTTGGAAGATGCCTCTACGACAAGACCCACGTTTGCCTACCTGGGAACTACCGATAAGAGTACAGTATGCCTATAGGCTCAAGGCATGTTACCCTAATTCAAAAGGATTGTTTTCTTTTTCTCCGTTTCAGAATAATCCAAGTTCTAATCAACCTACGTTGTACTATTATCAAATTATTACGATACGATTCCCTCTTTTTCAAAGTTCAAAATTTTCTCGAGACCATACCTGTCAGATTCAAATTTTCAAACTAGCTGCAGAACGTAGCATGGAAGCTCTAACTATCACATGGTGTAATCCGGAATCTCCTTATCTATATAAGAAACTCACTACTCGAGCTAATCTACACATTTCTGATATAATCCAATACCCCATACCCAAACTTTTCTTAGTTCAACAAAACCCCATGGCAAATCTCCCAGCAGCATATGCTGAATCTTCGAATGCAGCAAACATTCATCCCTTCCTTCAGTTTGCTAATTTACGCAACCAAGAGAGGTATCAAAAACTCAAGCAGCATGAAGTTCTTACTATTAGCGGTATTGATTGGCAACGAATGGGAATGTTTGATTCCAGTGGTTTACTGGCAAGATTACTACTACCTAATACGCCTTGGCGCCGTTTCTTCGACATCCTAGAACCATCATACGATGAACTGGTGTATGAGTTCTTGTCCACTTTCTATTACAAAAATAATGAAAATCTTACCAATAAATCCATTCACTTTCAACTTTGTGGGCAAACTCATGTTATGTCATTAACCGAATTCGCAGTTCATCTGGGCATATATACAGATGAAGAAGTTAAACAACCCATTTTTACGGAGGTATCAACCACTTATTCCTCCGCGGATTTGGTAGATTTTTGGCAATACCATTCATTAAAAGAATGGTGTAGCCACAATAATGCTGCGGACTTCATAGACCCTTGCTGTCAATATATGCACCGTGTTGTAGCCAACACTATCACGGGGCGCAGGCATCATCAGAGGGTTAGAACAATTGAACTTTTCTATCTGTATAGTATTTTTAAGCAAGTTCCTTGTAATATTGCCCACGAGCTTGCTGTATATTTTTCTAATCAACAATTACATCCTCTGAAAAGTCTCATGGGAGGGTCTTACATTACAAAGATAGCACAATCATTAGGTGTCTTAAACGATCAGATTATCCAGGGATTATATCCACCGAAGACACCTGGGATTGTAAATCCTTACACCATGAGACTAACCCCTGTTCATATTGGTACACTAACACAATCATCACAGTCGGAGGGAGCTCCAGTTATCTTAGAGAATACCTTCCCACAAGATATACAACAATCATTTTTACAGTTTCCTCAACCGTCTTTTTATCGGTTTGATATGCAACCACCGCTGCCATACATACAAGAACCTATTACAACTAACTTATCCCAACCGTTAGCACCAAACTTCTCACAAGGCTCCTCACCGATAGTTTTTGAGGAGGACCCAACAACGCAAGAAGCTTTGTTTGATGAAAGCATGATGATCCAGGATCAATTAGTATCAGAACCATTTTTGCAAGCACCATTTCTGTCACGTTCTTTCCAGTCACTGTTGAACGAAGTAGAACAACTGCCACCAACTGATATGGCAGGCCCAAGTACGGTGCCTCAAATGAATCTACCTCCAGATTCATTGGGAGACGAAGTGACTAGGTTAAACAATCAGGTTCAAAATTTGTCTCAACAAATAAAATGGTTGACAGAAAGAAATCAATGGTTGGAAAGCATGCTGAGACAAATAATTGATCATATGCAACTGCCTCTACCACCTCCACCACCTTATAATCCTGAATTTGATCCATTACATGACTTATTTCAAATGTAAAATTGTTCAATAGACTGTCAAACAAACAATGCTATATGTTTTGATTCAATTGATGTTGTGTTATATTAATGCTTGTTTGATTTAAATAATACCTCAATCTTATTTGTTTTCCTCACTTAACTAGAAGTGCTATGTGGACCATGTGACGAAACGCGTAATTTTGGGTGCACACTTAATTACGAGGTTCGATGCATGAGAATCATAACAAGCCTTGTTAAGTAAGGTGGCATATAAAAACATCATGTGGTTATGTGATCATCCATTATTTGCTTATTGATACACACAGTTGTTTGCATAATATTTACATTACAAATCTAGCATAGCATAGTGCCATGCAAAACAATTTCCACACAATGATCCTCGGAAATTCCTCGGAATTTTCAGCACCAAACAATGACTTGATTATCTTGTTAATCATTTCAATTACATTCTACGATCTCCTTCGAATAAAATTTCGGGACGAAATTTTCTAAAGTAGGGGAGACTGTAACAACCTTGATTTTTCAAACATGTACTTGTTTGATACACATATATTTTGAGATATTTGTTTGATACATGTTAAGTTTTATTGTTGCTACATGTTTTGCCGACCCAAACACGTGAATAATTTCAATTTGTTCTAGTTTCATACTCATAAACAAGACAATATTAATTACAAGGGCCTAGCATGTCATTTTGTGGAAGTATAAGTTAAAGGACTCCTTTTGTCATCTCTTGAAATTTGTTTAAAATGTTGATATTTAATCCGTATTTCAAAACCGGCACTATTTTGCAAAACATAAGTCCGGGGACTAAATTGTAATTTTTGAAACTTAAATATTCGGGTTAAAAACATAAAATTTGAAGTTTAGGGTCCTTTATGACATTCTTGAAACTTGTTTTATAAATAAAAAATAAGTTTTTAAAACTTTTAAAAGTTTAGGGTCTAAAATGTCATTTTATAAACTTATATTTCAAATAAAATAAATATATATATATATATTTTCGAAATATAAAGTTGAGGGACTATTCAGTCATTTATCAAAAGTTATACTGCAGGGACTAAAATTGTCATGTTTAAAACTGTTATTAACCGAATTGTCTAACCAAGTTAAATGTTATAAAAGGAATCCATGTTTAAACACTAACTCAGTTGACTTGTTCAGTTAACAAGTCCAGGGACCTTTCCTGTCGATTTTCAAAACTGTTTAACGGGATCAATTAACTCAGTTAGCTTTTAATATAAAGGTTCTTTATAAAAACACTAACCTAGTTAGACATTTTAGTTAACTATTGAGGGACCTGTTTATACTATACAGAAACATCAGGGACCAAACCTGAAACTTCAATTCAAATGGTTTTACACCGTATACATCGCCGGATTCGATCCAAATCGCAAACAAACAAGCATTTTAAGTCCCGATTAGCATACCTGCTTGTTCTCCTCGACAATGTGAATTGTCCAAAGTCCTTAATTTCACCAAACCATGCAATTCTGTCTACGAAATCGGGAATCGTTTTAAAATTTAAAGTGGGAATCGGAATTGGTATTACTTGTTTGTTTGAGGATCAATTGAACACGTTATATAATCCCTGAACCTCCCACGAATATCACACACACTTTAAAACTCTCAAACACTTCGTAAATCCCTCCTGTTCATCTCTGCAACAAGTCGCCAGAACCAGACTCGCCGGAGATAGCCGACCGAACAATTCAGACGATACCGGACATACTTTCTGACCACCGTTCGGTATATTATCGTACACTCAACATTCCTGATAATTTAATTTCTGTATAAACACTGTTTGATAGGGAAATTGATCGGGTTTGACTTCTGTTGACTATCAATTGGGGAAAATGATGATTTATTTTTGTATTTTAATTTTTATTTTAATCAGTTTACAAAAGTATTTATATAAATTCGATATTTATGATATAAAATCCGAAATTTTTATCTTATATTCCTGACATATTAGTGTATTTATTAAAAATATAAAAGTTTGTAAAATTTTTATATTTCTATTTTATTTTAATTAGAAACTGTTCTGATTTAAAATAATTATATTAATTTGAATTTTTAGAATTAATTTATAAAATTTTTATGTAAATTATATTGAACAGTTTACTTTGTAAAAATAAATTTTTATAAAATAATTGAAATAGTTTTGATATTTTTATAATTAAAACAGTTAAATCTCATGTTTTATTAAGTTTAATTGTATTAATCTAATTATTCTGAGTTGTAAATTATTTCCAGAATTATTTTTATAATTTCATGCATGTTATTTTGAGATTATTAAAAATCAGAAACCATGTTTAATTATTTTGCATGTTATTTTTATATAATAAACCTTATAAAATCAGTTTTTGTGAAATTATTCTTTTAATTCCAGAATATTATATAAAATTTTGTCAAGGGCCATAATATTTATTTTAAATCTGTATTATTGCATGTCATTATTTAAAAATATTATTTCTAATTTTTCTGTTTTAAATAATTATTTAGGTAATTATTTACACAATTATTCAGTTATTTCATTTTCAACAATCAATTAAACTGTTTATTTAAAACATATTTATTTTCTGCCATGATAATTATTTTCAATCTGATTTATACTTGTTATATAATTAAAATATCATTTTTAATTATTCTGCCCTAAATTAATTATTAGATAATTATCACACCATTCTGAAAATACAGAAAAATAATTTATAAATTCTGTAATTAAACTTGGACTTTTGAGTTATGTTTTAACTCTTAAATTATACAAACTGTTTACATAATTTTTATAAGATATATATATATATAAATATATATAAATAAACTTAAAGTATAATTATTTATTTATATGTATATATTATTTGCTTAAATATACAAATAATAATATTTTACTTGTTATTTGTATAATCTAATAATTATATAAACACTTCTCAAATTTATGAAATTACCAAGTATTCCCCAAACAGATTGTCAAATCGTACAACACAAAACCTTGTCACCCGTTTATACAAAATCACAATACTTCCCTTGTTAATGCTATATGTGTTGTTTCATGCATGTCTATAGAGTAGCGTGGAAAGACTTGTTCCTGCAAAACTCTTACCTATATACTTGTTTGGAATTTGATTCACAAGCAAGGTGAGTTCATAGTCCCCATTTTCTGTTTTACAATATTTTCGGGGTGAAACATATGTAATAATGTGATACAAGCTCATTTTCATTGTTGTGGTTACCTTGATTGTTTTCTTGCAATTGTTAAATTACTTGATGCTTAACCTACATTCATTAACTCCGATCAAGCCGAGCGGTACATTATAGCGCTATAGGGGGAACGCCCCACCCGACTTCATGGTCAATTGTTGTTGTTGTTGTTGTTGATAGTCATGTTAGTCATTATGGAAGTCTGGGTGATCAATGCCGTGTCAAGACAACAAAGGTTTGAATGTTAACCAAGCGGGACTTGTTTCATTGAATTGTTAGTAAAACATATCAAATACCACAAAGTTAACTTTTATTTCATATCACATTATTGTTTATTACCAAATCAAATAAAACACTATGAATTCACTCAACCGTTTGTTGACCCGTTTATTTTAACATATGTTTCAGGTGTTGATTGTTTGAAGTTATCTTTGCTTATGGATCACATAGGATTGCTCAAGACAAGTGCCTTAGCTAAATAAAAACAAGACTTTTGTGAACAATGTGTTATAGTTGTTATGTACTAGTTTGGATGTGAATGCAATCCTACCAATCAACTTAATTATATTTCAACTTTAATTTAACCACCATGTGCTCATATGCATTCTATCAAGTTTCGTGATGCCCTCGACGTTTCCGCCTCCGGTCAGGGTGTCACATTTGATCCGTTCCTTAAAATCATTCCATGGGGTGGCATTAGCAGCCGCCAACCCCAGCATCTGAACTTGCGCGTTCCACCAAGTTAGATCAGTGCCTTCGAGAGTACCAGTGGCGTACTTCACCCTACGAGCCTCAGGGCATTCACACATTTCGAAGACCGATTCGAGCTTCTCGAACCAGTGGAGGAGTCCAACGGCCCCCATTCAGTGCCACTGAAAGTACTAGGACAACAGTCCATGAAAGTTTTGAACGTGCACACAGGTGGCTAAGCGTGTTGACCTGTCGTGTGTGTAAGAGTAAACATACTTGAGCACGAGTGTTGGTTTACGAGAGTAGGATCTAAAGATCCTAGAGTAAGTGGTGATGGCAGGTTACACCTCCTGCCTGGGCAGCTGCGAGTGCTGCAGTAACTTGTTCAGTGATCGAAGCCGCCAACTGGGCTTGAGTTAGGTTAACGCGTCCACTCATGATCTTGATATCAAGGAGAACATGAGTGAGAGAGGTTCGCGAAAGTGCAATGTCAGAAGAGAGTGAGCACAAAAGTGTTTCAATCAACAATCGTTACGTTTATCTAAGCATACCATGAGCAAAGTTCTATGTAATTCTAGCAAGTAGGCAATAAAACATATACCATATTACCTAGAATGTTGAGTCTTGCACGTGGAGCGAGGCGTCGTTGTGGATCATTGAGCACTGTACAGGTTATAGTCTGGTTTTAATAAAAACGTTTTCCCCTTATTAAAACCAAGTTCACTATAACCAATGGCTCTGATACCAATCTGTCACACCCCCAAAATCCACACGCGGAGTATCACCGCTTGGAGGCGTGACTGACCAGGATCAAGCCACCAATCATATTGAACATAATAAGTATTAGATGTAAATTAACCAAACAATATGAGAGGTGTTCAAACAAAGCATGTTAATTGTCTAGCGGAAGCATAATTGTAAACCCAACGTAAGTAATAAGTTCAAATGTTTAAATGTTTATCATAAGATCCACAATCCGTGCCCACAACGACCGCGCCTCCCGTGCAAGCTCCAAGAGTACCTATGGTCCTGCAAGGCATGTAACAGAGAGTCAACAACTAGTTGAGCGAGTTCACAGTTGGTTATTCAATTATAGTGTTCATATCGTAAATCGTAAGCTCGTTTAGTAATCATGTATCGTATGTAATGGTATCGTGGCCCTCTAGGCATGTTTGCGAAGTTTAGTGGGGGTTTCCCATGTTTTCTAGACTAGGTATATTTGTATCGCGGCCCACCCGGCATGTGTGCGAAGATTAAAGTGTGGTTCGCGGCCATTCCAGGCATGTATGCGAAGATTGTTCTATTATCGCGGCCAATCCCGGCGTGTGTGCGAAGAGAAGTATATGTATCACTAGTCTAGCAGTATCTACCAATAATCTTCCTCTCCCGAGGCCTATGGTATGTAATTCCGATAACCCTTAAGCATAAGTAATCAATCAACCCATTCCCAACCCCAGGAATCCCATGCCTTGGTAAGAGTGTGAACCTTGGTTTGCTCGGTATGCTAATTATGCTCACAGTTAATCAATCACGTCCTAAAGTACGCACGTATACATAATCAGTTTGTATTCACGAAGTTGGCACGTAAGTAATAATCATAGTAGACGGCACATCAAACAATCACCAAGTAACACATTGCATGTATCCATGATCGTACAAGTCATGCGTATCATTTAACCTCAATTAGTTAGTCCAGTTAACTTTTAACAGAAAGAAATCAAGTTACTGTGCCGATTACCCATTTGGCAAAACACCCTTGTTTCTCCATGAACCCCTTCAACGAAACACTTTCTGTTTCGTCATATACCCTTTGGCGAATCACGATCTGTTTCGCCGTGAGTTTCGTTCCGTGAATAAGCCAGTTACGTCGCACAACATAACAGTTACACAAATAACACATAAACCCTAATCATATACTCAGCCGTTTCATGCCATCATCAAGCTTCATCATACAGAAATCATACAATCATTCAGAAATCATGTATTATTCACAATAGCCTAGTAGGATCGGTTATAACATTTCGAACATACAAATAATCTTACCTTCATTAATACATCACATCATCGAGTCCTATTAGTTTGCTATCGTGCGTTCAGATCCGAACCATGTTAACAACATTCAAAGTCGAGTATTAAATCGTATTAAGTTTCGCATAGAATTATATATCCGACTACATCATGCATATCGAAATCTATATCATCATACTCTTATAATCACAGCAGTAACACACCTCAATCATATACACAAACATGAATCGAGATATTACAGAAACATGAAACCGATAACGAACACACACTAACCGAGATGAAAGGAACGATGGATTGAAGGCTAAGGAAGGCTTCGAGAGTTTCAGGTTGCCGTCACACAGAAAGGGCTCTAGGGTTTCGATTCTGAAGAAGTATCACGAATGAAGCCATTCCGTGTGACTTATACGTAAACTAATGTACTGGGCCGCAATGGGCTTCGGCGAAACTGGGCTTGGCGAAACAGACTTCTGTTTCGTCGAGATGTATATGGCGAAATAGTCTGTTTCGTTGGGTCCTTTCATGTGTTAAACAGTTTATGTTTTTCTAATATAATAAGTCTCATGTTATAATATCAATCACATACATGCAATAATCACAATACAATACGTTTCATTATAACACATACATGTACAGTTACAAGTCAAACAAGTCAAACAACCAAACAGTCAAAGTCAACGTGCAATAAATACGAAAGTGAAAGTCGGAAACTCGAGTTGTCACAGTACTGAGTATCGAGACTTATGTGCTTCATCCATCACCAGTTCGCGTAAATTCCCATAATGTGGGACCCAGATGCGCCCTGTAACGTAGTAAGCGTCGTCTTCCTTTTGTTCTAGCCGTTTCCTTGACCCACGCAGGGACTCCGCCCTGACGTTCTCTGCTTTCAATGCTTCAACCTGAGCATCCCGTATTTGTGCAGGAAGACTAGATTGGATGGTAAGTTGTAAAGCACGTACGCGTTTAGGTGTAGTATCCTTTTGACTGAGGGCGTCGGCCGCAACATTGGCTTTGCCCGGATGGTACTTGATCGCGCATTCGTAGTCATTCAAGAGCTCGACTCATCGACGTTGTCGCATGTTTAATTCCTTCTGCTTGAAGATATGCTCGAGACTCCTGTGATCGGTGTAAATGGTGCACTTGGTACCGTACAGGTAATGTCTCCATATCTTGAGAGCAAAAACCACTGCCTCTAATTCCAAGTCGTGTGTCGTGTAGTTCCTTTCGTGAACTTTAAGTTGATGTGACGCGTAAGCAATGACCTTGTCACGTTGCATCAACACACATCCAAGACCCTGAATGGATGCGTCGCAATAGACCACAAAATCGTCTGTGCCCTCTGGCAATGAGAGAATAGGTGCGCTACAAAGTCTATCCTTTAAGTGCTGAAATGTTGTTTCCTGTGCATCACCCCAACGGTAGGTGACACCTTTCTGAGTTAGTGAGGTGAGAGGTTGTGCAATCTTAGAGAAATCCTTGATGAACCTTCTGTAGTAACCTGTCAAACCCAAGAATTGGCGAATTTCCGTTGGTGTACGAGGTGCAGGCCAGTTCTTGATCGAGTCTACCTTGGATGGGTCAACATGAATCCCATCCTTGTTTACCACGTGGCCTAGAAAGTGGACTTCACGAAGCCAAAAGTCGCATTTCGAAAACTTGGCGTACAACTGTTCTGTTCGAAGGAGTTTTAAGATAAGCCGTAGATGGTGCTCGTGTTCCTCCTGACTCTTAGAATAGATCAGGATGTCGTCGATGAATACAATAACAAATTTATCCAGATAGGGCTTGCACACTCTGTTCATAAGATCCATAAAGACTGCAGGCACGTTCGTCAATCCAAAAGGCATAACCAGGAACTCATAATGCCCATAACGAGTCCTGAATGCTGTCTTAGAGATATCCTCGTCTCGAACTCTCAGTTGATGGTAGCCTGACCTTAAGTCAATCTTTGGGTAGTAGCTCGACCCTTGCAGCTGATCGAACAAGTCATCAATGCGTGGAAGTGGATAGCGATTCTTTACAGTCACCTTGTTGAGTTCGCGGTAATCAATACACATCCTGAAGGTACCGTCTTTCTTCTTCACAAATAATACTGGAGCTCCCCAAGGCGAAGAGCTAGGACGAATAAGACCCTTATCCAAGAGTTCTTGTAGTTGCGTGGACAGTTCTTCAAGTTCTGATGGTGCTAAACGATACGGTGCTTGAGCTATTGGCGCTGCTCCAGGGGCTAGCTCGATTTGAAATTCAACCTGTCGGTGAGGCGGAAGACCAGGTAATTCCTCAGGAAATACCTCAGGAAAGTCACGTACAATCGAGATATCTTCTATCTTCTTCTCTTTCTTCGAGGTGTCAGTAACGAGGGCTAAAATAGCAGTGTGGCCCTTTCGCAAACACTTCTGGGCCTTAAGGAAAGAAATGATGCCCACCATAGTGTCACACCCCGACCACGTAAAACAACAAAGCGTGGCGGAAACGTCGGGGGGTGTTGTAACAGAATTATCGTTTCATAACCATGGATACAAAAAGTGTTTCGTTTTATTGATAATATTAAACATTAACATTGTTTTAACACATAACAAACAAGTTTTATATCGACTATCATTGTTTTATGTCACTAAGGCCTCGTCCAGATCCTATGTGACGCATGCATCCTAGATCGTCAATCAAGCAACAACACCTGAAACATATGTAAAAACAAAGTCAGCAAAGAAATGTTGGCGAGTACATAGGTTTTATAAGAGTACCGGGATCATGGCTTGTTTACATATATTGCAATACCTCAAAAACCTTGTTTTTAAAAAGTGTATGATATTGCAACATGATTAAACAACTCAAATCAAGATGGTTATAATTTACAAAATTTCGTAGCCACGATTCTTAACTCAAAAGCTTTTTGTTCTAGAAAATCATCTTGTAACACATCTCGTATAAACTCATTAATAAAACTCGTATATCATTTCGAAAACATCGTTGAGTGACATCGTTTCAATATCGTTTACCCAAGTGAACTAAATAACGCCACGGTATGTAATATGTTGAAAACACTTATATATAAGAAGTACCAGCGGCGTATCTACCATGTTTTCACCACATTACACCCGTCCCATTATCTAAACACTAGCCCAAAAAAACCAATCGTTTACCCAAATCGTTTAACATCGTTTCCAAATCGTTCCCAAATCGTTTATCGTTTAACATCGTTTCCAAATCGTTCCAAAATCGTTTACTCGTTTAAATCGTCCTCGTTTTAATTGTGAAAACTTATATATGGTCGTCTCATTAATAACATTCAAACCTTTGTGACTCGTTCATCGTTCAACTCATTCTTGCATTAACAAACCTCCAAAGGGTAAGTTAACAATCATCAGATTCACTCGTTACCCACAACACCCACACATAACCATGGGTATAGTGCAATAACGGGATTTGTCATATCCTATGGTACCATAACCTAATACTGGTCGGCTTGATCAATTCTAATGAATGTCGTTCGTTATGTAACTACAACCAACAAGTTCGTTCACATTATCGAAATCGTTAATAGTTTAGTATAAATTGTTCTATTCGTTTTTGAAATCATCTTTTAAACCTTAAAAACATTTTGTACATATGAATCACCCCAAAACAATTGAAAGTTGTAAAATAGGGGAACTATGTACTCACATGTAGTGCAAGGTATCCTCAATCAATAGTACTTCAACAAACTCGAGTAAACCAGAGAAATCAAGCAGCACCTAGTAATCGAACCACTAGTCAAACAATAGACGCCTAAATCGGAAGATCGGACAGAATGAGGTCTTGTAAACCAAATGAGTGTTGGAACTCATGTGATATGGTTTAACAAAGCCTACATCCTAAATGAAACCTAACCTAAGTGCTTTCGACCCATCGCGACCCATTAAGGTAGCTTATGCTACTTTAACGCGTCGTTCGCGTGAAACGCGTTCGGAACGTCTAACTAGTCCTATGACAAGTATTATATGCCTATACAAGTTTAATCATGTTGTATAATCAGTTATGTGACAAGAGTTTAGGTTACATATTCTTAATTACCAATTATGCATGAAAAGGGTATTCTGGTAATTTACCTAAGGCATATAATCTACTTATCATACAACTACCTAAACTAGGTGACCATAAGGTATAACCTCGAAAGGTTATTCCCTATGAAACTATGGTCACTAACCATGTTTGGTCGGATCCTAATGATCGACCAAACGGGTCGTGTTCGAAAGTCTAAGCGATTGATTAGATCGCTTACCTTTACGACCCTATATAAGCACTAAACTAAAAGTGACGAGCTAAGCATGTTAAAACATGCTTAACTAAGTTAGAAAATAGGTTTTGATATCAAAACAAACGGTTTTGATATCCTAAAGTAGTTTGGTTACAAAATACGCGTAAATGCGCATTTTGGCTGAAACTTCGACTCGTCACTGAGCCTAGATAACGTGGTAATCAGTAGGTATAGTCACTAGGGGCTATAACCATCATGATTACACTCACGTTATGAAGTTCAAACAAACTTCACATTGACCATAAACTGGTCAATGCAGAAAGTCAAACGCAGTTTGACTTCAACACTAAAACGAATGAAAAGAACGAAAGAACACTTACAGAAGGTCCCCGCAAGATTTGATTCCGATTTTTCTCTCAGGTAGGAAGCATATACTTCCACTTAGAGAGCATAAATCAGATTTCAAATTGTGGGTTTTGAAGTGAAATGGATGGGGTATATATAGGATTTCTAGAACCGTTAAGATCGTTCCTCGAAAACTGAGCTTTGATCTGGACCTTACATGTGTGCCCATGGTTTTCTAAAACCATGGGAGCCCCTAATATGGACTATGTTCATTGAATACCAGCCCATGGTTTTGCAAAACCATGGGTGAAAACCACCACACTTCAAAATGGACTAGGTTCATTGAATCTGCCAGAAATTTCAAAAATGGTCCCTGAACTTGTAAAACTTGATTTTTTTGGCACTTTTAAGCCCCGTTAACCCCATTTCAAGGATCTAAAATAAATTTAAAGTATAGGGAACTTAAAATATGCTCAAAAACATCTCGGATGTCGGTTCGTTTGGTCGTACGGTTGCGTTATTCGCTTAATTGCGACGGAAGTCGTAACGAACGCAAAAACGATCCAAATTAAGCGACGAATGGAATTTTATCATGCCAAACACTAAAATAAAATATTTTAATGCTTACATAAATTTTTTTGAATGTCCGGATGTATTCAGAACGTAAGTTATGCGCGAAAATGCAAACTTATGCACTTTTTGACGCTTTTAGTCCCTGAATGAGCATAAAGTTTATTTTAGCACACCGAACCCCTCAAAGCCTATTTCTAAGCTATGTAAAGGTTATTTAGGGTATGTTTAACTTATGGTCATGTTCCGGAATGTTCGTTACTATACAAATTGGCATAGTTTCGCAGTTTGACACAAATAGTCCCTGCGATCGAACAAAGTTGATTTCAACACACCAAACCATTCAAAACTTATTTCTAAGTTATGTGGAGGTTATTTAAGGTATGTTAAGCCTATGTCACTATTCCAGAGTGTTTGTCGCATTATACTGACTGCGTTTAAGCACCAGTTTGCGTATAACCTTCTAGAAAGCGATTTAGAGCTTGAAATTGGAATCGAATCCAATTGTAAAATCCCTAAACACAATTACACACATAATAACACCAAAACACATTGTTTTATTAATAATCATCATTGTTTTACATCGTACATTGATTACAGAACACATTTGTCACAGTCTCCCCTACTTCAAGAAATTTCGTCCCGAAATTTTAACTAGAGGAAGCTTGTGAAAACAAATGCGGATATTTTGTCTTCATCTGGTCCTCACGTTCCCAAGTAAATTCTGGGCCATGTTTGGATTCCCAGCGAACTTTGACCAGTCGAATCCGTTTGTTCTTCAACTGTTTGAAAGCATGGTCCACGATCTCCACAGGTTTCTCGACAAAGTGCATTGTTTCATCGATTTGGATCTCGTCGAGAGGAATGTGTAGATCAGCGTCAGCTAAACACTTTCACAAATTGGACACGTGAAAAGTCGGGTGAATATTTCCAAGCTCTGGAGGTAGCTCTAGACGATAGGCAACCTTTCCAATTCTTTCCACCATCTTAAATGGTCCCAAATATCGAGGTGCAAGTTTTCCTTTCTTTCCAAATCTCACGACTCCCTTCCAAGGTGAAACCTTGAGTAGGACACGATCTCCGACTTGAAATTCTAAGGGCTTGCGTCCCAAATCCGCATATCTCTTTCGACGGTTTCGAGCTGTCACAAGATTATCGCGGATTTTCTTGATTTTGTCTGTTGTTTCCAGAACGAGCTCAGGTCCAGTAAGCTGAGCTTCACCGGTCTCGTTCCAACAGACAGGTGAACGACATTTTCGACCGTAGAGAGCTTCGAATGGTGCCATATTAATGCTAGTATGATAACTATTGTTGTAAGAGAACTCGATCAGCGGCAGATGAGAATCCCAATTACCACCAAAGTCTATCACGCATGCTCTAAGCATATCCTCCAAAGTTTGAATCGTTCTCTCAGATTGGCCATCTGTTTGGGGATGATAAGCAGTGCTTAGATTCAGTTGGGTTCCCAAAGCAGATTGCATGGCCTTCCAGAAATGAGATGAAAATCGAGCATCACGACCGGAAATGATATCTAAAGGAACACCATGTCGTGATACAATCTTGTCTACATAGATCTTGGCAAGCTTCTCAGCAGAGAAATCCTCATGGATAGGTAAGAAGTGAGCAGATTTTGTCAAACGATCAACTACAACCCAAATAGCATCGTGACCTTTAGATGTACGCGGTAACTTAGTAATGAGATCCATGGCAATGTTCTCCCACTTCCAAACCGGTATCTCTGGTTGTACAAGCAAGCCAGAAGGTCGTTGATGTTCTGCCATGACTTTGAGACAAGTTAGGCATTTCGACACATACAAGGCAACATCTTTCTTCATACCAGGCCACCAGATCTTAGTACGAAGATCCTTGTACATTTTATCAGCACCAGGATGGACAGAATATCGAACTTATGTGATTCGTCCATCGCTAAAGTGCGAAGATCGTCTTGTTTTGGAATCCACAATTGATCCTTAAAATAGAGCAAACCATCGTCTTTTGCTTCGAGCATAAGCTCAAGTTGACGTGGTAATTCCATACCCATCAAATTTTGTGAAACACAAAATTGTTGAGCTTGAAGGACACGAGATTGAAGATCAGATAGAGTTCGAACAGAATGAAGCTTGACTCGCTCCTTTCGACTAAGCGCATCGGCTACAACATTCGCCTTACCAGGGTGGTAGCGAATCTCGCAGTCATAATCGTTTAAGAGTTCAACCCAACATCGTTGCCTCATGTTCAGCTCTTTCTGATTAAGAATATGCTGGAGACTTTTGTGGTCTGTGAAAACCACACACTTCGTTCCATAGAGGTAGTGTCTCCAGATTTTAAGCGCGAAAACTACAGCTCCTAACTCAAGATCATGAGTCGTGTAGTTATTCTCGTGAACTTTCAGCTGTCTAGATGCATATGCAATAACCTTACCTCGTTGCATAAGGACGCAACCAAGGCCTAAGTTGGACGCATCGCAATAGACAACGAAATCATCGCTTCCCTCGGGCAGAGATAGAACAGGAGCATCACATAACTTCTGCTTCAGCGTTTGGAACGCTTCTTCTTGCTTGGGACCCTACTCAAAAGGCTTATTCTTCTGAGTCAAAGCAGTGAGTGGAACGGCAATCTTCGAGAAATTCGAAATGAATCGACGATAATAACCAGCAAGACCAAGAAAAGATCGAATCTCTGTAGGCGTCGTCGGTGTATTCCAGTCCTTAATAGCAGCAATCTTGGATGGATCCACATGAATACCCTGCTCATTGACTATATGACCCAAGAATTGAACTTCTTTAAGCCAGAATTCACACTTGGAGAATTTAGCAAAAAGTTGTTCCTTCTTCAGGAGTTCCAATGTTAAGCAAAGGTGTTGCTCGTGCTCGGCTCGAGATTTTTAATAAATGAGAATATCGTCGATGAACACAATAATAAACTTGTCCAAATAAGGTTTACAACCCTATTCATTAAGTCCATAAAGATAGCTGGAGCATTTGTCAAACCAAAAGGCATGACAGTGAACTCGTAATGCCCATATCTTGTGTGGAAAGCAGTTTTGGGAATATCTTCTTCGAGAACACGAAGTTGATGATACCCAGAACACAGATCGATCTTGGAAAAGCATGAAGCACCCTGCAGCTGGTCGAAGAGATCATCAATTTGAGGTAGGGGATATCGATTCTTGATGGTGAGCTTATTAAGCTCACGATAATCGATACACATTCGAAAAGATCCATCTTTCTTTTTCACGAAGAGGACAGGAGCTCCCCAAGGTGAAAAGCTCGGTCGGATGAATCCTTTATCAGATAACTCTTGAAGCTGTTTCGATAACTCTTGCATCTCTGATGGTGCAAGACGATAAGGTGCTTTTGCAATCGGGTTGGCATTGGGTACAAGGTCAATATGAAACTCGACTTGACGAACTGGAGGCAAACCAGGCAGTTCATCAGGAAACACCTCCGGATAATCCCGAACAATCGGAATATCCTGAATACTCTTGCTCTTGCTTTTCTCCTCGGTGACATGTGCCAGAAAAACAACATATCCTTTTCGTAAATACCTTTGGGCTTCCAAACACGACATAAGCTTCAAACCATCAGATGGTTTTTCGCCACGAACTTCCAGAACATCGCCAGAAGAAAAAGGAATACGAACAATCTTATCGAAACAAACCACCTCAGCATGGTGTTTGGTTAACCAATCCATTCCAATGATAATATCGAAACTCCCAAGTTGCATCGGTGTGAGGTCAATAGGAAAAAGATGGTTATCAAGGTTCAACTGACAATTACGAATAATAGAATCGAGAACAAGAGGTTTACCAGTGGCAACTTCAACAGATAAGGGTTTCCTCAGTTTAGTTCTAGGTATCGCAAGCAAAGGCTCAAATGACAGGGAAACAAAACTTCTATCGGCACCAGAATCAAAAAGAATAGATGCAGGTTGATTGTTAACAAGAAACGTACCATTGACAACCTCGTTGTCAGCCCTCGCTTCGTTTGCATTCAAATTGTACGCTCGCCCACGAGCGGGATTCACATTGACGTTGACGTTCGCATTCGGGTTCGCATTAGCATTCGCGTTTGCATTCACCAGTCTCGGACAGTTGTTGCGGAAGTGACCATACTCTCCACAATTAAAACATGAACCCGGTGGGAATCTCACAGCATTCCCCTGACACGGAGCTGGAAACTGAGCAACCTGATTCTGTCCCAAACGACAAACATTGGCCAAATGCCCAAGTTTACCACACGTTGTGCATTGTTTGCAAGCTTGTTGTGCAACGTGATGACCGTTGCAACGAGCACAATGAGGTGCGGTACCAGCATACGCTTTCTTTGCAGGTGGCTGAGCCGGTGGGTTATGCGGGTTCTGAGCAGTCTGTGCTGTAACAGCAAAATTCTGGGCACCCTTTCGCTTCCTCGATTTCTTCGACGTCTCTCTTTCCTTACCCTTACCCTTTTTCTTGTCCTTCCCTGAATCAGTCCCCTTCTTTTTATCACCCTTGCGGGTGAGTTTACCCTTCCTGACTTGAGTCTCAGTCAGGGTAGCAGACAACTCGATTGCTTGACGAAGGGTAGTAGGATTAACACCGGTCACAATCTCCAGAATAGAATCGGGTAACCCATCGATATATCTCTCGATTGCTTTTCCAGAGGAGTAACCATGGTGGGACACAATAGACTGAGTTCTTCAAAATGATCCGTGTAAGCACGGTGTTCAGCCCCATCTTGCTTTAAATCGTCAAACTCTCGCTCCAAAGCCCGAGTTTCGTGACGGGGACAAAACTCCTTCATCATGAGAGCCCGAAGCTCTTCCCATGTTTGTGCCAATGCCACTTCGGCACCCCTGTCGCGCATAATACCATTCCATCAGGTAAGCGCTCGCTTCTCAAACACGCTTGAAGCAAATTCAACCTTACGCGCATTCGGACACTGCACATGTCTGAATGTGCTCTCGATACTCTCAAACCACTGCAGGAGCACAGTTGCTCCTTGCAACCCAGAAAACTTAAGCGGCTTCGCAGTATTGAAGCTCTTGAAGTTACACGGCGCATTGTTGTTGTTATTATTGTTGTTGTATATCTCGTGGACTTGGGTCACAACGCCGGGAAGCACAGCAGCCACTTGCTGAGAGACCAGGGCTGCGATTTCTTCAATAGTAAAAGATTGTGCTTCACGTCGAGGAGGCATTGTCTAACAAGGAAACAGGAGAATCGAGTGAGGTTGAAAATCAAAAGAGGTATCGACAAAACACAAGGAAGGCAATCATTTGTTTGTTACCTCGAACAAACAAACAACACGCAGTGACTAATCAAAGTAAATAGGTCAAAAATAATGTATCGCGAAGACATTCTCGCCTATAAGTGAACACTCACCCCAAGAGTTCCCAGGTAAGAGTGACTGGTCCGATTATGTGGATTTGTACGAACACTCTAGCCTTAGACAGAAAACTCAGAGTACAGGCACTCACTCTTCCAGTTTGCACGTGTTCACATTATTTAGACCCAAACTTTGATGAGATTTTGAAAACTTAAAGGGTTCAAAACCATATAATAGAGGGTTCAAAACCTAGTAATCAATCATCTTATAACAGACGATTAGTTTTCGAAGCGGGTTCGAAAAATTGTGTTCTCGTTGTGGTTATCACCTAAGGATAGGTGACGATTTTGTTTTAAAAATCTAAACGCAAATAAACTTGCGTTGGGGTCCTAGAAGTTATAGTCTAGGTCAAAGCATTACTAATAACCTAATTCCCTATAACCATTGGCTCTGATACCAACTCTTCTGTCACACCCCGACCACGTAAAACAACAAAGCGTGGCGGAAACGTCGGGGGGTGTTGTAACAGAATTATCGTTTCATAACCATGGATACAAAAAGTGTTTCGTTTTATTGATAATATTAAACATTAACATTGTTTTAACACATAATAAACAAGTTTTATATCGACTATCATTGTTTTATGTCACTAAGGCCTCGTCCAGATCCTATGTGACGCATGCATCCTAGATCGTCAATCAAGCAACAACACCTGAAACATATGTAAAAACAAAGTCAGCAAAGAAATGTTGGCGAGTACATAGGTTTTATAAGAGTACCGGGATCATGGCTTGTTTACATATATTGCAATACCTCGAAAACCTTGTTTTTAAAAAGTGTATGATATTGCAACATGATTAACCAACTCAAATCAAGATGGTTATAATTTACAAAATTTCGTAGCCACGATTCTTAACTCAAAAGCTTTTTGTTCTAGAAAATCATCTTGTAACACATCTCGTATAAACTCGTTAATAAAACTCGTATATCATTTCGAAAACATCGTTGAGTGACATCGTTTCAATATCGTTTACCCAAGTGAACTAAATAACGCCACGGTATGTAATATGTTGAAAACACTTATATATAAGAAGTACCAGCGGCGTATCTACCATGTTTTCACCACATTACACCCATCCCGTTATCTAAACACTAGCCCAAAAAAACCAATCGTTTACCCAAATCGTTTAACATCGTTTCCAAATCGTTCCCAAATCGTTTATCGTTTAACATCGTTTCCAAATCGTTCCCAAATCGTTTACTCGTTTAAATCGTTTAAATCGTTTAAATCGTCCTCGTTTTAATTGTGAAAACTTATATATGGTCGTCTCGTTAATAACATTCAAACCTTTGTGACTCGTTCATCGTTCAACTCGTTCTTGCATTAACAAACCTCCAAAGGGTAAGTTAACAATCATCAGATTCAGTCGTTACCCACAACACCCACACATAACCATGGGTATAGTGCAATAACGGGATTTGTCATATCCTATGGTACCATAACCTAATACTGGTCGGCTTGATCAATGCTAATGAATGTCGTTCGTTATGTAACTACAACCAACAAGTTTGTTCACATTATCGAAATCGTTAATAGTTTAGTATAAATCGTTCTATTCGTTTTTGAAATCATCTTTTAAACCTTGAAAACATTTTGTACATATGAATCACCCCAAAACAATTGAAAGTTGTAAAATAGGGGAACTATGTACTCACATGTAGTGCAAGGTATCCTCAATCAATAGTACTTCAACAAACTCGAGTAAACCAGAGAAATCAAGCAGCACCTAGTAATCGAACCACTAGTCAAACAATAGACGCCTAAATCGGAAGATCAGACAGAATGAGGTCTTGTAAACCAAATGAGTGTTGGAACTCATGTGATATGGTTTAACAAAGCCTACATCCTAAATGAAACCTAACCTAAGTGCTTTCGACCCATCGCGACCCATTAAGGTAGCTTATGCTACTTTAACGCGTCGTTCGCGTGAAACGCGTTCGGAATGTCTAACTAGTCCTATGACAAGTATTATATGCCTATACAAGTTTAATCATGTTGTATAATCAGTTATGTGACAAGATTTTAGGTTACATATTCTTAATTACCAATTATGCATGAAAAGGGTATTCTGGTAATTTACCTAAGGCATATAATCTACTTATCATACAACTACCTAAACTAGGTGACCATAAGGTATAACCTCGGAAGGTTATTCCCTATGCAACTATGGTCACTAACCATGTTTGGTCGGATCCTAATGATCGACCAAACGGGTCATGTTCGAAAGTCTAAGCGATTGATTAGATCGCTTACCTTTACGACCCTATATAAGCACTAAACTAAAAGTGACGAGCTAAGCATGTTAAAACATGCTTAACTAAGTTAGAAAACAGGTTTTGATATCAAAACAAACGGTTTTGATATCCTGAAGTAGTTTGGTTACAAAATACGCGTAAATGCGCATTTTGGCCGAAACTTCGACTCGTCCCTGAGCCTAGATAACGTGGTAATCAGTAGGTATAGTCACTAGGGGCTATAACCATCGTGATTACACTCACGTTATGAAGTTCAAACGAACTTCACATTGACCATAAACTGGTCAATGCAGAAAGTCAAACGCAGTTTGACTTTAACGCTAAAACGAATGAAAAGAACGAAAGAACACTTACAGAAGGTCCCCGCAAGATTTGATTCCGATTTTTCTCTCAGGTAGGAAGCATATACTTCCACTTAGAGAGCATAAATCAGATTTCAAATTGTGGGTTTTGAAGTGAAATGGATGGGGTATATATAGGATTTCTAGAACCGTTAAGATCGTTCCTCAAAAACTGAGCTTTGATCTGGACCTTACATGTGTGCCCATGGTTTTCTAAAACCATGGGAGCCCCTAATATGGACTATGTTCATTGAATACCAGCCCATGGTTTTGCAAAACCATGGGTGAAAACCACCACACTTCAAAATGGACTAGGTTCATTGAATCTGCCAGAAATTTCAAAAATGGTCCCTGCACTTGTAAAACTTGATTTTTTTGGCACTTTTAAGCCCCGTTAACCCCATTCCAAGGCTCTAAAATAAAGTTAAAGTATAGGGAACTTAAAATATGCTCAAAAACATCTCGGATGTCGGTTCGTTTGGTCGTACGGTTGCGTTATTCGCTTAATTACGACGGAAGTCGTAACGAACGTAAAAACGATCCAAATTAAGCGACGAATGGAATTTTATCATTCCAAACACTAAAATAAAATATTTTAATGCTTACATAAATTTTTTTGGATGTCCGGATGTATTCAGAACGTAAGTTATGCGCGAAAATGCAAACTTATGCACTTTTTGACGCTTTTAGTCCCTGAATAAGCATAAAGTTTATTTTAGCACACCGAACCCCTCAAAGCCTATTTCTAAGCTATGTAAAGGTTATTTAGGGTATGTTTAACTTATGGTCATGTTCCGGAATGTTCGTTACTATACAAATCGGCATAGTTTCGCAGTTTGACACAAATAGTCCCTGCGGTCGAACAAAGTTGATTTCAACACACCAAACCATTCAAAACTTATTTATAAGTTATGTGGAGGTTATTTAAGGTATGTTAAGCCTATGTCACTATTCCGGAGTGTTTGTCGCGTTATACTGACTGCGTTTAAGCACCAGTTTGCGTATAACCTTCCAGAAAGCGATTTAGAGCTTGAAATTGGAATCGAATCAAATTGTAAAATCACTAAACACAATTACACACATAATAACACCAAAACACATTGTTTTATTAATAATCATCATTGTTTTACATCGTACATCGATTACAGAACACAGTTTTCACACATAGCACCACTCTTGTCGCCATGAATCACTTAAGGTTCTTCACCAGAACGAGGAATGCGGACGATCTTCTCCTTGCAAAGGATCTCTGATCGATGTTGAGATAGCCAATCCATACCAATAATAATGTCGAAACTCCCCAAAACAATAGGGATGAGGTCGATAGGGAAGGCCTGACCAGCTAAGATGAGATTACAACCCCTAACTATGTGTGTGGCTTCAAGACTTTTACCGTTTGCTAGTTCTACCATGTGCTTGGTGTTTAAAAGTGTTGGGGTACGTTTAAGCATTTGACTAACTTTTAGGGACACATAACTAGTATCGGCACCCGAATCAAATAAAGCATTAACATAAAAGTCATCCAGTAGAAACTTACCCATCACGACGTTGGGATCATTCCTAGCATCACCCTGACCAATCACGAACGCACGTCCCCGGGTGCCACCACCATTATTGTTACCCCCGTTGTTACCCCCATTGTTACCCCCATTGTTGTTCCCGTTCCCCTGATTGTTGTTGTTATTCTGATTCTGGTTCAACTGGGGGCAATTTCTCTTGAAGTGACCTTCAGCACCACACTGAAAGCATCCCCTGTTACCCTGCTGTTGCTGCGGCTGATTCTGTGGAGCTTGCTATTGCTGTTGGTGATTTTGATTCGCAGGTCGCGCGCCCCTGCAATCCTTTGCCTCATGACCAAACTTGTTACACCTCAAACAATGACCCTTGTTGCACTGCCCACTATGATGCATGTTGCATCGGTTGCACTTGGGGTGGTTTCCCCTGTATCCACCCTGCCCTTGACTACCAGAAGATTGCTGACCAGGACTCTGGTAGTCATCAGTCTTTCACTGCTGAGACTGAGACTGAGCTGATGTCAAACCCTTGCTTGAGACTCCATCCCATTTGCGCTTGTTGTCACTGGGGGCATCAGAAGTAGTAGCAGTAGCAGTAGCAGTAGCAGCAGCAGTAGCAGAGCAGCAGCAGCAGCAGCAGTAGTAGTAGTAGTAGTAGTAGCAGTACCAATGCGCTTGGGCAGTCTGTTCTGCTCGACTGCCTGATCGGTGATACGATGAGCCACATGAATAGCTTGCTGGATAGTGGTGGGGTTTGCTGCGGTCACATGACTCTGGATCTCTGGCACTAAACCTTTAAGGTACCGCTCGATGCGCTTGATAGGAGGATCTACCATAGTAGGACACAAGATTGCCAGCTCGTTTGATCTTTTCGTATACGCTTCAATTTCCGACCCGGTCATCTTTAAGTTGAAGAACTCGACTTCCAACTTGTGAATATCATCACGATTACAGTACTCTTCCTTGATCAAATCCTTGAAGTCATTCCATGGGGTGGCATTAGCAGCAACAATCCCCAGCATTTGAACCTGAGTGTTCCACCACGTGAGCGCTACACCCTCAAGAGTACCAGTAGCATATTTCACCCTGCGAGCCTCAGGGCATTCACACATCTCGAAAACAGACTCGAGCTTCTCGAACCAGTGGAGGAGGCCTACCGCTCCTTCAGTGCCGTTGAATGTAATAGGTCGGAAGTCCATAAAAGTTTTGAGAGTACACGCAGGAGGCTGAGCGTGTTGACCTGTCGTGTGTGTAAGAATAAACAAAGTTAAGCACAAGTGTTGGTTCACGAGAGTAGGATCTAGAGATCCTAGAGTAAGTTGCAATGGCAGGTTATACCTCCTGCCTGAGCCGCTGCGAGTGCTGTAGTAACTTGTTCATTGATTAGAGCCGTTAGCTGGGCTTGAGTTAGGTTAATGCGTCCACTCATGATCTTCATATCAAAGGAAACATGGGTGAGAGAGGTTCGTGAAAGTGCGATGACAGAAGAGAGTAAGCACACATGTGTTTTCAAACAACAGTTGTTACGTTCATCTAAGCATACCATAAGCAAAGTTCTATGTAACTAGCAAGTAGGCAATATAAACATAAACCATATCACCTATAGTGTTGAGCCTTGCACGTGGAGCGAAGCGTCGTTGTGGATCGTTGAGCACTGTACAGGTTATAGTCTGGTTTTACCAAAAAGTGTTTCCCCTTTTTAAAACCAAGTTCACTATAACCAATAGCTCTGATACCAATCTGTCACACCCCCAAAATCAACAAGCGGAGTATTACCGCATGGAGGCATGACTGACCAGGATCAAGCCACCAATTGTGACAACCCTCAAAATCCCATGTATTCCGTACAATTTATTAATGAAAATTAAAGTGCTTGATGACTGTGCTGAATCATTTAACTGCTTCTGATATCTGTGTTATACTTACATGTACTTGTTAACATACTAATAGTGTACAGAAAGGTCACTAAATAGTCCGTTATATTTTCCTGAGTGTTGAAAATTAAAAACGTTACAAAAATATATATATATATGGGACGCTTTACGGATTAATTAAGCACTTTAACGGAACAGTATCGAACCAAACAACCGGACTTTACCCAGAACATAAAATATTGTCAATGACATTGTTATTGCTTTTCTGAGCTAGTTAGGATCCTCGAACACCCTAACACTCTTTATATTAAATAACACATAAATGTCCTAACTAATTGTCATTTGATTTCAACTAGATCTTAACCACACCATTACACCCCAACCCTATACCCCTCCCCTTGAGTGTAACCGTCCCCAAGGGACTCACCACCCCAAGAATTGAGTAAATCTTCTAAGTTCCTATGTAATCTCTTTAGAAGATTTGATAAGGACCATGTCTTGTACTCTTGAGACACTAAACCCATTGGGTAATACTCAACTTTGGATTATAAGAGGACATGAGAAGATCTTAATCACAACACTCTCACAACTTCATCTTCTCCTCCCTCCCACATTAAGTTTCAGCCGAACACTCCCTAGATCACCATCACCATTTTCGTTTCAACTTCAAACAATCCAAGTGTACTTCTAGGTGCTACAAGGCGTTCAACGAAGCTCGGTGTACTCGGAAGTGGAAGGACCTTCTCCATTCGCTATTAACCACCACATTTCTTCACTCGAACTTCCCTAGCCTTGAGCTAGTGGTAAGAACTTAGATCCGTTCATTCTTTATGTTATGTAAGTGGTTAATAGATGTTTGATGATGAAAATCCATGAAACTCTAAAGAACCTTAAACAAGTCTTGAACATAAACTAGTCTATGTCTAGTGATGAAATGATGTTAGAATGATGTTGTTATGGTTCTTGCTGATTTCTTGCTGAGTTACTTGGTTAATATTGATGTTTGATGTTGTTGTGATCACTAAACATGACTAACGGAATCAATCGAACACAAACTAGGAAGTTAAAGACTGAAAACAGAATCTGTCCAAGTTTTACAGCCAACTTCAGTTGACTGTAAACAGGTCATAAACTCTACGAAAAACTGATATTTTGAGTCTAAAACGTGTTATTATGAAATACGGTTCTAATGGAACCGGAATCGTAATTTTTGGACTTCGTTTACTATTTTTAAAGCGTCATTTCGTAACAGCAGCTAGAGCTGCATTTTTCTGCTGAAAATATGTGTATTGTTTTCTGTCATAACTTGGGTTCTGTGTAGAGTTGGATCACGAAACTTGTACTGTAGATGACCACCGATGTATTTGTAATTACTCCACTGGAATTTCATAAATCGGACGCTCGATGAATTTTAAATAAATTATCTCGTGGACTGTGGTCAGAAAAATATGAATCTGAGTTCAGTCCGGAAAACGAATTTTTATAAAATATTGGTAATGAACCGGACCCCGATATTTTTACACAATAAAATTTGGAACGTTTAAGACACTCTGTAAAAATTTGGGAATTTTGGAATAAGTTAACTATTTTATCAAAATGTCCGAAAACAGCCGGTTTTGAATATTAATGCGGAAATGACATAAGTTGTGATTTGCATGTCTAAATGTCGGATATGTTATCTGTGAATGAAATAACATGTTATATGTGTTGTGTGCATTATCGTATGTTTGTTTATGAGTGGGGAATGGATGGGAAGTACATATGGGCATAAACAGTTAAAGTAATGCATGTTATGTGATAGATACGTGTAGGAACTTTGTGCTCTATTTGAAAATCACTAAATGACTAACTGGTAATCATATTAGGACGTGATTGACCAACCTTGACTGTTAGCTATATTTGAGAACCTAACCGAGCAAACCGAGGTGAGTTCACACTTTCTACAAGGCATGGGATTCCCGGTGGTTTGGGAATGGGTTAAAGATTTTAAAACTAAATCTACATATCCCCTTGGGAAGATATGTACGGCCATCCTCCATAGATAGGATGCCAGTATTAATCCTACGAATTCTCCTGGTGCAGAATACGTACGTTCGTCCTCCTGGTGCAGGACAACAACCTTAAAACTAGCTAGACAAAACTCTATCATGAAGTCCCTCAATTTATATCGACTTAATCGCCGAGGCCAATGGCGAGCGGGTCATTAGTTAATAGCGCTCTTAGGTTTAACAAACCTCACACCGTGCCGTTCGGACGGGCGTGTACTAATGGACTATGGCAAACTGTCAGTGATGATAGACACTGATGTAGGGCACAACTATTGTTCGTAGTAGTCGATATCATACCGTCTAGTAGTTCACACGGGGAAAGCCCCCACTGATTATGGTTATGGTTTGGGTAATGAAAAAGGAACTGGTTAAACATACTTTCAACTACGAGGTAACCCCCACGGCAATTAAGCCAACGAAAGTCAAACCACGTTTTTCAAAAACAACTTAAAACTAAACAACCAAACGTGAACTCACTCAACTTTGTTGTTGACTCGTTGTTACATGCCTTACAGGTCACTAAACGCTTGGAGCTTGCACGAGGAAGGAGTCGTTGTGGTGTACGGACTGTTATGTTCCGTACTTATTATTTAAATCCTTATGAACTTATTAAACTTGCGTTTTGAACTTTAACTTATAAACTGTGAACTTGTGCTTTTGGATTTACTTTTATGCTTCCGCTGTTTAAACTAAACATGGTCAACTAGCTTTGGTCACCAATCGTATTGTGGTTGGTCATATTTACTTAATTACGATGTTCAATATGATTGGTGGCTCGATCCTGGTCACGTCACGCCTCCAAGCGGTGATACTCCGCATGGTGGATTTTGGGGGTGTGACAGATTGGTATCAGAGCCATTGGTTATAGTGAACTTGGTTTTAAAAAGGGAAAAGCTTTTTGATAAAACCAGACTATAACCTGTACAGTGCTCAACGATCCACAACGACGCTTCGGTCCACGTGCGAGACTCGACACCATAAGTGGTATGATTTATGTTATATTGTCGGTTAGATAGTTCTCACTGTGCATTAGATAATGTGATAATTGCTATTTGAACCTTGTGTGCTTACCCTCTACTATCGTCCCACACTTACGCACTTTCGCGACACTTTTCTCACTTACGTTGCTTCATTATGAAGATCATGAGCGGACGCGGAGGACGTATCAACCTCACTCAAGCCCAGTTGACGGCTTTGATCAACGAACGAGTCGCTGAGGCACTCGCAGCTAACCCTGCAGGAGGTATAACCCGCCATAACAACTCACCTTAGGACGTTTAGATCCTACCTTCGCAAACCAACTCTCGTGCTTAACCTTGTCTATTATTCTCACACAACAGGTCAACATGCTCAACCTCCTGTGTGCATGTTCAAGACGTTCATGGACTGCCGACCTACCACTTTCAATGGCACCGAAGGAGCAGTGGGCCTTCTTCACTGGTTTGAAAAGCTTGAGTCAGTTTTCGAGATGTGCGAATGCCCCGAAGACCGTAGGGTGAAATATGCTACCGGAACACTTGAAGGGGCTGCGTTAACCTGGTGGAAGGCGCAGGTTCAACTACTAGGACTGGCAGTTGCTAATGCCACCCCCTGGAATGGTTTCAAAGAGCTGATCAAGGAGGAGTACTGTAGTCGGGATGACATCCACAAGCTAGAGGTGGAATTTTACAATCTGAAAATGACGGGGTCTGAGATTGAGGCGTATACTAAGAGGTCAAATGAACTGGCCATCCTGTGTCCTACCATGGTGGACCCTCCCATCAAACGTATTGAGCTGTACCTCAAAGGCCTTGTACCAGAGATTCAAAGTCACGTAACTTCAGCCAACCTGGGTACCATTCAGCAAATTATCAAGTTGGCTCATCGTCTCACCGACCAGGCGGTGGAGCAAAATAGACTGCCCAAACGAATCAGTGCCACAGCTACTTCTGATGCACCTACCGACAACAAGCGAAAATGGGATGGGAACTCCGGAAAGGGTTCTACTTCAGTTCAGTCTCAGCATCGAAAGACTGATGACTACCAGAGTCCTGGTCAGCAATCTTCAGGTAACCAAGGACAGGGTGGATACCGAGGGAACCACCCCAAGTGCAACCGGTGCAACAAACATCACAGCGGGCAGTGCAACAAAGGTCGTTGCCTGAGGTGTAACAAGTTTGGTCATGAAGCAAAGGATTGTAGGAGCGCACGACCAGCAAATCATAATCGCCAACAACAACAACACGCTCCACAGAACCACCAACAACAGCAACAACAGGGCAATAAAGGATGCTTTCAGTGTGGCGCTGAAGGCCACTTTAAGAGGAACTACCCCAACTGAACCAGAATCAGAACAACAACAACCAAGGAAACGGGAACCACAATGGGAACAACAATGGAGGCAACAATGGAGGCGGCAATGGGGGAAACAACAATGGTAATGGAGCAAGGGGTCGTATGTTCGTGATTGGTCAAGGTGATGCAAGGAATGATCCCAACGTTGTGATGGGTAAGTTTCTTCTGGACGACTTCTTTGTTACTGTTCTATTTGATTTGGGTGCCGATACTAGTTATGTATCCTTAAAGGTTAGCCAAATGCTTAAGCGCACTTCAACGCTTCTAAACACCAAACACACGGTAGAACTAGCAAACGGTAAAAGTCTTGAAGCCACACACGTAGTTAAAGGTTGTAACCTCGTCTTAGCTGGTCAGACTTTCTCTATCGATCTTATTCCTATCACACTTGGTAGTTTCGACGTCGTTATTGGGATGGATTGGCTATCTCATCATCAAGCGGAGATTGTTTGCAAGGAGAAAATCGTCCGCATTCCTCGTTCTGGTAAAGAAACCCTTATGATTCATGGCGACAAGAGTGGTGCCGTCGAAGGCATCATCTCTTTCCTGAAGGCCCAGAAGTGTTTGCGAAAGGGCCACACTGCCATTTTAGCACTCGTTACTGACACATCAATGGAAGAGAAGAGAATTGAAGACATCCCTATCGTACGTGACTTTCCCAAGGTATTTCCTGAGGAATTACCTGGTCTTCCGCCTCATCGGCAGGTCGAATTTCAAATCGAGCTAGCTCCTGGAGCAGCGCCCATAGCTCGAGCACCTTATCGTCTAGCTCCATCAGAACTTGAAGAACTGTCCACGCAATTACAAGAACTCTTGGAAAAGGGTTTTATACGTCCTAGCTCTTCGCCCTGGGGAGCTCCAGTCTTGTTTGTGAAGAAGAAAGATGGTACTTTCAGAATGTGTATTGACTACCGCGAACTCAACAAGGTGACTGTGAAGAATCGTTATCCTCTTCCACGTATTGACGACTTGTTCGACCAGTTGCAAGGGTCGAGCTATTACTCCAAGATTGATTTGAGATCGGGATACCATCAGCTGAGGGTCCGAGATGAGGACATCTCCAAAACAGCATTCAGAACTCGTTACGGCCATTATGAGTTTCTGGTTATGCCATTCGGGCTGACGAATGCACCAGCGGTCTTCATGGATCTCATGAACCGAGTGTGCAAGCCTTACCTGGATAAGTTTGTCATAGTGTTCATCGACGACATCCTGATCTATTCTAAGAGTTAGGAGGAACACGAGCAGCACCTACGACTTATGCTGGAACTTCTTCGAAAAGAGCAACTATATGCCAAATTTTCGAAATGTGACTTCTGGCTTCGCGAAGTCCACTTTCTAGGCCACGTAGTAAACAAGGATGGGATTCATGTGGATCCATCTAAGGTTGAATCGATCAAGAACTGGCCTGCACCCCGTACACCAACAGAAATCCGCCAATTCTTGGGTTTGGCCAGATATTACAGAAGGTTTATAAAGGATTTCTCCAAGATTACGCAACCCCTCACTTCACTGACTCAGAAGGGCGTCACCTATCGCTGGGGTGATGCACAGGAATCTGCGTTTCAGCACTTGAAAGATAGACTTTGTAGCGCGCCTATCCTCTCATTTCCTGAAGGCACAAAAGATTTTGTGGTTTATTGCGACGCTTACATCCAAGGACTTGGTTGCGTATTGATGCAACGTGACAAGGTCATTGCCTACGCATCGCGCCAACTTAAAGTTCACGAAAGGAACTACACTACGCATGACTTGGAGCTAGGAGCAGTTGTTTTCGCGCTTAAGATATGGAGACATTACCTGTACGGTACCAAGTGCACCATTTACACCGATCACAGGAGTCTCGAGCATATCTTCAAGCAAAAGGAGTTAAACATGCGTCAACGCCGATGGGTTGAGCTCTTGAACGATTATGAATGCGCAATCAAGTATCATCCGGGCAAAGCCAATGTTGTGGCCGACGCCCTCAGTCGAAAGGATACCATACCTAGGCGTGTACGTTCTCTACAGCTTACCATCCAATCTAACCTTCCCGCTCAGATTCGCGATGCTCAGGTTGAAGCATTGAAAGCAGAGAATATCAGGGCTGAATCCCTACGAGGATCGAGGCAGCGGCTAGAACAAAAGGAAGACGGTGCCTACTATGTAAACGGACGCATCTGGGTCCCACTTTATGGCAACTTACGCGAGCTTGTGATGGATGAAGCACATAAGTCTCGTTATTCGGTACATCCTGGTTCGGATAAAATGTACCACGATCTCAAAACTACGTATTGGTGGCCTGGCATGAAAGCCCACATAGCAACCTACGTCAGTAAGTGCTTGACTTGTGCGAGAGTCAAGACTGAATATCAGAAACCATCAGGCCTACTACAACAACCAGAGATCCCGAAATGGAAATGGGAGCAAATTTCCATGGATTTCGTTACTGGTCTGCCTAGATCTCAACGCGGAAATGATACCATTTGGGTGATCATGGATCGACTGACCAAGTCTGCACATTTTCTGGCCATCAAAGAAACGGATAAGTTTTCTACTCTTGCAGACATTTATCTAAAGGAAGTAGTGTCAAGGCACGGAGTGCCAACCTCTATCATTTCTGATCGTGACGCGCGTTTTACTTCAGAACTGTGGCAAGCAATGCACAAGTCTTTTGGCTCACGTTTAGATATGAGCACCGCTTATCACCCACAGACGAATGAGCAATCTGAACGCACCATCCAAACCCTTGAAGACATGCTTAGGGCATGTGTAATCGATTTTGGTAATGGCTGGGAAAAGCACCTCCCGCTAGTGGAGTTTTCGTATAACAACAGCTACCACACCAGCATTCAGGCCGCTCCATTCGAGGCATTGTACGGATGGAAATGCCGATCACCTCTCTGTTGGGCAGAAGTTGGTGACAGCCAAATCACTGGCCCAGAGCTTGTGGTAGATACCACCGATAGAATTGCTCAAATACGACAGCGAATGGCGGCAGCTCGTGACCGTCAGAAAAGCTATGCTGATAAGGGAAGAAAACCACTCGAGTTCCAGGTTGGGGATCGAGTGCTACTCAAAGTCTCACCTTGGAAAGGTGTAGTCCGCTTTGGCAAACGAGGCAAACTCAACCCGCGTTATGTCGGGCCATTCGAAGTCACCGAGAAAATTGGCAAAGTCGCCTACAGGTTGAATCTACCTGAAGAACTCAGCGGAGTTCACAATGTTTTCCACGTGTCGAATCTGAAGAAGTGTCTGTCAGATGAGACCCTCATAGTTCCTCTTAAGGAACTCACAATCGACGACCAGCTGCGATTCGTCGAGGAACCAGTAGAGATTACGGATCGAGATGTTAAGATCCTCAAGCGTACCAGGATACCTCTGGTCCGAGTTCGTTGGAATGCACGTCGTGGCCCAGAGTATACCTGGGAACGAGAAGACCAAATGAAACTCAAGTATCCCCAACTGTTTAAGAAAAACGCAACCACTACTGAGGCTGAAGCTACTGCAGAATTTCAGGACGAAATTCCAAATCAACGGGGGGATGATGTGACACCCCAGGAAAACCAGGAAAACAACGCAACTTAACTAGCTTCCTCAGTAACCACGCGCTAAATTTCGGGACGAAATTCTCTTAACAGGGGGAGAATGTGACAACCCTCAAAATCCCATGTATTCCGTACAATTTATTAATGAAAATTAAAGTGCTTGATGACTGTGCTGAATCATTTAACTGCTTCTGATATCTGTGTTATACTTACATGTACTTGTTAATATACTAATAGTGTACAGAAAGGTCACTAAATAGTCCGTTATATTTTCCTGAGTGTTGAAAATTAAAAACGTTACAAAAATATATATATATATATATATATATATATATATATATATATATATATAGGACGCTTTACGGATTAATTAAGCACTTTAACGGAACAGTATCGAACCGAACAACCGGACTTTACCCGGAACATAAAATATTGTCAATGACATTGTTATTGCTTTTCTGAGCTAGTTAGGATCCCCGAACACCCTAACACTCTTTATATTAAATAACACATAAATGTCCTAACTAATTGTCATTTGATTTCAACTAGATCTTAACCACACCATTACACCCCAACCCTATACCCCTCCCCTTGAGTGTAACCGTCCCCAAGGGACTCACCACCCCAAGAATTGAGTAAATCTTCCAAGTTCCTATGTAATCTCTTTAGAAGATTTTATAAGGACCATGTCTTGTACTCTTGAGACACTAAACCCATTGGGTAATACTCAACTTTGGATTATAAGAGGACATGAGAAGATCTTAATCACAACACTCTCACAACTTCATCTTATCCTCCCTCCCATATTAAGTTTCAGCCGAACACCCCCTAGATCACCATCACCATTTTCGTTTCAACTTCAAACAATCCAAGTGTACTTCTAGGTGCTACAAGGCGTTCAACGAAGCTCGGTGTACTCGGAAGTGGAAGGACCTTCTCCATTCGCTATTAACCACCACATTTCTTCACTCGAACTTCCCTAGCCTTGAGCTAGTGGTAAGAACTTAGACCCGTTCATTCTTTATGTTATTTAAGTGGTCAATAGATGTTTGATGATGAAAATCCATGAAACTCTAAAGAACCTTAAACAAGTCTTGAACATAAACTAGTCTAGTGATGAAATGATGTTAGAATGATGTTGTTATGATTCTTGCTGATTTCTTGCTGAGTTACTTGGTTAATATTGATGTTTGATGTTGTTGTGATCACTAAACATGACTAACGGAATCAATCGAACACAAACTAGGAAGTTAAAGACTGAAAACAGAATCTGTCCAAGTTTTACAGCCAACTTCAGTTGACTGTAAACAGGTCATAAACTCTACGAAAAACTGATATTTTGAGTCTAAAACGTTTTATTATGAAATACGGTTCTAATGGCACCGGAATCGTAATTTTTGGACTTCGTTTACTATTTTTAAAGCGTCATTTCGTAACAGCAGCTAGAGCTGCATTTTTCTGCTGAAAATATGTGTATTGTTTTCTGTCATAACTTGGGTTCTGTGTAGAGTTGGATCACGAAACTTGTACTGTAGACGACCACCGATGTATTTGTAATTACCCCACTGGAATTTCGTAAATCGGACGCTCGATGAATTTTAAATAAATTATCTCGTGGACTGTGGTCAGAAAAATATGAATCTGAGTTCAGTCCGGAAAACGAATTTTTATAAAATATTGGTAATGAACCGGACCCCGATATTTTTACACAATAAAATTTGGAATGTTTAAGACACTCTTTAAAAATTTGGGAATTTTTGGAATAAGTTAACTATTTTATAAAAATGTCCGAAAACAGCCGGTTTTGAATATTAATGCGGAAATGACATAAGTTGTGATTTGCATGTCTAAATGTCGGATATGTTATCTGTGAATGAAATAACATGTTATATGTGTTGTGTGCATTATCGTATGTTTGTTTATGAGTGGGGAATGGATGGGAAGTACATATGGGCATAAACAGTTAAAGTAATGCATGTTATGTGATAGATACGTGTAGGAACTTTGTGCTCTATTTGAAAATCACTAAATGACTAACTGGTAATCATATTAGGACGTGATTGACCAACCTTGACTGTTAGCTATATTTGAGAACCTAACCGAGCAAATCGAGGTGAGTTCACACTTTCTACAAGGCATGGGATTCCCGGTGGTTTGGGAATGGGTTAAAGATTTTAAAACTAAATCTACATATCCCCTTGGGAAGATATGTACGGCCATTCTCCATAGATAGGATGCCAGTATTAATCCTACGAATTCTCCTGGTGCAGAATACGTACGTTCGTCCTCCTGGTGCAGGACAACAACCTTAAAACTAGCTAGACAAAACTCTATCATGAAGTCCCTCAATTTATATCGACTTAATCGCCGAGGCCAATGGCGAGCGGGTCATTAGTTAATAGCGCTATTAGGTTTAACAAACCTCACACCGTGCCGTTCGGACGGGCGTGTACTAATGGACTATGGCAAACTGTCAGTGATGATAGACACTGATGTAGGGCACAACTATTGTTCGTAGTAGTCGATATCATACCGTCTAGTAGTTCACACGGGGAAAGCCCCCACTGATTATGGTTATGGTTTGGGTAATGAAAAAGGAACTGGTTAAACATACTTTCAACTACGGGGTAACCCCCACGGCAATTAAGCCAACGAAAGTCAAACCACGTTTTTCAGAAACAACTTAAAACTAAACAACCAAACGTGAACTCACTCAACTTTGTTGTTGACTCGTTGTTACATGCCTTACAGGTCACTAAACGCTTGGAGCTTGCACGAGGAAGGAGTCGTTGTGGTATACGGACTGTTATGTTCCGTACTTATTATTTAAATCCTTATGAACTTATTAAACTTGCGTTTTGAACTTTAACTTATAAACTGTGAACTTGTGCTTTTGGATTTACTTTTATGCTTCCGCTGTTTAAACTAAACATGGTCAACTAGCTTTGGTCACCAATCGTATTGTGGTTGGTCATATTTACTTAATTACGATGTTCAATATGATTGGTGGCTCGATCCTGGTCACGTCACGCCTCCAAGCGGTGATACTCCGCATGGTGGATTTTGGGGGTGTGACACCAATCATATTGAGCAATGTATTTAAAATAAATAAAATCCAACCACACAATATAATTGGTGTTCAAAAATCAGTTAACCAAGTTTAAGTTAAATAGCGGAAGCATAAAACGTAAAACTAAAATATAAGTTCAATAAGTTTAAATGTAACATGGCACACAACCGTCCATGCTCCACGACGACTCCTCCTGCTCGTGCAAGTTCCAAAGATACCTAACGACCTGCAAGGCATGTAACAACGAGTCAACAACAAAGTTGAGCGAGTTCACAGTTGGTTGTTTAGTTTTACCAGTTTGTTTTGAAATCATAAGTTGTTTCGTAAACCACGAGTTAACCAGTACTTTTGTTTCCCAAACCATAACCATAATCAGTGGGGGGCTTCCCCATGTGAACCACTAGACCTTTACCATATCGATGACTGACGAACAATAGTTGTGCCCTACGTCAATGTCTATCATCATTGACAGTTTGCCATGATCCATTAGTACACGCCCGTTTGAACGACACGGTGTGAGGTTTGTCAAACCTAATAGCGCTATTAACTAATGACCTGCTCGCCATCGGCCTCGGCGATTAAGTCGATATAAAGTGAAGGACTTCATGATAGAGTTTTGTCTAGTAAGTTTAAGGTTGTTGTCCTACCCAAGGAGGACGAACGTACGTAGTTCTACCCAAGGAGAATACGCAGGAATTATAGTGGCATCCTACCCAAGGAGGATGGCCGTACATATCCTACCCAAGGAGGATATGTAGGTTCCGTTTTAGTTTATTAACCCATTCCCAAACCACCGGGAATCCCATGCCTTGTAGAAAGTGTGAACTCACCTTTGGTTTGCTCGGTTAGACTTAGTTACTTGTATTATTGTTGGACACCCCAAACCCTAATATGGTTCCTATGATAATCAGTTTCGTTTACATAGAATTCGCTTATACATCATATATTTTCCACATGTGATAGGCAAGTATAGCATACATTTATCATACACGTTATAATGAGCATTCAGGTTATATGTATTCCCACAATACAATCCATATATCATCATGCATGTAACAATAATAAATCACAACACTTACTAATCCCTTTGGTTACTAACATCTTGTATCGAACCCAATTAAGACCCGGCACGACTCGGCGACCCATGTTTAATCCCACACATAAGGATCCAGCCAAAACATTTAGCCCTTAACCTATACCCAGCCCGATAACTCTCACAACCGGCCCAACCGATTGTGTAACTTTCACCCCCGGCCCAACTAATTCACAGCCCACTTATCCGATGCATGGCCCAAACGAGTGCCCGTGTGTATAACCGACTAACATATACACCTAGTGAACATGCAGCCCATATATTAAGCCTAACCAACATCCCACCCGGCCATATATATTAAATCCAAAGCCAACTATATCGCCGGCCCAAGTTTCCAGTTTATCAGCCCAAGTCACTAAGCATTTGCAATTCTTGTAACATACAAAAATCATGCCAATTAATATAACACAGTTTCTTTGATTCATTAAAATCATCTATGCTTTCAACAATTATCACATTGGACCACATAAACTATATAGCCTACCTGATTGGACCGAAGTTAGTGGATTAGTTGCTTAAATCTTGACACTAAAATCAACTCATGCTACATTCATTGGGCCGCAACTGTTGCTACATTACACATGACTGGACCGATTTTTTTTTGTACATACTATCTAACCAATAGACACCTAATCAATCACTTCTCTTTATGACAATCACATGCATCTATGAAAACAGTGGCCGACAAAATTGATATTATATACTTGTGATTGGACCGAATAAAAATACAAGGACTCACACAAATAATAATCATATGCTTCCTGACAATTTCACATGCAATTTATCAAAAAAAAGAGTGGACTGCAATTATGAATGATAAGTTGATCACTTTTGAACTTTACAAAAACATGCACAAGGAATTTTAGTGGCAGACAACTATATATATATATATACACATGAATAATTACTAACCAAAAGAGGTAATTGAAATCAAGCACAGGGATGAGCTCCAAAAATTGCGAATAGGGGATGGGGTCTACTGTCGCACGTATGTAGGGGATAATAGGGTTTTTGGTTTGTTTTCAACGGATCAAGAAAAGCATAATATGTACATATAATATAAGTGTTAGGGTGGTTCATAGTTTTGGCCGATATGGGCTCAAGCCCAATTATTAGCGTTGAAACAGGTAGGGAATTAAGGGGCTCGAATTTGGGGCTGTCACAACTGAGTTGATTTGGGCCGAAATTTTACACAGGAAAGGCAACGACACAAAAAATATATTTAGTGTTAAGTGTCCGCACATGGGGGGGGTGTAAGACCCTAGTACATATTTGACAAAAGTCGCAGCGGAAATTCGTGCCGTAAAATTTCTTTCATTACACACGTCTTGACTTACTTGAAAGTTCATTTTAAAAATATCTGTTTTACAAAACAAAAGCATAACATTCGTTTGCTCAAGTACATACTCAATAAATCCCGTACAATCTATCTTGTGACTCGGTCATCGATCTCTACTCCTCGTGATAATCGCCCGTGATTTGCACAACCTGCACTCACCACGTACAATCATAACATTAGCACACAATACATAAACAAAATTTATTCCTGTACACTACCCCTTTCATTATCTTTCTAGCTTTAAGCATTTCATTTGCGTATCCGTGTCCTGGTGAGGCTTCAATAATGTACCTGCATTACTTTTCATCCTCTTGGCACACCATTAATAACATATTACTCAACGCATCTAAATCATGCGTACATACATTCTTTCATGCATACATCCACATCTACATACGTACATGCCTTACTATACCTCTACATATATGCATACACTCATATGCACCTTCATGCATACATACATACACATTTACATACGTACCTACATTTCTACATCTCTACATACATGCATATACTCCTACGTATCTTCATATATACATAAATACACAACTACATACGTACATATATTCCTATGTCTCTACATACATGCATACACTCATACGTACCTTCATATATGCATAAATACATATCTACATACGTACATACGTTCCTATGTACACGTTCAATATCTTGCATACCTCTTACATACTCATACATTAATCACATGGGACTTGGACTTAGATTTATAGCCCATATACATCAAAGGAACGATAAAAATCATGTTTGGGAGGCCCACCGTAGTCCACGGATAATATACCGAATCCTACAATGCATAAATCACATAAATAACAAAATTTCAGCTTTTAGGACATGGGGAGGGCGTCGGCGACGACCCTTGCACTTACACGTAGCCAAAAACCTCCGTAGGCAGCAAAATAACCCGTCAGCAAAAACTGACTTTCCAGGGGGCGTAGGCGACGGCCCATTAGGGCGTAGGCTACGGCCTCTCGAAAATCAGTTTTCCTGCTGTGTTGTTTTTCGTCGTTCGTACGCACTAAAACTCGCATAACTTTTAAACCATTTACCCGTTTAACCTCCCGTTTCTTCCTACATGATTGTAAATTAACATTCTATCATGTGAACTTAAAATCCAACATCCGGGTTAAGGAAATTCTTGACTTATATGTTTTCGGCTTATTATTCATTTACGAATTATTCGACCCGTCATGCATTTATCAAAACAATCTGTTGATTTGACCTCAACTTCATATGAACTCAATAATTTCAACGACGACTGTCATAAGAGATTAAATTCTTGGATGCCTTGCATCCTCTTAACCCATTTTCGCTCAAAAGCTTATTTCGACCCGTTATGGTATTTACGCATTAAATGGTCTATGACATACAAAACCATACCCTTCGCTTTCATACTTGACCAAATCATTACTCTAATCGAATAGCTCGTTTCCAAATGACTTTTAAGGTCATTTGCCCGATATACCTATCAAGGGCATTTTTGTCAACTTTGCTCCATCCTTTGCAACAAAGGACTTCATTGCATATTTAACCAATCCTACTACTTAACAATAACTCTAAACATACATACCTTGCTCGAGTCAAAGCTATGACCCGTTTTAATACCTCATCCACTAAAGTGCTAGTTAATAACAACGCAAATCCTTTCGCTATTCACCCTGTGAATTCATAATACTTGACAATAAAATCATTAATCGACATCGTCAAATGGTGATATCTTCAACATTTGACCGGTTTGGTCTAAAAGACCGTTTCATCCTTATGGGATAGTAATTATTCATTATCCCATCCATGTACCGTATTCTATCGTTAGCTCGTAATCAAAATTACCATAATACCATTTTTACCCCCTTTCACCCTCAACTTAGTTTCTTATCATAGACACATGTTCCGACCCGTATCGAAACTTGCCGAAATATCATTCCTCATATATTTAACTTATCATACTCTTAATTTATACCATGAATAAATATCCTACAAAAAAATGGTGTAAGCTTTACTTACCTAGCGTCCGAATATGTTTCCTTTTGCATTAGTCCCGTTTGACCCGCTTCCTTCTCAAGCTTCCATGACGCTTATCAAGCATCAACTATCACATATCATTCTCAAGATAGTTAGCTTGCTCATCATTCATCAAATCCTTTTTATCACACGGATCTCATATTAAGTTTATCATTTAACCTTAAAACATGCTAATCCATCATTTCTTATCCAATTTTCCTTTAAACATACTTACACATAATATGATTTTCAACATTATTATTAACATAAGCATATCATTACTTCTTTCATATCATCAAAAACCCACTTCATAACTACTTTGTAAATCACTTACAAGTGACCTAATCCTATGTTCTTCATAATTTCATCATACTTATGATGTGTGTACTACCTACTAAGCATAGTGTACAACTAGTTCATGCATATCCTTCTAATCTCATTCATAATTCATCAAATTCCTCCTTCTAATCAACATGAATCATTCATGCATAAACATAAAACATACTAGTATCACATTTCTTTCAATTCCTCTAACAAGAATCCATCATACAAATCAAAATCAAAAGAAAACATCAATATTTAGCAAGAATTGGACATGGGTGATCATTCAAGTTGTCATCATCACCATAATCAACGGGTTTCATCTCTAAACATCAAATTAACCTAAACCAAGCACAATCCATGAGCTATATGATGATTCTAACACATACTCATTCTTAATTTCATACAATTTCGTCAATTACAACATAACCCACTTCGTGAAAGATCACCAATCTAACTTTTAAGACATACCTTATGATCCCATTGAGAAGGTGATCATTAATCCATACTCGGTTATGGATTTAGACTTCATTACCCTTCCAATTTGATGATCTTCATGCTTAGGGTTTTAGAGCTCTCATGGAGCTTCCTGGCTCTTCTCGAACACACATACGTGTGTGTGTTTATGTGTATTTTTCATAAATAAAATTTAACTTTCATTTTGCCCCATTTTAGCCCTTAAAGTTTTCCACTAAATAATATTGGTAAAACTCTTGTCTTTTAATACTTTTAACCACACACTTAACTAGGTTAAATAGCCTAGTTATTTATTTTATGCTAAGTCATTTAGGAACATTCGACAATTATAAACATTCGGGTTTTGGGGTGTTACAAGTCTACCACCCTTAAACAAGGTTTCGTCCCCAAAACCTTTCTCACTTCCGTTTACATATACACATATCTATGTTTGACTTCACGGTCACATCATAATTATAAGCAATCATCCTATCTCAATTCATAAGTATTTATACAATTGACTTCTTTCTAACAAATCTATACTTTCCATACCATACTTCCACGTAACCTTCTCATTTCCTTGACCGGTTAGTAACAGTTCTACGTACATATATATTCAACCCTATAATAATGCTTACTTTCATATGATCCGTTTATAACTGGTCTAATACCTTCATCTCATCCTTTAAGATCACATTCTATACATATATTACATAATATTTAATTTTGTTTCGTTATCGCAACGAAGTTACTATTTCATAGTCGTGCATTCGTGCTTAACTCCAAAGTTAACATCGTTATTCTTTCTCTATAGTTATTTGTACTATGCGTACCTTTACATTACCTTTGAATCATTTCATTCATTTCACATTACTATCGCTTTCACTTCATGCATGACTTAATTTACATAAGTAAATGTGCCGTACTAGTTCATCGCACGAGAGTTTAATCAATATGCAAAACTTCCACTCAAAACCTTTGAAATTTACTTTTTAATGGCATAATTTTCTTCTTATGTTGACTATTAGAAATTAACATTCCATACTATACCATACCCATTCCATCATTCATTTCGTAGGTTGTTTTCAATTTACCAATTCATACTTATTCGACATAAGTTAAACTTTTACTAACCTCATCTCATTTCATCAATCCACGATCCGTGATCCAGATTGATCCGCATTCTTCCCGAACACTAGCTGTACCAGGCTAGATTTCATTTATCCACATAAGGTGTCCCCACTTGTACACATCCTTCCACCAATTCGATTGGTTTCATTGCGTCAAGAGTTCTTTCATTACTTCTATGTTTTGAATCCGTCTAGCGGTTCCAAACATACCATTCATACATTTTCTTCTTTCTATGCTTTGAATCCATCTAACGGATTCAAACATATCATTCACATCTTTCATTCCTTACATGTGTTGAACCCGTCTCGCGGATTCAGACATATCATTTCTACATTTTATTTCCTTGAATCCGTTTTACGGATTCAAACATTCCATTCATGCCTTTCATTCCTTGAATCCGTCTCGCGGATTCAAACAGGTCATTCATACTTCATTACTTTCATGCTTCGAATCCGTCTCATGGATTCTAACATATCATTAATACTTTCATTCCTGAAAGCCTTACGTTTCTCTTCACCCTCACGTCCACCTACTACCTAATTCTAACGGACATACCTGTAACAATTATCACGGTCTCACGAACGTCATATGTCTCTTGTGCACTGGCCAGGTACACAATCCACATACTAGTTTCGTGTCTTCGTGTAATCGCCACCTTATGTCCGAAGAATTAAGTTTCGGCACGTGTATCATATTTTTTTTTTACTTCATTGTCATATCACTATTATATTTCATTTAAAATTTTCTTTCACTCGCTTAATTATACCACTTCATACGCCCACACGTTAAATTTACGTACCTGGGGTCCATTTATCTTATCACTTGCCTTGATGCCGGTCCTAGACCGCATTCACAGATCGTCATTTCCAAGCAGTTATGCTTACCTTACACATAGTATAACCGTTAGTTTCTTCATATGAATGCATACATACGTGTTTTCATTCCATTTCTACCTTTAGATCTTGATCAAGTCATGGATTGTACGGGTTCCTTATCACAAGAGCACACAGGTTTGAGTTCGAGTACCTATTCTCTCGTACTTGATTCTCTCAAACCAGGGCTCTGATACCAACTTGTAAGACCCTAGTACATATTTGACAAAAGTCGCAGCGGAAATTCGTGCCGTAAAATTTCTTTCATTACACACGTCTTGACTTACTTGAAAGTTCATTTTAAAAATATATGTTTTACAAAACAAAAGCATAACATTCGTTTGCTAAAGTACATACTCAATTAATCCCGTACAATCTATCTTGTGACTCGGTCATCGATCTCTACTCCTCGTGATAATCGCCCGTGATTTGCACAACCTGCACTCACCACGTACAATCATAACATTAGCACACAATACATAAACAAAATTTATTCCTGTACACTACCCCTTTCATTATCTTTCTAGCTTTAAGCATTTCATTTGCGTATCCGTATCCTGGTGAGGCTTCAATAATGTACCTGCATTACTTTTCATCCTCTTGGCACACCATTAATAACGTATTACTCAACGCATCTAAATCATGCGTACATACATTCTTTCATGCATACATCCACATCTACATACGTACATGCCTTACTATACCTCTACATATATGCATACACTCATATGCACCTTCATGCATATATACATACACATTTACATACGTACCTACATTTCTACATCTCTACATACATGCATATACTCCTACGTATCTTCATATATACATAAATACACAACTACATACGTACATATATTCCTATGTCTCTACATACATGCATACACTCATATGTACCTTCATATATGCATAAATACATATCTACATACGTTCCTATGTACACGTTCAATATCTTGCATACCTCTTACATACTCATACATTAATCACATGGGACTTGGACTTAGATTTATAGCCCATATACATCAAAGGAACGATAAAAATCATGTTTGGGAGGCCCATCGTAGTCCACGGATAATATACTGAATCCTACGATGCATAAATCACATAAATAACAAAATTTCAGCTTTTAGGACATGGGGAGGGCGTCGGCGACGGCCCTTGCATTTACACGTAGCCAAAAACCTCCGTAGGCAGCAAAATAACCCGTCAGCAAAAACTGACTTTCCAGGGGGCGTTGGCTACGGCCTCTCGAAAATCAGTTTTCCTGCTGTGTTGTTTTTCGTCGTTCGTTTACCCGTTTAACCTCCCGTTTCTTCCTACATGATTGTAAATTAACATTCTATCATGTGAACTTAAAATCCAACATCCGGGTTAAGGAAATTCTTGACTTATATGTTTTCGGCTTATTATTCATTTACGAATTATTCGACCCGTCATGCATTTATCAAAACAATCTGTTGATTTGACCTCAACTTCATATGAACTCAATAATTTCAACGACGACTGTCATAAGAGATTAAATTCTTGGATGCATTGCATCCTCTTAACCCATTTTCGCTCAAAAGCTTATTTCGACCCGTTATGGTATTTACGCATTAAATGGTCTATGACATACAAAACCATACCCTTCGCTTTCATACTTGACCAAAGCATTACTCTAATCGAATAGCTCGTTTCCAAATGACTTTTAAGGTCATTTGCCCGATATACCTATCAAGGGCATTTTTGTTAACTTTGCTCCATCCTTTGCAACAAAGGACTTCATTGCATATTTAACCAATCCTACTACTTAACTATAACTCTAAACATACATACCTTGCTCGAGTCAAAGCTATGACCCGTTTTAATACCTCATCCACTAAAGTGCTAGTTAATAACAACGCAAATCCTTTCGCTATTCACCATGTGAATTCATAATACTTGACAATAAAATCATTAATCGACATCGTCAAATGGTGATATCTTCAACATTTGACCGGTTTGGTCTAAAAGACCGTTTCATTTTTATGGGATAGTAATTATTCATTATCCCATCCATGTACCGTATTCTATCGTTAGCTCGTAATCAAAATTACCATAATACCCTTTTTACCCCCTTTCACCCTCAACTTAGTTTCTTATCATAGACACATGTTCCGACCCGTATCGAAACTTGCCGAAATATCATTCCTCATATATTTAACTTATCATACTCTTAATTTATACCATGAATAAATATCCTACAAAAAAATGGTGTAAGCTTTACTTACCTAGCGTCCGAATATGCTTCCCTTGCGCATTAGTCCCGTTTGACCCGCTTCCTTCTCAAGCTTCCATGACGCTTATCAAGCATCAACTATCACATATCATTCTCAAGATAGTTAGCTTTCTCATCATTCATCAAATCCTTTTTATCACACGGATCTCATATTAAGTTTATCATTTAACCTTAAAACATGCTAATCCATCATTTCTTATCCAATTTTCCTTTAAACATACTTACACATAATATGATTTTCAACATTATTAACATAAGCATATCATTTACTTCTTTCATATCATCAAAAACCCACTTCATAACTACTTTGTAAATCACTTACAAGTGACCTAATCCTATGTTCTTCATAATTTCATCATACTTATGATGTGTGTACTACCTACTAAGCATAGTGTACAACTAGTTCATGCATATCCTTCTAATCTCATTCATAATTCATCAAATTCCTCCTTCTAATCAACATGAATCATTCATGCATAAACATAAAACATACTAGTATCACATTTCTTTCAATTCCTCTAACAAGAATCCATCATACAAATCAAAATCAAAAGAAAACATCAATATTTAGCAAGAATTGGACATGGGTGATCATTCAAGTTGTCATCATCACCATAATCAACGGGTTTCATCTCTAAACATCAAATTAACCTAAACCAAGCACAATCCATGAGCTATATGATGATTCTAACACATACTCATTCTTAATTTCATACAATTTCGTCAATTACAACATAACCCACTTCGTGAAAGATCACCAATCTAACTTTTAAGACATACCTTATGATCCCATTGAGAAGGTGATCATTAATCCATACTCGGTTATGGATTTAGACTTCATTTACCCTTCCAATTTGATGATCTTCATGCTTAGGGTTTTAGAGCTCTCATGGAGCTTCCTGGCTCTTCTCGAACACACATACGTGTGTGTGTTTATGTGTATTTTTCATAAATAAAATTTAACTTTCATTTTGCCCCATTTTAGCCCTTAAAGTTTTCCACTAAATAATATTGGTAAAACTCTTGTCTTTTAATACTTTTAACCACACACTTAACTAGGTTAAATAGCCTAGTTATTTATTTTATGCTAAGTCATTTAGGAACATTCGACAATTATAAACATTCGGGTTTTGGGGTGTTACAGGGGGGGTGTTAGGGAGTTTGGTTTGGGTTAGATTACTTATGTAATCTATCGTTATTATAAACATAAGAATAATTAATAGAGATTTATTATTTTTTTAACCAACTAACAGAGATGTACAATATTCACGTTAAGGGTTCGGGCCTCAAAGTTGATGCTATGCGGTTTATGTCATGGTTCAAACGGTTCGGGTAGGTTCGCCACCAAACGGACTTGGTTTCGACTACAAGGTTGCATACAATAACTAAATGAGTATAAATTTAATTGGTCGAAAATAGATAAGTATATCTATTTATTCGTAAGAGCGAAACGAACGATTTATACATCGAAATTATGGGTTATCACACAAACCACCCGCATTTTTAGACTTTGTCACCGTATCCCAAGCTACCCAATGAACCTTATCTCTATCCTCAATTCCACCCCAAAGGAAACGTTTAATAATAACTTCAAGTTTGGAAATAACACCCACGGGAGCTTTGTATAACTAGAAATAGTATGTCGGAAGACTTTCAAGCACAAATTTAATAAGAATAACTCGTCCTCCCATCGATAAGATAGTAGCCTTCCATCTCGATAATCTTTTACGAAACACCTCAATAACCGGCTCCCAACTATTAATCCTCTTAAACTTATTTGTTAAAACAATATCAGGCAATAATTATAAATTTAAAGGTAACAACTTGAATAATATTTTTAAATCTTTGTATGTGTTTCCAGTAAAAAAAATGACTTCTCTTATTTCCAGTAAAAAAGTTCATATTGATAAACATAGGTAATTATATATAAAAATCCCATCAATTATATATATTATGTCAAAGATCAAGTATCCTACAACGACATCCCATCAATTATATATATTATGTCAAAGATCAAGTATCCTACATCGACGCATAGAGCCTCCCTGCATACGTAATTACACATCTCCACTGAAAATATGAAGTCAAAGTTTTGATTCATATTTAGACAACCAACATATTTAAAAAATAAAAAATAATAATAATAATCAATTTTATATATTTACTTGTTGAAAACTCACATAATATCCATATTATTGAGTAGGGATTTTTACATACAAAGATTTAAAAATATTATTCAAGTTGTTACTTTTAAGTTTATAATTATTGCAGAAAGCTAGGAAATATATTGTAGTTAGTTATTTAATAAACTTATTAGGGGTAAAATAGTAATTCTATAAGAGTATTTTTAATGAAATGGATAAATATGTAATATACAGGGTTTAGGAAGACGAAATATGTAATTAAATTTAGAGATTGGAGAAATATGTAATAAAAATTTAGAGATTGGGAATTTAGAGATTGGAAAAATATGTAATAAGGTTTCTTTAGAAAAGGAAAATATGTAATTAAATTTATGGGTTTGGAAAATATGTAATAAAGTTTCTTAGGAGGGAGAAATATGTAAAAATCTCTTTTATAAAAATACTGTATAAAAACCACATATATATAAGATTGTGTATTTTAAAACGAGCTTGCTCGTCGAGCCGCGAGTGCCGAGTTGGCTAAATTTTTTTTCAAGCCGAACTCGAGCCCTTATTTTCAGCTTGCTAAAATTATCAAGCCGAGCTTTAGCCGGCTCGTTTAACTTCGAGCCGTGGCTCGGCTCGTTAACGTTTACATCAAGAACGGGGACGCGAGAAGCAAATTTTTGGCGACTGATGTAGACACCGCCATTTTTTACCTACGGGACTCCAAACTGAAACCGAATTAAGCGTGACCCGAATCGTTAAAACACCTGCGCTGTACATGTGTAGAAAGTGGTGGGGAAATCTTGTCGTTCTCCCACCAGCGGTAGCTAGAATCAGTCTGCAGTTGATTGTTATTGTGATCTAATGAAGGGATCGGAAGATCCATTGAAGGACGGAGAAGTTGTGGATGATTACACAAGTGCGATGACCGACCACCCTCTCGCCGACACCGATCCTTTAATCTCGCCGGCTCCCATACTGAAAAACCCAAACCCAAACCCCCCTTTGAATTTGATTTCGTCTGAAGGCGTGTTGCCGTATCTGAATATAACAGTCTCCAATCCGAAAAAAGAAGTAGAATCGTACGTGAGCTATCTAATTTGCAGCAAAACTAACATTCCGGAGTTTGGTGGAGGCCAGTTTAGTGTACGGAGGCGGTTTAAGGAGGTGGTAACGCTGTCGGAGCGTCTAGCGGAGGCCTACCGGGGGTTTATTATACCACCAAGGCCAGATAAGAGTGTGGTTGAGGCCCAACTGATGCACAAACAAGACTTTGTTGAGCAAAGAAGGAACGCCTTGGAGAAATATTTGCAGAGGTTGAGCCACCATCCTGTCATTCGCCAGAGTGATGAATTCAGACTCTTTTTGCAGCAGAACCTTCCATTCTTACCAACAAAGAATTTGTTGGGAGATCAGGATGCTGCAGGTAGGTGGGATTTTCTAAGGATTATGAATCACTCCGTGAGTAAAAGTAATGATTCTTCTGTTTATGAGCAAGATGCCCAGTTTCTTCAAAATAAGGAGAGGTTGCTTACTCTGGAGAAGCAGCTTACCGATTCGTCCAAGCAAGCCCATGTTTTTGTCAAAGCTCAGCAAGATATTGCAGAAACAATGGGAGCCTTGGGGCTCTCCTTTATTAAATTGACTAAGTTTGAAAACCAGCATGCCTTTGCTCATACACCGCCTGCTGCTGCTGCTGCTGACATGAAGAATCTTGCTACTGCTGCCATTAAAACCAGTAGGCTTCACCGGGAATTAAGTTCACGCACTGCTATGCATATGGTAGGTAAAACACTACTATACCTATGGCTTGGAAACATCACAGGTGCTGATCTACATATTTTGTGCAGGATACACTGCATGATCACATGGGATTATTACAAGGAGTCTACACTGCATTCTCAGACCGTTCAAGTGCATTATTGACTCTTCAAACTCTTACATCGGAACTGAATTCCTTGTATTCACGAGCACAAAAACTGGAAACATTTGGCAGTCACAAGCCAAACACACTCAAACTTGGGGAGGTTAAGGAAGCAATTAGAGTCACCGAGGATGCAAAAAGCTGTGCTACCAACGAGTACGAGCGGATAAAGGTATTTTTGGCACTTTATTATCTGTTTTCACATACTAGCATCCTTTCGTGATTGTAAACCTAATGTTAATCAACTGTGCCTGTTAATTGGATGTTTTTCGTATATGGGAAGTCTACTTATCACCAAACGCTGATGATCTGTTTCTTGAAGATTTTGGTGTAACTAAAATAGTAGAGGTGACAAGATCGGAAAGTGTGGCGGGTTTGGTAACAAGTTCGGGTTGAAACGGGACCTTTTTTCAGTGCAAGTCGGGTTGGGTTTACATGCAAACACATCTTTGTCTCTTTTTAGTTTTTGGTAAAATTAAAAAATTGGAAGCATGCAATAAAAATTGCTGTATAATTGATCTTTTTTAATCTTTTTTGTAAACGAAAGCCTCACATATATGATGAGAGTGCTTATATAAACCAAGAGTTGAAAGTGCTTGCAGAATTTTAACTCAAATGTTGCTCATTATGCCTTTTTACTGCTTCACAAGATGCTTGAGCCTGGTCTTTTTCTTGAATTGTTTGCACCCTGCTTCACATATATTGTTTGGTATCTCTAAAAACCAGATGTTTTCTGAAATTTCATTCTCTTTCATAGCTGATAACCAATGATATTTGTCTAATGAATGTCTTTTTGGTTTTCGATTTGATTTCCTTGATTCTCATTGTCTTTATACATAGTCGGTGGCTTAAAGTATTTACATGCAAGTATGCAACAGTGTTAAAACTCTGTGTAATTCTACTTGCTACCCATGCTATGCTATGCTATGCTGTCCTAGACTTATCCTCATCATCTTTATATAATAGTCATTGAGAAAGTTTTTACAACTTTGAAGACAGAGAGCAGTTTTTATCGCTTATTGTAAAAGATGATGCCCTTTACTTTAACATTGAATAAGGTGAAATTTGTTATGTACTACGATCTATCTAAGCAATATTTTCATTTACTCAGGTGTTTCACATTACAATTCTGGATTTCTCATATTATTGAATTCCTGATGTGATGAAGGGAAGGCACAACTAGGGGTGCTCATAGTGGTTTTGTTGAGTCGAACTGCCAACTACCGTTTCAGGAAACAACAAACCCAAACCTGCTGGTTTTGACGGTTTTTTTGTGTTTTCTTTCATAAATATTAGACTGTATGAAAACTTTTAAAATCATAATGATTGTTCATGAGTATAATAATACATATATGAGCTGCATGCCTGCATCTTCCAGAAATGAAAGAAAAAGGCTAACCTGTCATATCCAAGTTCTAAACTGTCAAAGCCAAAACGAATAGTTCTTGAACTCGCCTGTTCTAGGTTCAGTTTGGTCGGTTTCACCTTTCAACAGATTGTGAACACCCCTAATCCCAACCAGCTTGATGTATTTATTGATTATTTTTAATTCATGTCTGATATTAATTAAATGTTAAATCTACTTTGACACTATTTAGTATTTATATATGGTCCCTGTAAGTTATATATATGATAGTTCAAACTTTTCGCTATTTTCACTTGATAGAACATAATTAAACTGTAGTTATCAAACACTGAACAACGTTAGAAATTTGTTTATGTAGGGAAATAACAGGACTGAAGTTGAAAGGCTAGACAGACAAAGGAAGATAGACCTAAAAGACATGTTGAAGGGATTTGTGCTTAATCAGGTAAGGAAGGCACTTTTCTTTTTCTTTCTGATTTAATGTTTTTATCAATTAATTAATATATTGAATCCGTATATCAACTTATCAAGATTAATTATACCTGAGGCGACTTTTGAACATTTATCAAACAAATACAACCCAGATTGACCCACCCGTTTTCGCATCTACGCGGAAGTCCTGATGTCCATCTACAGTTACAATTATGTACTCTTGAGTGAGACTAACATTTTCTTGCTAATTTGGGGATGTTTCCAAATTAACTTTCTGTTTTCAACATACAAACAATACATCTCAGGTCTAACAACTGGGTTTCTTCAAGAGTATATGTGCCTCTTTGTTTAGGTAGTTACTGAATTTCCCATGGTGGGTTTAGTGTCAATTATTAGGTGACGTTACAAGTAGCTTTGATGGGTACTAAGGGGACTGGGGGCGGTGCCCTTTTGTCCGTGATAGTGATTCTTCCACGCGTGGTGGGAACAAACAACCCACCGCCACTGAACTTTTCAACGAGTGATAGCAAATGACCGTGATGTTTTCAACGCGTTATGGGGTTTTAGTCATAGTTATCGATAGCGAATAGCGGCCAATAGCGACAGGCTACCTATATGCTACGTAGCGATAGCGACGAAATAGCGCTCGCTATTTCGTGTTTAGCGATAAGGCAGTAGAAAATTTTAAAAATAAAAATATAGCTATTTATAATCATATACATATATTATAATGCTAATTTTATACTTTATATGTCTAGATTTGTAAGTTTAAGAACTAAATGTAAACTAGTGAAGATATAGGGGGTTAAATGTTAAAATACACCAACTAATTTCACTCTTTTTATGTTAAAATTTACAGTTTTTGAGAATGAATGTAAAATACAGAAAGACAGAGGGGTTAAATTGTAAAACTACACACATAAAGTTAAACCTAATCGTCACCCCCATTTACCTCCGCCGTTTAAACCTAATCGTCACCCCCGTCCAGATCCATATACGCTACCACCACCATGAAATTACAGAAAATCAGTGGGAAAACTTCTACGACCGCCATCAAAACAAGGTACTTGCTTCTTTCTTTCCATCAATTTGAGCCTCTGGTTCCCTCTTCCTCGTTTCCGGCAGAAGTTGCAGCACCGTCGCCGGAATTTGCCATCGGACGTCGCTATTTGGTCGATATGTGGTCGCATAGTACCTTGTAGCGGCATGTGGCCGCGTCGCTACGCTATTCGCGATAGCGTCCGCTATGGACGCTATTGATAACTATGGTTTTAGTGATGGAACATGTGAGGGGGTGTGAGGGTTTATTGTGGGTGTTGTGAGTGATGACCAATGCCACTAAAAAAGGTTGTGAGTGATGGAAAAATGGTTGATGACATGGCGGAACTTGATTGGATGCTTGTGAGTGATAGAAGTCTATCACTAGTGACCACCCCCACTCCCCTAATAAGTGGGGGTTTGTATATCAATACAATTCGAAAAGCTTTGTTTTAGATAAATAGGCTAGATTTTTGTTAGGAATTATTCACTGGGGGAGGAAGTTACTTGCTGTACAAGTAGAGGATTAGGATTTGTTATAAAGCTTTGGGGATGTAAATTTATTATGCTTAATGGAATAGTGATTTTGATATTGTTGGATAGTTGGTTTATCTCTCGAAAGGAAACCAACTTTTAGAATGTATTATTAGACTGGTCGTTGTCAGGGTTAGGCCTGTTAGCTTAGCCCCTTTAGGATAAGCTTTAGGGTTAGGCCTATATGCTTATCATAATAAAACCACTATTTTACCTTCTTAGCCAGTGGTGAAGCTTGAGATTTCCGACCGGGGGGTCGAAAACGTATATACCAAAAAATTTCTATAAAACCGGGGGGTCAAAAACGTATATACCCAAAATTTTCTATACGAAAACTACATACTCTCCACTACTGAGCGAAAAGTTCGAGTGGTCGGCCGCCCCCTCCCGCCCCCACTATGTTGCGCCATTGTTCTTAGCAAATTTGTACTAAACCCTAGCTGCCACCATGTACACCGTCTTGCAAACACTTATGAGACGCTATCTGCCCTTATAATCAATCCCCACCTGCCTAGTACTCTAACAACCAACTTCCACCGTTGGGTATCACATGGTTGTCAATAGCGATTATAGCGTAGCGTATAGGTCGAAGGTCGCTACAGGGTATGTAGCCATAAATAGGGGATTTCAGTTTTTTTTAATATAAATAGCGATTAAATATAACTATAAAATAGCTGGATTTTAGGTTTTTGTTAAATACATGTAAAATAGCGTATATACCAGGGTATTTTGATATAATATACGTATAAATTCTCCCTTTTACCTTATCGCTAATTGTCGCTATTCGCCATCAACAACTATGAGGTATCGGTTTTGGTAGTTGCTTTCCATTACCGTTTATCGATATTGGCATGTGAGTATGAATTTCGTCAGCCACCTTCTGTCGCCGTGTATCATTTTCGGCAAGTGTGGTTTCATCGCCACTAATTTGGTTAGTCTACTACGTCACTATCCATGGCCATTACAACTGTTCTCTGGCAGTTTTTGGAACTCAACAGTTTATTTCAGATCTGTTTTTGTATTCATGGCAAACATGTTTAATCCATGCCATTGAGCGCATTTAAATTGATTTTAAGCAAGACTTATTAATGAGATTTGTAACCAATTTGTCAAGTCTAATTTCAACCAACAAATGATTTTACAAAGTCTCAAGGTCCTCAAGATGGATGTTATTAAATTCTCCATGTAACAAGCTTGGAGCAGTAGTGTATTATGGATGTCATTAAATTCTCCCTTTTACCTTTAAGTTTCATTTCGGTTATATAACTTGTGTACGATAATTTGGATGTTATCAAGATCCTCCTCTTGCTGATGTCAGTTTTGATACTTAGACCATGCGTACTGGAGCGCCATGGGGGCTCCATGTCGACGATTACGCCCCATAACACCAGGGAACACCGTCCCATGGGGCGCTATGGGCTGAAAAAGGGGAGGGCCGCGATGAGGATAACGGCGCTGTAGAATGGTTTCTCTCTCACACAAATATATACCACACACATATATACAAACATATAATTGAAGGGGTATAACCCCGCACTACACCTCAAGTTATATAACCCTCTTTCTTATACATTTTGCCACTCGTCACATGGGGCTTACCAATGGATGATTTTTCAGGTGGCATTTTCGGAGAAGATTGGGATGGAGTGGGCAAAAGCGGCGGAGGAGACTAGTGGATATGCATGATGACGATGATGGTTGATTGTACAGTACCATCCAAATTATTCAGTTTTTGTTTTCTTTAACTTCTTATAGAAGAATAAGTGGCAATCATTTTTTTCTTTATCCACATAGGATAGGTTGGTTGTGAAGATATTTCTTATATAATATCGACTTCATTCATGGCATCTTTAGAGGAACTAATGCATTGTTAAGCGAATGGATAACAGGTAAAATAACTATTTGAATTAATTAAGTGTATAACTATCTGATTTGATTTGTTCTCAATAGCCATGAGATGATCATCATACTTTTGTCGACTGTTAGTAATATATAGTGTTGGTAAATAATAACGATAATTATTTTATATGGTAAACTAAATAGTTTTAAAACATATTAAATATGTATGGTATGAGGTAGTTGAATTAACAAGAGAATGGAATAAACAAAGTAATGGGATTGATAATGGAATTAATGGATCATTATGTTCCACTGTGATGTTTGGTTACTCATATGTGAATAGAATGAATCAATACGATGTATAGTTTGATAGAAAAAAAAAACGAACTAACATAACACAATTTATTAAAAACGACAAAAATACAATTGCCTCGGTAGTAGCAGTAGTAATGATCTTGTTCTTCATGAAACTCTAAGTTTTTCTTTGTGATCTTTTGTATAACAGTCTGTGATTAGAGCTTTGATCTTTCAAAACTCTATAACGAACTAGTTAGCAATTGTGATCAATCTGAAACTAGGGTTTTGTTTTGCTTTCTTTTTTTTCAATCGCCGCCTTAGATCTGATTCGAAATCCTGACATATTAGATTGGTTGTTATTGATCGCGGTTAACTGTGATTAATTTAGCTAGATTGATACATCGATTTAATCAGTTAAGGATTGAAAATTAGCGCTAGGGTATAAGGATTAGGGTTTTTCTGCTTTTCGTTCTTCTGGTTCTTGGGACTTGGGTGTTTTCTTTTTTCGGTTGCTGTGCTGCATGGTTTTGTTTCTAATGTGCTGATGGAGAGAGTTGAGGATTTGGATGGTGATTCAACCCCCGGGACTGAGCCGATTCGTGGTATTAGTCTAAGGGTTTCAAACATTGAAGGTAATACTAATTGGCCGAGAAGAGGTATGTACTCGACAAATACCACTTCAGTGATCGATGGGTTGGCTGCAATTTCTTCACCGGTTAATCTGAATCATAAGGGGGAGTATGGGTGGTTCTAATGATAGCCCTAGCCAGGCAAACCCTAATTTGGATAGCTTTATGTCATATGGAGAAAACTTGGAAGGAATGAGGGCCTCCTCACCTACTAAACCTGACAATGAGGTGACAGAAGCTAATCAAAAACCTATGTCATTTGCTAGTGTTGTCCAGAAGAAAAAGGATATGGTAAAAGTGAATTTCAGGCACTTGGAAGCAAATGAACAGATGGAAGGAGTTGACGTTGTTATACCAATGTCTTCAGTGAAAGAGGTGAGTGAACGCTATGCCAACACATTGTATGGTTATTTTCTTGGTAAAAGACTTGCGTTTCCGGTAGTTGATTATTTTACTAGGAATAATTGGTCGAAGTATGGGATTTCAAAACTTATGATGAATTCGAAAGGTTTCTTTTTCTTCAGATTTAAAACTAAGGAAGGCATGGATAAGTTACTTGAAGATGGTCCTTGGTTGATAAAGAATGTTCCAATCATTTTGAAAGAATGGTCACCGGCTGTCACGGTAGTGAAAGAGGACATTAATACTATACCGGTGTGGGTTAAAATACATGATATTCCATTGGCAGCATTTACGGAAGATGGATTGAGTTTACTTGCTTCAAAAATAGGTGTGCCAAAAAGATTGGACTCCTATACGGCCACAATGTGCACTGAATCTTGGGGTAGAAGCAGTTTTGCGAGAGCGTTAATAGAGGTGAATGCAGCGACGGACTTGAAGAGGAATGTTACAATTGCAGTGCCTAGTTTGAATGGGAACAGATACTCTAAGGTGGATGTTAAAGTAGAATACGATTGGGAACCATCTAGGTGTTCAGCATGTTGTGTCTTCGGACATGACGAGTCTACTTGTCCAAAAAATCCTATTCGACAGGATAGTGATGATTCGAAAGTGCAGAATGATGGTTATACTGAAGTTACAAGGAAGAAAGGGAGCCAGCAAGGAAATAATAACAAAAATCAGAAACCCCAGCAAGGAGTTCAGCTTAAAAATCAAAAACCAAAGATGGTGTACAGGCCGATACCTAAGAACAAATCAAATGGGGGTGCGACATCCTCTTCCCAGATTCGTGTGTCTAATACCTTTGATGTTTTGCAAGATGGAGACGGGATTAAAACGGCAACTCGGAAACCTAGTAGTAAACCGGAATCTAGTAACAAGGGTGGTAAGGGTATTACGGAGGAGGTGTTTCTAGATGAAAATGAGTTTGAGGTTGATGATCTCCTAACAGAAATTCCAAAATCTATGGCTCGGAAATCAGATGGCAAAAATCCTGAGGGTGCAAGCATACTCGGTTACGAGGTTTCCAATGGGTAGTATTGCCGCCTGGAATATAAGGGGGTTGAACCGCTCCCTAAAACAGAAGGAGGTTCGTCAGGTGGTCTTGGATAATCATTTACAGGTTTGTGCAATTATGGAAACTCATGTGGATTCTTCGAATGTCTATAATGTGTGTAAAAAAGTTTGCAATTCTTGGAGCTGGGCTACTAATGCGGATTGCTGCGTCAAGGGAACGAGAATCATGATAGGGTGGGATGCCAGTGTAGTTGATGTTATTATTTTGTCTAAAACAGATCAGGTTATTCATTCCCGGGTTATCTTTAAGCTGGACCAAAAAGTGATTTTTGTCTCCTTTGTGTATGCGGAAAATTACTACAGCTGGACCAAAAAGTGATTTTTGTCTCCTTTGTGTATGCGGAAAATTACTACAGGAATAGACGGATTTTATGGCAGAATCTGTGCGTCCATCATTCATATATGTATGATAAACCATGGGCCTTAATGGGAGATTTCAATTCTTATCTGTTTCATGAGGATACTGTGGAAGGTTCGTCCACGTATAACATAGGGACAAGGGAGTTTAAGGAATGCATCGATGAGATAGAGGTTTTTGATGTTAATAGATCCGGGATTCAGTTCACGTGGACTAATAAACAAATAGATCGTGGGCCTATTTTTAAGAAACTCGATCGGATTATGGGAAATATTCAGCTGATTGATATGTTTCCTGGTGCAGCAGCCTATTTTCATCCGTATCGTGTGTCGGACCATTCGCCATGCATTCTTCGGCTGCCAAATGTGAAACGAGATAGGCCCAAGCCTTTTAAGTTTGCTAATTTGGTAGCGGATAAGCCGGGTTTTTTGGATGAAGTTACACGAGTGTGGAATATGGAACAATGGTTATTGTATATTTCAAGTTGTTAAGAAATTGAAGTTGCTGAAACCTCCTCTTCGAAAATTATTTTATAAGCAAGGTAACCTGCATGAAAATGTTAAGAATGAGCGAAAGAAGCTGGATGAGTGTCAAATTGATATTGATAGACATCCTTTAAATGCTGAGCTGCAAGTGCATCATAGTCGCATTTTACAGGAGTATAAGGTGGCGGTTCAGGATGAATGTTCGTTTTTAAAACAAAAGTCCAAGGTTGAATGGCTTTCTTTGGGTGACTCAAATACGAAGTATTTTCACAATGTTGTTAAAGCAAAAAATCACCAGAGTAGAATCTTTGCAATCCGGGATGGGACTGGTACACTGTATGAAGGAGGCGATGTTCCTCAGGTTATGGTGAATCATTTTTCAAATTTTTTTGGTAGTGTTGGAGACATTGTTGAGCATCCTACGCCCGATCTGTTCACTAAGGTCCTTTCAGAAGATAAAGCTACGGTTATGGCACGGATGGTTAGCAATGAGGAAATTAAGCAAGCTATGTTTTCTATAGCTGGGAATAAAGCTCCTGGCCCGGACGGTTATACATCGGTTTTCTTTAAAAAATCATGGGATGTAATTGGCAATGATATCTGCAGTGCGGTGCGTGATTTTTTCGATAATGGTAGGCTTCTTAATCAGCTCAATCACACGCTTATTTCTCTTATTCCCAAGGTTAGTACCCCGGCTTTAATTACCGATTATCGGCCCATCTCGTGTTGCAACACTTTGTATACGTATATTAGCAAAATCATCACTAATCGTATTAAAGAAGGGTTATGTGATATTGTTAGTATTAACCAATCGGCTTTTGTTCCGGGTAGAAGGATTTCAGACAATATTCTTCTAACCCAGGAATTAATGCATAATTATCACCGCAATCATGGTCCTCCTAGATGTGCTTTTAAAGTGGATATTCAAAAGGCGTATGATACGGTTGACTCGAATTTTTTAGAGCAAATTCTCATGGGGTTTGGGTTCAACCAAAAGATGATTAGATGGATTATGGCTTGTGTAACTTCCACTACTTTCTCGTTGGCTATTAATGGAAATCTTCATGGTTATTTTCCGGCTAAGCGGGGTCTTAGACAAGGAGACCCTATGTCACCATACTTGTTTACGTTGGTTATGGAAGTCCTTACCCTCATCCTTCAAAAGCAGATTTCAACTAATGAGTTCAGATTTCATAACAAATGTGAGAAACAACGGATAATCAACTTATGCTTTGCGGATGATCTATTCTTGTTTGCTCGGGGTGAATTCAGTTCGGCTAAGATTATTATGTACGCTTTACAGACCTTTAAAAAGATGTCAGGATTGGTTCCTAACATGACTAAGAGTACGGTTTTTTTATGGAAATGTGTCTAACCTGGTTAGAGAAAGCATTCGGACCATTATTCCTTTTGATGAGGGTATATTGCCAGTTCGGTATCTTGGGGTGCCTTTGATATCGACTAGACTTACGTATAATGATTGTAAGCGGCTGGTGGAAAATATGGAGAGCAGGATTACGGATTGGAAATCTAAGAGCTTATCGTTTGCTAGGAGAGTTCAATTAATTCGTTCGGTTATGTCATCAATGCATATTTATTGGGCTTCAATGTTCATATTACCAAAATGAATTGTCAAAGATTTGGAGGATAGAATGCGAAGATTTTTGTGGGCTCAAGGAAATAATATTAAAGGAAAGGCTAAGGTGAAATGGAGCCAAGTGTGCCTCCCGAAGCGCGAAGGTGGTCTAGGTATTCGGCGTGTCAGGGACATGAATAATGCTCTAATGGTTACGCATATATGGAGCCTTGTCATTCTTAGAGAATCTCTTTGGGTTAAGTGGGTTCATTCGTATCGCATTGGCGAAAGAAGTTTCTGGGATTTACCGGTCAAACAAAATATCACATGGAGTTGGAGAAAAATGTTACAGTTACGGACGCTTGTGCATCAGTATGTCTGGTCCAAGATTGGTGATGGTGCTCGTACACTTGTTTGGTTCGATAAATGGCATGAGGTGTGTCCCCTTAAAATTTTTATTACACCACGAATGATTTCTAATGTTGGGTTTCAAATGGAAGCTACGGTTGCGGATATGTGCCAGTCAGGGGAGTGGATATGGCCGATGTCATGGTTAAACCAAGCTTCAGAGCTGCGCAATCTTCCTAATATAACTATCACAGCTGGAGTTCAAGATAAAATTATTTGGAAAACAAGAGCGGCTAAGGAGATGGAGTTCACGGCTGCGGCTTGCTGGAATGATTTACGCCAGGTTCATCCCGAAGTCCCTTGGGCCGACGCTGTTTGGTTTCCTCAGTCAATTCCTCGGCACTCTTTTCTAATGTGGCTTTTAGTGAACAAGAAACTTAAAACGCAGGATGTTATGAGTAAGTGGAATTCTTCGGGTAATGCAAACTTCAACCTCATGTGCTGTTCGTTATGCACGGCTGGACCAGACTCTCATGATCATTTATTCTTTGAGTGCAACTATTCGGCTCTAGTGTGGAAGGGTATTCGGAAGAAAGCAGGGATGGAGGATGTTCAGAACTCTTGGGCTGGGATTTTTGATCATTTGCTTCTTGTTGCGCAGTCAAAAGCGGTCGAGCATATTATTGGGAAACTTGTTGGTGCGGCGTCCTATTTTATCTGGCAAGAGCGGAACCAAAGACTTTTTTCAGCTAAGAGAAGGAGTACGGATCAACTAATAGATATTATTCTCACAACGGTGCGGTTGAAGCTTCATATGATGAGATATAAACCAACGCCCCAAGCTACAACAATGTTACAAGATTGGAGTCTACCGTGAGGGCTGCTGATGGAGGATGATGATAATGGCTAATTCCTTTGTTTAATTTTTATTAATAGGTTGTCTTGTGGTTTGCGTTTTAGCTTGTTTGAGGCTTTGTTTGTCTTGTTTACTCGAGTATGGCATGTCATACTTGAGAACTGAGGGATAATCTGTCCCCCACTTGTGTTTTGTGGTTTTGTTGATATAATATTCACCGGGGTAACCCTTTACCCAAAAAAAAAAAGCAGTAGTAATAATAATAATAATAATATATTTCTTAAAAAAAACACCCTTTTACCAATAAATGAAAATTTTTATATTTAAAAAGAGTTACATTCCTTGTGTAAAGTTTATTTCATTACCATTTATAACCAAACATGTTTTATTTCATTCCATTAGAATGATTCACTCCATTTCAATTTCCTTCATTCCAAACGTTATCACAGACTCGTATCATATTTTACAGTCGATTAATAGTTTTAAAATGTATATACACACACAAAGTCTCATAATATTCATTATCCTTTTAATTGCATTTTTTTCCGATAATTTTGCTCATATTTTTTAAAAGCGACCCGAATCTGTTTTGGTAGAATCCCGTTTTGGCCCGAACTATTTGGGCTAGAACCCATTTCAACCCAAACCAAAGTGGACCTATTTTAAGTCTAACCCGGATACCCTGGTCCCAAACCGCTCATTTTGCATCAATACAACTGCCTCGCAAGCAGCAGCATTATTCTTGTTTTACACACATATTGCATGCATAAAGCTTTCACAGTAAGACAAGGCACATCAGCTGAGCACACCATGAAACGAAAAAAAGCGAACAAGAAACAGGGATGAACATAATTAAGCGTTAAGCTTGTTATGGATAGTTACCAAGTCTAGAGTAGACCCCAATGATCAATATAAAGCATCAGCACACAATCCATGCCCATCATCAGCCGTTGGCATTCTTACTTCCATCAGTGGAGCCACTGGATTTCTGGTACCAGATCCAGGCATTACAACACCAGCCATAACTCTCAGCACATTCGAAGCATCGATGTCCATACACACATTAATTTCCGGTACCCCTTTTGCGGCCAGAGGTATCCCTACAACCTTGAAATACCCCAGCAGCAGCAACTGCTTCTCATCATCTCCTTCTTCGTACACCACAATCAACGCCTCAGTTTGGTTGTCATGGGCAGTGGTAAAGAGCATCTCCCTCCTGGCAGGCAGAGTAGTGTTGCGATCTATGATGGGTACAAAACTGTTACCATCTGCTTGAATCCCGATGCTATGAGCATTTATTTGAATGGTTAAAAGGTCTAAACTTCCAAATGGGTCCTTCACTCCCGAAGCCAAGGCTCCTTCCAATGCCGCCCCACGAACAGCAGCTTCCAACGGGTTGATATCCGAGTAGTTTACATTTCTTTTACAGTGTACAACCACCAACAAGTATCACATCATCGATGTATTCCGGTTTCACCACCTTGGACTCATGCAGGCACTGTGTTACCAAAGACGCACACTTTTCGAAAACTCCTTGGTTGATTTCCTCGAACTCTTAGACATCGATGACTCTGCATACTCTAGTCCCGTTTCCAAGGTCAATGTCGATTTGAACACTGGGTTGAAAGGAGAGCTTGTGTATGGCCTCCTGTGTTGCGACTCGAAGGATACCCATGGCTTTAATCTCCTCAAGTCCACGGCTAGAAAACAGTGTGTCCATATCCAGTACTAGATGGTGCATCATATTCTGGAGTAGATCCTCTCCTCCTATGCAACTCCCGGCCAAGGCCTTAATCTGTGAGACTCCCCCGGCAGTCGCTATGATAGCGACATCGCAATACCCTGCACCCATGTTAAAAAAAAAGACCGATTTTTTCGCTGCTGCTATCAGCCATATCTTTGTGCAGCTGCTGCTTCTGGGCATAGAGCAGAGCAACAGCGGCAGGCTCAGGCATGAATCTGAGAACATGAAGACCAGCCATGGCGCAGGAGCAAGCGATTCTTGTCAACTGTATGAGGGTGAATGCAGCGGGGACAGTTAAGACAACGTCTCTGACAGGACGTCTGAGTCGAGCTTCTGCGAGAGCTTTTAGTTCTATAGCAACAACTTCTTCAGGGGTGGTGGACCTCCAGATGTTGTTGACCAAGCGTTTGAATAAGAAAGGGTAAGGTGTTGCTAGCCTGGTGAAGGACGGGGTCGATGAGGCGTTTCATGTTGAAGATGGAGGCACCGGACAACATCTCATACTCATGAGAGAGCTGATTGCCTACGGGGGATGGAGACTGGTCTCGGAAGGTGACATATGACTTCATCAGCTTCTGGTTCCTTGTGTTCCTGATAAGCTCTACCTGAGACCCCTGCCAAACCGCCAGACTGCATTGACAAGCACCACCGTCGATGCCAACAGCAATTTCAATTTCAATTTCCTCCTTGCTTTCACTGTCGTCAGTGTATCCTACTTCTTCACTCATTCTGCAATCAAATCAACAAAGCCAACGTAACAGGTATGTAGAAAAGACTGAATTAATTAATTGCAAGGAGGAAGCGGAACATACCGTAGAAAGCGAAGCTATGCTATGCTGGCTGAAATGAAAATGCGGTGGTTGGTACATAGACAGACAGATGAATATCCCACGGGGTTCGGGGAAGATTTCAGAAGTTGATGGAAGCTGCTCGGGCTTTCTTTCCACCCCTACCTGCTTCTAGAGGAATACCATTACCATTTACTTTTACTTTCATAAATTTTTATTTATATTGTCCCATATCAATTTCCTACATATACAATTACCAAATGGGGGAATAGTGCCACGTAGCTGCCTGGCACTCCCCCATTGGACCAACACGTTTATTGTTTTATATCCATTTTAAAATTACGTTTTTGCCCCCAGCTCAAAAAAATTACATTTTTCCCCATCTCAAAATTACGATTTTGCCCTCAATTCAAAATTACGACTTTGCCTGGCACTCTCCCATTGGACCAACCAGTTTATTATTTTATATCCATTCTAAAATCACGTTTTTGTCCCTCTTTAAAATTACGGTTTTGCCCTCAGCTCAAAATAAAATTACGCTTTTGTCCCCAGCTCAAAATTACGATTTTTCCCTCCATTCAAAATAAAATTGTGGTTTTGCCCTTAGCTCAGAATTACCTTTTCGCCCCCAGTTCAAAATAAAATTTTGTTTTTGCCCCCACTTAAAAATTACGATTTTGCCCTCTGTTCAAAAATGTGGTTTTTCCCTGTTTAAAAATTGTGATTTCGCCCTCAATTCAAAATTACGTTTTTTCCCCAGTTCAAAATAAAATTATGTTTTTGCCCCCAACTCAAAATTATGATTTTGCCCTCGGTTCAAAATAAAATTGTGCTTTTGCCTCAAGCTTAAAATTATGATTGTGCCCTTAGTTCAAATTTATATTACGTTGTTACCCCAAGTTAAAAATTAGGAATTTGCCCCTGTGAAAATTTACAATTTTGCCCCAGGTTCAAATTTACAATACTGCCATTACTTTAGCTTTTGTCAAATTACGATTTTACCCCAGTCAAAAAATACAACTTTCCCTCAGTTAAAAATTACAATATTGCCATTGTTTTAGTCTTTTTTATCAAAACTATAAAAGTGTTTTGTTTTAATTGGTTGACTCGATTTAATTGTTTTTCGTGTCAATGAGCTGACTAACACTCGCTCATTATTCGGCCATCGCCCCGCAACGCGGGCGGGGCATCAACTAGTTAATTACAAAAAGAGTAAACTGCCATTTTGGTCCCTGATGTTTGGTTACTTTTGCCATTTTAGTCCAAATCTCAAACCTTTTACATCTGGGTCCCTGTGGTTTCACTTTATTGCCATTTTAGTCCAAAAATCAAATTACCTCTTATTTGACTATTAAAAGCTGATTATTTTGTCTTTATCCTTAGGGGCAAAATGGTCATTTATATTTTATAAATAAATATCAGACCTCTGGTCTCCTTCTTCCCACATGATGCTACTGTAGTAAGTACTTCTGGTTCAGATGTATATATCTGCGAGACTAATACCTTTTCACTTAGTGACATTATCAAAGATGCCCATGTGGGTAATGCTTATAAACACCACCGCCACCCCGATTCATCATCATCGTCTTCAAAATCTAACCCTAACCCACCATTATATATCCACAAATTATCCTTTTCCTTTCAAACCCTCTCACCTCATTTCAATCTCTCTCTCTCTCTCTAATCAACAATTCCTGTATCATCATTGAACATCATCATCATGGAAATTGCAGAGCTCAATCTCATTGGTGACCAGATCCGTTTCAACAAAATAAACCTCTTCATCCACCAGATCCGTTTCAGATTCTTATCCTCTTTTCAAACCCAATCAGGAACATCACCCAAAAAAGAACTCGACAACCGATTCAACCTCTATGCATCTGGAACATCCGCCAAAAGAAAGACTTCTTGAAGGAAAACTCCGGCCGGATCTGTTTAAAATAGTACCGGACTTCGTATCCGTCGTCTTCGCTAATGCGCCGGTGGTCGCGTGGCATCTGAAGGAAAACTCCGGTCAGGTGGTGGCGGTAACCGGTGGTGGTGATCTCTAGGTTAGAGAAAGAAGAGAATGTAGGTTGAAGAGTGGTGGTGGTGGTGCTCGGGTGTTGGTGGTGGTAACTGGGTTTGTTGGTGGTGGTCGAGTTCTTTTTGGGTGGTGTTCGAGAGAGAGGAAAGAGAGAAGAGAAAGACAGGGGGTGTTTATAGAGAGAGAGAGTGCAGAGTTTTAGGTTTTTTATTTTATATATATATATATATATATATTGATGCTTAAAATGACCAAAATACCCCTTAGAAAAGGACAAAAAATCAGGTTTATTTTTTAGAAATATGAACTGATTTTGCTTTTGGACCACAATGGCAACAAAATTGAAACCACAGGGATCCAGATGCAAAAAGTTTGAGATTTGGACTAAAGTGGCAAACTGACCAAACCTCAGGGACCAAAATGGCAGTTTAGTCTTTACAAAATTTTTGCCATAATTTCCTTTGAAAAATGGAGGTTTCCATGCTTTTAAGCATATCTTTTTCTTTTCAAAAATCATCAACAATCATCCATAACAATATTACATCCTAAGCATAAAATGCATTTCTTTGATGAAGTTATGAACTTGAACTTTTATAAAAACTTGTAGTCTTTTAACATAGTGATTATCAAGTTCCATAAACCTCTAAAACATGATTTTTATTCCATAAAAACCATTTTTGTAAAAGTTCCATCTTTACAACTTGTAAACCATTTTCATAAAAATTCATCTTCTTTAACTTTTTATGTGCTAAAAATCTCAAGTGTTCCATTTTACATAAGAAATAGGTTCACTTTCTTTCAAAACAAAAACCATGCTTAACATGAAGTAAACTTTGTTTCTTGGAAACTTTAATATTTGAAATCCTTCATTTTTAAGATCTACACCTTGTAAGAACCATATCCTTACACAAAATCAAGCTTACTTTCAAGTTCATGCTTCACATAAAGTATGCTCAACATGGATCTTTCAAGATCTATCATCCTACTTGTTAGATCATGTGTTTAATCATCATCTAACAAGTGTTCATGTGGTGTTCCACACCATACACACAAGAAATCATCAAACAAGTTCATCACATAACATAAACAACTTATATTCTTGTGATTTTTAGTTTTGTTCATAAGTTCATCTTCTTGGTTTTGTAAGATCTTGAGATTTTTAGTTATACATAACCTTTAACTACTAAATCAAGATGTAAAAAATAGGTTCACAAGACACTTACTACTAGCACAAGGCTAGGGTAGAAACTAGAAGAAGATGATGAAGAAAAATGGTGGTTAAAAGCTCCAATGAAAGGTCCTTCAAGATCCAATGCTTGACACCTTCTTGAATAGCCTTGATACACATTAGATGAGCCAAAAATAATATCCCGGATAAATGTTAATTACATTTTTTGTTATAAAAATAATATCCCGCCTAAACTACGCGCCAAAAAAAAATCCTATGAATAGAAACGTCTCACCACCTTCCGTTTATCACACCAAAAAAACACACAAAAAACACGGTGGTTCCTAAAAAAATACAACTCAATGTAAAATACCAAAAAATACAACGATGGCAAACATCTTTTCTTTGATACCCAGTGATAAGCATGAAGTTTCGCTGAATGTTTGTTAGGTGAGTGGAGTAAGATTGTGCTGCATGAGATGGACGAAATTCAAGAAAGAGGGACTTGTGACACCCATATGTCATTTTGTCTTCTTTGTTCTTGAAGAAGGTTTAGATGATTAGAAGAGACCCATCCCAGTGTAAATGCTACTTTGGCCTCGATGATTATAATGAAGACGACGGGCAGATAGCATCCACCCACACGGAGTCAATCTATGTCTCCAACATCCACAAAGACACTTCAACACATGAACAAAGAAAATAAACCAAGCCAAAACCAAAACGTCATTTATTTGTGACAGTTCTTGTAGTTTCAAAAGAAGAAAGAGACTGATGACACTGAAGATTTAGATCATAAATTGCTTCTATTTGTTTTTTTTTAATTTTCTTTATCTGTTGTTTGTTATGTAATTTCAGCTAAGAAACAACAAAAGTACATTAATCCTATAATGAAAAATATAATAAAATGCCAAACGGGAAAATGCTTGTAAAACGCCATCATGCCATAAAACGCCCCAAAAACTACTAAACTATAATAAAATTACTTTGAACAAATACTATTATAATAAATCTAAAAAAAAATCTTAAAACAATGTGCAAAGAAAATAAAACAAAAAAGTCCCATCGTTATCTAAACGCCATTGGAAAACAAAACGCCATAATTACAGCCGACAAGATTAGACGTGTTACACCATAAAAACAGATGAATCTGAAAACAAAACATGGTAACTGCAAAACAGTAAAATGAAACGACGGAAACATATTACTAACATTTATTATATTGAAAGCCAAATACTTGGGGAATTGAATTTATTTATCTTTTTCAAAACGCCATAATTACCTGTCATGCGCAGGAAAAAAAGTCAATATAAAAGAAGACCATGAGAACACAACCTCAAACACGCCAAAAACATTGACTAAAAATGCCACATATTGTCCAAAACGCCAAAAACTTCAAAAATGGCTAAGGTTATTGCATGGAGGTTTGAAAGGAAAGAGAAACGATTCATCATAAAGTTCTCTTATAGGAGAAGGGTGAAGGTAAGGACAATCAAAGCCATGCTTGGTATGAATGAAGGGGTTCAGAGGGATATCCTGGCCCTTGGGGTTCCAATGGCCAACGATTGTGAAAGAACCCGAACTGTAATAAAAAGATTGAAGTTTCTGGCAGAAGATAATGATGAAGATGATGATGATGATGATATTGACGATACTCCTCTAAACAAACTCTTTTTCTGTGATATCGAGTTCGGCGAATCACAACAATCGTTCGCTCAGTTCGGCGTCAATGCGCTGCCGCACATCCGTATCCTTCCACCAGACACCGTAGATCTGATATCCGGTTCGATCGCAATGGACGCCGGAGATTTCTCTGGTTTAGCAGAATCTATGGCGTAGTTTATCCAATCGATGTTAGGAGTGTCATTAAGTGGTTTTATGATTATGCTTGGAAGAATATTGTTCAGGTGTAAAGAAGGACGGTGAGGTTGTGGTGGATGGAGATGAGGTTTGGGATTGGGAGCGGTGGAAGAAGCATTTTGATGAGGTGGATGAAAAGGAGCGGATTGTGTTGTTGTTGCAGGTATTGTGCTTGGAGATTGTTGTTTTCGACTGTTTGTTAGGGTTTGATAGTTATGATTGAGTTGTGTTGTTATGTCAAAACGATTCTAAATCCAATTTTGTTTTTAAGATCCGAATCGATCACCGACGTATCGATCGTTGCCGGATGACTGAACGGAACGGTTATCCACCTACGGTCCAGAATATCCAGAATCGATCACCGACGTAAAGTAAGTAACTCCAAAATTCGTAATTTTTTTGTTTTACTGATCTGCTGGACTATTAGGGTTCCGATTTAAGTTTTTTGGAGTTCAATTTTTTTTTATTTTGCTATGTTTTTAATGCGATATACACATGTGTATTCTGATTTTGCTCTGTTTTTAATACGATGTACACATGTGTATAGCGTCTGTTTTTGTGATATCTCAGAGTTTTTTGTGTATTGAATGTGTAAAATTGTTGATGTACACTTGTGAATTATTCAAAGTATTAGTTGCTGAGTTTTTTTGTTCAATTTTTTGATTTTGCTCTGTTTTTAATGCGATGTACACATGTGTATTCTGATTTTGCTCTGTTTTAATGCGATGTACATATGTGTATTATGATTTTGCTCTGTTTTTAATGCGATGTACACATGTGTATAGTGTCTGTTTTTGTGATATCTTAGAATTTTTTGTGTATTGAATGTGTAAAGTTGTTGATGTAAACTTGTGAATTATGCAAAATATTAGTTGCTGAGTTTTTTTGTGCTATTACAGGAGATGTCGTTAACTAGAAAAGTGGAGATGGAAGGTCGATAAGGATTATTCACGTATGAGGTTGATAAGGATGATTCACATATGTTTATTTGCTTGGTCGATAAGGATGATTCAACATACAACGTGGCGAATAGTTGTCAAAGACTATGTTTTGTTTTTCCGATTATGTTGGGTTTATTGTTTCTACGAAACTGGAACTTGTAATTGTAAGTTTTTTTGCTTGGTTTGACAAACATTATGGAACTTGTAATTTGTTAAATATAAAATAGTTTTACAGGTATTGTTTCTATGTATGTATTATGTAGCTAATTACATATATGTACGATGCCGAGTACACATGCGTACTGTTCTATTCATATCCAAGTACACATGTGTCTACCTTTGAAATATGAAGGTTACATGGATCTTAAAAATCAAAATTTGAATTCTTATGATGAAATCTGAAAGTTACTGTTGATCTTAAAAATTGAAATTGAAATCTGGTGAATTGTTCTTTGTTTTGATAATTATCTTCTTAAAATTAAAAGATATTGTGGATAATGAATTTAAAATAGGAAAGATGTAACTTAATTCAATTATTAAAATAATGATTTAAATCTATTTTTTTATATAATTACAATCCTACCCTTAACAACTAAAAAGGAAATCAAGGGTCCAAATCAGTTCACACAGTTCACTCTAGAACCCTATATATATATATATATATATATATAGTGTGAGGTTCATTGGGGAACACTAAAAAAGTGGGGAACCGGGGAACACTCTTAAAAATTTAACTTAACATGTTAAAAATTAATTTTTTAAACATCTTTTTCGGCGCTTCTCCTTATATATACTTGTAGAAGCATTTTTAATAAAAAAAAAATCAAAAACTAAAAATATTGAAAAAAAAAATTAAAAAAAGGCTAAAAAAAAAATTTTTTAGAAATTTTTTTTTTTTACTCGACTAGATTCTCCTCCTTTTTATAAAGAAAAGCGCTGAAAAAAATTTTAAAAAAAATTATTTTTAACATGTTAAGTTAATTCTATAAGATATAACTGTTTTTTTTATATTTTTAGTTTTTGATTTTTTTTTATCAAAAATGTTTCTACTTGTATTTATAAGAAAAAGCGCTGAAAAAAAATTAGAAAAATATTTTTTTTAACATGTTAAGTATAATTTTTAAAAGTGTTCCCCTGTTCCCCACTTTTTTAGTGTTCCCCAATGAACCCTCCCCTATATATATATATATATATATATATATATATATATATTCGTTGTGAGTCCCAAATCAGCTTTGGATCACAGTGATAAAGATTGACAACCAAACAAACACCTATTGATTAGGTGTTTGAATGATAAAAGTAAGAAAAACAAGTACAAGTTTGTTCATCAAATGAGACTCTAAGTTTGTTATCACGAGCGAGTTTGTATACAGAGATTAGATTAACAAAATATTCAGGTATAACAAACACATTAGACAAGATGACTCCTTTAGTTAATTCTAAGGAGCCAATTTTTGTAACTTTAGCATTAGTTCCGTTTGGGTGTTTAACCGAAATGTTAAGGTTAGATACATCAATCTGGTTTAAAATCTTGAATTGGACATAACCATATGTTGGTTCACCCCAGAATCAATAATCCAACCAATTGATGTATCTGTAACACCCCGTGTTACGAAAGTCAAAGTCAAAGTCAAATTCAAGATTGAAGTCAAAGGAAGAAAAGATTGCTAATTGCGATCTGTCACTCCTTGCTTAATTACTGATTTGACTTCTTTGACTTGTAATCGAATCTTTTATTTTAATCGCTTTAGTTGTATTATGTGGAGTATCTATTAATAATCGAGGTTTAATCGATATTTATCGCATGTCTTATCTCTTATTCGCTTTATCGCTAATCGCATCGCAATCGCGCTCGAACCTTGACTGGTAGATTCTGAATATTGTTTTACGTGTGTGTGTTACTTATGTGTTACTTGTGCATGTTTACTTTATGTTTATGGAGATTAATCTAAACGCAATCGCAACTCTATCGCAACGCAATTTAATCGCAAACGTTAAACGCAAGTTAATTCGGATGATTGTATGTTAGATATAGTATTGTGTGTTTATTATTAATATATCGCATCGCATAATCGATACTCGCTCAAACGCATCGCAACGCTTGAAACGCGAAACGAAATGCCAAAGGCCAACTCGTCGGAGCCACTAGATCGAGTGACCACTCGATCGAATGGCCATCCGATCGGAGTATCATCCGACCGAGGTGCACCCTATTCGACACTTGCACTCCCTTTCCCTTTTTGGAAACCTATAAATACCCCTCCTGTCACATCACTTGATGTGACAGCTCCCTCACTCGACCAACAGCGTTCCAAGCCTTATTTCTCTCGATTTCTCGCGATTCTTGTAAGTTTTCAACCTAAATCTTGTACTTCTATGATCTACACACACTTCTTCATCATTTTCACCTTTGGATCTTAACTTTTAACCGTGAAATCAACGGATTTGAGGTGTGCTAGGGTGATGTCATCATGGAGTTCTTATGAACTTCAAGGTTTGGCTTCATTCCACCAAGAATAACTCAGATCTGAAGGATTTCCACAAGATTAAACAATATTTTCACCTAGATTTAAACATTTTCAGAGTTAAAGGGATTGAAATATACTTTTCCAACTTTCTTTCAACTCTTTTACACTCAATGCACTCAAAGCCGATAGAATCGGAGCTCATTCAGGCCTTCTACTCTTCTCTAGTGATATGTCGGTTTGAGTTCTGGATTCTATCAACGAGGCAACCGATATCGGGATAGACATGAACAATCGTCAAGGAATAGTCAACTGATCGGATCAGGGTGATTCCTGTTCGGTCGAATGACTTGGGACTTGCCGAGGTTCCGTTGTTTAGAACGTTGTCGTACCATCTTGATCAAACTACAGGACTTCAAAGAAATCAAGTTCAAAACGATTTGGTTCGTTGGGACGGATTGCCGCCCGATCGGATAGCCATCCGATCGAACGGCCAGTCGATCAGATTGCACTTGGTTCCACACTTAAACCTTTACTTGAAATTTGCAAAGCTCTGAACGTCGAACGGATTGTCGTACGATCGGATAGCCATCCAATCGAACGACCATCCGATCATGTGACATTTGTAACTTCGATACTTAATCATTTTCATAGTTTTCAAAGAACATCAGTTTCTGACGGATTGCTATCCGATCGGATTGCCATCCGATCGAGTGACAATCCTGGTGTGAACTTGTTCTCCCTAAGTGCCAATCGGATCGCTATCCGATAGAACGACCGTTCGATCGACGACCTGAAGGGTAGAGATACTTCTCTGTTTTCAAAATGCTACAACAAAAACTTCAAAGCCATCATACACAAACACATCCTTACCAAACGAATGTCAATCCAATCGAATGGCCATCCGATCGGATTACCATTCGACACTTGGTCACGTTACACCGTTTTACGCGTCGTTCTTTCGCTTATGCTATCGTTAACTGTTCAGGCTAATCTCTCTCAGCGCTTCCTTCAATCCAAGACAGTGTTTACTTGATTAAACGCTATCTATGAGTATACTCGAACCCTTTTTGCTTTACGCACTTTTGGGTGTTACATACGTTACTTATACTAAATCACAATCGACACACAACGCAAACACTATTTATACGCTAACCGTTATTGCATGCTACGTGTTATTCGATGAATGCTTGTATGTTATGTTAACACAGTGATTGTTGCCTGACACCTTAGCAACGATAGTACTATAGTTTGGACTCAGCACCTGTCGTGGACAGGGGTTGTTAAGGGCTTTACTTCACGTGTCCCAGTGGGGATATGTGTTGCGCATTCTACAACTCGCAGTCACGTCTATGCATATTTCTCTGTCGATAACCTACTTGCCTTCACTTTGTACATGTTACATGCTGGTTATGCATAAACAATTTCGAACCGTATTATATCTATCAAACTTGTATGCTCACCTTTACACTATGTGTATTGACTTTATTTTAACGTATGTGACAGGTGCTTAGGATGCTTGCTTGCTTTTCATGGAAACAAGTAGGATTGAGAGTCTAGAAACAAAGACAATTTATTTTATTTAAATCTGAGTTGTCGGAACATGTTTTGTTTTGAGGATATATATGTCTGTAATAATTTGATTGCTTGATAGGTTATGGTATGGGACATAATATTTACTATCCGGTAATTTAGTTGTTATGGAATTTCTCTTCATAATTTGTTTCGCTCAGTGCCGCGCCCCGATGATTCCACCATCGGTTGGGGTGTGACAGATTGGTATCAGAGCCATAACTATAGGGAATTAGGCAAGACTCGACCTAGTCCTGGTCGATGTCTTAGAAACGACCTAGTCTATAGTCTAAGTAGTCCCTGTAGGGGTTTTGTACAAGCTTACTTGCTATTCTCGCTCGCACTCACGCTATACTATCACAACTGCCTTTCCTAAGGTAGTCCCACTGCAAAAATGAATGAGTGATTAGATCGAGATTAGGTGTGGAAACCGCAAACTCTCGATCAGATCGCTTATTCGACCTACATTTTATCTATAAACAGGAGAATTTGCGTTGAATCAGGAGTGAAATTCGTACTTCGATGAAAATTCCTGTTAAATAGAGGACAGAACACCCCCAGCTCTATATTATGACTTTCACCACACTAATAGGAGCGTAGTCGCTAATATAAGGGTGAAACCCGAACCTTGACGACTTACTCCGATCTCTATTTTTGTTTTTACAAAACTCTCACTAAAGTCTTGATGGACTCCAACGACTCGAGTTACGTGAATAACCGAAAGGACGCATGCCATTCACCGTATGTCGGTGATGGAGCACAGTCTATTAGGCTAAGACATATACAAGTGGTCCTTGAGAATAGTCGAATCACTTTGGGTAGTCAACATCTATCAAGCCTTAGACAATCTATTTTCGATTTCAATCTCGCAATCGCTGATTTTATGTGTTTCGATTCTGAGCCCGCAACTACTGACTCTGATAATTGCCGTTTTTATGTGAACTTTATGTGTTTTATGTGATTTTATTTGATTATATGATTGAGTTTTGGTGCTTTATTCGCTTTTCGCTCCTTGCTTTGATCGACACACACAACCCGCACTACACACATCTATCTCAATACGCTAACAAATCGCTGCTACTTGTGGATGGTCGAATGTTATGTTGCTCGCTTATTCTATACTATACGCTATGATACTCGCTGTGTGCTCGCTAATCGCTTTCGCTATTTTCGAACGCGCGAATCTTGAATGATAGGTGAATACGTGCAAATATAGTATGGTTTCTGTGTTCTGACGGCCTTATGAGCTTCTGTGACCTTACATGCTTACGTGCTTCTGTGATTATGTGTCTATGTGTTTACACGGCTATACGTGTTCCTGTGCTTTATAAAGTAGCTTTTGGTGAAATTCGCTAGACTATGTTAGGATTAATCGAAATAGTGATTGAGTCCTATGGCGATGTTTGTTGCAGACAATGTCGTCATTTGGATCGTTTCACTCTCGCGCTGCTCGCCGCAATCATGATGACAAACGCATCGCTGCCATCGTCTTGAAGAAGATGGAAAAAGTCATTCCTCAGATTGTTAGTGAGCTGAATGAAAACGCCAGCAAGTCTTCTGAAGAGTCCAGGACAGATTCTCCTAAGTCTTCTTTTAGTTTCAAGCAGTTCAAAGCCTGCGGACCGAAGGAATTTACCGGCGAAGATGGTCCTACGGCCATGTTTCAATGGTTTGATTCTATTGAAGTCACCCTACGCCAGAGCGGCTGTCCGGAAAACCTTCGCATCGTTAACGCCACCGGCGTCTTCCAATCCCACGCTCTAGATTGGTGGACGGCCGAGAGAAACAAAAGAGGGAATGATGCAGCTTACGGGCTGACATGGGATGAGTTGAAGGACTTGATGATGAAAGAGTTATGCCCTCCCCATGAGCTCCAAAAGTTGGAGGACGAGTTCTGGCATATCAAACAGAAGGATGGCGACAATGGTGGTTTAACTGCTCACTTCAAGCAGCTAAGCATAATCTGTCCAGGTCAAGTCTCTACGCCCAAAATCACCATCAAGAAGTATATACGTGCTCTTCCGGGTTGCGTGGCTGATTTCGTTAAAGCTGCAAAGACGTCAACCATCGAGGTAACTTTCTTACTCGCTACTGAGATCAACGACAAGCGAGTCAAGGCTGGTTATTGGGATAAAGCCTCCAAAAATCTTCATCAAGTCACCGCTGCTCCAACTGTTGAAACCGCCGTCGCACCACAGTCCTCAAAGTCCTCCCTTCGCAAGAGGAAGAAGAAGAACAACAACAACAACAGTAGCAAAAATTGCGCTGTCACCACTGCCGCTCCTCTCCATGTCACACCCCCAAAATCCACACGCGGAGTATCACCGCTTGGAGGCGTGACTGACCAGGATCAAGCCACCAATCATATTGAACATAACAAGTAATAAGTAAAATTCAACCACACAATATGAAAGGTGTTTCAAATAAAACAACGTAGTTAAGTGTTTAGCGGAAGCATAATTGTAAAACCCAATGTAAGTATTAAGTACGAAATAAAGAAATGTTTTTATCATGGCACACACTGCCATATCCCACAACGACCGCGCCTCCCAGTGCAAGCTCCATGAGTACCCAACGACCTGCAAGGCATGTAACAGAGAGTCAACAACAAAGTTGAGCGAGTTCACAGTTGGTTGTTTAGTTATAGTGTTCGTAAATCATATGTTTATTTCGTAAACCATGTACTGTATTAATCTGTATCGCGGTTCCCCGAACATGTTTGCGATGATTAGTGGGGGCTTCCCATGTGTATCGTATTAATCCGTATCGCGGTTCCCCAAACATGTTTGCGATGAATAGTGGGGGCTTCCCATGTTGTATGTTACTAGACTAGTCGTGTATGTACGTGCCCTTCTTGATCCAAGGACCGTAGCGAGTATGAGTGTACGTAGGTTTTACGTACGTGCCCTTCAATCCGAGGACAGTAGTAAGTATGAGTGTACGTAGGTTTTACGTACGTGCCCTTCAATCCGAGGACAGTGAAAAGTAGTTTAATAGTAATGATGGTACGAGTAGATATTCAATCTCATTCCCAACCCACCGGGAATCCCATGCCTTAGGAGTGTGAACTCACCTTTGCTTTGCTCGGTAGATAAAGCATTAGTCCTAAGTTGGTCAACCACGTCCTATTATGGTTACCACTTATTAGGACAGTATACAGTAATCATGTATGTTCGTACATTATCTAACAAGTAATGTTCAAGTAACAACAATTGCATGTTATACTAACATCATCACAGATTAATCATAGATCCGTATACAGTATATGTGTGCAGTTTATATAAGTAAAACGTGGGCTTTTACTAGTGTGTGGTCCACTAGTGTGTGCGGTGTGAGTAGTGTGCGATCGGTCTTAAGTGTGCGACTAATGGGTGTACGGCAGCAATTATTTCATCAGACAAGATATCAATTTAACTCACATAATTTATACCAATCATTGTTGCACATTCTAAGCATGTTAAGACTAACCCATCACGGAATCACTTTATATCGTCATCTTAGTTGTTTAACAGAACATACCGATTTGATAAACCTTAATCATGCATCATTCATTTCTTAGCAAAAACATCGGTTATTCCCTATATCAGCAACTTCTAACTTTTCAACAAGCAGACCTATTCTTACCTTTTAATAAGTACCATTATTAAATAACCATCATCAAATGACCATAGTTATTTAATAGTTATTTAGATGGTTTGAAATAGTTATTTAAATGTACATATGGATAGTCACGAAAATATGGTTATTTAATAACTGTATGAACCTAGCTGAATTCTATGGTAGCATTTAAATGTGTTATTTAATAACTACGGTTTGGTTTAGCCAGTTCAAGGGCCTATTCAGTTATTATTAAAAAAAACTGGTTCAAATAAATTATTAAATAACCATGTCATCAAGCACCTATTTTTATCCAAAATTTACAAAGAATACAAGAGAAGTGTGGCGGACCTACACTTGACCAAAACCATTAAACCATATAACAGTTTCTATAGACTTTTAAGAACCACCAGGAATTCAAAACCAATCATCAGACTTTTATAACAGTCATCATCTAAAAATTCTATTGTTATGTATTCTAAATAACATTCATTATTCTAACCAATCAATTCCGACTCAGCTTGTTTTGCACAATACATAGTTACATACACTAATTCATTCTAACTAATTTGACAACGTATGGTTAGATTCAAACAAACCATTTGCCATGGAAATAATATCAAGCACCCTATTAACATTCTCACCATTTAAAAACCACAAGAAATTCGAAATAACCCATCGGTCACAAGGAAACCTATTAGATTTCATTTAACAGTTTATCATATCATCTTCAACAAACATCATTCATCATTCTATAAAACAACTTTCAAATCATGCTTATCTAAACAAACAGACACTTAACAATTATACAAGATTAGAAGCCACAAGGGTACAACAATAGCCTAACACTAACCGGTGGGTTCTACTGTCGTCATCTCGTAGGATAAATCGGAACTCTGCTGGAGCTCACCTGCCGCCGCCACCTGCGGCGCCCCCGTCATCATCTCCAGCTCTCGTTCTCTCTCTCTCTCTCTCTCTCTGTTCCCGTCACCGTGCCGCCGTGAACCTCCGTTTCCGATCTGCGAATAAGGGGTTTCAAGGGAGGTGATTGTGAGTGAGGTGTTATGAGAAAGATACCATGAGAAGAGAGCTTTGGGTGTGGTCTGCTGGGAGTTTTAAGTGTCGGAAGGAGTCACCGGAAAAGTTCCGGTCATCGGAAATTATGATCGAGAGAGAGAGAGAGGGAAAAGGGCAGGGGTGTATGTGCGGCTGATGTATTCTATTTAGGGTTTTTAAGGAAAAGAGGTGAGGGTTAAGGGTGTATTTAAAGGGTAGAGTTTTTAGGGTTTAGGTAAGTTGGGTTGGACTTAGCCCATGTGCACGAACCCGTTAAATTTCATGTCTCGATTAAACGAATTTGCCCGTTTAAATTAACAACTAAATATCACGGTAAATATATATACATGTGTGTGTTACGTTGAATATGTCTAGTTCGGGTTGTTGGTCAAACGGTGCATTCATCTCGTCGCGTGTTATTATTATCAAATAATAATAATAATAATAATAATAATAATAATAATAATAATAATAACAATAACAATAATAATAAAATGCTCGTGTCTCGACGATCAGGTTCTAGGGTTCGAGTTGTCACATTCTCCCCATGTTACAGGAATTTCGTCCTCGAAATTTAAGCTAAGACATGCGGTGCGTTTTTACTTATAGATTTGTTACTAACTTGATGTTATACCTAAATACACGTAGTTTCACACAAGTTCACGAAACGAATAATGCAAAGAACATAGCACATAAAGTCATGTATCACATGAAGTCACGTATCATGCAATATTCACAGAACTCACATAACATGAAAAATTCACATAGTTTATACTTATTCCACTTAGCAGGGAATGTTATATAAGTTGTATCTAAAAATTCACACTGTGTCGCGAGTGTATGTGGAATTTCTAAAATACTAGGTTCACTTGAACTTAAACGGAACGCCTAAGTAAACGTATAGGTTAACGAAGTTGGCAGGGTTTGTGTTCACCCTGTGAAGGCTGGGTGTTACATCATTCCCTACTCGAAAGAATTTTCGTCCCGAAAATTGTTCTAAAACGATGGCTTGAAGTGAGTTCCGACGAACTCGATCTATAGATACCTTACAACGCTTGGGGGGGGGGGGGGGGGGTCACACCCGGTTCCTCAATGAAGTGATAAAGTGGAGTTTGTCAACTAACTATCGAAATTAAACCAATATGTTTAAAAAAATATTCCTCTAGGAATATTAGTTTGAAAAGTATTCCTTCCCAATCCAGGGAGAGTAGTATTCCAATCTAGAATTTTAAGGCAGTCCCAATCCAGGGGTAGTAGTGGTTCCCAATACCCGGGAATATGTACTTTTCTAAGGACGCGCGTGTAGCCTCAAGCTAGGGGTACCGTATGTATTTCCAAAACCAGGAAATAGTGTGTTGTCCCAAACTATGGACATATGCCTTTAGTAAAAGTTGTTAACTCACTTTAGGGTGTGCGTTGTATCAAAAGTCTTGTGTCGACGACGCGAACTGGTATAGTAGGCAAACAATCACTAAAACACTCTTAATAATGGTTGCACGTCCTGAGTAACCAGGACTAGTGTATGGTTGTTTCACATAAGGCTGAGTTCCATTAACTGTAAACAAAGTAGGTGTTGTTTCCAGCTGTGGACAAAATCGGTAGCACATGCCTGCAGCATGTCTTCAGTAGTTTGTTTGGTTCGACCATTCGTTCGTGGGTGTTAAGTAGTGCTCATGCATGATCGTGAGCCGAAGGATTTGTGCATGTCTTGCCACAAATCGGACGTGAAACGTAAGTCATATTTAGAGACGATGGGAGTTGGGCGCCCTGCGCCTAGCAGCTACTTCCTTCAAGTAGATGTTTGCAAGATTTGAAAACTTGTCTGTTTCCTTGACCATGTGAAAACGTTCAGTTTTAATCAGGTGATAACATCACCACTCAACCGATGCCATCTTTGAGTTTGAGTTATTTACCCATGCCCCGCATAGACTTGGCTAAAAGGTTTTTTTTCTTTTCTTTTTTGATTATGGAGGCTACCGTTCCCAATTCTAGACCGTGAGGAGTGTAGTTTCCTCACAACCTTGCATTGTCGAGTTACGTAGGCAATGATTATCTTTGCGTCGCTTCAACTAGTGCTTCGAGTACTTGAATGGGCGTACTGCTGAAAGCAGTAATTTCATCAATGCCATGGACAGGATAGGGTAGAATAAGAGTACCTCATAGTATATCTTTCAATCATTGGAATTGCGAATCCCTGAGCATCTTTCTAATGCTAAGTGATACTCTTTCGAGTTTGAGCCATGAGAGATTGTGTACGTGATTGGAAACTTAGCGTAATGCGGTTTGTGTCGTAGATGCTCCATGGTAAGGCATAGGTATCGTTCGGATTCCTACTGGTTCTTGGAGTAGATTCAGATGTCGTCGAAGAAATAAGTGGCAAATCTGTCAAGGTAGGGTAAATTCGAATGTCAATTCAAATGTCGTGTCTAGGAAGTCGTATTGGTCGTATCGAGTTCGAAAGACAGTGCTTGTGATATCTCTACCTCTGAGGTATTCTTGCCTCGTTGCCCCTCGGGTCATATTCGTAAAGAGTAATTCGTTCGAGCGGGGTTTGTGCAGAATAGGGCGAGATAAGAACTTGGGAGTTCGTGAAGTATATCACGAATAGTGAAAACACGCAGGAAGAGTAGTCGCAATCCCATGCGTTTAATTCGAGGAAAAACATAAGGGTTTCGGGATTGGCAGCAAGGGTTTATCTGATGTCAAAGATGCAGCTCATCACACACAAATGGTATGAGGTTAAATTGAAAAACGTCGTTCACCGATAGGAGTGTTATATCGATATGGTTGGCACAACAAGAACTAGCTGAAGAAGGATGACCGTCGTACAGGTTTGTAGTGTTAAGGTTCACTGAAATTTCCGTCTAAGTTGTTGGGCTCCCCTCGTGCGAGGGGGAATAATTCACCTTGATCGATGAACTTAGATGAGTTTGCGGTTTATCGAGTCGGTAAGCAACCAAATTCAGAGGAGTTTCCTTATGTCGTGTGAATGAATTTAAAATTAGGCTGTGTAGTCAAGAGGTTTCAAAGGAAGGGTGCGAAAACATGTTCAAGAGGGTATAATCGTATCAATAACACCTTACTATCCCCAGGGTTTCAATATGTGATCACCAATGATCGAAAGTCGAGCCTTCCAAATTCTCAATACTAGGGTGAGTTCGTGTTAGCGTCTCTGTATGGAGAAGCGAGGACGTTGTGTCACCGTGGTACAACAATAACGGTTTTGTAGAAATTAGGCTTGGCATTAGTCAACAAGCATAGGTCGGTACAAAGGCTAGTGAAAAGATTTCACATAATTAAGACAAACTATCGTAGAATCAAAATGCGACTCTTGTAATGTAAGGGGGAAATGGGTGAGATAAATGTGTAATTCATCGTGTCCGTCTGTAGGTTGAGTAATCCGTATTTCCGTCCTCGAATGTCCCGAAGACTATCCCATCATTAGGAGGCATCCACTTGCTAAGTTGGGTATACGAAGGTGTAAATCAAAGTAGAATAAGAATTAACCACTCAACAGGGTAATGGGGGGGGGGGGGGAGGGGTAAGGGTGATTTTGTGATCGGTGGAAACCGTGGTATGGTTGTTAGCGTTTCATTATATCAGATACGGATTGAAGAAACAGGAGGTTGGTGACATTCATACGAAGAATTGAGTGAAACAAAAATCCAACAATTAACCGAAGAATTTCGCCGACTATTCCGTTCTCCAGAGACAGTTCCAGTAATGGTAGATGGCAGCATGACACGAAAGGAAGGTTCGTTGCATCATGGTCACGTTAGTATAATATTGGTCCAAAACAGAGTTTGGATGATAGGGTTTCGAGTGGTACAACGCCAAACGCGTGTAACTGTGACTACATCGCTTCTGGTGACGACAACTAGTGGAGATGATGGGGTTCGTCAACATGGACCCGTGGTTATATTGTTCTCCTAAATCCTAGTTCGTTTGAGCCGGTTCTGGTCTACGTGAATGTCGACGTGCAAACCGAATGCAGGGATGGTCATATCTGAATTCTAGTTGTAACGGCGACGTCGTGTAGAGACAATCGTATGGATAAATAGAACGCATAAAACAGTTGTCGTAGTGGGGTGAGGAGAAAACAGGAAAAGAATTTGATCACTATGGTCAAGTTTCAAGTAAACAGTTGAGTGTCAAAGCGAGCATACTAGGGCTAATAAGGGCAACAATAAGGGCAACATGCTACTATGTTAACTAAACAGACCATAAACAACGCACCATGCAAATGTAACTAACAAGTAGGTAACATAAACATAGACCATACCATCTAAAGTGTCACACCCCGACCGCGTAAAACAACATATCGCGGCGGAAACATCGGGGCGTGTTGCAACAGAATTAATGTTTCATGACCATGGATACCAAAAAGTGTTTCGTTTTATTAAACATTGAAAAATTACATCGTCTGGAAATCTAAATACACAATTTAAACATAGTCTATCATTGTTATTGAGTCACTAAGGCCTTGTCCAGTCCTATGTGAGTATGCATCCTATCAATCGATATCATTCAACAATACCTGAAACATATGTGAAAACGAGGTCAGCAAAGAAATGCTGGCGAATACATAGGTTTTGTAGGAGTGTTGAAATCATGGCTAGTTTAGATGTTGCAATACTTTATTTAAAAACCTTGTTTTGAAAAGAGTATAATATTGCAACTTAATTAACCAACTCAAATCAAGCGGGTTATAGTTTGTAAAACCTCGTAGCCATGACTCTTAACCCAAAAACATTTGTTTTAGTAAAGCAAATTGTGAAAAGTATGTTATTTGTATAAAATGTTATATGTCTAAATTGAAATGAGTCAAATAACGCTACGATATGTAATACCATACAACCACTTATATATAGGAAGTACCATCGGCGTATCCACCATGCTTGTATCATATTACACACGCCTCGTTACTTACTCACTTACTCAAACCAAACTACCACAGTGAAAAGTTCATGTCTAATGTAAATCATGTAATGTATAACCAATGTCAAAAGTGTTTATGTGTCAAATGTAAACCATGTAATATGTAACCAAAATGATATGTATGGCTAGTGAAATGCATCAACTAAACCATGGATGAAAATGCACAAAACAAAGCATTGAAGTAAAACTTGGTTTAAATCAAAGCTATGTTTTGTGTAAATGCATGATCAATGTAAATCATGTAATATGTAACCAAAACCCAATCGTATATCGCTTTGAAGCCAATCGTTTACCCAAATCGTTAAATTCGTTTTAGGTCGTGAAACTACTTATATGGTCGTCTCGCTAATAACATTCAAACCTTCTTGACTCGCATTAATAAACCCTTACCAAAGGATAGATTAACAATTCGCATTAATAAACCCTTACCAAAGGATAGATTAACATCTCGCATTAATAAACCCTTACCAAAGAGTAAATTAACAATTACAGATTCAGTCGCTACCCACAACACCCACACATAACTACGGGTGTAGTAAATAACGGGATTTGTCAGATCCTATGGTACCATAACCTAATACTGGTCGGCTTGATCATTGCTAATGAATGTCATTTGTTATGTAACCCAACCAACAAGTTCATTCACATTATCGAAATCGTTATTAGTTTTGTATAAATCGTCTTAATCGTTTTTGAAACCATTGTTATAACATCGAAAATCGTTTTGATACCATCGTTAAAACCTTGAAAACATTTAGCACATATGAGTCACCCCAAAACAATTGAAAACAGTAAAATAGGGGAATAATGTACTCGCCTGAGAATGCTTAGAGGTCTTGAACAACAACCAAACAAAGCTTGAGGGAGCACGGAATCAGTCGGCAATCTAAAACTATATAAATAAACCGGACTTAAATTGGGAGATCGGATAGGATGAGGCTTGGTAAACCAAATGAGTATTGGAACCCATATGATATGGTTTAACAAGGCCTACATACTACATGAAACCTAACCTAAGTGTTTTCGACCCATCACGACCCATTAAGGTAGCTTATGCTACTTTAACGCGTCGTGCGCGTGAAACGCATTCGGACCGTCTAACTAGTCCTATGACAAGTGTTATATGCCTAAACATGTTACATAATCAGTTATGTGACAAAAGTTTAGGTTACATATGCTTAATTACCAATTATACATGAAAAGGGTATTCTGGTAATTTACCTAAGGCATATAAACTACTTATCATACAACTACTTAAACGAAGCGACCATAAGGTATAACCTCGGAAGGTTATTCCCTACCTACTATGGTCACCTAATGTATTTGGTTGGATCCTAATGATCGACCAAATGGGTCGGGTTCAAGGTATAAGCGATTTATCAGATCGCTTATCCTACGACCCTAGACAACGTGGTAATCAGTAGGCATAGTCCCAAGGGACTTTAACCAACGTGATTACACTCACGTTGCAAAGTTCAAACGAACTTCGCATTGACCATAAGCTGGTCAACGCTGAAAGTCAAACAAAGTTTGACTTTCTGACTCAAAAAGCAATAAAAGACAGAAAAGAACGAAAGAATACTTACGAAGGGTCCCCGAATGCTAATCTCGATTCAAAAATCTCAGGTATGAAACAAAGGTTTCAACTTAGAGTTTCTCAAATCAAAATTCTTGTGATTTTGAAGCATGGGGTGGATGGGTATTTATAGGAATACCCGAACCATTAGGATCGTTTGTCGAATATCGTGCCTTAATCGTATCCGTACAAGTGTTGGAATGTTATGGTGCCTAAAAATTGATCCTTATCAGCTGACTAGACAATTGGGAATGTGTGGAGGAGGATTAAACAGCTGCAATCTGCTGTTTGATTCAATTAATCTGGTCAGAAGGGGCCATGCGGCCCGCTTCAGGATTTGTATAAACTAATGCGGTCCGCCTGAGCATGTCAGATCAGAAATAACTTTCAAAAATGACAGTTTAGGTCCCTGCACGTGTTTAAGGCCATTTCCGACACTTCTAAGGCCCGTAAAGCCAACTTTAAGGCCCTAAAATGTTGCCTAAACATTGTGGATATGAAACATGCTCAAAAATATGCCGGATGATGGTTCGTTTGGTCGTACGAACGCGATGTTCGCTTAATTACGACGGAATGCGCATAAGCGCGAAAAACGATCCAAATGACGCAACGAATGGATTTTTCTTAAGCCAAACACTAAAGCATAATATAGTCATGCTTACATAAATTTTTGGATGTCCGGATGTATTCAGAACTTGAGTTATGCGCAAAAGTGCAAACTTGTGCACTTTTTGACACTTTTAGTCCCTGAATGACCCAAAAGTTTATTTTAGCACACCGAACCCCTCAAAGCCTATTTCTAAGCTATGTAAAGGATATTTATGGTGTGTTTAACTTATGGTCATGTTCCGGAATGTCTGTTACAGTTCAAATTGGCATACTTTCGCAGTTTGTCAAGTTTAGTCCCTGTAAGCGAATTAGCTTGTTTTTGCCATACCAAACCTTCCAAATCTTATTTCTAAGTTATGTAAAGGTTATTTAAGGTATGTTTAGCCTATTTCACTATTCCGGAGTGTTCGTTGCATTAAACTGGTTATATTTACGCATCGATGCGCGTATAACCTTCCAGAAAGCGATTTAGAGTTTGAAATCGAACAAGAGTTGATATGTGTTAATGATACACATATTTTTACAAATCCCAAGTATGAAATACAATATTTCATTGGTTCGGTATTTGTTTGATGGCCGTGGAGGCACAGGTGTTACAGTCTCCCCTACTTTAGGAAATTTCGTCCTGAAATTTATTTAGAGGAAACTTGTGAGAGCTTGAAAACATGAAGTTGAAAAGATCGAACAACATTGGTTAGGGTTCTGAACTTCTAGTAATCTTTAATAACATCATGATTGCAATGTAAGAGGGATACTTATATACAAGTATATGAAGCGTCATTGGTGCGTCCACCGTACCTCCATTACATCGTTCTCATTTCGTTATTTTTGTCACTATCGGTTCTTACACATAATAAATCTTACTGTGGTTACCGTGCACTGAATCTCACAATTATGTACGCGTCCATAATTAGACAATTCCTTGCATAGTTCACACAGTCTATTTTATAATATGTAGGGTAAAACCAAATGAACAATCCTGTGATGAGTGTGACTAGACCGCCATAGAGTCCTTTTGACTAAATCAATAAATGATCTAAATAGACTATCAAGGAGTCTGTCCAGCTACATCACTAGATGTCGTCCTTTAACCAAATTGTGAATCAATCTTTTTTTTTTTTTTGACTAGACCACCAAAGGGTCTCGTATGAATCAAGGAGTGGTACTATATAATCCAAGGGTCTTAACTATTACATAGAAGCCCATTAAGGATTTAAGGTAGTACCTTTTGAATATCCTACTATGAATCCCTTATAGATATAAAAGATTCTATGAGGATTTTGAAAATCGGATCACACAAAAACATTGAGAAGAACACATAAACACATATTACATAATCGCATACTCGCATAATTGTTTAATTTGACCTTTAAATTTGTTATCTTTGGACATGGGTATTTAAAGCATACAAGGAATCAAATCCTTAATTACAGCCATTTGGATGGATCCACATGAATACCCTGCTTGTTGACTTCATGGCCCAAAAACTGAACTCCTTTAAGCCAAAATTTCCTCTTGGAGGATTTAGCGAAAAGTTTGTTCCTTCTTTAGGGGTTTCCAATGTCAACGAAGGTGTTGATCGTGATCGGCTTGGGACATGAATAGATCAAGATGTCATCATTAATAACAATGACGAACTGATCTAAATAAGACTTGCAGACTCTATTTATTAAGTCCATGTAGATGGCTGGAGCATTTGTCAATCCAAAAGGCATGACTGTAAACTCGTAATGGCCATACTTCGTGCAGAAAACCGTTTTGGGAATATCTTCTTCGAGAATACAAGTTGATGATACCCAAAACGCAAATCGATCTTGGAAAAGCATGAAACGCTATGCAGTTGATCGGAGAAATCGTTGGTTTAAGGTAGGGGATATCGATTCTTGATGGTAAGCTCACTAGGCTTACGTTAATCGATATACAATCGAAAAGATCCATTTTTCTTTTCACAAAGAAGACAGGAGTTTCTCCAAGGTGAAAATTTCGGACGGATGAATCCTTTATCAGACAACTCTTGAAGCTGTTTTGATAATTCTTGCATCTCGAACGGTGCAAGACGATAAGATACTTTAGATTTAAAAGAAACAAGTATTTGAGGTTCTTAGGGAGGTCACAAGTGATCATAATAATGACAGAACCACACGAGTAGTTTGTCTTTGTGTTGACATCATAAGGTTGGATCAAACATTCATACAATTGCATTAGTTAAAGAAAAATAAAAACTACAAATTTTTATTTATATAACAACCGCATTGTCTTTAAATGTTACAAGATAACAACCAGAGGAATTTCAGAATACTAATTGTTCACTCCTTCATCATCGATTGCCTCATTGATGTTAAACACTCGACCACGTGCTGGATTCACATTGACGTTCGCATTCGGGTTTGCGTTAGCATTTGCATTCACCAGTCTTGGGCAGTTGTGGCGGAAGTGACCAATCTCTCCGCAGTTGAAACATGAACCCAGTGGGAATCTCGCAGCATTCCCTTGAACCGGAGCTTGAACCTGAGCAACTTGATTTTGTCCCAAACGACAAATATTGGCCAAATGCCCAAGTTTACCACACGTCGTGCATTTCTTGCAATTTTGTTGTGCAACGTGATGACCGTTGCAACGGGCACAATGTGGTGCGGTACCGGCATATGCTTTCTTTGCAGGTGGCTGAGCTGGTGGGTTCCGCGGGTTCTGAGCAGTCTGTGCTGTAACAGCAAAGTTCTGAACACCCTTTCGCTTTCTTGATTTCTTTGACGTCTCACCTTCCTTACCCTTCTTGTTTTGACCTTTCTTGCTATCCTCCTTGTCAGACCCCTGCTTCTTACCCTTGTCACCCTTTCTGTGTAACTTATTCTTCCGAATCTGCGACTCAGTCAATGTCGCAGCTAATTCGATCGCCTGACGGAGTGTGGTAGGGCTACTACCAGTAAGGATGTCTTGTACCGAGTCAGGTAGGCCGTCGATGTACCTTTCGATAGCCTTGTCGAGTGGGGTAACCATTGTCGGGCAAAGCAGACTCAACTCCTCAAACCTATCAGTATACGCCCTGTGCTCACCACTATCTTGCTTCAACTCATCAAATTCCTTCTCCAAAGCTCGCTGTTCATGACGAGGACAGAACTCCCTCATCATAAGAGCCCTAAGTTCAGCCCATGTCTGTGCTAGAGCAACTTCTGCACCACGATCCCTCATAACCCCGTTCCACCATGTGAGAGCCCTCTTCTGAAACACACTTGAAGAAAACTCGACCTTGCGATTGTCAGGACACTGCACGTGGCGGAAAGTATTCTCAATGCTCTCGAACCATTGAAGAAGCCCAGTCGCTCCTTCAGAACCACTAAACTTGAGTGGTTTAGCCTGGTTAAAATCCTTGTATTTGCATGGAACATTGTTGTTGTTGTTGGCTTGGATCCATTGAGCAAAGAGGTTTGGGAATTGAGCAGCCATTTGCTGCGCAATGATTTCTGCCAATTCGGCAGTCGCTATCTGGCTTTCGCGTCGAGGAGGCATTCTAAAAGAGGAAACATGAAAGGAAACGAGTGAGAGAATTAGACGAAAAGAATGAGATGAAACAAATCTGATGAAAGTAAGGATAGTGGTCATTTGTTTGTTACTACAAAGTAGCAACCGACACACAGTGACTAATCAAAGTAAATGAGTCAAAAATAATGTATCGCGAAGACATGCTCGCCTATAAGTGAACACTCATCCCAAGAATTCCCAGGTAAGCACAACTGGTCTCGCGTCTGATGAGATGTATACGAAGTGCTTGCCTAGACAGAAAACTCAGAATACAGGCATTCACCCTTCCAGTTTGCACGTGTTCACATTATTTAAAACCCAAAACCTTGTCGAGATTTTGAAAATTCAAAGGGGTTCAAAACCACATAACAGAGGGTTCAAAACCTTACAATAGAGGGTTCAAAACCTTGTAATCAATCATCCTAGAACAGATGATTAGTTTTCAAAGCGGTTTTGAAATTTATGTTCTTGTTGTGGTCGTCGCCTAAGGATAGGTGACGGTATTGTTTTATGACTAAACGCAAGTAAACTCGCGTTAGGGTCCTAAGAAGGTTATAGACTAGGTCAAAGCATTACTAATAACCTAATTCCCTATAACCATTGGCTCTGATACCATCTTTTCTGTCACACCCCGACCGCGTAAAACAACATATCGCGGCGGAAACATCGGGGCGTGTTGCAACAGAATTAATGTTTCATGACCATGGATACCAAAAAGTGTTTCGTTTTATTAAACATTGAAAAATTACATCGTCTGGAAATCTAAATACACAATTTAAACATAGTCTATCATTGTTATTGAGTCACTAAGGCCTTGTCCAGTCCTATGTGAGTATGCATCCTATCAATCGATATCATTCAACAATACCTGAAACATATGTGAAAACGAGGTCAGCAAAGAAATGCTGGCGAATACATAGGTTTTGTAGGAGTGTTGAAATCATGGCTAGTTTAGATGTTGCAATACTTTATTTAAAAACCTTGTTTTGAAAAGAGTATAATATTGCAACTTAATTAACCAACTCAAATCAAGCGGGTTATAGTTTGTAAAACCTCGTAGCCATGACTCTTAACCCAAAAACATTTGTTTTAGTAAAGCAAATTGTGAAAAGTATGTTATTTGTATAAAATGTTATATGTCTAAATTGAAATGAGTCAAATAACGCTACGATATGTAATACCATACAACCACTTATATATAGGAAGTACCATCGGCGTATCCACCATGCTTGTATCATATTACACACGCCTCGTTACTTACTCACTTACTCAAACCAAACTACCACAGTGAAAAGTTCATGTCTAATGTAAATCATGTAATGTATAACCAATGTCAAAAGTGTTTATGTGTCAAATGTAAACCATGTAATATGTAACCAAAATGATATGTATGGCTAGTGAAATGCATCAACTAAACCATGGATGAAAATGCACAAAACAAAGCATTGAAGTAAAACTTGGTTTAAATCAAAGCTATGTTTTGTGTAAATGCATGATCAATGTAAATCATGTAATATGTAACCAAAACCCAATCGTATATCGCTTTGAAGCCAATCGTTTACCCAAATCGTTAAATTCGTTTTAGGTCGTGAAACTACTTATATGGTCGTCTCGCTAATAACATTCAAACCTTCTTGACTCGCATTAATAAACCCTTACCAAAGGATAGATTAACAATTCGCATTAATAAACCCTTACCAAAGGATAGATTAACATCTCGCATTAATAAACCCTTACCAAAGAGTAAATTAACAATTACAGATTCAGTCGCTACCCACAACACCCACACATAACTACGGGTGTAGTAAATAACGGGATTTGTCAGATCCTATGGTACCATAACCTAATACTGGTCGGCTTGATCATTGCTAATGAATGTCATTTGTTATGTAACCCAACCAACAAGTTCATTCATATTATCGAAATCGTTATTAGTTTTGTATAAATCGTCTTAATCGTTTTTGAAACCATTGTTATAACATCGAAAATCGTTTTGATACCATCGTTAAAACCTTGAAAACATTTAGCACATATGAGTCACCCCAAAACAATTGAAAACAGTAAAATAGGGGAATAATGTACTCGCCTGAGAATGCTTAGAGGTCTTGAACAACAACCAAACAAAGCTTGAGGGAGCACGGAATCAGTCGGCAATCTAAAACTATATAAATAAACCGGACTTAAATCGGGAGATCGGATAGGATGAGGCTTGGTAAACCAAATGAGTATTGGAACCCATATGATATGGTTTAACAAGGCCTACATACTACATGAAACCTAACCTAAGTGTTTTCGACCCATCGCGACCCATTAAGGTAGCTTATGCTACTTTAACGCGTCGTGCGCGTGAAACGCATTCGGACCGTCTAACTAGTCCTATGACAAGTGTTATATGCCTAAACATGTTACATAATCAGTTATGTGACAAAAGTTTAGGTTACATATGCTTAATTACCAATTATACATGAAAAGGGTATTCTGGTAATTTACCTAAGGCATATAAACTACTTATTATACAACTACTTAAACGAAGCGACCATAAGGTATAACCTCGGAAGGTTATTCCCTACCTACTATGGTCACCTAATGTATTTGGTTGGATCCTAATGATCGACCAAATGGGTCGGGTTCGAGGTATAAGCGATTTATCAGATCGCTTACCCTACGACCCTAGACAACGTGGTAATCAGTAGGCATAGTCCCAAGGGACTATAACCAACGTGATTACACTCACGTTGCGAAGTTCAAACGAACTTCGCATTGACCATAAGCTGGTCAACGCTGAAAGTCAAACAAAGTTTGACTTTCTGACTCGAAAAGCAATAAAAGAAAGAAAAGAACGAAAGAATACTTACGAAGGGTCCCCGAATGCTAATCTCGATTCAAAAATCTCAGGTATGAAACAAAGGTTTCAACTTAGAGTTTCTCAAATCAAAATTCTTGTGATTTTGAAGCATGGGGTGGATGGGTATTTATAGGAATACCCGAACCGTTAGGATCGTTTGTCGAATATCGTGCCTTAATCGTATCCGTACAAGTGTTGGAATGTTATGGTGCCTAAAAATTGATCCTTATCAGCTGACTAGACAATTGGGAATGTGTGGAGGAGGATTAAACAGCTGCAATCTGCTGTTTGATTCAATTAATCTGGTCAGAAGGGGCCATGCGGCCCGCTTCAGGATTTGTATAAACTAATGCGGGCCGCCTGAGCATGTCAGATCAGAAATAACTTTCAAAAATGACAGTTTAGGTCCCTGCACGTGTTTAAGGCCATTTCCGACACTTCTAAGGCCCGTAAAGCCAACTTTAAGGCCCTAAAATGTTGCCTAAACATTGTGGATATGAAACATGCTCAAAAATATGCCGGATGATGGTTCGTTTGGTCGTACGAACGCGATGTTCGCTTAATTACGACGGAATGCGCATAAGCGCGAAAAACGATCCAAATGACGTAACGAATGGATTTTTCTTAAGCCAAACACTAAAGCATAATATAGTCATGCTTACATAAATTTTTGGATGTCCGGATGTATTCAGAACTTGAGTTATGCGCAAAAGTGCAAACTTGTGCACTTTTTGACACTTTTAGTCCCTAAATGACCCAAAAGTTTATTTTAGCACACCGAACCCCTGAAATCCTATTTCTAAGCTATGTAAAGGATATTTATGGTGTGTTTAACTTATGGTCATGATCCGGAATGTCTGTTACAGTTCAAATTGGCATACTTTCGTGGTTTGTCAAGTTTAGTCCCTGTAAGCGAATTAGCTTGTTTTTGCCATACCAAACCTTCCAAATCTTATTTCTAAGTTATGTAAAGGTTATTTAAGGTATGTTTAGCCTATTTCACTATTCCGGAGTGTTCGTTGCATTAAACTGGTTATATTTACGCATCGGTGCGCGTATAACATTCCAGAAAGCGATTTAGAGTTTGAAATCGAACAAGAGTTGATATGTGTTAATGATACACATATTTTTACAAATCCCAAGTATGAAATACAATATTTCATTGGTTCGGTATTTGTTTGATGGCCGTGGAGGCACAGGTGTTACATAAAGTGTTGAGCCTTGCACGTGGGGCGAAGCGTCGTTGTGGATCGTTGAGCACTGTACAGGTTATAGTCTGGTTTTGCCAAAAAGTTTTTCCCTTTTTTTTAAACCAAGTTCACTATAACCAATGGCTCTGATACCAATCTGTCACACCCCCAAAATCCACACGCGGAGTATCACCGCTTGGAGGCGTGACTGACCAGGATCAAGCCACCAATCATATTGAACATAACAAGTAATAAGTAAAATTCAACCACACAATATGAAAGGTGTTTCAAATAAAACAACGTAGTTAAGTGTTTAGCGGAAGCATAATTGTAAAACCCAATGTAAGTATTAAGTACGAAATAAAGAAATGTTTTTATCATGGCACACACTGCCATATCCCACAACGACCGCGCCTCCCAGTGCAAGCTCCATGAGTACCTAACGACCTGCAAGGCATGTAACAGAGAGTCAACAACAAAGTTGAGCGAGTTCACAGTTGGTTGTTTAGTTATAGTGTTCGTAAATCATATGTTTATTTCGTAAACCATGTACTGTATTAATCTGTATCGCGGTTCCCCGAACATGTTTGCGATGATTAGTGGGGGCTTCCCATGTGTATCGTATTAATCCGTATCGCGGTTCCCCAAACATGTTTGCGATGAATAGTGGGGGCTTCCCATGTTGTATGTTACTAGACTAGTCGTGTATGTACGTGCCCTTCTTGATCTAAGGACCGTAGCGAGTATGAGTGTACGTAGGTTTTACGTACATGCCCTTCAATCCGAGGACAGTAGTAAGTATGAGTGTACGTAGGTTTTACGTACGTGCCCTTCAATCCGAGGACAGTGAAAAGTAGTTTAATAGTAATGATGGTACGAGTAGATATTCAATCTCATTCCCAACCCACCGGGAATCCCATGCCTTAGGAGTGTGAACTCACCTTTGCTTTGCTCGGTAGATAAAGCATTAGTCCTAAGTTGGTCAACCACGTCCTATTATGGTTACCACTTATTAGGACAGTATACAGTAATCATGTATGTTCGTACACGTATCTAACAAGTAATGTTCAAGTAACAACAATTGCATGTTATACTAACATCATCACAGATTAATCATAGATCCGTATACAGTATATGTGTGCAGTTTATATAAGTAAAACGTGGGCTTTTACTAGTGTGTGGCCCACTAGTGTGTGCGGTGTGAGTAGTGTGCGATCGGTCATAAGTGTGCGACTAATGGGTGTACGGCAGCAATTATTTCATCAGACAAGATATCAATTTAACTCACATAATTTATACCAATCATTGTTGCACATTCTAAGCATGTTAAGACTAACCCATCACGGAATCACTTTATATCGTCATCTTAGTTGTTTAACAGAACATACCGATTTGATAAACCTTAATCATGCATCATTCATTTCTTAGCAAAAACATCGGTTATTCCCTATATCAGCAACTTCTAACTTTTCAACAAGCAGACCTATTCTTACCTTTTAATAAGTACCATTATTAAATAACCATCATCAAATGACCATAGTTATTTAATAGTTATTTAGATGGTTTGAAATAGTTATTTAAATGTACATATGGATAGTCACGAAAATATGGTTATTTAATAACTGTATGAACCTAGCTGAATTCTATGGTAGCATTTAAATGTGTTATTTAATAACTACGGTTTGGTTTAGCCAGTTCAAGGGCCTATTCAGTTATTATTAAAAAAAAACTGGTTCAAATAAATTATTAAATAACCATGTCATCAAGCACCTATTTTTATCCAAAATTTACAAAGAATACAAGAGAAGTGTGGCGGACCTACACTTGACCAAAACCATTAAACCATATAACAGTTTCTATAGACTTTTAAGAACCACCAGGAATTCAAAACCAATCATCAGACTTTTATAACAGTCATCATCTAAAAATTCTATTGTTATGTATTCTAAATAACATTCATTATTCTAACCAATCAATTCCGACTCAGCTTGTTTTGCACAATACATAGTTACATACACTAATTCATTCTAACTAATTTGACAACGTATGGTTAGATTCAAACAAACCATTTGCCATGGAAATAATATCAAGCACCCTATTAACATTCCCACCATTTAAAAACCACAAGAAATTCGAAATAACCCATCGGTCACAAGGAAACCTATTAGATTTCATTTAACAGTTTATCATATCATCTTCAACAAACATCATTCATCATTCTATAAAACAACTTTCAAATCATGCTTATCTAAACAAACAGACACTTAACAATTATACAAGATTAGAAGCCACAAGGGTACAACAATAGCCTAACACTAACCGGTGGGTTCTACTGTCGTCATCTCGTAGGATAAATCGGAACTCTGCCGGAGCTCACCTGCCGCCGCCACCTGCGGCGCCCCCGTCATCATCTCCAGCTCCCGTTCTCTCTCTCTCTCTCTGTTCCCGTCACCGTGCCGCCGTGAACCTCCGTTTCCGATCTGCGAATAAGGGGTTTCAAGGGAGGTGATTGTGAGTGAGGTGTTATGTGAAAGATACCATGAGAAGAGAGCTTTGGGTGTGGTCTGCTGGGAGTTTTAAGTGTCGGAAGGAGTCACCGGAAAAGTTCCGGTCATCGAAAATTATGATCGAGAGAGAGAGAGAGGGAAAAGGGCAGGGGTGTATGTGCGGCTGATGTATTCTATTTAGGGTTTTTAAGGAAAAGAGGTGAGGGTTAAGGGTGTATTTAAAGGGTAGAGTTTTTAGGGTTTAGGTAAGTTGGGTTGGACTTAGCCCATGTGCACAAACCCGTTAAATTTCATGTCTCGATTAAACGAATTTGCCCGTTTAAATTAACAACTAAATATCACGGTAAATATATATACATGTGTGTGTTACGTTGAATATGTCTAGTTCGGGTTGTTGGTCAAACGGTGCATTCATCTCGTCGCGTGTTATTATTATCAAATAATAATAATAATAATAATAATAACAATAACAATAATAATAAAATGCTCGTGTCTCGACGATCAGGTTCTAGGGTTCGAGTTGTCACACTCCAAGCCGTTCCAGCTCAACTGCAGCCCCAACACCGCCAAGCTGCGGCACCAGTAACCTATGCATCGCCGGCCAAGCGTGCATACACTGGTCCTCACCTGGCTTGCCCTACTTGTACCTATCATCACCCGGTGGGAATCGCCTGCAGATACTGTGTGCACTGCAACATGTACGGCCACTTCACCGCCAACTGCCGTACAGGTCCACGCCAAGCTCCAGCTCCAGCTCAAGGTCCAGCTCCTGCTCATCAAGCTCTACTTCCCGCTCCTCAAGGCCAGCAAGCGGCTCCTGCACCCGCGATCCATGCTAGAGCTTGCTTTGCGTGTGGTGATCCCAACCACTTCGCAAACATGTGCACGAACCGAGTGGTAAAGCAAGAGCCACAACAGCAGCAGCCCCAGCAACAGCAGCAGCAGCAATAGCCAGCAGCCCGTGGACGTACTTTCAACATCAATGTCCGCCAGGCTCAAGCAGACAACAACGTGGTTAATGGTACGTTCCTTGTGAATGGTATATATGCTTCGTGTTTATTTGATACTGGAGCCGATAACTGTTTTTTATCGTTTGAATTCGAAAAGCTTCTTAATCGTAAGCGTGCCCATCTCCCCTCGACGTTCGATGTTGAAGTTGCCACTGGAAGAACCGTCGCCGTCAATTCTGTTCTTCGTGATTGTATTCTCGAACTCAACAATCACATATTTCCTATCGATCTCATTTCGATGCAGCTTGGTAGTTTCGATGTCATAGTAGGCATGGATTTTCTTCGTGAGAATCATGCTGAAGTTGTTTGCTTCGATAAGATGATTCGCTTCTCGCTCGCTAATGGTGATCAATTGTGTGTCTACGGTGAAGTCGCTTCGAAGAAACTCCAACTCATGTCGTGTGTCCAGGCTAGCAAGTATCTCCGCAAGGAATACCAAGCTTACTTGGCACACATTGTAGTAGCGGAGAAGGAAAAGAAAAGAACTACACGCATGAATGATGTTCCCATAGTTCGTGATTTTCCAAACGTCTTTCCTGATGAGTTACCTGGTTTACCCCCAAGTCGTGATATTGATTTTCATATCGACCTCATTCCTGGAGCGAACCCTGTTGCTAAATCTCCATATCGCCTTACTCCATCCGAAATGTGTGAACTCTCGAGTCAACTCCAGGAATTACTTGACAAAGGCTTCATTCGCCCTAGCACCTCTCCTTGGGGCGCACCAGTCCTTTTCGTCAAAAAGAAGGATGGGTCGTTTCGGATGTGCATCGACTACAGGGAATTGAATAAGCTGACTATCAAGAATCGCTATCCTCTGCCCTGAATCGACGATTTGTATGGTCAGTTACAAGGTGCTACGTGTTTCTCGAAGATCGATTTACGCTCAGGTTATCACCAGTTATGCATTCAGGAGGAAGACATTCCGAAAACCACATTCCGAACCCGATATGGCCATTATGAATTCGTCGTAATGCCCTTTGGGTTAACCAATGCACCTGCGGTTTTCATGGATTTGATGAATCGTGTGTGCAAACCGTTTCTTGACCGCTTCGTCATCGTATTCATCGACGATATCCTTATCTATTCCAAATCAAAAACCAAACACGCGCAACATCTACGTTTGGTTCTCGAGTTACTCCAGGGGAATCAACTCTATGCCAAGTTCTCCAAGTGTGAATTTTGGCTGGAGGAGGTTCAATTCCTCGCTCACATCGTAAATAGTCAAGGTATTCACGTCGACCCCGCAAAGATGGAAGCTGTTAAGAGTTGGGTTACTCCAAAATCACCATCCGATGTTCGTTCGTTCCTCAGATTGGCGGGCTATTACCGTCGATTCATCGCTGACTTCTCGAAAATCGTTGTCCCGCTTACTTCCTTAACGCATAAATACAAGCCTTTTGTTTGGGGAACCGAACAAGAGACTGCCTTTCAAACTCTCAAGCATATGCTCTGCAATGCTCCTGTTCTCGCTTTACCCGACGGAAACGATGACTTCATAGTCTATTGTGATGCCTTGAACCTTGGTCTTGGTTGTGTTCTCATGCAACGAGACAAGGTTATCGCTTACGCATCTCGTCAGCTCAAGATCCAAGAGAAGAACTATACAACTCACGACCTAGAGCTAGGTGCAGTTATTTTTGCTTTGAAAATTTGCCGACACTACCTTTATGGTACCAAGTGTACGGTCTTCACCGACCATAGGAGCCTACAACACATCTTCAGCCAAAAAGAACTGAATATGCGCCAACGGTGATGGGTAGAACTTCTCAACGATTACGACTGTGAGATCCGTTACCATCCTGGCAAAGAAAATGTCGTTGCCAACACCCTCAGCATAAGAAGCTATTTGCATAGCGCTCGTAATATCCAAGCCCAGCATCATCTCGAAACCCTCATCCGTGATGCTCAGCATGCTTGTTTTACCGAACACACTTTGAAGAAAGAGAGAATTCCTAATGAAGGTGCCCAGTTAGTAAATAAATCGAATGGTATATTCCACTTTCTGGACCGAATTTGGATTCCCAAACGTACTTATTTGCGACAAATCCTGATGGATGAAGCCCACAAGTCACGATATTCCATTCATCCTGGTGCCGAAAAGATGTACCATGACCTTCGTCAACGGTATTGGTGGCCTGGAATGAAGAAGGATATCGCTATTTATGTTTCGAAGTGCCTGACTTGCTCAAAAGTCAAGGCCGAGCAGCAAAGACCATCTGGCTTGCTTGTGCAACCCGAAATCCCGATGTGGAAATGGGAAAGCATAGCCATGGACTTTATCATGAAACTCCCACGTACAACCTCAGGTCACGATAGCATCTGGGTTATCGTTGAGCGATTGACTAAATCTGCTCATTTCCTGCCGATACGAGAAGACTTCAAGGTAGAAAAATTAGCCCGAATCTACACCGACGAAGTTATCTGTCGACATGGTACACCTCGTGACATCATCTCTGACCGCGATGGTCGGTTTACCTCGCGTCTTTGGGAAACGTTTCAATCCGCTCTCGGTAGTACGCTTAATCTAAGTACCGCATTCCATCCCCAAACTGACGGTCAGACTGAAAGAATGATTCGTACTCTAGAAGACATGCTTCGCTCGTGTGTCATATATTTCGGTGGTAATTGGGACGCTCATTTACCTTTAGTCGAATTCTCGTACAATATCAATTATCACTCTAGCATACAAATGGCACCATTTGAGGCATTATACGGAAGAAAATGTCGATCGCCGATTGTGTGGCATGAGATCGGAGATACGCAATTAACCGGTCCTGAGCTACTACAAGAAACGACTGACAAGATCCTCCAATTTCGAGACAATCTACTGAAAGCTCGTCGTCGTCAGAAAAGTTATGCCGATAGACGCCTCAAGCCCCTAGAATTTGACGTTGGCGATCACGTACTCCTAAAGGTATCACCTTGGAAGGGTGTGATCAGATTCGGCAAGAAAGGAAAGCTCGCACCTCGATATGTTGGACCCTTTAGGATTCTGGAAAGGATCGGAAAAGTGGCCTACAGACTCGAACTACCAGAGGAACTTAGCAACATTCACCCGACTTTCCATGTATCGAACCTCAGAAAGTGCCTAGCCGAGCAGGATTTACAAGTTCTGCTTGAGGATCTGCAAGTGGACGAAACATTACACTTCGTGGAGAAGGCTGTCGAGATCATGGATCAAGAAACCAAGAAGCTCAGGCGCTCAGGCATTCCCATTGTGAAGGTTCGCTGGGAAGGCAAATGAGGCGCAGAGTTCACCTGAGAACTCGAAAGTGACATGAAGGCGAAGTACCCGCAGTTGTTTGTTACGGCTTCAGCCTAATTTCGGGACGAAATTCCCTTAAGAAGGGGAGGCTGTAACACCCCGTGTTACGAAAGTCAAAGTCAAGATTGAAGTCAAAGGAAGAAAAGATGCTGATTGCGATCTGTCACTCCTTGCTTAATTACTGATTTGACTTCTTTCACTTGTAATCGAATCTTTTATTTTAATCGCTTTAGTTGTATTATGTGGAGTATCTATTAACAATCGAGGTTTAATCGATGTTTATCGCATGTCTTATCGCTTATTCGCTTTATCGCTAATCGCATTCGCGCTCGAACCTTGACTGGTAGATTCTGAATATTGTTTTACGTGTGTGTGTTACTTATGTGTTACTTGTGCATGTTTACTTTATGTTTGTGGAGATTAATCTAAACGCAATCGCAACTCTATCGCAACACAATTTAATCGCAAACGCTAAACACAAGTTAATTCGGATGATTGTATATTAGATATAGTATTGTGTGTTTATTATTAATCTCTCGCATCGCATAATCGATACTTGTTCAAACGCATCGCAACGCTCGAAATGCGAAACGAAACACCAAAGGCCAACTCGTCAGAGCCACTCGATCGAGTGACCACTCGATCGAATGGCCATCCGATCGGAGTATCATCCGACCGAGGTGCACCCTATTCGAAACTTGCACTCCCTTTCCCTTTTTGGCAACCTTTAAATACCCCTCATGTCACATCACTTGATGTGACAGCTCCCTCACTCGACCAGCAGCGTTCCAAGCCTTATTTCTCTCGATTTCTCGCGATTCTTGTAAGTTTTCAACCTAAATCTTGTACTTCTATGATCTACACACACTTCTTCATCATTTTCACCTTTGGATCTTAACTTTTAACCGTGAAATCAACGGATTTGAGGTGTGCTAGGGTGATGTCATCATGGAGTTCTT